>OX336395.1:95402776-97802776 GCA_946902985.2 Meconema thalassinum | reverse complement strand
TAAAATTCTACATACATGAAAGCATGGTAATATTTTACTGAAATTACTTTCTTTAGTATTTAATAAATTCTACATGTATGAAAGCATGGTAATCTTCCTAACTCAAATGAATGAATAATCGACTCAAGAAGTATTTTAAAATATAGCTTGATAGAACATCTCAAAGGTGAGATTATTTTTAATACTGTTCACAGTTCATAAGGTCATCAACAGAATCTCCTAAATACGCTGACAAAGTAATATTTCCTTATGCATTTTCTTACATCGTTGATCATAATATAAGTAAAATAACTGTCAAGATTATGCTTAAACTTCATATAATAATGTCTATCAAAATCCTAATCCTATAATTCTCCTACCTACTACTATAAATGTTCTTCCTAACAAATTATTCTTCCTAACTCATATTTTCACGACAAAAAAGTAGTTTCGTGCAGAAATAATGAGCCTACTTTTCATGCCAATGATTATTCTATATGGACTTATCTAGAATAATGACAAAATTAAGTTGGTAATACCGAAATTTCTATTTAGTTCGAAATATACCTGGTATAATGTAGCCTTATAGAGCACTACATTTGGAAGCCCTGGTGATGGAATATATTCTTAGTTCCATCTCTTAAGGCACAGATGATAAAATTTGGTTGAAGCCAATGGATAACATGGACATTACATGCAGTTAGACATGGGATCTATCAGCGCGCGTAAAATCTTGTTTTGCAACAATGTCATGCATGTGTTCATCAGAAAATATCTCAAATATTATGATCTCTTGTTGTGTCAATTTTGGATGAGCTCCATTCGTTAGTATAGAAGTTGATGTATTTTAAAATTGGACCTATCAGCAGGCTTAGAATCATGTTGACAGAACTGGCGGATATTAGTTACTCCAAATTAATCTAGAATGTCAGGTACTATACGTGTGGAAAGTTTAGAGCTATTAGCTTGCATACTTTCTGATATATTTATATTAGGGTAAGAAAATAGAGACAGCATTTATTAACATTTGGCAGTCTTGGTTGCTCTTAAGAATACGCAAAGTCATATATGTTATGGTGCACATAGCACATACGAAATTAAGTTGAAGTCGAATTGATAGTAATGAAGTTACACGTATTTAAATGTTGGTCCAATCAGCAGGCTTAGATTCGTGTTGGTAGCACAGACGTATATTTGTTACTCCAAATTAATATAGAATGTCAGGTAATAGACGTGTTATAATACTTTAAAGCTGTCAGCTTGCATACTTTATGATATCGGCTTAGTGGCATATGGATAAAGGAATAGAAATAACATTTATAAACGTTGGCAGCCCTGGTGGAACGCTCAGTCAGTGGGTAGGTTTTTGCTAGGAATTAACCTTACCCACAAGGGAAGATGAAGAGGAAAGTAAAGGGAAGTGGGTTTCGGACTGAGGAACAAGTGTGGATAATAGGACGAAAGTCCAACACCAAACAAAAACAATTTTTAGAGAAGAGTGTCACCGCAAAGCCCGTGAAATCACTCAAGTGAGTGGGGACCTGAACACAGCTAACAGGAAACGCAGCTAGAGCTTGGGCTATTTGCGGGCGAGAGGAGGTGGTACCTTCCCTTCCAAGCCAAGATTCGGCTACTATGGGGAAGGGTGGTGGTCTGGCAAAGAAAGAAATGATGAGTTTACTATGTATCTTTTCAAAGGAGTTTGTTTTAAACAAATATTTTGAAGAATACAAATAGTTTGAATTGGCCGTGATGTTTTAATTCTTGAAAGTGTAGAATTTCTAAAAAGCGACCGAATGTTTCCAAGAATGGTAGGAATGAAGCAATTATACCCTTGTGAATAATTTTGGTAAGAGCACCAATATATGCATTTAGGAATGGCTAAGCTTTTACCCAGCAAAGCACCGACTAAAAGTTTAGACAATGAGAAAAACTTAAATTTGGAAAACCAACCATAGGTTGTAGAGAAAATATCAACAAGCAGGAAGCTGGCGGTGCGAGCTATGCTTGCCTTACTAGCTAACTAGTATTAGGTATCAAAGCTAAGAGAGGCTTTAATAAGTTTGTGACTAAGATTTCTTGCTCAAATGCAACAAATAGTGGAACCTTTATTAATTTGATTCGTGACTTTTTAAAATTTAAGCCCATAGGAAGAGTAGGGGAAGACAGAATCATGCCTAATCGTTATTTTATAGAAAATGATAAAGCAAAAGGATATAGTTGGATTTATTTAACAATGCACAAAATGTGATCAATTTAACACATATATAATTTGATTTTTAAACCATTGGGGTCGCAGACTTCCAAAAATCATTTAAAGCTTGTACTAGGGAATTGACAATTTTTTGGTTTGGAACCTTTTATAAGCACTAAAATCCTCATAAGATTTTAAAATGGTGCTAAGATTAGCAAATAGAAAATTTTAAGATAATTAACGTAATTAAAATTAAATAATAATTAATAAAGTACAAGGTGTGTAATTTAAGAATTCCTAGATGGGCATCTTAAAAATAGGAACAAATAGCAACTTCGAAAGTAACAACAACAAAAAACAGGGAGAAATGAAATAGAAGTTTCTATAACTTCTTATATTGATGCAGAATTACTTTTATAATTTATACAAATAGGGCAGGTCACTTACTGTGAAACGTGAAGAGAAAAATTAAGAAGAAGTTCTAGAACTTCTATATTAAAACAGGATCACGAGAAAAAAAATGGGGCCAGTTACCCTTCCGTGAAAACTGGATTAAAGAGATGCAAGGTTTAGTACTTAGAACATAACCAATTCTTGTACTAGCAAGAAAAGAAAATAGATTAATAAGCAGTTTCTAACTGCTGATATTTAAACAGAGTGAATAAGTTACAAATGGAGAAAAGTTGGGAGGGCGCCTATGGTTTGGCGAGGCCTCATTGAAAAAGATATAAATTTAAGGATTAACCTAATTTGTTAGTAAAGAGTGGTTGAGGAAGAGGAAATAGGAACTTTGTGGAGAAAGTGCTTGGCCTTATTTATTTATTCTCGGACGAGCGCGGCATGGATGAAAAGTTGAACGAGCACTGGTTTTACTATAGCCTATTGACGTGGTTGAAAAGTTCACTATTGTAGCACAGAAAGTTTATAGAAAGGAAAGTTATTGCGATGGTGAAAAATAACTAGTTGCATTTTATTTGCGAGAGTCTATTGCGTTGAAAAATTTGTAGGTTATAGTTGAATGCAGCAGACAAATTCCCACGATGGAAGAAAATTAGGTGTTGATTAGCTGTTCATAAGGAAAATTCCCTGGTTAGAAAGAGTATTCCCATATGTGAGTGGAAAATACTAGAAGGATTAACTTGTAGATGAATTGTTTGGCGTGGAACATTCCAGAACAATCATAACTGTTGAATTGGGTAAATAAAGTCCAGCGGTGGAACGAGCTAAGTTTGCTATAGACAGAATTTAGTTGAATAAGAATCCCACGGTGCGAGAGCTCATTCTCAATTAACATGCAAAAGAAATGCTGCTTCGTTTTGCAAGATTAGCTGTCTTAGATAGACAAAGCCTGACATCGAAAATCCCACGAAGATTGCAATTGCAGAGCATTTAGCAACTTCTCACTGTCTATAGAGCGGTATTAAAAAGCGTATAGCTAATTAAAATCGATTAAAATATGAAGAACATTGTACTTAGCTCATTTCTGGTGTAGTCGATCCAGGCGACCGTTAGTTAAGGTCTGGACATGGCGTCCGATTTAAAAGTTTGTCTCTCGAGGAGAGGAGACGGGCTCTAGGTAAGCTCCGACTGGAAGTCTTGAAGACAGAAGCACAAGTGAGGCCAGCTCAACGAAGCGCGGAGGGACCAGGGAAGGAAAAATAGTGGAGGTAGGAGACAAAGGAATATACATAAGAATAACCTACATTACAAAAATTAAGTATTTTGATGAAATGGTATTCAAAGAGTTGATAGCAGGCGTCACTAGCGAAGCCTGGTGGATGGTGAAGTAGACGAAGTCCTCTTGATCACAGAGATGATAACTTTCGATAGCGACGAGATCTGGTGGCCAGATTGGTAAGGAAGTTCTCTTGTACATGGAAAAATTGAGGAACTTCAGAGATGCGCTGCTAGATGACGCTAGGTGGGTCATGGAAGATATATATCTAGAACAGACTCACAGGTAATATAAGCAAAGTACACCAACAAAGAGAAACCAGGAGATCACTGTTGGTGTTTGCGAAAAAAGGAAGGAATGAAATAAAGCAAAGAGCAGAAAAAGCTCACTCTTTCTTACCGTGTATTCCAAAGAATACACCAAGCTGGGAGGGTCAAACACCAACAGAGAACAAGAAACATTATATTAAGGATTTAAAGGTATAGGAGCAATTAAAGACAGTGGTCTTATAATATACCCATTAGTGGTCAAGATCTTGGCTACCCTAACTCTCCCATCCCTTCCCGGGTATCACTCGGTCACTCTACCGGAGATCCAGACCAAGGGAGGGGAAGCATCCCTAACCAGGATAGAAAGAAACCACTTCTCTCCCCGCTGCAAGGAAGTTAAGTATTCCAAATTCCATCTCTTCCAGAATGAATTACGGAGGGCTTCAAGTTTACGCCAAACAATAGGTAAATTAGAATCTCTGTAAGAGTTGGGAAGGGGAGGAGGGACAGAAAGAGAAGTGCCTATAAGGAAGTGACCACGTGTAAGTGGAAGCAGGTCATCAGGGTCATTGGAAAGCGGAGTTAAAGGGCGAGATTTAACAACACCTTCAATCAGAATAGACAGCGATTTAAATTCTTCATAAATCAGAATGCGACTACCTAAAACCTTTCATAGACGACGTTTAGTAAGCTTTACGCAGGATTCCCACCTACCACCGTGATGAGGGGCGAAGGGAGGTATAAAACGCCATTTGAAACCCTTCGAGTAGGAAAAATTAGAAATCTGTTCCATGGCAGGAGGAGATATAAGAGCTTTCTTCCACAAGGAAGCTGCGCCTTGAAAAGTGGATGCGTTATCAGAGAACATTTCAGAGGGAACGCCACGCCTATCAGCGAAGCGAGAGACGGCTGACAGAAAGTAAGAAGTGGAGGCATTCGTTACTAGTTCCAAATAGATCGTGCCAGTAACCATGCAAACAAAGAGAGAAACATAGAGCTTGCCAAAATATTTGGGTTTAGCTTCAGGGGAATTGCATTGATATTGGAACGGACCCATATAGTCCACACCAGTTAAAGCAAAAGGACGTATAGGAGAAGAGCGGAAACAGGGCAGATCGCTCATTAATTTAGTATTGACTTTAGGTCTGGCTTTGAAGCAAGGAATGCATTTGTGAATTACAGAGGATACTTCATGAATTCCATTTATGATCCAGGACTTTTCCCTTAAGATGCAAAGCAGTGTGCGTGTACCAACATGCAGATTACGATAATGAATGTCACGTATAATTAAAGAAGTTACGTGATGTTTAGAAGGCAAAATAACAGGATGATTTTTGTCCTCAGAAAGCAAAGATTGCGAGAGCCTACCACCTAACCTGAGTAACCTATCGTCATCAAGGAGCGGGGCTAAGGCACGAAGACGACTGGTTTTTGGAAGATCCCTTTTAGCAGAAAGCAAAGACAATTGAGAAGAAAAGGTTTCTTGCTGTGTTAGTTGCAAAACCTTAATGGTAGCGAGATTCAATTCATGATTGGTAAGGTGTGGTTTAGGGAAAAGGGGTTGGTCAACCACAAGATATTTCCATCTGAGAAGAAAGGCAAAAATTCGAATTAACTTGTAAAACAACAAGGGATGCGAAACGTTGGAAACAAGACACGAAGCAGTAGATTTAGATACTTTGGTGTCAGGCAAGTTGGAGTTTGTAACTGGAGGTTTAGAAGGCCAACAAGAAGGGTCTTCGATTAACTACGAGGGCCCATGCCAGTACAACTGAGATGCTAGTAATTGAGAAGGTAAACATCCACGAGAAATGATGTCGGCAGGGTTGTCAGCGCTGGGCACATGTTTCCATTGACATCCCGAAGAAAGTGTTTGAATTTTGGAAAACCTGTTTGCAACAATAGTTTCCAAATGAACGGGGTTTTTGGCGAACCAAGAAAGAGTGATCATGGAATCGCTCCACAGTTAGGTTTGCAAAAATTCGACCTTTAAGACTTCCCGTAATTTCTTAACAAATTCTGCTGCCATGAGTGCAGCACACAATTCAAGCCTAGGCAAAGTAATAGTTTTAATAGGAGCAACCTTCGATTTGGCACAAACAAGGTTGGAAACGGAAGATTCAATTAACGAACCGCGATAAGCCAAATATGCACAGCAACCGTAAGCTTTTTCGGAACTGTCCGCGAACACATGAAGGAAAAAAGATGTATTAGGATGAGCGTTAATTAAATTCCTACGAATTTCAATAAGAGAAAGATCAAGCAAATTGCTACGAAAAGAGAGCCATCTATTAAGAAAAGAAATGGGAACAGTTTCGTCCCATTCACATTTGAGCGACCATAGCTCTTGCATGAAAAGCTTGACTATAACAATAACCGGAGCAAGGAATTGAAGCGGATCAAAATTTTTTGCAATTTCAGAGAGCATTTGCCTTTTTGTGTTAGGGAGCTCTTCGGCAAGAGAAACTTTATAGATGAGAGTATCAGTGCGAGTGCACCAATGAACTCCAAGAGTTTTTATGGATTCGGAATTTCCACAAATTTCGACGGAGGAGGGTTCAACATCTTCAATAGGAAACTGGGCGAGAAATTTAGCTGAATTGGAATTCCATTTATGAAGTGGAAATCCTCCATTCTTTAGCAATGCCTGAAGTTCTAGTGACACGAGAGAAGCTTCCTCCACAGTGGGGAAGGATTGAAGATAATCGTCAACATAGAATGATGTAGTTAGTATTTCGGAAGCTTTAGAATCAAATAATTGACCATCTTGAGAGACTAACAAATTTAGAGATCGGATAGCAAGGAAAGCGGAAGGTTTCAAGCCATAAGTGACAGTCTTTAAGCGAAATATCTTAATTGGCTTGCTGATTTCATCGCGCCACAAGATTCTTTGGAGATCTTGATGTTCGGGCTGAATTAAAACCTGACGGTACATCTGTTTGATGTCCGCTATAACAGCTATGGGAAATAATCGAAAGTTTAAGAGTATAGCAGATAAATCTGACTGAATAGCGGGACCAGAGTAAAGAGTATCGTTAAGACTGTTGCCATTAACATCAGGTGATGAACCATTGAAAACGACTCGGATTTTATCCTTTACAAGAGTTTTTTCCACACGGGATGATGATTTAAGAAAACAGTTTCAATTGGGGGGTGCAATTCGTCATCAGATTTGCTGACAACTTCCATATGATCTAAGCTTTCATACTCATCCAGGAAATCAGTGTACTGTTGTTTAACGAGAGGTTCTTTCTTGAATTTGCTCTCGATAGCAAAGAGAGCTTTTTGAGCTTTAGGTTGAGAATTAATAAGTTTGGGAGAATTGAGTAATCTTGGCATCTGAACAATGAACCGGCCTTCAGGAGAACGAGTGGTAGTGTTCAAGAAAAGTTGCTCACAGAATTCGTTTTCTGAAGAGGTTACGTTAGGAGAATCAACGCTTTCGAGCCTCCAGAACTGTTCCAAATTAGTATTAGCAAAATAACATTGCGATACGGGTTGGGGAGAATAATGAGGAAGTTGACCAGTAACGATCCATCCAAAATTAGTGTATCTGGCAACCAAGTTTGAGGATAACTTACGAACCTGTTTACGAAGACAATTCCCGAAAACATTGGCACTAAAGAGTATGCAATGGGGCTTTGTACATTGAACAGAGGATCAGCTAACGTTAAATGCGAGGGAATGTTTAAACCTGAAATATTGACAGAGTGACTTGGAGTGTCTTCTCCTATGCTATTGAGAATGAGACAATTCCGTTTGAGAAGTTTATTTCTGTGACAAGTGTCTCTTATGGTTAGCTTTGAAAACTGTAAAGCTTGCGATTTTAGACTGTTGATGCCCGATACATTGATAGAAATACGGTCTACAGGTATGCCTAATTTTCCAATCAAAGAATTGGACACAAAATCATGAGTTGCCGCTGAATCAAGAAGACCGCGAGCACTGACCCAGTTGCCGAATTTGTCCTGGACTTCAATTTGGACAGTGGACAATAGTACTTGAGCACTGCGCAAGGATTTAGCGTTTTGAATGGAAAATGAAGCATTAGGATTGCCAGTATTATCATTCTTCTGAGAAGTAGATGCTGCTGATGACCTCAATTGATCATGACTATGCAGTAAAGTGTGGTGCGATTTTTCACAGTGGTAACAAAGTCTTGAAGACTTACAATTAGAAGCAGAATACTTGGGTGATAGGCAGTCAAAGCTATATTTATTCGGGGAAACTAATTTTCTTCTGTCGTCGACTGAGTGTTCTTTAAAGATTTACATAGATACAAGGCGTGGGAATCTTTGCAAAGTATGCACTTTAATGGTTCATTTAAACTTTTGCGGGGTTCGCTCTGAGTGTTTAAAGCAAGAGAGCTAACAATACGGAGTTCACTAGACTTAGTTGGGTAACCAGTGGCGTTTGACTTTAGTTTAGACGAGCTGGACCCTGGTTTTTGGGTACGAGATGCTACGTGTTCGGTTTTAGATTTAAGAGACAGTAATTCAAGTTTAGAGCTAGGAGAAGAGGGTTCACTTTGATTAGCTAAAGCAGTTAAGAGCTGGCATCTAGCATTTATGAAAGTAACTAAATGCTCGTAAGAGTAATCGTCATCTTTGGAAAGTTCCATTTCCCAAGCTTTGAGGGTAGCAACATCGACTTTAGAAACCACTAAATGTATTAGGAATTTGTCCTAGTGGTCAGAGGGTTGATCTAATTGGGACAAGGCTTTAACGTGAAGTTGTGTTGTATCAATGAGGGTACGCTGACTAGTGACGTCATTGTGCTGTGACGCAGGCAAATTGAATAGAGCCTTCATGTGGCGTTGAATACGTAGCCGTAAATTACCGTACCTTTCCTTCAACAAGTTAAAGGCAATTAGGTAGTTTTCAGCACTTAATGGGAGTGCTTCAACCAGCTGCAGGGTTTGACCGCGGAGAATAGATCGCAAATAATGAAACTTGTAGATGACTTGAATATCTTCATTGTCATGGACAAGAGAGCAAAATAGTTCATAGAAAGAATCCCAAGTAGTTTCGTCTCCAGAGAAGTGGGATAAATTAATCTTAGGTAGAATTGGTTTGGGCTTGTGAGTGCCCTCACGAGAAGAGGTTTGTTGTTCGTTAAGGGAACCAAGAACAGAACCGTCCTTTTTCTGTTCTTCTTCGAGTTGGCGTATTATTTTAAAAGCAGATCCTATGCCTTCGTAATATTGGTTTTCTACCTCTACTCGATCATCAGTTTGGTTGAGCATACAAGTTTCGATTTCAGTTTGAATGTTGAAATAATTCTCATAAGAACGTTTAAATCCTTTACGCGATGTTTTAACAAATCTAGGTGAGCTTGTGAAGGATCTAGCTCTTTGATGTATTTTCTGAATCTGGTAATTTGCCCTTTATAAGAAGCTCGTTTGGAAGTAAGTTTTTCATCCTTACCATCCTTATCTTTTTCGGGAGGAGCCATGGCGAAATAGGTAAATTAAAGTATAACTTACGAAACTGTGGAACCTTGGAAATGCTGTCAGACTGGCAGCAGCAAACAAGTTGAGAGGGAGAAATGCACCAAAGGAGACAGAAGAAACCCCTTTCCACCTCACCAGATTTGCACTGCGAAGTTATAGCTGAAAAATTCAAAGTGAATCTTAATAATTTGCAAAATATTGGCAAATGGACTTCCCGGGTTTCTGGGACCAAAGTTTGGGTAGGTTTTTGCTAGGAATTAACCTTACCCACAAGGGAAGATGAAGAAAAAAGTAAAGGGAAGTGGGTTTCGGACTGAGGATCAAGTGTGGATAATAGAACGAAAGTCCAACACCGAGCATAAACAATTTTTTAGAGAAGAGTGTCACCGCAAAGCCCGTGAAATCACTAAAGTGAGTGGGGACCTGAACACAGCTAACAGGAAACGCAGCTAGAGCTTGGGCAATGTGCGGGCGAGAGGAGGTGGTACCTTCCCTTCCAAGCCAAGATTTGACTACTATGGGGAAGGGTGGTGGTCTGGCAAAGATATAAATGATGAGTATACTATGTATCTTTTCAAATGAGTTTGATTTAAACAAATATTTTGAAGAAAACAAATAGTTTGAATTGGCCGTGATATTTTAATTCTTGAAATTGTAGAATTTCTAAAAAGCGACCGAATGTTTCCAAAAAGGGTGGGGATGAAGCAATTATACCCTTGTGAATAATTTTGGTAAGAGCACCAATAGTTGCATTTAGGAATGGCTAAGCTTTTACCCAGCAAAGCGCCGACTAAAAGTTTAGACAATGAGAAAAAATTAAATTTGGAAAACCAACCATAAGTTGTAGAGAAAATCTCAACAAGCAGGAAGCTGGCGGAGCGAGCTATGCTTGCCTTACTAGCTAGTTAGAATTAGCTATCAAAGCTAAGAGAAGCTTTAATAAGTTTGTGACTAAGAGTTCTTGCTCAAATGCAACAAATAATGGAACCTTTATTAATTTGATTTGTGACTTTTTAAAATTTAAGCCCATAGGAAGAGTAGGGCAAGACAGGATCTTGCCTAATTGTTATTTTATAGAAAATGATAAAGCAAAAGGATATAGTTGGATTTATTTAACAATGCACAAAATTTGATCAATTTAACACATATATAATTTGATTTTTAAGCTATTGGGGTCGCAGACCTCCTAAAATCATTTAAAGCTTGCACTAGGCAATTGACAATTTTTTGTTTTGGAACCTTTTATAAGCACTAAAATCCTCATAAGATTTTGAAATGGTGCTAAGATTAACAAATTGAAAATTTAAAGATAATTAACGTAATTAAAGTTAAATAATAAATCAAGTACAAGGTGTGTACTTTAAGAATTCCTAGATGGGCATCTTAAAAATATGAACAAATAACAACTTCGAAAGTAACAACAACAAAAACAGGGAGATATGAAATAGAAGTTTCTATAACTTCTTGTAGTGATGCAGAATTACTTTTATAATTTATACAAACAGGGCAGGTCACTTATTGTGAAACCTGAAGACAAAAATGAAGAAGAAGTTTCTAGAACTTCTATATTTAAACAGGATCACGAGAAAAAAATGGGGCCAGTTACCCTTTCGTGAAACCTGGATTACAGAGATTAATGCAAGGTTTAGTACTTAGAACATAACCAATTCTTGTACTAGCAAGAAAATAAAATAGATTAATAAGCAGTTTCTAACTGCTGATATTTAAACAGAGTGAATAAGTTACAAATGGAGAAAAGTTGGGAGGGCGCCTGTGGTTTGGCGAGGCCTCATTGAAAAAGATATAAATTTAAGGATTAACCTAATTTGTTAGTAAAGAGTGGTTGAGGAAGAGGAAATAGGAACTTTGTGGAGAGTTCTTGGCCTTATTTATTTATTCTCGGACGAGCGCGGCGCGGATGAAAAGTTGAACAAGCACTGGTTTCACTATAGTCTATTGACGTGGTTGAAAAGTTCACTACTGTAGCACAGAAAGTTTATAGAAAGGAAAGTTATTGCGATGGTGAAAAATAACTAGTTGCATTTTATTTGCGAGAGTCTATTGCGTTGAAAAATTTGTAGGTTATAGTTGAATGCAGCAGACAAATTCCCACGAAGGAAGAAAATTAGGTGATGATTAGCTGTTCATAAGGAAAATTCCTTGGTTAGAAAGAGTATTCCCATATGTGAGTGGAAAATACTAGAAGGTTTAACTTGTAGATGAATTGTTTGGCGGGGAACATTCCAGAACAATCATTACTGTTGCATTGGGTAAATAAAGTCCAGCGGTGGAACGAGCTAAGTTTGCTATAGACAGAATTTAGTTTAATAAGAATCCCACGGTGTGAGAGCTCATTCTCAATTAACATGCAAAAGAAATGCTGCTTCGTTTTGCAAGATTTGCTGTCTTAGACAAAGCCTGACATCGAAAATCCCGTGAAGATTGCAATGGCAGAGCATTTAGCAAATTCTCACTGTCTATAGAACGGTATTAAAAGCATATAGCTAATTCAAATCGAATAAAATATGAAGAACATTGTACTTAGCTCATTTCTGGTGTAGTCGATCCTGGCGACCGTTAGTTAAGATCTGGACATGGCGTCCGATTTAAAAGTTTGTCTCTCGAGGAGAGGAGACGAGCTCTAGGTAAGCTCCGACTGGAAGTCTTGATGACAGAAGCACAAGTGAGGCCAGCTCAACGAAGCGTGGAGGGACCAGGGAAGGAAAAAGAGTGGAGGTAGGAGACAAAGGAATATACATTAGAAAAACCTACATTACAAAAAATAAGTATTTTGATGAAATGGTATTCAAAGAGTTAATAGCAGGCGTCACTAGCGAAGCCTGGTGGATGGCGAAGTAGACGAAGTCCTCTTGATCACAGAGATGATTACTTTCGACAGCGACGAGATCTGGTGGCCAGATTGGTAAGGAATTTCTCTTGTACATGGAAAAATTGAGGAACTTCAGTGATTTGCTGCTAGATGACGCTACGTGGGTCATGGAAGATATATATCTAGAACAGACTCACAGGTAATATAAGCAAGGTACAACAACAAAGAGAAACCAGGAAATCACTGTTGGAGTTTGCGAAAAAGGAAGGAATGAAATAAATTAAAGAGCAGCAAAAGCTCACTTTGTCTTACCGTGTATTCCAAAGAATACACCAAGCTGGGAGGGAAAAACACCAACAGAGAACAAGAAACATGATATTAAGGACTTAAAGGTAGAGGAGCAATTGAAGACAGTGGTCTTATAATATACCCATCAGTGGTCTAGATCTTGGCTACCCTAACTCTCCCATCCCTTCCCGGGTATCACTCGGTCACTCTACCGGAGATCCAGACCAAGGGAGGGGAAGCATCCCTAACCAGGACCATGTCCCCCACTTTAATGTCGGGATTAGAAAGAAACCACTTCTCTCTCCGCTGCAAGGAAGTTAAGTATTCCAAATTCCACCTCTTCCAGAATGAATTACGGAGGGCTTCAAGTTTACGCCAAACAATAGGTAAATTAGAATCTCTGTAAGAGTTGGGAAGGGGAGGAGGGACAGAAAGAGAAGTGCCTATAAGGAAGTGACCACGTGTAAGTGGAAGCAGGTCATCAGGGTCATTGGAAAGCGGAGTTAAAGGGCGAGAATTTAACAACACCTTCAATCAGAATAGACAGCGATATAAATTCTTCATAAATCAGAATGCGACTACCTAAAATTTTTCATAGATGACGTTTAGTAAGCTTTAAGCAGGATTCCCACCTACCACCATGATGAGGGGCGTAGGGAGGTATAAAACGCCATTTGAAACCCTTCGAATAGGAAAAATTAGAAATCGGTTCCATGGCAGGAGAAGATATAAGAGCTTTCTTCCACAAGGAAGCTGCGCTTTGAAAAGTGGATGCGTTATCAGAGAACATCTCAGAGGGACCGCCACGCCTATCAGCGAAGCGAGAGACGTTTGACAGAAAGTAAGAAGTGGAGGCATTCGTTACTAGTTCCAAATGGATCGCGCCAGTAACCATGCAAACAAAGAGAGAAACATAGAGCTTACCAAAAAATTTGGGTTTAGCTTCAGGGGAATTGCATTGATATTGGAACGGACCCATATAGTCCACACCAGTTAAAGCAAAAGGACGTATAAGGGAAGAGCGGAAAGAGGGCAGATTGCTCATTAATTGAGTATTGACTTTAGGTCTGGCTTTGAAGCAAGGAATGCATTTGTGAATTACAGAGGAAACTTCATGAATTCCATTTTTGATCCAGTACTTTTCCCTTAAGATGCAAAGCAGTGTGCGTGTACCAACATGCAGATTACGATAATGAATGTCACGTATAATTAAAGAAGTTACGTGATGTTTAGAAGGCAAAATAACAGGATGCATTTTGTCCTCAGAAAGCAAAGATTGCGAGAGCCTACCACCTAACCTGAGTAACCTATTGTCATCAAGGAACGGGGCTAAGACACGAAGACGACAGGTTTTTGGAAGATCCCTTTTAGCAGAAAGCAAAGACAATTGAGAAGAAAAGGTTTCTTGCTGTGTTAGTTGCAAAACCTTAATGGTAGCGAGATTCAATTCATGATTGGTAAGGTGTGGTTTAGGGAAAAGAGGTTGGTTAACCACAAGATATTTCCATCTGAGAAGACAGACAAAAATTCGAATTAACTTGTAAAACAACAAGGGATGCGAAACGTTGGAAACAAGACACGAAGCAGTAGATTTAGATACTTTGGTGTCAGGCAAGTTGGAGTTTGTAACTGGAGGTTTCGAAGGCCAACAAGAAGGGTCTTCGATTAACTACGAGGGCCCATGCCAGTACAACTGAGATGCTAGTAATTGAGAAGGTAAACATCCACGAGAAATGATGTCGGCGGGGTTGTCAACGCTGGGCACATGTTTCCATTGACATCCCGAAGAAAGAGTTTGAATTTGGAAAACCTGTTTGCAACAATAGTTTGCAAATGAACGGGGTTTTTGGCGAACCAAGAAAGAGTGATCATGGAATCGCTCCACAGATAGGTTTGCAAAAATTCGACCTTTAAGACTTCCCGTAATTTCTTAACAAGTTCTGAGGCCATGAGTGCAGCACACAATTCAAGCCTAGGCAAAGTAATAGTTTTAATAGGAGCAACCTTCGATTTGGCACAAGCAAGGTTGGAAACTGAAGATTCAATTAACGAACCGCGATAAGCCAAATATGCACAGCAACCGTAAGCTTTTTCGGAACTGTCCGCGAACACATGAAGGAAAAAAATGTATTAGGATGAGCGTTAATTAAATTCCTACGAATTTCAATAAGAGAAAGATCAAGCAAATTGCTACGAAAAGAGAGCCATCTATTAAGAAAAGAAATGGGAACAATTTCGTCCCATTCACATTTGAGCGACCATAGCTCTTGCATGAAAAGCTTGACTATAACAATAACCGGAGCAAGGAATTGAAGCGGATCAAAATTTTTTGCAATTTCAGAGAGCATTTGCCTTTTTGTGTTAGGGAGCTCTTCGGCAAGAGAAACTTTATAGATGAGAGTATCAGTGCGAGTGCACCAATGAACTCCAAGAGTTTTTATGAATTCGGAATTTCCACAAATTTCGACGGAGGAGGGGTCAACATCTTCAATAGGAAACTGGGCGAGAAATTTAGCTGAATTGGAATTCCATTTATGAAGTGGAAATCCTCCATTCTTTAGCAATGCCTGAAGTTCTAGTGACACTAGAGAAGCTTCCTCCACAGTGGGGAAAGATTGAAGATAATCGTCAACATAGAATGATGTAGTTAGTATTTCGGAAGCTTTAGAATCAAATAATTGACCATCTTGAGAGGCTAACAAATGTAGAGATCGGATAGCAAGGAAAGCGGAAGGTTTCAAGCCATAAGTGACAGTCTTTAAGCGAAATATCTTAATGGGCTTGCTGATTTCATCGCGCCACAAGATTCTTTGGAGATCTTGATGTTCGGGCTGAATTAAAACCTGACGGTACATCTGTTTGATGTCCGCTATAACAGCTATGGGAAATAATCGAAAGTTTAAGAGTATAGCAGATAAATCTGACTGAATAGCGGGACCAGAGTAAAGAGTATCGTTAAGACTGTTGCCATTAACATCAGGTGATGAACCATTGAAAACGACTCGGATTTTATCCTTTACAAGAGTTTTTTCCACACGGGATGATGATTTAAGAAAACAGTTTCAATTGGGGGGTGCAATTCGTCATCAGATTTGCTGACAACTTCCATATGATCTAAGCTTTCATACTCATCCAGGAAATCAGTGTACTGTTGTTTAACGAGAGGTTCTTTCTTGAATTTGCTCTCGATAGCAAAGAGAGCTTTTTGAGCTTTAGGTTGAGAATTAATAAGTTTGGGAGAATTGAGTAATCTTGGCATCTGAACAATGAACCGGCCTTCAGGAGAACGAGTGGTAGTGTTCAAGAAAAGTTGCTCACAGAATTCGTTTTCTGAAGAGGTTACGTTAGGAGAATCAACGCTTTCGAGCCTCCAGAACTGTTCCAAATTAGTATTAGCAAAATAACATTGCGATACAGGTTGGGGAGAATAATGAGGAAGTTGACCAGTAACGATCCATCCAAAATTAGTGTATCTGACAACCAAGTTTGAGGATAACTTACGAACCTGTTTACGAAGACAATTCCAGAAAACATTGGCACTAAAGAGTATGTCAATGGGGCTTTGTACATTGAACAGAGGATCAGCTAACGTTAAATGCGAGGGAATGTTTAAACCTGAAATATTGACAGAGTGACTTGGAGTGTCTTCTCCTATGCTATTGAGAATGAGACAATTCCGTTTGAGAAGTTTATTTCTGTGACAAGTGTCTCTTATGGTTAGCTTTGAAAACTGTAAAGCTTGCGATTTTAGACTGTTGATGCCTGATACATTGATAGAAGTACGGTCTACAGGTATGCCTAATTTTCCAATCAAAGAATTGGACACAAAATCATGAGTTGCCGCTGAATCAAGAAGACCGCGAGCACTGACCCAGTTGCCGAATTTGTCCTGGACTTCAATTTGGACAGTGGACAATAGTACTTGAGCACTGCGCAAGGATTTAGCGTTTTGAATGGAAGATGAAGCATTAGGATTGCCAGTATTATCATTCTTCTGAGAAGTAGATGCTGCTGATGACCTCAATTGATCATGACGATGCAGTAAAGTGTGGTGCGATTTTTCACAGTGGTAACAAAGTCTTGAAGACTTACAATTAGAAGCAGAATACTTGGGTGATAGGCAGTCAAAGCTATATTTATTCGGGGAAACTAATTTTCTTCTGTCGTCGACTGAGTGTTCTTTAAAGATTTACATAGATACAAGGCGTGGGAATCTTTGCAAAGTATGCACTTTAATGGTTCATTTAAACTTTTGCGGGGTTCGCTCTGAGTGTTTAAAGCGAGAGAACTAACAATACGGAGTTCACTAGACTTAGTTGGGTAACCAGTGGCGTTTGACTTTAGTTTAGACGAGCTGGACCCTGGTTTTTGGGTACGAGATGCTACGTGTTCGGTTTTAGATTTAAGAGACAGTAATTCAAGTTTAGAGCTAGGAGAAGAGGGTTCACTTTGATTAGCTAAAGCAGTTAAGAGCTGGCATCTAGCATTTATGAAAGTAACTAAAAGCTCGTAAGAGTAATCGTCATCTTTGGAAAGTTCCATTTCCCAAGCTTTGAGGGTAGCAACATCGACTTTAGAAACCACTAAATGTATTAGGAATTTGTCCCAGTGGTCAGTGGGTTGATCTAATTGGGACAAGGCTTTAACGTGAAGTTGTGTTGTATCAATGAGGATACGCAGACTAGTGACGTCATTGTGCTGTGACGCAGGCAAATTGAATAGAGCCTTCATGTGGCGTTGAATACGTAGCCGTAAATTACCGTACCTTTCCTTCAACAAGTTAAAGGCAATTAGGTAGTTTTCAGCACTTAATGGGAGTGCTTCAACCAGCTGCAGGATTTGACCGCGGAGAATAGATCGCAAATAATGAAACTTGTAGATGACTTGAATACCTTCATTGTCATGGACAAGAGAGCAAAATAGTTCATAGAAAGAATCCCAAGTAGTTTCGTCTCCAGAGAAGTGGGATAAATTAATCTTAGGTAGAATTGGTTTGGGCTTGTGAGTGCCCTCACGAGAAGAGGTTTGTTGTTCGTGAAGGGAACCAAGAACAGAACCGTCCTTTTTCTGTTCTTCTTCGAGTTGGCGTATTATTTTAAAAGCAGATCCTATGCCTTCGTAATATTGGTTTTCTACCTCTACTCGATCATCAGTTTGGTTGAGCATACAAGTTTCGATTTCAGTTTGAATGTTGAAATAATTCTCATAAGAACGTTCAAAATCCTTTACGCGATGTTTTAACAAATCTAGGTGAGCTTGTGAAGGATCTAGCTCTTTGATGTATTTTCTGAATCTGGTAATTTGCCCTTTATAAGAAGCTCGTTTGGAAGTAAGTTTTTCATCCTTACCATCCTTATCTTTTTCGGGAGGAGCCATGGCGAAATAGGTAAATTAAAGTATAACTTACGAAACTGTGGAACCTTGGAAATGCTGTCAGACTGGCAGCAGCAAACAAGTTGAGAGGGAGAAATGCACCAAAGGAGACAGAAGAAACCCCTTTCCACCTCACCAGATTTGCACTGCGAAGTTATAGCTGAAAAATTCAAAGTGGATCTTAATAATTTGCAAAATATTGGCAAATGGACTTCCCGGGTTTCTGGGACCAAAGTTTGGGTAGGTTTTTGCTAGGAATTAACCTTACCCACAAGGGAAGATGAAGAAAAAAGTAAAGGGAAGTGGGTTTCGGACTGAGGATAAAGTGTGGATAATAGAACGAAAGTCCAACACCGAACAAAAACAATTTTTAGAGAAGAGTGTCACCGCAAAGCCCGTGAAATCACTAAAGTGAGTGGGGACCTGAACACAGCTAACAGGAAACGCAGCTAGAGCTTGGGCTATGTGCGGGCGAGAGGAGGTGGTACCTTCCCTTCCAAGCCAAGATTCGACTACTATGGGGAAGGGTGGTGGTCTGGCAGAGATATAAATGATGAGTATACTATGTATCTTTTCAAATGAGTTTGATTTAAACAAATATTTTGAAGAAAACAAATAGTTTGAATTGGCCGTGATGTTTTAATTCTTGAAATTGTAGAATTTCTAAAAAGCGACCGAATGTTTCCAAGAAGGGTGGGGATGAAGCAATTATACCCTTGTGAATAATTTTGGTAAGAGCACCAATAGTTGCATTTAGGAATGGCTAAGCTTTTACCCAGCAAAGCGCCGACTAAAAGTTTAGACAATGAGAAAAAATTAAATTTGGAAAACCAACCATAAGTTGTAGAGAAAATCTCAACAAGCAGGAAGCTGGCGGAGCGAGCTATGCTTGCCTTACTAGCTAGTTAGAATTAGCTATCAAAGCTAAGAGAAGCTTTAATAAGTTTGTGACTAAGAGTTCTTGCTCAAATGCAACAAATAATGGAACCTTTATTAATTTGATTTGTGACTTTTTAAAATTTAAGCCCATAGGAAGAGTAGGGCAAGACAGGATCTTGCCTAATTGTTATTTTATAGAAAATGATAAAGCAAAAGAATATAGTTGGATTTATTTAACAATGCACAAAATGTGATCAATTTAACACATATATAATTTGATTTTTAAGCTATTGGGGTCGCAGACCTCCTAAAATCATTTAAAGCTTGCACTAGGCAATTGACAATTTATTGGTTTGGAACCTTTTATAAGCACTAAAATCCTCATAAGATTTTGAAATGGTGCTAAGATTAACAAATTGAAAATTTAAAGATAATTAACGTAATTAAAGTTAAATAATAAATCAAGTACAAGGTGTGTACTTTAAGAATTCCTAGATGGGCATCTTAAAAATATGAACAAATAACAACTTCGAAAGTAACAACAACAAAAACAGGGAGATATGAAATAGAAGTTTCTATAACTTCTTGTAGTGATGCAGAATTACTTTTATAATTTATACAAACAGGGCAGGTCTCTTATTGTGAAACCTGAAGACAAAAATGAAGAAGAAGTTTCTAGAACTTCTATATTTAAACAGGATCACGAGAAAAAAAATGGGGCCAGTTACCCTTTCGTGAAACCTGGATTACAGAGATTAATGCAAGGTTTAGTACTTAGAACATAACCAATTCTTGTACTAGCAAGAAAATAAAATAGATTAATAAGCAGTTTCTAACTGCTGATATTTAAACAGAGTGAATAAGTTACAAATGGAGAAAAGTTGGGAGGGCGCCTGTGGTTTGGCGAGGCCTCATTGAAAAAGATATAAATTTAAGGATTAACCTAATTTGTTAGTAAAGAGTGGTTGAGGAAGAGGAAATAGGAACTTTGTGGAGAGTTCTTGGCCTTATTTATTTATTCTCGGACGAGCGCGGCGCGGATGAAAAGTTGAACAAGCACTGGTTTCACTATAGTCCATTGACGTGGTTGAAAAGTTCACTACTGTAGCACAGAAAGTTTATAGAAAGGAAAGTTATTGCGATGGTGAAAAATAACTAGTTGCATTTTATTTGCGAGAGTCTATTGCGTTGAAAAATTTGTAGGTTATAGTTGAATGCAGCAGACAAATTCCCACGAAGGAAGAAAATTAGGTGATGATTAGCTGTTCATAAGGAAAATTCCTTGGTTAGAAAGAGTATTCCCATATGTGAGTGGAAAATATTAGAAGGTTTAACTTGTAGATGAATTGTTTGGCGGGGAACATTCCAGAATAATCATTACTGTTGCATTGGGTAAATAAAGTCCAGCGGTGGAACGAGCTAAGTTTGCTATAGACAGAATTTAGTTTAATAAGAATCCCACGGTGTGAGAGCTCATTCTCAATTAACATGCAAAAGAAATGCTGCTTCGTTTTGCAAGATTTGCTGTCTTAGACAAAGCCTGACATCGAAAATCCCGTGAAGATTGCAATGGCAGAGCATTTAGCAAATTCTCACTGTCTATAGAACGGTATTAAAAGCATATATCCAATTCAAATCGATTAAAATATGAAGAACATTGTACTTAGCTCATTTCTGGTGTAGTCGATCCAGGCGACCGTTAGTTAAGATCTGGACATGGCGTCCGATTTAAAAGTTTGTCTCTCGTGGAGAGGAGACGAGCTCTAGGTACGCTCCGACTGGAAGTCTTGACGACAGAAGCACAAGTGAGGCCAGCTCAACGAAGCGCGGAGGGACCAGGGAAGGAAACAGTGTGGGTGTAGGAGACAAAGGAATATACATAAGAATTACCAACATTACAAAAATTAAGTATCTTGATGAAATGGTCTTCAAAGAGTTGATAGCAGGCGTCACTAGCGAAGCCTGGTGGATGAGAAAGTAGACGAAGTCCTCTTGATCACAGATATGATAGCTGGCTATAGCGACGAGATCAGATGGCCAGATTGGTAAGGAAGTCCTCTTGTACATGGAAAAATTGAGGAACTTCAGAGATTCGCTGCTAGATGACGTTAGGTGGGTCATGGAAGATATATATCTAGAACAGACTCACAGGTAATATAAGCAAAGTACACCAACAAAGAGAAACCAGGAGATCACTGTTGGTGTATGCGAAAAAAGGAAGGAATGAAATAAAGCAAAGAGCAGCAAAAGCTCACTCTGTCTTACCGTGTATTCCAAAGAATACACCAGTCAGATCTCTTTATGTACACATAATATATACGAAATTTGGTTGAAATGCAATTGATAGTGTAGAAGTCGTATGCAATTAAAAATTGGACCTATCAGCAGGCTTATAATCCTATTGGCAACACTGCCATGTATCGCCTCCTGGAAATTAAACTGAATTATTATTATCTATATGTGTGCCAATTTTAGATTAGCTCCCATGGTTAACTTCCAAGATATCCAACATGGAGCTCAAATTTCAATTACGGTTTTTCAGCAGTTAGTAGCCTTGACATCATTTTCAAATACGGGCTTCAATTAGTCAGGTATAGTTCTTTACTCGTACCAAATTTGGTCTTGATTGCTACAGCCGTTTAGGAGTTGATAGAGGGAAACACACAGACAGACATACAGACAGAAGGACGGACAGACACACACACATTTGCCCCGATCGATCTCATTAGTATACTTTTCCTCATTTTTGCAAAATGTGAAAAGTAGGCTAAAAATCATCAAACGAATAGCAAGTCGAAAATATTCATGAGCCAAAATAAATTAAGGTTGTGGTAAAGGGGAGCATGGTTATTGAGATATGATCAAGTTTACAAAATCGCAAATACAACTTCATAAGTGCATGATAACCTAGAATTGGAGAGCAGCCATTTTAAATATCAATACATGCGCAGTCTGGTGGTAGACGAAGGTATCACACGTACAGGTAAGTAACAAGTGCTGCTATCTGTCGGCAACCCCTGGCAGCACACTCACACTCTCACTAATTGACCATTGCTGCTATCTACATACTAGCCCACACCAGGTCAACTTTCCCGTGAGCTTTGGATAGTGAACTCTAAAGGATACGACTATTGACCGGTCGAATGCTACACATTTATCTACCTTTCTCAATGGATTTAACGACTCGACGGTACGGAGTGAAATAGCTCACGCTCTTGACCGTTTGAAAGATTTTCAGCAGAAACTCTTAACCCTGGACGAACAAGTACACGATGTGTTGAATGATGAGGAGTACGAGACAGGCGCACAGGCTTGCGAGCAATATATTAACATCTCCAAGAGTGCAATATGGAAGGACACTCATCATCACCATCCATTCACCGCTCCATCAAGCCGGGTGCGGGTACGGAAGGCTCCTAATCTCCTTGAATAGAAGCCTGAGGACACCTCTCAAGCCACAGTTAATTGAATTACACAACCTACGGTCACTCAAGACATTAAGCTACCTACTATCAGACTTGAACCATTCTCAGGTGATATCGATACATGACCCAGGTTCAGTATTCTGTCGACAACAGCACACGTCTTTCAACCATAAACAAACTCGTGTTTCTCCGAGTTTACCAAGACGGTGAACCTTAATTCCTGGTAGACGGAATAGCGGTCATTGGATATAACAACGACTGAACGAAGCAGGGGCGTAAATCACAGGGAGGGCAGGGGGGCATTAACCCCTCAAGTTTTAGGTGCCAGACAAACTGATTAAGTATCCTTAAAAGATTAAAGTGTTCTAAAAAAACGAAAACTATTCTATAAATGATTCTATACTAGGTTAAGCCACCTTGCCTTGCTTGGTCGTAATTTCTTTATTCTGCCAACAAACAGTCTGTTTTACCCCTCTCCAGTTTCCCGCCGAGACGATATGAGCATTGTCTCCTTACCAGGACAATTCGAAAACTGCATATTCGAACTAATATTTCGCAGCGCCAGTTTAAAACTGAGGTAAGTAAGTGTTGACAAAAACGTTCAGTGTTTTGTATTCATATTCCGATTGTATACTGTATTAGGTATATTTCATTAGAAAGCTAACTATTGCAATGGGTACCATGTTTCGACTTCCCGAAAATTTCGTCATATCTTCGCGTTTAACCCCCCCCCCCCCCAAACCCTAAAACCACCGTTAGTTCAAAAGTTTATATATATATATATCTGCTTCTTGTGGACACGATAACTGCCGTAATTTTCCACCAATCACTTAGAATTTTTTACATAATATATATCCCTTTAAAATCTCGGTCAAGTTAGTTAATAGGCAAAATCGCACGAAGGGGGTGATAATGGGGGTCTTTTATCGAAAAGTGAAATATCGCTATAACCCTCATAATACGTGAAATATCGCTAGAACTCTTTTAATACGTGAAATATCGAGTTCATTCAAAGTTCATACTACGTGTCGTATATGTGCCAAAAATGTATGTTAAAAAAGGTTTTTGACAGCACCAACCATTGACCAAAGGGGTGGAAAAATGTGGGTTTTTCGGGAAACATTAATCATATCTCTCTCAATAGGCACAATATCAAAACCGTACTAAATGAAACATATTCCCCTATTAATTTACTAAAACTATGTCTGAAAGAATTTTTGATATGACCCACCATTACGCCAAGGAATGATAAAAATGATTTCGGAACAAGAAGAAAATACCAAGTGCTTCTAAATTGATGACGGAGTAGCTATCAGAGGTTGCCATGACAACACCATTGCACGAGATCACCATCTGACTCTGTGGGAAGCGACTTCGGTAACGTAACTGGTAGCATGCTGAACTTCTATGCCCATGGTCGCGGGTTCAAAGCCGGCCAAAGTCATCGGATTTTCTAAGAGCGCTAAAAATCCCTCAGCATGCTTTCCTTCGGAGGGAAGTTCCAACGTTCATTGCAAGTTGCTGGTTGCGGTGGCATCTAGTAGCCAAGTTCACAGCTAGGTGTCGTCGATGGTAGTATTTGGTAGCAAAATTAGGAACTACTGTACTACTTGAAATTGACCATCTGCTGTCCTTACCTGAATTACAGACTAATATAGTCATCACAAATAACACCGTTTATCAGACAGATTCTACACACACCCAATGTACACGGGGTTACATGACCTCGTTGTCGCAGCCAACATCCCTGCGGGAGACAAAATTTGCGTGAAAAAGTAACAGACTGTTAGACACTTAGGCATCAGTTCCAAACCTTGCATAAGGACAGTGAGACTACAAGTATAAGAAGTAGTTCCGTGAAGAACTAAACAGCCTATTTTCATATATCCTACTTATGTTAAATGCCTCTATCAACATACAAAATTTCAGTTTCATTGCTGTAATAGATTCGTAGATATTGAGAACCGAATAAATATTACGGATGGTCGACATGTCGGATTTTTATATATGTAGGTCTTAGGGTTCTGAACTGTTACATGAATATTATTGTGTACGTGTAGTATTCAAACTTCAATCGCATGAATAGGACACAAGAAGTAAAAACGAGATTATAAAATTACGCACAGCTGCCATTTTGTGGTTATGGAAAACATTGGAAAAAATTAGATGCCAGTGGATTAACATTTGTATAAGGATTTACTGTACCAAGTGTCACTGCACTCGGATGGTTAAATTGCGAGAAACGACCATGTGAATATTTATACTTCGCGTCGCCGCCATGTTGGATTTGTGATCACCAGGTTATTGAAAGGCCTATAGGTTAACTTGAACATTAAAAAATTCAGTTTGATTGCTGTAATAGATTCGTAGATATTGAGATCCATCTATGTATATATATTTCGGATGTCGCCATGATGGATTGTTATATGTATAGGCCATATAGTCATGTACCATTAAAGGGAAATTATTGCGTAGGTTCATTATTCAAACTTTCAGTTCGACCGCATGATTACGACACGAAAAATACAGACTTTATTTTAAAATTCTCACAGCCGCCATCTTGAGGTTATGAAAACAATTGAATGAAGTTAGATGTCGGTGCATTACAATGTGTATAAACATATACTGTACCATGTTGTATTGCGTTTGGTTGGTTAAATCGCGAGAAATATCTATTTAAAAGTCGCACCTTCACTTGGCCGCCATGTTGGTTTTGTAGTTACCAGGTTTTCAAAAGTTACGTAGGAGAACTTCTAGTAGTTTCCTTTATCACCGTACAATATTCCAGGGAGATATCGGTAATAGTTCCGGAGATATTGAATGCTGGTGAAATATATCGCACAGCCGCAATGTCGGATTGGTGAGACGTAACAAAATTTGAAGGGCACGGTCGGGGTCGTCCAAAATAGTGCTATGAACATACCGAGTGTCAATGAATTCCTTCCAGCCGTTTAGAAGTTATTAGGGGGGACACACACCATCACACACACATCACACAGACAGACACACGGACAAGAGGTGATTTCATAAGCCTATTTTTTTTCATAAATGAAAATATGCAAAAAATGAATCCCACATGACAAGAAGGTTACCATCCCCATATGACAATAAAACGTTAATCATATGCCTAGAAAGACGAAAAAATGTTAATCACGCTCCAAATGTAAAATACTTTCTCGCAATAAATGAGGTCTGATTTCTCTACAAAAACCTGCATATTTTGCCCATTATAGCCTATCCCCAAGTTTTCCCGGTGAAATCTACCTCTGCCTTCCGGCGCGCCGAGAGGTTATTTTTAAATTAGAAAGCTATATATATCATACAAATATATACAAATGAGATGGTGTTTGTCTGTCTGTCTGTCTGTCGTCCTGTTACTCAATCACGCAAGAACCACTGGTCCGATTGAAATGAAATTTTGCATGGATGTAGCTGATTTACCAGAGTAACACATAGGCTACTTTCGACTTCGATATTTTGCACTATATAAAAATGGCGACCATTTTAGTGACGTCACTACACCCTTTGGGTTCAAAATTTCATATTTCCATATCAAATAAAAAGAGAAGGCATAGAAATAGCAAACTTTTGATGGCAAAAACGAGCTTTAAAATTTAATTTCCTATCCGAAAGGTCCTTATCACTTTTCGTGTATCTCCAACGGTTAGCAAGTAAAACCCACATTTGTGACGTCACTACACCCTTTGGTTTCAAAATTTCATATTTCCATTTCAAATGAAAAGAGAACGCTAAGAAATAGCAAACTTTTAATGGCATACACGAGCTTTGGCATTTAATTTTCTATCCGAAAGGTCCTTATCACTTTTCGTGTATCTCCAACGGTTAGCGAGTGAAACCTAAATTTTGCAATAAAACACGGTCAACACCCAGCGGTGCAGTCTATCTCTATATATATAACAAATAGTTCCGTGAAGGACTATACAGCCTATTTTCATATATCGTACTAATGTTAATTGCCTCTATCAGCATACTAAATTTCAGTTTGATTGCTGTAATAGATTCGCAGATATTGAGAACCGTTTAAATATTTCGGATGGTCGCCATGTTGGACTTCTATATATGTAGGGCTTAGAGTTATGACCTGTTACATGATGATTATTGTGTGCGTATAGTACTCAAACATCAATCACATGATTAGGACACAAGAAGTAAAAATGAGATTTTAAAATTTCGCACAGCTGCCATCTTGTGGTTGTGGAAACAATTGAAATAAATTAGATGCCAGTGGATTAACATTTGTATAAGGATTTACTGTACCAAGTTTCACTGCACTTGGATTGTTAAATTGCGAGAAACTACCATGTGACTATGTATACTTCGCGTCGCCGCCATGTTGGATTTGTGATCACCAGGTTATTGAAGGTCCTATAGGTGAACGTATGTTCATATCCCCTATGAACATAATAAAAAACAGTTTGATTGCTGTAGTAGATTCGTAGATATTGAGCACCGTCTAAATATTCCGGATGGTCGCCATGATGGATTGTTATATGTATCGGCCATAGAGTCATGTACCTTTAAAGGAAAATTATTGCGTAGGTTCATTATTCAAACTTTCACTCCGATCGCATGATTACGACACAAGAAACAAAAACTTAATTTAAAAAATTCACACAGCCGCCATCTTGAGGTTATGTAAACAATTGAACTAAATTAGATACCAGTGTATTACCATATGTATAAACATTTGCTGTACCAAGTTTCATTGCGTTTGGATCATTAAATCGCGAGAAAAGTCTATTTAAACTTTCAAATTCGCTTGGCTGCCATGTTCGTTTTGTAGTTAACCGGTTTTGTAAGGTCTAATAGGTGAACTTCCAGTAGTGCCCTTTATCTTCGTGCAAAATTTCAAGGTGATACCGGTAATAGTTTAAGAGATATAGAATGCCAGTGAAATATTTCGCACAGCCGCCATATTGAGGTTATGTAAACAATTGCGCGAAGTTAGATGTCGGTGCTTTACAATGTATATAAATATATACTGTACCAAGTTTCGTTGCGTTTGGTCGGTTAAATCGCGAGAAACGTCTATTTAAAAGTCGAAAATTCGCTTGGCCGCCAGGTTGGTTTTGTATTTACCAGGTTTTCAAAAGGAACATAAGTGAACTTCTAGTAGTTCCCTTAATCATCATACAAAATTCCATGGTGATATCGGTAATAAATTCGGAGATATTGAATGCTGGTTAAATATTTCGCACAGCCACCATGTTGGATTGTTGAGACGTAACAAAGTTTGAAGGGTACGGTCGGGGTCGCCCGGAATAGTGCTTTGAACTCACCAAGTTTCATTGAAATCGCTCCAGCCGTTTAGATTTTATTAGGGGGGGGGGGACAAACACGAATCACACACGCACACACAGACACACGGACAAAAGGTGATCTCTTAAGCCTATTTTTTTTTCATAAATGAAAATAGGCTAAAAATGAAAGTTTGCCTTTTTTTTAATCTCTACGGAAATTTGAGTTATTTACGCGTTTCAGACTGTTTTATGATAGATGCACGAAAATATGTTTTTTGTCTTTCTGTCTGTTTGTTTGTCTGTGGACAAATTTCTTCCCTTATAACTCGAGAACGGCTGGGTGTATCAACGTAAAATTTGGTAAAGATATTCATCAGAGGCACGACACTAATCATTTATGTAACTCTTCTCCGTACCTCTCATAAAAGGGGGCCTACCGCCTTACAATACATGCTGAAATAGGCGTAGAGGGACGAGACAAGGCTCATTTTCAGCCTCTCAATGTGAGAGACATATTTTAAGGCCCTAAAATCAACGGTTTTATTACCGTGAAACAAGTCACATCCTGTTTTGGTTGTAAAACTTGGTAGATAGAGGACATGTCAAGGGGTAAGTGCAAAACTTGGTGAATGAATATGTTCTACTGCTAGGGTTAATGAGCACACTCTAGTACACGGGGCACATGCAATTTGAGGACAGGTCAAGGAATCTAACTTGGTGGATGGATGTGTCATTTGTAGTTGAAAGAGAATAATGCACGTTTTTAAGTTGTTAAAACTGAGGAGATTGTACGTGTAGTAAGCCGACTTGTTATTTCCTGTGTCATATTGCTGACATGGCAGAGAGCGCACAGTTCTGTTGCTATGACTAACGCTGCAGTAATTTAAAACCACAGGTGTTCATCAAGATAATGGGTGATGATCATGCAAAGTCAGCAGTAATCTGATACCGCTCAGGTGTTCCTAGTGCACTTTGGACTGGCAGGTGTATAGGAAAGGAATTGCAATGATCAGCAAAAAACTGCTGACACACAGCAATCTCAGCCTATATAAGGGAGGTGTCATTATTTCCCTACTGTCTGTCTTGATTACTTGCTACGAGTGAACAGTGCTTTATTACTGCTCAACAGTTGCAAAAAAAAAAGCCTTTTTTTGGTGAAAATCATTAAATTATTTTTGAAGGGTAAGTACTAATTATTAATCGATTGTAGTCTTTTATTACTAATTGATGTGGAAGTTATTGATTCGAATGTATTTATTGATTGATTTATTTGTTAACAGATAATTGACGTACCGTAGGTTAGCAGATTCCTGTACCTAGTTCAGCAGTTGATAAATTATTAAAGGTAAGTACCCCCTCTAATAACTTTTAACAGCTAGAGCGATATTTTCCAACGTTCACCGCTAGATGTCAGTGATAATGGTTTAATTGATAGTCATAGTTGGAACTACTTGGCTATGATGTGTTAAGCTAAATTTGTAGGTAGGATTTGATTAACACTCTATTAAGTTCCAACGTTTGCTGCTAGGTGTTAGTGACAATAATATTTGTTAACCAATATTGGAACTACTCGACAATTATGTGAAGCCGAATTTGTAGGTTAGATTTGATTAACGCTTTATCAAGTTCCAATGTTCACTACTAGGTGTCAGTGACATAGGGAATATTTAAAGACTTAACCTCAGCTCACCTAACATAATCTAACTTTACCTAACTTAACCTTGTCACGCGACATGTTGCACAAGTTTAGACTAGCTTTAAGACTGGCAATGACGTCACACATAGCTCACCTAACCTAATGTAACATATCATAACCTAGCCTAACCCCATCTAACCTAACTTCATCTAACCTAACCTAACTCCATCCAACCTAAATCTTAACAGCTTTGAACATATAAGAGAGGGTATATTTAAAGACTCCTCAACTCACCGAACATAAACTAACTTTATCTAACTTAACCTTGTCATGTGACATGTTCTACACGTTTAGACCTGCTTTAAAGCTGTCTATGATGTCATACTTAGCTCACCTAAATGACGGCCACTAGTTTCTATTATTTGTAAACAAGAGATCAAGTGAAAAGGGTGTTTAACGCTCTATTAAGTCTGAACGTTCACTACCAGGTGTTAATGACAATGGTATATTTGATAGCCAAAGTTGGAACTACTTGTCAATTGTGTGTAAAGCTAAATTTGTAGGTTAGATTTGATTAACGCTCTATTAAGTTCAAATGTTTACTGCTAGGTGTCAGTGACAATGGTATTTGCTAGCCAAAGTTGTAACTACTTGACCATGGTGTGAAGCTAAATTTGTAGGTTAGATTTGATTATCGGTTAAATAAGATCCATTGTTCACTGCTAGGTGTCAGAGACAGTGATATATTTTGGTAGTCAAAAAGTTGGATCAACTTGAAATTAGACTTGGTATGAGTTCACAAACGATTAAATTAAATACCCTGCTACAGCCATTGACTATAATTTATAGATATATATTTCATTAAACTATTTTTATTTTACTTTGTTTTATCTTTTATTAACATTGATGATTTCTTTCTTTTATAGGTAAATTGGAAAGTAATCATCATGTTCAAGTGTGGTGACTGTAAGAAACAGTTCTCAAGACCTGATAGCCTTCAACGTCATGCAAGTACTAAATATAATCACAAAATGTTTGTATGCAGTCATTGCGCTACAACATTTAACAGATAATAATAATGTTATTGGTTTTACGTCCCTTTTAACTACACTGGCTTTTAGAGACGCCGGGGTGCCGGAATTTTGCCCCGAGGGGGATCTTTAACGTGCCAGTAAATCTACGGACACGGCTCCCTCGCATTTGCGCACCCTCAAATGCCAGCTGACTGCGCCAGGATACGAACCTGCAACTTTGGGCCCAGCAAGCGAGAACGTTACCCCTGAGCCACGCAGCCAGCCACATTTAACAGACAGGATAGTCTTACACGACATGTAAATTTAAAGCATGTCAGTACAGCACCATTCTCATGTTTAGTTTGCGAACTTGGTTTTTCTACTGTAAAGCGATATCAGTCCCACATGGTTGAAGTGCATGGTGAACAACTTGAATTAAAAACTGTAAAACCATCAACTAGCACAGAACCATTAAATGAATGTAATGAAGTAGGAGGTGACTGTTCAGAAATAAATGTTCAAAAGGGTAAACGTTTTAAAGATTATAAAAATAGTTATTCAGCGAAAAGGATGAAGAATGGTGAACCTTTAATAACACATTGTGATGCATGCAATATTGGTATACCCTTTTCAATGATGCAGGAACATTTGCGCAGTATTAATCATAAAAATAATGCTTGTCATGAAAACAATTCTGGAAATATTCAACAAATTGGTAGTGCATTTAAAAGTCGAATTGCTAGTTATAGACTTTATAGTAAAGAAAAAACTCAAAGTATTGATCATTTTTAAAAAATGTTCAACCTACTGGGTTTGGCTTGGTAGGTAATGTTTTATTAGAGCGTAAAACAATTAAAATGAATGTTGAACTTTTTGGACTCTATGTAAAAACTGGGAGCGAAGGTGAAATTACGGATATCAAATCTTTTAATACAAAAAACATAATTGTTAGTGAATCAACTAATATTAGTGATATATACCAAAATATTTCAAGTGCTGTCATTGTGAAGAGTGAAGAGTTCCAGGAAAGGGAGTCAGGCTGGGCGTTGGTTGAAGTACTTTATTTAGAAAACAACCTGAATTAATATAACCCCCTTCGAGCATCATCATACATTGATTTGCCAGCATGGATCAAACGTAAGCATGCTTGTGTAAACGTTATGAATAGTGATCAAGCATGTTTTGCGTGGGCTGTAACCTCAGCTCTCCATCCAACAGTGGGGCATGTAGAGAGAACATCACCTTATCCTCACTATTCCTGAGTGTTAGATTTAGAAGAAATAGAATTTCCTATGTCGATAAAAGATATTGAATATTTTGAAAATCAGAACAATGTACGTATTAATGTTTATGGAATTGAAAACAAGAGTATAGTTGGTCCTCTATATTACACTCAAGAAAAAAAGGACGCTCATGTAAATTTACTCTATATAACTAAAGGTGAAAATGCCCACTATTGTTGGATAAAACATTTTAGTAGACTTGTTGGTATTCAGCTATCAAAATATAAAGGTAAGAAGTGGTTGTGTGATGGTAGTTTGTTATATTTTGGAAAAGAGGGTCAATTAACTCAACATCAAAAATGGGGTTGTAATCATGTGTGCACAGTATTACCTACTCCTAAAAATAACATTCTAAAATTTAAGGACCTTGAGAAGCAGCTTCGAGTACCATTTGTTATATATGCTGACTTTGAAGCTTTGCTAAAACCATTTAATACATGTTCATCGAATCCAACCCAACCTTTTACCAACACTACTCACATTCTTGAACCTTTTAGCTTTGAATATTATATACTGCTCAAAAAAATTAAAGCACCACTTTTTTCAAAGGCCACCAAATTGTGAAAAGTTGACCTACAAGCTCGAAATCTCAGTACGACGTTTATCCTGACGCCTACCAAGCATATGCTTCAGCACAACTCCCCAACTTGAGTAGTTTCGGGGTAGCACCCCGAAAACCAGCCCATTTTCGAAAACCGCAAATTGAAGTTTGCGAAAAACGCTGCAGGACTTGTCGCAGGTTGCCCAAGCAGTCAAAAATGAATGAGTCTTACTCTTAAAGGTTCCACAAACACGTAGAAATCGTTACATTTGACGTTTGGGCATTTTCAACCCCCTTCATCATCCCCTAAACATGGACTACCATTGGGGGCGTCTGAGAAGGTACCGGGTGTGTTTAACCATCTGAAAACCTACACACCGTCCTCAGTTGCTGATTGCAGTAAGTTCTTAAGGCCTCCGGCAATGTCCACACCCCCTAACACCCTCAACTGGCATGGGACCAAACCACCCCCTCTCGATTCACCCCTAAGGAAGGTTTTAATCGAGATGTTTATCAGTGCTGTGAATGCGGGGGTCTTCCCCTACCGTTTCAAAAAAGGAGCTGTGCCTTTGTCACCACCCCTTCCCCTGCAACCCCCGTTTGTATGATTTTTCGAATCAGGCCCATTTTAAGGGCTGAAACGAGATCTTAATCGCTGAAAGGGCTGCAAAGGTCCTTATAAGTAGTGGTGACACGAAATCAACCCCTTCCGATCGATGATTGACATTCCGTCCCCCAAATTCGAAATTTTTGCACCCCCAACCCTCCCTGTCTGGACGCGTAACGCGTCATGGCAGAGTTTTCAGAGTTGGATGGAAATGAAGCTTATGGCCTGCAATGGAGCCCAAAGCAGCAGGATGGATAGAAATTCATCGGTAGGTTGGGAAACGGGACCTAAATTTTTCAAAAAAGTGTACAGCCTACAGTAAGTACGCCCTGCATAGGCAACCCACATCACGTCCGTGCGTGTGGGTTGCCTATAATCGGCAATAGGTTACAAAGTTTGGCAATGAGAGAAAAATGACGTGATGTGGGTTGCCTATGCATTGGTGTATTTACTAGAGGCTGTTAACTTTTTTGAAACATTTTGGTCCCGTTTCCCTACCTACCGATGAATTTCGATCCAACCTGCTGTTTTGGGCTCCATGTCAGGCCATAAGCTTCATTTCCATCCAACTCTGAAAACTCTGCCATGACGCGTTACGCGTCCAGACAGGGAGGGTTGGGGGTGCAACAATTTCGAATTTCGGGGATGGAATGTCAATCATCGATCGGAAGGGGTTGATTTCGTGTCACCACTACTTCTAAGGACCTTTACAGCCCTTTCAGCGATTAAGACCTCGTTTCAGCCCTTAAAAAGGGCTTGATTCGAAAAATCATACAAACGGGGGTTGCAGGGGAAGGGGTGGTGACAAAGGCACAGCTCCTTTTTTGAAACGGTAGGGGAAGACCTCCGCATTCACAGCACTGATAAACATCTCGATTAAAACCTTCCTTAGGGGTGAATCGAGAGGGGGTGGTTTGGTCCCATGCCAGTTGAGGGTGTTAGGGGGTGTGGACATTGCCGGAGGCCTTAAGAACTTACTGCAATCAGCAACTGAGGACGGTGTGCAGGTTTTCAGATGGTTAAACACACCCGGTACCTTCTCAGACGCCCCCAATGGTAGTCCATGTTCAGGGGATGATGAAGGGGGTTGAAAATGCCCAAACGTCAAATGTAACGATTTCTACGTGTTTGTGGAACCTTTAAGAGCAAGACTCATTCATTTTCGACTGCTTTGGCAACCTGCGACAAGTCCTGCAGCGTTTTTCGCAAACTTCAATTTGCGGTTTTCGAAAATGGGCTGGTTATCGGGGTGCTACCCCGAAACTACTCAAGTTGGGGAGTTGTGCTGAAGCATATGCTTGGTAGGCGTCAGGACAAACGTCATACTGAGATTTCGAGCTTGTAGGTCAACATTTCAAAATTTGGTGGCCTTTGAAAAAAGTGGTGCTTTAATTTTTTTGAGCAGTATATTAAATGTAGTTATGATGACTGTTTCAATAAGTTTGAGCTCTATAGAGGACCTGATGCACCTAAAGTTTTTATGGAAAGACTTGAAAAAGATGCAATCCGTATATCCTCTATTTTAAATACTATCATTCCAATGGAGCCACTAACATCATCACAGCAAATGCGTTTTGAAACTGAAACGAACTGTTTTATATGTGGTGAATGTCTATATACAGATAGGGTTCGCGATCATGACCATTTAACAGGGAAATATCGCGGTGCTGCTCACCAGGAATGTAATTTAAAGTATAGAGTAATTAAATTCATTCCAGTTATTCTACATAACGGTAGCAAATACGATAACCACTTTATCGTTAAAGAATTTGGAGCTTCAGATGTGAAAATTGATGTGATTGCAAATAATAAGGTACAATACATATCGTCCACAAAATACATCAAAACTGACACTAAAAAAAGATAAAACTGCGATTTTTAGATTCATTCCGTTTTATGCCGAGTAGTCTTGATAAGCTTGCTAGTAATTTAAAATCAGACCAGTTTCGTTTGATTCAACGTGTCTTTCCTATAGAAGATGATTTTAATATGATCCGTCAAAAGGGCATATTCCCTTATGAATATATTAACTGTGTGGAACGTCTTGAGGAGTGTTCTTTACCACCAAAAGATGCATTTTACAGTTCCTTAAACACAAGTCATATCAGTGATCAGGAATATTTACATGCACAACGTATATGGACACAGTTTGACATTCAAACTTTAGGTGAATTTTCAGACATATATTTGAAGACAGATGTGTTGTTATTAGCAGATGTATTTGAAAATTTCCGGAATGTTTGTATGAAAACTTATGACCTTGATCCTTGTCAGTATTTTACTGCTCCTGGGTTAAGTTTTAGTTCAATTTTGAAAAAGACAAAAGTAAATTTAGAATTGATGACTGATATAGACATGATCAATTTTATAAAATCTTCAATTGGAGGTGGATTAAGCCAGTTCAGTGGGCGATATTCTAAAGCATACAATAAATACATGCCCAGCTGCATCCCTTGCGAAGAGTCAAAGTATATTGTCTACCTCGATGCAAATAACCAATATGGTTGGGCTATGAGTCCATATCTACCACTAAAGGATTTTCGCTGGCTAACACAACCTGAAATTGATGTTTTCCTTGTTTTGGAAAGACTATGGAGAATGTTGATAAGCGAGTTGATGTAAAGCTGATAACAAAGTGAGAGAATGAAGGTCAAAGGTATGGTGCGAACAACTTAATAAGCAGGCCTAACTTCCATAGCTGTTCTATTATTCATGAGAATTTAGTTATAATACAAATGAATCGTCTTAAAGTAACCTACAACAAACCCATATATGTGGGTTACGCCATTCTGGAATTGTCAAAAACACTTATGTGTGAATTTCACTATGATTATGTTAATATAAACTATCATTATAATGCAAAACTACTCTATACAGATACAGATTCTTTTATTTATGAATTTAAAACTGATGATTCTTATGTGGATATCAAAACTGTGTTAAATAGGTTTGATAGAAGTGACTATCCCAAGGATAATATCTACCATTTACCTCTAGCAAACAAAAAGGTTCTAGGAAAATTTAAGGATGAATGTGCTGGTGTTGTTATAGACACCTTTGTAGGCACCAAATCTAAATCATACAGCTATATGACGATTGATGATGTAGTAATAAAAAAATATAAAAGGAGTGAAAAAGAATGTTGTTAGTAAAGAGTTAGACATAAGTGATTATAAGAACTGTATAGTCAGTAACCCACCTATATTATATAAGAAAATGTGTGTATTTTGAAGTAAAAATCATCAGCTACATACCAATTTGCTGAACAAAGTTGCTTTAAGTAATGAAGACAAGAAACGATTCATTATACCCAACACATTTGATACTCTTGCTTGGAGAAACCGTCGCATTGACGACTGTTATTTTACTTAAGTCTAATGTTCACCATATTGTATCATTTGTAGTGTGTTTTATATTGTGATATATTTGTAAATCTGTATGTAGAATGTATAATGTTAGGCTACTGTAGTTTAAGTTTAAAATAACACACTTTACTGTAAAAAATTGCTTTTTATAATTATGGTTAAACAAATGATTTAAAAATGTATAAAATGTGAAAATTGAACAAAACAATATAACAAATGTTAACTGAAAATTGTAAATATCCATGTGTGAAAAATGGCTAAAAATTATTTTTAAAAAATGTACAAGATGTAAAACTAAACGAGGGCAATGTAAAAAATGTGAAGTCGAAATTGTAAATATATATGTGTGAAAAAAGCGAAAAAATAAAGAAATGGCTATCACCATTCTAAACAAATAAGACATTGTGATCTGGTAAACCTTGTTTTTTATTTCACAACAAATAGGGCTTTACAAAATAGAATACAAAGAAAATACCAATTCCTCAATCCTTTCCAATGTCCATTTTCACTCATCATTAACTTTCCTTTTATAGCACTAATTACAATGAGGGCTGCCAACCTTTCTCCCACTGAGGCATCTCAGAATGTCAAACGTTGTTTAGCTTTTTTCAACAATTCTTTATCCGCCACACGTCTTAATGCAGGATGTCTACGGCGATAAGAAAGGTCATGTTCTTTGCACGCTTGATCCAAAGGATTAATAGGTACATCACCACGTTGCAAACGTTGATTCAGCTTTGTTCCAGGACCACAAAAACGATAACCAGGAAGATGGATTTTAAAAGGTAAGTATTGAATGACTTTGTCAATGACGCCATGACCAGAACAAGTTTGACATATCCTTTTCCATAGGTGGAGAAAAGGTTTCATTTTACTCTTCATCTGTAGATGATGCTGATGTTGCTTTTTTCTCGCCATCACACCCGTGGAATGAGGTAACAAAGTCTTTACACTGACTTTTATGACCGTGTTAGAGTTTGACCAGCTGGCAAGTTGCACACTGTCACATAGAGGGTATTTTTGCCATGGCCACTTGCTTATGGTGATCATAATCTGTACATGGTTGCAATTCACTTAACGGAGGGTCTTGAGTCCATGATTTTGGTACATGTTGCCAGATTTCTTTCACTGCATTTGCTGCCTCATAATAGATGAACGATTTTGAAAGAGCCAATAATTCTTCTTTGGTAAAACTGTCTAGTTTCTTTTTACACACAAAGAACTTTCCAATCGCTTTATCGGTAGCATCCCCTTTCTCCATGGTATAATGTAGATGTTTACACGTCGCTTGTAGAAATCTCACTGGTGTCATTCACTGGTAAACTTTGAGTTTCAATTTTATTTAACAACTCACAGCAGGCATTGTTGGTTAGCCAATGAAACAATTGCCACACCTGTGCCAAGGCTTTATGGGTAATGTTGTCACCGGGGCAGCGGTCCATGATTGTTTGCAGCGAGGGACAGCCCAAGTCCATTTAATCGATACATTGACAGTAAGACGCCAAAAATGGTTGTAGCCATTGACGTTTTTCACTACCTTTCACAAATACCACATGGGCAGAAGACAAGTGGGCTTTCATGACCATGTCCAAGTGCTTATATGAAATGCTTCCTTGCTTTCAGTCTAGTTGCATATAAGTTTCAATCCACTGGGTTTGTTTACGGTCTTTATTACACAACAAATCAAACGCATAGGGTGGTTTAAACACCAAATGGTTAGCTTGCGATATCCAAAAAGTGGAACAATCGATGATGGCCACTTCTATAAATATAAATTTGTTATCTCCAATTTTAAACCCTTGACAGTCGACAATCAGTGTACGCAACATATTCACTCTTGTCTGGATCAAGTCCAACAGACCACAGACTGACTATCGTCCAGTAAGGTGTACCCATGACATTTACATACATTCCATTCTAGTAAGAAAATAAAAAATCACTGACTAGTCACTATGGAGGTTAGGGTATGACAGGGGGCATAAGAAATAATAATATAACAACAACCAATTTTTTATTACATTATTTTATTAGCATAACAAGTTTTACATTCTTTTGTCATTCTGGGATAGGGGCGGTACCAACTCATACAACAAAAACGTATTTTATGTTTATAGCGTCCATAACACCGATGATTTCCCAATGTCTCTAAACTGGGTGTTTTTGACTGTGACCTGCTCACCGAAACATCATTGACACCATAAAGTCCACATGTATCATAACTTTTTTCATCACTCAGAGGCACCAGTGAGGGGTAATTTGAATGACAGGGTATATTACCCACATCCATTTTACAGATGTAGGGGCAGGTGGGTGACCAGCGCTGATGTTCTTTCTTGGGTTAATTGCTTTCTTCCCATTGGTCTATGATGATGGGACAAAAGGCACATTTCACTTCATCTCTTGTTTTTAAATAATAGAATCCAGCAGCTGCCAAGGCTTGAGGGTTTATGAAAGACACAGGCCACGTTGCAAAGGTCTTGAAACGTTGTTCCTCAGAGTTTAAATTCATGGATATAACGTCTCGTGATGCTTTAAAGCAAGACATGACTGAGCAGCTGGACGTAGGTTGACCTGTTATTTATACACATGTCACTTGGTTGGACAGTGGATAATAGTTGACTTGTTTTTGATGAATAATCAAACAGTAGGCCGTCGTATTGGCTGGAACATTATCATGCCTTTCAAAATCTAGTCGAATGCCAATATTGGATGGCTTGACAGACTCTTCCAAGTAGGAACAGTCAAAGACAATCAGTGGCGCCCTTGTCTTAAACACTTGGGGTGACAACATGGGGCAATTCTCTTTTTGATAATAAGACCATCTAAATTTAGAAAACAAGTCGTACAGGGGCCCAAACTTATTTTTTAAAATCCAAATCCAGTCCTTCATAGGGAAACACAGCACCGTTGAGGAAAAGACGTGCATTTCTTAATTGCAGGTGATCAAATCGTGTGGCATCTGTGGTTTGTTGATACTTGCGATTTGTTTGAAAACCAACGATCATGTAGAGAGGTCTCTCTGTATAGCGGGCTGTTTTTACAGACCAACTGTGTGTGTTGGTGGTAGGCAATAGCGGGTACCCATGGAGTGCCCAGCTTCTAAATTCCATGGGTAGACATATCTCTCTTTACCATTTTGAGTATGTCCAGTTTTTTGCTATCGTCAAGGGTTACATGCGGCACTTTCCATAGCATGCGTTGTAATTGAATTTTTGAATCTATGGGAGCATTTTCGGCTCCCTTGAGTGCATTATTATCACTCCTATCTCTCACCAAATAAAGTACTTGCCTTGCATTCACCACAATGCACTGGTGATCTTCGGCAAAGCCTAAAATCAGTTTAAGAGGTAAAAATCCAGTAAAGGTGCCATCCGTGTGTACCATCCAGTCATTGGTCGAGTCAGGGCACCAACCCGCCATGCAAAGTGTTTTACCTTCTTCCTCACTATAAGAAGGATATAGTTTCATGTCACTGGAAATTCCCACATTTCGAGTGCTATCCACTACGATATCGTTAATGACATACTGCACCTCAGAAAACAGAAAGGCAAAAGCATGGTTGGCTAACATGGATGTGGTAGGTGTAGAGCCATCGGCTTTGGTGAGCCGACCTTCAATCTGAATGACACTTTCATGCGGTAGGGTGTAAATATCTTGGTTGTTGATAACAAATTGAATTTCATCATTGTTATTGAGTCCAGGTGTTTGAGCTTGATAGGAATGGAGATCAATTCTTAACTCTCCTGGTTGCTCCTCGATGTGGTTCGCTACCTCTAGGATAGAATTCATCATGGGGGTTGACGTGGTATCCCAAATGCTGTAAAATCTGCTTGTCCTTAGATGTTAACGTGTATTCACGTGGCAAACAACTAAAACCATTCCTAGACGGTGTTGTTGCTTTATACACAAACTTCATATTGGCTTTAGCACCAACTTGTAAGTCACTGGTATGGTAGAATCTAGATCAATGAGTTGTTGATCTCTATTGATCAGTCTTAATGTTATATTAGTAATACCATCGACATCCACGGAATGAAAAAGCACCACTGGAGGGTTTTCACGAATAATATAGCCATTGGGCGATGTTACAATAAAGTCATAAAGCTAATGCGATGGTTCTTGATTTGTGTACACTTGGCTGATAATATTACACGTCACCGACACGTGATGGTCCTCAATGAATTTCACTTCATGGTCTGATTCATGTTTTTGTTGGGCTCCAACACGCGTGGTTTAAATCCTAATAATGGACCAATGGAATCGGGGTGTGTTTTAAAGTCAATGTTGAATGTAGAAAAAATACTGGAGCAATGAGTGTTGGCGTTTCCTACAAGTTCAAACTTGCGCGTTCCATCGAGAAATGACTTTAAACCATATTCATTGATCAACACCACATAAATGTGTTCATAAATGTCATCTATCGTATATCCACCAGAGTTCAGGGTGAGCACACAATCATCATAGTAAAACTTGTTGTTCACATTTTCACGTATGTTGTATATTCAAGTGTTCGTTTCAAGTGAAACAAGTCCTAAACCATAATAAGGTCTTTCACTCAATTCAATAGGCGGGTAAAAGTCTAGGCTGACTTCAGGTCCATGTCCTTGCAGTGTAAACGTCTTACATTCCGCCGACATACTGTTGACGTTTTTGCTTATGCTGCGTCTTATATAAAAAAAATTAACACAAACGCCCACACTGTTGGCTGTTAAACGTTTGCTCACGTCTCACATTGTAATATATCTTGATCCTGTTTCCAAAATAGGTCACTAGTTCCATAGGCGGGGACAAATTCCCAAAACTGTCAAAGTACCATACAGTGGATCCCTCTTTAACATAAGCTAAATAATGCGTTCCTGGTCCTTGGTGATCATCCAAATTGACAACAGCACATTCCTATTTCCAGGGTCGTGGGGGTAATTGGTTTCGCATAAACACACCTCGAAAATGAGAAAGTTGTTTAGCATAGCTTTTCACTTCTTCATGGGTCAGGGCATGTCTTGCTATGGCTGAGGTTATTATTATTTTGTTTTTTTAATTTTTCGAAATGGTGAAATCCCAAATCCTTGTTGATAAAAGGCCGGCTTTAAATTAACATTTCTAGCCCCCATGGCAATGGCTTCCATCGTTTCATTGTGTCGCTGACTTTCTTTTAGTTGTTGCTTGCGCTGCTGTGTGGCTTTGATGGTTTTCGCCACTGCACTGGCACCAACCAAAAGTGAACCCAGAGCAGCCAGACCGGCGAATAATGCAGGTAAAAATCCCGCTCGTTTGGGGACGGGAATCACTCGCCCTTGTTTTGAACCCTGTCGCTGACGTTTTGGAATAACACGTCTCTGTGCTGTTCGAAGGGCTTTTCTTATGGTCAACATATTATTTTTTCTTTTTTCTTTCGCAAGGGCTTGTCCACGCATACCTTAAGCCCATGCTTTGCCAATGACAGGATCTTATTTTTAGTCTTTTTAGTCTTTCTCACCATATACCTTTGTTTTTCCATGATGATGATGATGCCCAACCACCATTCACAAGAAAGTTTAAGTCACATCTAACGTCAGATTGTTATTTTATGGCTGTATATTCCAATTCCACATAAAGTGGGAAATCGTTTATGGTTTTTTCCGCTTGCTTTTCATCCCATGTCAACATGAGATGAAAGGGTAATTCGTCACCTGCATTAACCATTTTATGGTTATGGACCATCATCCTATGACCGTTTATCTGTATTTGTAAATGGTTTTCATCAGGCATCGCGTATTTCATGTGAATGGTTCCATCATAGTGTAATCGAGAGTGGTTTAAACTCGAAGCAAGCACATAGGCCATGTGCTGGTCATGGACTAGCGGTAAATGGTTCCTGTCATCCACAGGTCTTTCATTTGTCAGATATACTAAAAATATAGATGGGATACATTTATAAAGGCTTTTCATTTGGTAGGTGTGGTAGCATTTGGTGCAGACATCATCATCTTCTTGTGGATCTTTCACGTGAATAATGCGGCGATGATTTGCCGTATAGCCATCCACAGTAAGCTGAGGCACTTTGTTATATAACTCATGCACCTTGTTATCCACATACTTTTTTGTAGTAACGTCTGTAGACACTTGAGGATGTTTCACATGTGTTAACCGCTTTCTTTTAAAGTCATAATCTCCCTGTTTTGTGCGTGGCACTACTAACCTATCCACATAGTGTTTATTAGCAGGATCCGTTTCTTGTTTAGGATCATGTATGGGAACAGACCTAGCTTTGTCCATCAATGCACGTCCAAAGACATCCATCGTCAACCTGTAGTACGAGTCTACTGTATCTATGACAAGGTTTGGTGTCATGTATATAGACAGACTGCTAGACTCTCTAAGCCTTAGTTGATATGAAGATTACTAAGCAGCAAGAGTCATTCCTCGTGGGGGACATGGTTTCCCATCTCTGTCCCACATCACGTGAACAACGCCATGGTTCACTGTTTCCATCTTCCATTCGCTGCATCATTGTGGGACCTTTCGGCTGTGGAAAGACCAATCTTTTGCTGACGCTCATCACAGCGCCCAATGGTCCGTGTTTTCAAAATATTTATAATTTTGCAAAATCTCTCTACCAAACCCTCTACGTGTTTCTGGATCAAGTTATGTCTGGATTGCAAAATGAGAATATGAGTTAATTCACATTTCCCAGGCAATAAAATGTTATTTCACCGGATGAGGTAAAGCCTGATTCACTCATGATTTTCGATGATGTATCCACTGAACGTCAAGGCATCATTCAAAGCTATTTCAACATGGGTCGTCACAAACATATCGATTGCTTCTATCTTGGACAAACATATTCTAAAATGTCGAAACAGTTGATTCGTGACAATGCCAATGTCATTGTTTTATTCGCCAGGACGAGAGGAACAGTCGTCACATTTATAATGAACATGTGAATCCGGGTATGACCTATCAAATGTTTACAGAATTTTGTGCCATGTGCTGGAACACTCAACGTCATGCCTGTTTAGTGATTGACAAACAAAGTGAACTCAACCAAGGGCGGTATCGCTTAGGGTTTGATCATTTTATTGCTATTTAAGGCCCTGTCTCATTCCCTGTCAAGTCATTTGTCAAGACACCATGGCGTTAGCAGAGAGTCAATTGAAAAAGCATATTATTAGAGCAAAAATACTATTCGCCAAATGTTCTGTCAATTGAAACGATCACGTGCGGATCATGCTTTGTTTATTCAACAACATTTAGCACCACCGCTAAAAGCCATGTTCAAACCCTCTTTCAAGCCATCTGAAACGCTACCTACCGTTTCACAAGCAACTCAGACGCACCACGAGGACCCTGAGGAAGAGGAAGAGGAACAGGAACAGGAAGATTTAACTAGTGTCAGCGAAGTTGAGGATGACGAAGAACAAGCGTTTACGCCTCCAAAAAAAAAGGCCTCACCCCTTGCAGAGTTTTTAAGAAAAAAGAAATCCTTGGCCATGGTCGAAACACCTTGCCCTTCCAGATCGTCTCCGTTTTCACAATTCTTGGCCACCCCTCAACATAAAGCTCAACTGAAAAACATTTTAATAAAATATTATGGATCAACACTGGAACCCTATTTCACCAATCTATTTATTGGAAACACAGATACCACGTATGGTGTTCGCTATGAGGATGATAGTTTTAAAATTGGTGATTCATCGATTAAATTTGGTCGTACTAAAGCTGTCATTAAAAAGATCAACTATTAATTAACACCAGGACTGTTAAAGTTGCTATTCTCTCGGACTCCCTCTTCCCAAGATTATACGCCAGAGGACCTAGGTAAATATAAATCCATTTTATTGGACACCCATGCCCACAAAAGACAGTATGATCCCACTCAACAATTGAATGCCAATATATCTCAAGGATATAAAACCATCATTGCAAAAATGTTCCCCACTAGTCAAAGTGGTCGTCGTAAAGTGTCCGCTTCGGGGGTGGCATTTAAACCATTAAAACCCCTTGTGGATATTACCTACTGGCACAATCCCAATAAACTCGTCCAGCGACTACAGCTGTTGCATGCTTCACGTCAAGCCGGTCATACCGGTCACGATTTGGAAATTCAAGAAATTGAAGAAGAACTTCGAAATGCCAAAATTATTGTTTAAGCCCTCACCCATTAAAATGGGTATTGCTCACGAGTTGCATCGCCCAGCTAGGCGTCACTATCCACGACTTAAGGTGATTTCACGAGGTGTGGATGACCTTTGGCAAGCAGAATTGGTTGAAATGATCCCCTATGCTAGCGTTAACGACGGTGTATGCTATAAGTTGACTGTCATTGATGTGTATTCCAAAATTGCGTTTGTTGAACCTGTGCGTCGCAAGGATGATCCACTAGTCACCAAGGCCTTTCAACATATTATTCAACAATCCAAACAGTTACTACAAACCGACCAGGGGAAATAATTTTTCAACAAGGATTTCTCCAGTTTTCTCAAATCTAAGGATATTCACCATTACACCACGTACAGCAATCTCAAAGCCAGCGTGGTCGAGCGGTTCAACCGAACATTGAAAACTCATATGTGGAAAGCGTTTACCGCTCAAGGCTCACATCGCCTGCTGGACTTGTTACCCGAGCTAGTGTCACCGTTACAATGACACCAAACACAGAACCATTGGGATCAAACCACGACTTGTGAACAAACTATTCCTCGACTGGATAAACTGTTTAACCCCATACAAACAGCGGACCCTAAACGTCATCGCTCAGCTCTTCATGTATTATGAGCAATACATATTTCTTTCTCTCTGCACCTATGTTGTCTCTTACACCGAATCTCCCCCTCTCCTTCCTTTCACCTCCCACCACTGTCAAAACAGGATGTGACTCGTTAGCTCTTATCGTGCACGTGCGCAGCTAACGTTCAAGGTGAACACCTGTGTGTTAAGACATATTACACATGAACTTGCATTTTCTCATGTATGAACCAAAACTGGATGTTACTTGTTTCACAAGGAGGACGGTAATAATATCATCTGACACGTGTTCACATGAATTTCGTCACTTTCCTTTCATATCGTTATTACATTGTAGTAATGAGGGCCTGCAAACAACGTCAGTTCAACACACTGCTTTACACACAAATGTAGTTAGCCCCTTTGGCACAATTGAAATACATTCATGGGTTAGTCCGTAGGGACCAGTCCAACGGGGCCCGTCCACAGGGACCAGACCACAGGGACCCGTCCATAGGGAACCAACAACAGGGACCCGTCCGCAGGGACCCGTCGACAAGGACCCGTCAACAATGACCCGTCCAAAGGGCTAGTCAATAGCGATCAGTCCAAAGGGACAAATCAACAGGGATCAATCAAAAGGGGCTCTGGCCTCAAGACCTAACATGCCCCTCTTTGATTATTGGTTTGCCTATCGACAAACGCCGCTTGAAATACTTTTGGTCACCCCTCGTGGGTTGGGCTAGGTTAGGTTACACTACAGCCGCTATCTTTTAAAAAGCCCGCCCTCATACAAAAGCTATGAGTAAGCATGCGTAAAAACAAAAAACAAGCATGTTAATTCATATTGGCATTCCACCGTATACATGTCACTTGTGTGGAACAACGTTTAATTTCATATTAGCATTCAAACTCCCACATGTCGCACTTCGAAAGCGAGATTTTCTAAAAAATTAAAATTTCACCCCTAGTATGGGTAGGTTTCTTTTGGGGTGGAAATATGTTATCCATAGGAAAGAGGGTGTTAGCCCGAGTTCAACGACACCTCATTCGTTAAAATCCGACCATGCGTTCGAGAGATATCGCACCGCCACCATCTTGGCGGTGGAGCGGTTGCGGTGGGGCCATGACCCCTGAAACACTACTCTCATCATAATTTTCTTTTGTCGACATACGGGTTCATCGTAAGGATGATTTTATTTGATACTGTGTGGTAGATATACCCATATTTGGATATCTGGGTGATATGTTGTAGACAATAGAATTTGTCTGTCTGTCTGTCTGTCTATCTCTCTGCGTATCTTTATGTATGCCTATAACTCGTGTTCGGATGCTTGGTGCATCGTAAAATTAGGTATGGTATCCATGAGAGTCAATACACTAATCATTTATAAAACTCTTCACCGCACTTTTCATAGAGTAGAAAGGTGGATATAGGGAAATACTTCTCAAAATACTTGCTAAAATATGCGAAATATAAATATTATCCTAGAAGGACGACCAAAGCATATGTTGCGCTTCTCAATGTGAGACACAAAATTCGGGTGTTTATAAAGGGTCTTCGAAAACCACATTTTAAGGCCCTTAAATTAACAATGTGTGTGATATTCCCTGAAAACTAACTTCGTTCTCATAAACTTATGACGGAATGACAAACCGCTAACCATTGCAACATTAGCTCAATTGATAATGTCTGGTGTTAACACCGAACACTGTTCGAAGAACGGGTACTTCTGCTAGTATATATATATCTAACAATGTTACGTGATAGTTTGTCTGTCTCTCTATGTATGTATGTATGTATATATGTATGTCCCGTATGCGTTCATATACCATTCATCCGATTGCGATGCAACTTGAGTGAGTTGTTGTGTGCACTCGAGGGACGGTCTCTAGCGAGAAATTATTTAAGTAACACAAAAGGGCGAGGGACTTAACATGAACCCTTAAATCCCACAGTAACCCAATTGCATATTCTGCATACTTATCACATCGCAATGCAAGGTTTGAGAATGGTTTGCTGATTCATCGCAAGGTGACATAAGGGGACTAGGGAGTCTTTCAAATCCCCGCCTTAATTGGCCCTTGTTTCATCTTTACTGATACCCTCATTCTTCGAAGAATCAGACTTTTTGTTTTCTTTTCATCATATCTCCTGCCTTCTGCACAAAACCATAAAGGAGGCAAGGTGCGTGTAGCCGCATCACTTAAGGTGCACCCTGGACAGTGCTACACCCTCATGGGCTCAAGGCTGTTGTGTTCGGGAGACCACCTGAGCGTTATCTGATTTCCCTTTTTCCAGTGACTATGGGGCGGACCCTCTCCTATTTCCCTTTTCTATTTGACGTTCATGGCTCTATTTCCTACCAAATCCATCAATTCTCCTTTTTGGAGGGCATTTGTTTTACCTGTATCTCACTTCCTTTATTCCTTCCATTTGGTCCTTTTCTTCTCCTAACCCGTGGGTTGCAGTTAGTTTTAGTTTTCATTGCATCATCATTTTGTATTTTCACGCTAAAATATTAGAGGCCGACAACCTCGATGTTGAGCTCTTTAACATTAATTAGCATTGTCATCAAAGTACAATTTCAGCAATACCTTTGTCGACAATGACAACTGCAAGTCCGGCTTACGTTGTATGCATGATTGAACAATTTCTTGTATGGAATGTTTGGATTGCACTTCTCAGATTTCTAACTCATCTCTACTCATTAACTCAACCGCAGCAATGCACATGCCAGCGCCATTGCAGAGAAATTGTATCAACGATGGCGGATTTTCATATATCCTGCTCACGCGTACCGAAATACTGGTTGCTTCCAAATTATTTCTATACTAATCACTCAGCAGGAAAGTTCATGAAGTTCAATACAAACTAAGTGAACCTAATGTAACTCTATTTTCAAAAGGTGCAAGGTATGCCTAGTTTCTCTCAGATTTTAAACCACGCTATTTTATCTTGTGATATAATTTGCATTTTGATATTGCGGAAATTATAACGAAAACAAGTAGTTCCGTGAAGAACTATACAGCCTATTTTCATATATCCTGCTCATGTTAATTGTCTCTATCAACATACAAAATTTCAGTTTAATTGCTGTAACAGATTCGTAGATATTGAGAACCTTCTAAATATTTCATATGATTGCCAGGATAGATTTTTATTTTTGTACTATTACATTAAGATTATTGTGTACGTGTGGTATTCAAATTCAATCGAATGATTAGAACACAAGAAGTAAAAACAAGATTTTAAAAGTACGCACACCAGCCATCTTGTGATTATGCAAACAATTAAAATAAATTACATGCCAGTGGATCAACATTTGTATAAGCATTCAAGGTGCAACGTTTCACGGCACTCGGATAGTTAATTCGCGAGAAACGTCTATTTAAATATTTATACTTTGCGTCGCAGTCATGTTGGATTTGTGCTCACCAGGTTACTGAAAGTCCTATAGGTGAATCAGTTTGGTTGCTGTAAAAGATTCATAGATATTGAGAACCGTCTAAATATTTCGGAAGCTCGCCATTTAGGATTGTTATATGTACAGGCCATAGAGTTATGTACCATTCAAGGGCAATTATTGCCTAGCTTCATTATTCAAACTTTCACTTCGATCGCATGATTACGACACAAGAATAAAAACTTAATTTTTAAAAATTCGCACAGCCACCATCTTGAGGTTATGTAAACAAATGAATTAAATTAGATGGCAGTGCATTACAATCTGCAAAATCATTTACTGTACCACATTGCACTGCGCTCAGTTAAATCACGAGAAAAGTCTATTAAAATATTTCAAACTCGCTTGGGCGCCATGTTCGTTTCGTACCTTACAGGTTTATGAAATATACATAGGTAAACTTGTATCAGTACCCTTTATCACCGTACAAAATTGCATGATGATATCTTTAATAGTTTTGGAGATATAGAATGTCAGTGATATATTTCGCACAGCCGCCTTTTTGAGGTTATGTAAACAATTGAACTAAATTATACTCCAGTGCATTACAATGTGTATAAACATTTGCTGTACCAAGTTTCATTAGGTTCGGATAGTTAAATCGCGAGAAATGTCTATTTAAATGTCTCAATTTCGCTTGATCGCCATGTTGGTTTTGAAGTCACCAGGTTTTTGAAAGTCTCATAGGTGAACTTCTAGTGTAATAGTTTTGGAGATATTGAATGCTAGTGAAATATTTCGCACAGCCGCCATGTTGGATTGGTGAGACGTAACAAAATTTGAAGGGCACGGTCGAGGTCGCCGAGAATAGTGCTATGAACTTACCGAGTTTCATTGAAATCGCTCCAGCCGTTTAGATTTTATTAGGGGACACACACACACACCTCACACACACACACACGCACACACACACGGACAAAAGGTGATCTCATAAGCCTATTTTTTTCAAAATGGAAAATAGGCTAAAAAATAGTGCCATAAGTCTTTGTCATTCTATACTGGGTTGACAGCACTGTGTGAGCAATAGAGTAACCAACGGGATTTCATGTAAGACGCCTCATTGTCTTGACCGGTAGTGAGAAGCGCAGCCGTGCGCTCAGCTTCCAGTACACGGTGTGTTGTTGAGGTCTGGCAACACTGTCGACCCTTGCTCTTGAACTCCCGCGCGTATCTCCAGTTGATCATTCGCCCTGATTCGTATCCTTTCGTTCTCCTAAACAATCGCAAAGAGGCAAGGAGACGCCCTGTCCTCACTATAACATGCGGAATGTTGAAGCTCTGACCACGCCCACATACTAGCTCGGCTACAGCGTTAAATGGAGTCTACCGCAGACTTATTTATTAATGGGTTTTAACTATGATTGCCAGTAAAGAAATCATGAGCAAGTTTTGTATGAAGTTGTACGATATGTCGATGGAAATCAAGGAATATTTTTCCTTTGCTTGCTAGCCTGAATTGTACGGCAGTCACAATATTTTCGTCGCATTCGAAAATCATGTAAACTGCCGAAAAACATGTTATTTTACAACACAGAGGAATACACACATCTAAAATACACTGTAGTATAGTACATGGTAAATGGATTTATTATACCGGTATGCACTTTTTATAACGTGTAACTATTGTAGGATTTCAGTCATCCAGTCAAGACTGTATTCTTAGCTTGTACCAAATAATAAGCAAATGAGATACCAGTAAGCCTGCCATTATTAAATTAATTAAATAAATTTTAAATATTAAGGCATGTAATCTGAGTGGGTGGTGCCATTATTATTTTTATTGCACGATATTAAAAATAGGCCAGTTCAGTTTGGGTAACAAAATAAACAAGGCGTAGGCTGAGGTGTGAGTATAAGAAGCTAAAATATTCAAATAATGGCATATCAATCTTTTTACACCCACGATCAATAAATTTAGAGTTCAAACCACGTTAAATTAGACTGTGGTAATTAGGATAATACCGTTCATTAATTGACAAGCAGAAACTAATTCCAGTAACGAACGAAGGAAATTATCTGTAATTAATTCCCAACAATCAAAATACTTATATTCGTGGGCACATAAGCCATTATTTGAACTTTTAACGAATGATACTAGAACGGTAAGGTGCCTACCATAAGGATGAAAACTTAACACAATAAATGACAAATGAAATGCATTTATTTGTGAAATTACATTCTTTCTGGCAGGTAGGAGTTTGGTTTGTGCACGAATACGCCCGACACGTCGACATTTCGACTCACACGCGAAATATCACCACTTTTTAGAACATATGTCACACCATTCCATGCTATTCTTATGAGCCTAACGCAATGTTTTGAGGTCAAGGGAGGGATTTCCTTGTGGCTTCAGTTCCTGGCCGATAGGGCCTCTCCCTATTACTCCTTGAGTGAAGCGCAGTAAGTTGTTTGTGAGCTCAAATTCTTTCTGTCGTGTTTCTACTGACTTGTGTACAGTTACACTGATAACATCAAGGTCATCAGCTCCTAATGGAAATGAATACCTCAACGACTCTACAGACGTGGCCACATTAGTTTTACCTATTTGTTATCATTTACGAACTTGATGAATTATTCAGGTTCACATTTCCTTGCTGCGATAGCGCAGTGGTCAAGCTGCTTGCCTGCCACCAAGGCAGACCTGGTTCTACTCCTGATTGGGATGAATGATCTAGGCATGGCTTCCTATAACCAGGTCTTGCCCATAGCAGAGCGGCAACGCCGCACACTCGTGTGTGTGTGGGGCGAGCAGGTAAGCATTGTGATGAATGGTGCTGAACGTGCGAGTCCGCATAAAATTGGAAATATTTTTTTATTGCTCGCTGTTTTTACAATAGTGTTTAAGGTAGACCCAAGAGCGAAGGCTAATCATCCTGGAAACGTCAGTACATCTAGGAGATGTCGTTATTCCATAATCCTAATGATAGTAAGCTCTTGAATTCTATCAGACGTGGTTGCTCTTCTGCATTGTTCCAAAGCTTCATGCATTTGGATTTTTAAGCTTCATACACTTGTAAAAATTTAAATGTGTTGAAACAACAATCGTACATTGATACTAGCAGAGTTTTTATTCTCATCAATAATCAGTAGGCCTACTTTCGATCGACCATGACCTACGATAGCTACTTTTCTCATGTCTTCGTTGGGATTTAAGCAGTGTAAGTAAAACAGATTAAAAATCATTGATATGGGCATACTAATTAGTTACTAAAACGTAGATAGCGATTTATTGCACGAGGAAGTTACCTTCGTCTATTTCTGTTTCGTATGATGACAGATATGATTGACCGAGCTACCTACCATAATTAGCAGAGGCAAGAGAAGCCTCGAGAAGTCTAATGGTGCTTTATCATCATCATCATCATCATCATCAACATCACCATCATCAACATCAACAACATTATTATTGTTATTTCCCACCCATATTATTGCCGTTTGTACGGGGTTGGGGTTGAGCTAAGATGATTTTTTACAATGTGGCGAATGGTCTTAACGGCCGGGTGCACTTCCTGAAGCCGTCCTCACCAGGATAGTTAATGAGAGATACAATGACTGAAACTGGGCAAAGAATTGGATGGAAGCGTCAGTGGTCGGCATTTGCCTGGAGCTAAAAATTGGAAACCACGGAAACCATTTAAAGGACGGTTGACGATGGGGTTCGACCCCCTGGTCTTCCGAGTCCAGAGATAGTCTGCTCCCAGGGCCTTGCGCCTCTACGCGAGTAGCTACCCCAGTCGATATTATTATTATTATTATTATTTCTATCAGTAGTAGTAGTAGTAGTACAGATAATCTGTACTGGATTTGCTGTCAGATTCGTGACACATATCACGTTAATGTAATATCAATAGTATTTAATGAATAAATAAAATTATAATAATAATTAAGCCTCCGTGGCTTAGGCGGCAGCACGCCGGCCTCTCACCGCTGGGTCCGTGGTTCAAATCCCGGTCACTCCATGTGAGATCTGTGCTGGACAAAACGGAGGCAGACAGGTATTTCTCCGGGTACTCCGGTTTTCCCTGTCAACATTTCATTCCAGCAACACTCTCCACTATCATTTCATTTCATCTGTCATTCATTTAATCATTGCCCCAGAGGAGTGCGTCAGGCCTCGGCAGCCGGCACAGTTCATATCCTCGCCGCTAGATAGAGGCTTCATTCATTCCATTCCTGACCCGGTCGGAGACTGGAAGCAGGCTGTGGATTTTCATTTTCATAATAATAATAATAATTATTATTACCGGTATTATGATTATTATTATTATTATTATTATTATTGGGAGCGTTGTGACGCAGCGGTCAAGCTGTTGGCCTCCCACCAAGGTGGACCGGGTTCAATTCCCGGTCAATGCATGTGAGATTTTCGAAGTGAAATGCCATGGCCTGTGGTTCAGATTCCATGTAAAAATGAGGTCCCGTGGCTCATGATCGCATGATTAACGGTCACGTAAAGCTCAAAGCTTCTTTCCTTTTCATTATTATTATTATTATTATTATTATCATTATTATTATTATAGACACAATCATTGAATAGGCCTACTTCAAGTGACAGTAGGAAACGAAAATTGTTAACACTTATATGAAGTCATGATTCTTGTCATGTCTTAGTATTTAAGTTAAATTTATGTGAAGTAATGTCATTAGTTTTACCGTTTTATTGACTGATTATTAAATAACTTACATCAGAATCTCCTTTTATCATCTCCAGTATACGCACCTTCCCTCATCCATACATATTAGTGAACTTCTTTCCAATATCCCGATTTCAAATTAGAATATTGAGAGAGAGACTGCAAAGTCTACTCTGCCCCAGGCGCACGGCCGGACCCGAACGTATGCCGCTAGCGAAGCGGTGTTGCAATTCGGTGTTACCAGGGTATGTTTAAAGGTAGCTATGATCTAGGTCAGGTGTGTTCAACCCGCGGCCCTCGATCCCATCCCATGCGGCCCGCAGTGATATTTGTAAGTTATAATATTATTTATGAAATACGTAATTCTATTTGGAATAAGATAAACTTGAAAGAGCAAGACTTTTTCCGTTCACTACACATCTGTTTGCGAAAGTTCATCTTACTCAAAACATGGGGATATATATCCGTTTTAATAAATACCGAGCCCAGATTCTTATGTACGATCCTACCTACCGCGCATCGCATTGAAGTCTCCGTGCATTGTTGACCGCGCGGTAACGTTACTACTTTCAAAAGCGAGTGTGTGCCAGATGTTTTATTGTCCTTACATTGTAGAATAGTTTACTGTTTGCAGTTGTTCGCTCACATTGTATTGTCAGTGCAAGTGAGAGGTTTGAAGAATATAATTAATTATGTGATTTTTTATAAGTGGTAATATGGCTTCTAAGTACAGCGGCAAGGAAAGAAACGTTTCAGACGAAGGTAGATCATTTCAAATAAAGTGGTCAAATTAGTACTATTTTACTGAAGTAAGCAAGTTTAATTTGCAGTGAAACAGTTTCATTGTTTAAGGAGTTTAACATAAAGCGACATTACGACACCAAACATGCATCTTCATATGATAAATTTGAGGGTCAATTTCGTAAAGGCAAGGTATCTGAACTTAAAATTAAACATACGGGACAGCAGTTATTCTTTAATAATGTGTCACTTCAAACTGAATCTATGGTAAAAGCGAATTGCGCAATAGCAGAAATTATTGCAAAAAAATCTAAACCATTTTCATATAGCGAGTTTGTTAAAGAATGCATTGAGAGTGTTGCTGATATTATAATATGTCCTGATAAGAAAGCGCAGTTCGCAAAATTAATCTTGTCGCGACAGACTGTAGCTCTACGTATTGACGAATTAGCGTCCAATATAGAGAGAACTTCTAGATACCGAGCCAACAAATGTTCAGATCTATTCTCTGGCACTCGATGAGAGTAGTGATGCTAGCGATACTGCCCAATTAGCAATTTTCTTAAGGGGGGTTGATAAAGACTTCAGTATTACAGAAGAATTATCTGCACTTGTCCCTCTTAAAGGCACCACTGAAGCCAATGTTTTAATGGGGGGTGTCACTGAAACCTCTTACCGGCTTGGCTTGAAATACAAATCTGGTGTAACAACAGACGGAGCTCCTGAATTTGCAGGAAAACGAGAAGGGTTAGTTAAATTACTGCAAGCAGAGGCAGTTAAAGTAGGAAACATTTCTGTAATGCAATACGACCACTTAATACACCAAGAAAACCTTTGTGCTAAATTCCTAAATAAAGGTAGTGTTTTTGAGGTCGTTGTAAAAGTAGTGAATTTCATTCGTTCACATGGCTTGCGACATAGAGAATTTCAAAATTTCTTGCAAAATCTCGTTTCAGAATTTGAAGATATTGTTTATTATACTAAAATAAGATGGCTGAGCCGTGGCAAAATCTTGAAGCGAGTGTTTGACCAAAAAACGAAATACAAACATTTATGGAGGAGAAGGACAAACCTCTTGTTGAATTTATAGACTCAGAATGGATAGGCCTATGTATGTTTGCTACTCTGGTAGATATAACAACACAACTGACCGAACTTAATTCACGTCTCCAAGGTAAGGACCAATTGATCACTACTATGTTTGATCACGTGAAGGGCTTTGAAACAAAATTGCGACTTTGGGAATCACAAATAAAAAAACAACAACTTTGTGCATTTCCCAGCCCTACAAAACTGTATCAATCATAATTCTCAAAAGTACGCAGAAATCATATCAGAATTAAGAATCGAATTCCGCGTTAGATTTCAAGACTTCAAGGAGAATGTTATAAGTTTTAATATGTTTTCTCCCCCTATCTCCATTAAGGTTCCTGAAGATCTACAAATAATGGAGTGCGTTGATTTTCAATATGCGTCAGATCTAAAGATTAAGTTTAACATTGTCTCCTAACTACAATTCTATCGTGACTACTTTCCCAGAGAAAAATATCCGGGCATTAATAGACATGCACTTTGTTTTGCATCACTTTTCGGTAGCACATACATCTGCGAACAAGAAATCTCCAGGATGAAACATGTGAAATACGCAACGAGAATGGGTATCACCGACAGTCATCTGGAGAGTTCACTTCGAGTTGCTACACCATCAAACAAACCAGATATTGGATGCCTTGTTCGTGAGAAGCAGTGACAGGTGTCGCACTAACAGATACAATATTAATTCTATCATTTTAATATAACATTTATATATATTTAATTTCATTTAAAAATAACTTAACTAATTTATGACTAGTATTTTAATAAAAATAATATATCAATATATTAGCTATTTTTTAAATTAATTGGTTTATCTTAGAATTTTGAGCCTATTTAATAGGGTAGAAAAAATCGAATCACGTGACCCGCGAACCAATTCACCTTAACGACAGTGGCCCTTTTCCAAAAAAGGTTGGACCTGCCTGATCTAGGTCATCATCCCTTAATTATATGGATAATGAAAATAATGAGAATTAGTACTACAGCTTACTATTAATTTGTGTGTGACTTACTGGAGGAAGAAACTTCGGTGGTTGAGTCGGTAGCATGCTGCATGCTGAACATCTATGCCCAATATTGTGGGTTCAAACCCGGCTGAAGTCGTCGGATATTATAAGAGCGTTAAAATCCTTCAGTATGCCTTCATTCGGAGGGGAAGTAAAGCTGGCGGGCCCATGTCATTGATTTGTGGCATGTAAAACAACCTACCACTACAATTGGGGGTGTGTAGCTAAATGTGTAGGTTATTTGGTTAGAAACTCTCTATCAAGTTCCAGCGATCGCCACTTGGTGTCAGTGACGGTGGCGTCTGGTGGTCAAAGTGGGAACTGCTTGAAATGGAACTCACCCAGTTTCATTCATCTCCATTCATTTAATCTCTCATTTACTCCTCTCATGATGTCGAAGTCAGGAAGGGCATCCTTCGGTAAAGGCCATCCGCCACATGCAATTTTCATCGCTTATCATCCTCGAACCCGTTGGGAACGGGATGAATAAGGGATAAACATACTAGAGGAAGAAACTGACCAAAACGAGGAAAATAAAAGACAAGGGGAAGAAATGCCATCAACCCTCGAAGTCGTAGGATTGAGGGACTTGGAAGGAATTAGAGCCTTGGATGGGGGATTTTAGAAGTGAAATGTCACGTCAAAGGTTCATATTCCTTCCAAAAATGAGCTCCCGTAGCTTTTAATATCGAGATAATTGGTCGCGAAAGACTACAAGCATGCTTCTTCTTATATTAACAACTAGGAAGAAGAGGTAGAAAGGGCAGATGACCTCACTGGTTCATCCCTTAGAACAATTACTTACTAAGGGTTCTACCATCGACCCTGGAAGAATGAGAGATGAGGAACTTTGAATTAAACAGAGCCATGAAGACCCAGAATAACGAGACGATGGAAGAAACGGACCCAGCTCACTTGTCCCTTGGGTCGTGTTCAGCTACACTCACTTAGGACATTTCGTCAACTCTTACGACACTGAGGTTGTATTCGAACTCCCATCCGAAGGGAGACAATCGGCCTAACTCATCGAGTATGAGGATATAATAGGCTACCGTTGGAATTAAAGAAACCAGAAGTTGACCACGGGGCTAGCCGAGTCCAACATTGTTTCCACTTAGCCTACTTAAGCCAGGCTTGTACCTCAGTCAGTTCTCTTTCTCCTCCAATCCCATTAGTGTTATGTATGAAGGCCTAGACTGTCTTTTCGTTTCCATGCTTTGATCACCTTTGATTTTCTTTTCCCATTCCCGGTACCTTAATTGTTTGAGGTGACGGTACTCTTCTTTTCCTGCCTTCTTCGATAGCGTAGACTGATTGTAGATAAGTGCGGCATCTGACCTAGATGTTCCATTCCTTTAAAACAACAGCAAACACAAGATAGATGAAAGAGAGGAAGCCGACACGAGTAAACTTTGATCGCTACTAAGTTGACGACATTTACGGTAACTTACTGCTTGTGATATAAACAGGGGGATCAGCGTTTTTGTTTGTATGTAAAAACCTATTAACGCAGAATGTAACATGGATGCCACCATTTTGTGTCTAGGGGAATTTTGTAGTGTAATGTACGGTATCGCAATCTATAGGCCTACTACCCCCATTTCAGGTTCAATAGCAATCTGTTTTCCCAAGGTTTTAACATTAATTATAAAGTTTATTGCAGGCATAGGCCTATTCTTAGAGTGGACGATAGTCTTTAGAAGGGTTTTAAATTACAAAAAAAGTTTTCATTTTCAAGTTTTGATTCTGTTGGAATGGCATCCTGAGACATTTTCTTGCACCACGGGCGTATTGGGAAACTGCAGCAAATACTGGATTCGCTAGTTTGAATCCTGTCTTGGACAGAGGCTTTCTTGAGTGACAGTCCCTTGAGGGAATCCCGGGCCACACTCTCTATCCCTGTCCCCAACACACTTAGGCTACACGAGTCCAACACACACCCAAGTACATGGGGCTGTTGTACAATATGTCGCAAGACTCTTATATGAGAATAACATCTTGGTGTGATCGAACTACAGACCTGATGCTCAGTAGCCATGGCCTTAATTTAGGAACCATCATTTTACTGGATTGGGCTGATGGGATCTTATCAAACCCTCAGGTACCGGTAGCCAAAATTGTTTTTAACAAGAAGTTCCGTGAAGAACTATACAGCCTACTTTTCATGCCAATGATTATTCTACAGAATATGAACCTATCCAGAATAATGACGAAATTAAGTTGGTAATATCGAAATATCTAATTAGTTCAAAATATACCTGGTATAATGTAGCCTAATAGAGCACTAGTTGGCAGCCCTGGTGACTGAATATATTCTTAGATCCATCTCTTAAGGTACAGAATACAAAATTTGGTTGAAGTCCAATGGACGTTACATGCAGTTAGACATTGGATCTATCAGCACGCGTAATAGCATGTTGCCAACAATGTCATGCGTGTGCTGGTCAGAAATAATCTGAATTATTATGATATCTTGTTGTGCCAATTTTGGAAGAAATACATTTGTTAGTATAGAAGTTACATGTATTTTAAAATTGGACATATCAGCAGGCATAGAATCATGTTGGCAGCACTGCCTTGTATTAATTACTCCAAATTAATCTAGAATGTCAGGTGCTATACGTGTGCAAAGTATAGAGCTGTTGGCTTGCATACTTTCTGATATATTGATATGAGGGTAAAAAATATAGACACCATTTATTAACAGTTGGCAGCCCTGATTGCTCTTAACAATACTAATAGTAATATCTGTTATGGTACACATAGCACATACGAAATTTGGTTGAAATCCAACTGATAGTATAGAAGTTACATGTATTTAAAAATTGGTACTATCTGCAGGTTTATAATCATGTTGGTAGAACTGACGTATATAAGTTACTCCAAATTAATCTAAAATGTCAGAATATACGTGTGCATAGTTTAAAGCTGTTGGCTTGCATACTTTCCGATATATAGGTATTTGGATGAAAAAAATAGAGAGAGCAATTATTAACAGTTGGCAGCCATGGTGGCCTTAAGAATACGCTCAGTCATATCTGTTTATGTACAGATATTACATACAGAATTTGGTTGAAATCCAATTGATAGTGTAGAAGTTATATGCATTTAAACATTGGACATATCAGAAGGCTTAACATTATTTTGGCAACACTGTCATGGTTGGCCTCCTGGAAATTGAACGGAAATAGTCTTATCTACATGTGTGCCAATTTTGGAATAGATCCCTTGCATACCTTGCGAGATATCCAACATGGAGTTCAAATTTCTAGTGCGTTTTTTCAGCAGTTGGTAGCACTGACATCATTTTCAAATATGGACGAGAGATATTCCGGTGCACGTCTTTACTCATACTAAATTTGGTTTTGATTGCTGCAGCCGTTTAGGAGTTGATAGGGGGGGACTCACACACAGCCAGACAGACAGACAGGTACACATTTTCCCGCATCGATCTCATAAGTCTACATTTTACTCATTTTTGCAAAATGTGAAAAGAAGGCTAAAAATAAACCAAAATAACAAGTCCATGTTGGAATACGGTACGGTACCGAAATGTTCTGTAGGGACCTGAAAAACGTTAGGTGGGTACCGTACAGCTAAGTTACCGGTATTTATAAGATGTTCTACCGTAGTAATAAATGCTCAGTACCCTGTGCAGATCAGTTTATATCAGTTGATTGTTGAGAATACAGCAATATGACGACAATATACATGTTACCACCATGCAGGGGTGGATCTAGGGGAGGGCGACCGCCCAAGGCCCTGCAGTCCGGGGGTCCCGCGCCATGGATTAAAAAAAAAAATATACTTTTCAAACGAATCTATATTATTTTATTTATTTTATTTTGTTAAGTGCAGCTATGACCTCCCTTGACCGTTTAGCAAGTTTAGATTTCAGTGAAATAATAGGAGACTTCAGCCGAAAAAAAAGTCGCAAAGTAAAATTTAATATTTCATAGTTTACATAATCTTCTTCAAGGCGACTTAAAGGTTTCTCTCATATTATTAAAAAAATGAACTTTAGTGTATTCAAAATATTGTGGCTATTCTTTATTTTATTATTATTACAAAACTACTTTCCAATTGATTTGGTATGTTTTTATTTCTTATTGTTGGGGGTCCCACCTTATCCTGTCGACCAGGGCCCCGCAAGCCCTGGATCCGCCGCTGCCTCCATGTTACCGTACCCTACAAAAGTATAATTGGAGACGATAAAGTGTCTGGTTTGATCTGTGCGGCTTGTAACACAAAGACGAAGTATTATATTTTGCCGTCTGAAACCAAGTAATGTCAATTTCTAATACCAGTGCAGTAATTCTAGTTCACTTTCACATAGTCTAATTGAACGTGTTGATAAGTTTGTAATGTATTTTATTAGTTGAGAATATTATTTTTTCTCCGCCTGGCCCAAATCAGGTTAGTGTGTAGCCTACATAAGCATAGAAAAACCGAATATAGGATGCTTTGTCTCCTTGCCCAAGCAAGCACCATTAATTTCTCTTTATGTCTAGTCAACCGCAATGATAAATAATACAAAATTGCGTGACCGTGAACATATAGCCTAATTGCAAACATGTGACATAATTGCAAACATGTGACATAATTGCAAACATGTGACATAGAGCAAATGTTCGCAAGTTGTGCGTTATGATCGTATAAGTGTTACTGTTGTTGACGAACATATGCTCTTATCACTGTGCATCTGGCGGAATCTATTCGGATTATGAGTTGACTGCTAACAAACAGTCGCCTATTAATAAAATTAAGAGAATGATTTGGCGTACTAGGGTAATTATGGACTTTGACTATTACCGTAAGTTTTCTTTCTGTGTTCTAGTTTCCTGCCATTATGGCAGAAAATCCGTTCATCAAGACTGAGGCAGATTGTTTGCCTTATTCAGATGAGTTCCACAACATTGTAAGTTGCATTTTAATTCGTATATGGTGTAACATAGCAATCTAAGTGATGTGCGTGACAAGCAATACTCTACACTAAACAGGCTGTCCAGGATCTGCTGAGTTTTACTTTTCTTGTTTCACATAACTCATATTGTGTCTGAATATCTTACATTGTATCATACTTGTATAATAATACTTCCCAGGAGACGAATGGACAGTTGCCCTCTAACAAACTGCAGGACGAGGCTGGTGATGTGTTTGAAGATAAATGGACAGCTATTAAACAAGAACATGAAATACAGGTGATTATCGGGGTTGCATTACCTCTCTTGTTATAATACGAATTACTTATAGATTATATGTTATTTGTAGGTTTCAATCACTCAGCCTTGTTTTCTATATGAAGACCTAACAATTGCTGATGTTATTGCATTGATACTGCAGTTTCACTCTGTTGGCACCCTGGGTGCTATTGTAAGTGAAGTCTACACCACATGCCGTATTAAAACTCACTTATATACGGCGAGTCAGATACGATTGCCATGCTTTTGTGTATCATATGGCTTATAGACTAGTGGGGAAATATAAAGGCTGCCAGGGCAAACAAGCTTCTTACCGTCAAAAGAACAATGTCTAGGTTCTAACTTTATATATTAAACGAATAATCATCATCACCACATCCTTCTTCATATTTTAAATGAATAATCATTATTGCCACTTCTTTCTTTATGTTTTTGAAACAGAACTTGAAACAGAATACATTACATTCCAGGAAAATACACCGCACATGGTCTTTTCCGTGATGTAGAGGATACATTTTTAAACGAATATGTAATTTACTCAAAATTTAAGACATTTTCACATATTTTTCGAATTCTAGAAAATTAAACAGATTTTTATATGAAGTATTTTCTTGTATGTGTACTGGTATTCAAATGATTAAAAAACAATTAATTATGCATAATTTTTACATAAAAATAATTTCAGTGCAATAAATTATGAGAATTATTAAAAAATACACAAGTATTGCGTTTTTTTTTTGCCGGTGAGTGTATGTTGAGTGTCATGCGCTCTAGAATAATTTGTACAAATCCTTGTTATGAACTCTTTAAAATACCGTACAATCTAAATATTAACTTGCCAAAATCTACCGTATTAGGGAGTTCAATAAAAATAGCCTAATATGGAAAAATGAAGGCCACCACACCACTGAAGTACCGGCAAAAAAAATTTTCAGCTGGAATCATAGAAAAAAGAGCCTGATATTGCTCTTTGCTTGTGTCGGGCCCTTTTTCCCATATTTTCTTTTGACCTCCATTGGTCAAATAACCTCCAATTTCGACCCCAATATTACTAGGATTCATCCATTTTCTTACCGTAATAGACTGCTTTTCTTACTACTGGTTCCTTATTACCTACATAACCTTTTCATAACCTACTTATCCGATGAAATACATCTGGGCTGTTATTTAGTTTAATATTACACTCGGGTGATTTTTACGCTGGGCGATATGTGACATGCTTAAATGCGGACTTGAGGAACGTTTTTTTTTTGTTCTCTTATGGTCTTGTACCAAGAACACTGCTGTAGGCACCTTCCCCAGTATGTTTTGTAGTTGTGTATATAGACTGCTGTGGAAATGGTTGAAGTAGTGCAATAGGTTGGGGAGGACGTGCGATGCGGGAAGCTCTTTCACATGGGCTGCTCCATGTCTAGCGTATGTTCCTAATGAGTACATTTACGTACTAATGTGAATTTGGGAATGATATACGATCACAGATTTACTTGAGGTCTGACCAACATAATTTCTACCAAACCGGAAGATTCGCATTGATGATATCCTGTAATAAGTTCTTGTAGGTTCTATGATCCGTATTCTTCAGGGATTGATGACGTTCCCTTGCAAAGTTTCTACACCTTCAAGGGCTTTTGGCTTGTGGATTTCAGGTGCCCACCTGCTTCCTTCTAAGTTTGGTATTCTTCAGGCATTGAGGTATTCTTTGAAATTCTCTTTATTTTGTAGACAATTATAAGCCAGTTTTCAATGTTTTCTTGTCGTCAATTTTAGGGCACAGCAGTGGCTCTTGACCCAATAACAAATACGTGTCGACGAAGATATGTGTTGGGAGTTTGCAGCTTCTGGGAGACTTCGTTTTAAGTTATTGTAAATATATATATATATATAAGGAGTGGATGTCAATGATGATGCAAGATAAGAAAATTAGGCTGAAAGACTGAGGCATAAATAAGGGATTCGATAATTTAGAAACTAAGATGAGATGTATCAAGATGTGTGGGAAATAAAAGATTATGTTAAATAACCGATTTTACGTAAATGCTGGAAGAATATTGAAGACTACCTCTCAAAATGTGTGCACTGAAATGTGCTAAATGAGATGTTATTAATCCGTGCCTACCTTTTTCTGTTTTCTTCTTCCCCAGTCTTCGTGATGTGCGTTAAGTTCTCCTCCAATTGTATGCGATCCAAAGGTTTTGCAGTGTGGGAAAGAGAGGATCATTGGCGACGATTATCATGCATGCGTTGAGTGCAGTTTATGTTGGTAACAATGAGGTGAGCAAGGCAAATTGAGAGAGTTTAGGTACGTGGAACTGGGATGGGAAAAGGGAGAACAGTATATTGGAGCCCGAAGCGGATTAAAATCAGGATACCACCACAATGAACGCCATCGATATGTTCAACGTAGGCCATGATTCCTGAAAAAGAATGAATTTCACTGATCAGTTGGAAATGTAGGCCTACCAATTTTCATTGAGTATACTCCTTCAATTCCATTGAAGAAATTCCTAAGTTCATTCGGAGGCTGTGGAGGGGGTACTTTTTGGGATTGCCATAGATCAGATGGATAATGTTCCAACACAAAAGAAAGTTTATACTTTTAAATTTAAAAGATATTGACAGTGAGCATTGTGGCCAAGTAGATTTATGATACGTGATGTCACGTGGCGTACCCGTGGTTAGTAGCACAATATGAAGTTTAAACACCCAAGTCTGGGATGTGAACTCTGAAAACAGAACGTCCTATCTGAAAACAGTTTCTGATCCAGATCTTGTCTCTTGCAAATAAAGGTAATGAAAGGCAGATGAAAGGTAACTAACTTATTCTTTGATTACGTGAGTGCTCATTTACAACTTGTAATGTATTGTAATGTTCCCATGTAATGTATTAGTGAAAGAAGTAATTTATGTGCAGGATGATGCAGATCTCACTGATATTAAAATTGAAGAAATGTCTATACCTGAGATAGTTCCGAGTCTCAAAATAGAAACACCATGTTCAGTGAGTGGTGGAGATTTGGAAGTGGTAAGTACCTTATTGTGTTACTACTTGTTCCATCACATAGAATACCTCATTGTCATTTTCTTCTCAACAGACGAATGGTGTATTCAGACGTTACCCTTGACAGATGGAAGCTGTCGGCTACTAGGTTGTGTATTGTACATAAAGTACAAGCCGTGTCGATGGATGGTGTGGCATTATGATGTCTGACAAATGTTGGACTCAATCCGATTATCTCCCTCTATATATGCTGTTGCCTAATACACTTAGCTAATGGAGGATAGGTCTTAATTCTCCTAGGCGATGGGTATATTATGTGAAGCCAGCATATCCTTAACACAATCACGTTGTATCAGTTTCGTGGTGTGAAGTTGGTATTTTTATGTATTTTAATGGTCTAAGTATCCCAAATGAAGCATGGTCAACCATCTAACCTTATTCTAAACAGGGGAGTGGTACGAGATCCCTGCGTAATCTTCCCCCATTAACGCAGTCGACCGATATTTTGAATGGTTATAGGCAGACATACATTTTCATTTGAGACTGTTTTGCCTCCAGTCTAGTCTGCAAGCCTCTGTTGCTTCCATGATCCTCTATTTGTAGTTGGCGTCGCAGTCTCTTTGCTTCTACACTTCTCACCTTGGAATCCGTCAACACTGAATCTAACTAGGTCTACCTCTACTTCTCCTACCCTCTACAGCCTCAGTCATTAACCTCTTAGGTAATCTCTCCACCCCCATTCTCTCCACATGGTCCCACCATCTGAGTGCTCATACGAACAGCTTCATCTAGCGTGATCATTTCGAACTTGGCCTTTATCTATTCAATACGAGTACCTTCCTGCCATTGCTCCCGTCTGTTTGTCCCAGCAGGCATTCGTGCTACCCTATAATCAGTTACCTCTAGCTTATGTATCACATATCCTGAATCTACCCAGCTCTCACTTCCATACAGCAAAGTCGCCCTACATACTGAGTGATGTAGGGGGAGTTTAATCGCTATAACTTCTTTCTTGCATAATACTGTAGATCACTACTGAGATCTCACTGTATTGGCTTTTATACAGCTCGTTTCTATTTACTTCCCCAACTACCATCCTGAGAGATTACACAGCCCTAGCACATTAAATGTTCCACCTGCTTCAATTTACTTCCTTCAGCCAAGAACCCATCCTACCATCAATTCTCACTGCAGCCTGATTACCTACATACATATTTTTGATTAGGCCTACTTAGAATGCATTGTATGTTGTTTCTAGTTAACGCATTCAGGCATGACGCAGACATTGATAATATAACACATCTAGTATAAACTGTGCCCGAAATCCAAGTAGTGAATCAGCTACGCTAACGAGGGAGTTGTATGCGTAACAGTTGTGATGCCCGACATCCACCATATCGGGAAAGATCGCTGAACAGGAAGACATATCGAGCCTGGAGGTGAGTCTGCTATGTGACAAGGATACGAGGGAAATTATGTTATGACGTAAAGATCACGAAGCCAATCACCAATCACTTGAGTTTTTTAACTGAGCTTACCAAAAGAAAACAAAATCTGAGAGAATTAACATTATAGATTAACTCCTAAAATCTTCCTTGCGATCTAGGTAAGAAGCCCCTCATTTTCAGATATAGCCTGCTGAATGGCTATCTTCATGCGGTGTTCACTGACTTTCTCTACTGCCTCACTAATAATGTCTGTGAATCCATGAAATCTAGTAGGAGAACTAGGCATATTCATTATAACGCGTAGCTTGTCACCCCCTGCCTTCACCTTATCAATAGACCTGAGGCCATACACAAATCGATGGTTCACCTCTTTTCCACCGTTCTCATATTTTGAGGCGGACAACTTTGTTTCTTTTCCACAACTTTCACATCAAAGAACAATGATGCAAGCGAGGCCCTTACGAAATGGTCTTCAGAGACTATCACACAATCAATATTTTTACAAAATTTGCACTGCACCAACGATTTCACAGCGGCACACAAGAGCTGAACATGTATAACCCATTATCCTACTGAAATGTTTTCAATATTTGCTCGAGTAAATCCGCTCACTGAATCATACTCCTGATATGCCTATATATTTTCAGAAACTGCCAGCTTTTTATGACACGAACTTACAGGAGAACTAATTGAACCTTCCTCACTGTTGCTTGAGGTTATGGGAATGGTGGGCAAATACTCACTGCTTGTAATAGGAACAGCGTCAACCTTCTCTGTCTGCAAGCATGTCTTCTTATTTCTAAATCGATTCACACGTAACTTTCTTCTGCTGAACTTCTTTGTCCTGGGCATGTTGAAAACCAACACTTGGAATAGGCCTAACCGTAACAATATCTCACAACTTGCACCAAACTAATCAAACATAAACAATCACAGCGACATCACTCGTTGTTGACAGTAGCATCAATCGCTTAACAACTAATTGCCTTCAAAACAACGGTATGTACATTAGTACACCTAAATATCCTCGAAAGTTATCAAAGATTAAATTCTAGCGTGCAGAAGGGGTGTGGCACTTTAAGATGACAGAGGCCATGAAAATCCAAATTATGGGTACTTGGAATGCGATTTTGGCGAAATAATAACTTTTGTCATGTCGTACACATTTCAAAAAACATCAAAATACTTTAAAACGAATGTCGCAATTTTTTGCGAAAATTGACGTACGTACTCCTCTTAATCAAAGATTGGGCAGTGTTTAGTGAAAAAAATATTGTAGAATGTGTTTTTTCTGACATATACGTGGTCGGTCTAGTGATGTAAAATCCCTTTACTGTGCCCAAATCCAGTTGCCCAGATTTGGGAGCACAGGCCCAGATGCTAAGTCCAGAGCTGAGGTTTTGAATAGCGCGCTCTCATTGTTCTTAGAAGCATTTCGAAGCTTTATGTAGCCAACAGATCGCTAAGCTACGTAGCAAGTTTATCAGAGTCGAGGCTATATTTGCATAAAATATTTTCCGATTGAGTGGGAACATGGGACTAACACCAAGCTACTGGCACGGACAAGGGAAGAAGAACGTGCTATATTTCAAGAAAATTGATCGAGCGGAAGCTGTGATATGAGATGTTTTGAGCAGATCTCAAGCAGTGACGTCAAGGAGTACGCCCGCAGAGTATAAAATGGCTGGGAGCCATAGCTCAATATGTTACTTCGATACAGTGCCTAGTCGCTGAAACGTCATGTTACTTCGATACAGTTCCTAGTCGCTGAAAAACCACGTTACTACTTCGTAAGCGCTATGCCGCTAAGGACATCGTTATACTTTGAAAATATCTTCGTGCACATGGTTGCAATACTCGACGTTTTACTAGCACACGGTTGCTATGACTTAGTGAATTCTACGACAGTACATGGTTACTGGACTTCGAAAAGTGTTTGAAATTTTAGTGAACTTAGAATTCTTCGTAAGTTATCACTGAGGTGATGGACTTTGTGGCAGAACATTGGTAATTATTAGTGCTAACCGGACATATGATAGATTTTGTCTTAATTTTCTTTCCACTGTCTACTAACATTTAAACTGGATTATTTTTATCCAATGACCAGAACAAGCTTTTGTCTTGATAACTATTTGACCAACCAAGATAAGTCAGTACTTTTCACATACCAGTCTTGCACGGTTCAGTTCATTTAGCCGACATAGGGAAACCAGCATGCCTAGCATTGTCTGGAGAGTGAGAAACTCTGCCCAGGGACTTGAACATCAGAACATGGACCGGTGCTGAATAAGATTGTCAGAGTATTGATAGTACTGAATGCATCACTGTTGGGTCACGTTACAATCTGGTATTTTGCGTCATGGATCATTTCGATCTGACCCCTGTCAAGAATATTACTTCAGCTGTTGAAGCATCTAATGTTATAGACAGTTTTCATCAAAAATATCAGGCAACGAGTACGATTACCGCTATGTCTGGTTAGACATCGTGGGGGTATATAATGGAGGCCGATACGAGAATTTAAGTACGTGTCCAAATGGGGACAGAAGACTGGAATAGTCTGGTTCAGACCAGATTATCTACATCAAGATCTATAAGAATGTAAGCTACATTTTGCATTATATTTATGCCTAGTTAGCTGGAATTATCGATTTTCTACAGTCTTGCCAACACATATTTTTCTTCGATATTTTGCTGTTGCAAATATTTTTGTAAGGCATGGGAAGTCTTGATCTGAGCAGTTTTTACACTCAGACATGAGATGTCAATATTAATGGACGAGCAAAACAAGCATTTATTTGATTTTGATATTTTTATCTAATCGCGGTCATCAGCGACTGTAAATTTAATGATAAATTTAAGTTGAGGAATGGATGTTTATCCATATTTAAGAAGTCAAGGATGATATTTCCCGAACAGTTTAGCAACGTTAATTCCATTTGTGGAAATACTAATAATAATAATAATAATGCTGATTTAATATTTATTTACATAGTTCACGCCCACATTGGAGCACTTAAATAAATCCATATACACTACAGTCTTTACAATATTAGAGTTGTAATGGCTTCTCAACTTCCTCTTCTCCCAAAGCTTCTTTAATCTCTCCGACCTGGCCGCCCTCTCTTCATTTGTAATGGTGTACTGTTTTCGTTTGACTGTTATTATTTTCAATCTTGTATCCCTACTTCTCAGAATCCTCTTCTCTTTTCTCTCTGCAATTTGTTTCATTGTAATATTTAGCTCGTCTAAATCATTCTGGACCTCAACGAACCAGTTGTTCTTGGTTTTACTTTTCCAAAAGAAATTGAATAATTGTTTCAGTAGTCTGGTGTCTGATAGTCTTACTATGTGGCTGAAAAAAGCAAGTCTCCTTTTTTTGCATTGTATCCACAATTGATTCATTTTCCCGATAGACTATTTCAGTAGGCAGCGGTCTCCATTGTCCATTTACTTGATGTATTTTATTGATAATTGTCCTGATGATCCTTCTGTCTATTTTTTGGATTTTATCTGTTGTTGCTTTGGTATTCATCTTAAACAGGGTTTCACTTGCATAAGTTGCTTCAGGTTTAACTACTGAACCATAATGTTTGAATTTGACATTCATCGAGAGAGATTTCTTCTTATAGGTTGACCATGTGACTCGTTGTGCTTGTCTCAGTTTTGTTGTTCTGTACTCTATTGCGGCTTTCTCATTTAGGTTCCAAGTTATAGTTTCCCCAAGATACTTGAACTTTTTTACAACCTCAATTTGTTTATTATCATTTAGTTGAAGGACATGGGTGTCCACCTCGAAAGTTGGCATAATCTCTGTCTTTTCAAATGAAATTTGTAATCTGATTTAATCATAATAATTATTTTCAATATTTTTCTGAGATAATAATAATTATGATTTATATTTTCTAATAATCATATCATGTAGTGTGATTTATAAAGTTGATATTTAAAACAGTTTGCTAGATCGGATACTTGTTTTTCCGAAGGCTAGTGGTTAACCCACGCCCACATTTAAATAACAGAACAATTCTATGGGAACATTTCACACTTGCATTTTGCAGTTAAATCTTTTACAAGACACGAAAAGTAATGATACGGGAAGCAAATAGAATGTATAAAATAGGGTTTTACTAGAGTTTGTATAAATATAAAACGTTTGACTAGAAATAGACACGGTGTGGAATTATTAATGTTTAAACTGATGGTAAAATTACTGTAAACTCATTGAGGAGCTTACTAGCTTATAAATTTTCCACTTTGAGTAACAAGCAAAGGCTTGATTATTATGTATAATTTGGTAAGAAATTTGTGTGTGTGTGGAAATAGTTAAATATGCCATTCTGATTGTGCAATTTAAGTCGCAGGAATGAGGTTGTTATAATGGAGCATCACCAATATTGTAGGTTGGATGACTTTGAAATAATGTTGGGAGTTGAAATATTGTTGCAAGCCACACTTTCGTCGAATTATAACCAAGGGTTATTTTATGGAACCATCATAGTCAATTCACGGTTTATCCACGTGTTCTATAAATATTTCCTAGTAATGGTCAGCCCGGAATTTTGTTATTAACATTTACCTTTCATTATGAGAAGACTTTACCGTTGTCTAAATGCTAATTATGATCATGTGATTTTTGACACATTTAAATCGATGGTAAATGATTTAAAACTGTTATTTCTTAACGACCACTACAATTCTAGAGGATATTTGGTGATCCTGTTAAAAATATAAACATTATATAAATTAATGAGATGATTAACATTTTGACATTCTGTCAAAGAATTGTAATTTTGATAATAGAAAATACTATTATTTTTGTGATAAATTTTCTCAATAATATTTCCAAGTGATATTTAAATAATTGAATGGTTAAGTCCATAGTTAAATAGAATTGATATTTTATTAATAATAATATTGCTAATTGAGTCAAGAGCTCAGAATAAATTTTGGATCGAGAACAGTTGGTACAATACATATTTTTTCTGTTTATCGAAGTTCTACGAATCCATGTAATTAATATTGTGTTATATTCATTGTTATGACTTTATATTTGAACCAATTTTGAGATACTGATTCCTGGAAAAAGTGTTAGTTAATTTTCTGCTACTATTTGAAAAACAAAAACAGTGATTTTTTTAAATCGAGTGATAATATTTCATTTTAACGTGTGATTACTTAAAAGTTAGGAATCAGGCTGGACAATTCAATTTGCACTGACAAACCTACGATTGTAAATAATTCATTTGAACGAAGTCATCAGGACTAACAATCCTACTTTCGTTTCAAATGCTTAGTGTTCATGTGTTGGTGAATCTGTAAATTTGTGTATATAAATGTATGATCCGTCATGCATCCATAATGCTATTTTTAGCATTACTTCAGTCAACTTTTAAACATTTTAATAAAATGAGATAATTTTACGATTTGTGTTATTTTCAGAAAATCTCCTTCTATCCTTATTGTTGCATCAAGCAGAAAATCAGTAAAGCATTTTTTTGTGTTTTAGGTGTCACTTTAACCCATATGGCGCCCTGGGATGTTTACATTCTCGTGCTGAATGATTTTTGGTGAAAATGCATATGTGGTCGTCCGGACTTCGGTCTAAACGGGCACATTACATACTTACTGCTACAAATTTCAATATAAATATTATTTCTCCACTGCCTCACTAATAATGTCTGTGAACCCATGAAATCTAGCTCTGTTCTCCACATTTGCTATCACACTTAGATTTACTTGACCGTGATGGCTTTGATAATTTTTATTATTAGGGAAGACATTTATAATCCAGTAAGATATGATGGAGGATATGAAAGTAATCTTAGTTGTTCAACTGCTCTATCCTTACTTTCAGTTCAGATGTGCTGTAAAGTTACATTATTTGTTAATTATTGTGTAGAAGCTGAAGATGATAGCAAAGAAGTATATGATTCATTCTTGTCACTAGGATATAAAAGAAGAAATCCAGGTTGAAGAGATAGACGGATGTAGAAATCATCTAAATGAGTAAGTTGACAACATTAAGAGGAAATGCTTCCCTTCAGATTGATGTATGTTTACTAAAAATATTGGGATATGAGCAAGGGTTGTTGGCAAAATCCGATGTCCTCTTTTCATATTGCACAGATTTGTTTTTATTTGTTGTCCCTCTTGAGTTGATATTGATATTCACTTTAGCAGCCCAAAAACTATCCATTCTCAATCAGACTTTCACTGTTGGAGGTATGTAAGGAAAGTGTGTTACTCTGTAAATTGTATCCAATATGAATGTTAATGAGAAGATGACCGCTGTTCTTAAAACCACATCCTTCTTGTAACACAAATGTGAACATATTTGTGGTGTAAGTTTTCAAAGGAATATCCACCCCTATTGTGTTCCTGTTACCAAGTTCCAAAATTAAAAAAAAAAAATCTCCAAACTGGATGGTGCCACATTTAGCAACCATATCAAAGGCCAATAATGCGACTAATTTTTGACTAAGGTAGAATTTGTTTTGTGAGGTTTAAATTAAATCTTAAATGATTTTAGTGATTAGTGTTTTTGTTTTTAAGATAACATTATTGGAGGGTTTTCTGTGAGAACCATGATACGATGGTGTTTAATGTGCATCATTAAATACACCGTCCTAAATCTTAGTCTGACTGAAGATCGTCCTTTCTCTTCTGAGTTGTTTAACAGGTGTCTTGTTCTTAAAGGAGATTACTCATTAGGCAGTTGGTTGATGTTGATGTTCTGTTGAAAGACACAGTTGGCATATCAGACTGAACCAGTCGGACAAATCAACCTTTGTGTGGACCAATACTATTGTATTGTATGTAATTAGCACCGATTGTGTAGTGAAGGGTACAATTTGTAAGTGCACCTTGAATGTGTTTAGTCCATTACATTTACTTGACTTATATTATTGAATTACAACCAATGGCCATAGCGGGGAATTATAATTCAACGCCCGTAGTCTCCCATCAAGTTCAATTTCAAGTAGTTCCATCTTTGCCTACCCGAGATACCACATTCACTGACACCTAGCGGCGACCGTTGGAACTTGATAGAGCGTTTCTAACCAAATAAATTACTAATTTAGCTACGCACTACTGGTAGTAGTGGTAGGTTCATTTACATGCCATGCATCTATGACGTGGGCCCGCTGGCTTTATTTCCACTACGAAGGAAGGCATACTGGGGAAATTTATTGCTCTTAAAAAATCCAACGACTTCGGCCGGGTTTGAACCCGCGATCTTGGGCATAGAAATTCAGCATATAACCGACTACGCCACTGAGTCCGCTATATATTTACTTAAACCCATCCAATTTTACATCGCATCTAACAAGGTGTCATAGGACCAATGGCATTTTTTGTGGTATTAGTGACACTGCTGTTACAAACATTGAGATTGTTTGTTGTTCACTCGAAGTAACCAACCTCGCATTGTTTCTGCATGAAATTTGATTTATAAAATAATTATCATCAAGCTATGCTGCTCAATTTCTGTAATTTTATTAACGCAGCCAATGGCAATTTTTGTTTTTTTCAGGATGGGTCAGGGAAGGGTTTGCAATGAAACTGGCCGTGGACCTATTAAAAGGATCCGTCCCAGCATTTGCCTGGTGGTGAAAATGGTAAACCACGAAAATCATTCTGAGGACGGCCGAGGTTGGATTCCCGATGGCAGATATGCACGAGGTACCACAATAGGGCTCTCGGCCACCGCACATCCAATATCCTGCCAGTAGCAAGGCGACGGAAAGCACTTGTCAGCTGAACTATTCCGCCCATGATGTCCTACTAGCTAACATAGATTGACAATTTCCTAGCATAGTGGCTAGCATTCTCGGTTTTCGTCCTGGAGTTCCGGGTTCGATTCCTGGCTCTGGGGCTAGAACAGACCACTTTATAGAAAGAGAGGGTGTGATAGCTAAGGTGCCTAGATGTTTCCCTCTCACCGCGAAGGCAGGGGATTGATTTATAGCTATGCCAAAAAACGGGGTATACTCAGCCTCGTGAGGTAAAACTAAAAAGAAGCCTGGAAGTGGTCACTGGGATGGTTCATAGCTTAGGCCAGGGCCGCCTCTTTAACTATTTTTAAATCAGACCCAAGCTAGTGGTTACCTTAACGAATGACCTTTTATCACCTCCATTTGCATGTATTTAAGTTCACATATTGAGTCAATATAACTTACGTCCATGGCTGCATTTTCCAATCCTATGTCTAATTCTCCTAACCGAAACTAAGAAGGGATGTTCCGTCTCGACTGATACGGAAGGCAGGACTGTCGCCTGCTTCGTAAGGTGGTGGACTGTGTGTCGGGTTAATGGTTGGTGGAATGGCTGGATTAAATTAGTATTTTGTCTTTGTTTTGTGATTCATTGTCATGGTCAAATAAAGATAGCCTCCAATACATGCGCCGTACCTAAACAGTCCATTTGTCGTTATTAACTACCATTAGAAGATTGTAACAAAACTACGTAAAAATTTGGTCCTTACCCATTAGATGTAGATATAATTACAGGTTTGTTTGCAAAGAAATACTGTTATGTCAGGGAGGACTAGCTTAGTGGTAGAGTGTTTGCTATGCAAGTGAAAGGCCTCGAGTTTAACCCCAGACTCCTCTAACTTTCTTTGCACTACTTGTATTATATTTAAATAGCTTTCTATTACAAATAAATTTACATATTTAGACAACATGTAACTTAAGGCCACGGCTGCTTCCTTACCAATTCTCATGTGAATTATAGAACCAACAGCGGTGGCTACGCACACTAATGCGAAGCGCTAGGGTCACCATCGGCCATTCTGAAAGTACATTTCTGTGGTTTCCCATTTTCACCACTAGGCAAATACAGGGACGGTACCTTCTGACAGGCCACAGCAGCTTCCTCTTACATTCTCGCTTAGTTTCATTTATCTTTATTTATTCATTTTATATCTCAATCCCACGCGCAGGCTGCCCACGGGCGTTGACTAGAAAGACCCGCACTCAGCCTCTCAGGAGGCCACACAACAAATAACTCCTCTAGTGAGAATGTCGTTAAAATCCACACAACACATAGACTCTTATTGCATATTAACCCTGACCTAGTTAACAACGGGAATAACAAGCTTTTTTTAATGTCTTGCCTTTACCTTGACGGGACGCACTAAGCCTCGTGAGGCTAAACCTAGAAGAGGTGGATGCGATTCCCACCTCATCTAGACAAGAAGTGGATTTGCGTGGTTTCCCACTTCAGGCAAATGCCGGTATGATTCCTAACCTCAGGCCACGGTTGCCTCCTTCCCAAACCTCACCTTAATTAAACATGCACATCCTACTATAGACACTACAGTAACATAGGTTAGCATATACAAAACTGAATGTAACACATTTAATCGCACTGTTATTTTTCCTATTGATCATTATTTGATAAGAGCACAACAGGCGAAAGAAATAGTTAACAAAGTTCACGAGGCGCATCTCAAGTTGCTGCCATAAGTGAAGATCAAGTGCAAGAATATGGAGAAAATAGCTAACATTGACAATAATTGAGATTAAATAATTAACAGAGTTGGAAGAATACAATGAGGGGGCGGCTGTGACTAAACATTTTAAAGTTATGCCACTGATGCAACCTTTAAAGCAATGAAATTGAAGAGAATGCTATGCACCTAATAGAGTAGTTGCTGCTAAATTGTTGGGCACAGACCAAGTTTAAACTCAAATATAATTTACATAAACTTGTAATTATTGCGTAGACTAGATTAAATGAGCAAGAATATCACATACTAGAGTGCCCCAACAACACAATTAGAAATAACTAGAGTTACGATAGGAAATATGGGTTGCTCCTAGCTACATGGGAACAGCAGTACTTGCTGAGAAATTTGAACTTCCATTACAAAATGCGTGAAAGGCTTTTGCAAGAGAGCCTTGTCAGCCAAAGAATAATGAAATTGAGCCTACATGGCGCAAGAATGAAACCGGGACTACACGGCACGAGCTTGCAAGCTTTGTAAAATTACAATAGATTTGAAGCGTTTTAGCTTCAAGAAAGTTCCAGCAGATTTCAATACCACTGGAAATACGCCGAATGACATATAAGTGATAAATTCAAATAGGGGAAGTCATCCCTCAGATGTAACCTCAGAATTGCTTGCCACGGTGGAAGAGTGGTTAACGTGTCGGATTACCAACCCCAAGCTTGCAGGTTCGCCCCTGGCCGTGGTAAGTGATTTTGAAAGGCGAAAAAAATCACAACATGGATGTCATTCGTTGTTGGTATGTTAAAGAATCCATTTGAGTTCAGTAGGCCTTGTTCAATTGCAAAATTAATCTCGGAATTTTCCACCAACACAAAATTCCTGCCTTCTCTGCAAGAAAGCGCTTTTGTGTCAAGGAGCTTGGATATCTAACCTCCTTGACTTTCATAGCGCTCAAAGGAACGACGAAATTCGGCATGCATGCTACCCTCGGGGTGTCAATTAATAAAGCTTGCACCCGGCACCCGAGGCCATACGATATTAATATTATATTATTACCTCGGAATTACAAAACAATACAAAGCGGATTAATTAAATTATGTAGTTGATTGTTAGTGGGGTTCTAAGGGGGAAAATAGGGTTTATTCACTGTCTGTTCATGCATGTATTTATATATGCGCAACACTGGTACTTGCAAACCCGACCATTTTCAAGCACGAAGCACTTAAGCAATTGAGGGTAGAGCTTCTTCATAAAAATGTCACTGATTAACGTGGTGAATTATTTCCGGGTTGAAAATTTGCATAGTTTCAGAATTGTTACAGTTTTCAAAATTGAAGAAATTGCTTGAGGTTGTAAATCTAGGGCATGAGCAGAGTTAACCCATTAAACGGAGTTAAGTGAATTTCACAAAATGTCAATCACAGACATTGAATCTGACGATTACATTGGAAGAACTTTCAAGAAGAATTTGTCTAGATTAAATGGAGTACATAGTTAGTCCCGCGATTTGCCCAATTATTTGCATTTAACAGAGTAAAATTGAAAATTCGCACGATGCCAAGTTTTGACTTTGACAAGGTAAAGATGAAAAAAGTGAATCTGTCGTTACACCCGACCAATAGTTATAATTTCAGATTTAGCATGAGCCCCCACGATGGCGATTTTTTTGGTCAAACATCACGAAATGATACTCTGTCATCAAAAAATGAGATGTAGCCGGCTAGTTAAAATTTAAATAGTTAAGAATACTTGCAATAAGCCTCCGTGGCTTAGGCGGCAGCACGCCGGCCTCTCACCGCTGGGTCCGTTGTTCAAATCCCGGTCACTCCATGTGAGATCTGTGCTGGACAAAACGGAGGCAGACAGGTTTTTCTCCGGGTACTCCGGTTTTCCCTGTCAAAATTTCATTCCAGCAACACTCTCCACTATCATTTCATTTCATCTGCCATTCATTTAATCATTGCCCCAGAGGAGTGCGTCAGGCCTCGGTAGCCGGCACAGTTCATATCCTCGCCGCCAGAAGGGGGGCTTCATTCATTCCATTCCTGACCCGGTCGGAGACTGGAAGCAGGCTGTGGATTTTCATTTCACTTGCAAGTATTAAAATAGCTCCATAGCTAATTTAAAATAATGAGAGATCTATCTTTGTATTGCGGCAGGCGTTGTAGTCCGTGTCACTTAAATGACAATCACTAAATGTCGGGCTTAACTACTGACCCTCGGAGAGAGGTCTGGTAGGTTTTCTGGTGGCAGTAAGACGACTGACAAGCTCCTATAGCTCCCGAGTTGTGAGCAATACAATACAAATAATTCAAATTCACTAATTTCTTTCTTGACGCCAAGTCCAAGTAACGTAAAGGCGTGTGGACTGCAATCTGTTTGGAATGAGTTGAATTAACTCTTCGACGGGCACGCCTCATTGTGTTACGCTAGCGGGGTCGCGTTGTATTGAGTGCAAATTTATGGTACGAAAAATGAAAATGTAATTTTTATCTTATCTCAAATATACGCTTAATATCTCACCAACAGTTTTACAAACAGATAACGAATGTTACAATATATTTAGAATACTTTTTGTACGTGAATAGCTCACGAGTACTGCATTTGATCGTTGAGATTGTATTACAGTTGACGCAAGTTACAACACATTTAGAGTGGTTTCTGCATGTGCAAACCCACATGTACCACACTTGATGGTTGTGGACGTATTCTTTGCACGACCCCATGGAACACACTTTCCTCTCATCGTTCCCACTTCTCCCAATATGGTTGACTGGTTGTTCGCTTCTATACACATTCAGGAAGGCAGATACGTCGGCTGGAAGTGACGGTATGTTAGCTCGTACTCTCAGGTGATTCTCGAGCAGACTCATAGCTAACGTATGCAGACATTTTCTCCTCTATGTAGCTGTTTCTGGTTTGTTGTCTAAGAGCAACTCCTGGGCATTTATTCCTGCAATGTCCAGAAATCGAAAAAAGAAAGCAAATGGCCAACGCGTAGTTACTCTTGCAACTGTATAGGAGCCGCACATTTGGTCCACAGTGTCCATTCCACCTTTCGTGTCGTTGTAATCTAGAATTACGATAGGTTTATCGGCATCATTGTCAATATCAGGAGCATCATGCATTGTGGAAAGTTGAATCACTGCCTTGTTCTTCTTTGGCACAAAAGAAACTAGTGTCATATCTTTCTGAAATCCGAACACTGATGATCTCTCTGATCGTTTCTTAGCAGGCAAGAATTCTTGAGGAATCTCTTTCTTATTTTTACTTCCAATTGTAGTCAGCCTTTTCTGCAGCAAGTATTGTGCTAGTAAAACACTTGTATAATAGTTGTCAGTTGTCATATTCCTGTTCGTGTTCTCTACTGGAATGACGAGTCTCTTCACAATTTCACTAGGGGTATTGGATCTAATGTACTGTCCTCTTTGCTGACCGAAATATACCTCAAAATTGCAAGTGTAAAATGTTTTGGAACAGCAAAGAGCATACATTTTGAGTCCGTACTTAGCAGGTTTGTTCGGCATGTACTGAACAAACCCACACCGGCCTCTAAATGACTGTAGCATCTCATCTACGACGGCAAACTCACTAACGGTATAATTCCGTTTACAATTTTCAATGAAAGCTTCCATTGTTTCACGAATAGCTGCTAGTTTATCCATTGGTTCTGTGTTGTTTCTGGTGGCTTTGTCGTCAAATCTCAATGAACCTAAGAGGAACAAGAACCTTTTGTAGCTAAATGCTGTGCGCAATAATTTAATTCCACTTCCATTTTGGGCCCACAACTCCAGAACGTTTGTATGATTACCTTTTTTTGTACCTATTAGGTAAAGTACACCAAACAAACCTAACGCTTCAGTTCGTATTTTATCCTGCCAGTCTCTTTCTATGGAGTATCCCACGTCCATTCTCTTAGTATCGATGTATTTATTTGTACAAAGCACAATGTTATCAATCATGTCAAAATGTACGAGTGAACTTCTGTAAAGCTAAGATTTTATACATCGCGTCCTTTGAACATAACACTTTTATAATGTTCTTACTGCTGGTTTTCAAACTATTTAAATGGGCGTTTTTTCCACTTTCACTGGCCTTCATTGGCGAGAAAATAATTATTCGAACTGACTGGGTCATCTGTTACTTCACTATCACCATCACTTGAAGACACATACTGCTCATATTCACTATTATGTTAACTGACTCGATAATCTCATATTCACACGAATCTTCGTCATCATCTTCTATACACTCTGCCAATTGGTCATCTGTATCTGCATCTTCAAGGAGAAGTGACTCAATTAGACCCTGCGATATCCTACGTCTTCGATCGGACTTCTTTGAAACAACGCATCTCTTGTAACTGCACGCAATAACAATGAATCGTCAATAAATAAAGACCACAACAATCACCTATAATAAACATATTCACTAGATTAACAGTTAATGATATTAACTAGATTTTTGAAGGGAGAAAATATATTAAAATACATTAATACAGCACAAAAAAATTACATGACCGGGCGCGCACGAACAGAGTGCAACATGTAAGAAGCACCTATTCAAACGACTGCTCAGCTGGCACTGGTAGAAACAATAGACGATGATGGAACTGTGGCCATATGGAGCACAATCTCTCAAGCTGTACATATTATGGTGCACGCGTCTTCCCGCCGAAAGTCAACAAAGGAACTACCAAACTAGTGTAGATGCTGCACTTTACTACAGCGTGCGCCCGCCGGAGGGTTAATAAGCATTCTTTGGTAACTGTTGACAACCAGTTCCCACGCCAGCCGCACAGGACGAGAGAGTTCAGAAAGGCTCCGCAAGGTGGCGCACCAAGAAGAAGCTTGAGGTTTCTGTTAAACAGGGGAAAGGACGTCTCGTTCTCTGTAACATACTAAAACAAGGAATGAACAATGGCACAATGGGAGAGCAAAATCATACAGAAATCTCTGCTGGTGGTTTTCACGAAATCAGAGGAGAAGAAAGACGGAAAAGTTAAAGAAAACCCATCATGGGTGCGAAATGCGTCCAAGCGTATATTCCATGAGTATACCACACCGTTCAAATTTTCTAAACAGAAGTCAAGTCAAGTTAGATGTAGGTAACTTTGCTTAAACTAAATCTTAGGAATAAGGAGAGCTGTATTAAGAGTTATAATTATCTTAGTAGTAAGTATAAAGAAGAAGAAGAAAACTTTTGTGGCATAATTATTCTTAAAAAGCTGGTGATAATGCTGATTGGAGTAAATTGGTTGACAGTTTGAAAATTATTGGCATTAAGTCCAGGGATGGTAGATTGTCTGCAACCTTAGTTATTAGATTCGATTGACATGAAAGTCACACTGGTATTTATAAACATGTAAAGTAAGGCTGAATTTTATCACTAGTAATCTTTAATCTATACATTTAGAAAGTAACGAATGAAACGAGAATGAAAGTTAAAGTAGAATTAGAGGACCAAGGTAAAGTAATTTCGACTCAGTGATTTACTGGCGACATTGCCATCATAGCCTGTTCACCAGAGGATTTGAATGAGCTACTAAACGTTGTGTACTAGATGCTGAGGAAAGTATTCATCATAAAATAATTTTATATAGAACAGAATAAATGGAATTCAGCAGGAAGATATAAAAACTATTGGTAAAGGTTGGCGGTTGAAACGCTAAAGGACGTTGGTGACTCGAAATTGGGCCCAATATGCACAAAGCAAATGAGATATAAAGTTTGGGTTGACATCTTCTGACATGAAATATAGGTCTAGGTAATAACAAGTCATTCCTGAGGCCTTTGTCTGGAGCGTCGCGCTAAACGGATAGTAAACTTGGACGGTTTGTGCTCTAGCAAAGAGGAAAATAGAAATATTTGAATATGGTGTAGGAGAGTAGTGAATAATGAAATGGAAGGTAAAGTACCTGATAAAGTGTATTAGGGCTAGTAAGGAAGGAAAGTTGAAGACAATATATAGCTTTGTATGGCGCATATTGAGGTAACATGAATAGCAAACTTACACTTGTTATGGAAGGATAGGTCGAGGACAAGAACTCCAAGCGATAACCAATGTAGAATATTGTAAATGGGTTGCTTCGGATGCAGGGTGCGGTAGTTATGGAATGATTAGCTCAGGAATGGGCTACAAGAAGGGCGGCGCAAAACCTTTCTGAAGGCTGATGATTGAAATAAATAAATCAATGTATTTCTGTCGCACAGCATATACACCGCCTATGTGAAAACTCACCTCAACGTCGCGCGGGCATGTACGAAATTACATAAACAAGCTGATCGGTTTGTACATGATATGAAATCTCTTACACAAATCCAACACTTTCAGATTGTAGTGCCAGGTTTGACAAACATTTGAGAGACATCGCCAGATATTTTAAACTTTGAACGTTACTCATCGGTAATTAGTTTTAAATAACAGTGTACGTGAATTTGTTGAAGTCCAAGTACAGGTCGAGGTATTATGAAATTAATTCGAAGGAGTGGGTTTAAGTATATTGAATGTTCCCACGTACTGTGCGAGGTTATACGGGAGTCATGTAGTGGCGAGCCATGAGTTGGATAAATGTGCGCTATGTTTTGTGGTTAATCTTTATGGGTTTCCACTTTCTGTACATTATAACAAGCCACAGTTATTTAAAGTATCTCATTTTTTCTTGGAACATAAAAGTAACCACTCATCTCCACATAAATAGGGGTAACCATTCAATTGCGATGTATTCAACAGTGAAGCACACGGCCTGCATATCCAAAATATCCACCATAATCCATAAATCCAAAATTACTATTCGGTAGGGAATATAGCATGTACGAGCACGTAATTTTGTTAGTCAGTTGGTGTTCAGTTGCCCGGATTCCATTAAATAATCATTATAGCCTCGCACAGCCATTCTGTTAAAGCGACATAATGTGGGAGAAAAATAACTTATACACTCGCCGAGGAAGTGTGAATCAGGACACAATATCCGTTATCATTCAATAATTTCTGTTATTGATCTGATTAAAGACTAGGCTGACTTTTAGGATATAAGATGAGTCTGTGGAAATAATTACCCTTTGCCCATTATAAGCAATTCTTTTGAAATTGATATGGATTACACATACAGAGTGGTTCACCAGCCCCTTGTTTTTTGTGGGTGGGGGTAGGCAACCGAACTAACGCGTATATCATAGTCATCCTAAAAACATTACTACCTGCTGCTTTACGGCCTTAGTACAACTTGACCGTAGAGTTCATGCTCGCGAATTTAGTAGAAATCATTAGCGGTAGTGTTATTTCAATAACCTCAACTATAATGCATGTTTTAAACAATCACAGCTCCGAATAAGAACACCTTACATTTGGACAGGTGTCTATAGGGGCTACGAATAGATTCAATACGTGCCAGTTATTCACTATAAATATCAGTAGCTAAGGTGGCTAATTCATGCATTTCTGGTGTTGCGTCAGGTAAGCTGCCTGGTGGCTGGTACATGTTTTTTCGTTTAATGCCGATTACAGTGGATGTACTATGGCCACATACATACCTGTTCCAACCTGTGATTTTTTATTTTTATCCGATTGTACGTAGCCAGGTTGGACGACGACATAATGATCTGTAGAACGAAAGCAAGGTACTCTGTATATTCAGGGTATCAAGCGTTCGAAATGTCACCACCCCTGTTTAAAGGGATAATCAGACTCTCTCAGGCCACCGCACGTATCCCGTCAAAGACATCTGTTACCTCATTCCTTTTTCTTACGTTCGACAAACTAAAAACAGTATTAATTGATCTACTAATGAGGAAACCCGTATCGAATTGAGTTCATGACATTGTTAACATGACTTTTCTTTCTAAAGAGAGAATTTGAAATGCTCAGAAACGAAATTTACTAACTGAATAAGGGCGTGCCGAATGAGTTTTTAGGTAGGACTATTTTATACAAAATAAAGTGTGTTGGCATATTTGTGGATTTGATTTTCAAATCTTTATCATCTACTCGAGACCAACCTATAAGTCACCCTGGAAGTGGTTTTCCATGGCATTCCATTTCTACTCCAGATAAAATGTTGGGATGCTTCGAAATTTAAGATCACTGCCACCTCCTTAACACTCCTGCCTTCAGTTACAAATACACAAACTTATACGGACACCTTAATAACATAGGTCAACAGACAAATTTAAACACACACTAGAACACAAGAATGTGATGATCATGATTTCCAAGCCCCTTTAAAACTCAGATTTTTAGCTTGAAAGCAATGCCAATTTGTGGAAGAGGGTATATTAATCATACCAGTGTAAACACCTCACTGATTAGTGCACAGATGACAATGAAATGCCAGTTTGAGTGTTAAGAGTTGAACAACTCTGCTCGTATGGGATTTTACACAACAGCTGAACTACAACACTCATGTTTACAACATAACATCTACTCCGCAAACGTTTCCCTCTTGTTTCTTCTTTTTTATGGTCCTCATTGCCTTCTTGAAACACTCCCATATTCGGCCATCCTACTGGTCGTGTGTCCTGCATGACCCATAACCATCAGTCCATGGCTTCATGAATTCCGCACAACTTGAGGTTTGTTTGGGACCCTCATGTTCACCTTCCCCACACACGTCATTAGCGTCCTGGGGTTTCACTTTACTTACACGATAAGGTCCAAGAGTGAGGGTCCTGTCTGGGTACGCTTTATGGCCACCAGGTCTCCAGCATGTACTGTCTAGCCTATCGGTGATGTCTATTGAAAGACTTCTTATTTTCTTGCTGGACTTTGAGAATCTGCTGTTTTCATCTTTCCTCAGATTTTCTCATTTCCCTTCAAATTCTTCTAGTAGTAGTTCTTCATGAATGAGCTCAGTGATCCTTAAGTCAGTCTTGTGTCTCATTCTGACTCCTGTCAATAGTTCAAATGGCGTCCTTCTAATACTTCGATTGTGTGTGGAGTTAATGGCCTGTTTCACAGCCTCAACATGCTTGTACCATCTTGTCGGATCAGATATTGCAAGCTTTGCTAGAACTGAAGTAATCCCAGAGTTAATTGTCTCTACTTGACCATTCGATGTTGGTTATCAAGTTGTAATGAGCACATGTTTAATGTTTTCAGTTTTGCAATAATCTTCAAACTCATAAGATGTGAAGGCTGATCCTCGGTCAGATATTATATCTACAGAGTTCTAAAAGATTTACATATGTGCTTTAAATCTGGCAGTGACTCCTTTCGCAGTGATAATCTTTGTAGGGTAAAGCCAGTCAAACTTTGTAACACTATCAACATCTGAAAATATGTGACGATATTCTTTGTAACTTGATTCCAATGGTCCAATATGATCTACGTGATATGTATGTAATGGCACACTTTCCTTGCACAAAGGATGCAGACATATTTGCCTGTTTTCAGTCTTTCTGTTAATTAAGAGACATTTTACACAATTTGATATGACACGATTTTCTTTTGTTCTCCTCACAGAGAAATGACCTCTCTCGTGGACACTTTTAATAATTTCATGTTGCATCGCTTTAGGTACAACTTAAACTTCATGACCTTTTCGGAATTTGAAAAATATGCCATCTCGAATCATAAAAACCTTGTAAGATCGCTCCTGGCGTATCTCCTTGATGGCTTTAAGACCTTCATCTTCTTGGAGTGCTTTACTCACTCGGACAACCAAAGAATCAAGAACTGCTTATAAGACAGTATGGCGACTCAGAGCATCGAAATGTCGCATCCTTATTCCACTTCTTTCTTCGATGGTATATCTGTACTCCTCCAACATCAAAGCCAATCTCGCAACCGTAGGTGTTAGATCTTTCTTATGCATCGCCTTTTGGACAGAAACACAGTCTGTGATTATCTTGAAATCTTTTCCCAGAAGATACACTCGAAACTTCTTCAATGCAACAATGATGGCTAATACTTCTAGCTCATAACTGTGATAGTTTTAGTATTGTGGTGTTGCCTTTTTGCTCATGTAATGTACAGGATGTAGTTGATCATCCTCAGGTGATCTCTGCATCAGCACGGCCCCATATCCAAGCTTACTTACATCAGCATGAAGTTCACATGCTTAAAACAGGATTCATTGATAAAGCTTCCTTCAATTTCTCAAAGGAAATTCTCTGTTTTTTAGAAAATTGAAATGCTTCATCCTTCTTCAGCAAGTTGCTTAGTCTCGCAGTAACAGAGTGTTCTTGTATGAACTTCCTGAAATATCCATTTAAACCAAGTGGGTAGATTATTGGCTAAGGAATAACCCACCCACCAAGGGAAGATGATTAAGAAAAGGAAGTAGATTTTGGACTGGAGAAAAAGGATAGGAAAGTAGGAGGAGAGTCCCACAAAAGTTATAAATTTAACCTTAAATGCACTTAGAGGCGGTTGCCACCGCAAATCCGCTCTCAGATTCCTTCAAGTGGGTAAGAGCTTGGTCCAAGCTGACGGGAAACACAGCTAGAACTTGAGCAGTTTGCAAGAGAGTGGCTTTAGTGTAATCCCTCTCAAGCATGTATCTGCGTACTATGGGGAAGAGTGATGGTCTGGCAAGACTGAGAGTAACAAATTTATTGTATGCCTGTTCAAAGCAATTCGTTTTTGCAAAGTAATTCGAAGAATGCCAATGATTTGAATCAGGTTTGGTATTTCCAATGTTCAAAGTTATGGAGTTCCTGAAAAAGCGACCAAGTGCTTCCAAGAAGGAAAATAATAAAAGATTATACCTTGGGGAGTAATTTTGGTAAATGAACCAATGGTTGCATTTGGAAATGGCTAAGCTTTTACTCAGCGAGGAGCCGGCTAAAAGTTTAGACAAAGAGAAACACTTATCATTTAGAAAACTGACCATAAGTTTTCGGAGAGGATCTCCACAAGCAGGTAGCTGGCGTAGCGAGCTTTACTTGCCTTACTGGCCCGTTAGAATTAGCTATTAAAGCTAAAAGAAACTTTAATGAGATTACCACCAAGAGTTCTTGATCAAATGCAACAAGTGGTGAAAGCCCTATTAATGGATTTAATGGCATTTAGTCGGGAGAGCCAAGGAAGTCAGGATTTTGCCTAACCGTTGTATTAGAAAAATGAGAAAGCGAAAAAAAATTCGTAATTTATTTAACAATTCAAGAGAAGTTGATAACTTTAACAAGTATAGATCGTTTAAACTTTTTAACAAATGGGGTCGCAGACCTCCTAACATTTAGAGATTGCTCCAGGCAAATAACAATTTATGAGGTTTCAAACCTTATATATGTTCTAAAATCTTTATAAGATTTAAAAAAGACAAATGAAATAATTATAAAGTTTAAACATTAGATTGAGTACAAGGAGTGTACTTTAAGAAATTTCTGAGAGAATATTCTAGAAAAAGTGACAACTTCATAAATAACAATAAGAAAAACATGAAGATAAGACAGAAGTTCCTACAACTTCTTATATTTGTGCAGAATTACTTTATAACAATTATACAAAAAAGTGCAGGTCACTTACGGTGAAACCTGAAGAGAAAGTCAAAGGGAAAGTTCTAGACTTCCTATGTTTAAGTAGGAATCACGAGCCAAAATGGGGCAGTTTCCAATTCGTGAGTCCTAGAAATAACTCACTCAAGAGTTGAAAGTATTGTTTTCCCTTATTATGGGGAAAAAACAATGTAAGCTTAAACCGTGTATAAAACAAGTAGTTATACAGTAATTAATTAATGATAAACAAGCAAAAATGGAAGGGCACTTCGTGAGTGACACCTTATAGAAAAGTTACAATTTTATTAATATGGTTTGTTAGTAGAAGGTTGAGGAAAGATAATTGGGATTTAGGATCAATGTTCATGGCCTTATTTAATGTAACCGGACGATCGCGACGCGGTAGAAAAGTGGGACAAGCACTGGTTATCACTATAGTCTTTTAAATAGATGAAAAGTTCACTGTAGAGACACGAAAGTTTATGGGAAAGAAAGTTATTGCAATGATGAAAATAACTGGTTGCACTAGGTAGGCGAGAGTCTATTTCTTGAGAAAGTTGGGAATTACAATTAAATGCGCCATAGAACATTCCAACGGTGGACGAAAGTTCGCTATTGCAGTAATTTATAAGGAAGATTCCTCATTTTAAATAGTATTTTCACAAGTGAGTGAAAAATACATGACGGCAGGACTTCTAGATAAAGTACAGGATCTGGAAGGTTCCAGAACGAACGTAATAGAAGTATGGGGCAAAGATGATCCAGCGGAGGAACTGGCTTAGTGATTTATAGACAGCGGGTATCAGATAATATCCCACGTAGTGAGAAGATTTCTCAATTAAATAGCTTAAGAAAGGCTACTTTCTATTAGGGTTGGCTTAGACAGACAAAAGCTCAACATGGCAAATCCCACGAAGAATGATTTTTGCCCCAAAATAAGTAATCTCACGCTGTCTATAAAATATAAGTTAAAAGCATGTAGAAGTTAAAACCATGAGGATGAGGTTAAAACTTGAAGTTTGTACTTAACTTGATTTCATGTCGAAGGTGAAGTTCCCTTTGACGATATCTAATGTGTCAACATGGCGTAGAACGTAGAGAGTGTCTCTTGGATTGAGGAGACTGGCTCGAGTTGAGCCTTAACTGACCGAGTCAACTGCCGACTTAGAAGTGAGACCTGCTCAGCGAAGCACAGAGGGACCTAGGAAGGGAAAAGAGTGGGGGTACGAAACAAAAGGTATACATATAAGCATGACCAACATAATAAAAATAAATGTTCTTCCTGATGAATGGTCTTCAAAGAGTTGATAGCAGGCGATACTAGCACAGCATGGTGAGTGAAAAAGGAGACGAAGTTCTCTTGCTCAAGGAGATAATAGCTGGCGATGGTAACAAAATCTGGTGGCCAGATTGAGAAGGAAGTCCTCTTGCACCAGGAAGAGTTGAAGAGCTTCAGAGATTCGCTGCTAGATGACGCTAGGTGGGTCATGGAATATATATATCTAGAACAGACTCATAAAAGATATAAGAGACATGATAACCAAAGAGAAAATAGAAGATCACTGTTGGTGTTTGACAAAGAGAAAGGAATGAAAATGCAAAAACATTAAACTTTATATCTCTCGTAACGTGTATTCCAAGAATACACCATACTGGGAGGAGGAACACCAACAGAGAACAAAGAAGCAGTTAAACATTTAAAGGTAATGGAGCGATCAAAGACAGTGGTCTTGTGATCGGACCATTAGTGGTCAAGATTTTGGCCACCCTGACTCTCCCATCTCTTCCAGGATAACACTCGGTCACTCTACCCGAGATCCAGACTAAGGGGGGAGAAACTTCCCTAACCAAGACCAAGTCCCCCACTTTAATGTCGGGACTGGAAAGAAACCACTTCTGTCTCCGTTGCAAGGAAGTTAAATATTCCAAGTTCCATCTCTTCCAAAAGGAATTGCGGAGGGCTTCAAGTTTACGCCAAACGATAGGTAGATTAGAATCCCTGAAAGAATTGGGAAGAGGAGGAGGGGCAGAAAGAGAAGTACCGATAAGGAAGTGACCAGGTGTAAGTGGAAGCAGGTCATTAGGGTCATTGGAAAGCGGAGTTAATGGGCGAGAATTAACAACACCTTCAATCAGAACAGAGAGTGAATTGAATTCTTCGTAAGTCAAAATGCGATTACCTAAGACTTTTCTTAAATGACGTTTAGTGAGCTTTACACAAGATTCCCACCTACCACCGTGATGAGGAGCGTAGGGAGGTATAAAGCGCCATTTGAAACCCTTTGAATAGAAAAATTAGAAATTTGTTCCATGGCAGGAGAAGATGTGAGAGCTTTCTTCCACAGGGAAGCTGCGCCCTGAAAAGTGGAAGCGTTATCAGAGAACATCTCTGAAGGAACACCACGCCTAGCAGTGAAGCGAGAGACAGCTGATAAAAAGTAAGAAGTAGAAGCATTCGTTACTAGTTCCAAGTGGATTGCGCCAGTAACCATGCAAACAAAGAGAGAAACGTAAAGCTTACCAAACAATTTGCGTTTAGCTTCAGGAGAATTTCGTTGATATTGGAACGGACCCATATAGTCCACACCAGTTAAAGCAAATGGGCGTAGAGGAGAAGAGCGAAAAGAGGGCAGATCGCTCATTAATTGAGTATTGATTTTAGGTTTCGCTTTGAAACAAGGAATGCACTTATGAATTACAGAGGATACTTCATGAATTCCATTTATGATCCAATACTTTTCCCTTAAGAGGCAAAGCAGAGTGCGTGTGCCAACATGCAGATTACGATAATGAAAGTCACGTATAATTAAGGAAGTTACATGATGTTTAGAAGGCAAAATAACGGGATGCTTTTTATCCTCAGAGAGCAAAGATTGCGAGAGCCTTCCACCTACCCTGAGTAACCTATGGTCATCAAAGAACGGGGCTAAAGCACGTAGACGACTTGATTTGGGAAGATCCCTTTTAGAAGAAAGTAAAGACAATTCAGAAGAAAAGGCTTCTTGCTGTGAGTTGTAAAACCTTAATGGTAGCGAGATTCAATTCATGGTTGGTAAGGTGTGGTTTAGGAAGAAGAGGTTGGTCGACCACAAGATATTTCCATCTAAGGAGATAGGCGACAATTCGTATTAATTTGTGAAAAGAAGAATAGCGGGACAACAAGGGATGAGAAGCGTTGGAAACAAGACACGAAGCAATAGATAGAGGTACTTTAGCGTCAGGCAAGTTGGAGTTTGTAACTGGAGGTTTAGAAGGCCATGAAGAAGAGTCTTTGATTAACCACGAGGGCCCATGCCAATACAATTGGGAAGCTGCCAATTGAGAGGGTGAACAACCACGAGAGATAATATCGGCTGGATTATCAGCACTGGGCACATGCCTCCAATGACATCCAGAAGAAAGAATTTGAATTTTGGAAACTCTGTTTGCAGCAAAAGTTTGCCAGTGAGAGGGGTTTTTGGCGATCCAAGAAAGCGTGATCTTGAAATCGCTCCAGAGATAGATTTGCGAGAATTCGACTTTTAATACTTCCCGTAGTTTCTTAACAAGCTCTGCAGCCATGAGTGCAGCGCACAATTCAAGCCTAGGCAAAGTGATAGTTTTAAGAGGAGCGACCTTCGATTTGGCACAAACGAGGTTGGAAACTGAAGATCCATAGAATGAACCGTGATAAACTAAATATGCGCAGCAACCGTAAGCTTTTTCGGAACTGTCCGCGAACACACGAAGAAAAAGGATGCATTAGAATGAGCGTTAATTAAATTCCTAGGAATTTCAATAAGGGAAAGATCCAGCAGATTGCTGCGAAACGAGAGCCAACGATTAAGAAAAGAAAGAGGGACAGTGTCATCCCATTCACATTTGAGCGACCACAGCTCCTGCATAAAGAGTTTGACTATAACGATAACTGGGGCAAGGAATTGAAGAGGATCAAAAATTTTTGCAATTTCAGAGAGAATTTGTCTTTTTGTGTTAGGAAGCTCTTCTGCGAGCGAAACTTTATAGATAAGAGTGTCAGTGCTAGTGCACCAATGAACTCCTAGAGTTTTTATGGATTCGGAGTTTCCACAAATTTCGACAGAAGAAGGGTCTACGTCTTCGATGGGAAACTGAGCGAGAAACTCAGGGGAGTTGGAATTCCACTTATGAAGTGGGAAACCTCCATTCCTTAGCAATGCCTGAAGTTCTAAAGACACAAAAGAAGCTTCCTCCACAGTGGGGAAGGACTGCAAATAATCGTCAACATAGAATGACGTAGTTAGTGCTTCAGAGGCTTTGGAATTAAATAAATGACCATCTTGTGAGGCTAACAAGTGTAGGGATCGGATAGCAAGGAAAGCAGATGGTTTTAAGCCATAAGTAACCGTTTTTAAGCGAAATACCTTAATGGGCTTGCTGATTTCATCACGCCACAAGATTCTTTGGAGATTTCGTTGTTCCGGTTGAATTAACACTTGACGGTACATCTGTTTTATATCAGCTATGACAGCTATGGGAAATAATCGAAAGTTTAAGAGTATTGCAGATAAATCTGACTGAATAGCAGGACCAGAGTAAAGGGTGTCGGTAAGGCTGTTGCCATTAACGTCGGGTGATGAACCATTGAAAACAACTCGGATTTTATCCTTTACAAGAGGGTTTTTCCACACGGGATGATGATTTAAATAAACCGTTTCAATTGGGGGGTACAGTTCATCATCAGATTTGTTAACAACTTCCATATGATCTAAGCTTTCATACTCATCCATGAAATCAGTGTACTGCTGTTTAACAAGAGGTTCTTTCTTGAATTTGCTCTCGATAGCAAAGATAGCATTTCGAGCTTTGGGCTGAGAGTTAAGAAGTTTGGGAGGATTATGTAATCTTGGCATTTGAACAACGAACCGGCCATCAGAAGAACGAGTGGTGGTGTTCAAAAAAGTTGCTCACAAAATTCATTTTCTGAAGAGGTTACATTAGGAGGATCAACGCTTTCAAGCCTCCAGAACTGTTCCAGGTCAGTATTGGAGAAGTAACATTGCGATGCGGGTTGGGGAGAATAATGGGGAAGTTGACCTGTGACGATCCATCCAAAGTTAGTGTCTCTGGCGACCACGTTTGAGGATAGCTTGCGAACCTGTTTGCGAAGGCAATTCCAGAAAACATTGGCACTAAAGAGTATGTCAATAGGATTTTGCATGTTGAACAAAGGATCGGCTAGCCTTATGTGCGAGGGAATGTTTAACCCTGAAATATCCACAGAGTGACTTAGAGTGTCTTCTCCAATGCTATTGAGAATTAGGCAATTAAGTTTAAGAAAGTTGTTTCTATGACAAGTATCTTTTATAGTTAGCTTTGAGAATTGTAAAGCTTGCGATTTTGAGCTGTTGATGCCAGACACATTGATAGAGGTGGGGTTTACAGCTAGGCCTAGTTTTCTAATCGAGGAATTAGACACAAAATCATGAGTTGCCGCTGAATCTAGAAGACCGCGTGCACGGACCCAGTTGCCAAAGTTATCTTGAACTTCGATTTGGACAGTAGACAACAATACTTGAGCACTGCGAATGGACTTGGCATTTTGAATATATGATGAAGCATTAGAACTGTTAGCACTATCATTTTTCGGAGGAGTAGATGCTGTCGATGACCTTGCCTGATCATGACAATGTAGCAAAGTATGATGAGCCTTTTCACAATGGTAGCAAAGTCTTGTGGACTTGCAATTAGAAGCAGAATGAGTAGGCGCTAGGCAATTGAAGCAATGTTTGTTCTGGGAAACTAATTTTCTTCTGTCGTCGACTGACATTTCTTTAAAGGATTTACAGAGGTATAGGGCATGGGGATCTTTACAAAGTATGCACTTTAAAGGTTCGTTTAAACTCTTGCGAGGTTCTGCTTTGAGTGTTTAAAACAATAGAGCTAGCAACACGACGTTCACTAGACCTAGTTGGGTAACCAGTAGTGTTTGATTTAAATTTAGATGAGCTGGACCCGGGTTTTTGGGTATTAGACGCTAAGCGTTCGCTTTTAGGTTTGATGGGCATTAATTCAAACTTCGAACTAGGAGATGGGGGTTCACATTGATTAGCTAGAGCGGTTAAGAGTTGGCATCTAGTGTTTATGAAAGTGACTAAATGCTCGTAAGAGTAGTCGTCTTCTTTAGAAAGTTCAATTTCCCAAGCTTTGAGGGTAGCAGCATCAACTTTAGAAACCACTAAATGTATTAGGAAGGTATCCCAATGTTCAGTAGGTTGATCTAATTGGGACAGAGACTTAACGTGAAGTTGGGTAGTGTCAACTAGAGTACGCAAACTAGTGACGTCATTGTGCTGTGACGCAGGTAGGTTGAATAGAGCCTTAATATGGCGTTGAATACGTAACCGTAAATTTCCATATCTTTCTTTTAATAAGTTAAAGGCAATGGGGGTAATTTTCGGCACGTAGAGGAAGTGCTTCGACTAACTGCAAAGCTTGACCTCGGAGGATAGATCTCAAGTAATGAAACTTGTAAATGACTTGAATGTCTTCATTGTCATGAACACGGGAGCAAAATAATTCATAGAAAGAATCCCAAGTAGATTCATCTCCAGAGAAATGGGGTAAATCAATTTTAGGTAAAATTGGTTTGGACTTGTGAGTACCCTCACGGAAAGAAGTGTGTGGTTCGTGAAGGGAACCAAGAACAGAAGCGTCCTTTTTCTGCTCCTCTTCGAGTTGGCGTATTATTTTGAAAGCAGAACCTATGCCTTCGTAATATTGGGTTTCTACTTCAAGTCGATCTTCGGTTTGATTGAGCATGCAAGTTTCTATTTCAGTTTGAATGTTACAATAATTTTCATAAGAACGTTCAAAATCCCTTACACAATGTTTCAACAAGTCTAATTGCGCTTCTGAGGGATCTAATTCTTTTATGTACTTTCTGAATCGGGTAATTTGCCCTTTATAGGATGCTCGTTTAGAAGTAAGTTTTTCATCCTTAACCTTATCAGTAGGAGCCATGTTAAAGAAGATAGGTGAAAATGTAACTCACGAAACTGTGGAACCTTGGAAATGCTGTCAAGCTGGCAGCAGCAAATAAGTTGAAAGAACGGGACACACCAAAGGAGACAGGAGCGGCCTCTTTCCCCTTCACAGGCTTTGCACGATGTGGTTATAGCTGAAAGATTCAAAGCAGATATTAATAATTTGCAAAGTGTTGCCAAACAGAAAAATGACAAATGGACTTGGACCAAATTTTGGGTAGATTATTGGCTAAGGAATAACCCACCCACCAAGGGATGATGATTAAGAAAAGGAAGTAGATTTTGGACTGGAGAAAAAGGATAGGAAAGTAGGAGGAGAGTCCCACAAAAGTTATAAATTTAACCTTAAATGCACTTAGAGGCGGTTGCCACCGCAAATCCGCTCTCAGATTCCTTCAAGTGGGTAAGAGCTTGGTCCAAGCTGACGGGAAACACAGCTAGAACTTGAGCAGTTTGCAAGAGAGTGGCTTTAGTGTAATCCCTCTCAAGCATGTATCTGCGTACTATGGGGAAGAGTGATGGTCTGGCAAGACTGAGAGTATCAAATTTATTGTATGCCTGTTCAAAGCAATTCGTTTTTGCAAAGTAATTCGAAGAATGCCAATGATTTGAATCAGGTTTGGTATTTCCAATGTTCAAAGTTATGGAGTTCCTGAAAAAGCGACCAAGGAGATTATACCTTGGGGAGTAATTTTGGTAAATGAACCAATGGTTGCATTTGGAAATGGCTAAGCTTTTACTCAGCGAGGAGCCGGCTAAAAGTTTAGACAAAGAGAAACACTTATCATTTAGAAAACTGACCATAAGTTTTCGGAGAGGATCTCCACAAGCAGGTAGCTGGCGTAGCGAGCTTTACTTGCCTTACTGGCCCGTTAGAATTAGCTATTAAAGCTAAAAGAAACTTTAATGAGATTACCACCAAGAGTTCTTGATCAAATGCAACAAGTGGTGAAAGCCCTATTAATGGATTTAATGGCATTTAGTCGGGAGAGCCAAGGAAGTCAGGATTTTGCCTAACCGTTGTATTAGAAAAATGAGAAAGCGAAAAAAAATTCGTAATTTATTTAACAATTCAAGAGAAGTTGATAACTTTAACAAATATAGATCGTTTAAACTTTTTAACAAATGGGGTCGCAGACCTCCTAACATTTAGAGATTGCTCCAGGCAAATAACAATTTATGAGGTTTCAAACCTTATATATGTTCTAAAATCTTTATAAGATTTAAAAAAGACAAATGAAATAATTATAAAGTTTAAACATTAGATTGAGTACAAGGAGTGTACTTTAAGAAATTTCTGAGAGAATATTCTAGAAAAAGTGACAACTTCATAAATAACAATAAGAAAAACATGAAGATATGATAGAAGTTCCTACAACTTCTTATATTTGTGCAGAATTACTTTATAACAATTATACAAAAAAGTGCAGGTCACTTACGGTGAAACCTGAAGAGAAAGTCAAAGGGAAAGTTCTAGACTTCCTATGTTTAAGTAGGAATCACGAGCCAAAATGGGGCAGTTTCCAATTCGTGAGTCCTAGAAATAACTCACTCAAGAGTTGAAAGTATTGTTTTCCCTTATTATGGGAAAAAAACAATGTAAGCTTAAACCGTGTATAAAACAAGTAGTTATACAGTAATTAATTAATGATAAACAAGCAAAAATGGAAGGGCACTTCGTGAGTGACACCTTATAGAAAAGTTACAATTTTATTAATATGGTTTGTTAGTAGAAGGTTGAGGAAAGATAATTGGGATTTAGGATCAATGTTCATGGCCTTATTTAATGTAACCGGACGATCGCGACGCGGTAGAAAAGTGGGACAAGCACTGGTTATCACTATAGTCTTTTAAATAGATGAAAAGTTCACTGTAGAGACACGAAAGTTTATGGGAAAGAAAGTTATTGCAATGATGAAAATAACTGGTTGCACTAGGTAGGCGAGAGTCTATTTCTTGAGAAAGTTGGGAATTACAATTAAATGCCCCATAGAACATTCCAACGGTGGACGAAAGTTCGCTATTGCAGTAATTTATAAGGAAGATTCCTCATTTTAAATAGTATTTTCACAAGTGAGTGAAAAATACATGACGGCAGGACTTCTAGATAAAGTACAGGATCTGGAAGGTTCCAGAACGAACGTAATAGAAGTATGGGGCAAAGATGATCCAGCGGAGGAACTGGCTTAGTGATTTATAGACAGCGGGTATCAGATAATATCCCACGTAGTGAGAAGATTTCTGAATTAAATAGCTTAAGAAAGGCTACTTTCTATTAGGGTTGGCTTAGACAGACAAAAGCTCAACATGGCAAATCCCACGAAGAATGATTTTTGCCCCAAAATAAGTAATCTCACGCTGTCTATAAAATATAAGTTAAAAGCATGTAGAAGTTAAAACCATGAGGATGAGGTTAAAACTTGAAGTTTGTACTTAACTTGATTTCATGTCGAAGGTGAAGTTCCCTTTGACGATATCTAATGTGTCAACATGGCGTAGAACGTAGAGAGTGTCTCTTGGATTGAGGAGACTGGCTCGAGTTGAGCCTTAACTGACCGAGTCAACTGCCGACTTAGAAGTGAGACCTGCTCAGCGAAGCACAGAGGGACCTAGGAAGGGAAAAGAGTGGGGGTACGAAAAAAAAGGTATACATATAAGCATGACCAACATAATAAAAATAAATGTTCTTCTTGATGAATGGTCTTCAAAGAGTTGATAGCAGGCGATACTAGCACAGCATGGTGAGTGAAAAAGGAGACGAAGTTCTCTTGCTCAAGGAGATAATAGCTGGCGATGGTAACAAAATCTGGTGGCCAGATTGAGAAGGAAGTCCTCTTGCACCAGGAAGAGTTGAAGAGCTTCAGAGATTCGCTGCTAGATGACGCTAGGTGGGTCATGGAATATATATATCTAGAACAGACTCATAAAAGATATAAGAGACATGATAACCAAAGAGAAAATAGAAGATCACTGTTGGTGTTTGACAAAGAGAAAGGAATGAAAATGCAAAAACATTAAACTTTATATCTCTCGTAACGTGTATTCCAAGAATACACCATACTGGGAGGAGGAACACCAACAGAGAACAAAGAAGCAGTTAAACATTTAAAGGTAATGGAGCGATCAAAGACAGTGGTCTTGTGATCGGACCATTAGTGGTCAAGATTTTGGCCACCCTGACTCTCCCATCTCTTCCAGGATAACACTCGGTCACTCTACCCGAGATCCAGACTAAGGGGGGAGAAACTTCCCTAACCAAGACCAAGTCCCCCACTTTAATGTCGGGACTGGAAAGAAACCACTTCTGTCTCCGTTGCAAGGAAGTTAAATATTCCAAGTTCCATCTCTTCCAAAAGGAATTGCGGAGGGCTTCAAGTTTACGCCAAACGATAGGTAGATTAGAATCCCTGAAAGAATTGGGAAGAGGAGGAGGGGCAGAAAGAGAAGTACCGATAAGGAAGTGACCAGGTGTAAGTGGAAGCAGGTCATTAGGGTCATTGGAAAGCGGAGTTAATGGGCGAGAATTAACAACACCTTCAATCAGAACAGAGAGTGAATTGAATTCTTCGTAAGTCAAAATGCGATTACCTAAGACTTTTCTTAAATGACGTTTAGTGAGCTTTACACAAGATTCCCACCTACCACCGTGATGAGGAGCGTAGGGAGGTATAAAGCGCCATTTGAAACCCTTTGAATAGAAAAATTAGAAATTTGTTCCATATCAGGAGAAGATGTGAGAGCTTTCTTCCACAGGGAAGCTGCGCCCTGAAAAGTGGAAGCGTTATCAGAGAACATCTCTGAAGGAACACCACGCCTAGCAGTGAAGCGAGAGACAGCTGATAAAAAGTAAGAAGTAGAAGCATTCGTTACTAGTTCCAAGTGGATTGCGCCAGTAACCATGCAAACAAAGAGAGAAACGTAAAGCTTACCAAACAATTTGCGTTTAGCTTCAGGAGAATTTCGTTGATATTGGAACGGACCCATATAGTCCACACCAGTTAAAGCAAATGGGCGTAGAGGAGAAGAGCGAAAAGAGGGCAGATCGCTCATTAATTGAGTATTGATTTTAGGTTTCGCTTTGAAACAAGGAATGCACTTATGAATTACAGAGGATACTTCATGAATTCCATTTATGATCCAATACTTTTCCCTTAAGAGGCAAAGCAGAGTGCGTGTGCCAACATGCAGATTACGATAATGAAAGTCACGTATAATTAAGGAAGTTACATGATGTTTAGAAGGCAAAATAACGGGATGCTTTTTATCCTCAGAGAGCAAAGATTGCGAGAGCCTTCCACCTACCCTGAGTAACCTATGGTCATCAAGGAACGGGGCTAAAGCACGTAGACGACTTGATTTGGGAAGATCCCTTTTAGAAGAAAGTAAAGACAATTCAGAAGAAAAGGCTTCTTGCTGTGTCAGTTGTAAAACCTTAATGGTAGCGAGATTCAATTCATGGTTGGTAAGGTGTGGTTTAGGAAGAAGAGGTTGGTCGACCACAAGATATTTCCATCTAAGGAGATAGGCGACAATTCGTATTAATTTGTGAAAAGAAGAATAGCGGGACAACAAGGGATGAGAAGCGTTGGAAACAAGACACGAAGCAATAGATAGAGGTACTTTAGCGTCAGGCAAGTTGGAGTTTGTAACTGGAGGTTTAGAAGGCCATGAAGAAGAGTCTTTGATTAACCACGAGGGCCCATGCCAGTACAATTGGGAAGCTGCCAATTGAGAGGGTGAACAACCACGAGAGATAATATCGGCTGGATTATCAGCACTGGGCACATGCCTCCAATGACATCCAGAAGAAAGAATTTGAATTTTGGAAACTCTGTTTGCAACAAAAGTTTGCCAGTGAGAGGGGTTTTTGGCGATCCAAGAAAGCGTGATCTTGAAATCGCTCCAGAGATAGATTTGCGAGAATTCGACTTTTAATACTTCCCGTAGTTTCTTAACAAGCTCTGCAGCCATGAGTGCAGCGCACAATTCAAGCCTAGGCAAAGTGATAGTTTTAAGAGGAGCGACCTTCGATTTGGCACAAACGAGGTTGGAAACTGAAGATCCATAGAATGAACCGTGATAAACTAAATATGCGCAGCAACCGTAAGCTTTTTCGGAACTGTCCGCGAACACACGAAGAAAAAGGATGCATTAGAATGAGCGTTAATTAAATTCCTAGGAATTTCAATAAGGGAAAGATCCAGCAGATTGCTGCGAAACGAGAGCCAATGATTAAGAAAAGGAAGAGGGACAGTGTCATCCCATTCACATTTGAGCGACCACAGCTCCTGCATAAAGAGTTTGGCTATAACGATAACTGGGGCAAGGAATTGAAGAGGATCAAAAATTTTTGCAATTTCAGAGAGAATTTGTCTTTTTGTGTTAGGAAGCTCTTCTGCGAGCGAAACTTTATAGATAAGAGTGTCAGTGCTAGTGCACCAATGAACTCCTAGAGTTTTTATGGATTCGGAGTTTCCACAAATTTCGACAGAAGAAGGGTCTACGTCTTCGATGGGAAACTGAGCGAGAAACTCAGGGGAGTTGGAATTCCACTTATGATGTGGGAAACCTCCATTCCTTAGCAATGCCTGAAGTTCTAAAGACACAAAAGAAGCTTCCTCCACAGTGGGGAAGGACTGCAAATAATCGTCAACATAGAATGACGTAGTTAGTGCTTCAGAGGCTTTGGAATTAAATAAATGACCATCTTGTGAGGCTAACAAGTGTAGGGATCGGATAGCAAGGAAAGCAGATGGTTTTAAGCCATAAGTAACCGTTTTTAAGCGAAATACCTTAATGGGCTTGCTGATTTCATCACGCCACAAGATTCTTTGGAGATTTCGTTGTTCCGGTTGAATTAACACTTGACGGTACATCTGTTTTATATCAGCTATGACAGCTATGGGAAATAATCGAAAGTTTAAGAGTATTGCAGATAAATCTGACTGAATAGCAGGACCAGAGTAAAGGGTGTCGTTAAGGCTGTTGCCATTAACGTCGGGTGATGAACCATTGAAAACAACTCGGATTTTATCCTTTACAAGAGGGTTTTTCCACACGGGATGATGATTTAAATAAACCGTTTCAATTGGGGGGGTACAGTTTATCGTCAGATTTGTTAACAACTTCCATATGATCTAAGCTTTCATACTCATCCATGAAATCAGTGTACTGCTGTTTAACAAGAGGTTCTTTCTTGAATTTGCTCTCGATAGCAAAGATAGCTTTTCGAGCTTTGGGCTGAGAGTTAAGAAGTTTGGGAGGATTATGTAATCTTGGCATTTGAACAACGAACCGGCCATCAGAAGAACGAGTGGTGGTGTTCAAAAAAGTTGCTCACAAAATTCATTTTCTGAAGAGGTTACATAAGAGGATCAACGCTTTCAAGCCTCCAGAACTGTTCCAGGTCAGTATTGGAGAAGTAACATTGCGATGCGGGTTGGGGAGAATAATGGGGAAGTTGACCTGTGACGATCCATCCAAAGTTAGTGTCTCTGGCGACCACGTTTGAGGATAGCTTGCGAACCTGTTTGCGAAGGCAATTCCAGAAAACATTGGCACTAAAGAGTATGTCAATAGGATTTTGCATGTTGAACAAAGGATCGGCTAGCCTTATGTGCGAGGGAATGTTTAACCCTGAAATATCCACAGAGTGACTTGGAGTGTCTTCTCCAATGCTATTGAGAATTAGGCAATTAAGTTTAAGAAAGTTGTTTCTATGACAAGTATCTTTTATAATTAGCTTTGAGAATTGTAAAGCTTGCGATTTTGAGCTGTTGATGCCAGACACATTGATAGAGGTGGGGTTTACAGGTAGGCCTAGTTTTCTAATCAAGGAATTAGACACAAAATCATGAGTTGCCGCTGAATCTAGAAGACCGCGTGCACGGACTCAGTTGCCAAAGTTATCTTGAACTTCGATTTGGACAGTAGACAACAATACTTGAGCACTGCGAATGGACTTGGCATTTTGAATATATGATGAAGCATTAGAACTGTTAGCACTATCATTTTTCGGAGGAGTAGATGCTGTCGATGACCTTGCCTGATCATGACAATGTAGCAAAGTATGATGAGCCTTTTCACAATGGTAGCAAAGTCTTGTGGACTTGCAATTAGAAGCAGAATGAGTAGGCGCTAGGCAATTGAAGCAATGTTTGTTCTGGGAAACTAATTTTCTTCTGTCGTCGACTGACATTTCTTTAAAGGATTTACAGAGGTATAGGGCATGGGGATCTTTACAAAGTATGCACTTTAAAGGTTCGTTTAAACTCTTGCGAGGTTCTGCTTTGAGTGTTTAAAACAATAGAGCTAGCAACACGACGTTCACTAGACCTAGTTGGGTAACCAGTAGTGTTTGATTTAAATTTAGATGAGCTGGACCCGGGTTTTTGGGTATTAGACGCTAAGCGTTCGCTTTTAGGTTTGATGGGCATTAATTCAAACTTCGAACTAGGAGATGGGGGTTCACATTGATTAGCTAGAGCGGTTAAGAGTTGGCATCTAGCGTTTATGAAAGTGACTAAATGCTCGTAAGAGCAGTCGTCTTCTTTAGAAAGTTCAATTTCCCAAGCTTTGAGGGTAGCAGCATCAACTTTAGAAACCACTAAATGTATTAGGAAGGTATCCCAATGTTCAGTAGGTTGATCTAATTGGGACAGAGCCTTAACGTGAAGTTGGGTAGTGTCAACTAGAGTACGCAAACTAGTGACGTCATTGTGCTGTGACGCAGGTAGGTTGAATAGAGCCTTAATATGGCGTTGAATATGTAACCGTAAATTTCCATATCTTTCTTTTAATAAGTTAAAGGCAATGGGGGTAATTTTCGGCACGTAGAGGAAGTGCTTCGACTAACTGCAAAGCTTGACCTCGGAGGATAGATCTCAAGTATTGAAACTTGTAAATGACTTGAATGTCTTCATTGTCATGAACAAGGGAGCAAAATAATTCATAGAAAGAATCCCAAGTAGATTCATCTCCAGAGAAATGGGGTAAATCAATTTTAGGTAAAATTGGTTTGGACTTGTGAGTACCCTCACGGAAAGAAGTGTGTGGTTCGTGAAGGGAACCAAGAACAGAAGCGTCCTTTTTCTGCTCCTCTTCGAGTTGGCGTATTATTTTGAAAGCAGAACCTATGCCTTCGTAATATTGGGTTTCTACTTCAAGTCGATCTTCGGTTTGATTGAGCATGCAAGTTTCTATTTCAGTTTGAATGTTACAATAATTTTCATAAGAACGTTCAAAATCCCTTACACGATGTTTCAACAAGTCTAATTGCGCTTCTGAGGGATCTAATTCTTTTATGTACTTTCTGAATCGGGTAATTTGCCCTTTATAGGATGCTCGTTTAGAAGTAAGTTTTTCATCCTTAACCTTATCAGTAGGAGCCATGTTAAAGAAGATAGGTGAAAATGTAACTCACGAAACTGTGGAACCTTGGAAATGCTGTCAAGCTGGCAGCAGCAAATAAGTTGAAAGAACGGGACACACCAAAGGAGACAGGAGCGGCCTCTTTCCCCTTCACAGGCTTTGCACGATGTGGTTATAGCTGAAAGATTCAAAGCAGATATTAATAATTTGCAAAGTGTTGCCAAACAGAAAAATGACAAATGGACTTTCCCGGGTTTCCGGGACCAAATTTTGGGTAGATTATTGGCTAAGGAATAACCCACCCACCAAGGGAAGATGATTAAGAAAAGGAAGTAGAATTTGGACTGTAGAAAAAGGATAGGAAAGTAGGAGGAGAGTCCCACAAAAGTTATAAATTTAACCTTAAATGCACTGAGAGGCGGTTGCCACCGCAAATCCGCTCTCAGATTCCTTCAAGTGGGTAAGAGCTTGGTCCAAGCTGACAGGAAACACAGATAGAACTTGAGCAGTTTGCAAGAGAGTGGCTTTAGTGTAATCCCTCTCAAGCATGTATCTGCGTACTATGGGGAAGAGTGATGGTCTGACAAGACTGAGAGTAACAAATTTATTGTATGCCTGTTCAAAGCAATTCGTTTTTGCAAAGTAATTCGAAGAATGCCAATGATTTGAATCAGGTTTGGTATTTCCAATGTTCAAAGTTATGGAGTTCCTGAAAAAGCGACCAAGAAGATTATACCTTGGGGAGTAATTTTGGTAAATGAACCAATGGTTTCATTTGGAAATGGCTAAGCTTTTACTCAGCGAGGAGCCGGCTAAAAGTTTAGACAAAGAGAAACACTTATCATTTAGAAAACTGACCATAAGTTTTCGGAGAGGATCTCCACAAGCAGGTAGCTGGCGTAGCGAGCTTTACTTGCCTTACTGGCCCGTTAGAATTAGCTATTAAAGCTAAAAGAAACTTTAATGAGATTACCACCAAGAGTTCTTGATCAAATGCAACAAGTGGTGAAAGCCCTATTAATGGATTTAATGGCATTTAGTCGGGAGAGCCAAGGAAGTCAGGATTTTGCCTAACCGTTGTATTAGAAAAATGAGAAAGCGAAAAAAAATTCGTAATTTATTTAACAATTCAAGAGAAGTTGATAACTTTAACAAATATAGATCGTTTAAACTTTTTAACAAATGGGGTCGCAGACCTCCTAACATTTAGAGATTGCTCCAGGCAAATAACAATTTATGAGGTTTCAAACCTTATATATGTTCTAAAATCTTTATAAGATTTAAAAAAGACAAATGAAATAATTATAAAGTTTAAACATTAGATTGAGTACAAGGAGTGTACTTTAAGAAATTTCTGAGAGAATATTCTAGAAAAAGTGACAACTTCATAAATAACAATAAGAAAAACATGAAGATATGATAGAAGTTCCTACAACTTCTTATATTTGTGCAGAATTACTTTATAACAATTATACAAAAAAGTGCAGGTCACTTACGGTGAAACCTGAAGAGAAAGTCAAAGGGAAAGTTCTAGACTTCCTATGTTTAAGTAGGAATCACGAGCCAAAATGGGGCAGTTTCCAATTCGTGAGTCCTAGAAATAACTCACTCAAGAGTTGAAAGTATTGTTTTCCCTTATTATGGGAAAAAAAACAATGTAAGCTTAAACCGTGTATAAAACAAGTAGTTATACAGTAATTAATTAATGATAAACAAGCAAAAATGGAAGGGCACTTCGTGAGTGACACCTTATAGAAAAGTTACAATTTTATTAATATGGTTTGTTAGTAGAAGGTTGAGGAAAGATAATTGGGATTTAGGATCAATGTTCATGGCCTTATTTAATGTAACCGGACGATCGCGACGCGGTAGAAAAGTGGGACAAGCACTGGTTATCACTATAGTCTTTTAAATAGATGAAAAGTTCACTGTAGAGACACGAAAGTTTATGGGAAAGAAAGTTATTGCAATGATGAAAATAACTGGTTGCACTAGGTAGGCGAGAGTCTATTTCTTGAGAAAGTTGGGAATTACAATTAAATGCCCCATAGAACATTCCAACGGTGGACGAAAGTTCGCTATTGCAGTAATTTATAAGGAAGATTCCTCATTTTAAATAGTATTTTCACAAGTGAGTGAAAAATACATGACGGCAGGACTTCTAGATAAAGTACAGGATCTGGAAGGTTCCAGAACGAACGTAATAGAAGTATGGGGCAAAGATGATCCAGCGGAGGAACTGGCTTAGTGATTTATAGACAGCGGGTATCAGATAATATCCCACGTAGTGAGAAGATTTCTCAATTAAATAGCTTAAGAAAGGCTACTTTCTATTAGGGTTGGCTTAGACAGACAAAAGCTCAACATGGCAAATCCCACGAAGAATGATTTTTGCCCCAAAATAAGTAATCTCACGCTGTCTATAAAATATAAGTTAAAAGCATGTAGAAGTTAAAACCATGAGGATGAGGTTAAAACTTGAAGTTTGTACTTAACTTGATTTCATGTCGAAGGTGAAGTTCCCTTTGACGATATCTAATGTGTCAACATGGCGTAGAACGTAGAGAGTGTCTCTTGGATTGAGGAGACTGGCTCGAGTTGAGCCTTAACTGACCGAGTCAACTGCCGACTTAGAAGTGAGACCTGCTCAGCGAAGCACAGAGGGACCTAGGAAGGGAAAAGAGTGGGGGTACGAAACAAAAGGTATACATATAAGCATGACCAACATAATAAAAATAAATGTTCTTCTTGATGAATGGTCTTCAAAGAGTTGATAGCAGGCGATACTAGCACAGCATGGTGAGTGAAAAAGGAGACGAAGTTCTCTTGCTCAAGGAGATAATAGCTGGCGATGGTAACAAAATCTGGTGGCCAGATTGAGAAGGAAGTCCTCTTGCACCAGGAAGAGTTGAAGAGCTTCAGAGATTCGCTGCTAGATGACGCTAGGTGGGTCATGGAATATATATATCTAGAACAGACTCATAAAAGATATAAGAGACATGATAACCAAAGAGAAAATAGAAGATCACTGTTGGTGTTTGACAAAGAGAAAGGAATGAAAATGCAAAAACATTAAACTTTATATCTCTCGTAACGTGTATTCCAAGAATACACCATACTGGGAGGGAAACACCAACAGAGAACAAAGAAGCAGTTAAACATTTAAAGGTAATGGAGCGATCAAAGACAGTGGTCTTGTGATCGGACCATTAGTGGTCAAGATTTTGGCCACCCTGACTCTCCCATCTCTTCCAGGTTAACACTCGGTCACTCTACGCGAGATCCAGACTAAGGGGGGAGAAACTTCCCTAACCAAGACCAAGTCCCCCACTTTAATGTCGGGACTGGAAAGAAACCACTTCTGTCTCCGTTGCAAGGAAGTTAAATATTCCAAGTTCCATCTCTTCCAAAAGGAATTGCGGAGGGCTTCAAGTTTACGCCAAACGATAGGTAGATTAGAATCCCTGAAAGAATTGGGAAGAGGAGGAGGGGCAGAAAGAGAAGTACCGATAAGGAAGTGACCAGGTGTAAGTGGAAGCAGGTCATTAGGGTCATTGGAAAGCGGAGTTAATGGGCGAGAATTAACAACACCTTCAATCAGAACAGAGAGTGAATTGAATTCTTCGTAAGTCAAAATGCGATTACCTAAGACTTTTCTTAAATGACGTTTAGTGAGCTTTACACAAGATTCCCACCTACCACCGTGATGAGGAGCGTAGGGAGGTATAAAGCGCCATTTGAAACCCTTTGAATAGAAAAATTAGAAATTTGTTCCATGGCAGGAGAAGATGTGAGAGCTTTCTTCCACAGGGAAGCTGCGCCCTGAAAAGTGGAAGCGTTATCAGAGAACATCTCTGAAGGAACACCACGCCTAGCGGTGAAGCGAGAGACAGCTGATAAAAAGTAAGAAGTAGAAGCATTCGTTACTAGTTCCAAGTGGATTGCGCCAGTAACCATGCAAACAAAGAGAGAAACGTAAAGCTTACCAAACAATTTGCGTTTAGCTTCAGGAGAATTTCGTTGATATTGGAACGGACCCATATAGTCCACACCAGTTAAAGCAAATGGGCGTAGAGGAGAAGAGCGAAAAGAGGGCAGATCGCTCATTAATTGAGTATTGATTTTAGGTTTCGCTTTGAAACAAGGAATGCACTTATGAATTACAGAGGATACTTCATGAATTCCATTTATGATCCAATACTTTTCCCTTAAGAGGCAAAGCAGAGTACGTGTGCCAACATGCAGATTACGATAATGAAAGTCACGTATAATTAAGGAAGTTACATGATGTTTAGAAGGCAAAATAACGGGATGCTTTTTATCCTCAGAGAGCAAAGATTGCGAGAGCCTTCCACCTACCCTGAGTAACCTATGGTCATCAAGGAACGGGGCTAAAGCACGTAGACGACTTGATTTGGGAAGATCCCTTTTAGAAGAAAGTAAAGACAATTCAGAAGAAAAGGCTTCTTGCTGTGTCAGTTGTAAAACCTTAATGGTAGCGAGATTCAATTCATGGTTGGTAAGGTGTGTTTTAGGAAGAAGAGGTTGGTCGACCACAAGATATTTCCATCTAAGGAGATAGGCGACAATTCGTATTAATTTGTGAAAAGAAGAATAGCGGGACAACAAGGGATGAGAAGCGTTGGAAACAAGACACGAAGCAATAGATAGAGGTACTTTAGCGTCAGGCAAGTTGGAGTTTGTAACTGGAGGTTTAGAAGGCCATGAAGAAGAGTCTTTGATTAACCACGAGGGCCCATGCCAGTACAATTGGGAAGATGCCAATTGAGAGGGTGAACAACCACGAGAGATAATATCGGCTGGATTATCAGCACTGGGCACATGCCTCCAATGACATCCAGAAGAAAGAATTTGAATTTTGGAAACTCTGTTTGCAACAAAAGTTTGCCAGTGAGAGGGGTTTTTGGCGATCCAAGAAAGGGTGATCATGGAATCGCTCCAGAGATAGATTTGCGAGAATTCGACTTTTAATACTTCCCGTAGTTTCTTAACAAGCTCTGCAGCCATGAGTGCAGCGCACAATTCAAGCCTAGGCAAAGTGATAGTTTTAAGGGGAGCGACCTTCGATTTGGCACAAACGAGGTTGGAAACTGAAGATCCATAGAATGAACCGTGATAAACTAAATATGCGCAGCAACCGTAAACTTTTTCGGAACTGTCCGCGAACACATGAAGAAAAAAGGATGCATTAGAATGAGCGTTAATTAAATTCCTAGGAATTTCAATAAGGGAAAGATCCAGCAGATTGCTGCGAAACGAGAGCCAACGATTAAGAAAAGAAAGAGGGACAGTGTCATCCCATTCACATTTGAGCGACCACAGCTCCTGCATAAAGAGTTTGGCTATAACGATAACTGGGGCAAGGAATTGAAGAGGATCAAAAATTTTTGCAATTTCAGAGAGAATTTGTCTTTTTGTGTTAGGAAGCTCTTCTGCGAGCGAAACTTTATAGATAAGAGTGTCAGTGCTAGTGCACCAATGAACTCCTAGAGTTTTTATGGATTCGGAGTTTCCACAAATTTCGACAGAAGAAGGGTCTACGTCTTCGATGGGAAACTGAGCGAGAAACTCAGGGGAGTTGGAATTCCACTTATGAAGTGGGAAACCTCCATTCCTTAGCAATGCCTGAAGTTCTAAAGACACAAAAGAAGCTTCCTCCACAGTGGGGAAGGACTGCAAATAATCGTCAACATAGAATGACGTAGTTAGTGCTTCAGAGGCTTTGGAATTAAATAAATGACCATCTTGTGAGGCTAACAAGTGTAGGGATCGGATAGCAAGGAAAGCAGAGGGTTTTAAGCCATAAGTAACCGTTTTTAAGCGAAATACCTTAATGGGCTTGCTGATTTCATCACGCCACAAGATTCTTTGGAGATCTCGTTGTTTCGGTTGAATTAACACTTGACGGTACATCTGTTTTATATCAGCTATGACAGCTATGGGAAATAATCGAAAGTTTAAGAGTATTGCAGATAAATCTGACTGAATAGCAGGACCAGAGTAAAGGGTGTCGTTAAGGCTGTTGCCATTAACGTCGGGTGATGAACCATTGAAAACAACTCGGATTTTATCCTTTACAAGAGGGTTTTTCCACACGGGATGATGATTTAAATAAACCGTCTCAATTGAGGGGTACAGTTCATCATCAGATTTGTTAACAACTTCCATATGATCTAAGCTTTCATACTCATCCATGAAATCAGTGTACTGCTGTTTAACAAGAGGTTCTTTCTTGAATTTGCTCTCGATAGCAAAGATAGCTTTTCGAGCTTTGGGCTGAGAGTTAAGAAGTTTGGGAGGATTATGTAATCTTGGCATTTGAACAACGAACCGGCCATCAGAAGAACGAGTGGTGGTGTTCAAAAAAGTTGCTCACAAAATTCAATTTCTGAAGAGGTTACATTAGGAGGATCAACGCTTTCAAGCCTCCAGAACTGTTCCAGGTCAGTATTGGAGAAGTAACATTGCGATGCGGGTTGGGGAGAATAATGGGGAAGTTGACCTGTGACGATCCATCCAAAGTTAGTGTCTCTGGCGACCACGTTTGAGGATAGCTTGCGAACCTGTTTGCGAAGGCAATTCCAGAAAACATTGGCACTAAAGAGTATGTCAATAGGATTTTGCATGTTGAACAAAGGATCGGCTAGCCTTATGTGCGAGGGAATGTTTAACCCTGAAATATCCACAGAGTGACTTGGAGTGTCTTCTCCAATGCTATTGAGAATTAGGCAATTAAGTTTAAGAAAGTTGTTTCTATGACAAGTATCTTTTATAGTTAGCTTTGAGAATTGTAAAGCTTGCGATTTTGAGCTGTTGATGCCAGACACATTGATAGAGGTGGGGTTTACAGGTAGGCCTAGTTTTCTAATCAAGGAATTAGACACAAAATCATGAGTTGCCGCTGAATCTAGAAGACCGCGTGCACGGACCCAGTTGCCAAAGTTATCTTGAACTTCGATTTGGACAGTAGACTACAATACTTGAGCACTGCGAATGGACTTGGCATTTTGAATATATGATGAAGCATTAGAACTGTTAGCACTATCATTTTTCGGAGGAGTAGATGCTGTCGATGACCTTGCCTGATCATGACAATGTAGCAAAGTATGATGAGCCTTTTCACAATGGTAGCAAAGTCTTGTGGACTTGCAATTAGAAGCAGAATGAGTAGGCGCTAGGCAATTGAAGCAATGTTTGTTCTGGGAAACTAATTTTCTTCTGTCGTCGACTGACATTTCTTTAAAGGATTTACAGAGGTATAGGGCATGGGGATCTTTACAAAGTATGCACTTTAAAGGTTCGTTTAAACTCTTGCGAGGTTCGCTTTGAGTGTTTAAAACAATAGAGCTAGCAACACGACGTTCACTAGACCTAGTTGGGTAACCAGTAGTGTTTGATTTAAATTTAGATGAGCTGGACCCGGGTTTTTGGGTATTAGACGCTAAGCGTTCGCTTTTAGGTTTGATGGACATTAATTCAAACTTCGAACTAGGAGATGGGGGTTCACATTGATTAGCTAGAGCGGTTAAGAGTTGGCATCTAGCGTTTATGAAAGTGACTAAATGCTCGTAAGAGTAGTCGTCTTCTTTAGAAAGTTCAATTTCCCAAGCTTTGAGGGTAGCAGCATCAACTTTAGAAACCACTAAATGTATTAGGAAGGTATCCCAATGTTCAGTAGGTTGATCTAATTGGGACAGAGCCTTAACGTGAAGTTGGGTAGTGTCAACTAGAGTACGCAAACTAGTGACGTCATTGTGCTGTGACGCAGGTAGGTTGAATAGAGCCTTAATATGGCGCTGAATACGTAACCGTAAATTTCCATATCTTTCTTTTAATAAGTTAAAGGCAATGGGGGTAATTTTCGGCACGTAGAGGAAGTGCTTCGACTAACTGCAAAGCTTGACCTCGGAGGATAGATCTCAAGTAATGAAACTTGTAAATGACTTGAATGTCTTCATTGTCATGAACACGGGAGCAAAATAATTCATAGAAAGAATCCCAAGTAGATTCATCTCCAGAGAAATGGGGTAAATCAATTTTAGGTAAAATTGGTTTGGACTTGTGAGTACCCTCACGGAAAGAAGTGTGTGGTTCGTGAAGGGAACCAAGAACAGAAGCGTCCTTTTTCTGCTCCTCTTCGAGTTGGCGTATTATTTTGAAAGCAGAACCTATGCCTTCGTAATATTGGGTTTCTACTTCAAGTCGATCTTCGGTTTGATTGAGCATGCAAGTTTCTATTTCAGTTTGAATGTTACAATAATTTTCATAAGAACGTTCAAAATCCCTTACACGATGTTTCAACAAGTCTAATTGCGCTTCTGAGGGATCTAATTCTTTTATGTACTTTCTGAATCGGGTAATTTGCCCTTTATAGGATGCTCGTTTAGAAGTAAGTTTTTCATCCTTAACCTTATCAGTAGGAGCCATGTTAAAGAAGATAGGTGAAAATGTAACTCACGAAACTGTGGAACCTTGGAAATGCTGTCAAGCTGGCAGCAGCAAATAAGTTGAAAGAACGGGACACACCAAAGGAGACAGGAGCGGCCTCTTTCCCCTTCACAGGCTTTGCACGATGTGGTTATAGCTGAAAGATTCAAAGCAGATATTAATAATTTGCAAAGTGTTGCCAAACAGAAAAATGACAAATGGACTTTCCCGGGTTTCCGGGACCAAATTTTGGGTAGATTATTGGCTAAGGAATAACCCACCCACCAAGGGAAGATGATTAAGAAAAGGAAGTAGAATTTGGACTGGAGAAAAAGGATAGGAAAGTAGGAGGAGAGTCCCACAAAAGTTATAAATTTAACCTTAAATGCACTGAGAGGCGGTTGCCACCGCAAATCCGCTCTCAGATTCCTTCAAGTGGGTAAGAGCTTGGTCCAAGCTGACAGGAAACACAGCTAGAACTTGAGCAGTTTGCAAGAGAGTGGCTTTAGTGTAATCCCTCTCAAGCATGTATCTGCGTACTATGGGGAAGAGTGATGGTCTGACAAGACTGAGAGTAACAAATTTATTGTATGCCTGTTCAAAGCAATTCGTTTTTGCAAAGTAATTCGAAGAATGCCAATGATTTGAATCAGGTTTGGTATTTCCAATGTTCAAAGTTATGGAGTTCCTGAAAAAGCGACCAAGTGCTTCCAAGAAGGAAAATAATAAAAGATTATACCTTGGGGAGTAATTTTGGTAAATGAACCAATGGTTTCATTTGGAAATGGCTAAGCTTTTACTCAGCGAGGAGCCGGCTAAAAGTTTAGACAAAGAGAAACACTTATCATTTAGAAAACTGACCATAAGTTTTCGGAGAGGATCTCCACAAGCAGGTAGCTGGCGTAGCGAGCTTTACTTGCCTTACTGGCCCGTTAGAATTAGCTATTAAAGCTAAAAGAAACTTTAATGAGATTACCACCAAGAGTTCTTGATCAAATGCAACAAGTGGTGAAAGCCCTATTAATGGATTTAATGGCATTTAGTCGGGAGAGCCAAGGAAGTCAGGATTTTGCCTAACCGTTGTATTAGAAAAATGAGAAAGCGAAAAAAAATTCGTAATTTATTTAACAATTCAAGAGAAGTTGATAACTTTAACAAATATAGATCGTTTAAACTTTTTAACAAATGGGGTCGCAGACCTCCTAACATTTAGAGATTGCTCCAGGCAAATAACAATTTATGAGGTTTCAAACCTTATATATGTTCTAAAATCTTTATAAGATTTAAAAAAGACAAATGAAATAATTATAAAGTTTAAACATTAGATTGAGTACAAGGAGTGTACTTTAAGAAATTTCTGAGAGAATATTCTAGAAAAAGTGACAACTTCATAAATAACAATAAGAAAAACATGAAGATATGATAGAAGTTCCTACAACTTCTTATATTTGTGCAGAATTACTTTATAACAATTATACAAAAAAGTGCAGGTCACTTACGGTGAAACCTGAAGAGAAAGTCAAAGGGAAAGTTCTAGACTTCCTATGTTTAAGTAGGAATCACGAGCCAAAATGGGGCAGTTTCCAATTCGTGAGTCCTAGAAATAACTCACTCAAGAGTTGAAAGTATTGTTTTCCCTTATTATGGGGAAAAAACAATGTAAGCTTAAACCGTGTATAAAACAAGTAGTTATACAGTAATTAATAAATGATAAACAAGCAAAAATGGAAGGGCACTTCGTGAGTGACACCTTATAGGAAAGTTACAATTTTATTAATATGGTTTGTTAGTAGAAGGTTGAGGAAAGATAATTGGGATTTAGGATCAATGTTCATGGCCTTATTTAATGTAACCGGACGATCGCGACGCGGTAGAAAAGTGGGACAAGCACTGGTTATCACTATAGTCTTTTAAATAGATGAAAAGTTCACTGTAGAGACACGAAAGTTTATGGGAAAGAAAGTTATTGCAATGATGAAAATAACTGGTTGCACTAGGTAGGCGAGAGTCTATTTCTTGAGAAAGTTGGGAATTACAATTAAATGCCCCATAGAACATTCCAACGGTGGACGAAAGTTCGCTATTGCAGTAATTTATAAGGAAGATTCCTCATTTTAAATAGTATTTTCACAAGTGAGTGAAAAATACATGACGGCAGGACTTCTAGATAAAGTACAGGATCTGGAAGGTTCCAGAACGAACGTAATAGCAGTATGGGGCAAAGATGATCCAGCGGAGGAACTGGCTTAGTGATTTATAGACAGCGGGTATCAGATAATATCCCACGTAGTGAGAAGATTTCTCAATTAAATAGCTTAAGAAAGGCTACTTTCTATTAAGGTTGGCTTAGACAGACAAAAGCTCAACATGGCAAATCCCACGAAGAATGATTTTTGCCCCAAAATAAGTAATCTCACGCTGTCTATAAAATATAAGTTAAAAGCATGTAGAAGTTAAAACCATGAGGATGAGGTTAAAAATTGAAGTTTGTACTTAACTTGATTTCATGTCGAAGGTGAAGTTCCCTTTGACGATATCTAATGTGTCAACATGGCGTAGAACGTAGAGAGTGTCTCTTGGATTGAGGAGACTGGCTCGAGTTGAGCCTTAACTGACCGAGTCAACTGCCGACTTAGAAGTGAGACCTGCTCAGCGAAGCACAGAGGGACCTAGGAAGGGAAAAGAGTGGGGGTACGAAACAAAAGGTATACATATAAGCATGACCAACATAATAAAAATAAATGTTCTTCTTGATGAATGGTCTTCAAAGAGTTGATAGCAGGCGATACTAGCACAGCATGGTGAGTGAAAAAGGAGACGAAGTTCTCTTGCTCAAGGAGATAATAGCTGGCGATGGTAACAAAATCTGGTGGCCAGATTGAGAAGGAAGTCCTCTTGCACCAGGAAGAGTTGAAGAGCTTCAGAGATTCGCTGCTAGATGACGCTAGGTGGGTCATGGAATATATATATCTAGAACAGACTCATAAAAGATATAAGAGACATGATAACCAAAGAGAAAATAAAAGATCACTGTTGGTGTTTGACAAAGAGAAAGGAATGAAAATGCAAAAACATTAAACTTTATATCTCTCGTAACGTGTATTCCAAGAATACACCATACTGGGAGGAGGAACACCAACAGAGAACAAAGAAGCAGTTAAACATTTAAAGGTAATGGAGCGATCAAAGACAGTGGTCTTGTGATCGGACCATTAGTGGTCAAGATTTTGGCCACCCTGACTCTCCCATCTCTTCCAGGATAACACTCGGTCACTCTACCCGAGATCCAGACTAAGGGGGGAGAAACTTCCCTAACCAAGACCAAGTCCCCCACTTTAATGTCGGGACTGGAAAGAAACCACTTCTGTCTCCGTTGCAAGGAAGTTAAATATTCCAAGTTCCATCTCTTCCAAAAGGAATTGCGGAGGGCTTCAAGTTTACGCCAAACGATAGGTAGATTAGAATCCCTGAAAGAATTGGGAAGAGGAGGAGGGGCAGAAAGAGAAGTACCGATAAGGAAGTGACCAGGTGTAAGTGGAAGCAGTTCATTAGGGTCATTGGAAAGCGGAGTTAATGGGCGAGAATTAACAACACCTTCAATCAGAACAGAGAGTGAATTGAATTCTTCGTAAGTCAAAATGCGATTACCTAAGACTTTTCTTAAATGACGTTTAGTGAGCTTTACACAAGATTCCCACCTACCACCGTGATGAGGAGCGTAGGGAGGTATAAAGCGCCATTTGAAACCCTTTGAATAGAAAAATTAGAAATTTGTTCCATATCAGGAGAAGATGTGAGAGCTTTCTTCCACAGGGAAGCTGCGCCCTGAAAAGTGGAAGCGTTATCAGAGAACATCTCTGAAGGAACACCACGCCAACAGTGAAGCGAGAGACAGCTGATAAAAAGTAAGAAGTAGAAGCATTCGTTACTAGTTCCAAGTGGATTGCGCCAGTAACCATGCAAACAAAGAGAGAAACGTAAAGCTTACCAAACAATTTGCGTTTAGCTTCAGGAGAATTTCGTTGATATTGGAACGGACCCATATAGTCCACACCAGTTAAAGCAAATGGGCGTAGAGGAGAAGAGCGAAAAGAGGGCAGATCGCTCATTAATTGAGTATTGATTTTAGGTTTCGCTTTGAAACAAGGAATGCACTTATGAATTACAGAGGATACTTCATGAATTCCATTTATGATCCAATACTTTTCCCTTAAGAGGCAAAGCAGAGTGCGTGTGCCAACATGCAGATTACGATAATGAAAGTCACGTATAATTAAGGAAGTTACATGATGTTTAGAAGGCAAAATAACGGGATGCTTTTTATCCTCAGAGAGCAAAGATTGCGAGAGCCTTCCACCTACCCTGAGTAACCTATGGTCATCAAGGAACGGGGCTAAAGCACGTAGACGACTTGATTTGGGAAGATCCCTTTTAGAAGAAAGTAAAGACAATTCAGAAGAAAAGGCTTCTTGCTGTGTCAGTTGTAAAACCTTAATTGTAGCGAGATTCAATTCATGGTTGGTAAGGTGTGGTTTAGGAAGAAGAGGTTGGTCGACCACAAGATATTTCCATCTAAGGAGATAGGCGACAATTCGTATTAATTTGTGAAAAGAAGAATAGCGGGACAACAAGGGATGAGAAGCGTTGGAAACAAGACACGAAGCAATAGATAGAGGTACTTTAGCGTCAGGCAAGTTGGAGATTGTAACTGGAGGTTTAGAAGGCCATGAAGAAGAGTCTTTGATTAACCACGAGGGCCCATGCCAGTACAATTGGGAAGCTGCCAATTGAGAGGGTGAACAACCACGAGAGATAATATCGGCTGGATTATCAGCACTGGGCACATGCCTCCAATGACATCCAGAAGAAAGAATTTGAATTTTGGAAACTCTGTTTGCAACAAAAGTTTGCCAGTGAGAGGGGTTTTTGGCGATCCAAGAAAGCGTGATCTTGAAATCGCTCCAGAGATAGATTTGCGAGAATTCGACTTTTAATACTTCCCGTAGTTTCTTAACAAGCTCTGCAGCCATGAGTGCAGCGCACAATTCAAGCCTAGGCAAAGTGATAGTTTTAAGAGGAGCGACCTTCGATTTGGCACAAACGAGGTTGGAAACTGAAGATCCATAGAATGAACCGTGATAAACTAAATATGCGCAGCAACCGTAAGCTTTTTCGGAACTGTCCGCGAACACACGAAGAAAAAGGATGCATTAGAATGAGCGTTAATTAAATTCCTAGGAATTTCAATAAGGGAAAGATCCAGCAGATTGCTGCGAAACGAGAGCCAACGATTAAGAAAAGAAAGAGGGACAGTGTCATCCCATTCACATTTGAGCGACCACAGCTCCTGCATAAAGAGTTTGGCTATAACGATAACTGGGGCAAGGAATTGAAGAGGATCAAAAATTTTTGCAATTTCAGAGAGAATTTGTCTTTTTGTGTTAGGAAGCTCTTCTGCGAGCGAAACTTTATAGATAAGAGTGTCAGTGCTAGTGCACCAATGAACTCCTAGAGTTTTTATGGATTCGGAGTTTCCACAAATTTCGACAGAAGAAGGGTCTACGTCTTCGATGGGAAACTGAGCGAGAAACTCAGGGGAGTTGGAATTCCACTTATGAAGTGGGAAACCTCCATTCCTTAGCAATGCCTGAAGTTCTAAAGACACAAAAGAAGCTTCCTCCACAGTGGGGAAGGACTGCAAATAATCGTCAACATAGAATGACGTAGTTAGTGCTTCAGAGGCTTTGGAATTAAATAAATGACCATCTTGTGAGGCTAACAAGTGTAGGGATCGGATAGCAAGGAAAGCAGAGGGTTTTAAGCCATAAGTAACCGTTTTTAAGCGAAATACCTTAATGGGCTTGCTGATTTCATCACGCCACAAGATTCTTTGGAGATCTCGTTGTTTCGGTTGAATTAACACTTGACGGTACATCTGTTTTATATCAGCTATGACAGCTATGGGAAATAATCGAAAGTTTAAGAGTATTGCAGATAAATCTGACTGAATAGCAGGACCAGAGTAAAGGGTGTCGTTAAGGCTGTTGCCATTAACGTCGGGTGATGAACCATTGAAAACAACTCGGATTTTATCCTTTACAAGAGGGTTTTTCCACACGGGATGAAGATTTAAATAAACCGTCTCAATTGAGGGGTACAGTTCATCATCAGATTGTTAACAACTTCCATATGATCTAAGCTTTCATACTCATCCATGAAATCAGTGTACTGCTGTTTAACAAGAGGTTCTTTCTTGAATTTGCTCTCGATAGCAAAGATAGCTTTTCGAGCTTTGGGCTGAGAGTTAAGAAGTTTGGGAGGATTATGTAATCTTGGCATTTGAACAACGAACCGGCCATCAGAAGAACGAGTGGTGGTGTTCAAAAAAGTTGCTCACAAAATTCATTTTCTGAAGAGGTTACATTAGGAGGATCAACGCTTTCAAGCCTCCAGAACTGTTCCAGGTCAGTATTGGAGAAGTAACATTGCGATGCGGGTTGGGGAGAATAATGGGGAAGTTGACCTGTGACGATCCATCCAAAGTTAGTGTCTCTGGCGACCACGTTTGAGGATAGCTTGCGAACCTGTTTGCGAAGGCAATTCCAGAAAACATTGGCACTAAAGAGTATGTCAATAGGATTTTGCATGTTGAACAAAGGATCGGCTAGCCTTATGTGCGAGGGAATGTTTAACCCTGAAATATCCACAGAGTGACTTGGAGTGTCTTCTCCAATGCTATTGAGAATTAGGCAATTAAGTTTAAGAAAGTTGTTTCTATGACAAGTATCTTTTATAGTTAGCTTTGAGAATTGTAAAGCTTGCGATTTTGAGCTGTTGATGCCAGACACATTGATAGAGGTGGGGTTTACAGGTAGGCCTAGTTTTCTAATCAAGGAATTAGACACAAAATCATGAGTTGCCGCTGAATCTAGAAGACCGCGTGCACGGACCCAGTTGCCAAAGTTATCTTGAACTTCGATTTGGACAGTAGACTACAATACTTGAGCACTGCGAATGGACTTGGCATTTTGAATATATGATGAAGCATTAGAACTGTTAGCACTATCATTTTTCGGAGGAGTAGATGCTGTCGATGACCTTGCCTGATCATGACAATGTAGCAAAGTATGATGAGCCTTTTCACAATGGTAGCAAAGTCTTGTGGACTTGCAATTAGAAGCAGAATGAGTAGGCGCTAGGCAATTGAAGCAATGTTTGTTCTGGGAAACTAATTTTCTTCTGTCGTAGACTGACTTTTCTTTAAAGGATTTACAGAGGTATAGGGCATGGGGATCTTTACAAAGTATGCACTTTAAAGGTTCGTTTAAACTCTTGCGAGTTTCGCTTTGAGTGTTTAAAACAATAGAGCTAGCAACACGACGTACACTAGACCTAGTTGGGTAACCAGTAGTGTTTGATTTAAATTTAGATGAGCTGGACCCGGGTTTTTGGGTATTAGACGCTAAGCGTTCGCTTTTAGGTTTGATGGACATTAATTCAAACTTCGAACTAGGAGATGGGGGTTCACTTTGATTAGCTAGAGCGGTTAAGAGTTGGCATCTAGCGTTTATGAAAGTGACTAAATGCTCGTAAGAGTAGTCGTCTTCTTTAGAAAGTTCAATTTCCCAAGCTTTGAGGGTAGCAGCATCAACTTTAGAAACCACTAAATGTATTAGGAAGGTATCCCAATGTTCAGTAGGTTGATCTAATTGGGACAGAGCCTTAACGTGAAGTTGGGTAGTGTCAACTAGAGTACGCAAACTAGTGACGTCATTGTGCTGTGACGCAGGTAGGTTGAATAGAGCCTTAATATGGCGTTGAATACGTAACCGTAAATTTCCATATCTTTCTTTTAATAAGTTAAAGGCAATGGGGGTAATTTTCGGCACGTAGAGGAAGTGCTTCGACTAACTGCAAAGCTTGACCTCGGAGGATAGATCTCAAGTAATGAAACTTGTAAATGACTTGAATGTCTTCATTGTCATGAACAAGGGAGCAAAATAATTCATAGAAAGAATCCCAAGTAGATTCATCTCCAGAGAAATGGGGTAAATCAATTTTAGGTAAAATTGGTTTGGGCTTGTGAGTACCCTCACGGAAAGAAGTGTGTGGTTCGTGACGGGAACCAAGAACAGAAGCGTCCTTTTTCTGCTCCTCTTCGAGTTGGCGTATTATTTTGAAAGCAGAACCTATGCCTTCGTAATATTGGTTTTCTACTTCAAGTCGATCTTCGGTTTGATTGAGCATGCAAGTTTCTATTTCAGTTTGAATGTTACAATAATTTTCATAAGAACGTTCAAAATCCCTTACACGATGTTTCAACAAGTCTAATTGCGCTTCTGAGGGATCTAATTCTTTTATGTACTTTCTGAATCGGGTAATTTGCCCTTTATAAGATGCTCGTTTAGAAGTAAGTTTTTCATCCTTATCCTTATCAGTAGGAGCCATGTTAAAGAAGATAGGTGAAAATGTAACTCACGAAACTGTGGAACCTTGGAAATGCTGTCAAGCTGGCAGCAGCAAATAAGTTGAAAGAACGGGACACACCAAAGGAGACAGGAGCGGCCTCTTTCCCCTTCACAGGCTTTGCACGATGTGGTTATAGCTGAAAGATTCAAAGCAGATATTAATAATTTGCAAAGTGTTGCCAAACAGAAAAATGACAAATGGACTTTCCCGGGTTTCCGGGACCAAATTTTGGGTAGATTATTGGCTAAGGAATAACCCACCCACCAAGGGAAGATGATTAAGAAAAGGAAGTAGAATTTGGACTGGAGAAAAAGGATAGGAAAGTAGGAGGAGAGTCCCACAAAAGTTATAAATTTAACCTTAAATGCACTGAGAGGCGGTTGCCACCGCAAATCCGCTCTCAGATTCCTTCAAGTGGGTAAGAGCTTGGTCCAAGCTGACAGGAAACACAGCTAGAACTTGAGCAGTTTGCAAGAGAGTGGCTTTAGTGTAATCCCTCTCAAGCATGTATCTGCGTACTATGGGGAAGAGTGATGGTCTGACAAGACTGAGAGTAACAAATTTATTGTATGCCTGTTCAAAGCAATTCGTTTTTGCAAAGTAATTCGAAGAATGCCAATGATTTGAATCAGGTTTGGTATTTCCAATGTTCAAAGTTATGGAGTTCCTGAAAAAGCGACCAAGTGCTTCCAAGAAGGAAAATAATAAAAGATTATACCTTGGGGAGTAATTTTGGTAAATGAACCAATGGTTTCATTTGGAAATGGCTAAGCTTTTACTCAGCGAGGAGCCGGCTAAAAGTTTAGACAAAGAGAAACACTTATCATTTAGAAAACTGACCATAAGTTTTCGGAGAGGATCTCCACAAGCAGGTAGCTGGCGTAGCGAGCTTTACTTGCCTTACTGGCCCGTTAGAATTAGCTATTAAAGCTAAAAGAAACTTTAATGAGATTACCACCAAGAGTTCTTGATCAAATGCAACAAGTGGTGAAAGCCCTATTAATGGATTTAATGGCATTTAGTCGGGAGAGCCAAGGAAGTCAGGATTTTGCCTAACCGTTGTATTAGAAAAATGAGAAAGCGAAAAAAATTCGTAATTTATTTAACAATTCAAGAGAAGTTGATAACTTTAACAAATATAGATCGTTTAAACTTTTTAACAAATGGGGTCGCAGACCTCCTAACATTTAGAGATTGCTCCAGGCAAATAACAATTTATGAGGTTTCAAACCTTATATATGTTCTAAAATCTTTATAAGATTTAAAAAAGACAAATGAAATAATTATAAAGTTTAAACATTAGATTGAGTACAAGGAGTGTACTTTAAGAAATTTCTGAGAGAATATTCTAGAAAAAGTGACAACTTCAAAAATAACAATAAGAAAAACATGAAGATAAGATAGAATTTCCTACAACTTCTTATATTTGTGCAGAATTACTTTATAACAATTATACAAAAAAGTGCAGGTCACTTACGGTGAAACCTGAAGAGAAAGTCAAAGGGAAAGTTCTAGACTTCCTATGTTTAAGTAGGAATCACGAGCCAAAATGGGGCAGTTTCCAATTCGTGAGTCCTAGAAATAACTCACTCAAGAGTTGAAAGTATTGTTTTCCCTTATTATGAAAAAAAAAAACAATGTAAGCTCAAACCGTGTATAAAACACGTAGTTATACAGTAATTAATTAATGATAAACAAGCAAAAATGGAAGGGCACTTCGTGAGTGACAACTTATAGAAAAGTTACAATTTTATTAATATGGTTTGTTAGTAGAAGGTTGAGGAAAGATAAATGGGATTTAGGATCAATGTTCATGGCCTTATTTAATGTAACCGGACGATCGCGACGCGGTAGAAAAGTGGGACAAGCACTGGTTATCACTATAGTCTTTTAAATAGATGAAAAGTTCACTGTAGAGACACGAAAGTTTATGGGAAAGAAAGTTATTGCAATGATGAAAATAACTGGTTGCACTAGGTAGGCGAGAGTCTATTTCTTGAGAAAGTTGGGAATTACAATTAAATGTGCCATAGAACATTCCAACGGTGGACGAAAGTTCGCTATTGCAGTAATTTATAAGGAAGATTCCTAATTTTAAATAGTATTTTCACAAGTGAGTGAAAAATACATGACGGCAGGACTTCTAGATAAAGTACAGGATCTGGAAGGTTCCAGAACGAACGTAATAGAAGTATGGGGCAAAGATGATCCAGCGGAGGAACTGGCTTAGTGATTTATAGACAGCGGGTATCAGATAATATCCCACGTAGTGAGAAGATTTCTCAATTAAATAGCTTAAGAAAGGCTACTTTCTATTAGGGTTGGCTTAGACAGACAAAAGCTCAACATGGCAAATCCCACGAAGAATGATTTTTGCCCCAGAATAAGTAATCTCACGCTGTCTATAAAATATTAGTTAAAAGCATGTAGAAGTTAAAACCATGAGGATGAGGTTAAAACTTGAAGTTTGTACTTAACTTGATTTCATGTCGAAGGTGAAGTTCCCTTTGACGATATCTAATGTGCCAACATGGCGTAGAACATAGAGAGTGTCTCTTGGATTGAGGAGACTAGCTCGAGTTGAGCCTTAACTGACCGAGTCAACTGCCGACTTAGAAGTGAGACCTGCTCAGCGAAGCACAGAGGGACCTAGGAAGGGAAAAGAGTGGGGGTACGAAACAAAAGGTATACATATAAGCATGACCAACATAATAAAAATAAATGTTCTTCTTGATGAATGGTCTTCAAAGAGTTGATAGCAGGCGATACTAGCACAGCATGGTGAGTGAAAAAGGAGACGAAATTCTCTTGCTCAAGGAGATAATAGCTGGCGATGGTAACAAAATCTTGGGGCCAGATTGAGAAGGAAGTCCTCTTGCACCAGGAAGAGTTGAAGAGCTTCAGAGATTCGCTGCTAGATGACGCTAGGTGGGTCATGGAATATATATATCTAGAACAGACTCATAAAAGATATAAGAGACATGATAACCAAAGAGAAAATAGAAGATCACTGTTGGTGTTTGACAAAGAGAAAGGAATGAACATGCAAAAACATTAAACTTTATATCTCTCGTACCGTGTATTCCAAGAATACACCACCAAGCAAAGATTGCACTTGTTTCACATTTCTTGGTTCCGGAAATTTCATTACAGCATTAGTTTTCTTTGCTGACGGATAGAGTCGTCCATCCTCTACCACGTGTCCGAAGAACTCAATCTTCCTCTTCAGTCGATGGCATTTTTCTCTGTTCAGTTCAACGCCATAATCTTCAGCTTCCTCTAGCCGCGTATTCAAGCGGCGAAATGCCTTTGTTTCATCTTTAGCTGGAGTTATTAAGTCGTCCATTATCATAAGTACTATACCTTGAATCACCAATGATCGTAAAACATAGTCAATGAAATGTTTGAACACTACTGGTGAGTTGCACAAACCAAATTGTGCTTTTCGGAACTGGAATTGACCGACGTGAGTGACAAAATCGGTATATTTTCTACTTTGAGACCCCACATTAGGATGATCTAGTTTATTTTACGATAGTCAATACACAAACGATAAGAGCCACCTTTCTTACGCACAATCACTACAGGACTAGCGTATTCTGAATAATTCGGTTCAATGATGCCTATAAGCCATTTCCCCTCGTGGTCGTCAACAGCATCTTTCTCTGCAGGAGCGAGTCGTCGTGGTCTATTGAAAACTGGATGCTCATTCTTAAGCGTAATGATCAACTCCACTTCCGAACTTTTCGTTTTGGCAGGTTCATAGGAGGAAATCATTTCTTCTACTTGTTGCTTGTAGTCATCACTTGTAGACTCACCTACATCTTATGGCTGCTCTTCATCAACATTGATCTGCATGAGAAATATATCTGATTTTGGCTTGGAAATTCGATGGCATTTTGATTTATCACTACTTATCCTGGTTGTAGAACATCACTTCCAATTATTGCCAGCATCTTCATTGTATCAAGAGTCACAAAATAAATGTCAACCTCAAATGCTTCATCATCAATAAATACATCGGAGTGGAAGTAGCCTTTAGGTACTGTGCCCAACATAGTACTCCAGTTTTAGCACAGATTGGCAACCCTGCGTAAATCACGGCCCAAAACACCACATTTTATCTTCGCAGGCCCGACCACAAGGTTGAGTGACGTCGCGCGTCTGACGTCACGCACATCTGTCTACTATCTCCGGCAGAGCGCGCTGTCTCGGACCACGTGCTCAGCTCTGGTTTTCGGCAACTGGTCACATTGAGAGGCGCAGACACATGCGTTTTGAGCGCGGACTGGACAGTACTCCGTTGTGCGGCAAGAGTGATTTTTACATTCGATTTTGATCGTGGAGGGCCGTGTGTGCTATGCCACCACAGGTCTAAGTGTCGCTGTGTATCGGGTGTTATTTTATCGGAGTCCTGAGAGACCGTATAATTACGAATCACCGCTGTTTTTCCGGGTGCGATTGCTATATCAGACGGCCGAGTCCAGCGTGTATAATCCCGGTCGTGCAGGCGCATGTTGGCTTCATAACGAGAGAATTAGCCCTTTGCTACTAGCTTTGGACGTGAGATAAAATACGGAATAGTTTGTGCAGTAAACATTCGAGAATAGACAAGGCTCTTATCATCGATGGAGGACTTGTAGATGCAACTGAACAGCTGTGAATGCTATTGAATTACTGCTTACGTAAAGCCGGTGGCAATTTGCTGAGAGGAAGAATTGTGTCTACATTGTTCGAGGCGCAGGAACTTATAATTTCCAGAATGGAACGAGGACATTTTATAATCTGTGCTGTTGAAGTGTCAATGAAGAATTTTGAAATGGAACTAGTCAGTGAAAATATGTGGCACTAAGCTTATACGTGAGGGGACTGGACGGAGTGACATTTACATCAAGATGAGGCCATGATGTTGCCATGACATAACCACACCGTGGGAGTCGGAGGACGCAGCCACCATGAAACGTGAAGGTCTCAGTTTCGATTCCTGGAGGAGGCGAGGAAGAAGATGGTGGAAGATGCAATCCTGCCGGTTCTGGAATGGGAAGGAGATGGTCCTGAAAGAAGATTGGTTCCAGAGGTTCTGCATTCTATGAGCATGCTAGGCTTGTACCATATTTTCTTATTTCGGCCAGTTGGTGAGCTAAAACATTACTTCCATTTGTAGTTGTGAGTAGTTTGTACTACTCAGTAGTACTAGATGCCATGGAGTTGAACTAATTATTATTTATTTGTTGATCAGTCATTTTATTATTATTATTATTATTAATATTAATGGCCACATTTTTTTCCCTTCGTCTATTAAGTAATTATATGAGGAAGTGATTCACATTGTAGGGTTGTCACACGTGTCAAGGAACTATCCACCATGCTTGGCACCATGATCCAGTTAATATTTTCTTTTGGGAATTTTTGTAAATTCGTCACTACTTTGAATGATAAGATTTTTTTTCTACGATGATAAGATTGGAAATACGACGCGGATACTGAACTGAATCCATGATGGAATGAATGAAGGTGGTAGACTAGCTGTCGAGAGCTAGGGTGGAGTTAATGTTTTGAATTTTTTTTCTTTCGATTTTGACTTCAGCGTTTGGTGAATCTAATTATGTGAACTCTGAAGGATTATAACTTTAAATATTCCCATGTTTATAAAAAAAAGAGAGAGGGGAGAATTGAATGGAATGTAATAAAATAAATTTAGGATGATAGTTCACATATTCTGTGAACGTCTTATGGCAAATTTTCTAAGAATTAATCATGAAGAATCCCTTTGTGAAAAAAAAATTAATAATAATGTAATAATAATTAGTAGTGTATTATCTTTCTAAATAAGCATGACCATGCAAAATGCAGTCAGATGGTGGTGAATTAAGTATTCACAGGAGTAGGCAGGCGATAATCTAATCACTATGTAATTGATGGAGTGAAATACATTGCAAGCATACCATCGAATTGGGAAAGATGGGAACTTTTAGTTGTGATATAATGATCATCCATGACTTTGAACTTTGCATAAATGTAGGATAATGGGTGCACGTTTGCTTGAAATATTTTGAGTAATTAGACTCTGAAATAACGTTGTACGATAAATATAATTCGTGATTGCAACTTTAATTGAGTGGTCAAGTGGGACCTATATTGTTGCAGCATTTATTTTAATTGATAATTAATTAATAATTAGTTAGAACGGAGATCAATACTATTATTTTTTAGGCCAGCTATTTATTTAACTTTCATTATAAACTCAAGTGAGTGACAATATTACTAATCTAGGACACTACCTGATGGAAATTTAGTGTGATTAGTTGATGTTGATAGTCAAATGTGACTGAATCTATTATTTTTATATTTTATTTAATTTTCTTCGAATATCTCCTAATTTTATTTGTGCCTTAAGGATAGGACCAAGGAGATTCGTTGACCCTTTAAAACTTAATTATGTTTATTTGGACTCTAAATATTTTTCTTTTTCTTCGGTCCACATCAAGCTTTCATTTAGATCGAATCTCCGAGGCAAGATAGGGTTTTTGGGGGTTTCCTATATTTGTATTGGTCAATGAGTTGCCAATAAATGGATGCCTATTTTTATCTTTTTAATTGTGCTTATCTTCTGATTTCTGTTGTGCTATTGCTTTGATTTAGGTTTGGGAGTGGGTTGATTTAACCTGTTACACCTACATCCTGTTAACCACCCCTGAGACTACTTGAGTTCTCGTACCCACCGGCGTATATTTTTTTTTGATATTCGAACCCAGACCTCAATCATTTTTTTGTTCTTTATCTGATATATGTCCTGAGTTATCGGCATGAATTGCGATGTTTTCGCCGGGTCATCCGATTCGATGCCGGTTAACGGGGACAGTATCCAATAACATTGTATTGCCAATAATAATAGTCTATTAATAATAATAATAATAATATGAAGAGAAGAGAAGAACGACTTCGAGAAATCCAGCCGCGACAGGCTGGTCACGCGCCCCTGAACTGAGAGTTCCAGCGTAGACAGTGTGCGCCTGGGTCATATGGCCCTAAAAGCACTTGCCTGGCTTGCAGGGTACCACGACATACTATACACAGCTCACTCGCACACGTAGCTAGCGGCAGGTGGGGAGAGTCAAGTACGCAGATTACCTACTGACATGACATGACGTCACGCACCTACGCCGGGCCTTGGTGTGCATCCCCACCCCTCCCCCCTCTTCCCCCACACCCCACCTAATAAAATCTAAGCGGCTGGAGCGATTTCAATGAAATACGGTAAGGTCATAGTAGGCCTACTATTTTGGCCGACCCCGATCGTGGCCTTCAAAGCTTATTATGTTTCACCAATTCAACATGGTGGCTGTGCGAAATATCTCACTGGCATTCTATATCTCCGAAACTGTCACCGATATCACCCCGAAATTTTGTACGGTGATGAAAGTCACTTAAGTGACTTTCATAAACCTGTTAACTACAAAACGAACATGGCGGCCAAGTGAATTTGAACATTTAAATAGACTTTTCTGTCGATTTAACCATCCGAACGCAGTGAAATTTGGTACAGCAATTGCTTATATACATTGTAATGAACTGATATCTAATTGTGTTAAATTGCTTACATACACTCAAGATGGCAGCTGTGCAAAATTTTAAAATTATTATTTTTATTTCTTGTGTCCCAATCATGCGATAGAAGTCAACCTTTGAATAATGAACCTACGCAATAATAGTCATCTATTAGTACATGACTCTATGGTCTACATATAGGGTCTTTCATATTAAGTAAGAACGACGAGCGGCGGTTTTGTTATTCGCTACTGCAGCGGGCTTGGCCGAGTTTCTGGCGCCCCACGGCCCCCTGCTGTAGTATTGAAAGCGTGCGCATAGTACAAACTTGACCTTGCAATAAGCGTGCAGGTGTTGTCAGTCGCCAGTCTGAACCACAGATGGTAACATGTTCAGACAGTTATTGCAACATCGTATTTTTGTATGTAAAACTTATTTTAAGTACAAGTCGGCCCGGTGGGTAAGTTCAGCAATTTCCTGATGAAGTGTCACCTTCACTAGCACAGATTCACGTAATTGTAAATAAGTTTTCCACTAGGCCTACTGACTCAGTGCTCAATAAAGAACATAAAATACAAAATCAGAAACATTACAGTGGCAGAACTCACTCGCGTGAGACAAAATGTGGTTAACGGATACAATGCCTGTATAACCCAGGAAGGACGACACTTCCAGCATTTTTTATCAGGTAATATTTCATACAGGATTGTACACACGCTTAAAGCAGGCGGCCACGTCGCGCCACAAGCTCGACCAAGGCCACCGCAGCAGCAGGAAAGGGGAGCGAAAGTCAAGTGAGAGAGTGATGACCTTACCCCTTACCTGACGGTATGGGATTCCTGAGCATCTAGTCCGATGTTGTGATTGACTGTGACTGTGATGGCTAGTTCTGAATTATTGTTCAGTTCTGGATATTTCTGAGTGATCCTTTGAAATTTTACCAGTTTGTACTTACGACTTCTAATTTCCCATGTTGTTGTTCCTGTTTTTAGTTCATCGATCCCTTTAATTACTTTTTACTTAGTTTATATTACCTGCAACACCATTATTTATAGTGTTCGTTAGGTGTTCTATTTTCGGCAATTTATTTTTGGACAGTATCTCTGGTAGATCATATACATGTACGATGTACATATAGGTACGACTGATGGAGAGCATTACGGTCATCAAGTGCAGTTAGTTTTACATTTTAGGTGAAAAATGGAGCCACCACCAAAACCGATTCAAGGCAGGACTGGCATGCAAAACGAAATGTATCATCAATTTAAATTAGCGTCGCGAAATTAAATTGTTCAAAGGAATACCATTTCACTCCCGGCGCAAAATAAAATTAGTAACAGAATTTTAATTTCGACTTTATATTTCGCTCCCTGCGTGAAATAAAATCCGTTACAGACTTTTAATTTCGGTCCCGGCTACAAACAGAATTCTTAACAGACTTTTAACTTTGCTCCTGACGTGAAATAAAATTCATTAAAGACTTTTCATTTCGCTCTTTGCGAAAAATAAAAACCGTTAGTCTTTTAAATTCGCTTCCGGCGCGAAATAAAAAAAATACAGACTTTCAATTTCACTCCGGGCACGAAATAAAATTCGTTACAGACTTTCAATTTCGCTCCCGGCTCGAAATAAATTTCATTACAGACTTTTAATTTTGCTCCTGGCCTGAAATAAAATTCGATACAAGACTTTTCATTTCGCTCCTGGCACGAAATGAAAACCGCTACAGTCTCTTAATTTTGCTCCCGGCGCGAAATAACATTTTTAACGACTGTTAATTTTGCTCCTCGTATGACAAAAATTGCTGGCCCCATGGTGTTGGGGATTGCGTGCCTGCTTCTCACCTGGAGGCCCCGGGTTCGATTCCCGGCTCCGTTAGTGATTTTAGAAACGGACGTGTGGGTTGGAACGGGGTGCACTCAGCCTCGAGAGTAGCTGTCTGAATGTCACGAAAACTAAGATTAACGGCCGAGGGAACCCGATGCGCTGACCAATATCTGCAGATGCCTGGGCAGTGGTCGCTTGGTAGGCCTAGGCCTTTCATGGGATGTAGTGCCACGGTTTATTTTAATGACACAAAATTCCCAAACAGCATTTAGTTTCGCCCCCGGCGTGAATTTAAAATGCAGGGAACATATAATTTCATGTCTGAAATTAAATCTGGTCTGGCATGCGAAACAAAATGGTTGTGGACGCGTTAACATTTTAATTTCGCCCTGAGCGTGATATTCGGGTGCGAAATGATATTGGTTGTAAGCGCGAAAATTAAAATGGAAGCAAAATGTAATTCTAAGCACAATAACATAGTGAAAGGCGACGCAAAACTAATTGCAGTGCGAAACGAAATACTGTACGTGGCACAGGGGTTTGCTTTCGTGCCATGGTCAGTATAAATGCGCTGAAGGTAAGAAGGAAGTAGTAAGGAATGCCAAGCCCCCCCAAATTTCCGGAAGTGTAAGAATAAAGAATGTAGAAATGAGAGGAATGACCCCTCAACCCTGTTGTTCGAGTAACCCGCCTCCGAAACAGAACTCCATATACGCCGCGGTACTACCACAGACGATTTTCTGTTATTTGTAACTCTTCAATCAGTCAACATTAATTTACCCGATAACTGGGTGGGGTACAACGTATATAAGATGTAAGTAACACTCCTGAAAAAAAAAACATGTATTAGATTTAAGATCACTAAAATTGCTGCATTATAATCGTGACCATAAACTAATACATATAATATTATTTACATATTACTGTATATACATTGTACCCCTCCCAGTTATTGGGCAAATTAGTGTTGACTGACTGAAGAGTTACAACTGACAATTTGTATTGTAATTGGAGTTCGTCACTTATCTTGAATGTCTGTCCACACAGCACATTCGTCTTCTTGTTCGCTATAGAACAAGTAAAGGTACTTGTTGCCCCATTGCGTTATGAACGTCAGGGAGGGCCAGCCACGAGTCCGAGGTGCAGTCAACGACGATGGTGATGTTGATGCCATAGCACTGACTTTCTCCTCTACTGGAGTGATGACCATTGAATGACTCTTGTTGCTGTTGCAGCCCTGCAGATTGTGCAGGCGGTGAACGGTAATAAGACTGCTACTGCTGCCTACGTCAGGACTTTGAACATCGCTCCAAACATAATTTCACTCTCGAAACGAATACATTTTAATTTCAAGAACGAAATGAAATGTTCCATTCATTTTAAATTCACATCGGAGGGCGAAACTAAATACCGTTTGGGAATTTTATATCACGCCGGGTGCGAAATTAAAAGTCTGTAACGAATGTTATTTCGCGCAGGGAGCGAAATTAAAAGTCTGTAACCGAGTTTTATTTCGCGCCGGGAGCGAAATTAAAAGTCTGTAACGAATTTTATTTCGCACCGGAAGCGAAATTAAAAGTCTGTATTGAATTTTATTTTGCGCCGCGAGTAAAATTAAAAGTCTGTAATGAATTGTATTTCGTGCCGGGAGTGAAATTAAAAGACTGCAACGAATTTTATTTCGCACCGGAAGCGAAATTAAAAGTCTGTATCGAATTTTATTTTGCGCCGCGAGTGAAATCAAAAGTCTGTAATGAATTGTATTTCGCGCCGGGAGGGAAATTAAAAGATTGAAACGATTTTTTTTCGCGCCGTGAGTGACATTTTATTCAATTGTACAATGTAATTTCGCGTTGCTATTAAGTTTCGCGTTGATTTCGCTATGTCATTTCGCTTCGAATTAAGTTTCGCTTCGATTTAATTTCCCGTCGACAATCATTGTCGTTTCGCTCCCGAGTATCGCGCTCACGGCGAAATTCAAATATATTCGCCCCCACAGCCAAACATTTCGTTTCGCATGCCAGCCCTGATTCAAGGGCATACCACTAAATCCCAGGGGGAATTGCGACTACCATTGACCAAAATATTATGTGTGCTCGAGTTTGAAGGTTGTTTGTGAAGTAACCAATAGACCTACATAAAATCCAATAACATCATCATTTTCGTCGTTCTGTTTTACGTTAGTTCATGTTGGTTTGGATTTTTTAAATATATTTTAATATTTCTTATCGCAGTTGGAACACAAAAAGTGCCCGTTTTTAAGCGTGTTTCAACCTTGCGTCACATTTAAGAATTATTATCTCACAACCCCGTCAACAGATCGATTCCAAATTTTAACACAATATACATTGGAATGTTGTATAACTGGTTCATTAATTTTAAAATTTTGTATGGCCAAGAAACAAAGTTGTTATCATTTTGATAAGGTAACTTTTTCTCGGCTCGGGTTGGTTTGAAAATGTAGTTCTAGGTCGCGTTGTAATCCTTATACATCAAAAAGGTATGCTGTATGATTGTGAAATACGTAAATTAATTCACTTATTTTATATCGGTTTGTATTTGTATGGGGAATTAAGACATGGTTCACCAGTTGGCCGCTCCTGTAAAAGCTGTACAGCGTTGCCAAGATGGGCTTCATCATGCGTCAAGGCACGCTTCGCTCGGAAGTAATGGGCTCCATATCAGCAACGCTGTACAGAATATCCCGGAGCGTCTAGCTGGTGAACCATGTCTTAATTCCCCGTATAAATACAAACCGATCTAAAATAAGTGAATTAATTTACGTACTTCACAGTCATACAACATAACGTTTTGATGTATAAGGATTACAACGCAACCAAGAACTACATTTTACAACGACCCCGGGCCTAGAAATAGTTACCTTACAAAAATGATAACAAAATTCGTTCTTGAACACACAAAATGTTGAAATTAATAAACCTGTTATACAACATTCCAATGTATATTGTGCTAAAATTTGGATTCGATCTGATGACGGGTTTGTGAGATATTAATTATTAAATGTGACGCATGGTTGAAACACGCTTAAAAACTGTCACCTTTTGTGTTTCAACTGCGATAAAAAATTAAAATATAAATAAAAAATTCCAAACCTACATGAACTAACGTAAAATAGGACGACGAAAATGATTATGTTAGTGTATTTTATATAGGTCTATTGGTTACTTCACAAACAACCTTCAAACTCGAGTGCACATAATATTTTGGTCGACAGTAAGTACTGTACCAAGAAAAGGAAGCCAGGTCCTAAGAAAAACCTCTACACATAGGCCTACATAAGATTTTTTCCCCAGTTTATATTTGAAATTACGCTTGCATTAGAGAATGTGTAAAGTACTGAGCAGTTTTGATTTCACTTTAAATTTATTTGTACAAGTTGGATGACTAAACGTCACCCCACAATCTGCAAGCTACATGGCTGAACAGCGGTTGCTTGGTAGAACTAGGCCCTTCAACGGCTGTCGCGCCACGGGTTTAGTCTTTTTTTTTTGAACTTCTAATATATAATTGTAAGAGTACAAGACCACGAACTATTCAGTGACAACTTTTTTCAGAGAAGAGAGTTCGTATTCAAACGGAAACAATGCGTTGTGTGGAAAAGTAAGACGTAGCCATTGTGAAAATGGAAAATTGGTCTCCATAGATACTGACGACAGTCAAGCGCATGTTCTCTAGGTGCAAGCGTCCTGCATAAATATCCACTTCCTTTGTACGCTCACAGAAAACGAAAAAAAGTCCCAGCAGAGCTTGTGTATTGGCGTATTGAACGAAATAAAAGGTAAGGAACTGAAACAATGTTTCTTACAGCAGATGTTTATTGCCATTCAGAAATTCCTTCTTATTTTATGATTTTTTCCTAGGAAACTGACATCAGTCCAACATCTCTCTATGACTAGTTCACCTGTCAATCAACCTACCATTGTGGTTGCACCTGAAGTTCAGTTGTGTCTTGTGTTTCACAGGGTTTTCCACACTCCCTCCAGGTAAATGCCGAGATAGTACCTTACTTGAAGACTCAGGGCACCTGCCCCATCCCTGGCTCTAATACAGTAACACACATAGTCAACTACATGGGACTGATGACCAAGATGTCCCAAGCCCCTACAATGTATTATTATCAACAAGAACAAGAACAAGAATGTTTGAGGAAGTAAGAAAGTATCTGTATAAACACATTGTGTCAACGTTACATAAGCGTGACATTACTGTAACCCCACATTGGACGGCACTGGCCAGCAGCACGTCGGTAACTCGATAACCAACGCTCTGCTTCACCAGAATGAGACGGGAACGGGGAGCTGTTGTATTCAGGGGTCCGGGTCACCTCCGCAGCAAAATCACCTCCAGATGACATGTCCCAACAGAAGAGTTCCAAAGAAGTGGAAGGAAGATGGAGAAGGGGACAACACACATAGGCTATTCAACAGACACCCCCCACTAACCGACAGAACTGCTGCCGGTGAAATAATGCCATAACAGTAGTAAAAGGAACAAAATAAGAGTTTAATTGTTAAAACTTCCACCAGAAAAGAGAACATGCATCAGGCAACATAAATTACAAAATAAAACAAACCTCAGCTAGAATTCTCACTATAGAAAATAAAAAAAATTTAAGGCCGGTATCAATAAACAATAACCTGAGGTAAGAGTATGAAAAGCTACAACCCAAATAAACACTAAATAAGCACCAGACATATTCCCAAACTGGACCATGAGGGCCTTGGAGAATCAAAAAACTAGTGCAAAATATTACCATAAACAAGGTAACGAAAGAATAACGAAGGAGTACCAAGAAAACTCCAAAAAAGGAAAACCAAAGGAAAATTTAAAACAAATAAGTTAACCAACCAACACCACCATGACCCAAGAACGTGCACTTCAAAAAAAAACGCCAGAAAAGGAAGACCCACAATGCACTACTGACAACAAGTTACCATGGCGACCAAGAACAGTTGAAGTTACATCAGTACGAATTTATGAGAAACGCGTAATTTACATTTTTAAAGAAAATCTTCTCCAGTGAGAAAACAGCTAGATAAAAACAAACCGAAGGCACAACGAGATAAAATAGTTTTTACAGGCAACGGATTAGACTAAAAACCGACCGACTAATAAACCAATTTAGGCCTAGTGTTAATAGATTCGTCTGGCAAGTACCATAATATTATAAGAAGAGAAAAAAATTGCTTTAGCCAGAAGCCAAATAATAAAATAAGAAGAAAAACAGTAGTGTTCCCCGGGCAAATATAGTTTAACAAAAATTTACATTTTCATAGGTGACATATCTATTCCAAGGTCAACCTTTCAGAACCATAACAAACACCCAATACACAATGCAAAACATGGAGCTCCAATAATTTAAAATAATAACATGCCAAAATATACCTTTAGGGGAAACACTAATTTTTTAAAACACTACTTAGATATCCTTAAAGGATTTATATCACAAAAAAAAATTAAGAGGAGATGGCTTCCAGTCGCTGTCGAAGAGATGCACACCAAAAATCGCCTTTTTATTTTAAGGCCGAAGAAACTATTTACACGATTATTACAGATGATCGTTGCTCACTAATATTTCAAGTATCATCCAATACTGGGATATATTCCCAAGTTAGCTTGGACGAGGGCAGAGCCCTCGCCCTGGCGAGATTCACAATATGCGTAGTTCTTTTTCCAGCAATCAGTCACAACATATTATTCACAAGATGGCGGAGAATCGCTCGTCAATTGCCGAACAGTCATCATGTAAATAATATTGTCCAATCACGGAGTGACACCTCAAAACAACAATGTCATAAATAAGTACATAATTTGGCGGTATCATGAATACACCGGCATTTGTTTTAAGACGAAGAATGTAATTGTCTTTCAATTATGTCATGCGTATAAAGAGTTTTATAAGGCGCAGCCCACACCACCTATTGGGGAGAAACAGGAACTATTTGAAATCTTTCCAAAGTCCGACAGGTGCTACCATCTCGTGTTCAAAATGGGAAGCAAGTCACCAGGCGGTCGTTTCAAATGTCGAGATGTTACAATCCAAGGGTATATACACATGTTTGAAATGGTAGGGACGTGCCCTTGCACGTATCAGTCTCCCTCCCTTAAGCGTGAACACCGTTCACGAATATGCCAAGGCATAGACAGTACTCCTTAACTTGTCGATTCACCAGAGATGTTTCCCGAAGATAATGTTCACCAGTTAACTCCAATTGATGGATGAAACCGCATCGTTTTGGTTAGGAAGAATGCAGGGTCAGATTATCAGTGATGGGATAATTGATCACCTCGCAAACCAATTAGTCAACAGCATCACTGTGTCCAAAAATCTTCAGAAACGCAGTACACCAGCACCAGCAGTGCTTTCAGAGTCCGAGACACGTTAGGAACATTTTCAACAAGTCCAATGTAGGCGTTTTAGACGAAGTAGGAGGAAGCAATGTGCAAGATATGATTCGACGCGTGGGCAGCCATTTACAAAATTAGAAGTTAATCTAATTTCAAAAAAGGTTTACAGAATTTACAATTTCTTACTACATTTTACAAAGAGAAACAAAGTTGAATTTAAATGAAGAAAATATTTCTGACCATGCCCTAGATCCGTGCTTACAAAATTTCATTAACAAGTTTACCTTTTTACAGATTCGAAGTACATTACAAGATTACATGAGTTAGACGACTATACATTTAGAAGAAACTACGGAAGAGGAATGACCACTAAAATTCCCAAAGGGAACAGGAATACAAGTTTACCATGAGTTAGGTCTCCCACCGAGCCCAACTTACATGTTATCATCGCCTATGAAACATCAAAATTAGGTACACTTTTACAATTTGCCATTACAATGGGAACTTCCCAACATTTACTTTTTGTATCCCACCAGAGTTTGCATATCCAATTAAATTCAAAATTCCACAAGGAACAGATGCCTGTAGGCTTCAATGAAGGTTAGGGATACTCTACATTATACAAAATTTGTTTTACAAAATTTACGGTAGCATTTCCTCATTAGACACCTCTCCACCTCGCTTAATGTGTGATAGATGCACTCTAGAAATTTTGTTGGCCTTAGGGTTTCGAACAAGAAGAGTAACAGGAGTCAAAAATGCCTCTACATAACATGGGCCTTTAAAACGAGGGGTTAACTTGCTTGAGACAAGATTACTGACGCCCTTGGGCTCGAAATTGCGGACGTACACAACATCACCAATTTCCAAATCAGCTGGCTTGCGACAGGCATTGTGTCGCCTGGCAAGTTGGTCATGGGATACCTTAATATTCTCTCTAGCCTTGTCGAATTTCGCCCTCATATCCTCGGGCGTGAAACTGTCAGGAAGGAGATCGTGCAGGTTCCACAGGTTGGACAACGGAGAATTAGCCATAAAGGAAAACATTAACGAAAAAGGGGTGGCTTGCGTGCTCTCATGCACGGCTGTGTTGAAAGCAAAATTGAGCCAATGCAAATTAGAATCCCACTTGGAATGGTCGTCGTGGTGGAAAGCAATCAGAGCAGAACGGAGATTACGATTGACTCGCTCAGCAAGAGACGGGTTAGGAAAATAGGGAGTGGTGGTTACATGCGAAATAGCATAATCAAATAAGAATTGACGGAACTGATGAGATACAAAGCACTTGGCATTATCTGACACCAGATACTGACACGGCCCAAAAAACGAGAAGATGGAATTAAGACACTTTATGACGGAACTGGTCGTAGCCTGTCTGGTGGGGAAAATCCAACTAAACCGGGAGAAACCGTCAGTGCAAACAAGCGCAAATTGGTTTCCCCGACCAGAGCGAGGGAACGGTCCAACATGGTCGATAAAAAGCCTCTCCATGGGTCTAGATGCCGGTTCAGATGACAACAGGCCAACCTTAGTAGAAACCGGAGGTTTGCTAATACTACATGCAGCACAATTCCTAATGAGCCTCCTGATGTCGCCATCCATACCTTGCCAAATGAAAAACTGTCTGATTTTAGCTCGGGTCTTGAATACTCCTAGGTGGCCACCAATAGGAGATTCATGATAGTAACGAAAGATTTCCGGAATGAGGATTGACGGGAGCACAATTTTAGGTAGGCGGTCATGACGAGACGAACAACACAACACACCGTCCTTCAGAGAGTAGGGCTTGATCACTTCACCAGAATTGATTCGGTCAATAAGGCTAGATAAGGAGGGGTCTTCTTTCTGGAATCGTCTCACATCCTCAAACAGCACAGGGGAATTGCTAAGAACGGCATTGACACAATTTACAGCAGATACAAGGTTTACAGTTTCACATTCCTGAACATCCTCTTCAGCTGTTTCCTCGTACATGCGGCTTAAAGAATCAGCTACCGCATTTTCGGACCCACGAATATGTTGGACAGTGAACTGGAACGACAGAATCCTAGTTGCCCACCTAGCAATTCTACCAGTTTTGCGGGTTTTCCCTAAGACCCAGCTCAAGGCTTGGTTATCGGTCTCAAGGAGAAACTTGGTGTGCTCAAGATACATACGGAATTTTTCTAGAGCGAACAACACAGCTAAACCCTCAAGTTCGTAAATGGAATACTTCCTCTCTGCGTCCGTTAAGGTACGAGAAGCGTATGCAATGGGTTGCCTACCCAGATCAGATTCCTGCAGTAGGACACAACTAACACCACGACCAGACGCATCAGTCTGCACAATGAACTGCTTCCCAAAATCCGGAATGGCTAACACAGGGGCGTTAGAGAGCGCAAGCTTAAGATCTTCGAAGGCTGCTTCCTGAGAGGGACCCCACTCGAACTTCACAGCCTTTTTGCGTATTTGATTTAGAGGAGCAGCACGGTCGGCAAAGTTACTGATAAACTTACGGAAGAAGTTGACCATACCAATGTAACGAGCAACACCCTTGGCGTTCTTGGGTGGTTTAAAATCTCTGATGGCCTGCGTGCGAGACTGGTCCACTGAGATACCAGATTCAGAAACAATATGTCCCAAGAAGGAAATTTTGGGCTTGGCAAAGGAAACCTTGGACAATTTGACGGTAAGTCCAGCGTCACGCAACCGATCAAGTACAATCTTCAGATGATCAACGTGTTCCTAGAAGGACTCGGAATAGATCACCACATCGTCAAGGTAGTGGTACACAAACTTGAATTTAATTTCTGAAAATACCTTGTCCAGAAGTCTACTCAACACAGCGGCTCCGGTGGATAGGCCAAACGGGACACGGGCATATTCAAACAGGTTCCAGTCAGTGGAAAAAGCAGTAACATGCCTGGATTCAGGAGAGAGGGGAATTTGGAAGTAGGAAGAATTTAAATCGAGGATCGTGAACACCTTCGCGTTGCGAAACCAACTAAAACATGTGTGAAGGTCCGGCAAAGGAATGGACTGCAAAACAACTTTTTGATTAAGAGCCCTATAGTCGACCACCGGCCGAAAACCACCGTTAGGTTTTGGCACACGAAATACAGGGGATGAGTAGGCAGAGATAGAGGGTTGGATTACACCTTCTTCTAACATCTTATCGATAATCTTACGAAGTTCAGCCATCTTGGGCGGGGCAAGGCGATACGGGCTGGAACGCACCGGCACAGAATCGGTTAGCTCAATCTTGTACTCCATCAAATGGGTTACACCCAACTTGTCAGTAAATACATCGCCATACTCCTGACATAACCTCTTAATGGCCTCCCTTTGAAGACTCGTTAAATTTTCCAGATCGAGATCCTCAATAGTCATAGGTTCAGTAACAGAATTGACAGCAGGAGAAGATAAAACCGGGTTAAAAGATAATTTACTCTGTGGATTAAACTTAAACCATAAGTTGCGAGCACCAAAATCAAGAAGCATACCAACGTGTGACATGAAATTAGCTCCAATGACCACAACACAAGAAAGATTTCTGGCAACCAAAAATTTAAATTTCCAAGAAAAATTTAGAATATGAATTTTTACTGTCATACTACCCAAAATATTTAAGTTTGAACAATTTGCCGAAATAAAAGATTCATTGTTAGGCTCTAACTCAGGAAATCTGCAAACACTCTTCATAGATAAAAACCAGTCCTCGCTTATAAAGGATGCGACACTACCAGAATCAAGCAACGCAGAAACGGGCTCGTCATTAACACAAATTTCAATAAACGGGGATATTCCTTTAGCCACAGGAGAAATTCCAAAATCATTACTCACTCTAACACGATTACAAGTAGGTGACGAGGACACCCGCACCACAGGTTTCACACAACGTTTAGAATTAGGCTGACTTGCCACGCCATTGCTCACCGACAGGTTAGGTAGGCCAGCGACATAAGCAGAATTAGCACGTGATGAATTAGCTTTCATAGAGTTATCAAGACTATCATTGGTAGGGCGACCAGAAACTTCACAGGGTTTTCCCAAATTCTTACACACAGAAATATCCTTGGAAGTAACACCCGAATTGGTCTCCTCAACGTTCCGTCATTGGCGATACACAGCCTGGTTACTCGGACACACCTTCTTGACATGTCCCACTCCACCGCACGAGTGGCACTTAATATTAGGTCGAGGATGAAACAAAACCTTAGGTGGGGGACGAGACATCAAGGAAGGAGGGGGACAAGACATCAAGGAAGGAGGGGGAACATTAGCTACACGAAGGGAATCTGCATGCTTCACAGCCATAGCCTCTATAACGACCTGTTTCAGCTCGACGAATGACGAAGGCCTGGTACACATAGTCATGTATGACCTATATTGAGGCGAAAACCCATTCACAATTGATGACACCAACTGTCGCTCGGTTAAAGGGGATGCAAAAACCTGGGCATACACCTTAATGTCACTGACATAGTCGCTAGGGGACTCGTCCAGCCTTTGGACACGATAAAGGAACTTATGCTCGAGAGCACTTAGGGCGCTCGCAGGGACAAAACACCACAACACTTCCCTAATAAACATGGCTAAGAGCATGCGGAGGTGGATAGCTTCAACAAGCTTATCGCGCAGCATACCGGATGCAACTGGATACAAAAGTTGGAAAATCTGAACTTCCGACATCCCAAAAATCGAGGCATGGTTACCCAACTCGACCACTTGCTTTAAAAATTGTACCACTTGGGTAACGTCATCAAGGTTGAAATGCTTTAACTTAGTTAAGAAACCAGAAATAGGATGAGGAATCGACCCATAATTAACGGTAGGTGAGAACGTAGCTTTAGGAATAGAGACATTGTTACCAGGGTAGCCCGCTCGCACACCCTCTACAGGCGACAAAACATTTATATTACTAGAGAAAGAACTGGGATGCAATGTGTTGGCAGGACCTAGGAAATCATTAGGTGACCTAACATGAGAAGAATGACCGTATGCAGGACTAAGTGGTATGGACGAGCCAGCGCCAGGCAACAGAGGGGCAGGCAAACTACTACTGGTAATCGATCCCAAAACCTCAGACCTAGTAAAGAGAGGTGATTCACGTTCAACCCCAGATGAACTCTCTAAATTCACAAGGTTATCGCTTAAGTCAATTAAATTGAAAACACTATTGTTGTCGGCCATTTTGGAAAACACAGAATGCAGACAACCAATATAGAAGGAAACAAATTTCAGGAATTACAAGGACAGTTTACACTTTCACAACAGTACCACAACCAGCAATTACCATCACCAAAGATTAGGCTGACACTCAAACACAGCCACCCTACTACACCAAATCATGCACCATGCTGTCCAGAACTGCACACGTCACCACCTGCTTGGCTCGAGAACAGGGAGCTAGATTACAAAAATAGGCACAAAACACCAGGCTACCAGCTTCCGACGGGGCTCCAGAATGCCTTCACACGCAGCATATAGGCTATCAGAACATTAAGAAATCCCATTTCCCATGCCAAGAACACATGTCAGTCACTCACCGGGCTTCATCTTCAGTGGGGATGTTGCACACAAACAGGATAAAACTACAGCAGGAAACACCTCGCTTATAACGGGACACTTACATACAGCATATGGATATCCAGAGGCAAACATGAAACACAATAAACGACAAGGATTAGCTCTACACAACATTACGTGCACTTTCCTGACAAAATCCCACCAACAACTGACCCATCGGCATTAGAGGGGTCCATAAAACAGCCTGTGGGTACTGGGGAGGGGATAGTTACGGAAGTGAACATGAGCTGGATCTGCTACCATAATGTAACCCCACATTGGACGGCACTGGCCAGCAGCACGTCGGTAACTCGATAACCAACGCTCTGCTTCACCAGAATGAGACGGGAACGGGGAGCGTGGATGGGCCAACTTACCTGTATTCAGGGGTCCGGGTCACCTCCGCAGCAAAATCACCTCCAGATGACATGTCCCAACAGAAGAGTTCCAAAGAAGTGGAAGGAAGATGGAGAAGGGGACAACACACATAGGCTATTCAACAGACACCCCCCACTAACCGACAGAACTGCTGCCGGTGAAATAATGCCATAACAGTAGTAAAAGGAACAAAATAAGAGTTTAATTGTTAAAACTTCCACCAGAAAAGAGAACATGCATCAGGCAACATAAATTACAAAATAAAACAAACCTCAGCTAGAATTCTCACTATAGAAAATAAAAAAAATTTAAGGCCGGTATCAATAAACAATAACCTGAGGTAAGAGTATGAAAAGCTACAACCCAAATAAACACTAAATAAGCACCAGACATATTCCCAAACTGGACCATGAGGGCCTTGGAGAATCAAAAAACTAGTGCAAAATATTACCATAAACAAGGTAACGAAAGAATAACGAAGGAGTACCAAGAAAACTCCAAAAAAGGAAAACCAAAGGAAAATTTAAAACAAATAAGTTAACCAACCAACACCACCATGACCCAAGAACGTGCACTTCAAAAAAAAAAAAAAAAAAAACGCCAGAAAAGGAAGACCCACAATGCACTACTGACAACAAGTTACCATGGCGACCAAGAACAGTTGAAGTTACATCAGTACGAATTTATGAGAAACGCGTAATTTACATTTTTAAATAAAATCTTCTCCAGTGAGAAAACAGCTAGATAAAAACAAACCGAAGGCACAACGAGATAAAATAGTTTTTACAGGCAACGGATCAGACTAAAAACCGACCGACTAATAAACCAATTTAGGCCTAGTGTTAATAGATTCGTCTGGCAAGTACCATAATATTATAAGAAGAAAAAAAAATTGCTTTAGCCAGAAGCCAAATAATAAAATAAGAAGAAAAACAGTAGTGTTCCCCGGGCAAATATAGTTTAACAAAAATTTACATTTTCATAGGTGACATATCTATTCCAAGGTCAACCTTTCATAACCAAAACAAACACCCAGTACACAATGCAAAACATGGAGCTCCAATAATGTAAAATAATAACATGCCAAAACATACCTTTAGGGGAAACACTAATTTTTTAAAACACTACTTAGATATCCTTAAAGGATTTATATCACAAAAAAAAATTAAGAGGAGATGGCTTCCAGTCGCTGTCGAAGAGATGCACACCAAAAATCGCCTTTTTATTTTAAGGCCGAAGAAACTATTTACACGATTATTACAGATGATCGTTGCTCACTAATATTTCAAGTATCATCCAATACTGGGATATATTCCCAAGTTAGCTTGGACGAGGGCAGAGCCCTCGCCCTGGCGAGATTCACAATATGCGTAGTTCTTTTTCCAGCAATCAGTCACAACATATTATTCACAAGATGGCGGAGAATCGCTCGTCAATTGCCGAACAGTCTTCATGTAAATAATATTGTCCAATCACGGAGTGACACCTCAAAACAACAATGTCATAAATAAGTACATAATTTGGCGGTATCATGAATACACCGGCATTTGTTTTAAGACGAAGAATGTAATTGTCTTTCAATTATGTCATGCGTATAAAGAGTTTTATAAGGCGCAGCCCACACCACCTATTGGGGAGAAACAGGAACTATTTGAAATCTTTCCAAAGTCCGACAGGTGCTACCATCTCGTGTTCAAAATGGGAAGCAAGTCACCAGGCGGTCGTTTCAAATGTCGAGATGTTACAATCCAAGGGTATATACATGTTTGAAATGGTAGGGACGTGCCCTTACACGTATCAATTACTACAATTTTATTGCTCAGATATTGTTCCACGCCTAGGCACTTGTACATGTAACTCGCCGAACTACAATATTCGTCAACTCGGCGTGTTCATCATTTTCCTTGCGCTAGAGATCTTGTATAGCCGCGCCGCTACTCCTACCACCCTTTTCAAAACAATTCCCAAACTAATGCCGACGATTCCATTCACCCGATTTTATTTATGAAAAATGCATTGGAATCAGGAAATAAATCTCCGTTTTCGTATTACCAGTTTTTTCATATTTTAAGCAGAAATATAAAAAACTGCCAATAACGTCTTTGTTTTTCACATTTTGGAAAATGCATTGAATTGATATCAATTCTATTGCACTCTAGTATACATAGTGGTTTTGCAACACCACCTCTCTAGGTGGCGTTGGGTTTTGACATCGCAAATACGAGCTTCCATTCAAGAGAAATTGCCTCACTTTGGTGCTGCTAAGTGGTGTCGGAATTACAAACTAAAAATCGGGACATTTAGTCTTAATAGTATCTGGCTGCTGCACAGACTGCTGTGTTGCCTGCTGGAGTGTCCCTTCCCCGTGCTGTCCGATCGTGACGTCACAGTTCCCTCTTCATTGCTATGTAAAGTAGTCAGGGATGTTTCAGCTACGTTATCTGATGGTTGAGTTACTTCCGCAATGCTATATGTGTTTGTAGAATGGGGCCTGTTATGAAAGGCCTCTGCTATGGCTGGATATTCAGGGGAAGGTACTGCAGTTTCCATGTCGGAAGTGTTGCTTAGCTTACTACTCCCATCTGACTCGCCCAGCACCGTGCTGTAGGTTTGTTGTCTGACATGAAGTACCGGGCGATTCCTTCTACTCGGACAGTCTATTTTAAGTGGGAGGTTTCTTTACAATAAAAGCAATACTTAGCTTGTCCTTCATATGTTAACAGAACTTTACAATCATTGACCGTCAAATATGATGGAATGGGGTATTTAAGTTCAATTGTTACAATACGTATGCCATTACTTACAGCAGAAAATTCGTATACTTCATTCCAGCATTCGTTCCGTATGTCCTTGAGAACTCCATGCGTAGAAAGCACGTGGGAGAGCCTTTCATTGTTGACTTCGGGAGGAGATTAAACAGACACGCACACGTTTTGTTCAAGAGTCTGAAGCAGTGATAGTTATCTTTGTGGTGTTACCGCTAGCTAGCCGGAAGGATTTCACACCTTCATGTCGAGATAATATATTTTCATAAAGTAAGGTGTACACTAATTTAATGTACACTGAATTTTCCCCGTTGTCTAGTTGATTCGCTAGTACTTGATCTTTATTATAGCTTCAGGTCGTTATTAGTCCGAATAACGGTATTGGGGGATTTTTTTGAGAGATCTATTCAAATAACGTTATTTCTAGTGAGCACTACCATTTCGTTCCTGAGATAACCAATATCCGAATAACGTTATTAATCCTAATAACGGTATTGGGGGAATATTTTTCGAGATATGTATTACGATAACGTTATTTCAGGTGGGCACTACCATTTCGTTCTTTGGTTAACTGATATTCGAATAACGTTATCAGTCCAAATAACGATAATAGGAGATTTTTTTCGAGATATGTATTCCGATAACGTTATTTCAGGTGGGCACTAGTATTTCGTTTTTACGATAACTGATATCCGAAGAACGTTATTAGTCCGAATAACGGTATTCGGGGATATTTTTCGAGAGACTTATTCAAATAACGTTATTCCTGTCGGACAATACTATTTCGTTTTTACGATAACCAATATCAGAATAACGTTATATGGCCCAATAACGTTACCATGCGATACAAATGACTTCCGGATATGAAACGTAACGACCACAATGTGACCAAGACCCATTTTGTTTCATAATCTACCCGAACAACCATTTTCGTTATGTTAAGTTATGAAGCCTTGGTGTTTACCCCTTATTATTCCCGTTTTCCAACGGGGTCAGGGATGAGATGCGATGGATTTTTGTGGATGTTTTTACGGCCAGATGCCCTTCCTGACACCAACCTCATGACAGGAGTAAATGATAGATGAAGTGAATGATGGAATGAAACTGGGCAAGGATGTGGAAGGAAGCGGCCGTGGCCTGTCAGAAGTTACCGTCCCAGTATTTGCCTGGAGTTGAAAATGGGAAACCATGGAAAATCATTTCAAGGACCGCCGACGGTGGGGCTTGAACCCACGCGTCTACCGAGTCAGCAGAGAGCTTGGCCCCATGAACTAACGCTGCGCTTTAGCGAGCGTAGCCGCCACTGCCGGTTAGGTGCTTGTTGTATTATGTGTTTATGTATTTCGTGTGCATGGTCCACGAATGGAATTATATTTCATTAAAAGGTAAGTAATGTAATCTTATCTAATTATATATAATTCAAAAATGAGATGCTGACACATTAATCACAAGAGCTATGAAACTGAAATTTTGCATGATGATTTCTCTCAGTTTGTAGGTGCTCACAAATAAATATTATTTATGCTTTAAGTGGGTCTGTCTGACCATTTGGCACTCATGCAATGGTTAATGTAGGCAAAATAGAAGTTGTACAAAGACTGGACATAGCAAATATTACGCCTCTCGGCATGGCACGTGGAACAACACTTGGAGAGTCCAAGAGGGACCCCTAAACCACAATTCTTAAGGCCCGAAAAACAGCCCTTTTCGAGACAGGTCTATTTCCAAATTACTACCTTCTCTCTGGCAAACAAATTAACAAATAGCCAAACGAAACCATGGCAATAGTAGTTGAACTTCCCATTTCGCTCTGAATAGGGCGAGAAGCGTCTGCTGACAACATCCTATTATTCTGCTGCTTCCTTCTTCGGTTCGGCTCGTTCTTCCAGCGAACCAACTGATTACCAACAACAGCTGTGGGGTTTCTGTTCGCCTTGTCTCGGACAAGTCCAGATCGACTCGTTGATTGAGTCTTTTGCTACGTTTTTCTTCTTTCTCTCGGTTCGGATATGTTCAATTCGTGATTTGCGCTTGCTAGTGATCGTCTTTCAAGATGGTTAGTGGTTAGGTTGCTTACCCAATGTATTAGATGTGCAGTAAATTAGCAAGAAATTGTGTTGTTTAAGCATATTTTGTAAGTTATAGGTTTAATGTGGATTTTCTAGAGGATATACAACATTCAACAACTATCACAGTGGGCCTAACTACCTACTGTAGTTAGATACAGTGTCAACCTAACTCCCGACACTGGATCCTTGTAGGCTACACACAATGACCCGATAGCTCAAAGGTCCTTTGTCATCAAATCCAAAAGTTTTCTCACAAATGTGTTATGTCAGTACAATGTTGGACACCGCTGACTACTACTCAACTCCTTCATTAACAATGGCCTCGATGCGCAGTGGCTAGCATTCCCGGCTCTGGCAAAAAATTAAATTCTGTTCTGAGGGCTGGAACGGGGTACACTCAGCTTTGTGAAGCAAAACTGAGAAGAGGCCGGTTCAATTCCCACCTCTGCCATCCTGGAAGTAGCTTTCCGTGGTTCTCCACTTCTACTCCAGGCAAATGCCGGTATGGTTCCTAACTTTAGGCTACGGTCCCTTCCTCCTAATCCTAATTTGAATTATAAATATGCACTTTACTTCAGCCATCGCGATAACAATGGTTATCCGACAAATTCCACACACAGCCAAGTACACGGGGATACATGACCACGATGTCGCAAAGCTCCTAATGAATCAACAACAGAAACAAATAACAACTCATCAACAGTGGTAAAGTGACTTCGTTAAAAGCTGTACGGATTCAGAATAAAAAGGGGTCTGGATCTGGCACTACTGTCGACCAAAGTATTATGTGTACTCGAGTTTGATGGTTGTTTGTGACGTAACCAATAGACATACATAAAATCCAATAACATCATCATTTTCGTCGTTCTATTTTACGTGAGTTCATGTAGGTTTGGAATTTTTAGTTTATATTTTAATATTTTTTATTGCAGTTGGAACACAAAAAGTGCTCGTTTTTAAGCGAGTTTCTACCATGCGTCACATTTAAGAATTCTTATCTCACAAACCCGTCATCAAATCGAATCCAAATTTTAACAAAATATGCATTGGAATGTTCTATAACTGGTTTATTAATTTCCAAATTTTGCGTGTTCAAGAAACAAAGTTGTTATCATTTGTGTAAGGTAACGTTTTCTCGGCTTGGGATGGTTGGAATATGTAGTTCTTGGTCGCGTTGTAATCCTTATACATCAAAAAGTTATGCTATATGACTTTAAAATACGTAAATGCATTCACTTATTTTATATCGGTTTATATTTGAACGGGGAAATACGACCTCGCCTCGCTCGGCAGTGATGGGCTCCAACTCAGCAACGCTGTACAGCTTACCCCGGAGCGGCTGGCTGGTGAATCATGCCTTATTTCCACGAACAAATACAAACCGATATAAAATAAGTGAATTAATGTACGTATTTCACAGTCATACACCATAACTTTTCGATATATAAGGATTACAATGCAACCAAGAACTACATTTTCCAACCACACCGAGCCGAGAAAAAGTTACCTTACAAAAATGATAACAACCTTGTTTTTTGGACACACACAATTTTGAAATTAATAAACCAGTTATACAACAATCCAATGTATATTGTGTAAAAATTTGGTTTCGATCTGATGAAGGGTTTTTGAGATGATAATTCTTAAATGTGACGCTTGGTTGAAACACGCTTAAAAACGTGCACACTTTGTGTTCCAAATGTAATAAAAAATATTAAAATTTAAATTAAAAATTCCAAACCTACATGATCTAACGTAGAATAGAACGACGGAAATGATGATGTTATTGGATTTTATGTAGGTCTATTGGTTACTACACAAACAACCTTCAAACTCGAGTGCACCTAATACTTTGGTCGACAGTAAGATGAATGTTTTGGGTATCATCAGCATTTTGAAATCTGCCAACTACTTACTTTCCGTGTCCGGGAGACACGCTAAATTCTTCCTTTCCAGAACTATGCAGCTCTTATCCCGTGGTCTGTGGCCAACGTAAGGTCTTCCTGGCTGCAGGTGTCATTATGATCTTGGCACGTGAGCAGGTGTTGTGGAGTCTATCTGCCAACTTATTGTGTTTATTTTGAATTGAGGAGAGTAATGCAAATGAAATCTTTATAATTGAAAATTTATTTTTCATAATTTAGGGTGATGTAAAATTACCTACAAATTCTATAGGACGCCTGGAAATGTTCTCCGCAGTGCCTACATGCGTCTGCGAGAGCTATAATCAGTAGTTATGTTGGCAGCACGACTGTCGCTTGTATCAAAACAAACAAACAAACAAACAGTAAACTTTGTACTCACCACAACCATTCATAACTGATGCTGGAAGTGCTGATGATACACACGACCGCTTATTGCAATACACACTGACGATTTCGACAGCCTACAGCCAACACTTGTGGGATTCACCCTGTCAAGGACACCGTGCTGCCAACTAAACTGCTGTTGCTAGCTCTGGCAGAAGCCGGCAATCACTGCAGGGAACATTTCCTGGCGACCTGTATTTAATTACATTATTAGCAACATTTCTAATGAATGAACTCATTCACTTTTAATTCACAATGTTACACACTCCTCGGTCTTCAATATGACAGCTTTGTTTCAATTAGTACCACGTCACTCCTCACCTTAGGTTTTTGTTGGGTTCTACCCATATGACCTACTGCTCGGGTCCAAGCTCTATGAACTTGCGGAGTGAGATGAAGTGGCAGGCGGGGAGAGAAGGGCCTGTCTACATCCCGCTGTGTAATCTGGAATTACTGTCTATTCCAATACTGCTAGTATAGCGCCATTGCTCTAACCACTGTGGTGTTGCGAATGAGTGAGTGAGTCATCGACCAATGTACTTGGTTCTGTTACTACGCATGGACCGGGAACCCTCATAGTCCGCGATCCACAGGTTCACAGAGCTTGGACCCGAGCAGTACATCAGTAGGCCTACATTTTGCCTCTAACGGACAGACAGAGCTTCCAAATTGTAGCGAGAATTGTTTAAACGAACTTCTTTGTATTCTGTTGCTTCATTTTTAGTAGCTCCCAACATTCTGGTCATCAGTCCCTTGTACTGGTACCTGGATTTGGAAGGAGGTAGCCGTGGCCTTCATTGAGGTACCTTCTGCACTCAATCTATCCCTCAGAACTAAATTTTCCAAATCCTTGGCATGAGCCCTCAAACTAAAGATTTAGTGTGTATCCATTGACCTAGAATAAGTTACCATACCGGTAGGCCTACATGAAGAGTTTCGCCAAAGGCCTATCATTCAAGTCGCACGTTACACAACGTTCACAGACGTAGTTCTTAGATTCTAGTGACTTCCTTGATTAACATCTGTCTATTATCCCCAGTGTAAGGTTATTGTTAGTGCAAGAGGTGGAACCTAGAAGTCCTCTGCCCCAATCAAATAATATTTCAATAGTTTAATCTGTCAGATCTTAAGAGTACTATGGTGATGATTTCACATGCATATTTTGTTGTCTTTGAGTCTTCAATCATTTGACTGGTTTGATACAGCGCTCAATGCCTCCCTATCCTGAGCTAATAGTGTCATCTCTAAATAGCTATCGGTACCACATCTTACATACGAGGCTATCTGTTAAACATATTCTTAGCTTTGTCTACCCCAACAGTTCTTGTCCTTAACATGGGCGCCCTTAGAGGGTGGGGGGTCAAGCTGGGGCCGCGCACCCCGCCCCCCACCCCCACCCCTGGAACCCCCAGAATATTTCGATTTTTCATTGCCACACCAGCTAATTTCCTAAATTTAAGTTACTGATAGTTAACTGATTTAGATGTAGGGACAATTCCTCAGATTTATTTAACTTACTAATTTGGAGCGGCTTCGGTGGCGTAGTCGGTTGCACGCTGAGCTTCTATGCCCAAGATCGCGGGTTCAAACCCGGCCGATGACGTCGGATTTTTTAGGAGTGTTAAAAATCCCTCAGTATGCCTTCCTTTGGAGGGGAAGTAAAGCCGGCGGCCCCATGTCATAGATTTATGGCTTGTTAAATAACCTTCCCCTAATTAAACCTGCGTGAAGCTAAATTATATATAGTTTAAGAATGTAAACAACGCTCTTAGGTTCCTACGATCGTTGCCAGGAGCCGACTGCGGTGGCGTCTGGTAACTAAGTTCTGCACTAGTAGTCGTTGACGGTGGCATTTGGCGGCAAAAGTAGTAACTATCTGAAAAATTTAAAGTCTGCAGTCTTTACTTGAATAAAAAAAACAGATATCGCACGCTAATACAGCCATCAAAATTAACATCCCAAGTACACGGGGCTACCTGACCGCGTTGTCGCAGCCCCTACACTGAGGAACCAACCAACCAGTAATTTGGGATTATTTGAAATAAAATATCTCCAGTTATTTATGAAATCGGTGATCTGGATTAACATTACCATTGTAATGAAACGCCTGATTTTTAGCCTATTTTCATTGATGAAACAATAGCCTTATGAGATCACCTTTTGTCCGTGTGTCTGTGTGTGCGTGTGTGTGTGATGGTGTGTGTCCCCCTAATAACTTCTAAACGGCTGGAGCGATTTCAATGAAACTCGGTAAGTTCATAGCACTATACCGGGCGACCCCGATCGTGCCCTTTAAATTTTGTAACGTCTCACTAATCCAACATGGCGGCTGTGCGAGGTATTTCACCAGCATTCAATATCTCCGAAACTATTATACCGATATCACCCTGAAATATTTTACGGTGACAAAGGGAACTACTAGAAGTTCACCTATGTGACTTTTCAAAATCTGGTAACAACAAAACCAACATGGCGGCCATGCGAAGTTGCGACTTTTAAATAGACGTTTCTCGCGATTTAACCATCCAAACGCAATAAAACTTGGTACAGTATATGTTTATACACATTGTAATACAGCGACATCTAACTTCGTTCAATTGTTTACATAACCTCAATATGGCGGCTGTGCGAAATATTTCACCGGCATCCCATATCTCTGAAACTATTAGCGGTATCACCCTAAACTTTTGTAGGGAGATAAAGGGCACTACTGGAAGTTCATCTATATGGCTTTCAAAAACCGGTTAACTACAAAACGAATATGGCGGCCAAGAGAAATTGAAAATTTGAAATGGACCTTTCTCGCGATTTAATGATCCATACGCAATGAAACTTGGTAGAGCAAATGTTTATACACATTAGTAGGTAAGATAAGCCGAAGCTGGGACAGGGGCTAATGGGCAAGATGGCCGCCGCGCGCAACTGCCCTATGTTATTCTTATGGAGAGGTCAGTCATAGCTGGGTCAGGGGCTAATGGGCAATATGGCTGCCACGTTGTCACAGGGGGAGGTCGGCCGTGAAGTTACTAAATGGAATATTTATTGTTTTTATTATTATTATTATTATTATTATTATTATTAATTTTATTAGGTATTTATTGATTGATAGCTTGCCACGGTGGGTGAGCGGTTATTGTGTCGGACTACTAACCACAAGCTTGCAGGTTCAATCTTGGTCGTGGTAAGTAATTTTTGAAAGGCGGCAAAAATTAAGACACGCATGTCATACGATGTTGGCATGTAAAAGAACCCAGGGAGAGGTCGGCTATGTAGTTCCTAAATGAGAATATTTATTATTGTTATTATTATTATTATTATTATTATTAGGTAATTATTGATTGATCATGTACAATCAAGACCAGCCTTTTATTGCCCCACTTTATGGTGTAGTGGCTAGCATTTTTAGCTGTTACTGTGGAGGCTCGGGTTCGAGTCCTGGCTCTGTCAAGAAATTTAATTCTAGGCTGAGGGTTGGAATGGGGTACACTCAACCATGTGGGGCAAAACTGACAGGAGCTGGCTTTTGATTCATACCGCAGCCATTCTGTCTAACCCAACTTCACCTAACCTAACCTAACCTTACCTAACCTAACCAGATCCCACCTTACCTTACCTAACCTAACCTAACCTAACTTCAAAGTCAGAATGTACAATACATTTATTGTTTTTATACTCTCATAATTTAGATATAGAGAATGTCCACCACGATTTAGATCCTCGAGCACACTTTTCTGACTTATATCATTAAAACGTGTAGAAAGGATTGTCTGAAAATTTTCACTAACGCATAATACACGTTCACCATACATTGTGTCCACTTTTTGAATGTTAATGATACGGAAAAGAGTATGCATTGGTAATTCAGTGAGCTTTTTTTTCTCTCTAATCAAGAGTTCTGCCCCCATAGCATTGAAAATATTTATTGTAGTAGCCTATAAAGAAACAAAAAAAATCATATCTATTACAGTTTAGCTATAAGTGACCAGAACCACTATAACATTTTATTCTAATAAGGAGATTTCCATAATGAAAAGAAAAAAAGCTTACCATAATGATGGATTGTGTGTAAGTAAACGTCTTTCGCTGCATGATGCCACTACTAAACTGATAGTCATACAACAGACAAGTGAGTTCATGTTTCGCTGACGTAATCGTATGTTCCCACGCACTTCCTGTGTGTTGCACGCGCCGTAGTGGCTAAATTTGAAACTAGATAAGATGATTTGCACGCACACGCAAGCCCCTGTGGACGGGTCCTTGTGGACGAGTCCCTGTGGACGGGTCATTGTTGACGGGTCCTTGTTGACGGGTCCTTGTGGACAAGCCCCTGTGGACGGGTCCTTGTTGACGGGTCCTTTTTGATTAATCCCTTTAGACCGGTTCCTTTTGACTGGCTCATGACCCCTAATGCTATAATGAAATTAAACGTTGTTCCACATGATACGCAAGCAAAGAGCCGATCGCTACTATGAATTAACATTTATGTTTTTGTTTTGTTTTTACGCATGTGCACTTGGGTTTTTTGTAAGAGGGCGGGCTTTTTGAATACAGATTTATAAATGAGTTATTTATTTTTAAATTACCAAAAGATCCAAAACTAATAGGTAATTAGCTTTTTAACATTTCATGAACCAATAAGGCTATGGGACTTGTATTAGAGGTCGTTGGACTTGAGGTGACATTTTGTTTTTGAATCTATTATTATTTTGTTAAAAGGGTCTAACTACACTTTTGTTAATATCTCGCTAACTAATAATCAGAGAGGGTCAAGTGAGGTGTCATGGGACTCAGGATGGTCAACCCTTTTCCATGACCAACGAATTTACCCAAAAGATTCAAAACAGCAAGGTTATTGACCTAAGATTTTATAAACTAATAATTGAATATTGACATGTGAGGTGTCATAGGACTTAGAATGGTCAACCCTTTCCCATGACCAATGCATTTACCAAATGTACCCAATACATCAAGGTCATTGACCTGAGATTTTATAAACTAATAATCGGGTACGAACATGTGAGATGTTTACCATGTGTGATGAAACATAGCTAGGTAGAGAAAGAATTAGTGTAGGCTACATGTATAGTGACTGACAAGTCTTTTACCATTGAAACTTGTTTTCAGATCAAACTGCAGTATAGAGCTTACACTTTCTTTCGTTCTTTCACTTGCCATAGGACGCGCCACCGGCGTATGGTTAAGCATTACCAGCTTCCGGTTTAGTAGTCAGGTAATGGAAGCAATGGAAAGTGTGTACTACAATATTCCATGCAAGTAACTAAGCACATTATTGTTGTTAGGAGAAATAAAAGTTGTAAAATGCACCAAGAGCGAAATGATCTTCCGCTGTGTACAATGAGAAAGCTCTGCATGTGTTTATTTCTTATGTATTAATGATGCGAAATGTCGGCTAACGTTGTGCCGCTTACAACACTCGCAGTCTCTAAATGTTCCAAATTTCCCCGTCAATTTACAACAGATTATGTTTGAAATTTTTAAAAAGATCGTGACGAAGAAAGTGTTTCTCCAATTGAATGATTGTATTTAACTGTATGCACGTCGTATACTCTTGGCAAGGTTGTTTTTCTCACAGAGCAACTTTACACCGTAGTAGGCACGCAGCTCTTTGTATTTAGTTTTCAGGCAACTTATTTTAAATTATTGACTAAAATATTTGTAAAGACAGACAATCCATGCCTCCATTCGAAGGTTTCGGGTTCAATAATCCATGCAAAATGAAGTTCATTCGTTATTGAAATTTACCTTTTCAATGATTACCGTATGGTAGCGTACCGTACTTTACGTAGAAATTTCTTTAAAAAGTTTGTCGCTTGTTGTTTGGTCTATTAACTTACGGTAATATTTTCCATACTGAAAACTAGGCACGGTTGGATTTTAATATGAAACTTAATGTGCTATCAAATATCGCTTTCTTGCAATAGGCCTAAGTAACCTACGTAGAATATGTACCGGTATGTAATTATAAAATGATTATTGGTTAAATACGTGTTAATCGATACCTAGGCTATTATAATTATAATGATTAATTAAATGTTAAAGAAGAAACAACGAGTTGTTAGTAAATATTAGGCCTACCAGTATGGCGAATAGCCTATAACTCGTTTCGTCAAGTTTTAACATTTAAACGGGTCAAGTTAATGCATAATATACCAATATAACAACCGGTTAGCAAATGGTTATAATATTCTTCCATATAACATATTTAATTGGCTCCAATTTAATACAATTGTAGTCTAAGATATGATACACCAATGCCGTTTGATATGTGCAGATCGCACACTTGTAACCAAGCTGTTTGTTATGGTCGTTTGAGTTGCGAATTTTTACTAATTACTCTTTTAGGAGACACTTGTCTTTGGAATATTCAAGAAAGGCCAACCCTCTAGTGTTTATTTCATAAGTTGGACGCCTAAAACAGAACCGCAATTCGAAATAATAATTAAAATAATCACGGACAATTCATTGGCAATGAAAATCAAATGGAGATTCTCGGACCGGAAGTTCGATATGCATAAGCTCCGGTGCCATTTTAACTCGTGGAAGCTCTATAGAGAGAGTATAGGTTGCAGGTATGGGTTAATAAATGAGAAACGGTGTACGCAAACTCTGATTTCTCAAGAATTAAGAGTAGACTATCTTTATTTGATTGGTTAAAGAGGATAGCTAAAACGCAAAAATGCTCAGTGGTTACCGAGACAAAATGATCGCTACACACACCAAGGATTAAATACTTGAGGCTAATAATCAATACACACACACACTCGCTTGTTCTAAACTAAACTGTGTTGCTGTCAGTGCTCAGACAGTAGGCTGATGACGAAATGCATTGCTAACAGAAATATAATCATTTCTGGTTGTCTAATGTTACCAGCTATCCATTTATTTATTTATTTTTTGTGTTGCAGTGGTAAGCACTTTTAGCTCTTGTATTGGTAGTCTTAACTCGATTTCCAGGTCTGAGGCCTAGAACGAGTTGAACTAAGAAACAAGGGCATGGTGGTGCAGTGGTTAAGCTGTTAGCCTTTTCACCAGAGGGTTCGATTTCAGGTTAATATGCATGTCATAAACATATTAAACAAAACAAAACAGAGATAAGGTTTAAAACTGATTACATTTGTGACTTTTCAAATTATTACTTGGATTACAAATACAAAGGTGAACTGGGTTTGATATACAGTTAATGCTGTCTATCACACACTCGACTGTAAGAAAGCCAAAAGAGCAAAAGGCTTAGGTAGAGCAGTGGTAAAATTGCTATATGTAGAGAACTACCTGGCAAAGCTATATCGCATTAACAGTGCAGGATACAATCCAGCAATCAAATTTGTATCATGCGGAACAGAGTAATGCACTTACGTGAGAAAATGCAAGTTTATGTGTAATATGACCTAACACAAAAGTGTTCACCTGTGCACGTGCACAATAAGAGCTAACAAGTCACATTCTGTTTAGTTCGTACGTAACGTTAGGTTAGGGCTAATGCACACACCCTAGTACACGAGGCACATGCCATTTGAGAGCAGGTCAAGGGATCTAACTTGGTGGATGGATGTGTTCTAACGAGTCATTTGTAGTTGAAAGAGAATAATACTTGTTCTTAAGATGTTAAAACTGAGGAGATGGTATGTACAGTAAGACGTCTTGTTATTTCCTGTGTAATATTACAGACATGGCAGAGACCACACAGTTCTGTTGCTATGACTACGCTGCAGTAATTTGAAACCCTACGTGTTCATTAAGACAATGGGTGATGATTATACAAAGTTAGCAGTCATTGGATATTACACAGGTGTTCCTTCCGGTGTCATGTTGCTGACATGGCAGAGAGCGCACAGTTCTATTGCTACGACGAACGCTGCAGTAATTTGAAACCCAAGGTGTTGATCAAGACAATGGGTGATGATCATGCAAAGTCAGCAGTAATTGGATACCACACATCAACATTGACTAAATCATAAACGTGTTGTCATAACCAGCAGAAACCTCATTTAAAGATTTTAGATTTTACATTTTAAATTTAAGATTTTTTTGATTTTTAGATTTTACTTTTTACTATTTCCTAAAAGAGTAAACAACAAGGTCACATACCTAACCCCAGTTTTTAATGTCTGTTTTTAGTTTTTTTTTCAATTTGATAATATGGAAAACATGGCTTTTGCATTTTGTTGTTTACACATTTATTAATTTCACAATTTCCCATTTTCAGTTCTTAAAATGTTAGTTCGTCACTCCTGTGGGGGTCCGGGCGGGGACACCAAGAGCCCGCCGATGAGCCTAGCTTGGTGTCCTAGGCGAAACCCCACACAAGACACGGCACAAACCTAGAAGAATTGCTGAGTTTTAAAGTTTTTCAATTTCATGATATAGAAACATGGATTTTCCAATTTGTTGTTTTCACATTTATTAATTTACCAAATTCCCATTAACAGTTTTTAAAATTTCAGTTTAATGTTGTTGTTTTTTTCTATTTGTTAATATGGAAACATGGATTTTTCCAATTTGTGTTTTACATGTTCATTTTGCATTAGGAGTGGAGAGAGGTGGGTAGTAATTAAAAATGTGCAAGCAGTGTCCATTGTTGACAGGTCATTGTTGACGAGTCCTTTTCATACAACAGAAAAGTGAGTTCATGATTCGCATGCATTACCTAAAATGTAATACCATGCAAGTGTTTAACATTTTACAACTAACCTGTTAGTATGATTTGCACACTACAAAGGTTATATCTGTTCTGGTAATAGAATTATTTAGCGTTGGCTTTTATATTTAATATGTACAGTTTAAAGTGATAGAAAAGTGGTAGAAATGTGGTAGCAAAGTGGTAGACAAGTGGTAGACAATTGGTAACAAAGTGGTAGAAAAGTGGTAGCAAAGTAGTAGCAAAGTGGTAGAAAAGTGGCAGAAAAGTGGTAGCAAAGTGGTATAAAAGTGGTAGAAAAGTGGTAGCAAACTAGATAAGTCGTAACAAAGTGGTAGAAAAGTGGTAGCAAAGTGGTAGAAAAGTGGTAGAAAAGTGGTAGCAAACTAGAAAAGTGGTAGCAAAGTGGTAGAAAATATTACATGTATTGTTAAAAAATAGTTTAAGCGGTTACATGGATTCATCACACAATAATTTTTGCATGACAAAGCTCATTTTCTATATCCAATAATTCTTCCTCATATTTAGTATGAACAGTTTACACATTTATCAATTTCACAATTTCCCATTTACAGTTCTTAAAATGTTAGTTTAAAGGTTTTCAATATCATGATATGGAATCATGGATTTTCCAATTTTTTTTTTCATTTATCAATTTACGAAATTCCCATTAACAGTTTTTAAAATTTCAGTTTAATGTTTTTTTTTCTATTTGTCAATATGGAAACATGGATTTTTCCAATTTGTGTTTTAGATGTTCATTTTGCATTAGGAGTGGAGAGAGGTGGGTAGTAATTGAAAATGTGCAAGCAGTGTCCATTGTTGACAGGTCATTGTTGACGAGTCCTTTTCATACAACAGACAAGTGAGTTCATGTTTAACATGCATTACCTAAAATGTAATACCATGCAAGTGTTTAACATTTTACAAATTAGCTTATGTGTTAGTTTATGTGTGGGGGTCATATGTTGGGCATTTTGTGTTGGCTTATTTGACAAGTTATTTTGTCAATGCATTTAGTGGATTTTTCTCTTGGTCTTGGAAAGTAAATCAGTCCATTTTATCACAACATAATGCTTACTGCCATGTTTGTAAGCAACAACAACACACTAAATTTTCAAAAAAATCTTAAGTACTCTAAGGTACTCTCAACTCGTACTCTTACCTCTATCCCATGCCAAGTCAAGAACATTATTTTTTTTCCAAAAAAAAAGGTGATTGGGGGAAAGTAGACTATATGTTTAAACTAAAAAAATCATATAAAGTCATATTTTAACTCTAACACCTACGTTTATCCCATTCTTAGTCGAAAAATATTAAATTTTTTAAAATTTTTCTAAAAAATATTTGGAAAGTAGGCTATATTTTTGAAAACTAATCATTCTATAAAGTCATATATAGACTCCACCAATGGCTTTTATATCCTTAATCGTTAGAACAAAATATGGAATTTTTGACATTTTTTCCAAAAATGTTCATTTTTTTAAAATGGACTATATTTTGGAAACTAGGAATTTTACAAAAAAGTGTGTTTGACATAAATGACAGGTATTTACCCCCTCTACCCACAAACCAAGTCCCAGATCTCTGGGGCAAAATCCAAAAATGTTTAATTGTGAAAGTAGGCGATATTTTGAAAACGTATCATTCTAAAAAGTCATATATAGACTCAAACAAATGTTCTTTAAGATATTTAACGTTAAAACAAAACTTAACATTTTTTCATTTTTCCGAAAAAAGTCCAATTTTCAAAATTGTCTATATTTTGGAAACTAAGAGTTTTACAAAAATGTTTGTTTAACGTAAATGAAAGGTCTTTACCCCCTATACCCCAAAAATAAATTTCAGGACCCTAGGACAAAAACTGTGCAGTAGTGTGTTTTGGACAGTTCTACAGCCACCTCCACCTCCCCACCTCACAAGATGGCGGCCGTAGCTTAACTTAACCTAGCCTAACCTAACACGATGGCGGCCGTAGCTTAACTTAACCTAACCTAACCTACGAGGTGTGATCAAAAAGTTCCAAAAATGTGGCTGCAACTTAACCAAACATAGCCTAACCTAACCTACAAAGTGTGTTCAAAAAGTTTCAAAATGGCGGCCTTAGCTTTACTTAACCTAACCTAACTTAACCTAAACCTACGAGGTGCGATCAAAAAATTTTCAAGATGGTGGTCATAGCTTAAACAGGTCCCGGAGGATGGGTCCTTGTTGACGGGTCCCTGTGGGCGGGTCCTTTGGACTGATCCTTATGGACTGGCCCTTGCATTTTATCCAAATTATGTCAAAGGGGACCCGCCACAGGGACCCGTCTTCCGGGACCCGTTTAAGCTATGACCACCATCTTGAAAATTTTTTGATCGCACCTCGTAGGTTTAGGTTAAGTTAGGTTAGGTTAAGTAAAGCTAAGGCCGCCATTTTGAAACTTTTTGAACACACTTTGTAGGTTAGGTTAGGCTAGGCTAGGTTTGGTTAAGTCGCAGCCACATTTTTGGAACTTTTTGATCACACCTCGTAGGTTAGGTTAGGTTAAGTTAAGCAACGGCCGCCATCGTGTTAGGTTAGGCTAGGTTAAGTTAAGCTACGGCTGCCATCTTGTGAGGTGGGGAGGTGGAGGTGGCTGTAGAACTGTCCAAAACACACTACAGCACAGTTTTTGTCCTAGGGTCCTGAAATTTATTTTTGGGGTATAGGGGGTAAAGACCTTTCATTTACGTTAAACACACATTTTTGTAAAATTCTTAGTTTCCAAAATATAGACAATTTTGAAAATTGGACTTTTTTCGGAAAAATGAAAAAAAATGTTAAGTTTTGTTTTAACGTTAAATAACTTAAAGAACATTTGTTTGAGTCTATATATGACTTTTTAGAATGATACGTTTTCAAAATATCGCCTACTTTCACAATTAAACATTTTTGGGTTTTGCCCCAGAGATCTGGGACTTGGTTTGTGGGTAGAGGGGGTAAATACCTGTCATTTATGTCAAACACACTTTTTTGTAAAATTCCTAGTTTCCAAAATATAGTCCATTTAAAAAAAATGAACATTTTTGGAAAAAATGTCAAAAATTCCATATTTTGTTCTAACGATTAAGGATATAAAAGCCATTGGTTGAGTCTATATATGACTTTATAGAATGATTAGTTTTCAAAAATATAGCCTACTTTCCAAATATTTTTTAGAAAAATTTTAAAAAATTTAATATTTTTCGACTAAGAATGGGATAAACGTAGGTGTTAGAGTTAAAATATGACTTTATAGAATTTTTTTAGTTTAAACATATAGTCTACTTTCCCCCAATCACCTTTTTTTTTGAAAAAAAAAATAATGTTCTTGACTTGGCATGGGATAGAGGTAAGAGTACGAGTAGAGAGTACCTTAGAGTACTTTAGATTTCTTTGAAAGTTTAGTGTGTTGTTGTTGCTTACAAACATGGCAGTAAGCATTATGTTGTGATAAAATGGACTGATTTACTTTCCGAGACCAAGAGAAAAATCCACTAAATGCATTGACAAAATAACTTTTCAAATAAGCCAACACAAAATGCCCAACATAAGACCCCCACACATAAACTAACACATAAGCTAATTTGTAAAATGTTAAACACTTGCATGGTATTACATTTTAGGTAATGCATGTTAAACATGAACTCACTTGTCTGTTGTATGAAAAGGACTCGTCAACAATGACCTGTCAACAATGGACACTGCTTGCACATTTTTAATTACAACCCACCTCTCTCCACTCCTAATGCAAAATGAACATGTAAAACACAAATTGGAAAAATTCATGTTTCCATATTGACAAATAGAAAACAAACATTAAACTGAAATTTTAAAAACTGTTAATGGGAATTTCGTAAATTGATAAATGAAAAAAAAAAAATGGAAAATCCATGTTTCTATATCATGAAATTGAAAACCTTTAAACTGACATTTTAAGAACTGTAAATGGGAAATTGTGAAATTGATAAATGTGTAAACTGTTCATACTAAATATGAGGAAGAACTATTGGATATAGAAAATGAGCTTTGTCAGGCTAAAATTATTGTGTGATGAATCCATGTAACCGCTTAAACTATTTCTTAACAATACATGTAATATTTTCTACCACTTTGCTACCACTTTTCTAGTTTGCTACCACTTTTCTACCACTTTTCTACCACTTTGCTACCACTTTTCTACCACTTTTTTACCACTTTTCTAGTTTGCTACCACTTTTCTACCACTTTTCTACCACTTTTCTACCACTTTGCTACCACTTTTCTGCCACTTTTCTACCACTTTGCCATCACTTTGCTACCACTTTGCTACCACTTTTCTACCACTTTGTTACCAATTGTCTACCACTTGTCTACCACTTTGCTACCACATTTCTACCACTTTTCTATCACTTTAAACTGTACATATTAAATATAAAAGCCAACGCTAAATAATTCTATTACCAGAACAGATATAACCTTTGTAGTGTGCAAATCATACTAACAGGTTAGTTGTAAAATGTTAAACATTTGCATGGTATTACATTTTAGGTAATGCATGTTAAACATGAACTCACTTGTCTGTTGTATGAAAAGGACTCGTCAACAATGACCTGTCAACAATGGACACTGCTTGCACATTTTTAATTACTACCCACCTCTCTCCACTCCTAATGCAAAATGAACATGTAAAACACAAATTGGAAAAATCCATGTTTCCATATTGACAAATAGAAAAAAACAACATTAAACTGAAATTTTAAAAACTGTTAATGGGAATTTCGTAAATTGATAAATGAAAAAAAAATTGTAAAATCCATGTTTCTATATCATGAAATTGAAAACCTTTAAACTGACATTTCAAGAACTGTAAATGGGAAATTGTGAAATTGATAAATGTGTAAACTGTTCATACTAAATATGAGGAAGAACTATTGGATATAGAAAATGAGCTTTGTCATGCTAAAATTATTGTGTGATGAATCCATGTAACCGCTTAAACTATTTCTTAACAATACATGTAATATTTTCTACCACTTTGCTACCACTTTTCTAGTTTGCTACCACTTTTCTACCACTTTTCTACCACTTTGCTACCAATTTTCTACCACTTTGTTACCACTTTTCTAGTTTGCTACTACTTTTTTACCACTTTTCTACCACTTTGCTACCATTTTTCTGCCACTTTTCTACCACTTTGCTACCACTTTGCTACCACTTTGTTACCAATTGTCTACCACTTGTCTACCACTTTGCTACCACATTTCTACCACTTTTCTATCACTTTAAACTGTTCATATTAAATATAAAAGCCAACGCTAAATAATTCTATTACCAGAACAGATATAACCTTTGTAGTGTGCAAATCATACTAACAGGTTAGTTGTAAAATGTTAAACACTTGCATGGTATTACATTTTAGGTAATGCATGCGAATTATGAACTCACTTATCTGTTGTATGAAAAGGACTCGTCAACAATGACCTGTCAACAATGGACACTGCTTGCACATTTTTAATTACTACCCACCTCTCTCCACTCCTAATGCAAAATGACCATGTAAAACACAAATTGGAAAAATCCATGTTTCCATATTACCAAATAGAAAAAACAACAACATTAAACTGAAATTTTAAAAACTGTAAATGGGAATTTGGTAAATTAATAAATGTGAAAACAACAAATTGGAAAATCCATGTTTCTATATCATGAAATTGAAAAACTTTAAACTGACATTTTAAGAACTGTAAATGGGAAATTGTGAAATTAATAAATGTGTAAACAACAAAATGCAAAATCCATGTTTCCATGTTATGAAATTGAAAAACTTAAAACTGATATAAAAAAACTGAAAATGGGGAATTGGAAAATTGGCATATGTGTAAACAACAAAATGAAAAAAAAATCCAGTGGGGTAGTGATCATGTTGTACAGTAACCTATAAGACTAGCATAAGAATAATTGCATGACATGTAAAATACACAAATTGTAAAAAATCCATGTTTCCATATTAACAAATAGAACAAAAAACATTAAACTGAAATTAAAAAAAACTGTAAATGTGAATTTGGTAAATTGACAAATGTGAAAACAACAAATTGGAAAACCCATGTTTTAATATCATGAAATTGAAAAACTTTAAACTAACATTTTGAGAACTGAAAATGGGAAATTGTGAAATTAATAAATGTGTAAACAACAAAATGCAAAATCCACGTTTTCCATATTATCAAATTAAAAAAAAAACAACTAAAAACTGACATTAAAAACTGAGGTTAGGTATGTGACCTTGTTGTTTACTCTTTTAGGAAAATGTAAAAAGTAAAATCTAAAAATCAATAAAATCTTAAATTTAAAATGTAAAATCTAAAATCTTTAAATGAGGTTTCTGCTGGTTATGACAACACGTTTATGATTTAGTCAATGTTGATGTGTGTTATCCAATTACTGCTGACTTTGCATGATCATCACCCATTGTCTTGATCAACACCTTGGGTTTCAAATTACTGCAGCGTTCGTCGTAGCAATAGAACTGTGCGCTCTCTGCGATGTCAGCAACATGACACCGGAAGGAACACCTGTGTAATAAACAATGACTGCTAACTTTGTATAATCATCACCCATTGTCTTAATGAACACGTAGGGTTTCAAATTACTGCAGCGTAGTCATAGCAACAGAACTGTGTGGTCTCTGCCATGTCTGTAATATTACACAGGAAATAACAAGACGTCTTACTGTACATACCATCTCCTCAGTTTTAACATCTTAAGAACAAGTATTTTTCTCTTTCAACTACAAATGACTCGTTAGAACACATCCATCCACCAAGTTAGATCCCTTGACCTGCTCTCACATGTCAGCAACATGACACCGGAAGGAACACCTGTGTAATATCCAATGACTGCTAACTTTGTATAATCATCACCCATTGTCTTAATGAACACGTAGGGTTTCAAATTACTGCAGCGTAGTCATAGCAAAGGAACTGTGTGCTCTCTGCCATGTCTGTAATATTACACAGGAAATAACAAGACGTCTTACTGTACATACCATCTCCTCAGTTTTAACATCTTAAGAACAAGTATTATTCTCTTTCATCTACAAATGACTCGTTAGAACACATCCATCCACCAAGTAAGATCCCTTGACCTGCTCTCAAATGGCATGTGCCTCGTGTACTAGGGTGTGTGCATTAGCCCTAACCTAACGTTACGTACGAACTAAACAGAATGCGACTTGTCAGCTCTTATTGTGCACGTCCACAGGTGAACACTTTTGTGTTAGGTCATATTACACATGAACTTGCATTTTCTCACGTAAGTGCATTTCTCTGTTCCACAAGATACAAATTTGATTGCTGGATTGTATCCTGCACTGTTTATGCGATATAGCTTTGCCAGGTAGTTCTCTACATATAGCAATTTTACCACTGCTCTACCTAAGCCTTTTGCTCTTTTGGCTTTCTTACAGTCGAGTGTGTGATAGACAGCATAAACTGTATATCAAACCCAGTTCACCTTTGTATTTGTAATCCAAGTAATAATTTGAAAAGTCACAAATGTAATCAGTTTTAAACCTTATCTCTGTTTTGTTTTGTTTAATATGTTTATGACATGCATATTAACCTGAATTCGAACCCTCTAGTGAAAAGGCTAACAGCTTAACCACTGCACCACCATGCCCTTGTTTCTTAGTTCAACTCGTTCTAGGCCTCAGACCTGGAAATCGAGTTAAGACTACCAACACAAGAGCTAAAAGTGCTTACCACTGCAACACAAAAAATAAATAAATGGATAGCTGGTAACATTAGACAACCGGAAATGATTATATTTCTGTTAGCAATGCATTTCGTCATCAGCCTACTGTCTAAGCACTGAGAGCAACACAGTTTAGTTTAGAACAAGCGAGTGTGTGTGTTTGTATTGATTATTAGCCTCAAGTATTTAAAGCTTGGTGTGTGTAGCGATCATTTTGTCTCGGTAACCACTGAGCATTTTTGTGTTTTAGCTATCCTCTTTAACCAATCAAATAAAGATAGTCTACTCTTAATTCTTGAGAAATCAGAGTTTGCGTACACCGTTTCTCATTTATTAACCCATACCTGCAACCAATACTCTCTCTATACTGCAGTTTGATCTGAAAACAAGTTTCAATGTTAAATGACTTGTCAGTCACAATACATGTAGCCTACACTAATTCTTTCTCTACCTAGCTATGTTTCATCACACATGGTAAACATCTCACATGTTCGTACCCGATTATTAGTTTATAAAATCTCAGGTCAATGACCTTGATGTATTGGGTACTTTTGGTAAATGCATTGGTCATGAGAAAGGGTTGACCATTCTAAGTCCTATGACACCTCACATGTTAATATTCAATTATTAGTTTATAAAATCTTAGGTCAATGACCTTGCTGTTTTGAATCTTTTGGGTAAATTCGTTGGTCATGGAAAAGGGTTGACCATCCTGAGTCGCATGACACCTCACTTGACCCTCTCTGATTATTAGTTAGCGAGATATTAACAAAAGTGTAGTTAGACCCTTTTAACAAAATAATAATAGATTCAAAAACAAAATGTCACCTCAAGTCCAACGACCTCTAATACAAGTCCCATAGCCTTATTGGTTCATGAAATGTTAAAAAGCTAATTACCTATTAGTTTTGGATCTTTTGGTAATTTAAAAATAAATAACTCATTTATAAATCTGTATTCAAAAAGCCCGCCCTCTTACAAAAACCCCAAGTGCACATGCGTAAAAACAAAACAAAAACATAAATGTTAATTCATAGTAGCGATCGGCTCTTTGCTTGCGTATCATGTGGAACAACGTTTAATTTCATTATAGCATTAGGGGTCATGAGCCAGTCAAAAGGAACCGGTCTAAAGGGATTAATCAAAAAGGACCCGTCAACAAGGACCCGTCCACAGGGGCTCGTCCACAAGGACCCGTCAACAAGGACCCGTCAACAATGACCCGTCCACAGGGACTCGTCCACAAGGACCCGTCCACAGGGGCTTGCGTGTGCATGCAAATCATCTTATCTAGTTTCAAATTTAGCCACTACGGCGCGTGCAACACACAGGAAGTGCGTGGGAACATACGATTACGTCAGCGAAACATGAACTCACTTGTCTGTTGTATGACTATCAGTTTAGTAGTGGCATCATGCAGCGAAAGACGTTTACTTACACACAATCCATCATTATGGTAAGCTTTTTTTCTTTTCATTATGGAAATCTCCTTATTAGAATAAAATGTTATAGTGGTTCTGGTCACTTATAGCTAAACTGTAATAGATATGATTTTTTTTTGTTTCTTTATAGGCTACTACAATAAATATTTTCAATGCTATGGGGGCAGAACTCTTGATTAGAGAGAAAAAAAAGCTCACTGAATTACCAATGCATACTCTTTTCCGTATCATTAACATTCAAAAAGTGGACACAATGTATGGTGAACGTGTATTATGCGTTAGTGAAAATTTTCAGACATTCCTTTCTACACGTTTTAATGATATAAGTCAGAAAAGTGTGCTCGAGGATCTAAATCGTGGTGGACATTCTCTATATCTAATTTATGAGAGTATAAAAACAATAAATGTATTGTACATTCTGACTTTGAAGTTAGGTTAGGTTAGGTAAGGTAAGGTGGGATCTGGTTAGGTTAGGTAAGGTTAGGTTAGGTTAGGTTAGGTGAAGTTGGGTTAGACAGAATGGCTGCGGTATGAATCAAAAGCCAGCTCCTGTCAGTTTTGCCCCACAAGGTTGAGTGTACCCCATTCCAACCCTCAGCCTAGAATTAAATTTTTTGACAGAGCCGGGACTCGAACCCGAGCCTCCACAGTAACAGCTAAAAATGCTAGCCACTACACCATAAAGTGGGGCAATAAAAGGCTGGTCTTGACTGTACATGATCAATCAATAATTACCTAATAATAATAATAATACTAATAATAATAAATATTCCATTTAGCAACTACATAGTCGACCTCTCCCTGGGTTCTTTTACATGCCAACATCGTATGACATGCGTGTCTTAATTTTTGCCGCCTTTCAAAAATCACTTACTACGACCAAGATCGAACCTGCAAGCTTGTGGTTAGTAGTCCGACACAATAACCACTCACCCACCGTGGCAAGCTATCAATCAATAAATACCTAATAAAATTAATAATAATAATAATAATAAAAACAATAAATATTCCATTTAGTAACTTCACGGCCGTCCTCCCCCTGTGACAGCGTGGCAGCCATATTGCCCATTAGCCCCTGACCCAGCTATGACTGACCTCTCCATAAGAATAACATAAGGCAGTTGCGTGCGGCGGCCATCTTGCCCATTAGCCCCTGTCCCAGCTTCGGCTTATCTTACCTACTCACTTTGTAATGCACTGGTATCTAATTTAGTTCAATTGTTTACATAACCACAAGATGGCGGCTGTGCGAATTTTAAAATTAAGTTTTTATTTCTAGTGTCGTAATCTTGCGATCGAAGTGAAAGTTTGTATAATGAACCTACGCAATAATTTTCCTTTAATGGTACATGACTCTATGGCCTATACATATAACAATCCAACATTGCGGCCATCCGAAATATTTAGTTGGATCTCAATATCTACGAATCTATTACAGCAATCAAACTGAATTTTTTAATGGTCATAGGGGCTATTAACAGTAGTTTACTTATACGACTTTCAATAACTTGGTGATCACAAATCCAACATGGCGGGGACGCGAAGTATAAATATTCACATGGTCTTTTCTCGCAATTTAACCATCCGAGTGCAGTGAAACTTGCTACAGTAAATCCTTATACAAATGTTAATCCACTGGCATCTAATTTTTTCAATTGTTTCCATTAACACAAGATGGCAGTTGTGCGAAATTTTAAAATCTCGTTTTTACTTCTTGTGTCCTAATCATGTGATTGAAGTTTGAATACTACACGCACACAATAATCGTTCTGTAACAGTACATAATTCTAACACCTACATATATAAAAATCCCACATGGCGACCATCCGCAATATTTAGTCGGTTCTCAATATCTACGAATCTACTACAGCAATCAATCTGAAATTTTGGTATGTTGATAGTGACAATTAACATAAGTAGGATATATGAAAATAGGCTGTATAGTTCTTCACGGAACTACTTGTTATTTATGTCGATACATGGTGATACAACTAGGTACATTTATCTTTTTAGAAAAGAACATTATGACGTTGATTCACAAAGAGAAGCGAACTTCTATTGACATACCGGTAAACTATTCCTCCCATTCATGCCATTAAGATGATGTATCCAACGTTTCAGAGCAGCCAAATACCGGTACCGTAATGAATATCACGAAGCAAGTAAGAAATGAAACAAAAATTGCGGGGGTGCGGTACGTCTCATCAACAACTAGCGACAGGTAAGTCATCATCATCATCTTGCACAGTTTCCAGCCTCTGGCCGGTTCTGTTTGGAACACAAGCCTCTCCAACGTCTTCTGTCTTCCCACCATCTCTCAGCCTCCACCCTTGTCCAGTCTTCTCCTCTCTTCTTCACGCTTTCTTCCACCCCCTTCAGCCACCTGTCACTCGGTCATCCTCTCGGTCTCTTTCCTTTCCACTTCGTCTCGTGTATCCTCCTGGGTATCCTCTTCTCCTCCATTCGTTTTACATGTCCATACCATCTAAGTCTAGATTTCTCTATATCATCCTGTCACCGTCATTAATTCTCTGGTCCTCTCATTTCTTATTCTGTCCATATTTGTAGCTCCAATACTGCTTCTCAGGAACCTCATCTCACTGGCCTGTATTTTGCTCTTCTCCAGTGTCGGATTGTGTGTCTAGTTTGAACTGGGTGTTATGTACCACTAGAAGGATATTGTGTTTAGTGGCGTCAGATTGCCTGTAAGCAACTCGAACCGATTAACAATACCTGTCCCGCAAGCAAAGTTCACATTCACGTAGCCTATTGAATGTATTGGTAGATTTCTTATATAGGTACGGTACTTTAAGGGCTGACAATTTAATATGTTTGCCTGAAATAAAGAGTGTGAGTATATAGCAATATAGTAACCGTATGTTGGATACTTAATTTCCCTGTTCTACAAGCAGGCACCATTATTTCTTCATTTTATCTATAGAATCACAATGATAAACATTAACAACTTGTTCGACCTTGACAGTCAACTTGTAAACATAGTTAGTTAGTTATTGTTGTTTTAAGGGGCGGAACTACGAGGTCATCTGATTTAGAGTAATGTTGAACGTGACGGTTGTACAAGTTCTACTGGTTTTGACAAATATAGCCGCTCCTTTTCACTGGGAACTTCGAGGGGTCCGAAATTACCTCATTTGATTTATGAAATCACAGATTTAGAGTACTGGTGAAAGTAAGGTGTTTAATTAATTCTTAAGAGCTCTCTGTTTTTTTTTTTTTTTCTAGTTTCCAGATCAGAATGGGGGAACAACCTTCGATCAAGATTGAGCCAGAATGGATAACTCATACACATGAATTCTCTAACCTGGCAAGTTGTGTTTTAATTCGTATATTGTGTAACATGGCAATCTTAGTCTTGGGCATGACAAGAAAGGGGTAATGACTTAATACAGTACTTAACAGTAATTGGAACGCTAACGAGGATCCGTTAACTTTTACTTTTTATGATGCACATAACTTTGTACTCATATTAACATTGGAACACACTTGTAATACTCTGCAGGATTCAAGTGAGCTGTTGCCCTCTGATAACCTGCAGGACGAGGATGGTGATATATTTGTGAATGAAAGGAACATGGACTACAGGTAATTATAGGTTCTGCATTTCTTCTCTCATAATAATACAAGTGATTTTAAGATTGAATATTACTTGGAAGATTAGACTTTTTTCTATAAGAACAGCTCACATTAGCTGATGGATTGGTATTGATACTGCAGTTCCACTCTGCTTGCACGCTAGATCATATTCTAGGTGAAATCCTACACAACGTGCAATGTAAAAACTCGAACTTATAAGGCAGTAATGTTATGATTCCCCTCAAGTGAATGTAATGCTGGTTGTGTATCCTATTACTTATAGGCTAGTGGGGAATGGGGAAACCACAGTCGTCAGCAAACATGTTTCTAATGAATGATCATCTCTACATCCTTCTTCTTCTGTTAATTGAAACGTGACCGCCATCGGAAGAGACAGAATATCTCAGATACAAGGAAGTAGTGCTAAGCAATTACATGACTAATGGTCTTTGCCTGTGGTAGCGCGTCAGTGAACCTGTAATATAAAAGATAAGTTTGTGGGGTGCCGTGCTCCGTAGAATAATTTGTATAAATTGTTATGATAGCTTTTAAGTGAATAGATAGAATGTAAATATTAACTCACCACAATTACAGTAATTGGAAGTTGCTAGAGACACACATGACCTGAGTGGAGCCCGTCATTGCTTCTGCTCACTTGTGCCAGGCAACTCGTTTCCATATTTTCGTTGCACCACCTCTGGTCAACTCTCCGTCAATTCTGATCGTGACCTATACTGGAATTCATCCGTTTTCTCACATATTTTGACTGTTTTCTTTACAACCGTATAACTAATTCTTTAAGGGGTCAGGCTTCTTTCTTCTCTCCATGATGTCTGTCTGTTAGGTAGCCAGCCCGAAGGCTGGTTGGATCCTCAAAATGCACCGCCATCAGGTTATGTGGGTAGATACCCACAAAAATCCAAGGCAGCGCTATATTGAGGCATACTAAGCAAGATGAGGAGTGAGGTAGTTTGCCATTGCTTTCCTCACTGAGTCATTACAGCAGTACTAACCCTACGAGTAGAACCTTTCACAGCACTTACTGTGCCCTGAATGTCATTACTCCATGATATAATGGTGTAATTGTATAGCACAACAGGCTGGAATGTTACGTATTCTGTTATAGTCCATATTTACCAAAGGTAACTATAATGCCAGAGTGTACCCTACCTTCAATGGTGCATAATGTGCAATACCAACAAGAGAACATTCAAATGCAATTTCCTTAACCCACTGAAGCGTTGTAGAAATATTGATTAGGTCGGAAGTAGTAATTTAGTTTTGAAATGCACTTAGGCCTCTATGGAGGGATATGTGTGCCATGCATAAATGCGCACGTGAAGGAGAGAAGGGTTGCCTTGTTCTCATATTCTGTCATAAGAAGTACACTCTGCACGTAGTGATGTGGGCCGGGCAAATGCCCAGTGGGCAGGACATCTATAAATGGACAGTTTTAAGCGCCCAAAATTTGGGAATTTAAGAAAGCTTCTTTTTTAACTATTTACTACTTGTGATTGTTAGTAGAGCATCTAATACATAATAAAACCATTACCGTAATCAAAGGTACATTTCATGGATAAACTAGTAATGCCTGAATATTGCTAATAATAATTTAATTATCCTGTGTCAATGTTGTCAATAACATCTAAATGCGAATTATGTATATCTGGTTTGAATAAAACATTGTATTACTGAGTTAGGCCTGCAGCCCTACTCATTTATATTTAGGAATATTAGGTAGGAGTTTGATTATGGTGTGAATAGTGGCTTTGGGAGGAGGGTGGATGGGCTGGGCCCTGGGCAGCCATTGTGCTATGATCTTGGAATGGGGGTAGGGTGGTTGTGGCCTTGAGATTGGCGAGGCATTCTACCACCAGCAGCCCAGCCCAGTTAGTTGTGAAGTAGAGCTGTCTGTTGAGTGGTTGAGTCTGAGATAACCTCACTTCTTTCTTAGGCTATTTATATTTTTAAAGTGTTAGATTAAATCATTACAAAATGCTTAGGAAAAAAGGACTATTTGGAACTTTTTTAATTTGAAAGGGAAAGAAGTATCTTGTAAATATTGCAATAAGGACTAATAACAGTCACATTGTAACAAAATGGAAAAGCACATAAAGAAGGGGTTTAAGTGCCCTCAGGATCGTAAAAAAAAGTGCTTCAGTTCGGTACTGTTACAGTGGTTGAAAAACCTTTTTGAAAGAAAACCATCTTATGAACCTTTACTAATTGAAGTGGATGATTTCAACAACAAATCTGAAGTACCAAGCACAAGCTCAGCCTCGGAACCAAAATCAAGTTCTTTCAGTGAATTCCTACAACAACTTCCGCAGCCTATTTTGGCCTCAACTCCTGTTTTTATGGATAAATATATAGAATACATATATGTAGATAGGCCTACATATATGGCTAAAACAATATTTATATAAGCCTCGCATTATGAATATGTTTTTAAAGGAGGTAAATGCCCAAAATGCCTGGGCATTTATGGGTTTTGGGCATTTGCCCAGGCATTTATCTTGGACATTTGCCCCGACTTATAAATGCCTGGACATTTTACATCACTATCTGCACGTACATTCCCTGGTATGAGTTGGGGCCTTTAGGTATGTCGGTAGACTGCTGTGAAGTAGTGCAGTAAGTTGGAAGGATATGAGAACCCAGTAAGCCCTTTCACATGGGCTGCTCCATGTTTGGCTCTACTTCTTCATTCTGAGTTCCTTATTTTTTGAAGATTAAGGCTATTCGTTGAACTTTTCCTATTTAACATATTTCTTCTAGAAAATTAGGAGCCATTGTTAGCCTAATTTCCTCATATGAAAAAAGGACTTGTGAGATCACATTTGTCCCTGTGTGTGTATGTGCGTGTTTGTTTCCCCGTAATAAAATCTAAACGACTGGAGCGATTTGAATGAAACTCGATAACAATAGAGTTAGTACAATTGACCAATTGACCCTGAAATTTTGTATGGTGATAGAGAATACTATGATAAGTTCTCGTATTTGACTTATAAAAACCTGTTTCATACAAAACCAACACGGCGGCCAAGTAATGTTTAAATATGAGTGTTTCAGAGCAAAAATGGACCTAGTCCACGTCTTACACTTGCGAGAAAACATGAGGCAAAGTTAAAGCTATCCATGTAATTAAGCTTTAAAAATCTGCTGCACTCTAGGGGATTGATTTTGATATTCGGACTTGATTACCGCATAGCTACTGACACTTACTATGCTAAAGGGAGAAGCAAAACAAAATGTTACTTTTGGACTTGGTCCACTTTTGCACTGAACCACTCAAATATACATAAAGTTTATTCGCGATTCAGTTACCCGAACTTAGTGAAACTTGGCACAGTAAATGTTTCTACAAGATTTAATCCACTGGCATCTTACTTAAAAAAATTGCTTCGAATATTTTATATAGCGGCTGTGTGAATGGTTAAAATTAAGTAATTTTGTTCCCTAATCTTGCGATCAAATTGAAAGTTTGAATAATGAACCAACGCAATAATCTTCTTCTCTGGTTAACATGTACAAGAATCCAATATTGTGTTCATCGGAAATAATATACCGACCGGTTCTCAATATCTGCGAATCTATTGGAGCATCGAACTAAAATTTTGTAATTTGGCAGAGGCCATTAAAAAGGATCACTTATTGAAATTTTAATGACCTAGCGAACATAATACTAGCATGACGGTGACGCGAAATTTAACTATTTAAGTGGATTTTTCTCGCAATTCCCATTATAAATCAAGTTATCCCTCCAATTTCTAATTTCTTTTTGCTATAGGATATTCTTATAGGGGGAATTTTATGTGTTGCACCCGTATGGCTTCGAAATACCGCAGGGCCGAAGGCCAAAATCGATCTTCGTGAGATCCAATCATAAATAAACACATTCCACCGAAGACATGTACTTGAGTTAGTCCCAGCTCGGCTATGTTACTCTAAGGGTATAGGGTAAAGATTGGGTGGAGTTACGAAACTTCCTGAAAATTCTTGTTAATCGATTTAAAAAAAAGTAACTATATTCTCCTGCAAGTAACCAATTATTTAAAATAACGTTTCCTAGAAAGATTCAATTATATAAGAAAAAATGATGAGCAATATAACATAATCAATATAATAATTAATAAAGTAATAATTCCCTACATTATTGTCCTAACGCCCCTTAAGGAATCTTGTCATCCAAAAGATCATGGAACTTTAAAGCTAAGGAATGGCACAAAAAGAAAACTCCTACGCAAATACAAATGTTATTTAATCATAAAATTTGATCCCATTGCTCCTCTTTTCGGTAGCAGACGGCTAATCCATTCACGTTCTACAACGACTTATAATGCCAAATAAATACATTCTGAGTTTTGGTATCATTTGCGTCCTTCAAATAATGAATACACCAAGCTTGCTAAATCCTGATGTAAAATCCTATATTTACCATGCAACAGACATTTTACGCTACGCTGTATAAGAAACAAAAATATTTACACATGCAAAATAAGAAGAATCTGACCTGTGTCATAATCGTATGCTTACAGCCTATCCAGGTGTTTCACCTTCAAGTCGTCTCTCCGTCGGTTAAGTCTCGCAATTTGGATCCAAATATCATGGAATGTTCATCAGCTTATTAGAATATCGTGGTGTTTAACATCTTCTGTAGACTTCATTAAATTCATTTCAGGCTAGCTCGATTAAATACATTCTTAATCAACATAACGTTTGGCTGTACAAAATGCTTTTATACTCGTCTGTAATATTTGTCCATGTCTGCCTACACGTGGCTTGTCATTCTGTTTTCACTGGTATCTTATACAGCAATTTACACTCGGCTACGTTGCCTTTCTCGTTGTTTATATGCTGAAAAAATACAAAAAATATAAAATAAAACATGCTTGCACCTGTAACTTCAAATAATATCCACAGTTGCCCACTGCTTTCTGAATGCTCGTGATATAAGCAAGCCTCTGTGTTTGTGCTAAGTTACACTTACAATAAGAAATGTCATAATATCATGGCTGCCGTAGCGAATTGTACAGCTACTATTATACACAGTTAGACCTGTTAACACCACTAAAGGAATAACGAAATGAATTTGCATTTTATCAATATTACTGTAAGGGGAAGTAGTTAAAATCCTCAGCATCTTCGTTCCCTTAAGTAAGCCCTTTGATCTTCGGTTATACTTATCCGTCATGGATTGAATTGGATCGCTATCGTGATCGCGAAGGCACCTTTTCCCCCGGCGTTCAAATTTTATTTGGTTATGACGGAATTTAGAACCAGTGATATTGCGTACATTTACTCCATGATGCACTGCTTCTACACTTCTTTTAATGTGATTAGATAATTGCTCTGCTTTAAATCTGTCACTGATTTCTTCAATATTGAATTTGTTAATATTTTTACACAGTACACCCGCCTGGCCTCTTCCTCGTCCAATGGTAGATGATTTTATTACTACAATCTGGCTCCCAAAGCCTTCTATAATGAAGTTACACTGTACACACTCTATTTAATTTACGCAAGTATTTAATTAGTTCACAGATCATTATGTGAGATGTTCGATGCGATACTAGCGTATTCTGCAGTGACAAATAACTGTTTCTTACTATATTTGGAAGGATTCACTCAATTTCCACAACTTTCAATGGCATGCGGTTGGCTGCACGAATCTCCACACTCACGCTGTGGAGTCGAGTAGTACGGTACTGTAATAAATAAGCGTTTCCGGCTTCTTCCTCCCGCGACCAATCAGTCTGCTTCTTCATCATGTCCATCCGGATCATTGCAACCGTTTAATATTCCCATGTGTATTAATGACCGATATTATACAATAAATTTCCAATTCAATTGATTGGATTTTCTATCTCTTCCATAATGTAATCATGTTTTTCCGTCTCTTAAATTAGCTTAAGTTCACGGCTCACTCGCTCTTACAACAGCTTTCTTGTGCACTTTTTCTCCGTATAATACGTTCCTAAGTAGCTTCGGTTTGAAATCTCAGGATTTACTTTGATGTCGTCACGTATATGCAGTATATATGGTTATCAACTGATAAACATACCCAAGTCTGGTATGTTAATTCTGAAAATAGAACTCATATTCTCTACAAAAGTTCTGTTCAAAGTCTTGTATGTCACATTGTTTTGAAAAGGAGGTCATAGCAATGGAAACCATTTTTAATATTTAATTCCACGTATGCAGAGGAACGTGTTTGTAAAAGGAGTAATTTCTTTGCAGGATGATACTAATCTCACTGAGAATATCAAGATAGAAGAATTTTCCCTGCCAGAAATTTCTCCTTGCATCAAAATAGAAACACCATCTTTAGTGAGTGATGGAGATGTGAAAGTGGTAAGTACCTCTTTGGTTAACGGTTTGTTGCATTTTATAAAGGAGGTGACCTCATCGTTATCGTGTTCTCACCAATGATATTTAGGGATTAACGGAATATGTATTCATACCATGCTCCTGACAAATTGAACCTTCGGCTTACATGTTGTGCCGTAAGTTTTCGTCTCGCAGTCCTATAGTCTGTACTGTTCTGCCTTCTAGGAGCAAATTATACTTGGCTGACGTTTTATAGTTCATTTCAAGTTCTATAATTCCTTTAGGATCATTAAATTTCTAAATTCGCGTTTTTAGTGGGCGTGTCTTCGCTGTTCCATGTCGCTCTCCGTGGGTTTCTGTGGCTAGGGCAGTGCCTGGGGATTAACCCAATTGACACCTGCCAAGGAGTTGATGGCCTTCATCCTGTATATTTGTGACCTAATTTGCCAGTCCCTTTTGCCAACAAATATTATCATATATGGCTTCGTAATACCGCAGGGCCGAAGGCCAAAATCGATCTTCGTGGGATCGAATCACATGATATCAATATAGGGCAGATGGCGTAGCTTAGATATGAATAAAGTTGATTGAACGTAATGACACAAATTTTACTTGCAACATGGTGTAAATCGATACAGGAAGTGACATAATATGTAGAAACAAAACGCATACAGTAAATACAAAAAGAGAACATATGACCAATCTAATAAAGATAAATGTCTTTAAATTATAGAAATTGTCATATTCTAACACACTCACCTAATTTAAACACATTTCACACACAAATCAGTCACAATTTTCTTGTGCTTAACGTTGGGTAAGGCTTTCGTCATAATATCATCCACTAATTCATTAGTGCCAACATGATCTAATTCTACAAATCCTTCTCTGACCTTTTCCTTAATGAATAATATTCTTATATTAATGTGCTTTGTACGCTTATGAGATCGTTCATCTTTAGCAATACACAAAGCACCATTATTGTCATTGAAAATCTTCACACAAATTTTTCCTAAACCTAGAATCTCGAAAACATTCCTGATGTACAATGACTTTTTGATACCTTCAGTAAGTCCTATGTATTCTGACTCAGTACATGAAAGTGCCACAGTTTTTAAATGCCTAGACTGCCATGCAAACACCGAACCTCCTAACGTCATTACATATCCAGTGTGAGAGTAACCTTTTCAACATCACAAGCATAGGAAGCATCAACAAAACATTCAACACTCAAATTCCCACTTCGAGTGAACACAAGACCACAATTTTTAGTACCACTTTTACAAGCTGACCAGTGCTCGTCACTATAACATTTCTTGTATTGACTTAATTTACAAACAGTGTACATCAAGTCAGGTCTTGTAGAAATAGCTAAATACATCAAGGAACCTATCAATATCTGCTAAGGAATCCCTTCAGTTTTTGTTTCCAACTTTCGTAATTCACGACCTGGAGACATGGGTGTACTCTTTGGCAGACAGTTAACCATATTGAATTTCCTCAACAAATCCGACATGTACTCACTTTGGTCTAGTTTCAAAATACCACTCTTCTTGTTGTAGTTAACTCTCATTCCTAGACAATTTTTCAACTGACCTAAGAATTTCACTTCATATTTCCTTGCCAATAAACTATACAGTTTTTTTTTCAACATGCCAGTTAGTAAAAACAAATATACAGTATCATCAACATACAAACAGATATACATGGCAAAAGAACCTTCCATTTTTTGCAAAAACACAAGGACCTCAAACAGATTGAGTATATTCTAACTCCTAAAAGAAATCTTTGATATTTTCATTCCATGCACGACTAGCCTGTTTCAAACCGTAGATACTTTTCTTTAAGGCACATACTTTAAGATCTACAGCAAATCCTGCTGGCTGTTCCATATAAAAGGTTTCACTCAGATCACCATTGAGAAACGCGGTAGCAACGTCTACATGTTCAATATCAAAGCTCAATTCGTTAGATGTTGCCATAATCAATCTTTAAGTCTCTGGACGGACAACTGGAGAGTAAGTCTCCTGGTAATCAACACCCTTTTGCTGAGAAAAACCTCGAGCTACCAGTCTGGCCCTATGGCACTCGTAATTACCTGCAGCATCCTTTTTAACTTTAAAAACCCATTTGCTTTTAACAATATTCTGTCCCTCAGGCTTATCCACTAATTCCCATTCATGATTTTTCATTAGTGCATTGTACTCCTTATCAATGGCTTGTTTCCAATCAGGATCCTTAATTACCTCTACAGCAGAACTGGGAACAGTGTCAACTGCACTTAAGGCTGCACAAAAATCCATTTCATAATTTTTATGCCAAAAAGGGGGCTGATTTTTTCTCTGAGGTCTACCTGGCATCTCTACTTCTTCATCATTATTGCCATTGTGCTCTACAGTGGTATTCTCTACAGGAATTTCCCACAATGGGGTTAGTTCATTAAAATTAGGATCACAATCCGTACCATCCAGAACACATCCTAACATTTTCTCATCAAAAACTAAATTTCTAGATACAATCACATGACCTGGTCGGTTTGGATCAGCTAGCCTATACCCTTTCGAACCCTCACAATATCCTACCATTATTTTTTCTTCAGATTTAGGATCAAATTTCTTGCGTTTTACATCGGGTATCATAGACGTAGTTTTACATCCAAACACACGAATGTTAGACAGATCTACCTTCTTACCAGTCCAAACCTCTAGTGGTAGCTTATCGTTAAGGGCTACAGTGGGAGTCCTATTTTTGAGATAAATGGCAGTATTGACAGCTTCTGCCAAATATATTTTGTCCAGCTAGCCTGACAATGCATAGCTCTGGCACGTTCAGCACAAGTCCTATTGAGCCTTTCTGCGACTCCACATTGCCTTGGTGTATAGGGGACAGAGAATTCTAGAACAATACCATTATTAGCACAAAATTGTTTCATTTCATCATTGTCATATTCTCCTCCATCGGCACATCTAAATCTTTTGATTTTACCATCCATTTGATTTTCCACCATACACTTGAACTCCTTGAATTTGGATACAAATTCACTTTTCCTTTTTAAGAAATAAACAAAGCTCTTTCTAGAATAATCATCTGTGAATGTAACAAAACATGTGGCCCCACCATAAGAAACATTATCTGTTTCAGGAACACAAATGTCACTGTGAAGCACCTTTTCTGCCCTAGTGGCTGCTTTAGGAAATTGCAGTTTACTATGCTTCCCTTTCACACAAGGGATTCAAACTTCAGTTTCAGATTGAGTGAAAGATATTCCGTCTGCTAATTTTTCTAACTTTGATAATCCCTGATAATTCAAATGCCCCATTCTCTGATGCCAGAGTTCTTGGGAACAAGTAGAAGATAGCAATGCAGTGTTTTCTCTTACCTTAGAAGCCTCTTCATTTTTTTCATACACAGTAGCAGAAGACATACCATCACGATCTAGCCTATAAATTCCATTCACAGCACTCCCTTTCAACACGCTTTCACCTTGGATTTTTACATTATCGTCAGTAAACACATTAACACCATTTTTATCAAATACAAGTATATTACCTTTACTAGCTATTTGATGTATTGACATCAAGTTGGCTGCACTATCTGGAAAAACATTACATTTGAAATGGTTGCTTTTGTTTCACCTTTATTACTGATGTTTAAAGTAACACTTCCAACACCTTTACTTTTCATCACTGAGTTGTCAGCTACTATGATTTCCTGAAAAAGACTAAGGTCAATGAAATCTGCCAAATCCTCTCTATGAGACACAGGTTTGCTGCAACAACTATCAAAATACCACTCCTCTCTGCCTAAACTTGCTCTAGCTACAAAAACATCCAACAGTCCAACATTTTTTATGCTTTGATTTGAATCTCGATATCGCCCACCAGGGTTGGATTGCTTCTTATTCTTTTCCTTATTTTGGTCTTTCATCATCTTCTTCAAATCTGGGCAGTCTGGTTTCTTGTGACCTAACCCTTTACAATGATAACATGTTGGTTGAGCAGTGTTATTCTTGCTTGAAGCACTTACCGACAGAGCAGTTTCACTTTGCTTAGCAGCCTTTCCTTCATCATAATTATGAAGAAAATCTAATATTGATTCTAGAGACACCTTTTTGTTTGCAGAATGAGTGAAGTGCATGAATCAGGCAAACCATGCAACATCATCGAACCAATCTTTTCATCAGTATATGTAACACCACTATCTGCAAGTTTACCACGAACACTCAAGATGTGACTGACATACTCGTCCACTGATTTATAGTTCTCCAGCCTAGCTCTGTAGAGTTTCCTCTCCAGCATGAGTTGACCAGCGACGCCCTGTTCTCCGAAATCCTTGGCAAGCTTATCCCAGGCAGCTTTCGCTGTGTTGAGACCCAAGAGACTAGAGTGGCAGGATGTTGCCACAGCCATTCCAATTTTGGCCATTGCTCGTAGATCACGCCCTTCATCAGTATCGTTGCCCTCAACAGCTTTCCATAGTCCACAGTCTATTAGAAAGCACATCATCTGAAACTTCCATGTTGCATAGTTCGTCCTTCCTTCGTGTGTGACTATGACGGGTACACCAGACACCGACAATACTGTAGTTGAGGGACCCAAAGAGGGACCTGCGCCAGTCTCCGGCATTTTTGTAAAAGCCTTTAAGGCCACAAAAAAAACAGAAAGAACTGTTCACCACACAAACGGGTGATGCAGCAATGCTGTCCACACGAGGTATAAAGAACGTAACCTCACTTCGTTATTTGCACATTAGAGTGTTTACTTTTCTTTTTAAGTTACACATCGATGTGTGTAACTGATATTAATATAGGGCAGATGGCGTAGCTTAGATATGAATAAAGTTGATTAATCTTAATGACACAAATTTTACTTGCAACATGGTGTAAATCGATACAGGAAGTGACATAGTATGTAGGAACAAAAAATATACAGTAAATACAAAAAGAGAACATATGACTAACCTAATAAAGATAAATGTCTTTAAATTATAGAATTTGTCATATTCTAAGATCACAAACAAACACATACCATCACAGACATGCACTCGAGCTAGTCCCAGCTCGGATACGTTACTCTAAGGTTATCGGGTAAGGATTGGTTGGAGTTACGGAACTACCTGAAAATTCTTGTTAATTAAAAAAGGTAACTATATTCAACTGCTAATAACTAACTATTTGAAATAACGTTTTCTTGACCGATTCAATTATCTAAGAAAAATGCTGATCAATATAACAAAAACCACATAATAATTAATGATGTACATTGTCCTAACGCCCCTTAAGGAATCCTATGTTTCATTCCTACACCATTGTCCTACCGCCCCTTAAGGAATCCTATGTTTCATTCCTACACCATTGTCCTAACGCCCCTTAAGGAATCCTATGTTTCATTCCTACACCATTGTCCTAACGCCCCTTAAGGAATCCTATGTTTCATTCCTACACCATTGTCCTAACGCCCCTTGAGGAATCCTATGTTTCATTCCTACACCATTGTCCTAACGCCCCTTAAGGAATCCTATGTTTCATTCCTACACCATTGTCCTAACGCCCCTTAAGGAATCCTATGTTTCATTCCTACACCATTGTCCTAACGCCCCTTAAGGAATCCTATGTTTCATTCCTACACCATTGTCCTAACGCCCCTTAAGGAATCCTATGTTTCATTCCTACACCTTTGTCCTAACGCCCCTTAAGGAATCCTATGTTTCATTCCTACACCATTGTCCTAATGCCCCTTGAGGAATCCTATGTTTCATTCCTACACCATTGTCCTAACGCCCCTTAAGGAATCCTATGTTTCATTCCTACACCATTGTTCTAACGCCCCTTAAGGAATCCTATGTTTTATTCCTACACCATTGTCCTAACGCCCCTTAAGGAATCCTATGTTTCATTCCTACACCATTGTCCTAACGCCCCTTAAGGAATCCTATGTTTCATTCCTACACCATTGTCCTAACGCCCCTTAAGGAATCCTATGTTTCATTCCTACACCATTGTCCTAACGCCCCTTAAGGAATCCTATGTTTCATTCCTACACCATTGTCCTAACGCCCCTTAAGGAATCCTATGTTTCATTCCTACACCATTGTCCTAACGCCCCTTAAGGAATCCTATGTTTCATTCCTACACCATTGTCCTAACGCCCCTTAAGGAATCCTATGTTTCATTCCTACACCATTGTCCTAATACCTCTTAAGGAATCCTATGTTTCATTCCTACACCATTGTACTAACGCCCCTTCAGGAATCCTATGTTTCATTCCTACACCATTGTCCTAACGCCCCTTAAGGAATCCTATGTTTCATTCCTACACCATTGTCCTAACGCCCCTTAAGGAATCCTATGTTTCATTCCTACACCATTGTCCTAACGCCTCTTTAGGAATCCTATGTTTCATTCCTACACCATTGTCCTAACGCCCCTTAAGGAAACCATTGTTTCATTCCTACACCATTGTCCTAACGCCCCTTAAGGAATCCTATGTTTCATTCCTACAGCATTGTTCTAACGCCCCTTAAGGAAACCTATGTTTCATTCCTACACCATTGTCCTAACGCCCCTTAAGGAATCCTATGTTTCATTCCTACACCATTGTCCTAACGCCCCTTAAGGAATCCTATGTTTCATTCCTACGCCATTGTCCTAACGCCCCTTGAGGAATCCTATGTTTCATTCCTACACCATTGTCCTAACGCCCCTTAAGGAATCCTATGTTTCATTCCTACACCATTGTCCTAACGCCCCTTCAGGAATCCTATGTTTCATTGCTACACCATTGTCCTAACGCCCCTTAAGGAATCCTATGTTTCATTCCTACACCATTGTCCTAACGCCCTTTGAGGAATCCTATGTTTCATTCCTACACCATTGTCCTAACGCCCCTTAAGGAATCCTATGTTTCATTCCTACACCATTGTCCTAACGCCCCTTAAGGAATCCTATGTTTCATTCCTACACCATTGTCCTAACGCCCCTTGAGGAATCCTATGTTTCATTCCTACACCATTGTCCTAACGCCCCTTAAGGAATCCTATGTTTCAAAAAATCACGGAACTTTAAAGCTAAGGAACGGCTCAAATAAAGAAAATTATATGCAAATACAAATGTTATTTAAAAATAAAATTTAATCCCATTGCTCCTATTTTCGGTAGCAGACGGCTAATCCATTCACGTTGTACAACGACTTACAAAGCAAAATAAATACATTCTGAGATTTTGGTATAATTTGCAACACTCAATTAATTAATAAACCAACTTGCTAAATCCTGATGTAAGATCTTATATTTGCTATGCAACAGACATTTTATGCTATGCTGTATAAGAAACAATAATATTTACACATGCAAAATTAGAAGAATCTCACCTGTGTCGTAATCGTCTGCTTACAGCCAATCAGGTGTTTCACCTTCAAGTCGTCTCTCCATCTGTTAAGTCTCGCAATTTGAATCAAAATATCATGAAAAGTTCATCAGCTTATTAGAATATCGTGGTGTTTAACATCTTCTGTAAACTTCATTACATTCATTTCTGGCCAACACGTTTAAATACATTCTTAATCAACATAACGTTCGGCTGTACAAAATGCTTTTATACTTGTCTGTAGTATTTGTCAATGTCTGTCTACACGTGGCTTGTCATTCTGTTTTCAATGGTATCTTATACAGCAATTTACACTCGGCTACGTTGCCTTTCTCGTTGTTTATATGCTGAAAAAATACAAAAGAATATAAAATAAAACATGCTTGCACCTGTAACTTCAAATAATATCCACAGTTGCCCACTGCTTTCTGAATTCTCGCGATATTAGCAAGCCTCTGTGCTTGTGCTAAGTTACACATACAATAAGAAATGTCATAATATCATGGCTGCCGTAGTGAATTGTACAGCTACTATTATACACAGTTTGACCTGTTAACACCACTAAAGGAATAACGAAATGTATTTGCATTGTATCAAGTTTACTGTAAGGGGAAGTAGTAAAAGTCCTCAGCATCATCGTTCTATTAAGTTAGCCCTTTAATCTTCGTATAGACTTATCCCTCCTGGAGGGGCGTGGTGGCGCACCGGTCAAGCTGTTGGCCTCTCACCACGGCATGTGAGATTTTCAAAGTGAAATTCCATGTCCTGTGGTTTGGATTCCACGTAAAAAGGAGGTCCCGTGGCTTACGATCTCACGATTAACGGTCACGTAAAACTACAATCTTCCATCTTTATCCCTCCTGGATCGAATTGGATCACCATCGTGATCACGAAATGACCGCCTCCCACGACGTTCAAGATTTTATTTGGTTATGACGGGATTTAGAACCAGTGATATCGCGTACATGATGCACTGCTTCTACACTTCTTTTAATGTGATTAGATAACTGCTCTGTTTTGAATCTGTCACTGATTCCGTCACTATTGAATTGTTAATATGTTTACACAGTACAGCGGCCTGGCCACTTCCTCGTCAAATGTTAATGATTTTATTACTACAATCTGTCTCCCAAAGCCTTCTATAATGAAGTTACATTGTACACACTCTATTTAATTTACGCAAGTATTTAATTAGTTCGCACACCATTATGTGAAATGTTCGATGCGATACTAGCGTATTCTGCAGTGGCAAATAACTGTTTCTTAATATATTTGGAAGGATTCACTCAATTTCCACAACTTTCAAAGCCATGCGGTTGGCTGCACGAATCTCCACACTCACGCTTTGGATTCGAGAAGTACGCTACTGTAATAAATAAGTGTGTCCGGCTTCTTCCTCCCGCGACCAATCAGTCTGCTTCTTCATCATGTCCTTCCGGATCATTGCAACCGTTTAATATTCCCATGTGTATTAATGACCGATATTATACAATAAATTTCCAATTCAATTTATTGGATTATCTATCTCTTCCATAATGTAATCTTGTTTTTCCATCTCTTAAATTAGCTGAAGTTCACGGCTCACTCGCTCTTACAACAGCCTTCTCGTGCACTTTTTCTCCGTATAATACGTTCCTAAGTTGCTTCGGTTTGAAATCTCAGGGTTTACTTTGATGTCGTCACGTATATGCAGTATATATGGTTATCAACTGATAAACATACCCAAGTCTGGTATGTTAAATCTGAAATTAGAACTCATATTCTCTACAAAAGTTCTGTTCAAAGTCTTGTATGCCACATTGTTTTGAGAAGGAGGTCATAGCAATGGAAACCATTTTCAATATTTAATTCCACGTATGCAGATGAACGTGTTTGTAAAGGGAGTAATTTCTCTGCAGGATGATACTAATCTCACTGAGAATATCAAGATAGAAGAATTTTCCCCGCCAGAAATTTCTCCTTGCATCAAAATAGAAACACCATCTTTAGTGAGTGATGGAGATGTGAACGTGGTAAGTACCTCTTAGGTTAACGGTTTGTTGCATTTTATAAAGGAGGTGACATCATCGTTATCGTGTTCTCACCAATGATATTTAGGGATTAACGGAATATGTATTCATACCGTGGTCCTGACAAATTGAAACTTTCGGCTTACATGTTGTGCCGAAAGTTTTCGTCTCGCAGTCCTATAGTCTGTACTTTTCTACCTTCTAGGAGCTAATTATACTTGGCTGACGTTTTATAGTTCCTTTCAAGTTCTATAATTCCTTTAGGATCATTACATTTCTAAATTCGCGTTTTTAGTGGGCGTGTCTTCGCTGTTCCATGTCGCTCTCCGTGCGTTTCTGTGGCTAGGGACAGTGCCGGGGATTAACCCAATTGACACCTGCCAAGGAGTTGATGGCCTTCATCCTGTATATTTGTGACCTAATTTGCCAGTCCCTTTTGCCAACAAATATTATGAAATATGGCTTCGTAATACCGCAGGGCCGAAGGCCAAAATCGATCTTCGTGAGATCGAATCCCATGATATTAATATAGGGCAGATGGCGTAGCTTAGATATGATGAAAGTTGATTAAACGTAATGACACAAATTTTACTTGCAACATGGTGTAAATCGATACAGGAAGTGACATATTATGTAGAAACAAAACGCATACAGTAAATACAAAAAGAGAACATATGACCAACCTAATAAAGATAAATGTCTTTAAATTATAGAAATTGTCATATTCGGACACACTCACCTAATTTAAACACATTTCACACACAAATCAGTCACAATTTTCTTGTGCTTTACGTTGGGTAAGGCTTTCGTCATAATATCATCCACTAATTCATTAGTGCCAACATGATCTAATTCTACAAATACTTCTCTGACCTTTTCCTTAATGAATAATCTTCTTATATTAATGTGCTTTGTACGCTTATGAGATTGTTCATCTTTAGCAATACACAAAGCACCATTATTGTCATTGAAAATCTTCACACAAATTTTTCCTAAACCTAGAATCTCGAAAACATTCCTGATGTTCAATGACTTTTTGATACCTTCAGTAAGTCCTGTGTATTCTGACTCAGTACTTGACAGTGTCACAGTGCCATGCAAACACCGAACCTCCTAACTTCATTACATATCCAGTGTGAGAGTAACCTTTTCAACATCACAAGCATAGGAAGCATCAACAAAACAATCAACACTCAAATTTCCACTTCGAGTGAACACATGACCACAATTTTTAGTACCACTAATCTATGTCAGCACTCTTTTACAAGCTGACCAGTGCTCGTCACTATAACATTTCTTGTATTGACTTAATTTGCAAACAGTGTACATCTCTTGTAGAAATAGCTAAATACATCAAGGAACCTATCAATATCTGATAAGGAATCCCTTCAGTTTTTGTTTCCAACTTTGGTAATTCACGACCTGCAGACATGGGTGTACTCTTTGGCAGACAGTTAACCATATTGAATTTCCTCAACAAATTCGACATGTACTCACTTTGGTCTAGTTTCAAAATACCACTCTTCTTGTTGTAGTTAACTCTCATTCCTAGACAATTTTTCAACTGACCTAAGAATTTCACTTCATATTTCCTTGCCAATAAACTATACAGTTTTTTTCAACATGCCAGTTAGTAAAAACAAATATATCATCAACATACAAACAGTATACATGGCAAAAGAACCTTCCTTTTTTACAAAAACACAAGGATCTCAAACAGATTGAGTATATTCTAACTCCTTAAAGAAATCTTTGATATTTTCATTCCATGCACGACTAGCCTGTTTCAAACCATAGATACTTTGCTTTAAGGCACATACTTTACCATCTACAGCAAATCCTGCTGGCTGTTCCATATAAAAGGTTTCACTCAGATCACCATTGAGAAACGCGGTAGCAACGTCTACATGTTCCATATCAAAGCTCAATTCGTTAGATATTGCCATAATCAATCTTTAAGTCTCTGGACGGACAACTGGAGAGTAAGTCTCCTGGTAATCAACACCCTTTTGCTGAGAAAAACCTCGAGCTACCATTCTGGTCCTATGGCACTCGTAATTACCTTCAGCATCCTTTTTAACTTTAAAAACCCATTTGCTTTTAACAATATTTTGTCCCTCAGGCTTATCCACTAATTCCCATTCATGATTTTTCATTAGTGCATTGTACTCCTTATCAATGGCTTGTTTCCAATCAGGATCCTTAATTACCTCTACAGCAGAACTGGGAACAGTGTCAACTGCACTTAAGGCTGCACAAAAATCCATTTCATAATTTTTATGCCAAAAAGGGGGCTGATTTTTTCTCTGAGGTCTACCTGGCATCTCTACTTCTTCATCATTATTGTCATTGTGGTCGACAGTGATATTCTCTACAGGAATTTCCCACAATGGGGTTAGTTCATTAAAATTAGGATCACAATCCGTACCATCCAGAACACATCCTAACTTTTTCTCATCAAGAATTAAATTTCTAGATACAATCACATGACCTGGTCGGTTTGGATCAGCTAGCCTATACCCTTTCGAACCCTCACAATATCCTACCATTATTTTTTCTTCAGATTTAGGATCAAATTTCTTGCGTTTTACATCGGGTATCATAGACGTAGTTTTACATCCAAACACACGAATGTTAGACAGATCTACCTTCTTACCAGTCCAAACCTCTAGTGGTAACTTATCATTGAGGGCTACAGTGGGAGTCCTATTTTTGAGATAAATGGCAGTATTGACAGCTTCTGCCCAATATCTCTTGTCCAGCTAGCCTGACAATGCATAGCTCTGGCACGTTCAGCACAAGTCCTATTGAGCCTTTCTGCGACTCCACATTGCCTTGGTGTATAGGGGACAGAGAATTCTAGGACAATACCATTATTAGCACAAAATTGTTTCATTTCATCATTGTCATATTATCCTCCATCGGCACATCTAAATCTTTTGATTTTACCATCCATTTGATTTTCCACCATACACTTGAACTCCTTGAATTTGGATACAAATTCACTTTTCCATTTTAAGAAATAAACAAAGGTCATTCTAGAATAATCATCTGTGAATGTAACAAAACATGTGGCCCCACCATAAGAAACATTATCTGTTTCAGGAACACAAATGTCACTGTGAAGCACCTTTACTGCCCTAGTGGCTGCTTTAGGAAATGGCAGTTTACTATGCCTCCCTTTCACACAAGGGATTCAAACTTCAGTTTCAGATTGAGTGAAAGATATTCCATCTGCTAATTTTTCTAACTTTGATAATCCCTGATAATTCAAATGCCCCATTCTCTGATGCCAGAGTTCTTGGGAACAATTAGAAGATAGCAATGCAGTGTTTTCTCTTACCTTAGAAGCCTTTTCATTTTTTTCATACACAGTAGCAGAAGACATACCATCACGATCTAGCCTATAAATTCCATTCACAGCACTCCCTGTCAACACGCTTTCACCTTGGATTTTTACATTATCGTCAGTAAACACATTAACACCATTTTTAGCCTATTTTCAATTTTGAAAAAATAGGCTTATGAGATCACCCTTTGTCCGTGTGTGTGTGCGTGTGTGTGTGTGTGAGGTGTGTGTGTGTTCCCCTAATAAAATCTAAACGGCTGGAGCGATTTCAATGAAACTCAGTAAGTTCATAGCGCTATTCCGGGCGACCCCGACCGTGCCCTTCAAATTTTGCTACGTCTCACCAATCCAACATGGCGGCTGTGCGAAATATTTCACCAGCATTCAATATCTCCGAAACTATTCCCGATATCACCCTGGAATTTATTACGGTGATAAAGGGAACTACTAGAATTTCACCTATGTAACTTTTGAAAAACTGGTAACTACAAAACCAACATGGCGGCCAGGCGAATTTGCGACTTTTAAATAGACGTTTCTCGCGATTTAACCAACCAAAAGCAATACAACTTGGTACAGTATATGTTTATACACATTGTAATGCACCGACATCTAAGTTCGTTCAATTGTTTACATAACCACAAAATGGCGGATGTGCGAAATATTTCACCGGCATTCTATATCTCTGAAACTATTAGCGGTATCACCCTGAAATTTTGTACGGAGATAAGGGGCACTACTGGAAGTTCATCTATAAGACTTTCAAAAACCGGTTAACTACAAAACGAACATGGCGGCCAAGCGAATTTGAAAATTTTAAATAGACCTTTCTCGCGATTTAATGTTCCAAACGCAATGAAATCTGGTACAGGAAATGTTTATACACAATGTAATGCACAGGTATCTAATTTAGTTCAATTGTTTACATAACCTCAAGATGGCGGCTGTGCGAATTTCTAAAATTAAGTTTGAATTTCTTGTGTCGTAATCATGCGATCGAAGTGAAAGTTTGAATAATAAACCTACGCAATAATTTTCCTTTAATGGTACATGACTCTATGGCCTATACGATTAACAATCCAACATGGCGACCATCCAAAATATTTAGATGGCTCTGAATATCTACGAATCTATTATAGCAGTCAAACTGAATTTTTTATGTTCATAGGGGCTATGAACTTAAGTTCGCCTATAGGACTTCAAATAACCTGGTGATCACAAATCCAACATGGCGGCGACGCGAAGTATAAATATTCACAAGAACGTTTCTCGCAATTTAACCATCTGAGTGCAGTGAAACTTGGTACAGTAAATCCTTATACGAATGTTAATGCACTGGCATCTAATTTATTTCAATTGTTTCCATAACCACAAGATGGCAACTGTGCGAAATTTTAAAATCTCGTTTTTACTTCTTGTGTCCTCATCATGCGATTGAAGTTTGAATGCTACACGTACACAATAATCTTCATGTAACAGTACATAACTTTAGGACCTACATATATAAAATTCAACATGGCGACCATCCGAAATATTTAGTCGGTTCTCAATATCTACGAATCTATTACAGCAATCAAACTGAAATTTTGTATGTTGAGAGTGGCAGTTAAGTAGGATGTATGAAAATAGGTTGTATAGTTCTTCACGGAACTACTTGTTATCAAATGCAAGTATATTACCTTTACTAGCTATTTGATATACTGACATCAAGTTGGCTGCACTATCTGGAAAAACATTACATTTGAAATGGTTGCTTTGGTTTCACCTTTATTACTGATGTTTAAAGTAACACTTCCAATACCTTTACTTTTCATCACTGAGTTGTCAGCTACTATGATTTCCTGACAAAGACTATGGTCAATGAAATCTGCCAAATCCTCTCTATGAGACACAGGTTTGCTGCAACAACTATCAAAATACCACTCCTCTCTGCCTAAACTTGCTCTAGCTACAGCAACATTCAACAGTCCAACATTTTTTATGCTTTGATTCGAATCTTGATATCGCCCACCAGGGTTGGATTGCTTCTTTTTCTTTTCCTTATTTTGGTCTTTCATCATCTTCTTCAAATCTGGGCAGTCTGGTTTCTTGTGACCTAACTTTTTACAATGATAACATTTTGGTTGAGCAGTGATATTCTTGCTTGGAGCACTTCCCGAAAGAGCAGTTTCACTTTGCTTAGCAGCCTTTCCGTCATGAAAATTATGAAGAAAATCTAATACTGATTCTAGAGACACCTTATTGTTTGCAGCACCATACGCTAGAATGAGTGAAGTGCATGAATCTGGCAAACCATGCAACATCATCGAACCAATCTTTTCATCAGTATATGTAACACCACAATCTGCAAGTTTACCACGAACACTCAAGATGTGACTGACATACTCGTCCACTGATTTATAGTTCTCCAGCCTAGCTCTGTAGAGTTTCCTCTCCAGCATGAGTTGACCAGCGACGCCCTGTTCTCCGAAATCCTTGGCAAGCTTATCCCAGCCAGCTTTCGCTGTGTTGAGACCCAAGAGACGAGAGTGGCAGGATGTTGCCACAGCCATTCCAATTTTGGCCATTGCTCGTAGATCACGCCCTTCATCAGTATCGTTGCCCTCAACAGCTTTCCATAGTCCACAGTCTATTAGAAAGCACTTCATCTAAAACTTCCATGTTGCATAGTTCGTCCTTCCCTCGTGTGTGACTATGCCGGGTACACCAGACACCGACAATACTGTAGTTGAGGGACCCAAAGAGGGACCTGCGCCAGTCTCCGGCATTTTTGTATAAGCCTTTAAGGCCACAAAAAACAAATAGAAAGAACTGTTCACCACACAAACGGGTGATGCAGCAATGCGGTCCACACGAGGTATAAAGAACGTAACCTCACTTCGTTATTTGCACATTAGAGTGTTTACTTTTCTTTTTAAGTTACGCATCGATGTGTGTAACTGATATTAATATAGTGCAGATGGCGTAGCTTAGATATGAATAAAGTTGATTAAACTTAATGACACAAATTTTACTTGGAACATGGTGTAAATCGATACAGGAAGTGACATAGTTTGTAGGAACAAAACTCATACAGTAAATACAAAAAGAGAACATATGACCAACCTAATAAAGATAAATGTCTTTAAATTATAGAAATTGTCATATTCTAAGATCACAAACAAACACATACCATCACAGACATGCACTCGAGCTAGTCCCAGCTCGGATACGTTACTCTAAGGTTATCGGGTAAGGATTGGTTGGAGTTACGGAACTACCTGAAAATTCTTGTTAATTAAAAAAGGTAACTATATTCAACTGCTAATAACTAACTATTTGAAATAACGTTTTCTTGACAGATTCAATTATCTAAGAAAAATGCTGATCAATATAACAAAAACCACATAATAATTAATGATGTACATTGTCCTAACGCCCCTTCAGGAATCCTATGTTTCATTCCTACACCATTGTCCTAACGCCCCTTAAGGAATCCTATGTTTCATTCCTACACCATTGTCCTAACGCCCCTTAAGGAATCCTATGTTTCATTCCTACACCATTGTCCTAACGCCCCTTAAGGAATCCTATGTTTCATTCCTACACCATTGTCCTAACGCCCCTTAAGGAATCCTATGTTTCATTCCTACACCATTGTCCTAACGCCCCTTAAGGAATCCTATGTTTCATTCCTACACCATTGTCCTAACGCCCCTTAAGGAATCCTATGTTTCATTCCTACACCATTGTCCTAACGCCCCTTAAGGAATCCTATGTTTCATTCCTACACCATTGTCCTAACGCCCCTTAAGGAATCCTATGTTTCATTCCTACACCATTGTCCTAACGCCCCTTAAGGAATCCTATGTTTCAAAATATCACGGAACTTTAAAGCTAAGGAACGGCTCAAATAAAGAAAATTATATGCAAATACAAATGTTATTTAAAAATAAAATTTAATCCCATTGCTCCTATTTTCGGTAGCAGACGGCTAATCCATTCACGTTGTACAACGACTTACAAAGCAAAATAAATACATTCTGAGATTTTGGTATAATTTGCAACACTCAATTAATTAATACACCAAGCTTGCTAAATCCTGATGTAAGATCTTATATTTACTATGCATCAGACATTTTATGCTATGCTGTATAAGAAACAATAATATTTACACAGGCAAAATTAGAAGAATCTCACCTGTGTCGTAATCGTATGCTTACAGCCAATCAGGTGTTTCACCTTCAAGTCGTCTCTCCATCTGTTAAGTCTCGCAATTTGGATCAAAATATCATGGAAAGTTCATCAGCTTATTAGAATATCGTGGTGTTTAACATCTTCTGTAAACTTCATTTCATTCATTTCTGGCCAACACGTTTAAATACATTCTTAATCAACATAACGTTCGGCTGTACAAAATGCTTTTATACTTGTCTGTAGTATTTGTCAATGTCTGTCTACACGTGGCTTGTCATTCTGTTTTCAATGGTATCTTATACAGCAATTTACACTCGGCTACGTTGCCTTTCTCGTTGTTTATATGCTGAAAAAATACAAAAGAATATAAAATGAAACATGCTTGCACCTGTAACTTCAAATAATATCCACAGTTGCCCACTGCTTTCTGAATTCTCGCGATATTAGCAAGCCTCTGTGCTTGTGCTAAGTTACACTTACAATAAGAAATGTCATAATATCATGGCTGCCGTAGTGAATTGTACAGCTACTATTATACACAGTTTGACCTGTTAACACCACTAAAGGAATAACGAAATGTATTTGCATTTTATCAAGATTACTGTAAGGGGAAGTAGTAAAAGTCCTCAGCATCATCGTTCTATTAAGTTAGCCCTTTAATCTTCGTATAGACTTATCCCTCCTGGAGGGCGTGGTGGTGCACCGGTCAAGCTGTTGGCCTCTCACCACGGCATGTGAGATTTTCAAAGTGAAATTCCATGTCCTGTGGTTTGGATTCCACGTAAAAAGGAGGTCCCGTGGCTTACGATCTCACGATTAACGGTCACGTAAAACTACAATCTTCCATCTTTATCCCTCCTGGATCGAATTGGATCACCATCGTGATCACGAAATGACCGCCTCCCACGACGTTCAAGATTTTATTTGGTTATGACGGGATTTAGAACCAGTGATATCGCGTACATGATGCACTGCTTCTACACTTCTTTTAATGTGATTAGATAACTGCTCTGTTTTGAATCTGTCACTGATTCCGTCACTATTGAATTGTTAATATGTTTACACAGTACAGCGGCCTGGCCACTTCCTCGTCAAATGTTAATGATTTTATTACTACAATCTGTCTCCCAAAGCCTTCTATAATGAAGTTACATTGTACACACTCTATTTAATTTACGCAAGTATTTAATTAGTTCGCACACCATTATGTGAAATGTTCGATGGGATACTAGCGTATTCTGCAGTGACAAATAGGCTAACTGTTTCTTACAATATTTGGAAGGATTTTACTCAATTTCCACAACTTCGAATGCCATGCGGTTGGTTGCACGAATCCCCACACCCAAGCTGTGGAGTCGAAAATTACGGTACTGTAATTAATAAGCGTTTCCGGCATGTTCCTCCTGCGACCAATCAGTTTGCTTCTTCATCATGTCCTTCCGGATCATCCTAACCGCGCATTAATGACCGATATTATACAATAAATTTCCAGTTCAATTTATTGGATTGCCTATCTCTTCCATAATGTAAGTATTTATTTCCATCTCTTAAATTAGCTGAAGTTCACGGCTCACTCGCTCTTACAGCAGCCTTCTCGTGCACTTTTCTTGATGCAATATGTTCCTAAGTAGCTTCGGTTTGAAATCTCGGGGGATACTTTGATATCGTCACCTATAAACAGTATATATAGTTAAGAGCTGATAAACCTACCCAAGTCTGGTATGTTACATCTGAAAATAGAACTCATATTCTGTACAAAATTTCTGTTCAAAAACTTGTATGTCACATTGTGTTTGGAAGGAGTTAGTAGCAATGGAAACCATTTTTAAGATTTAATTCCACGTGTACAGAGGAACGTGTTTGTAAAAGAAGTAATTTCTCTGCAGGATGATACTAATCTCACTGAGGATATCAAGATAGAAGAATTTTCCATGCCAGAAATTTCTCCTTGCATCAAAATAGAAACACCATCCTTAGTGAGTGTTAGAGATGTGAAAGTGGTAAGTATCTCTTTGTTTTGCTGTTTGTTGTATTTTATAAAGGAGATGACCTCATCGCTATCGTGTTCTCACCAATGTTATTTAGGGATTAACGGAATATGTATTCGGACTGCGCTCCTGGCAAATTGAAGCTGTCAGATTATATGTTATGTCGTAAGTTTTCCTATCGCAGTCCTATATAGTCTGTACTTTCTCATAAAACATTCCATTTCTGCCTTCTAGGAGCAAATTATACTTGGCTGACGTTTTATATTTCCATTCAAGTTCTATAATTCCTTTAGGATCATTACATTTCTAAATTCGCGTTCTTAGTGGGCGTGTCTTCGCTGTTCCATGTCGTTCTCCGTGGGTTTCTGTGCCTTCAGGCAGTGTCTGGGGATTAACCGAATTGACACCTGCCAAGGAGTTGATGGTACGCAATTCAGCCTTCCTGGTCTTCATCCTGTATAATTGTGACCAATTTGCCAGTCCACTTTGTCAAGAATTATTATGATATACTACCTCTCTTTGGGCAAGGAATACTTTTGCCTGTATTTTTAGCCTATTTTCATTTACAGAAAAATAGGCTTATGAGATCACCTTTTGTCCGTGTGGGTATGTGTGTTTTGTCCGTGTGTGCGTGCGTTTGCACGTGTGTGTGTGTGTCCCTAACGAATAGTGATTTCATTTAAACTCGGTAAGGACACAGGACTATTTTGTCCGACCCTCACCGTGCACTTATAATTTTATTTCTTTGAACCTATCCGACATGGCGACATTTTGAAATATTTCCCTGGCATTCTATATCTCCGAAACTATTACTGATATCAGTCTGAAATTTTTTACAGTGCTAAAAGCACCACTAAAACTACACATAAGTGACTTTCAAAAACCTGTTAAGTATGAAACGAACATGGCGGCCAAGCGAAGTTGAAACATTTGAATAGAAATTTCGCGTGATTTCACCATAGGAGTGATATGAAACACGGTACAGCAAATGCTTATACACATTGTAATGCACTGACATTTAATTTAGTTTAATTGTTTTCATAACCTCAAGATGGCGGCTGTGCGAAATTTTTAATCGGTTTTTGTGTGTCCTAATCATGTCATTGAAGTCTGTATAATACACCTACGCAATACTCCTTAGTACATAACTCTTTGGACTACACATATAAGAATCCAACATGGCGATTATTCGAAATAATTATATGGTTCTCAATATCTACAATTCGATTACAGCCGTCAAACTGAAATGTTGTATGCAATTTACATAAGTATGATATACGTTTCTTACTTGTTAACGTCTTCATGTGATTTATATTCCAGCTTCTGACCTTTGACCTTGTCATGCATCGATGTTAGAAATCTGAACATCATATTGAGTATTTGGTTCACAATATGGAAATACGATGTTTTCAATGGCATGGTCATAACTCTCACAGTAGCTTATCTTAACAAAATCAACAGAATCATGAACAGAACAGAATCTTTGCAAAACATATCTTGCTCTGATAATATCGTTTGGCTTGTTCAGACCAATCGGTCTATATTGAGAACTATTCTCACAATAACCAACAATCATCAGCTTTCTACTCTTGCTATCGAACGTGTTTCTTTGGACATCAGATACCTGCACATATGCAGTACAACCTAATTACTCAGTTTTTTGAAGTTAACGTTCTGTTTGGACCATACTTCCTCAGATCTTACACATACTAACACTTTGTGAAGAGTCCTATTCTGTATGTAAGCTGCAGTAGACACCGCCTCTGGCCACAACCTATTGTCACGCATTGCTTGTTTCAAGAAACGTCTGGCAACACAATCATATAAAAATTCAGTAAATGTATTAACCTCATACTCTCCCCCATTGTTAGTAATTAATTGTACATTTTATCTTTAATCCAGTAGGATTTTCAACTAAAGATTTGAAGCTCTTGAATTTATTAATAATTATTTTAATTGCCGTCGAATGGCCAAAATACAATTCATGTTTGTTCTTTAGGCTACAGATCTTTAACTATACTCCAAAACTGATTTTGTCCTATTTCTGCATCGGTTGATGTGATAGCGTTCACACCCTTCACCGCACAAAATACACATTTCTTTGTTACTTCATGGAAATGTGTCGTCACACATAGTTGGTGGCCATATCGATGAACCGCTAAGCTTGTGATGACATGCCTTAATTCTTGATTCGCCTCCGTCCTGTGTCGGTCCCACATGGCATCTGTAAAATAAAATTCAAACTAAATATCCTCCCTTTATTGTTTTCTCCCTTCAAGTATCTTGGCACTATTTTGAGTGGATGGTAGTAGGAACCTTGCCTTTATGTCATCAATATAGAAAGTCATTTTGGCCATTTCATAAACCAGCCTTGACTTTGTGTTTATTCCAACACAGAGAACTCTTTTAAGAAATTTTGACTTCACTTTTACTATGGATCGGAGGTTTGCGAGTGTTAGGTGATCCCATATAATCTGTATCCCATAAGTTGCTACTGGGATCACAGCTGCATGAAACAGTTTCATTGCTGATTATATTGATACATTCTGTAGATCCTTTATTGTATATATTGCTCTAATTGCAGCTGAGATATTTTCTTTTATGTGCAGTCTGTAGTAGTGACCTGTTGTTTGTAAAGTAATCCCGAGATATGTGAATGCCCAAACGATTGGAACATTTTCCTGTCTTATCTTTATGTGGTTTTTTTTCTGTAGGCCTTCCTACTTTTCTAAAAGTTATCTGAATGGTCTTGTCTGTGTTAATTTGAAGACAATTTTTATCTGCCCGTACCGTCAGCTTGTTCCTAGCTTCCTTCAGGTGTATTAGATTGTTTGAGCTCAGCACCATGTCATCTGCATATACGTGTATTGATGTTGTCTCGTGCTCAATGTATGTTGGCTTTGGCAATATTAAACAGAATTGGGCTAATTGAATATCCTTGCATCATCCGTTTGTCTGGCATATTTCTTCGGAAATAGTGATTCCATCAGTGATGTTGAAAATTATATAATAAAATGTTTCGAAGTAAAATTGTAATACTATTGTTTCCTACCATCAATGTTGCCAATTTTTATAAGATAATTTCTCTGTCTAGAAGATCGAATGAATGCCTTAGTGCAATCTATAAACAGTGTATAATATTTTCCTTTTGGTAATTGCAATATCTGTTCTATTTCACTCACAAGGTTGCTAACTGCTTGTATGGTGTCTCGTTTCCTGAATCCGTATTGATAATCAGGAACAAAATGATCTATTTCCTTCACTAGATGGTCCATAGTCACTCTTGTAAATATTTTGAAATCATTGATACCTCTGTAGGAGTGTGGTTTGGTTGAGTCCACATTCCCTTTATATAATACATTTATGACTGATTGTCTCCATGATTCAGGTATTTGGTCTTTGTTCAAACAATGATTAAAGAGATTTGTCCATACATCCAAAAGTAGGATTGCAGTTCCTTCAATTTACTCATTGAATATTCCGTTTGGACTCACTGCCTTCTTCTCCTTAGTTCCAGTAGGATGATGTCCTCAAACTATCTCTTCCGAAGGACTGCAAGATTGTTGCTTACTCAGATGATGCGCTTTTGTAAATTGAAGCTGACAATGATGCTGATAGGTGGCCATATACACTGGGAATAATTATTTTAAAGAATAATCTCTAGCAATGTTAAATTTTTATGTTGTTTTATCATGATCAAACTAAGAGATTTTGAAGTTCATTTTACACAAATTGTAAGTTAAATTTTTATAAACAATTATTTTTGGCTATTTACACTGGGGTACTTAAAGTCTTCTATCTCTCTCATTTTTTAACCAAAATCCACGAACCTTGAACAAAAACAATTTAACTTAAATGGAGAATGTTCCCTACCACTTTTGTTTGAATTAATCACAAGTAAGGGTTTTAAAATTATATTACAATTTAAGTTTCTTGAAATTTTGTTAAAAAATTGTTTAAACAGTTGTTAAAATTACATTTTTATGAATATCATTTAATAGGTGCTAGGGAACATGGATACATGTATTAGCTTTAATTTGAAATCAAAATCGATCAGATACCGTTTCTGGGACAAAAGTTAATGCACATTGAATGACTTCAAATGTCAGAGAACGAATTAATGAGTAAATCGCATTTAAAGTTTACTTAGTATGTCTTCACTCACATTCTGTTTTGATCACATCAGAAACCTCCTGGGACATACACAGGTCCCTCCTTGGAAGCTGTATGGTCTTCCTTCTTCTTTTTCCGGCCTCTGAGGTACCTCCTTCTTGTCTTCCCTTCTGGAATAGACTTTCTGGCACATGTTGAAATACGAAGTTGGTCTGAACATTTCACTGAGTCTACCATCTTCTTCCCAGGAATTATGTTCATTCTTTTCATTACCTGAAGCTCTATTCGTCTTCCACAGTTAAAGTGACATACAACATCCATTATTGATAGTATTAATGTGGTGAGACCAACATAGGAGGTTTTCGGACACCGCAGCCAAATGGTGCCATCGAACGACTCATTATTATTTTGTGTCTTGCCATGCAGACACTTAGCAAGCATATCAGGAGCAGTGAGCCGTTCATTAATAGGTTTCACTTCTTGCACAATAACAAACGGGATGCCTTCCTTGACTTTGTAAGCATGTAGTTCTCCCTTAGCCTTTGACCTCTGGTAACTACACCAACTATTCTCTCCTGGTGGACATCTGTGGCGGGTAGGAAAATCTTTTCTTGCTGCAAGATGATACAAAGTGGCCCATATAGCATTAGATTCACTTTCTGTATTTTCGCTATACCAAAATAATTTTGCAGTCTTTCAATTTTAATTTTAGTAAGTTCGCCTTTGGTTTTTATCTGTAGCGAGTTTTCTCAAAGCAGTGCCTAATCGTTTCTGGTAATGCCCAATACATTCCATTTTAGTAATAGTTCTACCATTATATGAGTCAGCCTCAATAACAGATTTATAACTTTTTGAATCACCATCGCCATAGTAGTGAGTATATTGGAGTTGCCTTGTATCCTTGGAACGCATGAAGATTCTAACTGCCCCAACAGATTCCATATTGGGAGAACTGCCTTTATAATTAATATCACAATAAGTAGCATGGTCTGCTTTCCAGAAGAGATGTTCTGAGTCATTTTTATCGTCTTTGGTATGTTTCCTACAACCCAAGCAGTCCTTGGATAAAACTTCTGTATCCAACACTTTACCTGTATCTACTGAGATAGCAGTGACGACACCCAAAAGGGAAGAAAAACCACGCTTCATCCAGGTACCATCCACACTTACACCAGATTCATTCTCCCCAATAAGTTCTCTGACCTCATCTGCTGCTTCTTTCATTGTCTCATTGCCAAGTTCAGTAACTACTCTGCATAGTTCCTCAGTGTGGTTATGATAAGCATTGGGATTTGGAGGTGGTGGCATATTCATCACTGATAAAAACGTGTTTGCTTCAGCATAACCACATCCAATTTGCCTCATACCATATACCATTCTTCTGTTCACTTCATAAGCTTGGCCTTGTTTAGGAGATGTGTACATGTAATCTGTCATGTGACCGCAAAATTTACAACACAAGGCCAGTTTTGAAGCCCAATCCTTTCGCAATGACTCGTCTTGCACTATAAAAATAACATTAGAATTGCAGCACTCAGAACAGGCTACCATAGCCAGTAACATTTGTAGAGAGTGTAAATAAAATAGTATAAAATTACAGTTTTCATCACTACTAAATTTCTCGCCAAGTTCATCAGTTGATAATTTTCTATATGAAGCACCTAGATTATGTTGTTCTTGTTCATTTGTATCAGTGTTATTATTTACATTGGAGGAATACTATCACGGAATTTCCTTTTCCTTTTACCACTATTTCTTGAACTGGAACCCATTAAATCAATGAATACACACTAACACACAAGAAGTTTGGAATGTTTTTTGTTTCACAAAACACAGACAGGTGTTGCATTCTGGTGGAATGCACGTGCACTAACATGAAACAAATGAGGAACGATATAGACTATTTGACGGAAACCAGTGGGATAGAGAAAGAGAAAGTCAATTTAGGCTCGAAAGGAATTTTGTAGATCTGCTGATACGCCAGACATGACAGCTGTCAGTCAGAACAGTTGCGCCCTCTTACATTAAATAATTTATTTTGACATGAAAGATTAATGGTATATTTATGAACCATACATTTTCTAAAACTAGAAGAAATTTCCTAGAAAATGGATAAAAAGAGTGAAATTTCAGAAAAATAGTGTATATGGCCACCTTAGCACTCGAGCTAACACAGCGCTGCATAGTTTGTTCGACTGGGTTTTCAAAAAGAGGTTTCAATTTAATCCACTGAAAGCTAAGGCTTTGGTTGTTACGAGAAGGAGAAAACTGATGAAGCCACAACTCACGATGAACGGACAGGAAATCGCACTAGAAGATCAACGTTTATATCTGTGGGTCCTACTGGACAAACATTCAACCTTCAGGCCACGTTTCAATAAAATAAAGCTTAAGTCATATACATCTCTCCAGGCCATTGCTACCGCGTGCCAGCCGTCTTGGGGAATAAACTCTGACGTACTCCGCCTTATATACTACACAACCTTTGTTCCGCTAATACTGTATTGTGCTTCATCATTTCATTCTACACTTGGAAAGCAGTGGGCTGAGGAAAAACTTCTGCAGATTCTGCAGGAATCGTCCTTCGAATTTCTCGCGCCTATCGCACAATATCTACGCAAGCAGCCCTTGTCATCGCTGGAATAGAACTTCTGTACTTTACTGCCACGGGAACGGCCGAACTCAGGTAGATGAAAAAAAAACATAACTTCTCCTGTACCAATATTATAAACTGAAGTGGAGAAGAACTGTCACTTCCTGGAATCCGGTCACCCTAGTATCTCCAAGACTTAGGTTTTCTATAGCTGCTCGCTCAAGCACGCCGGCTCTTGCACCCCTAACAACACTGAATCCAACAAAGTTGGATGTGCATATGTTGTCTACGAGAAAAACAGCGAAGTGTTTTCAGCTGAATACAAATTGTCATCCAGCTGCTCAGTATCTCACGCCGAGCTATGTGCCATCTAGCGCAGGCAACGAAGCGAAAATAAAAATAATAAATACGAAAGTTTTTAAATTTGGTGAAAATATGTATTAGGGCTTACTCATGAACCTGTCAAAAGTCCTGACCAATTAAAGGTCCGCAATCGCCGCCATCTTGGAAAAAGGGTGCACTTTTATGGTTTTTGGACTGTAACTCTTTATTTATTAACTTAATCGAAAACATTGTTGTGATCAAAATTCGAGAACATTCAATTCTCTACAAAAAAAAGGTTCAATTAATTTTTTTCATAAAACTAATATTTTCCGTGTGAATGTACGACAAACTTGATGCAGATCGGGGAATCGCTCTCACTAGGCTTCAGCAGCAAAACATGAATTCAATGGCGCATAACGGTCCAAATAAATCTCTGTGGGAATTCTGCAAACAGAAATTTATATTCGTTACTTAAAATTCAATCATTGTTATTATTTTTCATTTTCCACTTTTTTATTTGTTTACTCACTATTATTACGTTTGAGTGCGTCGTTTTTTTGCAGTCTGACTGGTACTGGGGCTATTATCATCGTCTACATCAGCATAATCCGATAAAGCAATGCTCCCCGCATAGGATGATCGTCTCGAGCTTTCGGTTGACACTGCCCTTTCTTCATTCGCGTTATCGACCTCGTCTCCGTCTTCATTTTCTTCATCGACAAATTTCGATCCATTGAAGCAGTCTCCATGACAATTATTGCAAACCGCTGTACAATCAATCCCTGCTTTTCTACACCCACACAATCCTGCACAGCCAGTTGTAGCCTACATTTGCAAAAAATCAGATTTAATAAAGCCTCGGGTGCCATGGAGTCCATTGTTGCAATCGGACTGAAGTTTCCTTGGATTCGTTTCCAACCCCATAATTCAGGGGGTAATTCATTTCCCAGCCAATTTTGCACTTGATTGTACACTTGAAAATAATGTTGCCTGGATGCTCCTTCTGTTGGTGGTAGTGAGGCAATGACGGGCTTTATTTTCGTCACAGATTTTGTGAAACAATGATATCGATGTTTATTCAAAGAATTGTCTGTAGAACGTCCACCGTAGATTGCAAGGAAAAGACGTTCTCCAGCTTCAGCGATAGCGTCGTGTGAAGAATCACGGTTGTTGAAACTTTCAGCGATATCATGTAACTCTTTACTTTTGTTAAATAACTTGACGCACCCAACTCGGATAGTGATACTTGACAATCTTCGTGATTATCAAGGTACGAGTACATCTTTTCCATAGCCGTTGTAACATCTTCGACCTCAGGACGTCCACGTTTTGTCCCGGTTGCCGTGGAATGCAAAAAAATGAGACAAAGCAGGATTGGTGGTATATAGCATCGGAAGCAACTACACACATCAAAAAAAGTTTTGCATCACCTCGGTTCCCAGATCTCCGGCATATAGACGTTGACTGTGTATATTGTATCCAAGATACAGTCCCTTTGACTGTTCATAGATGTCACTAAAACTGCTCAAAGATGTAAACAACCATGCATGAGCAGGGCCTATTAGACGGAGGGGGTACGACAGCCGATCAGTTCCAGTCATTCCACCAGGACGAAGGTACGCTGCTCATGTTGTCTGTAGTTCTACCATGCCTAGAAGGTCAATACCGCAGTTCGATCGCGTCCGCATTGTTACTTTGTGTCAAGAAGGGCTCTCAACAAGGGAAGTTTCCAGGCGTCTCAGAGTGAACCAAAGCGATGTTGTTCGGACATGGAGGAGTTACAGAGATACAGGAACTGTCGATGACAGGCCTCGCTCAGGCCGCCCAAGGGCTACTACTGTAGTGGATGACCGCTACTTACGGATTGCCGCTCGGAGGAACCCTGACAGCAATGCCACCATGTTGAATAATGCGTTTCGTTCAGCCACAGGACGTCGTGTTTCAACTCAAACTGTGCGCAATAGGCTGCATGATGCGCAACTTCACTCCCGACGTCCATGGCGAGGTCCAGCTTTGCATCCCCGACACCATGCAGCGCGGTACAGATGGGCCCAACAACATGCTGAATGGACCCCACGGAATTGGCATCACGTTCTCTTCACCGATGAGTGTCGCATATGCCTTCAACCAGACAATCGTCGGAGACGTGTTTGGAGGCACCCTGGTCAGGCTGAACGTCTTAGACACACTGTCCAGCGAGTGCAGCAAGGTGGTGGTTCCCTGATGTTTTGGGGTGGCATTATGTGGGGCCGACGTACGCCATTGGTGGTCATGGAAGGCTCCGAAACGGCTTTACGATACCTGAATGACATCCTCCGACCCATAGTGCAACCATATCGGCAGAATATTGGAGAGGCATTTGTCTTCATGGACGACAATTCTCGACCTCATCGTGCACATCTTGTGAATGCGTTCCTTCAAGATAACGACATCGCTCGACTACAGTGGCCAGCATGTTCGCCAGACATGAACCCTATCGAACATGCCTGGGATATGTTGAAAAGGGCTGTTTATGGACGTCTTGACCCACCAACCACTCTGAGAGATTTACGCCGAATTGTCGTTGAGGAGTGGGACAATTTGGACCAACAGTGTCTTGATGAACTTGTGGATAGTATGCCACGACGAATACAGGCATGCATCAATGCAAGAGGACGTGCTACTGGGTATTAGAGGTAGTGGTGTGTACTGCAATCTGGACCACAAATGCTGAAAGTCTAGCTGTATGATGGTACAACATGCAATGTGTGGGTCTCATGAGCAATAAAACGAGCTGAAATGTTGTTTGTGTTGATCTCTATTCCCTTTGTATTTAAAGGTTCCGGAACTCTTGGAACCGAGGTGATGCAAAACTTTTTTTGATGTGTGTAAATCAACAGTATTTATGACACGATGTTTAACTTCGCCTCCCCATTTGTCGTTTCTTTTGTTCGCCGCTTCTATTACTTTTTCCCTTAAAGCTATACTGCGAACGTTATAAACTTTTCTACGTTTAGCAATAGGCTGCTTTTTTTTCTTTTGCATAGAATTTCTCATCAATATTCTCGGCGCAATAAAAACATGTTCCTTTAAAATCAAATATAGGAGCCTGGCTGCGTGGCTCAGGGGTAACGTTCTCGCTTGCTGAGCCCAAGGTTGCAGGTTCGAAACCTGGCGCAGTCAGCTGGCATTTGAGGGTGCGCAAATGCGAGGGAGCCGTGTCAGTAGATTTACTGGCACGTTAAAGATCCCCTTCGGGGCAAAATTCCGGCACCCCGGCGTCTCTAAAAGCCAGTGTAGTTAAAAGGGACGTAAAACCAATGACATTATTATTATTTATTCAAATATAGGCAAAGATGATCGCAAACTTTCAGTAAGCTCCGGGTTGCAAGATGACGTTGTAGCATCGGTAAGATCTTTATTTGCGAGTGCAGCTCTTATACTATCCGAACGCGTACAGTTATTTCGACAAATGACTTAAACTGTCACAGTTCTTACACCTTCAAGCACTAAGTGTTTATTATCCTTCCTTTCCACACTAGCTTTTTTTTAAAGTAATAATTCCCTTTTCTTTCACTTCCACAATATCGCCACTACAAATATTTTCATCGCAAATGAAGCACTTCTCACTTCCAGCCACCGTAACAATGTACGTCCTACTGAATTCCAGAACTAAACAGCTGACGGTCGGACCCTATACAGTCCTTCCCCCCCCCCCCCCCCCCCCCCCCCCCGCCCGACCCGAGCAGGTATACAACCGTCCAACACCGTCCTTGGTGGGCATTATATTATGAAGAAGTTCGTACGCACTGAAATATAGTAATACTGGAATTCTCCAACGCGACCAATGGGGAGGTTATAACTATATTTCAGTGTAAGTATGCCAGAGCTATCCGTTATGTACTTTACAAAAACTTACGACCATACTCTCGACTGGCTGTAACAGAAGTATACCTGACCCAAAACTATCGAAATTTACACTAGGACACACTGTTAGGATTCTTAAGCTGTGCGTAGATTGGTTGCTTGGAGCAATTCTCCGATCTGCTTCAAGTTCGTCGTCCATTTACTCGGTAATTGTTGGTTTTATGAGAGAATTGAATTGAACCTTTATTGTAGAGAATTAAATGTTCTCAAAATTTGATAACTACAATTTTTTCGATGAAGTTAATAAATAAAGAGTTATAGACTAAAAACCATAAAAGTGCACTCTTTTTCCAATATGGCGGCGATTGCGGACCTTTCATTGGTCAGGACTTTTGACAGGTGCAATAGTAAGCCCTAATAAACATTTTCACCAAATTTCAAAACTTACGTATTTATTATTTTTATTTGCTGAAATTCGGCCTTCGTTGCCTGGGCTTGTTCTCTTTTCTTCTTTATTATTACTGGCCAGAATAGCCGAGAAGATCAGTGGACATTTCTATAATTGCTGATCAAGGTTCGTTATAGTTATGTCTTGCTTGACCGAATCGTGATTAGTGACACTTCTTCTATTTTATCTTCTTTTTCCGTCACCTGTGACAACCCTTTGTTACTCTCCGGGCAGTCTTCTGTTTTTTCTCTCCGATGTAGGTTTTTATATTTTGTGCTCCCGCTCTCGTTTTCGAGATGCCTTGGTTTTCTATCCGTTTTTACCCGTTCGTTTGTGTTTATTATAAAGGTGCGCGTAGATGTGCGAATCTAGTTTATTTAATGTAATTCCGTGATGCCGGATTAATGCTGATATCATCAAGGTAGGTTACGTCTTTTTGTCTCTGCTCATCGTATGGAATACTAGGGCGTTTGGCCTTTTCTAGTATGTCCATGTAGTATCTGTTTCGTTCCCGTTATCTTTGTCCCCATTTCGTCGTATCTTTTTGTGTGGGTGTTTGGTTCGGTTTACTGAATGGTGCGTTAACCCAGTAAGACCTATGCCATACCTCTTATCTTTTGTTTGCCTCTGATCTTTAGATTGTGTATTCCTACGAAAGTCTATGAGTATGGCTTAACCCCTTTTTAGCGTAACGTATTTTGATGGATATCTTTTGTTTTGCGTAACAATACCTTTCTTTTAATTATTTCATTTCGGTTAGTTGCCCCTCATTTTGTGTTTATTCATTTACGTCATATCTACGCGTGCTTTTATACTCCGTCCCTCTCGTACTCCCTTACCTCCTTCAGGGCTATTTGAGTTGCCGTTCGCTTCCTTGGCGGTACAGTCACTTTTCCTGACCCTTTGTCTAGCCCTTGTTAACTTTCTCTTTTCACAATGTAATTTTACTCTTTACGAGTATTCTTCCCCCATATACGTTCCCCCTTTACATTTACCTCGTATCGCCCATAAACTTAATGTCACGGTCCCTTGAACTGTCAGATTAGCTACGTCTTATGTTTGTCAACCTCATAACCTTACATTAGCGTGTTAAGCTTCCTCGTCCTACCTTAGGAATATTTCCTTGGAGAATACATCACCGTTCCTTTACTTTAGTGTTGAGTATGTATATCTTAATTAGTACGTTATTTAGTCTTTATTTTTTTAAGCTAGGCTAGGCTAGGCCCATGGTTCTTTGTAGTTGCGGCATTCGAATTGAACTTGCATTCACAGCAATGTGAGTGTACGTTCAGTCCACCCCTCTGATACTATTCGTCTTTCATAACCTTAGTCCGGTTTCATGGGCCCAGCGCCAGACTAATAGGTACACAGTTCCACTGCGTCAACAACTGTGTTAACATCTGCGAATGGATCATCATGCGATATAAGCGGTAACATCTATAAAATGACTACATCGCTAGTCATAAAACCTGAGACTTACAAATCTCAACACAATTGCTGCTTTTCTAAGATCTAGAGCACAGCAGTGCCCCCATGTCTGGCTTCCTGGATCCGAGGACACACTGGTTCTCCTGAAAATGAAAGGGCAGTCATCGTCACAAATCCAGCCTCCTCATCCCACATTGGAATTAGATACAATAAGCCACCACTAAGTTATGCCAAGGCCCAAATCAAAACATATCTAATAAGACGGTGGAACAACATCTGGGCATCCAACACATATAGCCGACTCCAGTGTAATACATTAGTGCATGAATTCATCCTTACGCTGTTTCTTTCTGGTCATGGAAAGCTTAAGTGCTACTTCGAACGATTTAAAATTAATATTGCAGGCGATCACTTGTGCTTGTGTGGATCTTCTCGAACAGTGAACCATTGACTGTTCGACTGTGCCATGTTTAGTAGGACAAGATTTGATCTTGAGTGTCACCTGAATAATTGTTATATGGAACTTCCAAAACCATTATTCCACCGGTTTAAGAAATTCTGCCGTTACAAACAGCTCATGAAGCTCATTCACCACATCTACAATAATCTAGTTTCATAATTTTGTGTTAATGGACCAATAATCAACTGATCAAAACTATAACTTGCAATCGCACTTTTCACCTCTTCTTGGGTTATTTGTATGTGTTTTAATTGGAATTCCGCTATCGAGACCAAGTGGCTGTCTGGTGATAATTTCTTCTTTAAAATCTCCTCAAAATGCCTTTTCCATGTGTCCATTTGAATGTCTGTGATGGAAGTACTCTTTTTCTTTCTTAAGGTGAAGAGCGGGTCCTTATTTGCTTTTTCAACTGTCTGTTCAGCTTCTCTTTCTATGTGTTGATTTCTTTTTTCCTTAATGAGTTGTTTATATGTCTACCTTATTTTTGAATATACTTCCTGATCTTCAAATTTTTTGTTACTTCTGACCTTATGGAGTGCTTGCAAAGTTATTTTGATTAGTTGAAAGCATTCTTGGTCAAACCATATTTTTGCCTTTCCTTCTCTGTATGGTTCTGCAGCCGTTCTGATATTTAATTTATTCAATACTTGATCTTGGTTATGAATGAAATAAACCATTTTTTTCTGGAATACTCATTAGAAAAGGTTAACAAGTATCTAGCCCCATTATAAGTTTCTCCTTCCATTTGACCACACAGATCTGAATGAATAACCTCTAACAAATTCTTGTCTCTCTACCTTCGAGATTTAGAGGGTGTTTTTGCAAATTTACCTTCAATACAGGGGACACAATCAATTGAAATATCTTTATCAGAAAAATCCAAACCCTCACATATATCATTCCTTGCCGGCTTCAAGCAAGTTGGGTGAAGATGACCCAATCTACTGAGCAATAACTTGTTAGTGAGATGTGCACATATTAGGTGCTGTGACTGATATGGGGCAAAAGGATGGACTACAGTAGTAAGTGAGAATCGTCTTAGAATCTTAATGGCAAAATTGTCAAAATAAATATTGTATATTCAGTCCTTAAGCCCATTTTCTTCTTCTTCTTCCTCTTCGTCTTTTCCCGTTCAGTTGTTTCCATTTTCCTCGGTCCCAAATGGTGTTTTCTGTTGACATGCTTCTCCCGGAGATCATCCTGCACGCAGTCCATCCATCTTATAGGCCTGCCTCTTTCCCTTTTGCCTTCCACCTCCAGATCAAGCACTCACCTTCCTACATAACTCTCATCCCTGCTCTTAATGTGGCCATATAAGAGCAAGCGTCTTTCTTGCACCTTTTTTGATATTTCAGTCACTTTACGCTGCCTCGTATGAAGGTGTTTTTGATGTGATAGTTTCTTGTAACACCACACATCCATCTTAACATCTTCATTTCAGCTACCTTTAGTCACTTGCACTGTGACTGCACTGTTGGCCACGTTTCTGTTCCGTATAGCATTGCAGGTCTCACTACACTATTATAGGCTTTACCCTTTACTCGGATATTCAGTATCCTGTCACAGAGAATACCAGATAACCTTTTCCAGTTTAACCAGGCTGCCTGAATTCGGTGGGTAATTTCCAGATCTAGATTGCCATCGTCAGATGCAATGGATCACAAATACTTGAAACTGTCCCTTGCATGTAGCTGGCTACCATCCTTCTGAATAGTTGCATTTCCAGTTCTTCCAAGGCACAGGCATTCCTACTGATTTTAAGGCCTCTATCCTCTAGGGCTCTTCTCCAGCATTCCAGTTTATGTTCAAGCTCTTCCCTGTTGTTTCTGCATAATACAATATCATCTGCAAACAGCATACACCAAGGAGCTGGTTCTCTTAAGCTTTCAGAGAGGACATCCATTATAAGATCAAAAATATACGGGCTTAGTGCAGATCCTTGGTGAAGTCCTTCTTCAACCGGTAAAGTATCTGACAATCCTACACTGCTTCTAATTCTAATTCCTTAAGCCCGTTATTTCCTTTAAAGCACTGTTCACCACATTTTCTATCACATTTAGCTATACTTGATCTGTGAAACAGAAATGGCTTTGAAAAATGTTCAAGATCTAGAGAGGCATGTATAATTCAGTATTGTATATTATTGAGATTAAGAATGTAATGTCACTTAGTTTTATACCTGATACATCCTTTGGTTAGGTTGAGTTGTGCTTAAAGTTACATTATATTTTATTTATTTTGTAAAGGCATAAGATGATAGCGAATAAGTTAATGTTTCATTCTTGTCAATAGGTTGTAAAAGAAGAAACCAAAAATGAAGACAGTGATGCATGTAGAAATCATCCAAATGAGTAAGTGGAAAACTTATAAAGGAAAAGTATTCTTTCATATTTATGTATGCAAACTAAAAATGTTGGATTTGTAGAAGTTTTGTTGGCAAATTCATTTATCCTCCTGTTATATTTATAAATGAATGTATTTGTTTTTGTTATTTTCTGTCCTAAAGGGATATTGGTGTCCCATTTTCATTTAGCAGGCAAAATACTATCCATTCTTATTCAGAATTCTCACTGTTGGAAGTATTTATGTATATGGTATACATTATGAATGTTTATGACGAGATGACCGCTGCACTTATAACCTATTTGTGATGGAAACTGTTTATCATGTGTTGAAAACACTCTTACTCGTAGCTGAGATCAGATAATATCCGTGATATCAGTGTGTAGAGGAAATCCACTGCTTAAAAACCTCCCCAACTGTGTTCCTGTCTCCAGTTTCCTATGGCTCATAATCACAAGATTCACGGTCACGTAAACTACAATCTTCCTTTTTCCTTGTCTCCAGTTTATTTGTTTACAGTCCCATAGCTGTTGTCTTTTGTTGTTCATTACTCGAAACTGTGAATGTAAACAGCTTCTTCTCCACACCCGTTGACGCTACATGTAGCAACCACATCAAAGGTTAATTACAACTAATTTTCAAATTGGGTTGGATTTGGGTGATTTCCTAGGTTCAGTTATACAGCAACTTACGGAATGTTTAAAGATTTAAAAATGCACATTGTCCAATATACCCAATCCATTTATTTCTGCATTTAAAAAACTATGAATCCCTTAATGCGTGTAGTAAACTCTTTGGGCCCTAAATTTTCTTTATTTGTGTTATAATTGCCATATAATGCACATCAAGTGACTTACTAAGACAAATTAACCTCTTTCCTGTGAATTCTCTCTGACTTTACTGCTCAGTGGTTTCCTGGAAGAGTTTTGTGTTTCATTCATTAATATGTTTAAACTAGAATGAAAGTTAATACAGAACTATGTTAGCGCGGAATAAAAGTCTGAACAAAGTTTGAGATAAAGTCAAATGTTTCATCTAAATTAAATCCCAAGTTGATAAGCCTTCTGGAAACAAAGCTATGCATATATCACATTGTAATTATAGCACCATGCAACTTCTTCATGGCACGCGGCGTTGGCTGGTTAACTAGACGATCTTGGCTCACTGTGCCGTAAGTTATCTTTTTCTCTCATCGCACGAAAATCATTAAATATTCAATTAGTTTGATGATCCTATGCAACAGAGCTTATTAATTTGTAGCTGACTGTCCAAATGATAAGACGTTTGAGAGATACCATGTGCCCTTCGACTGAATGGATGTTGTAGAGTTTGAAAGATGAGGCGTTAAAACATTTAGGTTCAACAGGAAAATACTAACTAGAGGGACAGTAACGGCGGATCAATTCACTAGTGGAGCTTTAAGAAGTGCTGCGAGCTGAGGTTTAAAACTCATTACCATAATGTCTCTGAGCAAGCCGAGTGGAGGTCGAACAGATTTTTTCAGCCAGGCAAGAAATATAATTTTCTGGGTGTATGGTATTTTAAAGAAGCTTCCGAATAATTAAGTACGTGATAACACAAATTTCTCTGACAACCTGTATCATTGTGGTGTCTGCAATTGTGTGCGTATTTTTAATTGAAACGAGAAAACCGTCCTCTCCTCAGTTTTACCTCACGAGGCAGAGTGTACCCCGTTCTAACCCTGAGACTAGAATTAATTTTCTTGACTAAGCCATGAATCGAATCCGGACGTAATGCGTGACAACTAAGTATGCTAGCCACTACACCACAAGATGGTACCCGATAAATGAACACTGATCCTATTGAACTGTTTTCTGTTTTTTCTTATATTTTTATAATATTAAGTCTACAAGAATATCACTCAAAGTGACACGGGGTGTAGATTTCAACATGTGAAAGAATTACATTGTTGTTGTTTCATTTGAGGGCTGGACATCTTGGTCATTTAGCCCCGTTTACGTGTGTATGTATAGGAACAAAAAGCTTGTAATTTTCCTTCACCGTTAATCATGCGATTATGAGCCACGGTGCCTCCTTTTCACGAAGAATCTGATCCTTCAAATCTTAAAAAATCGCATTCATTGACCAGAATCACTTGTGTGTATGTATATGTCTTTAAAATTATAATTGGTCGGATAACCTGCGTTATTGTAGTGTCTGTGTTGGAGGGTGTGTATTTGTCATTTTGGGGATGATTAGGAAGGAGGTGGCCGTGGATATAAGTTAGAAATCATCCAGGCATTCACCTGGAGTAGAAATCGGATACTACTTCCAGGATGGCTGAGTGGAAATCGAATACTCACTCCTTCTCAGTATCGCCTGATGCTGAGTTTACCCTGATCCAGTCCTCAGACCAGAATTACGTATCTTGGCAGAGTTGGGAATCGAACCCGGCAGTCGAGGGTGACGGCCAAGAATGCTAGTTAGCCATGAACACAAATTACTTTTGTGTAACATCTTAAATGTACAGTTCGTCTCCTCATTCCTCAATTGGAAGAGTATGGGGACTTCGTTGTAAGCATGGATATTCGTAGGATTAGTAGGCTCTACATCTCGTACATGCATTTAGATTAGGAGTGCATTGTGTTCAGAGAGACTGTGTTTACTGCGAGTGTAGAGCCGTGTCTTCCCTCGCTTGTCTCATTGTGGCAACAGCGCACAGCATGACGTGCACTACTGGACGAGCAGTTGTTCTTCGTTTGGTATAGTGATGCGGCCGGGTTCATATAAGTCGTAATAAATGTTTACTAACGTTGGTGATGATCTCTAATCAATTAGTAGAACTTCGGTATAATACGTATTTATTTAGTGTTAATACTGTGCCCGCAATTTGCTTTCAATTGAGAATAACATGAGATTTTTGTTCTGGATTTTGTTAAAGTTATCAAAGTCATTTTATGCTGCATTGGCTAGTTTTCTACTAGCTCAGTCGAGTTAAAACGATCTGAAAACAACTAGTTTCGATGTCTTAAAGAATAGCCTAACCAATGAGAATTAAGTATTTTATTATGAGGAATAAGGGAGCGGCGAGCGCCTGTCAGAGCTTTGCTATGAAGAGAGCCAGCGATAAAATGGGGGAGGTGGTGTCCTTTCTCACCTCTGCTTAAAAACTGGCCGAGCCAAGAAGCGTGATTCACTGCAGATAATGGCACGTTTCTTTGGCGCGTGTAAGCAAGGGTCGCGCGCCAAAGAGACCACACGATCGAGTGCAGCCAATCAGCTGGCGAGATTGTTGCAATTAACGGAAATGCTCATGTCTAATGAAACAGCGATTTTCAAGAAATTTTATACTCCAAGATGACGCAGGATTTTCTTTCAAACTTAATTATGTTTCTACATTTAAGATTGGATGCTTATTGCGGCAATAAAGTTGATATTTATAGTCACCCGCCAAGAATGGTTGCCGAAATGCCGCCAACTTCTTAGGAGAGGGGTTGGATTGATGAATCCAGGGAAGGCACTTCTTATCTTACCACGAAGGCGAACGAATGTGCTAAGTCGACCCAGTTAGTGCGGGCAGTACGCAGAAATATTCATCGGGAATCGAAGTGATAGGGATGGTCAAGCTATTTCATACGGCCGTACTCTGAACAAAGAAATAGTGTGAGGACTTGAACCATTTTCAAAAGTTACACCGCAATAATAAGTTGTTGAATTACGAATGATATCGAACATAAACATTTTTCGGAGTTGAATTATAAGAGGATATTCTCTTATGCACTGTTTATCGTGTGGAATTACATCAAATTAATTCACAAAATTCTCTAGAAAATAATACTGGATTATTTTGAAAGCCGTCGTAATTGCAGAACATTTGTAAAGTATACAGACACTATTGACAGAGATACTACGTGGAATTATTGGGAAATATTATTCTTTTGAAACATTATCACTATGATAAATATTTTGATATTGAGAGAGAGGATTTTCGAAATTATCGAAGTTATTAGGATGACGTGCTAAGACCCTAATAGAAACATGTCTTACGAGAAAATAAGAATGTCTGGAGTAACATAGACAGACCATTGACGAACATCTTCAAAGTTTTTTGAAATTCAACAATGCAAAATTACGCCCTATGAAGAATTCCTCAAGTAATAATGAAACAGTATTCTACGATGAGGTGATACCAAGACAGAAGTAAACGTCTAAAGTAGCAGTATTTGAGAGATGCAGTCGATAATTCAGAATTCGAACGAGGACTAGGATGGGACGAGATTGCTGTCCAATTCGAGGCGTACCATCTACACTGGAGATGTCCGGTAACATCAACCATGGACCTGACGGGCGATTGCTGATCTAGGAAGCTCTGGAGGCAGGAGTATGGAAGGGTACGGTAGAGGAAGCCACTTCTATCAGGACCACTTCTAGACGACTGTTTCTGACACAAGGTAGAGAGAACAACATCAGTTATTTCATTTAGTTATTTGTCCGAAGTCCCATTTTAAGCGATATACAGTTGTTTAGTAATTTCTTAGATCATATTTTGAGCTTTTATATATGTTTAGATTTTGATCCGATTTCGATTTTGGATTTTATTTTATTTTAAATATTGAATTTAGGTGAGACCGTATTTGCGATTTTAGATTTTCAGTAGGCCTCGTGAGTATTTTTAGGCTTTAGCGTTATAATATATTTTTATGATAGTTATATATTTTATGGAGATAGGCTTCGACGATCTATTGAGATCGATATTAGATGCTTTTATACGGATTAATACAAACGGTGGGATGATAGATGATCTTTCGATGAAGTGATGATATCATAAGAAATATTCATTTTTGAAATGTGTAAGACAAGAATTGTGCTCAAACTTACCTGCATTCTTAGCAGGTTTGATACAATTTCTTAATAGTTTAAGATGTTTGGAAAGTAAACATAGATTGTGTGAGGAATAAATTACATTGTGGTCATATAAATATTGAAAAGATTATCAGACAGGTTTTTCTCCGGGTACTCCGGTTTTTCCTGTCGTAATTTCATTCCAGCAACATTCTCCACTATCATTTCATTTCATCTGTCATTCATTTAATCATTGCCCCAGGGGAGTGCGACAGGCTTCGGCAGCCGGCACAATTCATATCCTCGCCGCTAGATGGGGACTTCATTCATTCCATTCCCTGACCCGGTCGATGGACTGGAAGCAGGCTGTGGATTTTCATTTCAAAAGGTTGCAGCTATCGGAAGATATCAATAATTGGAAATTATTATTCCATCATTTTTATTAATTGATATATTTTGAAACTGAACTAAGAGCAATGGTAACGAATTAATATGAGTTGGAAGCAATGGGGTTGTTATTTGTGATATGAGATATCTCTCCAGGAATAGTTGTATTAGTTATAGGGAAGATATTTGTAGCTGAAATTACGCATTAATATGATAGTGACAGTGGCTACGTTTGCACTTCAATCCAAGGTGAAATATAAGGTTTATAGAAAGTTACTGCGGTGCAATATTGCTGTTAAAATGATTAAGATACATTTCAGAAAGTTACGTGATATTACTTGTTGTTTGTTCTGCGAATTGAAAAGCTGATCATGTGTAAACAGCTGATGTTTGCTCATGAGTGAGTGGAATAGTTAAACAAGTGTTCTGTCATAACAATTCATGGTAATTGTGACTAATGGTAGAAACTAATGTGGATTATTTTATTATTATTATAATTTTTTTTAATTGACCCATGTTCAAATTCATTATGGTCTTAGCTTAATCGCTCGGATTACGTAATTGATTGTAACAATCGCACCGAACACAAAACATTAGTGTAGAATTATAGCGAAGACAATCTGTAGATTGATGGCGAGGCGAAAGTAGTGAATATTAACGTAATTTTAGGATGACATATTAGAAAGAGATTGGGATCAAGGAGAAGTGTAATTTATAGGAATTTTAACGAAGTTTATTTACGTTTAGATTTTACTCCTTGAAAGTAGGGCACAGCAGTTGCTGATACGGATTTATATTTTAACAGCTGACTCTAAGTTATTAGCCTACTTTTCACATTTTGCAAAAATGAGAAAAAAGTAGTCTTATGAGATCGGGTAAATGTGTGTCTGTCTGTCTGTCTGTCTGTCTGTCTGTCCTTCTGTCTGTCTGTCTGGCTGTGTGTGTGTCCCCCCCTATCAACTCCTAAACGGCTGCAGCAATCAAAACCAAACTCAGTATGAGTAAAGATGTGCACCGGAATAGCTCACGTCCATATTTGAAAATGATGTCAGTGCTACCAACTGCTGAAAAAACGCACTAGAAATTTGAGCTCCATGTTGGATATCCTGCAAGGTATGCATAGGAGCTATTCCGAAATTGGCACACATGTAGATAATACTATTTCAGTTTAATTTCCGGGAGGCCAACCATGCCAGTGTTGCCAAAATAATTTTAAGCCTTCTGATAGGTCCAATGTTTAAATGCATATAACTTCTACACTATCAACTGGATTTCAACCAAATTTTGTATGTAATATTTGTACATAAACAGATATGACTGAGCGTATTCTTAAGAGCCACCAGGGCTGCCAACTGTTAATAATTGCTCTCTCTATTTTTTTATCCAAATACCAATATATCAGAATGTGTGCAAGCCGACAGCTTTAAACTATGCACACGTATAGTACCTGACATGTTTGATTAATTTTGGAGTAACTTATATACGTCAGTTCTACCAACATGATTCTAAGCCTGCTGATAGGGCCAATTTTTAAATACATGTAACTTCTATACTATCAGTAGGATTTCATCCAAATTTCGCATGTACTATGTGTAACATATCAGATATGACTATAAGTATTCTTCAGTGCAATCAGGGCTGCCAACTGTTAATAAATGCTGTCTATATTTTTTTTAGCCTAATATCAATATATCAGAAAGTATGCAAGCCAACAGCTCTATACTTTGCACACGTATAGCACCTGACATTGTAGAATAATTTGGAGTAATTAATACAAGGCAGTGCTGCCAACATGATTCTAAGCCTGCTGATATGTCCAATTTTAAAATACATGTAACTTCTATACTAACAAATGGATTTCATCCAAAATTGGCTCAACAAGATATCATAATATTTCAGATAATTTCTGACCAGCACACGCATGGTATTGTTGGCAACATGCTTTTACGCGTGCTGATAGATCCAGTGTGTAACTGCAAGTAACGTCCATTGGACTTCAACCAAATTTTGTATTCTGTACCTTAAGAGATGGAACTAAGAATATATTCAGTCACCAGGGCTGCCAACTGTAGTGCTCTATTAGGATACATTATACCAGGTATATTTTGAACTAATTAGATATTTCGATATTACCAACTTAATTTCGTCATTATTCAAGATAGGTTCATATTCTGTAGAATAATCATTGGCATGAAAAGTAGGCTGTATAGTTCTTAACGGAACTTCTTGTTTTTTATTTAAGAACGCTTGTTTTCGTAAATATTTCTGAATTAATTCAGACACGTATTAACGTTTCTCTGATCTTTTTGTAACAATCTACGTTATTTGTGTAGTGAATTAGGTAGTCGTAGTGTTGTGCTGGGAGTTTTACCCATGGTGTACCAACCTTAACCCCCGAGAAGCGCTAGTTTCTCACTCTCTTTTGAATTTAGCGACCCAATATACAAGTAGTTTAAACTATAGCACAATCATAGCTAGCTGTACCCTTTTCCTGATGTATTTGTCAGTAGCACTTCGGAGTATTTCTAGGCGGGGACTTCAAAATGCTGCAAACTACCACCATCTACGGTTATTGGTAGATTTCTAACCATGAAGTATGGGTACAGCACATTATTCTGTAAGGGAGTTACAGTACAGAATTAGCCATGCTCTACTTGTCCGATAGATGGTGGAGACATTTATGACAGTAGTTAAATATTATCTAATATGCGCACTGCTGCTCGGATAATAGGAACGGGTAACTTCCGCCCTTAATCTTCCTCCGGTCGATATGCACCTCTCTTAGCATAATCACTGGTGGTAATTCCGTCCACTCCTGTAAATGTTTGTTCTGGAGGTAAACTGGTCCCACATTCCGTTCTCCGGCTGATGCCTACTCGAGAGGATGTTAACATCACAAAAATTACAAAGGTAACATCTGTTATTCTACTGGAGAGAAAGTGGATGTTACAATTGTGATTGCCCAAGGAAGGCACCTCGCTTAGCATAATTACTGCTGGTAAATCCGTCCTCTCCAGTAAGTTTTCAATCTGGAGGTAAACTGGTCCCACATTCCAATGACTACTCGAGAGGGTGTTAACATCTCTAAGATTCCAAAGGTATGATCTGTTATTCTACTGGACATAATGTGGATGTTACAATTGTGATGGCCAGAGGCAAGCTTAAGAATATTGAAAGGGAAATGGATAGGTTGAGTTTGGATTTGGTTGGGATTATTGACGTATGGGATTTTAGGCAAGGAGACTATTGCATCATTAGCAATTAATCTAATAACGGTTAGAGGGAGTAAGCCTCACATTGACAAGGGAACATGGACAACTGGTGAAATAGTATAAGCAATATAGTGAACTGCTTACTGTAGCTAAAATTGGAACAAAATCTACGTGCACCACAGTAGCTACAGTCAGTATGGCTACCAGTCAAGCAGATGATAAAGAAGTTGAAATGTACTGCAAAGAAAGAGGTGAATTTCAGAGATTTGTCAAGGTTGAAATTTGGAAACTTGGTTATGCATTTTAAAGCGTACTTCGGAACAAATAAAAATTCGACGACAATCCGGTTATTATGACTTATTTGACGAATTCCAATGCAAGTCAAAGCGAACTTTTGAAGCTTTAAATAAAATCTGTAGAAAAAAAAACTTAGGGGGAAAGTAAAGAACAGACAGAATAAATAGAAGAAAGACAACTTAGGTTCTCTCGTATATTAGAATTAATGGATGAAGGATGAAAGTACTATTACCACCAGACATACGTGATATGCCTGGCTGAGTTGCTTCGTTGATTAAGGATGATGGGCTGCTCAGTTAATTTCACTTATACTTTCGTAGGAATTTCTTGACAAGTATGTCAAAGATGGCAGAAGTTTGTTAAGAAGTATGTTATTATGCTTGTACCTAAGAAAGTAGGAGCTGACAAATGGGAAGGTAATGGTACAAGGAATTTGATAACTCATGCATCAGAGATTCTGACTCTATTTATTTTTAAGAGTATGGAACGACAGTCGAGTAGGGCGATATCCAGTTTTAGTCAGCAGAAGCGATGGATTAAGGGAAGCGTGAAGAAAGACAAGGGAAGGTTCGTGGCAGTTTTTTAAACTTAGATAAGACTGTTGATTTCGTTAATTGGAGTAAATTACATAACATGTTGAAAAGGATTGTAGTATAATCGAGGTATAGCAGGGTGTCTACAATCAATACTGAGACCAGTTGGCAGTAATAACATTCGTTGGATATGAGGAAATAGTAATTTGAAGGATTTAATTAAACATAAATACAGGCATTCGCTCAATGTGTTGTTTATATGAATAATTTCATGTTTCAGGCCTGGTTGACGCTGAACATTGTCAGTGTTTCAGTCTTTTTTTGTGCAAAACATCGCATGGTGTCTGCCACATAGCCCACCACTGCACTTACACACACACTCCAGTCTCGGCGAGTAGAAATTCTCTCTCCGACTTATCAGATAATGAAAACCATTTGGGGCGTGGTGGCTCAGTGGTTAAGCTGTCTGCCTCTCACCAAGGCGACCGGGTTCGATTCCCATTCATTGCATGTGACATTTTCGAAGTAAAATACACTGTCCTGATGTTCGGATTCCACGTAAAAAGGAGGTCCCCTGGCTCATGATCGCGCGATTGACGGTAACGTTAAACTACAAGCTTCTTTGGAAACCATGTACCGCAAACCTAGTCACTACATGCTTGAGGTCGTAGTTTCTGTTCTTGAATCGGTCAACCCTTTAGTATGCGCCATTTAAGTTATTAACAAGTCTACATACACGGAGCTCTCAGATCTAGTGGAGGCTCATCTACCCGAAGGGAAATTTGGATTCCGGGGAGGAAAATGCACTACTACAGCTGTTCTTTGCCTTCAATGAGACGTAGAAAATGCGCTATCGAAGCCGAAAGGAAAACACCATACTATCGTTATCAATTTCTCGAAAGCCTTCGACACCATCAGCTTAGACATCATCATAACAAAACTGGAAAATCTAATCGGCCATGATAATTACATATTTTGCGGTATTTTAAAAAGCTTACTTAACTAAAACTATATAGAGATAGATGATAGAAGTCCACTTTTGTACATAATGGCAACAGCCGACATAATACAGACGATACACTCAGATAAAATTTAAATGTATATCTATGCTAAACTCTTTCGGTAAATTGGCAAACTGGGCAGAGAATAACGAAATATATATTAACGAAGATACAACAGTGACTATGGCATTTAGAAGAAGTGGGTAGCAGGCAACATTCTTCTGAAATATTTAATGTAGGACGGCATTTTCTAACTCTTATTTTACAACCTATCCTTTTAGCAAGTAATTGAAGACACCAGATCAAAATTATTAGTCAAGACACAATTTAAAGTCATTTCGAATCAGACATGTACTAATGACATTGCAATCTTAGCTGATTCATAAGCGAGAAATGAATTCATGATAAAATTAGAGTAAGTAAAAGAAAAGTGGAATACATAAATGCAGCCGGAATAAATAAAATAAAACTCCATTGGCATCGATTGGCGGATGAAATGCTAAAGGAAGTTTGTGACCCCTGCCATCTCGGAGACAACATGGATAAAGCAAAGAAAAAGAAGTAACACTTGGTTTGACATACAGTATGTTGACATCAAATACAGATGTAGGTAGTAGAAATTCATATTTGAAGCCGTAGTTTGGAGCGTGGTACTATAATGTAATTGAAACTTGGATTGCTTGTGGTAAAGAAAAGATAAAATAGTAGCATTTAGATTTGGTGTTATAGAAGAAACGTTAAGATTGAACGGGTGTGCGATTTCCAAATAAATGTTATTCAGATGAAAGGGGGCGGGTTTAGATGTTTAAGTGAGTAGTTATGAGTGGGGGATATTGGTAGGGCATATACTATGGCACAGTATTTACGGGAGGAAGAGTTAACGACATGATCTCTAGAATATGAGAAATAAATTGCTTGGGATATAGAATGTGCGAACTATGTAAAATCGAATGAATTTACTACATCAAGAATGGGAGACATGGAGTATTATAGTGAATCAGTATAAAGACTAAAATCCTAAACAACATATCCCTGTCAATTGGCATTTTAGCTCCCTGTACGAAATCTCACACCATTGTGCTCAAGAAAAAAAAAACCTTTACCTGATGATCTATTTGCAAAGGTGAAACATATTTGCAAAGGGTGGGGGCAAAAACACCTTGTCCTTTACGGCACCCGGTATGTAAAAATCTAACAACTTGGGACGAAAGATTTTGGTTGTTGAGATACAACCCTAATACACAAATGCTCTGAGACCTATGACTCCCAAAATTTCCGACAAGACACACTACATTTTATAATATACATATTGTAAAATATTCAGCCTGTATGATCAACATATTATTGATGAGTAGAAACGACATCATTTACCGGTAATTCTTGAAGACAAATTTCCTGATAGAGATATAATTTAAAAAATGCTCCAGAGATGATTTCACTGACTAGGTTTCTCGATTTTCACTGGTTGTTTCACATCCATGATAATGTACCCCAAAACAAAATTTTGGACTGAATATTTCAGGTTGATATGTCCACATACGTCATATCCTGCTCGTGGAGAGTTTTACGCAGTAAGGTATAGTGGAAGACAATTTACTAACACTGCATCTAGAAGAAAATCAAATATCGTAAAAAATTTGGAGTCGAAGATTGCAAGCTATAGCGGGAAGGAGCCCCTGTTGTGTAGCGTATGCAAAGTAAAAATATCCGTGAAAAACTTGAAGAGACACATGTTAACCCACAGCATTGAGAAGCCATATCCATGTAGCGTATGCGAAGCCAAATGTACTCTGAAAGAAAACTTTCAAGGCCATTTGCTACCCCATAGCGGTGAAAAGCCGTATTCGTGTGGTGTATGCAATGCTAACTTTTCTCAAAGTGAAAACTTGACAACACATATGCGTACCCACAGCGGCGAGAAGCCATATTCGTGTGGCGATTGCGAAGCCAAATTTTCCCAAAAGGGAAGCTCGAAGACACACCTGCTTTTACACAGCGGCGAGAAGCCATATTCGTGCAGCGTATGCGAGGCCAAATATACTGTGAGAGAAAACTTGAAGCGGAACATGCTTATCCACAGCGGTGAGAAGCCATATTCGTGTAGCGTATGCGAGGCCAAATTTTCACAAAGAGGAAGCTTGAAGATACATATGTTTATCCACAGTGGCGAGGAGCCATATTCGTGTAGCGTATGCAAAGCCAAATTTTCCCGGAATGGACATTTGAAGAAACACATGCGTATCCACGGCGGCGAGAAGCCATATTCATGATGTGTATGCGAAGCCAAATTTGCATTGAATGGTCACTTGAGAAACACGTTAATCCAAAGCAATGAAAAGGTATATAAAAGTACCGCCTGAGATGCTAACTTCACTCTCATTCCATAGCGGCTAGAAACCTTGGTTATGTATCATTTGCAATGCAAAATTTGCTTAAATAGAATAGTTGTAGTTGTGTTGTCTTTATTCTTTTGGCTGGTTTGATGTAGCCTTCTACACCTTTATGTCCTTAGTTAATTGTTTTTCTCTTCATCATACATGATGGTTATCGTGGGCACCTCCTTTCATAAATATGTTTGCTATTCCTATGTGTCTAAGTATTATTTTTTTAGCGTTTGGATACAAACATCACTAAAATATAAAGATTATTGCAAAATTACAAATTAATTTCCAGGCCTCGAATATAGTCCATTGATCCCTCCGTCGTCACCAGGAACTCTGTTGGATCACCAGGGAAGGCTCTGAGGGTACATTCCATAACCACATGCTGAATTGTCTGTTTTTCAGCGCCGCAATCACAACTTGGAGGATCTTTTATATTCCACTTGTGCAGAGAATCAGCACACCTGCCAGTGTTGGTTTTTATACGGTTAAAAACTGACCAGATTTTCCGTGGTAAATCAAAGCTTGGTCGTTATTCATGGCATCTTCAGTTCTGTTGTAGCGTCTTTGTTTCCACCATTCATTGGTATTAAAACCTTTGCCGATCAACATCCCTGCAGTTTCCAGGGGCGGGTGACGAGAACGAAGCCTTCCTTTAAAAATGATTGGCATGTCATCATGAACAGGGAGGTTAGAATTTTTCTGTAATTTCTTGTATTCACGGACAAGTGCACTTCCCCACCACAGAAGTGGAGGTGGTATATGCCTAAGTATGGGTAGCCAGAAAGTAGGTGTAGGTCTGATTGTACTAGAGATAAGGTGCATGGTATGGTTGAGCTGAGTGTCAATAAGTCTTGCGTAAGTACTATTCATCCAGGCGAGAGAGCAATATTCTTCAGCAGGGTAGACCAATCCCAGAGCTGAAGTACGAAGTGTCAATGCTGAGGAGGCCAGTGATGTGCCACATAGTTTCTGCAGAATGTTATTTCGAGTGTTAATTTTTTCAGCTGTTTTTAATAGGTGCTGTTTTTAGCTGACCGTTCTATCAAGCGTTACCCCTAGATATTTTGGGTCTCTGTTATGTCTGAGTAGCCTTCCTTCAAAGTAGACCTTGAGCTCTTTGTAGGCCAACTTGTTGTTTAGGTGAAACGATGAGACTTCTGTCTTAGCGACACGTGGCAGCATCCTCCATTTGCGGAAATATGCACCAATAATTGACAAATCAGGGTCAATTTGGACTCTGTAACTTCAAGATTTCTATGCCTCACTGCGAGACCCTGTCGTCAGCATACCCAAACTTTCTTGATGTGGTTTCTGGCATATCTGATATCTCTAAGCTGAACAGCAGAGTTGCGAGAACAGATTCTTGGGGAAGCCCATTATTTAGCTTTTTTTAAACACATCTTGTTGCCCATTAGTACTTGGAAACATCGGTTGCTGAGCATTTCATTCACGAGATTGCCGATTTTTAGGTATTGAAAGACTTGTAGAAGTTTCAATATGACACCCTGTCTCCAGACAGTATCATATGCAGCTGTGAGGTCAATGAATGCAATTGATGACTTTTCTTGATCCTGGAAGCCAGCTTCCATGAAGCTTGTTAGGGATAGGACTTGGTCTTTGCAACTGCGGTTAGGTCTGAAACCTGCCTGCTCAACCGGTACATGTTCAAATACCTTGAGGCATATTCTATTTTACACCATTCTTTCGAGGAGCTTATATAGCATGCTAAGTAAAGTTATGGGTCGTAAACTTTCTGGCTTGTAATTTGGCGTACCTGCTTTCAGCAAGGCTATTACTTTAGCTCGTTTCATTTCATGTGGTATTTTGCCCGTTTGCAGAATGTGTATGACATAGCAAGCCACATTTTCACATACTTGCCACAGTGCAATATGAATTCTGCATGTATACCATCAAATCCCGCGTCTTTCCCTGATTACATTTCCTTTATGGCAGTCGTTACTTCTTCAATGCTGAATGGTAGGGAATATTCAGTTTCTGCTTTGCAAGCTGAATTGAGTTTCTTCTTAGCCGCAAGAGTGTGTGCTCGGACTTGGGGTGTTCAGGAAGTGGACACGATGTTGGCTGCAACTTGGTATGGGATATCAGCGTCATATGTACGTTCTCGTGTGGTAGCACCATCTATTTTTCTGAGCAAGCTTCCCTACTTGATGTACAAAAGTCCAGGGATTGAACGGTCTCAGTCCATTTTAAACGTTTAGCTGTGTCGATGTTACTCAGCAACTCATCTGCTATTTCACGATCGTTACTTTCACAGAATTCTTTGTATAGCTTTTCGTATTCTTCTGTCCAGCCAGGAATATATTCCTTACGGAAACCTCTTGGAATAAACTTCTTTGCTTTATCAATTATAGTTTGAACGAACCGCTGATAGTTTGAGCTTGTTGGTGGGTTTCATCCTACACTTTATACAGATTTTCTGAGAATGTGACCCAATGAGCCTATCAATTCATCTCTTCTCTTCATCAGCAGTTGCCATCTCCCATTGCCCACACGTCTGAAACCTACCAACCCATCTGAGCTTGATCAGTCTCCTGTAACACCCCATTTCAAATACTTCTATTCTACTGCTGCCTTGTCCCAAAATGATGTTTTGAAAATGACTTTCTAATACCTTAATCAATATTTGATGTCTACATAATTCTGTTCTGTGGAAATCCTGTCTTTGCCTGAGCCAACTTAGTTTTAATATCTTCTTTGTTTCTTCCATCTTTGGTTATTTTTTCTTAAGTTCTAATCTGCTAATTTGACACTTTTCTTTCGGCTCTCTGCCTTAATTTTAGTTTCACATTACTGATTTTTATCATGAATTACTCCCTTAAGACGGAATCCATGCCATTTCGAATCTCATTCAGAACCTCAGGTGAATTTGCTATGATGACTATGTCCATAGAAATCTCAGAGTTGAGATTATTTCTCCTTGAATACTTACCCCTAGTTCCTAATTTCCCTGTATTTTATTCGAATCCTTTTCAATATGTCAATCAATGTATTCACTTCAATTCTATCAAAAGCCTTTTCTAGGATTAAAAGTTTCAAGAACTTTCTCTTTTTTCCTTATTCTATCATCTGAAATGAGACACAGATTTAACCCTGCAGTAGTAGCGTGTGATGAGAGTGACTCATTTTTGAAATGTCTTTTTATATAAACCTGCAGCCCGCGCACGGATTCATCTGCCCTCCTAGTTATTCCTAACGGGAGGAGGGAATAACGAGACACCTCCGGGAACAATAGCAATTCAATACTTGAAACAATCACACGGTTATTATTATCGTACGCGCTGCACAGAAGTCAGACTTTCCGTTACCCGGGACTATAAGCGTTACTATTTTGGTGTTACTTTTCATTGTATAGTTTGTTCTCAAGTGAATTTAATAATAGCTAACAAACTAGAGGAGCAGGTTATGGTATGGTAAGATGAGGTGGAGCGAGAATTAAGAAGACATGGTGAGGCAGATGATGATTTGTTGTAAGTTGGCAGTGTTAGGGAAGTCGATGTGGATAATATAGAAGTTAGTGATTCAGTGCTTCATATATTTCTAGTGATTAACTGAGTAATGCTGGTGCGCAGTACTCTGGGAAAGACGGACGCACAACCAGGTACATCTATTGCCCAAAATACGTTGCAAAATCCAGACACATGAACCTTGTTGGACGTCCTCCTGGAGTAAAAGATGAGGCAAGAATTGTGATCTCCCGCAGTGAGGCGTGGAGCTTGTTTCTCTATCAGAAAGCTATTCAAGAAATTCCACACCTCTTATTATATGTCCCATTCACTGGAGCCGTCTTCCTCTGATGATCCTACCCACATCAGCTTTCCCGAAACGTTGGTATAAGTCCTCTTTTTCCCTCATTTCCCATCTTCATTCTTCCCTATTTTAAATAGGTCCATATATCTTTCTGAGCACTTTCCTCTCAAATGCACAAATGAGCTCTTCCAGTGTTTGTGAGGTCGCCCATGACTCGCATCCGTATAACAGAACCGGTTGCACTAGTGTCATGTATAACTTAACCTTGCTGTTTTGTGAAATTAAGCGTGACTTAAATAAGTTATTGAGACCAAAAAAGTTACTATTGGCACTAATAGTCCTCTGTTGGATCTATTTATCAATCTCACTTTTACTAGATAAAATCAAGCCCAAGTATTTAAATTTCTCCACTCGTTCAAACGTATGTCCGTTAATACTAACAGTGGCATCAAAATCCTGTCGGCGTGAAGTGATCATATATTTAGTTTCCTCATCATTGACAAGTATACCCATTTTGCTGGCTTCTTTCATGAACTTTGTGGTGTCGGATTTTATCTGATCTAATGATTCTCCCATAATTACCACATCATCAGCAAATGCCCAAGATTGTGTTAGTACCAATCATATCCATAACCAATTACACGTCGTACCTTTTCCAATGCAATATAAAATAACAGTGGCGACAGAGGATCTCATTGTCTCAATCCATTTCGAACCGTGAAAGGAGTTGATATTTTGTTTGCGAACCGTACTAGACAACTTGAATCTGCATAGCATGCTAAGACCAATTTGATATATTAGAGTTTGATACCCAACTCTTGCATTACTCTCCACAGTGCAGTCCGATTTATGCTGTCATAAGCCTGTCGGAAATCAATACATATGAAATGTAGATCTCTATCAAATTCGTAGTACTTTTCCATTAGCTGTCCCATAGTAAAGATGTGATCAATGGTTGAGCGTCCTGCCATGAACCCACACTGGTATGATCCTATGATCTCTTGTAAAATAGGTTTCAAACGTCCAAGTAAAAGGGAGGTAAAAATGTTTTAACCAATCTCCAGCAACGAGATTCCTCGATAGTTGTCTACTTTTTGGCATCTCCTTTAAAAAAAAAATGGGCATATTATTACACTCCTCCATTCAACTGGGATCTCCTCAGTTAACCAGATTTGAACAAGAAGTTGTCTTAGTGACTCCAATAAAGTTTCTCCTCCATTTATAACCAGTTCTGCATTAATACCACTACCTCTTGGAGCCTAATTGATTTTTATAAGTGACTACAGCTGTTCGTATCTCTTCCATTGATGGTTTTTCTACCTCCTCTTCTGGATTTGCCTCCAAATCTTGTTCTGCATTACCCTTTACAGCTTCCACATTTAGCGTGTTTTCAAAATATTTTCCAAAACAATCTGCTTGTTCCATACGAGGTACTGTGCCCGTATATTCAAGAGGAGCTCTGTCCGATATCCGCAGCAAAGCTGGATTGTAGATAATGACTGCACCGGCTAAATTACTAATCAAAAATCCACTCCGACATGATCCTCGAGAACATACGCAGAATTAAATACGATGAAACTGCGAATTACATATATGCATTTAGCTCAAGGCGAGCACCTACCATAATGTTCTCTCGGGGTTCACGAAGTCAGTTCCAGACCTAAAATGAGGTTTCAAAATGTCATCTCTCTATAGTAGTGTATTTGCAGGGGTTCAAAACCCTCCTCCTCCTCACAAGATGCCGACGACACGATATCTCTCGAACGCATGGTCGGATTTTGACGAATGAGGTGTCATTGAACTCGGGCGGATACCCACTTTCCAATGGACAACATATTTCCACCCCAAAATAAAACCTACCCCTACTAGGGGATGAAATTGTAATGTTTAGAGAATCTCTCTTTCCAATTGCAACATGTGAGAGTTTGAATGCCAATATGGTATGAAACGTTGTTCTACACGTAAGACATGTATACGGTGGAAAGCCACTATGAATTAACATGCTTGTTTTTTTTTCGCGTGCCCACTCATGGCTTTTGTAAGAGGGTGGGGGAGCAGTTCCCTGTGGATGGGTTATTGTTGACGGGTCATTGTTGCTGGGTCATTGTGGACGAGTCCTTGTGGACAAGTCCTTGTTGACAGGTTCTTGTGGACAGGTCCTTGTGGACGAGTCCTTGTGGATGAGTCCTTGTTGATGAGTCCCTTTGGACTGATCCCTTTGGACCGGTCCCTTAGGACTGGTTCCTAGGGACTAGCCCATGAATTTATTTAAATTACGTCAAAGGGCCTAACTACATTTTGCGGGTCAAGCAGTGTGTTGAACTGACGTTGTTCACCAGTCCCCCACTACTATAATGTGATAACGATATGAAAGGAAGTGACGAAATACATGTGAACACGTGTGAGATGACCTTATTATCGTCCTCCTTGTGAAACAAGTCACATCCTGTTTTGGTTCATACGTGAGAAAATGCAAGTTCATGTGCAATATGACCTAACACAAAAGTGTACACATGTGCACGTGCACGATAAGAGCTAACAAGTCACAACCTGTTTTGACAGTGATGGGAATAAGGCTAGAGACATGTACGAGTAGTCAAATTACTCCGGCAGATAACCCCTTTCCTATGGATAACTTATTTCCACTCCAAAATAAAATCTACTACTACTAGAGGGTGAAATAATAATTTTTAGGTAAAAGTTGCATTCCATGTGCAACATGTGGGAGTTTGTATGCCAATATGAATTTTAACTCGTTCCACATAAAGTGCATGCATTCAACTGAATGCCGCTATGATTTATCATTTTCGTTTTTTGTTTTACAAATGCGCAATTGTTTTTTTGTAAGAGGGCGGGCTTTTTGAATAATGATTTATAGATACGTTTTTTTTACAAATTAACCAAAGATCCAAAAACTAATAGGTCATCGGCTTTTTAATATCTTATGAACTAAGAAAGCTAGGGACTTGTATGAGGGGTCGTTGGACTTGGGGTGACGCCCTGTTTTTGAATGTATTATTCATTTTTTATCAAAAGGACCTAACTGCACTTTCGTTAATATCTCGCTAACTAATAATCACAGAGGGTCAAGTGAGGTGTCATAGGACTTAAAATGGCCAACCCCTCCCCATGACCAATGAATTTACCCCAAAAAACAGCAAGGTCATTAACCTAAGATTTTAGCAACTAATAATCAGAGAGGGACAAGTGAGGTGTCACAAGACTCACGATGGCCAACCCTTTTCCATGACCAACGAATTTACCCAAAATACTCAAAACAGCAAGGCCATTGACCTAAGATTTTATAAACTTATCAGTAGAGAGGGTCAAGTGAAGTGTCATAGGACTACGAATGGTTAACCCTTTCCCATGACCAGTGAATTTACCCAAAAAATCCAAAACAGCAAGGTCATTGACCTGAGATTTTATAAACTAATGATCGGATATCAACATGTGAGGTGTCATAGGACTTAGAATGGTCAACCCTTTCCCATGGCTAATGAATTTACCCAAAAATACCCAATACATCAAGGTCATCGACCTGAGATTTTATAAACTAATAATCGGATATGGACATGTGAAATATTTACAGTGAGTGAAGAAACATAGCTTGGTAGTGAAATAATTATTGTAGGCTACTTGTATGGTGACTGACAAATCTTTCACCATTGGAACATGTTTTCAGATCTAACTGCAGTACAGAGAGATTATAGGTTGTAGGTAGGGGATAATAAATGACAAATGGTGTATACAAAATCTGAATTATCGATTCAGGAAATAAGAGTAGACAATCTTTAATTGATTGGTTAAAGAGGATAGCTAAAATCCAAAATGGTGACTATATCGAACTAAACTGATCCAAGCTGAATCAAACCCAACTAAACCGAATTAAACCGAAGCAAACTTAATCAAAAACAATCCAATGGTTTAAGTGTAAAACGTGTGGGTGAATGTGGTCATTGGTAATGTCAGAAAGGAAAGGGATAACGCTCTACCTATAGAGGGTAAGGTAAAGCTAGTGCATGATGCTAATGCACACACACAAGTACATGAACCACACACAACTAACCTATACTGTTTTTATGGGTTGACTGTTAAAACTTGCTCAGTGGTTACTAGGACAAGATGGTCGCTACACACAACAAGCGTTAAATACTTGAGGCTAATAATCTACACACACACACAAACACACACTTGTTCTAAACTAAACTGTCTTGCTGACAGTGCTCACACTGTAGGCAGATGACAGAAATGCTTGGCTAACAGAAATACAATCATTTCCGGTTGTCTAATGTTACCAGCTAACCATTTTGTGTTGCAGTGGCGAGCACATGTGCTACTTACACTAGAGATTTTAACTCGATTTCAAGCTCTAAGTCCTAGAACGAATCAAACTAAGAAAGAAGGGCATGGTGGCGCAGTGGTTAAGCTGTTCGCCTTTCACTAAAGTGGACTAGGGTTTGATTTCAGGTTAATACGCATGTCATAAACATATAAAAAAGCAGAGATAACGTTTTAAACCGATTACACTCGTCTCTTTTCAAATTATTACTTGGATTACAAATACAAAGGTGGACTGGGTGTGATATACAGTTAATGCTGCCTAACGCACACTAGCTGTAAGGTAGCCATATGTAGAGCTATATGTAGAGAACTACCTAGCGATTTCATGAACTGGTATAGCTATGTCGCATAAACGGTGCAGGATACAATCCAGCAACTATAATTCGTATCTTGTGGAACAGAGAAAATGCACTTTTGCCTTGATGGATAACAAATGTGTGCAGACGAATGACCTACGCATTAGCCTACCAAGGGGTTATAACCACGAGGAGGAGGTGTGATTTCAATATTTTATTGTTTAGAGACATGGCTTTTGTAACCTGTAGATTAATTGATTTAGTATTTTGTAAATATTTATTTTTGTAATTGTAAATAGCTAATTTTTAGTAAATAGTGGGAACTATTTATTTTTGTAATGGTAAATGTTAAATGTATAATTAAAGTTCTTTGGGATGAGTGTGCATGTGAATGATGTTTTTAGGGATAAATAGAGTGGTTGTAAATTTGTTCTCAAAGACAGGCATGGTTGTGTGGATGTATGACTACACAGAAAGAGAGAGAGAGAGAGAGAGAGTAGAAACAGCCTTACCTGCAGTAGTAATAGTAGACCTCTATGTTTTGCATACACATAGACAGATTGTACGATCGCAATGGCCAAGCACTCACTTTAACACCATTTACAAAATCTTAAAATGAAAAAATCATGTTTCGCAAATATGAACTTTGACATAAACAAAATAAAAATAAAATGTGTAAACAACAAATTGGAAAATCCATGATTCCATATCATGAAATTCAAAAACATTAAACTGACATTTAAAAGAAATGCAAATGGAAAATTGACAAATTGTAATGTGCGAAATGTGAAAATGAACAAATGGCTATCATTATTTAAAAAAAAAACATGGAGCTGTTTGGTTGAGGTGTGAATCAAACCCTACTTCTTTTGGACCACCCGATACTTGTTTTAGTCCTCATACCACTTTTAAAATTTTGTGTTAAAACTAGGAATTTAACCCAAGAGCTTGTGGGGGGATCCAAGGTTATAATATGTTAAACAGATAGCCTTGAATGTAGGGTGTGGTAGTTATATAGAGATGAGACGTCTCGCTCAGGGCAGGGAGGCATGGAGATCTGCATCAAACCAGTCAAAAGACTGACGACTCAAACAACAACATGTAGAGCTCACCAAAATAATGTTGTGTAACGGTAAATGTTAGTCAACGAACAGTAATGCATTACTAAAACCCATGACCCGATACCTAAGAGCTTTTCTAAAATTATTTTAAAATGCCTTCAACCCTATATTAAACACCCAGTTCACAAGACTCATAACTGCAATGTTATGGTCAAACAAAACAAAATCTATATTTCAAAACAAACAAGTGGTTTAGTCAATGTATACTGGAAAAAGTTTTATAAACACTCAAGTCCACAAAAATAATTAAATTAGTAACTGTCAGGTTGACCGAGTGGTTATGGTGTTTGACTTAAGTTCAAATTTTCTGTACAAGAAAGCAAGGGTTCGAATCCCTTACCTGATATAACTATTACCTCAACATGGCTTGACCACACTGTATTATTGTGTACTCGGTACACAAACCATAGATAGAGTGTATTGTTTAAGGTCACTCTCTTTGCAAACATAGTCAGAGACTGTTGATGGTTAACAATTGCATTAATAGTGGGACATGGGGATAGCAATTAAGAAAAAACAGCCAATACCCATAAAATATTTTTATTCATTTAGTTTTTTTTACAATAGTTACACACTTAATACAACTTTTTATCTCTTTACCATTGTTTGATATAGATTTTAAACACAACGCTTGTTGTAGATCCTTTTATAACTTTCTCCAGGTACTCTTGTTCTTAAAAACTGGGGAAGCTGCAATGGTTTTATAGACATTAAACCCTCATCCTCTTCTTTTTCATCATCATCATCATCATTATAAATATTATCTTTATAATTATTATAGTCATTGTCACCATCGTTATCATCATCATCATCATCCTCAACATCACTAGAACTATCCAATTCCTTTTTTTTCCTTTTCAAAAGGGACCTCTTGAAGAGTCTGTGTTCCTTTGATAGTGTTACGGTTTTATTGAACGTTGAGAACTGTCCTAACATGACTTTTTGAGGAGATAAATGTTTTTTCACAAGGAAGTCACTATGTTGAGTAACACTATGTTTTTGTTGGGCTTGCTTTTTCTTGTTCTTTTGATCATGTTTTGTTAACACTAACGGTGTTTCATTTGGTATACCACATTGATGAGTACCCACACTTAAGACCTCACCATGTTTACTTTTTAGATGACCTAGACATTTTGTTGTTCTTTGTTTTGAGCACTGCCAAAATATGATGCCATTCGCATTTTCTCGCTAATAGTTATAAGAGTACCCATGATACAGGGCACGTGGTTTACCTTTATTGGTTATAGTATATTCCATAGTAGCCACTGACTTGTATAGTCGATCCGCCTACTACAAAGGTCTGAACACTTGTGGTGAAAGAATGATGTTGTGTTGACGTTTTATGCAGGATGATGTTGGTGGCATATGTGGGTGGCTTATGTGGGTGGCTTATGTTGATGACATATGTTGTTGGCTTATTTTGGTGGCTTATGTTGATGGTTTATGGTGGTGGCTTATGTTGATGGCTTATGTTGGTGGCTAATGTTGGTGGCTTATGTTAGTGGCTTATGTTGATGACATATGTTGGTGACTTATGTTGATAGCTTATGTTGGTGGCTAATGTTGATGACATATTTTGTTGGCTTATGGTGGTGGCTTATGTTGATGGTTTATGTTGCTGGTTTATGCTAATGGCATAGGTTAATGTCTTAGGTTGATGGCTTAGGTTGATGGCTTATGTTGGTGGCTTATGGTGGTGGCTCATGCTGGTGGCTTTTGTTAGTGGCTTATGGTGGTCGTTTATGGTGGTGAATTATGTTGAGGACATGTTGGTGACTTATGTTGATAGCTTATGTTGGTGGCTTATGTTGGTGGTTTATGGTGGTGGCTTATGATGGTGGCTTATGGTGGTGGCTTATGGTGGTGGTTTATGGTGGCTTATGGTGGTGGCTTATGGTGGCTTATGATGGTGGCTTGTGGTGATGGCTTATGGTGGCTTATGGTGGTTTATGGTGGTAACTTGTAGTGGTGGCCTATGTTGGTGGCTTATTTTTGGTGGTTTACGTTAGTACCTTATTTGTAATGGCTTATTTGACAAGTTATTTTTGTCAATGTATTTAGAGGATTTTTCTCTTGGTCTTGGAAAGTATCTCAACCCTTTTCTTTATGGTAGCATAATGCATACCGCCATGTTTGTAAGCAACAACACACTAAAATTCCAAGAATCCAAAGTACTCTAAGGTCAATGATTATCTCTCAACTCCATTCACCGCCTAGTCAAAAACATTGTATATTTTTCACATTTTCCAAAAAGGTAAATTGGGGAAGTAGGCTATATGTTTCAACTAAAAATCATATCAAATCATATGCTAACTCCAACACCTACGTCTATCCCACACTCAGTCAAAAAATATAATATTCTTCAAATTTTTCCAAAACAGTATTTGGAAAGTAGGCCATATTTTCAAAACTAATCATCCTATAAAGTCATATATAGACTCAAACCAATGGCTTTTATATCCTTAATCGTAAGAACAAAATATGGATTTTTTGTCATTTTTTTCCAAAAATGTTCATTTTAAAACGGGGCTATATTTTGGAAACTAGGAATTGTACAAGAAAGTTTGTTTAACGTAAATGACAGGTATTTACCCCACTACCCACAAACCAAGTCCCAGGTCTCTGGGACAAAATCCAAAAAAAGTTCAATTTGGAAAGTAGGCGATATTTTGAAAACTAATCATTCTAACAAGTCATATATCGACTCAAACCAATGGCTTTTATGTCCTTAATTGGCAGAACAAAACTTAACATTTTTTCAGTTTTTCCAAAAAAGTCCAATTTTCAAAATTGTCTCTGCTTTGGGAACTAAGAATTTTACAAGAAAGTTTGCTTAACGAAAATGAAAGGTCTTTACCCCCTCTACCCAAAACATAAATTTCAGGTCCCTAGGACAAAACTGTGCAGTAGGGGTGTTTTTTTTTAAGTGAGGGGGTTCTATATCCACCTCCACCTCCCCACCTCACGAGATGGCGGTCATAGCTTAACTTAACCTAGCCTAACCTAACAAAATGGCGGCCGTAGCTTAACTTAACCTAGCCTAACCTAACTAGATGGAGGCCGTAGCTTCGCTTAACCTAACCTAACTTAACCTAAACCTACGAGGTGCGATCAAAAATTTTCAAGATGGTGGTCATAGCTTAACTGAACCTAGCCTAACATAACCTAACCTAAACCTACGAGGTGTGATCATAAAGTTCCAAGATGGCGATCGTTGCTTAACCCCACCTAACCTAACCCCACGAGGTGTGATCAAAAAGTTCCAAAATGGCTGCCGTAAGTAGTGTGTTTTGGCCGGTTCTGGCCCCACCTCCACCTCCCCACCTCACAAGATGGCGGCGGCGCGATATCTCTCGAACGCATGGTCGGATTTTGACGAATGAGGTGTCATTGAACTCGGGCTGACACTCCCTTTCCAATGGACAACATATTTTAACCCCAAAATAAAATCTACCCTACTAGGGGGTGAAATTGTAATTTTTTAGAGAATCTCTCCTTCCAATTGCAACATGTGAGAGTTTGAATGCCGATATGGATTTAAACGTTGTTCTATATAAAGTGCATGTGTTCGGTGGATAGCCACTATGAATTAACATGCTTGTTTTTGTTTTTTATGCATGCCCACTCATGGCTTTTGTAAGAGGGTGGGGGAGCGGTTCCCTGTGGATGGGTTATTGTTGACAGGTCCCTGTGGATGGGTCATTGATGACAGGTCATTGTGGACGAGTCCTTGTGGACGAGTCCTTGTCCCTTTGGCCTGGTTACTACGGACTAGCCCATGAATTTATTTAAATTATGTCAAAGGGCCTAACTACATTTGTGTGTGTTGAACTGACGTCGTTCACCAACCCCCACTACTATAATGGGATAACGATATGAAAGGAAAGTGACGAAATACATGTGAACACGTGTGAGATGACCTTATTACCGTCCTCCTTGTGAATCAAGTCACATCCTGTTTTGGTTCATACGTGAGAAAATGCAAGTTCATGTGTAATATGACCTAACACACAAGTGTACACATGTGCACGTGCACGATAAGAGCTAACAAGTCACAACCTGTTTTGACAGTGGTGGGAATAAGGCTAGAGACATGTACAAGTAGTCAAATTACTCCGGCAGACAACCCCTTTCCTATGGATAACTTATTTCCACTCAAAAATAAAATCTACCCCTACTAGGGGGTGAAATAATATTTTTTAGGTAAAAGTTGCTTTCCATGTGCAACATGTGGGAGTTTGTATGCCAATATGAAATTAAACTCGTTCCACATAAAGTGCATGCATACAACTGAATGCCGCTATGATTTATCATTTTTGTTTTTTGTTTTACGAATGCGCAATTGGTTTTTTGTAAGAGGGCGGGCTTTTTGAATAATGATTTATAGATACGTTTTTTTTACAAATTAACCAAAGATCCAAAAACTAATAGGTCATCGGCTTTTTAATATCTTATGAACTAAGAAAGCTAGGGACTTTTATGAGGGGTCGTTCGACTTGGGGTGACGCCCTGTTTTTGAATGTATTATTCATTTTTTTGTCAAAAGGGCCTAACTGCACTTTTGTTAATATCTCGCTAAGTAATAATCACATAGGGTCAAGTGAGGTGTCATAGGACTTAAAATGCCCAACCCCTCTCCATGACCAATGAATTTACCCAAAAAAAAACAGCATGGTCATTAACCTAAGATTTTATCAACTAATAATCAGAGAGGGACAAGTGAGGTGTCACAAGACTCAGGATGGCCAACCCTTTTCCATGACCAACGAATTTACCCAAAATACCCAAAACAGCAAGGTCATTGACCTAAGATTTTATAAACTTATCAGTAGAGAGGGTCAAGTGAGGTGTCATAGGACTACGAATGGTTAACCCTTTCCCATGACCAATGAATTTACCTCAAAAATTCAAAACAGCAAGGTCATTGACCTGAGATTTTATAAACTAATAATCGGAAATCAACATGTGAGGTGTCATAGGACTTAGAATGGTCAACCCTTTCCCATGGCTAATGAATTTATCCAAAAAATACCCAATACATCAAGGTCATCGATCTGAGATTTTATAAACTTATAATCGGATATGGACATGTGAAATGTTTACAGTGAGTGATGAAACATAGCTAGGTAGTGAAAGGATTATTGTAGGCTACATGTATGGTGACTGACAAATCTTTCACCATTGGAACTTTTTTACAGATCAAACTGCAGTACAGAGGGAGTATAGGTTGTAGGTATGGGATAATAAATGACAAATGGTGTATACAAAATCTGATTTATCGATTCAAGAAATAAGAGTAGACAATCTTTAATTGATTGGTTAAATAGGATAGCTAAAATCTAAAATGGTGACTACATTGAACTAAACTGAACCAAGTTGAATCAAACCCAACCAAACCGAACCAAACTTAATCAAAAACAAGCCAATGGTTTAAGTGTAAAACGTGTGGGTGAATGTGGTCATTGGTAATGTCAGACGGGAAAGGGATAACGCTCTACCTATAGAGGGTAAGGTAAAGCTAGTGCATGATGCTAATGCACACACACAAGTACATGAACCACACACAACTATCCTATGCAGTTATTATGGGTTGACTTAAAACTTGCTCAGTGGTTACTGGGACAATATGGTCGCTACACACAACAAGCTTTAAATACCTGAGGCTAATAATCTATACACACACTCACACACACTTGTTATAAACTAAACTGTCTGGCTGGCAGAGCTCACACAGTAGGTAAATGACAGAAATGCTTGGCTAACAGAAATACAATCATTTTCGGTTGTCTAATGTTACCAGCTAAACATTACGTGCTATAGTGGTGAGCACATGTGCCTCTTTCACTGGAGATCTTAACTCGATTTCTAGCTCTAAGGCCTAGAACGAATCAAACTAAGAAAAAAAAGGGTATGGTGACGCAGTGGTTAAACTGTTAGCCTTTCACTAAGGTAGACTAGGGTTTGATTTTAGGTTAATATGCATGTCATAAACAAACAAATAAAAGCAGAGATAATGTTTAAAACTGATTACGCTTGTCTCTTTTCAAATTATTACTTAGATTATAAATACAAACGTGGACTGGGTTTGACATACAGTTAATGCTTCCTATCACATACTAGACTGTAAGAAAGCCAAACAAGCAAAAGGCGTAGGTAGAGCAGTGGTAAAATCGCTATGTGTAGATCAATACCTAACGGTTTTATGAACTGGCAAAGGTATGTTGCAATCCAGCAACCATAATTTTTATCTCGTGGACAAGAGAAAACATATATATAGAGAGAGATATATAGAAAGCTTGTGTGTGTGTGTGGATAGCATTGGTTGTTTGACCAGAGAAAATACGGTAAGGTAGGGTGGGGAGAGGGAGAATTAGCACTTATATATGAATGGAAAATAGATTTTTTTCAATCGTTTTGTTTTTTCAAATGCAGTGGTAGATAGTCGTTTTTTGTAAAACATTCTTACTTGCAGTAGTAATAAGCCTCTATGGTTCCGCTAACACATAGATAGACTGTATTATTGCCATGGTCAAGCACTCACATTAAGATCATTTACAAAATCATAAAATGAAAAATAAAATTCTTGTTTTGGAAATATCGTTTTTCAACATACACACAAAATAAATATATAAAAAATTTGTAAACAGAAAAATGGAAAATCCATGTTTCTATATAGACAAAATTTAGAAACCTTAAACGGACATTTAAGAAAATATATGCAAATGGGAAATTGACAAATGTGTAAATATGAAAATGGAAAAATCCATGTTTCCATATCATGAAATTGAAAAACATCAAACTGTCATTTTAAAAATGCAAATGGAAAATTGACAAATTGCAATGTGTGAAATGTGAAATTGAACAAATGGCTATCATTATTTAAAATAAAAGAACATGGTGCTCTATGGTTGAGGTGTGAATCAAACCCTCTCTACTTATTTGGACCACTCGAGACTGAGTAGACTAGTTTTAATTGTCATACCACTTTTAAAAGTTTGTGTTAAATCTAGGAATTGAACCCAAGAGCTTGTAGGGGGATCCAAGGTTATAATATGTTAAACAGATAGCCTTGAATGTAGGGTGTGGTAGTTATATAGAGATGAGACCTTTCGCTCAGGGCAGGGAGGCATGGAGATCTGCATCAAACCAGTCAAAAGACTGACGACTCAAACAACAACATGTAGAGCTCACCAAAATAATGTTGTGTAACGGTAAATGTTAGTCAACGAACAGTAATGCATTACTAAAACCCATGACCGGATACCTAAGAGCTTTTCTAAAATTATTTTAAAATGCCTTCAACCCTATATTAAACACCCAGTTCACAAGACTCATAACTGCAATGTTATGGTCAAACAAAACAAAATCTATATTTCAAAACAAACAAGTGGTTTAGTCAATGTATACTGGAAAAAGTTTTATAAACACTCAAGTCCACAAAAATAATTAAATTAGTAACTGTCAGGTTGACCGAGTGGTTATGGTGTTTGACTTAAGTTCAAATTTTCTGTACAAGAAAGCAAGGGTTCGAATCCCTTACCTGATATAACTATTACCTCAACATGGCTTGACCACACTGTATTATTGTGTACTCGGTACACAAACCATAGATAGAGTGTATTGTTTAAGGTCACTCTCTTTGCAAACATAGTCAGAGACTGTTGATGGTTAACAATTGCATTAATAGTGGGACATAGGGATAGCAATTAAGAAAAACAGACAATACTCATACACTATTTTGTATTTATTTAATGTAAGTACTTGTACAATAATTATATACAAACTACAACTCTCTTTTGTCTATTACTATCTAGTCCTTTTCGATCCACTTGCATAACAAGGCAGATTACTTTGTAGTTCAGCCCCTTAAAACAACAACAACACTACCTCTTGCATAGTCTGTGATGTTGATGACTCTTGAGGCGTGGAAGATGGATACAACATAACTTTTACAACAGGGGTTAAACGTTGCACAACAAACAATGCACTATTTTGAGTAGCAACATCTTTCTCTTGTACTAACTTATTAGCATTCTGATGATTTTTTGCCAACACCATCAGTGTTTTGTCTGGAGCACTACATTGATGATCACTCACACTTAAAACCACACCATTTCTACTTTTCATATTGCCTCGACATCTTGTTGACCTCTGTTTTGAGCATCGCCAGAATATTATTCCTTTTACATTTTGTCGTCTATAGTTATAAGAGTAGCCTTTATATAGTACACGTTGTTTACCTCGGTTAGTTGTAGTAAGTTCCATAGTAGTAACTAACCTGTTAGTATGATTTGCACACTACGAAGGTTATCTCTGTTTCTGGTAATAGAATTATTTTAGCGTTGGGCTTTTTATATTTAATATGTACAGTTAAAAGTGATAGAAAAGTGGTAGAAACGTGGTAGCAAAGTGGTAGACAATTGGTAGACAATTGGTAACGTAGTGGTAGAAAAGTGGTAGCAAAGTGGTAGCAAAGTGGTAGCAAAGTGGTAGAAAAGTGGCAGAAAAGTGGTAGCAAAGTGGTAACAAAGTGGTAGCAAACTAGAAAAGTGGTAGAAAAGTGGCAGAAAAGTGGTAGCAAAGTGGTATAAAAGTGGTAGCAAACTAGAAAAGTGGTAGCAAAGTGGCAGAAAAGTAGTAGAAAAGTGGTAGCAAAGTGGTAGAAAAGTGGTAGCAAACTAGAAAAGTGGTAGCAAAGTGGTAGCAAAGTGGTAGAAAATATTACATGTATTGATAAGAAATAGTTTAAGCGGTTACATGGATTCATTACACTATAATTTTAGCATCACGAAGCTCATTTTCTATATCCAAAAGTTCTTCCTCATATTTAGTATGACCAGCCTGTTTACAGGTATGCAAGTACTGAAGCCGCTGGATTAGCTTATTGGGATTGTTCCAGTAAACAAATTTAACAAATGATTTTTTTGGGTGTAAACCATTATCATCATTATCATCATCATCATCATAATCATCATCATCATCATGGTTATCATCATCAACATAATTATCATCAATATAATCATCATCACTATTACTATCTAATCCTTTTTGTTCATCTTGCAATGCAACAACCTTTGGCATAGTTTGTGTTGTCTTTGATAGTGTTAGAGGTTTCTTAGACGTTAACGACTGTCCTAACATGTCTTTTTCAGGAGATAATAAATGCTCTTTAACAAACAGAGCACTATCTTGAGCCACACTATTTTTTTCTTGGTCTTGCTTTTTTACCTTGGTTAGAGTATTTTGCCCATTTCAATGAGTATTATTTTGAGATTTACAATGATGATCGATTGAAATAAGTATGTTGGAGCCTTTTGTTTTAATCATTCCTCGACACTTTTTAGATCGTTGTTTTGAACAGCACCAAATAACAGTTCCATTTTTATTAGTTCTTTTTACAATATATGCATATCCTTTATAGTAAGCACATGGCTTACCATAGCTAGTCGTTGATACTTCCATGTCAACTGTTAAGCATAAACTAATCTCTAGTAAAGTTAACTCGATAATAAAAATGATAGTTTGTAGTATGTGCAGTTTAAAGTAAGAGCAAAAGTTAGAGTCAAATGGTAGAAAAGTGTTAGCAAAGTGGTGGAAGAGTGGTAGCAGTTTATAGTAGTCATGATCTTTTTTACCAGAATGTGATTTGAGTAAATGTAATTTCTAAACCTTAGCAGTGAGTAGTCAGTTAGTCTTGGTTCAGACAAGCATAAACAGTTCTCCAATGAATCAGAGATCAAGATTTTCATTATGAAACAGTTGTGTAACCAATTAGGTATCGGTACTTGATAGCTTCACACATGACCAAAAATTCCAACATATCTGACATGAATTACATGATTTGAAAGTTGACAAAGAATATCCAATCAACCATTGTAGTTGCAATGTAAAACACAAAGACAAAATCAGCATGAACTTTTAAGTTACAGGAAAATTCTATGAAATAGACTATGCAGGAAATTTGGAAATACACATCAGAAGTTTGCAACACCATCCTTCTAGCCTATATAAATTATCGACATGGAAAGTGTGCACTGCCCCTAACATTAAACCAATTTATCAATAACGCAAGTCAACAATCAAAACATTTTGTGTTGAGTCTATCATTTAATGCATATATTCTGTCTACATTGAACAGTAACAAAAAACGCCATTCATAATTAATTAAGTTTGCTTTAATTCTTTATGTAATGATAAATACATATTTAAAGTTTTGGCTGACTGTTCAGGGTGAATCGGCTTTGAACACATAAGAGAGGGAATATTTTAAGACTTAACCTCAGCTCACCTAATATAACCTAAATTTACCTAACCTAACCTTGTCATATAGGTAAGAAACGGGTCAAGCTATGCTTTCGACTACCGAGTTTTAGCTACTTTTTAAGGTTACTCTCCCGAACATTGCCGGAGACTGCTGATAAACACCTATGTTCCCACGGCGGCGGCGCGCAACGACTTACATGACGCGCTTTCCCCTTTTCATTGATCCCTGTTGATTTGTCCCTTTGGACTGGTCCCTGTTGACTAGCCCCTTTGGAAGGGCCCTTTTTGAATGGAGTCATTTTTGACGGGTCCCTGTGGACAGGTCTCTTTGGCTGATCCCTTTGGTCCGGTCCCTTTGGACTGGTACCTATGGACTGGCCCATGCAATTATCCAAATTATTATCCAAATTAGATTTTAGCTATCCTCTTTAACCAATCAATTAAAGATTGTCTACTCTTATTTCTTGAATCGATAAATCAGATTTTGTATACACCATTTGTCATTTATTATCCCATACCTACAACCTATACTCTCTCTGTACTGCAGGTTGATCTGTAAAAAAGTTCCAATGGTGAAAGATTTGTCAGTCACCATACATGTAGCCTACAATAATCCTTTCACTACCTAGCTATGTTTCATCACTCACTGTAAACATTTCACATGTCCATATCCGATTATAAGTTTATAAAATCTCAGATCGATGACCTTGATGTATTGGGTATTTTTGGGTAAATTCATTAGCCATGGGAAAGGGTTGACCATTCTAAGTCCTATGACACCTCACATGTTGATTTCCGATTATTAGTTTATAAAATCTCAGGTCAATGACCTTGCTGTTTTGAATTTTTTAGGTAAATTCATTGGTCATGGGAAAGGGTTAACCATTCGTAGTCCTATGACACCTCACTTGACCCTCTCTACTGATAAGTTTATAAAATCTTAGGTCAATGACCTTGCTGTTTTGGGTATTTTGGGTAAATTCGTTGGTCATAGAAAAGGGTTGGCCATCCTGAGTCTTGTGACACCTCACTTGTCTCTCTCTGATTATTAGTTGATAAAATCTTAGGTTAATGACCTTGCTGTTTTGGGTATTTTGGGTAAATTCGTTGGTCATGGAAAAGGGTTGGTCATCCTGAGTCTTGTGACACCTCACTTGTCCCTCTCTGATTATTAGTTGATAAAATCTTAGGTTAATGACCATGCTGTTGTTTTGGGTAAATTCATTGGTCATGGAGAGGGGTTGGCCATTTTAAGTCCTATGACACCTCACTTGACCCTATGTGATTATTAGTTAGCGAGATATTAACGAAAGTGCAGTTAGGCCCTTTTGACAAAAAAATGAATAATACATTCAAAAACAGGGCGTCACCCCAAGTCCAACGACCCCTCATACAAGTCCCTAGCTTTCTTAGTTCATAAGATATTAAAAAGCCGATGACCTATTAGTTTTGGTTAATTTGTAAAAAAAACGTATCTATAAATCATTATTCAAAAAGCCCGCCCTCAAAAAAAACCAATTGCGCATTCGTAAATCAAAAAACAAAAATGATAAATCATAGCGGCATTCAGTTGTATGCATGCACTTTATGTGGAACGAGTTTAATTTCATATTGGCAGACAAACTCCCACATGTTGCACATGGAAAGCAACTTTTACCTAAAAATTATTATTTCACCCCCTAGTAGGGGTAGATTTTATTTTTGAGTGGAAATAAGTTATCCATAGGGAAGGGGTTGTCTGCCGGAATAATTAGACTACTTGTACATGTCTCTAGCCTTATTCCCACCACTGTCAAAACAGGTTGTGACTTGTTAGCTCTTATCGTGCACGTGCACATGTGTACACTTGTGTGTTAGGTCATATTACACATGAACTTGCATTTTCTCACGTATGAACCAAAACAGGATGTGACTTGATTCACAAGGAGGACAGTAATAAGGTCATCTCACACGTGTTCACATGTATTTCGTCACTTTCCTTTCATATCGTTATCCCATTATAGTAGTGGGGGTTGGTGAACAACGTCAGTTCAACACACACAAATGTAGTTAGGCCCTTTGACATAATTTAAATAAATTCATGGGCTAGTCCGTAGGAACCAGGCCAAAGGGACCCGTCCAAAGGGACAAGGACTCGTCCACAAGGACTTGTCATCAATGACCAGTCCACAGGGACCTGTCAACAATAACCCATCCACAGGGAACCGCTCCCCACCCTCTTACAAAAGCCATGAGTGGGCATGTATAAAAAACAAAAACAAGCATGTTAATTCATAGTGGCTACCACCGAACACATGCACTTTATGTAGAACAACATTTAAATCCATATCGGCATTCAAACTCTCACAAGTTGCAATTGGAAAGAGAGATTCTCTAAAAAAATACAATTTCACCCCCGAGTAGATTTTATTTTGGGGTTGAAATATGTTGTCCATTGGAAAGGGAGTGTCAGCCCGAGTTCAATGACACCTCATTCGTCAAAATCCGACCATGCGTTTGAGAGATATCGCGCCGCCGCCATCTTGTGAGGTGGGGAGGTGGAGGTGGGGCCAGAACCGGCCAAAACACACTACTGCCGTAGCTTAACTTAACCTTTGATTGAATCCTGTTGATTGGCCCCTTTTGATTGATCTCTGTTGATGTATCCCTTTGGACTGGTCCCTGTTGATTATCCCCCTTTCGACGGGTCCTTTTTGAAGGGAGTCATTTTATTAACGGGTCCCGGAGGACGGGTCCTTGTTGACGGGTCCCTGTGGGTGGGTCCCTTTGTCATAATTTGGATATAATGCCGGGATCAGTCCAAAGGACCCGCCCACAGGGACCCGTCAACCAGGACCCGTCCTCCGGGACACGTTAAAAAAATGACTCCCTTCAAAAAGGACCCGTCCAAAGGGGGCTACTGAACAGGGACCAGTCCAAAGGGATACATCAACAGAGATCAATCAAAAGGGTTCAATCAACAGGATTCAATCAAAGGTTAAGTTAAGCTACGGCAGCCAATTTGGAACTTTTTGATCACACCTCGTAGGGTTAGGTTAGGTTGAGTTAAGCTGCGACCGCCATCTTGGAACTTTATGATCACACCTCGTAGGTTTAGGCTAGGTTAGGTTAGGCTAGGTTCAGTTAAGCTATGACCACCATCTTGATTTTTTTTATCGCACCTCGTAGGTTTAGGTTAAGTTAGGTTAGGTTAGGTTGGGTTAAGTGAAGCTACGGCCGCCATCTAGTTAGGTTAGGCTAGGTTAAGTTAAGCTACGGCCGCCATTTTGTTAGGTTAGGCTAGGTTAAGTTAAGCTATGACCGCCATCTTGTGAGGTGGAGGTGAATAAAGAAACCCCCCCCCCCAAAAAAAAACACCCCTACTGCACAGTTTTTGTCCTAGGGACCTGAAATTTATGTTTTGGGTAGAGGGGGGTAAAGACCTTTCATTTTCGTAAAACAAACTTTTTTGTAAAATTCTTAGTTCCCAAAATATAGATAATTTTGAAAGTTGGACTTTTTTGGAAAAACTGAAAAAATGTTAAGTTTTGTTCTACCAATTGAGGACATAAAAGCCATTGGTTTGAGTCTATATATGACTTGTTAGAATGATTAGTTTTCAAAATATCGCCTACTTTCCAAATTGAACTTTTTTTGGATTTTGTCCCAGAGACCTGGGACTTGGTTTGTGGGTAGTGGGGTAAATACCTGTCATTTACGTTAAACAAACTTTCTTGTAAAATTCCTAGTTTCCAAAATATAGCCCCGTTTTAAAATGAACATTTTTGGAAAAAATGATAAAAATTCCATATTTTGTTCTTACGATTAAGGATATAAAAGCCATTGGTTTGAGTCTATACATGACTTTATAGGATGATTAGTTTTGAAAATATGGCCTACTTTCCAAATACTGTTTTGGAAAAATTTGAAGAATATTATATTTTTTGTCTGAGAGTGGGCTAGACGTAGGTGTTGGAGTTAGCATATGATTTGATATGATTTTTAGTTTAAACATATAGCCTACTTCCCCAATTTACCTTTTTTGAAAAATGTGAAATATATATAATGTTTTTGACTAGGCGTTGAAAGGAGTTGAGAGACAATCATTAACCTTAGAGTACTTTGGATTTTTGGAATTTAAGTGTGTTGTTGTTGCTTACAAACATGGCGGTAAGCATTATGCTACCATAAAAAAAAGGGTTGAGATACTTTCCAAGACCAAGAGAAAAATCCTCTAAATACATTGACAAAAATAACTTGTCAAATAAGCCTTTACAAATAAGGTACTAACGTAAACCACCAAAAATAAGCCACCAACATAGGCCACCACTATAAATCTCCATAAGCCACCACCATAAGCCACCATAAGCCATCACCAAAAGCCACCATAAGCCACCACCATAAACCACCATAAACCACCACCATAAGCCACCATCATAAGCCACCACCATAAGCCACCATCATAAGCCACCACCATAAACCACCAACATAAGCAACCAACATAAGCTATCAACATAAGTCAGCAACATATGTCATCAACATAAGCCACCACCATAAACGACCACCATAAGCCAATAACAAAAGCCACCAGCATGAGCCACCACCATAAGCCACCATCATAAGCCATCAACCTAAGCCATCAACCTAAGATATTAACCTAAGCAATTAGCATAAACCATCAACATAGGCCAGCAACATAAACCATCAACATAAGCCACCACCATAAGCCAACAAAATATGTCATCAACATTAGCCACCAACATAAGCTATCAACATAAGTCACCAACATATGTCATCAACATAAGCCACTAACATAAGCCACCAACATTAGCCACCAACATAAGCCATCAACATAAGCCACCACCATAAACCATCAACATAAGCCACCAAAATAAGCCAACAACATATGTCATCAACATAAGCCACCCACATAAGCCACCCACATATGCCACCAATATCATCCTGCATAAAACGTCAACACAACATCATTCTTTCACCACAAGTGTTCAGACCTTTGTAGTAGGCGGATCGACTATACAAGTCAGTGGCTACTATGGAATATACTATAACCAATAAAGGTAAACCACGTGCCCTGTATCATGGGTACTCTTATAACTATAAGCGAGAAAATGCGAATGGCATCATATTTTGGCAGTGCTCAAAACAAAGAACAACAAAATGTCTAGGTCATCTAAAAAGTAAACATGGTGAGGTCTTAAGTGTGGGTACTCATCAATGTGGTATACCAAATGAAACACCGTTAGTGTTAACAAAACATGATCAAAAGAACAAGAAAAAGCAAGCCCAACAAAAACATAGTGTTACTCAACATAGTGACTTCCTTGTGAAAAAACATTTATCTCCTCAAAAAGTCATGTTAGGACAGTTCTCAACGTTCAATAAAACCGTAACACTATCAAAAGCAACACAGACTCTTCAAGAGGTCCCTTTTGAAAAGGAAAAAAAGGAATTGGATAGTTCTAGTGATGTTGAGGATGATGATGATGATGATAATGATGGTGACAATGACTATAATAATTATAAAGATAATATTTATAATGATGATGATGATGATGAAAAAGAAGAGGATGAGGGTTTAATGTCTATAAAACCATTGCGGCTTCCCCAGTTTTTAAATACAAGAGTACCTGGAGAAAGTTATAAAAGGATCTACAATAAGCGTTGTGTTTAAAATCTATATCAAACAATGGTAAAGAGATAAAAAGTTGTATTCAGTGTGTAACTATTGTTAAAAAAACTAAATGAATAAAAATATTGTATGGGTATTGGCTGTTTTTTCTTAATTGCTATCCCCATGTCCCACTATTAATGCAATTGTTAACCATCAACAGTCTCTGACTATGTTCATAAAGAGAGTGCCTCAAACATTACACTCTGTCTATGGTTTGTGTACCGAGTATCATAATACAGTTTGGCCAAGCAATGTTAAGTCAATAGTTATGTCAGGTAAGGGATTCGAACCGTTGCTTCCTTGTACAGAAAATTTGATCTTAAGTTAAACACCTTAACCACTCGACCAACCTGACAGTTACTAATTTAATTAATCTTGTGGACTTGAGTGCTTACAAAACTTTTCCCAGTATACATTGATTAAACCACTTGCTTGTTTTGAAATATAGATTTTGTTTTGTTTTACCATAACATTGCAGTTATGAGTCTTGTGAACTTGGTGTTTAATATAAGGTTAAAGGCATTTTAAAATAATTTTAGAAAAGCTCTTAGGTATCGTGTCATGGGTTTTAGTAATGCATTACTGTTCGTTGACTAACATTTACCGTTACACAACATTATTTTGGTGAGCTTACATGTTGTTGTTGTTTGAGTCTTTAGTCTTTGGACTGGTTTGCTGCAGATCTCAGTGCCCCCTGTCCCGAGCTAATCGTTTCATCTCTATATAGCTGCCACACCCTACATTCAAGACTATCTGTTTAACATATTCTAACCTTGGTCTCCCCCTACAAGCTCTTGGGTTCAATTCCTAGCTTTAACACAAAATTTTAAAAGTTGTATGAGGACTAAAACATGTATACTCAGTCTCGGGTGGTCCAAAATAAGTAGGATTTGATTCACACCTCAACCATACAGCACCATGTTTTTTTTAATTTTTTTTAAAATAATGATAGCCATTTGTTCATTTTCACATTTCGCCCATTACAATTTGTCAATTTTCCATTTGCATTTCTTTTAAATGTCAGTTTAAAGTTTTTGAATTTTATGATATGGAAACATGGATTTTCCAATTTGTTGTTTACACATTTTATTTTTATTTTGTTTATGTCAAAAGTTCATATTTGCGAATCATGTATTTTTCATTTTAAGATTTTGTAAATGGTGTTAAAGTGAATGCTTGGCCATTGCGATCGTACGGTCTGTCTATGTGTATGCAAAACATAGAGGTCTACTATTACTACTGCAGGTAAGGCTGTTTCTACACTCTCTCTCTCTCTCTTTCTGTGTAGTCATACATCCACACAACCATGCTTGTCTTTGAGAACAAACACACAACCACTCTATTTATCCCTAAAGCATCATTGACATGCACACTCATCCCAAAGAACTTTAATTATACATTTAACATTTATCATAACAAAAATAAATGGTTTCCACTATTTACCAAAAATTAACTATTTACAATTGCGACGCCTGGCATGGGTCCCAACTTACCTTGTTTTTCAGAGGTCCGCGGCGCTTTCTGCCAAATCACCGCCAGATGACATGCCCCAACAGAAAAACACCTAAAGGGTGGAAGAAGCTGGAGAAGGGGGAAACGCACAGGCTCGTCTACGGACACAGTCCGATAACTAACAGGACTGTCACCGACGAAATGATGCCACAACAGTTGCTTAATATTTATAAGAATATTTACTCAGCAAATAAAGGGGCAAGAAAAATAAAAATTAATAAAATCATAACAAGGAAACTCTATTGCCACAACAACCTCTCTCTGGTGATGCATATGGCTTAAGGCCAACATAAGTTATTTACATAAGTAGGCAAGAGACGGTTTAACATGCTTGCTGAGCGAAATGAAAACATTTAATTTAAAATTAAATTAATGAAGCCCAAAAGATAAAAAAAACAGAATACAGGTATTACCAAATGAGAAATGGATTGATATTTTACTAAGGTACGCAATACCGACCCGACATGCAGACATCAAGGCCACGATGAAACGAAAAATTTAAAATTAAATTAATAAAATAAATAGGATCAATTAACAAATCCACAATTTTCATGACGGAGAAAAACTCGGGAACACTCACATAAACACAAAGTTAAACCAACAAGATTAACAAAAACATACTAAGCTACCACCACAACACGTTTGAGTCTCCCGCTCGACGCCTAGAGAATACACTCTCAAGACCAGAATGCACTCTGGCAAAACAAAAAACAAACATGGCCACCAAATAGATAACCGCATGTCCAATCGAATTACGGCAAACAATTAGCTTAAAATTAAATTTAAAATCACCAGAGAGAACAGAAAGGGAGGAAAGAATTACCCCTTAACACTATTGACACGAGGCAATTAGGCTGCAACGGATCGTAAATCAATTTAATAATAGGGCATTCCCAAAGATTACAAAAAACTAAATAAATGAAAATTTACAACGTAAAATAGACTAGAAACGTGTCTCCAGAAGATACGAAGGAAAACAACAAAATTTACATATCTGGTAACATTAGCAAAACAGAAAAATTAGGCCTACCAGGCGAAACAAAATACAGTATTAAAACAATAATATAAGGCCAATATCGGAGTTCCCATAACAATATATATATATATATATATATATATATATATATATATATATATATATATTAAATAATAACGTACCATAAAAACTTCTCTGTGGAGACACAATAATAATAAAATAATTAACACACAAATTAAAAAATAGTATAAGGCACTATATTGCCTCAAAATGGCTAACCCGCACATGCGCTGTTTAGGTAACAAGCACTCCCGTTTGTATCTAGTTGCGATTACAATTTCATTCTTCATCTTCAATGCGAAATGGCGAAAATACAGCCTTAAGAGCACAGGCAATTCCTTTTTAGCATATATCCATATTTCGTAGAGGCTAGGGGCCCAAGCCCCCAGCACATGGAGAGAGACTCTTTCACCAACCAGCCGGCTTGTTGTTTTCTTGACGAGAGACTAAGAAGATGCCAAGATGGCGGAGAATCCAAAGTCAAAAACCGCACTGCATTAATTAATTGTAATTGTCCAATCACAGATTGACACATCAAGTAACAATGTGCATATTATATAATTATTTTGGCGGCATATGTATATATATATAGTCTTTGTTCAATGACGTGGAATACAATACCCTTCAAATATGTCTCGATTAGGATGAGATCAGAAGACACCAAAAACACACTCTAGCGGTCGAAGATACAAGTCGGCTAGAGGCTACAACTCCGGCAAGATGAGTCGATAGATGCTGCGACCTCGAGTTCATAAGCCCAACCAAGCCATCAGGCGGGCGCTTTAAAGGTCGGTATACATATATATAGGGACTGTGCATTTTAGAAACGTTGGGACGGGCTTTTGCACGTAACAGTCTCCCTCCCTTAAGCGTGAACACCGTTCACGAATATGCCTAGGCATAGGCAGTACTCCATAACTAGCCGATTCACCAAGGATGTTTCCAGAAGATAATGTTCACCAGTTAACTCCAATTGATGGCTAAAAACCGCATCGTTTTGGTTAGGAAGAGTGCAGGGTCAGATTATCAGTGAAGGGATAATTGATCACCTCGCAAACCACTTAGTTAACAGCTTCACTGTGTCCATAAGTCTTCAGAAACGCAGAACACCAGCACCTGCAGTGTTTTCAGAGTCCGAGACACGTTAAGTAAATTTTCAAAAAGTCCAATGTTGTTAGCTTTAGACGAAGTAGGTGGAAGCAATGTGCCAGATATCATGCGACGAGTGGGCAGCCATTTACAAAACAGAAGTTAATCTTATTTCAAAAAATAAAGTTTACAGAACTTACTAATTCTTAATACATTTTATAAAAGAGAAACAATGTTGAATTTATATGAAGAAAATCCTGACCATGACCTAGATCCGTGCTTACAAAATTTCATTAACCAGGTTACCTTTTTACAGACTAGAAGTACTTTTCTAGAATTCACGCGTTGAACGATCATACGTTTAGAAGGAACTACGGTAGAGGAATGACCACTCAAATTCCCAAGGAAACAGGTATATAATATCACCATGAGTTAGGTCTCCCACCGAGTCCTACTTACATGCTAGCATCTTTTACGAGAACATCAAAATTAGTTACAATTTTACAATTTACCATTAAATTGGAATTACCCAACAGTTACAAGTTGTATCCCAGAAGAGTTTGCAAACCCAAATCAAAATTCCAGAAGGAACAGATGCCTGAAGGCTTCAATGAAGGTTAGGGATACTCTACATTATACAAAAATCAGTTTACAAAATTTATGGTAGCATTTCCTCATTACAATTCTCTCCACCTCGTTTTATGTGCGACAGATGCACTCTGGAAATTTTGTTGGCCTCAGGGTTTCGGATAAGAAGAGTAACCGGAGTCAAGAATGCCTCTACATAACAGGGGCCTTTGAAACGAGGGGTCAACTAGCTAGAAACTAGATTACTGACGCCCTTGGGCTCGAAATTGCGGACGTACACAACATCCCCAATTTCCAAATCAGTTGGCTTGCGACAGGCATTGTGTCGCTTGGCAAGTTGGTCATGTGATACCTTAATACTCTCTCTAGCCTTGTCGAATTTCGCCCTCATATCCTCGGGCGTGAAACTGTCTGGAAGGAGATCGTGCAGGTTCCACAGATTAGACAACGGAGAATTAGCCATAAACGAAAACATTAACGAAAAAGGGGTGGCTTGCGTGCTCTCATGCACGGCGGTGTTGAAAGCAAAATTGAGCCAATGCAAATTAGAATCCCACTTGGAATGGTCGTCGTGGTGGAAAGCAATCAGAGCAGAACGGAGATTACGATTGACTCGCTCAGCGAGAGACGGGTTAGGAAAATAGGGAGTGGTGGTTACATGCGAAATAGCATAATCAAATAAGAATTGACGGAACTGATGAGATACAAAGCACTTGGCATTATCTGACACCAGGAACTGACATGGCCCAAAAGATGAAAAGATGGCATTAAGACACTTTATGACGGAACTGGTCGTAGCCTGTCTGGTGGGGAATATCCAACTAAACCGGGTGAAACCGTCAGTGCAAACAAGCGCAAATTGGTTTCCCCGACCAGATCGAGGGAACGGGCCAACATGGTGGTTAAACAGCCTCTCCATGGGTCTAGATGCCGGTTCAGATGACAACAGGCCAACTTTAGTAGAAACCGGAGGTTTGCTAATACTACATGAAGCACAATTTCTAATGAGCCTCCTGATGTCGCCATCCATACTTCGCCAAATGAAAAACTGTCTGATCTTAGCTCGGGTCTTGAATACTCCTAGGTGGCCACCAATAGGAGATTCGTGATAGTAACGAAAGATTTCCGGAATGAGGACCGACGGGAGCACAATTTTAGGTAGACGGTCATGACGAGACGAACAGCACAAGACACCATCTTTTAGAGAGTAGGGCTTGATCACTTCCCCAGAATTGATTCGATCAATTAGGCAAGATAAGGAGGGATCTTCTTTCTGGAATCTCCTCACATCTTCAAAAAGCACAGGGGAATTGCTGAGAACGACATTGACATAATTTACAGGTGATGCAAGGTTTACGGGTTCACATCCTTGAATATCCTCTTCGGATGTTTCCTCATGCATGCGGCTTAATGAATTAGCTACCGCATTTTCGGACCCACGAATATGGTGGACGGTGAACTGGAATGACAGAATCCTAGTTGCCCATCTGGCAATCCTACCAGTTTTACGGGGTTTCCCTAACACCCAGCTCAAGGCCTGGTTATCGGTCTCGAGGAGAAACTTAGTGTGCTAAATATACATACAGAATTTTTCCAGGGCGAACAACACAGCTAAACCATCATGTTCGTATATGGAATACTTCCTCTCTGCGTCCGTTAAGGTACGAGAAGCGTATGCAATGGGTTGCCTACCCAGATCAGACTCTTGCAGTAGGACACAACCAACACCACGACCAGACGCATCAGTCTGCACAATGAACTGCTTCCCAAAATCCGGAATGGCTAACACAGGGGCGTTAGAGAGCGCAAGCTTAAGATCTTCGAAGGCTGCCTGCTGAGAGGGACCCCACTCAAACTTCACAGCCTTTTTGCGTAATTGATTTAGAGGAGCAGGACGGTCGGCAAAGTTACTGATGAACTTACGAAAGAAGTTCACCATCCCAACATAACGAGCAACACCCTTGGCGTTCTTGGGCGGTTTAAAATCTCTCATGGCCTGAGTACGAGACTGGTCCACGGAGATACCAGATTCGGAAATAATATGACCCAAGAAGGAAATTTTGGGCTTGGCAAAGGAAACCTTGGACAATTTGACGGTAAGGCCAGCGTCACGCAACCGATCAAGTACAACTTTCAGATGATCAACGTGTTCCTCGAAGGACTCAGAATATATCACCACATCATCAAGATAGTGGTACACAAATTTAAATTTAATTTCCGAAAACACCTTGTCGAGAAGTCTGCTCAACACAACGGCTCCGGTGGATAGGCCAAACGGGACACGGGCATACTCAAACAGGTTCCAGTCAGTGGAAAAAGCAGTAACATGCCTGGATTCCGGAGAGAGGGGAATTTGGAAGTAAGAAGAATTTAAATCGAGGATCGTGAACACCTTCGCGTTGCGAAACCAACTAAAGCATGTATGAAGGTCCGGCAAAGGGATGGATTGTAAAACAACTTTTTGATTAAGAGCCCTATAGTCGACCACCGGCCGAAAACCACCGTTAGGTTTTGGCACAAGGAATACAGGGGATGAGTAGGCAGAGATAGAAGGTTGGATAACACCTTCTTCCAACATCTTGTCGATAATCTTCCGAAGTTCAGTCATCTTGGATGGGGCAAGGCGATACGGGCTGGAACGCACCGGCACAGAATCGGTTAGCTCAATCTTATATTCCATCAATTGGGTTACACCCAACTTGTCAGTAAATACATCACTATACTCTTGACATAACCTCTTAATGGCATCCTTTTGAGGACTCGTTAAATTTTCCAGATCGAGATCCTCAATAGTCACAGGTTCACTAACTGAATTGACAACAGGAGAAGATAAAACCGGGTTAAATGATAATTTAATTTGCGGATTAAACTTAAACCATAAGTTGCGAGCACCAAAATCAAGAAGCATACCAACGTGGGACATGAAATTAGCTCCAATGACCACAGAACAAGAAAGATTTCTGGCAACAAAAAATTTAAACTTCCAAGAAAAATTTAGAATATGGATTTTGACTGTCATACTACCCAAAATATTTAAGTTTGAACAATTTTCCGAAATGAAAGTTTCATTGTTAGGCTCTAACTCAGGTAGATTACAAACACACTTCATAGATAAAAACCAGACCTCGCTTATAAAGGATGCGACACTACCAGAATCAAGCAATGCAGAAACGGGCTCGTCATTAACACAAATTTCAATAAACGGGGATATTCCCTTAGCCACAGGAGAAATTCCAAAATCATTATTCACTCTAAAACGATTACAATTAGATGACGAGGTCACCCGCACCACAGTTTTCACATTATGTTTAGAATTAGGCTGACTTGCCATGACACTGCTCACCGACAGGTTAGGTAGGTCAGCGACATAAGCAGAATTAGCACGTGATGAATTAGTTTTCAAAGAGTTATCAAGATTTTCATTAGTAGGGTGACCAGAAACTTCACACGGTTTTCCCAAATTCTCATGCACAGAAATATCCTTAGAAGTAACATCCGAATTGGTCTCCAAAATATCCCGTAATTGGCGATACACAACCTGGTTATTCGGACACACCTTCTTAACATGTCCCACGCCACCGCAGGTGTGGCACTTAACATTGGGTCTAGGATGAAACATAACCTTAGGAGGGGGACGAGACATCAAGGAAGGAGGGGGACGAGACATCAAGGAAGGAGGAGGAACATTAGCTACACGAAGGGAATCTGCATGTTTCACAGCCATAGCCTCTATAACGACCTGTTTCAGCTCGACAAAAGACGAAGGCCTGGTACACATAGTCATGTATGACCTACATTGAGGCGAAAAAACATTTACAATAGATGACACCAACTGTCGTTCAGTTAAAGGGGATGCAAATACCTGGTCATATACCTTAATGTCACTGACATAGTCGCTAAGAGACTCGTCCAACCTTTGGACACGATATAAGAACCTTTGCTCGAGAGTACTAAGGGCACTCGCAGGGACAAAAAACCACAACACATCCCTAATGAACATGGCTAAGGACATGCGGAGGTGGATAGCTTCAATCAGCTTTTCGCGCAGCATACCGGATGCAACAGGATACAACAGTTGGAAAACCTGATTTTCCGATATTCCAAAAATCGAGGCATGGTTACCCAATTCGACCACTTGCTTTAAAAATAGGACCACCTGGGTAACGTCATCTAGGTTGAAATGCTACAACTTAGTTAATAAACTAGAAATAGGGTGAGGAATCGACCCATAATTAACGGTAGGCGAATACGTAGCATTTGGAAAAGAGACATTATTACCAGGGCAGCTCGCTCGCACACCCTCTACAGGAGACAAAACATTTACATTGCCAGAGAAAAAACTGGGATGCAATGGGTCGGCCGGACCCATGAAATCAGTAGGTGACCTAACATGAGAAGAATGACCGTATCCAGGGGTAAGTGGTCTGTACGAGCCAGAACCAGGCAATAGAGGGGCAGGCAAACCACTACTAGTAATCGATCCCAAATCCTCAGACCTAGTAAACAGAGGTGATTCACGTTCAACCCCAGAAGAACTCTCCAAATTTACAAGGTTATCTCTTAAGTCAATTAAATCAAAAGCACTATTATTGTCGGCCATTTTGAAAAACACAGAATGCAGGCAGACAATACAGAAAGAAACAAATTTTAGGAATTACGAGGACAGTTTACAATTTCACAACAATACCATAACTACCAATTACCAACACCATAGATTAGGTTGACACTCGAACACAGCCACAATACTATACTAAATCATGCACAATGCTGCCCAGAACTGCAGACGTCATCGCTTGCTTGGCTCGAGAACAGGAAGCTAAATTACAAAAATTGCCACAAACCACCTGGCGAACAGCTTCAGACAGGGCTCCTCGATGCCTTCACTTGTAGCATGTAGGCTATCAGAAAATCAAGAAACCCACATTTCCCATGCCAAGAACACATGCCAGTCACTTACAAAGCTTCTTTTTTCACCGGGAATGTTGCATCACAAAAAGGATAAAATACAGCACCCAAACCTCGCTTGGAACAGGTCACTTACATATCGCCACACGGATATTCAGAGGCAAACATGAAACCGAACAAATGACAAGGATTAGCATTAAATAACATCGAGTGCACTGACATGACACATCCCATCAGCAACCGCTCTACCAGCATCAGAAGGGTCCATAAAACGAGCCTGCGGGTATGGTGGTGGGGATGGCTGCAGAAGCGCTACACGAGCTCGGTCTGCTACCACTGCGACGCCTGGCATGGGGCCCAACTTACCTTGTTTTTCAGAGGTCCGCGGCGCTTTCTGCAAAATCACCGCCAGATGACATGCCCCAACAGAAGAACACATAAAGGGTGGAAGAAGGTGGAGAAGGGGGAAACGCACAGGCTCGTCTACGGACACAGTCCGATAACTAACAGGACTGTCACCGACGAAATGATGCCACAACAGTTGCTTAATATTTAAAAGAATATTTACTCAGCAAATAAAGGGGCAAGAAAAATAAAAATTAATAAAATCATAACAAGGAAACTCTATTGCCACAACAACCTCTCTCTGGTGATGCGTATGGCTTAAGGCCAACATAAGTTATTTACATAAGTAGGCAAGAGACGGTTTAACATGCTTGCTGAGCGAAATGAAAACATTTAATTTAAAATTAAAATAATGTAGCCCAAAAGATAAAAAAAAAACAGAATACAGGTATTACCAAATGAGAAAGGGCTTGATAATTTACTAAGGTACGCAATACCGACCCGACATGCAGACATCAAGGCCACGATGAAACGAAAAATTTAAAATTAAATTAATAAAATAAATAGGATCAATTAACAAATCCACAATTTTCATGACGGAGAAAAACTCGGGAACACTCACAAAAACACAAAGTTAAACCAACAAGATTAACAAAAACATACTAAGCTACCACCACAACACGTTTGAGTCTCCCGCTCGACGCCTAGAGAATACACTCTCAAGACCAGAATGCACTCGGGCAAAACAAACAAACAAACAAACATACAAACAAACATGGCCACCAAATAGATGACCGCATGTCCAATCGAATTACGGCAAACAATTAGCTAAAAATTAAATTTAAAATCACCAGAGAGAACAGAGAGGGAGGAAAGAATTACGCCTTAACACTGTACCCGATACCTAGTTGAGACTATCGGCTACGCCAGCTGACATTGAGCCGTAGTTGAGATTTATGGGAAGAATTGTAAAGATAGCGCTCACATCGAGTCGAGAAGAATGTTAGGAAATGACGTAGAAGGCCAAGGATCAAGAAGGCACTGCCAGTCAAGCAGATGGAATTATGGGAGGAATATTAAAGTTTTATTAAGATCTATATGGAATAGTATGTTTAATCATCTCAGAAGAGAGGAAATGTCAAGCAATATATATGGTAATAACTTGAAGAAAGATAGATAATCCCTTAAGTTATTGTATAACTTAATAGCCGAGATGATGGTGGTCGAGATTATATTTGTGACGCATGACCACTGATGGTGGGGGAGCATCACGTGATAGCGCCAAGTAGGAGCTTCTCGACGCAGTCTAGAGACATCAGTCGAGCTCAGTCGTCAGGGCTGAGTAGTACACATGCGCGGAGCGTACGGCAAAGTCGAGCGGTGCACAGCACTTGTTACGTGGCGTGAAAACGAACAGTATTACTTAACCAAGCAGAGAGCTAAAGTAGGTCAGTGAGCCAAGGCGAGCAACACACGGTAGACGGCGAGGACCGGTTACGAGGCAGGCTGTACGGGCCGTGTAAGCAGGAGAAAGGCCGGGGTTAGAACAGCATTGTAATACGAGATTGAGAACTTTATTTCGAGCTGCATTTTGTAACGCAGAACAGCACAGCGAAGCGGCATGGCGAGGCCGGCTTTAAGCGTAGATCATTCTGGAACAGTGCAGTAGATCAGAGCGGGCTGTTTCCGACTTTTATACGCAGGCAATATTATAGAAGCTGAACTTCATTTCAACATTCAGTTACAAAATTGAGTTGCGACTTGTATTCAGTAATAGAATTGTGCAGGTGGATGGTTGTAATATACTGCAATTATGAACTTAGATGTTCAAATGACATTACGACTTATGCATTTCATAACGGAACATGTAGAGCGACCAAGGGGTCAAGCTAACATTAGCGCTTTTAAGGCAAACGAAATGTTACAATTATATGCACCTATGAACATTGGCACGTGCATTAATACAATTCCTTTTTATGAATTATTATAGAATATCGAGTACGAACACAGCTACAGGGTGTTTCAAAAACTTATACACTCTCATAAATAAAATTTATTTTCTGCAAGTGAGATTTAACCGCTGTGGAGATTGAACTTTTAACAAGCGAACCGGACATTGTATGGGACAGTGGCGTAACATAGAAGAAGAATATGGGGTACGCTGCTTTTATGAACATTTACGTATGAATTTGGACAGTATCCGCTATGGATAACATGCAGTTCATCATGTCGGAGTAAACGAAGACAGAGACGCGATGGCACCACGGAGCGATGGATTCGATTCCTGAAGAAGAGGAGGTCTAACAACTGATTCACTTGGGATATGAAGGCGATCGTTTTTGCGTGGGTGATACGATATTCACGTCGATCTTTCGAGAAATTTATTACACACGAAGATAATCGACGATCTTTGAAATATATTAACAGCTGATATGAGAAGGTACTGTAAGAGTTATGACTTTCTGATATGATTTTTCCATGAACACTGGGCAAACTGTTATATTTTTCTAGTAGGAGTTCTGCGATTATTTAGACATGGCTTAGACTTTATTTGCTCCAATTTTGCTAGAATATGGCGTTACCATATGATATGGCAGGCACCATTATACGAAATTCTCACCATTGGTTGGCTTTATTAAGCAGATGTTTGGTCTTTTAGACATTTTCCAGTTAGGATAGTTTTCTTGGATAGTTATTTTTTTGTGGCGAGTATTTCGAACTCGTGATCTGCAATTGGTTTATTTAAATTACTTCGTCAGTTCATTGCATACTAGCGAGTGTGTATTATTCATCAGTAGGGATTTTTTCCATTGGATTGTTTGGAGATATTAAGATGTTATTCACTCAAGTGAATAAATATCGCTTTTATGTGACAACTAGAGACTTGTTGATTCCAATCTGGTACATTCACTCATTAGACAACGAGATGGGGCCTTTCGTATTTATACGATTGCGTGGCGGTACACATCTTTACCCATCGTTTAGGGCATTATCATGATAGTCAACGGGGCGAGGCCTTTCGTATTTATACGATCGTGTGGTGGATACTCATCTTACTTGCCATTGAGGAACTCATTTTTATCATCCGAGTGTACTTGAGATTGTAAGAGGATCAAACAAGAAACTACTAGTCACATATCAGTCGAATTTTGTTAAATAAATTAGAAATAAATGTCAGCAGGGTTACATTTGTAATTCTTGCTTGCCAATCCAATTTTTTTGTTGCTATACTCTTTTGAGAGTACTTTCAGTTAACAGCTGATACTGCTGATGCTTTTGATAAATTTTTATGCGAAGATAAGATAGACAAATTAAAGAACGATTTAGAAGAGAGTGACAGAACGCAGAATGTTACGTCGTTAGATGATTTGGAAACTAAGGTCAAGACAGTAGAAAAACGAACAGAAGATAGGATGACTAAACTAGAATCTATAATAAATAGTTTCACAAGTCAAAATGTTACAACGGGGGAAGTATCGATAAATCAGACACCGATAGACCGCAGTATGAACAGTCAAGAGGTTAGCGTGGGAGAAGACCGTCAAACGCAACAGAATGTAACATTCGAAAGGGCTAGTTCAACCCCTCAAGATAATCCGAATTCGAATAGGAGTACGTTTGGTACGAGTGAACGATACTCAGGTCCAGTGACCATCATCAGAAATCTGGATGATAAGCCAAGAAAATTTTCAGGGAACACAGGAGTCACACCAGTCGAATTTCTGAGGGATATTCGCGATTATATGGCGGAACATAGAGTAGCCAAGGAAAGAGAACTAAGGATAGTCGAACGCGCCTTAGACGGGCCTGCGTTAACTTGGTTTCGCGCATTCAGGAGCAATTTTGCGAATATGGAACAATTTACCATAGCATTCTTAAGGAGATTTTGGAGTGCAGAGGATCAGCTGAACGTAAGAGCAGAAATGTATTCGAAACGTTACTCTACGTCACATCCAACGCATTATGCTAATTACTTTACCTCGCAATTTGCTAAGTTACAGTTTTTGATTCCTCCATTGCCAGAAAAAGAGCTTTTGCAAGCTATAGCAAGACAGTTGCCAATTGAGGTACAACGGTCACTCATAGCATCAGGAGCGAACACACTTGAGCACTATGACGATATCTTACGCCGATTAGACTATACAAGCGCTCAAATTACACCCAGAACTGCAAGGAACGATAATCGAAACACGCAAGAGGTGAATGCGGTAGTTTTCGATAATGCAGCACAGACGGATAGAAGAGATTCCTGGGGAAACAGAAGGAACGAAGGGAATAGAGGTAATATTCACAACGTTCGTGGGAATGATCGATATCGAGGACCATATGAGAGGCCATACGATCAGGACGCAAGAAACAGTAGATACAGGAACTATGATCAGAATTCCAGATACCAAAATAGGAACAGATACAATAATAGATATCGTGGTAGATACAACTGGAACCAAGGTCAACAGTCTAATCAGAACGATAGGCAGGATAGCAGAAGAAATGATCCAAATGAAAGACAAGACAATCGAGAATATGGGAGATCAAGGCAAGAAAGTAGACAGCCTAGTGCACCACCCGAAGAGATAACTAGAGATATCAATCGAGCAAGCACGAGTGCAGAAGGAAGAAATAAACAACAAAGTAATGCAGAATCAGGATACTAATCATTGGGAATCAATCATCATTGTTGAGAGATAGCAAGTCAAAGAAGAGGATCTAATTTAAGGAGATATAGTACATCGAGGGAATGGATGCTAATGAAGTTGTGGGGACTTTTAACGCAGCTAGCATTAGAAAGTATCATTATGCTGAGTAAGAGGATTGTAGAGCTATCGTGTACATATGTTGTGTATAGAATGCCTGAGAGTGTAATTCTTTTTTTTTTCTCAAGCCTGATACAAAAAGGAGATGTACGGGAGAGATGTACCCGATACCTAGTTGAGGCTATCGGCTACGCCAGCTGACATTGAGCCGTAGTTGAGATTTATGGGAAGAATTGTAAAGATAGCGCTCACATAGAGTCGAGAAGAATGTTAGGAAATGACGTAGAAGGCCAAGGATCAAGAAGGCACTGCCAGTCAAGCAGATGGAATTATGGGAGGAATATTAAAGTTTTATTAAGATCTATATGGAATAGTATGTTTAATCATCTCAGAAGAGAGGAAATGTCAAGCAATATATATGGTAATAACTTGAAGAAAGACAGATAATCCCTTAAGTTATTGTATAACTTAATAGCCGAGATGATGGTGGTCGAGATTATATTTGTGACGCATGAACACTGAAGGTGGGGGAGCATCACGTGACCGCGCCAGGTACGAGCTCCTTAACGCAGTCTAGAGACATCAGTCGAGTTCAGTCAGCAGGGCTGAGTAGTACTGTGCCCGTTTCCCCGACGTCACGTTGGCCCGGCGATATCAACGAGAAACCGAAGAAGGGACACAAGCGATACAAAAAAGAAATAAGTCCAGGAAATATTTGTCCAATGAAAGAAAATCAAGCAACTAGCTCGGGCAGGCAAGAGATCGAATATCTCGGGTCGATTAAAGGGAGAGGCATGCAAGGTTCAACAGGACAAATACTTCACAAACAAGAAAAAGGAAAAAAAAGGTATCACTGACTCGGGAGAAGTTCCAAACTACAGGAATAACCAGAACTTGAAAAATCGAGATCCTAAATTTATTTTTGAGCAGACGGACAAAAAAAAATTAACACTCCTTTTACACTCTGGATATTAATAGTTTGGGATCATAAAAATCCATAATGTCCATCAATGTCATTGACCTACCCTGTTTGACTTAATTAGGGAAGTACTCGCAAAAGAAATGATTAGAGTTCAAGTGTTCGATGATTAGCTGAATAATAATGATTTAAAAAAAACACTTCACTTTCACTTTCAGCTTCAAAAAGAAGAAAAATTAGAAAAAAAATCACTATACATTTTTCCTTCCCATGAATGTTAACTGAATTAATAATTTACACATAAATTATTCACACATTTCTAATATTTACAGACTTACGATTGTCAATGATGACTGTCAATCAATTTAATTTGACTAAATGAACTTGTGGAATGAAATTATTATTATTAATTTCTATCAACATAATTTAAAGTTTCCTTATGGAAATTACATCAGCTATAAATAACAATAACTTGTTATAGCCGCACAATAACTGGCTTTAAATGACATCCTAATCCCTCATATCATTTTCAAATCATTAGCTGAGTTTATCATATCCTTATGGGATCAATTTAATTATTCAGATTGCGATATAACTTTTAGCACATATTAAATTAAGATACAAATGATTCACCTGTGATCTGCAGGAATTATTAATTTTAAATTGACCAGCACTAGTAACTCTGATAACATTGCATTTATCATGACGATTAATTGAACAGTAATGCAGTAACTGCCATTGCACTGTTTTCCACCGTTGGAACTACTTAATATAATTACAAATATAAAGCACATTCTAATTCCATTGAACCTAGGACTGCATAAGCCCCTATACATCCTGGCATAATCATAATCATTTACTCTATCCTCGAAGAAATTTATTAATTGATTTATTAATCGTATTAATAAGTTGGAATGGTATTTCTCATGTCCAACAGTTGCCACCATAAAACCACTATAAAGTGTCTACAACTCATAATTCATTGTGCTTATACTCAAAGTGCAGTTCCAAAACCATTTGACATAATGACAAATAATCCTCAAATTATTATAAACTCTCGTAATCTGCATTGCTAAATCTGGTCAAAATTTCCCTAATGTGACTGAGCATCATAGGCTTTGTATTCTTGTGCAATCTGAATTAAATTACTGTAAAGTCTAGGATCATAGATCATGAACCATAATTATAATTTCAATGCCATAAATTAATGAATATGCTACAATCATTACCGCTGCAAAAAGTCAAACGTTCCGTTTGCAATCGCTTTCATGGTAAAAATCGCCATGAGAAAAAAAATCCTAACTTTAGAATTATTAAATATAATAAAACAAAATAATTATTAAATATCGGAATTTATGTGTGTGAAAGATCTCAATATCTTGAAAATAATTTGCTCTCTAAGTTTGGAAATTCATTCGAAATATATTTTAGCCTCCTGGAAGAAAGAACATAATTAAATCATGGTGTTGGTTTGCCCTAAATGTTCAGAAGGGTGTGTTGTGAATATATGCCCAAGTTGACAATGAATGTGTTTCCCATATTTTCCCACGACGAGTTAATCTTGATTCTGTTCTTTAATTTGCAAGATCGGCGTTTGAGAAACTCGTTTAACGCCAACATCATCGTAATGCCTGGTCTATAGTGTATTCATCCTCTCCGAATCCCGGATTCGTCCTCACCATCAAGTTTCCCTATTAAATGCTTAAGCCATTATCTTGAAGTATATGAAAAGTTCCAAAAATGTTCCCATATTCTTATTCTTGAGTGAAAGTATCATAGTGGATGACATCAGACACCCCCTAAAAAGAATTAGGTGTACGCCACTGCTGAAGAAATGTTCCAAGTATTTCACTGATATGGAATGGACGATGTTGTTTCGATACTGTTAATAATTTATTAATGCTCTTGCTGGCAATCCAGTTATTTCTTGAATGTATTGTATTGTATTATGTTGAATAAGATGCAATTACTATTGTAGAAATGTTCAACATTGACTGACTATATGCAGGGTTTCGTAGCACAACAAGGTCTGCTATTGTATCGTGTGCTTTAACATGTTGCATATTAATGTCTCCGTATTCTGGCGTTCCACGGTCAATTTGTCAAGTCCGATTTGTAGCTGTGTTAATGTGTTCACTTGATAAAAAATACAGTTTCTACTTACATCAGCCTCTTGGAGAAATCACTAATTTTAATTTTACCTGTCACTCGTAACTAAGTTATATCAAGTACCGGTATTTCACAAGCAAATTGTAATGCTAATATCATAGTGTGGACACACGCTTCCCGAAGGTAGAATGATCGTCTCCGCGCACATGTGTTTAAATCAGCAATAGAACATACTAGAAAGGAATGATCTCTCCGCACACATGTTACACATAGCACACCGGTTGCCCTGGTCACCTGATCCGTAGGAGTGTGGGGAGTTTCCACCCCTCTTCTATTGCGTCATGACCTGTCAAAGCCGATAGGAGTTGAAGATATTCCACACTCACTTGTGCTAAATTTTAGCTCAATGCCATAAGGATGGGTCCATTTAGCAGCTAGAATAATAAGAAGAATGTTTCTTTAGCTCTGGGTCTGCTACAAACACATGCTGGAATACATTACAATTTGTTACATTCATTAACCACTTCCAAGGTTGCTTTACGAATCTCGGCAATTACAGATCACCAACATGGTGGATTTCGGTCACATGTTCCCCTCTCCTGTTTTTTATAAGTTTTTGGTCAGAGAACTTATAAAACATCATTATGCTAAGATTATGTTAAGAAATCAAACATGCCTGTCCAGAACTAATTCTCAGGTTTGAAATATTTTCTGAGATTTCCAGCGTTGTAGTTTCCAATCACTCGGTCAGTGTGTATTTCTGCCAAACGATAACTGTTGTTGCCGAAAACTCTTACAATCTTTACTGGACCATAATAAAGCTTAGCGAATTTGTTATAGACTCTCATGGGTAAGTTGGATGATACTGGTCTCCTTATCAAGACTAAATCGTTTTCCCGTAGAGGTTCTCTGAATTTTCTTCCTGCCTGTCTTTTCTTTCTCTTTTCGGCGTGGCGTTCCAAGCTCTCTCTAGCCATGTCAATGCGCGTGGGAATTGATTGAATTATTTCCGGTGTTGTGGAAATAATTCCATCCCATACTCTCTCTGGTTTACGTCCATAATGTAACATGTATGGCACTTGCGATGTACTTTCATGTATTGTCGAATTAAGGCTTTCTTCAATGATGGGTATAACCTTCATCCATTTATCATGATTATCCGAACAGTAAAGTCGACAGAATTTTCCAATTTCAGACATTATTCTTTCTGCAGGATTTCCTTCAGGATATCTGATAGTATTGAGGATGTGCTTTACATTTAGCCTTACCATTGCCTGCTGAAATTCTTGACTTGTGAATTGGCTCCCATGATCACTTAATAAGAATTCAGGTGTGCCGGCTTCTTTGAAAACACAATTCTCTAGCCGTCTAATGATATATCGCGATGTAGCCTTCTGAATCGGGTGCAACATTACCAGTTTAGAGAATACATCTATTGTAACCAAGATATACTGGTTTCCTCTAAATGATCTTGGAAGTGGGCCATAAATGTCCGTCGCATATAACTCTCTCGGTCGGGACGGAATTATAGCAATCGGTGGTTCCTTAGCAAGCTTCGAAATGTATTTGCTCCGCTGGCAATTATCGCAGGACCTTATAACCTTACGTATGGTTTCCCTCATACAATTCCAAATGAAAGCTTCTTTAGCTGCGTGCAGAGTCTTGTCCAGTCCGGAGTGTCCCGTAGAACGATGGACTAGCCAGATTACTTTATTAACAAGTTTTGGTGGTAAGACTGTTCTCAACTTCGTATGATCCTTGTCCGCATATTTCATGACAATGTCTCCCACGATGTGGTATTCTCCCGCTTGTCTCGAAGTTGGGATGAAATTCGGATCATGCTGGTCCATTCTCTTCTTTAGGAAACGATACATGTTTCTCAAGGGTTCATATCTCTTCTGTGATGCTGCGATTCTTCTAAGTTTATGTAACGTATCCGCATCTTCCGGAACAACCTCAATCAAGTGTATGTCTTCCTCACAAGGATTACGACTTAGAACATCGGCTAATATGTTCAATTTGCCAGATCGATGAACTATATCCACGTTAAATTGCTGCAAGAATAAGGTCCATCTGGTAATTCTATCATTAGCGAGGTCTGTTTTCAACATGAATTGCAAAGCTTGATGGTCGGTGATTATTGTGACTTTGTACCCTATCAGTATCTTTTTCCAAGTCTGTAAAGCATATATGGCAGCTAATGCTTCCAATTCTGTCACAGTGTAATTGGCTTCATGGCTTTTAAGTTTGCGGCTGGCAAATGCAAGATAGTGATGTTTTCCCTCGGCATCCATTTGATACAATACAGCACTCACACCAATCTTTGACGCATCCGATTCTATGAAGAAATTCCGAGAGAAATCGGGGTATTCCAATTTAATATGATCAACCAGCATTTGTTTAGCTCTATCAAACGCCTCACTACATGCTTCGCTCCATTTCCATTTATTGTTTAATTTCAACAAATTCTGGAGTGGTGCCATCACCTCCGTATAGTTAGGACAGTGCGTCGAAAAGAATTGACACATTCCTAAGAATTGTCTAACTTGACGTACTTTCTTCGGTTGAGGAAATTCCGCAATTGCCTGAATCTTCGTAGGATTAGGCCTATATCCGTGTCCGTCGATGATGTGACCTAAAAACTTTATTTCAGTTTGAAAAAAACTGCATTTGTCACTGTTGACTTTGAAGTTGGCTGCTTTCAAATTATCAAACAATAATCTGAGATGTTGCAAATGTTGTTCCCCGTCTGTAGATGCAATTATTATATCGTCTATGTAACATATCACATTCGCTTTGACTTCTTGTTTTAGGTTGGAATCCAATGCTCTTATCATCACAGGACCACTGTTCTTTAAACCGAAAGGCATTCTCTTGAAAGCATAGGTTATGTTATTAAATAGAAAACCAGTGTATTTGCGGCAATTTTCAGATAACGCTACGTGATAAAATGATGAAGTCAAATCGATGGTAGAAAAATATGTTTTTCCTTCAAATTTCCTCAGAATTTCCCGAATTTTTGGAGGTCTGTCATGTTCCAAGAGCAGACGTTCATTCAATCCCCTCGCATCCAGACATAAGCGTATTTGTCCATTCGCCTTTTGCACAACCGCCAGTGGATTTAGGAAAGGCGTGGGCATTCGACAAATGATGTCATCATCTTCCATCTTCTGGATCATGTCTTCAACTTCAGCTTGCCACTTTTCCGGAATCGGATATAATTTCTTTCGATAAGGAGTAGCATCTGTTAACTGGATTTCATACTCAAAATTCTTAACTAGTCCAGGTTTGCTATTGAAAATATCATCATATTCCTCTAATAAATCATTCAACTTCTGTTGAGTTTCTGGATTGATTTTTCCTCCTATATTCCTATGCTCTGTTTCCACTGAATTGATTATTTCATCCATAACATCCATATTTCCAAACTCCCATACTACGCCTTCACGAGCCTCTTCTTTCAGTCCCTCGGTGGAAGTAAAATATATATATCGGTTCTTCATATCAATGACCAGACCATTGTCAGATATGAAATCAACTCCGATTATGATATCGAAATTTGAATTTGATAAGACTAGGAAGATGTGTTGTATCTTCCTTCCAGCAAGTTCCATTTCTAACATTACCTGTTGTTTACATTTAATTATCCTGTCAGGGATAACTCCTCTAATCTTTACAGTTGATGCCGGAAGAATGTCAAGTTTTCCTTTTGACTGGAGCAATTCCAGACATGACTGTGATATAATAGAAACCATGGCCCCTGTGTCCACTAACGTCTTTATTTGGCATCCCATTATATTTAAAGACATAGTCGGTAATTCATGTCTGATCCCTCGGCGTACTTCTTCATTTTCAAATATGAGGTCTTCATCCTTTATTTCGTATACTTCCTGAATTTGTACAATGTCCGAGTTGATTAGAATTTCATTACCTATTGTTGATTGGACGTTTTTTTTTTTCATGGTTCAGCCCACTAATACTAGGCTGGTTTAACTCCTCTTCTGTTGGTGCTGAAGGTCGTGTATTTCTTAATTGTTCTATATATTCTCGACTTTCCTGATACCTGGTGTCCAAATTGTTACCGTTTTGCTTGTTCCTCTCTTCTTGAGACCTATTATTCTGGTTGGGGTAGCTGTTAAACCTCCCGCGTTGGTACCAGTTATTTTGTCCTCTGTTACGATACATCGAATATCTTCGGTTATACGGGGTATTTCTCTGATTATTATTATTATCGTTTCTACGGTTGTATTGATAATCATCTTGCTGGTGGTCAGAATCCCTCGATGTCTTCTCTTCTTGTTGCGCTGGTCTTTCTGTTTGGGCTGTCCTATCCATTAAGACCGCATTTATTTCCCGACTTTCCTTTCTGTCATGTCTACCATTATTGCCTAGAGTAGCGTGATCCATACGCCTAAGAACTTCTTCACAATCTTCCAGGGTTTCTACTCCCGATACTATGAGCATGCGCTGTACTTCAATGGGAAATTGCCTCGTTATGGCTCTTATCAGTTCCTGGCGTGGTAAAGGTGGAGTTAGAAATTGTAGCTTTGCGAGCTGCGAGGTGAAGTAATTCGCATATCTAGTCGGATGGGACGTGGCATATTTCTTAGAGTACATTTCCGCTCTAATATCCAATTGTTCATCTGAACTCCAAAAACGGTGTAGAAATGATTGACTAAAGTCTTCCATATTAACAAACGAACATCTAAATGCCCTAAACCAATTTAAAGGAACTCCTTCCAAGTGTCTTTCAACTATTCTGAGCTCTCTGTCCTTGGATATCCTGTTTTCATCCATGTATTCCCGAATATCTCTCAGGAATTCCATCGGTGTCAAGTTATTACCCCCATTGAACTTGCGTGGTCGATCATCAATGTTTCGAATTATTGTGACGTGTCCCTTCGTAGTTGAATTGGCTCTATTCCCTTCCGTATCTAACGTTCCACAAACATTGGGACTATCTGATTGTAATATTTGTCCTTGTTGCTCATAAGTGTGGCTAACATTATTTTTCATGTTTGATAGTTCGGTTTCCAGATTCGATATCCGAATTGTGGTCATGTCGTGCTCTAACTTGTGTTTATTTTCCATATCTGCCGCTGTAATAATTACACTGTTCCTCATCTGTGTCTGTAGCTCATTACGCACGTGCTCGAAATCATTGTTACATTTCTCTGTTAGCTGGTTTACTTTCTCCTTGATATCAGCTATCTCCGTAGAATTAGTGTCAGTGACTGTTAGCAAATTCTTAACTACCGTTTCGTTTTTCTTCTGTACCCTCTCATTATGTTCTGATAAATCTTTACTTAAACCATCTAAATTGTCGGTCAACTTCTTTTCTAAACCTTGCAATCGGTCTACAAATTGTGCTTTGACAGCGTTAACTTGACCTGATACGTGGGTATGCAATTCCTTTCTAAGAACTTTGAGATTATGGGTAAGTCTTGTGTCACAAGCATCTAACTTTTTGTCTAAGGCTAAATTACTTTTTTCAACATCTGCCTGCACTTGCGCAATTTGCGTTTGCAAACGGACATCTAAACTCTTTACATCGCTAGATACCTTTTGAGTATCTGTATTTAAAGATTGAATATCTGATTTAATATCTATTATAGAATAGTTAATACTTTCTATTTCCATATTGGCTTTTAATATATCGGTTCTAACATTTAATATATCAGCATGAATATCCTGTGTATCATCTTTAATCAACTGCACTTTGCTTGATAAATTGTCAATATCGGCTTTTAGTTCCTGCCTACCAGTAGCTAAACTTTCATTTAATGTGGTTATTCGTGCATTAAGTTCCTGCTTATCAGCAGCCAAACTATCTTTAAGTTCCTGCTTATCAGTAGCTAAAGTGTTCTTTACCACATTCAAATCCTCATACAGTCTGTCAAAGCCCCTTTGGATTTGAGCAAGAATGTCCTGGGGTCCTTCTGCTTCTGCTGCATCAGTCATAATTACACAAATATATAAATATACTTAAGACTAGGGAAACTTAATAGTAAGATGACGAACCAAGACCATGCGACTGAATATATTCGAATGAATTCCAAACATGTTTTACGTCTAACAAATCCAGCACAACGATTTCTCAAACCTCCAATTATCCTGACATTTATCCTTACCTGATAAGTTAAACAAACAACATCTAGATTTGAATTTTAAAAAAATCCCAATTCAATGACATTGCAAGATATCAGAACTCGTCTGACTATCCAACTATCCCAAAAAAATTAATGGACTGGAAAAAAAACCAAACCGTCGAGCTAATCACGCTCGGCATCAAATTGCTACCTTACGTAAACGTTGCCCCACGTTGGGCGCCAAATCGCTGTGCCCGTTTCCCCGACGTCACGTTGGCCCGGCGATATCAACGAGAAACCGAAGAAGGGACACAAGCGATACAAAAAAGAAATAAGTCCAGGAAATATTTGTCCAATAAAAGAAAATCAAGCAACTAGCTCGGGCAGGCAAGAGATCGAATATCTCGGGTCGATTAAAGGGAGAGGCATGCAAGGTTCAACAGGACAAATACTTCACAAACAAGAAAAAGGAAAAAAAAAGGTATCACTGACTCGGGAGAAGTTCCAAACTACAGGAATAACCAGAACTTGAAAAATCGAGATCCTAAATTTATTTTTGAGCAGACGGACAAAAAAAAATTAACACTCCTTTTACACTCTGGATATTAATAGTTTGGGATCATAAAAATCCATAATGTCCATCAATGTCATTGACCTACCCTGTTTGACTTAATTAGGGAAGTACTCGCAAAGGAAATGATTAGAGTTCAAGTGTTCGATGATTAGCTGAATAATAATGATTAAAAAAAAAAACACTTCACTTTCACTTTCAGCTTCAAAAAGAAGAAAAATTAGAAAAAAAAACACTATACATTTTTCCTTCCCATGAATGTTAACTGAATTAATAATTTACACATAAATTATTCACACATTTCTAATATTTACAGACTTACGATTGTCAATGATGACTGTCAATCAATTTAATTTGACTAAATGAACTTGTGGAATGAAATTATTATTATTAATTTCTATCAACATAATTTAAAGTTTCCTTATGGAAATTACATCAGCTATAAATAACAATAACTTGTTATAGCCGCACAATAACTGGCTTTAAATGACATCCTAATCCCTCATATCATTTTCAAATCATTAGCTGAGTTTATCATATCCTTATGGGATCAATTTAATTATTCAGATTGCGATATAACTTTTAGCACATATTAAATTAAGATACAAATGATTCACCTGTGATCTGCAGGAATTATTAATTTTAAATTGACCAGCACTAGTAACTCTGATAACATTGCATTTATCATGACGATTAATTGAACAGTAATGCAGTAACTGCCATTGCACTGTTTTCCACCGTTGGAACTACTTAATATAATTACAAATATAAAGCACATTCTAATTCCATTGAACCTAGGACTGCATAAGCCCCTATACATCCTGGCATAATCATAATCATTTACTCTATCCTCGAAGAAATTTATTAATTGATGTATTAATCGTATTAATAAGTTGGAATGGTATTTCTCATGTCCAACAGTTGCCACCATAAAACCACTATAAAGTGTCTACAACTCATAATTCATTGTGCTTATACTCAAAGTGCAGTTCCAAAACCATTTGACATAATGACAAATAATCCTCAAATTATTATAAACTCTCGTAATCTGCATTGCTAAATCTGGTCAAAATTTCCCTAATGTGACTGAGCATCATAGGCTTTGTATTCTTGTGCAATCTGAATTAAATTACTGTAAAGTCTAGGATCATAGATCATGAACCATAATTATAATTTCAATGCCATAAATTAATGAATATGCTACAATCATTACCGCTGCAAAAAGTCAAACGTTCCGTTTGCAATCGCTTTCATGGTAAAAATCGCCATGAGAAAAAAAAATCCTAACTTTAGAATTATTAAATATAATAAAACAAAATAATTATTAAATATCGGAATTTATGTGTGTGAAAGATCTCAATATCTTGAAAATAATTTGCTCTCTAAGTTTGGAAATTCATTCGAAATATATTTTAGCCTCCTGGAAGAAAGAACATAATTAAATCATGGTGTTGGTTTGCCCTAAATGTTCAGAAGGGTGTGTTGTGAATATATGCCCAAGTTGACGATGAATGTGTTTCGCATATTTTCCCACGACGAGTTAATCTTGATTCTGTTCTTTAATTTGCAAGATCGGCGTTTGAGAAACTCGTTTAACGCCAACATCATCGTAATGCCTGGTCTATAGTGTATTCATCCTCTCCGAATCCCGGATTCGTCCTCACCATCAAGTTTCCCTATTAAATGCTTAAGCCATTATCTTGAAGTATATGAAAAGTTCCAAAAATGTTCCCATATTCTTATTCTTGAGTGAAAGTATCATAGTGGATGACATCAGACACCCCCTAAAAAGAATTAGGTGTACGCCACTGCTGAAGAAATGTTCCAAGTATTTCACTGATATGGAATGGACGATGTTGTTTCGATACTGTTAATAATTTATTAATGCTCTTGCTGGCAATCCAGTTATTTCTTGAATGTATTGTATTGTATTATGTTGAATAAGATGCAATTACTATTGTAGAAATGTTCAACATTGACTGACTATATGCAGGGTTTCGTAGCACGACAAGGTCTGCTATTGTATCGTGTGCTTTAACATGTTGCATATTAATGTCTCCGTATTCTGGCGTTCCACGGTCAATTTGTCAAGTCCGATTTGTAGCTGTGTTAATGTGTTCACTTGATAAAAAATACAGTTTCTACTTACATCAGCCTCTTGGAGAAATCACTAATTTTAATTTTACCTGTCACTCGTAACTAAGTTATATCAAGTACCGGTATTTCACAAGCAAATTGTAATGCTAATATCATAGTGTGGACACACGCTTCCCGAAGGTAGAATGATCGTCTCCGCGCACATGTGTTTAAGTCAGCAATAGAACATACTAGAAAGGAATGATCTCTCCGCACAAATGTTACACATAGCACACCGGTTGCCCTGGTCACCTGATCCGTAGGAGTGTGGGGAGTTTCCACCCCTCTTCTATTGCGTCATGACCTGTCAAAGCCGATAGGAGTTGAAGATATTCCACACTCACTTGTGCTAAATTTTAGCTCAATGCCATAAGGATGGGTCCATTTAGCAGCTAGAATAATAAGAAGAATGTTTCTTTAGCTCTGGGTCTGCTACAAACACATGCTGGAATACATTACAATTTGTTACATTCATTAACCACTTCCAAGGTTGCTTTACGAATCTCGGCAATTACAGATCACCAACATGGTGGATTTCGGTCACAGTACACATGCGCAGAGGGTACGGCAAAGTCGAGCGGTGCACAGCACTTGTTGCGTGGCGTGAAAACTAACAGTATTACTTAACCAAGCAGAGAGCGAAAGTAGGTCAGTGAGCCAAGGCGAGCAACGCACGGTAGACGGCGAGAGGACCGGTCTCGAGGCAAGCTGTACGGGCCGTGTAAGCAGGAGAAAAGCCGAGGTCAGAACAGCATTGTAATACGAGATTGAGAACTTTATTTCGAGCTGCATTTTGTAACGCAGAACAGCACAGCGAAGCGGCATGGCGAGGCCGGCTTTAAGCGTAGATCATTCTGGAACAGTGCAGTAGATCAGAGCGGGCTGTTTCCGACTTTTATACGCAGGCAATATTAAAGAAGCTGAACTTCATTTCAACATTCAGTTACAACATTGAGTTGGGACTTGTGTTCAGTAATAGAATTGTACAGGCGGATGGTTGTAATATACTGCAATTATGAACATAGATATTCAAACGACATTACGACTTATGCATTTCATAACGGAACATGTAGAGCGACCATGGGGTCAGGCTAACATCAACGCTTTTAAGCAAACGAAATGTTACAATTATATGCACTTATGAACATTGGCATGTGCATTAACATAATTCTTTTTTATGAATTATTATAGAATATCGAGTACGAACACAGCTACAGGGTGTTTCAAAAACTTATACACTCTCATAAATAAAATTTATTTTCTGCAAGTGAGACTTAACCGCTGTGGAGATTGAACTTTTAACAAGCGAACCGAACATTATATGGGACAGTGGCGTAACATAGAAGAAGAATATGGGGCACGCTGCTTTTATGAACATTTACGTAAGAATTTGGACAGTATCCGCTATGGATAACATGCAGTTCATCATGTCGGAGTAAACGAAGACAGAGACGCGATGGCACCACGGAGCGATGGATTCGGTTCCTGAAGAAGAGGAGGTCTAACAGCTGATTCACTTGGGATATGGAGGCGATCGTTATTGCGTGAGTGATACGATATTCACGTCGATCTTTCGAGAAATTTATTACACACGAGGGTAATCGACGATCTTTGAAATATATTAACAGCTGATATGAGAAGGTACTGTAAGTGTTATGACTTTCTGATATGATTTTTCCATGAACACTGGGCATACTTGTATATATATTTCTAGTAGGAGTTCTACGATTATTTAGACATGGCTTAGACATTATTTTCTCCAATTTGCTAGAATATGGCGTTACCATATGATATGGCAGGCACCATTATACGAGATTCTCACCATTGGTTGGCTTTATTAAGCAGATGTTTGGTCTTCTAGACATTTTCCAGTATGGATAGTTTTTCTTGAATAGTTATTTTTTTGTGGCGAGTATTTCGAACTCGTGATCTGCAATTGGATTATTTAAATCACTTCGTCAGTTCATTACATACTAGCGAGTGTGTATTATTCATCAGTAGGGATTTTTCCATTGGATTGTTTGGAGATATTAAGATGTTATTCACTCAAGTGAATGAATATCGCTTTCATGAGACAACTAGAGACTTGTTCATTCCAATCTGGTACATTCGCTCATTAGACAACGAGATGGGGCCTTTCGTATTTATACGATCGTGTGGTGGTACAAATCTTTACCCATCGTTCAGGGCATTATCATGTTAGACAACGGGGCGAGGCCTTTCGTATTTATACGATCGTGTGGTGGATACTCATCTTACTCGCCATTGAGGAACTCATTTTTATCATCCGAGTGTACCAGAGATTGTAAGAGGATCAAACAAGAAACTACTAGTCACATATCAGTCGAATTTTGTTAAATAAATTAAAAATAAATGTCAGCAGGATTACATTTGTAATTCTTGTTTGCCAATCCAATATTTTGTTGCTATACTCTTTTGAGAGTACTTTCAATTAACAGTTGATACAGTTGATGCTTATGATAATTTTTATGATTGACTTTGATACCTTTGAGAAGGATTTAAAGTAATTGAATCTTGTAAGATGAATCATTAATGTTCAGATTTATTTTAAGGCAGATCAGTATTGCATATTTTGAGGTGAGAGATTATAGCACATTGGTGTTTTTCTGTGAAGTGAATTATGAGAATTTTAAGAGAATTTATGCTATTTGAAAGCAGATTTTGAATGATTTCGATTACTAAGGTAATGTTTTTCCTAATTGTTTAAGAAGTTGTCTAGATGTGATCAGATTAATTGCAGTTATTGGAGATTGTGTGCGTTGATAATTTGAAGCCAGTTATATTATTTGTAGATCATGCAACGTGATTAAGTGAAGTTTGTGATAGGCATTTTGCGGAAGTTGCCAAGTGGAAGTTGCAATATTGCTAATGTATTTTGAAGCAGACATGAGGTTGTCGAACCCAGTCTAGCATAATTTTGAGATTCATGCTGTGCGCTGAATATTTATGGAGTTTTGTGGAATAATTGTGGTATTCAAAAGTGATATTTGATAAAGGGAAAGTATATAATGTAGTTGTGGATAGTGGGATCCAACTTGAATTTGTGAAGGCAATAATATTTTTTGGCATGATAATTGAATACGAGATATAACTTGGAAGTGATAAAACTGTAATACAACGTTCTATAACCCATATTAAACAATTTGTTAGGAAATTAAACAAATAAATAAAGTTGATAATACAAGATTTTCTGATAATAACAATTAATGAAATAATAATCTGAACTTTAAGCATATTAATGATCTGACCTAATGAAATAAAAATCAGAATGACTAGATGAAATAATAAAAATCTAAATAACCAGATGAATAAAATTTAAATAAATTGATAAATTAAATTTTGGAATAAATCAATGAATTAAATAAATGGATGAATTAAAGATTGAATAAATAACCTGATTTAAAGAAATTAATAGATGATTAAATAGATGATGAATAACTGAGTTAGAAGGTGATAATAAATTAAAGAAGCTGATGATTAATACATTTGAATGGATTTAAATAAATTTAATTGAGAGATATGATTTGAAGAATTGCAACTTGAGTTGATGAATTAAACAATTTATATTGATGATTTAAGATGATTTAATCTGAAGGAGATGAATTAATTATTCTGACTTGAATATATTGAATTTTGAGATGAGAACTAATGTGAGAAATATTTAATTTTGATGATGATGATGATTATAACCAATGAATAGTGGATTTTCTGTGATTCACAAACAAGCAATTATTAATGACAATGTAAATAGTGTAAATTAATTATTTGATGTTTAGGTGCATTTTACTAATATATTCTACATTTGAATAGTGCCATGCAAGCCATAAATTATGTGATATTTAAATATGTGATTAAAATATATGTGTTTAGACAGATTAATAATGTTTTTTACATCCACATTCATGATGTTAATTTAAAGAGAAGTTAGGTCTCAGTTATCACGAATGTCAGTGACGCAAAGACATAGTGCTACGGTGATCCTGAGAACCCAAGAGAACTTTAGAAATTTTTCCTATTTTATGTGGATTAAATACACTTTGTGTAGAATAGAGATGGTTCGATTTTCTGGACAATGAAAATTTAACGTTGGCATTCGACCATGTTCTCAGGTAGGAAGAGTGTTTAATATGTCTGTCTGACTATCAAAGTTGAATAAATTTATTTTTACCTTAGTTGTGATCTGATGATGATGTGATTTTCCTATTTCTTTCCTTGTCTTAATTAAGGCTTAACTAGGAAGGATGTGGTTTGCTAGGGATTCAGTTGATGGCGCCCATTTATATTTGTATTTTTTAATTAAATTTAAACCCGTAACGACCCTGGAGATACTTTATCTCGTGTTACCCTCTGCTTTTGTGATATTTCAACTGAATTTCCGACACATTCCTTATTTGACTTCATGTTCATTTAACTCCGCTCTGTCCTGGAAATCCAGGAATGCGATGTAATAGCAGATGGGTCATCGCATCCCCAGGACGAACGGGTACAGTACCAACATCCAAACCGTAGATTATACACTTGGAACTCGCCCGTAGATAAAGGGAATTACACTCCCCTAAACATCTTGAAAGTCACGAAAAGAGATAATGTAACAATCATATAGGGAGATTTCAATGCAAATATCGGAACAGGACAAGGTGGTGACTTGGTGGCAAATTCTGGACCTGGCGAATCCAATGATCGTGGAGAAAGGTTGTATCAGTTTTATCAATGAAAATGTAATGGTTATCACTACCACATGGTGCTGAAATCATATTTAAAAGGTCCTAAGTGAAGGCAGGGGTCGGGAGTCGAACCGACAGCTCTCAAGTACGGAGGCGCGTAGGCTATGCGCTGGAAAATTAAAACTAACGGCATATGGATATGTATTAAGATTACAGCTATTGCCAGAATAAATGGGAAGAGTTTTTGTTTATAAATAGCGAGGTTATAAGAAGACATATAAAACGCTATTTTATTAGCATGGAGACGAATGAGATTTATAGACATAGGAAACTGGCCAGAACGACAAGTTCTATGAAGACGGCAATAGGGAAAATCTGATTTATGGATGGCACGAGCCCAAGGTGACTTTGAAGCGTGGCAGAAAGGAAATCTGACCGCGTAAATAAAACAGGTTCATCACGTGACCACATTTTAACCAATAGCAATATTATATATTTGCGGTCACCAACATTTTAATTATATTTGGAAATAACTTATAGAAAAGAATATGTGGTAAAAATGGAAAGCTGACGATAAATGTAAGTTGAGGGTATAAATTATATTTTGAGATTTAATAGGATGAGATCAATATTTAAAGATGAAAGATTTTAAAAGGTCGAAAGCCAGAAACGCCATTTTTATAATCGCTACTAGAGCAGGGCAGAGAACATTCTCTTCAAGTCTTCACTATCGACGAGACGTATGTTACTGAAGCAGCGAAAGTTACATACAAGATTGAGAACGGGAAGAAAATATTATTGCGCGACTACATAGAAGATGAACACCAATGAAGCAATTACCATAAAAGCTGAAACAACAATTAATATATAAAACCGATAATTACGGCAGGAGAAGATATATGGAAAATCTTTGAAACAGCGGAGAAAACTATAGAGTGGTAACACCATAGCCAACAAGAAGAATTGTATGTCTAAAATCTACAAGTATTACTCAAGAAATAAGGAATTTTAAGAAGATGTTATTGAATTAGGGGTCAACGACGATATTTAAATGAATTACTCTTCGATTGATATGGAAAGATACTAAATCATGAATGGGAACTAACTACTTGCAACATGAGGATTTCAGCAGTGACTTAGCTCACATACTAAGGCTTTGTCGTGGCAGGTGAAAATCCAACATCATGATTCACCAACTAACATCATATTCGCATCTACGACAGCAAAGTATTTCCTATAATCTATAACAACAACAACCATTCGAGGGGGAACTTCGAGTTCGCTGTTCGCAAGAAGATCTCGCCAATGACTCCGAGCGTATGCAGATGTCGCGGGACTCGAGCCAGAAGGGGACAGTGACGGCAGGAACGGGTTCTCAGCTCATGAACGAGGGAGAGAGAGGGAGCGAGCAGGTGGGATCCAGACACATGAGCACGCTACCACACCAGGTACCGGTATCTCAGCTGATCGACATTCTACAGAAAGGCGGAGACAGCTGCGTGGGAGTAACAGGTCCTATTTGGATTCTGGGAACTGTTTTGGCAGAAGGTAAAGAACACCCAACGAATACTTAGTAGTTAGATTGCAGTAATGTAGATTCCTTGAACAGACTTAGTTTTGTGTGGCTAAATTGATAGACTTGTTTATAAACCATTTTAATAGGTTAATTGAGTGAGGAGCACCGTTATTATCATTTAAATGTTTATAAAAAAGTTTTGAGAACGTTGTCATTAGGATTTTGACGTATTTAAGGTTGTATAGTCGCCATATTTCGTGACTGCGAGTTTATTTGATTGTTACTTGTATTTGCATAGTTATAGTGGAATATTTTAAACGTGCGTTAGTTCTGACACCCGAATAAGCAGAATGTCATTGTTGACACGATATATATACAAACAATTATATGGCAGAGATGAATTTTGGAAAGTAGTGTAGAGAGACAAGTCATTGTTTGGTTTTGTTGAGAACAACAATGAACTTATTGTCATAAACCAGACTTATTAAGAAAGATGTGCGTTATTTAAAATAATCTGTTGTATTGACACGGATAACAACGCTATATTGCAGTACAGAAAAATACGAGGTGTATAATGAAACAGTAAAGAAACGAATTCTTGTAAGAAAATAAAGAAATGTACAAGATGAAATGTATTTAAGATAGGCACACTTAAATGAAGTGAATGTAACGTATATTTACTAAGCAAAGACGAGAATATCTAGACCATTTGTATAATGTTAGAATGTTTGATGAACATTGGTTCCACATATGAAAGAGAAGTAATGAAATCGCATAATAAAATGTTATTAAGTACAGTGGTGACAGAATTCGCATAATAAAGGAACAAGAACGTAAATACAGGATGTTTATTAAGAATTGATAAAGGGAAAGGAATGTATAATCGGTAGAAATATTGTAATTTGAAATTCATGAGTAGGATTACTGAATTTCGTGGATACCTAGAGTATTCAGAGGAATGGGATTATTTTTATTATAGCGTGTAGTTGAAACGAATATGAAGGCTTAGGTAATGACGCTACTTTGTGTTATGTGGTTGTTATAATGAGATGTTCCTAAGAAAGTGTACAATATAATGCGAAGGTATAATGGAATTCCGACTATGTTGTCGAGGTATAATATATGAAATATGCGATAATTATAAAGGGTCACTATAATGAAGTAATGTGATGTAATGCGTGTAAGTAAGGAACCGTAGATCATCTGATATATCTCAGTCTTATATTTTATTAAACCTATTGAATGGATTTGTCAATTGAAGAGCAGTTTTTAGCTTTACCGTTTGAAACATTTGCTCTATGGAAGTAAAAGTAAAACCCTGATATGACATGAAAGTAGAAATATTATTATTACGAAAGTTAAAAATGATAGTTACGAGCAGGACTAGTGAGAAAACACATTATCGCGTAGCAAACGATAATGGTGTTAGATTTGTAAATGCACTGTAAATAATAATGTATAAAGTTATAATTTAGAATGTCAATCCGAATCAATCGTATACGTAGAAAGAGTAATAATGTGTGGAATGTATCATTTAGTGATAGAAAGTAGGTGTTTACTTGTGGAATATTTTCGAATATTATAAGTACAGTATGAGCCACAAGTGTGACTACATAATTTTTTTAATGTTAATAATTGTCATTTAACGTGGGAGAAATACTTTATTTCTCGTTGTTTTAGTCAAACAGACTTGTTATTAGTGACGTGGAGATCACTTCGTGTAAAAAAAATCCACAGCCTGCTTCCAGTCTCCGACCGGGTCAGGATTGGAATGAATGAAGCCCCCATCTAGCGGCGTGGATATGAACTGTGCCGGCTGCCGAGGCCTGACGCACTCCTCTGGGCAATGATATAACGAATGACAGATGAAATGAAATGACAGTGGAGAGTGTTGCTGGAATGAAATTTTGACAGGGAAAACCGGAGTACCCGGAGGAAAACCTGTCTGCCTCCGTTTTGTCCAGCACAGATCTCACATGGAGTGACCGGGATTTGAACCACGGATCCAGCGGTGAGAGGCCGGCGTGCTGCCGCCTAAGCCACGGAGGCTTCTATCACTTCGTGTATTTGTTTTAAATATACACTATATTTAATTGTGAGAATGAAAGTTGTACGATGTGAGTGTAGATATGACAGGACGGAGTGTCCTACTTTTCTGATTTTTAGCCTATTTTCAATTTTGAAAAAATAGGCTTATGAGATCACGTTTTGTCCGTGTGTGTGTGCGTGTGTGTCCCCCCCCCCTAATAAATTCTAAACGGCTAGAGCGATTTCAATGAAACTCGGTAAGTTCATAGCACTATTCCAGGTGACCCCGACCGTGCCCTTCAAATTTTGTTACGACTCGCCAATCCAACATGGCGGCTGTGCCAAATATTTCTCCAGCATTCAATATCTCCGAAATTATTACCGATATCACCCTGGAATATTATACGGTGATAGACAGAACTACTAGAAGTTCACCTATGTGACTTTTGAAAACCTGGTAACTACAAAACCAACATGGTGGCCAAGCGAAATTGCGACTTTTAAATAGACGTTTCTCGCGAATTAACCAACCAAACGCAATGAAAGTTGGTACAGTATATGTTTATACACATTGTAATGCACTGACATCTAACTTCGTTCAATTGTTTACATAACCTCAAGATAGCGGCTGTGCGAAATATTTCACCGGCATTCTATATCTCTGATACTATTACGGGTATCACCATGACATTTTGTATGGAGATAAAGGCACTACTGAAATTTCATGTATGAGACTTTCAAAAACCGGTTAACTACAAAACCAACATGGTGGCCAAGCGAAGTTGCGACATTTAAACAGACGTTTCTCGCGATTTAACCAACCAAACGCAATGAAACTTGGTACAGTATATGTTTATACAGACTGTAATGCACCGACATTTAACTTCGTTCAATTGTGTACATAACCTCAAGATGGCGGCTCTGCGAATTATTTCACAGGCATTCTATATCTCTGAAACTAATACCGGTATCACCATGAAATTTTGTACGGAGATAAAGGGCACTTCTGAAAGTTCATCTATGAGACTTTCAAAAACCGCTTAACTACAAAACGAACATGGCGGCCAAGCGAAGTTGAATGTTTTAAATAGACCTTTCTCGCGATCTAACCATCCAATCGCAATGAAACTTAGGACAGCATTTTTTATACACATTGCCATGCAATGGTATCTAATTTAGTTTGGGGCGTGGTGGCTAAGCGGTCTAGCTGTATGCCTCTCACCAAGGCGGTCCGGGTTCGATTCCCGGTCAATGCATGTGAGATTTTCGATGTGAAATGCCATGTCCTGTGGTTCGGATTCCACGTAAAAAGGAGGTCCCGTGGCTCATAATCACAAGATTCACGGTCACGTAAAACTACAATCTTCCTTTTCCTAATTTAGTTTAATTGTTTACATAACCTCAAGATGGCGGCTGTGCGAATTTCGAAAATTAAGTTTTTATTTTTTGTGTTCTAATCATGCGATCGAAATCAACATTTGCATCATCATCTAATAGTACATAACTCTATGGCCTACATATATTAAAATCCAACATGGCGACCATCTGAAATATTTAGACAGTTCTCAATATTTATTAATCTACTAATGTAATCAAACTGAAATGTTTTACGTGTATAGAGGCTATAAGCATAAGTTCACCTATGGGACGTTCAATAATCTGGCGAGCACAAATCCAACATGGCGGCGATGCGAAATTTAAATATTCAAATGGACGTTTCTTGCGTTTTAACCATCCGAGCGCAGTGGAACTTGATACGGTATATGCTTATACAAATTTTAATCGACTGGCGTCTAATTCATTTAAATTATTTTCATAGCCACAAGATGGCGGCTGAGCGAAATGTTAAAACTCCACTTTTTTTCTTGTGTCCTAATCATGCGATTGAAGTTTGAATAAAACACCTACACAACAATCTTCATGTAATAGTACATAAATCTAAGGCCTGTAATATACAAATCCAAAATCGTGACCATCCTAAATATTTAGACGGCAATTGATATTAGTGGGATATATGAAAATAGGCTGTTTAGTTCTTCACGGAACTACTTGTTATTAATAAATTAGCAGGCGCTAGTTGGCGTTTGGCAGATCATTTTTATAGAACATCTCGGTCTTCTATCTTTAATAATCAGGAAACGATAGTGCAGCTATTTAGGTACTGGCGCTCATTGCAAATTTAAGTAACCGTTCACCCTCGAGATTTTAAGAATCTTGTCCTACCACATCGTGGTTCGTAGGAAGTTTTATTGTTGTAGCTAAGAAGACGTACTATCGTATTTTTGATAAATATACCAGCATTCAGAGGTTACTAGTTATCCATCTAGCAAGGATCCGTTGATCTTTTCTAGCTGGGTTTCAACCCCCTGTGCGATCCCTTCCATCTCTTAGGATAATAGGTGGTGGCTACGTCAGCTTCGGGTGCATAAAGGTATATTTAATTGGCTGTACCCAAATCGTGGGGCATGATTTGATATTTGCACATGTAGGCAAAATCTAATCGTGGGCTCGTTAGGAGCAACGATCACTCAGAGATGAGGGGTAATAGTTTTATTGCAAAAAATATTTGTTGCCAATCCCGATGATGGTATATGTTAAAGTGAATTAATGTAACCATTATTGAGGAATACAGTAATGTTTGAGGCACATTGTTATACCAGATGATGACATTTTAGTCATCGTCATTAAAGGCAAGTAATACTTAAAGTGTTAATTTATGCTAAAGATTATTGGAGAAGAATGTGCGGGATGTTATGGTAGCGTATACGATGATGTAGGAAGGTAAATTTTAAGGTAATTTATTTTACGTCGTTAAGCTATCGTAGTTGAAAATGTTCCACATATCAATAATGCTAGAAAACTATGGTCACTCAAGGAATCCACATTGTTGTGAGTAGTGATGTTTCCCTATTTCACCAACAAATAAGAATAGCGTCAAAGGACATGGAATCAATCAAGAAGATGTTTGAGCAACTAAAGGAGTCCCAAACACAAATTTCAACAGACTTAGAGGTATTGCATAAATTTACACATGACAACTCTAAGAAAACACAGGAGGAAATAAAACAATCTGTAGGGGAAGCTAAATCAGTTTTAAATGCAGAACTTACACTTACTAAGGAAAGTACTGAGGCAGTACAGAAGGAATGTAAGCTGGCGCAAGAAGAGACACAAAATGAAATTAAGAAAGCTCAGGAGGAAAGTAAGAAAGCTCAGGAGGAAAGAAAGAAAGCTCAGGAGGAATGTAAGAAAGCTCAGGAGGAAAGTAGGAAAATCTAGGTAGAGAGTAGGAACGCTTTAGAGAAGGCAGAGAAAGCCCAGGAGGAGACCCAAAACGAAATAAGGAAGGCAGGAACGGGTTCTCAGCTGATGAACAAGGGAGAGAGAGGGAGCGAGCAGGTGGGATCCAGACTCATGAGCACGCTACCACTCCAGGTACCGGTATTTCGGCTGATCGACATTCTACAGAAAGGCGGAGACAGCTGCGTGGTAGTAACAGGTCCTATTTGGATTCTGGGAACTGTTTTGGCAGAAGGTAAAGAACACCCAACGAATACTTAGTAGTTAGATTGCAGTAATGTAGATTCCTTGAACAGACTTAGTTTTGTGTGGCTAAATTGATAGACTTGTTTTTAAACCATTTTAATAGGTTAATTGAGTGAGGAGCACCGTTATTATCATTTAAATGTTTATATAAATGTTTTGAGAATGTCGTCATTAGGATTTTGACGTATTTAAGGTTGTATAGTCGTCATATTTCGTGACTGTGAGTTTATTTGATTGTTACTTGTATTTGCATAGTTAGAGTGGAATATTTTAAACGTGCGTTAGTTCTGACACCCGAATAAGCAGAATGTCATTGTTGACACGATATATATACAAACAATTATATGGCAGAGATGAATTTTGGAAAGTAGTATAGAGAGACAAGTCATTGTTTGGTTTTGTTGAGAACAACAATGAACTTATTGTCATAAACCAGACTTATTAAGAAAGATGTGCGTTATTTAAAATAGTCTGTTGTGTTGACACGGACAACAACGCTATATTGCAGTACAGAAAAATACGAGGTGTATAATGAAACAGTAAAGAAACGAATTCTTGTAAAAAAAAGAAAGAAATGTACAAGATGAAATGTATTTAAGATAGGCACACTTAAATGAAGTGAATGTAACGTATATTTACTAAGCAAAGACGAGAATATCTAGACCATTTGTGTAATGTTAGAATGTTTGATGAACATTGGTTCCACATATGAAAGAGAAGTAATGAAATCGCATAATATAATGTTATTAAGTACAGTGGTGACAGAATTCGGATAATAAAGGAACAAGAAGGTAAATACAGGATGTTTATTAAGTATTGATAAAGGGAAAGGAATGTATAATCGGTAGAAGTATTGTAATTTGAACTTTATGAGAAAAATTACTGAATTTCGTGGATACCTAGAGTATTCAGAGGAATGGGATTATTTTTATTATTGCGTGTAGTTGAAACGAATATGAAGGCTTAGGTAATGACGCTACTTTGTGTTATGTGGTTGTTATAATGAGATGTTCCTAAGAAAGTGTACAATATAATGCGAAGGTATAATGGAATTCCGACTATGTTGTCGAGGTACAATATATGAAATATGCGATAATTATAAAGGGTCACTATAATGAAGTAATGTGATGTAATGCGTGTAAGTAAGGAACCGTAGATCATCTGATATATCTCAGTCTTATATTTTATTAAACCTATTGAATGGATTTGTCAATTGAAGAGCAGTTTTTAGCTTTACCGTTTGAAACATTTGCTCTATGGAAGTAAAAGTAAAACCCTGATATGACATGAAAGTAGAAATATTATTATTACGAAAGTTAAAAATGATAGTTACGAGCAGGACTAGTGAGAAAACACATTATCGCGTAGCTAACGATAATGGTGTTAGTTTTGTAAATACACTGTAAATATTAATGTATAAAGTTATAATTTAGAATGTCAATCCGAATCAATCGTATACGTAGAAAGTCTTAGAGTAATAATGTGTGGAATGTATCATTTAGTGATAGAATGTAGGTGTTTACTTGTGGAATATTTTCGAATATTATAAGTACAGTATGAGCCACAAGTGTGACTACATAATTTTTTTATGTTAATAATTGTCATTTAACGTGGGAGAAATACTTTATTTCTCGTTGTTTTAGTCAAACAGACTTGTTATTAGTGACGAGGAGATCACTTCGTGTATTTGTTTTAAATATACACTATATTTAATTGTGAGAATGAAAGTTGTACGTTATGAGTGTAGATATGACAGGACGGAGTGTCCTACTTTCTGATTTTATTAATAAATTAGCAGGCTTTAGTTGGTATTTGGCAGATCATTTTTATAGAACATCTCGGTCTTCTATCTTTAATAATCAGGAAACGATAGTGCAGCTATTTAGGTACTGGCGCTCATTGCAAATTTAAGTAACCGTTCACCCTCGAGATTCTAAAAAACTTGTTCTACCACATCTTGTTTCGTAGGAAGTTTTATTGTTGTAGCTTACTAGACGTACTATCGTACTTTTGATAAATTTACCAGCATTCAGAGGTTACTAGCTATCCATCTAGCAAGGATCCGTTGATCTTTTCTAGCTGGGTAGCAACGCCCTGTGCGATCCCTTCCATCTCTTAGGATAATAGGTGGTGGCTACGTCAGCCTCGGGTGCAGTACCAACTTCCAAATCGTAGATTATACACTTGGATCTCACCAGCTGATAATGTGAATAACACTGCGCAAATAAATCAGATTGATTATATCCTCATCAATAAGAGATTCGTAAACTTTTTAAAAAGGTTAGTGCATATCAAGGGGTAGATGTATACTCTGATCATAACCCTTAAGTCGCTAATGCTCAAATGAAAAAAAAAATTGAATAAAACCAAACATTCAAGCAGAATAGATCAGAGGAAAATAAAGAACTGCCAAAGAAAACATCAACTTGCTAATGATCTTAATAAAGAATTTGAACAACTAGTATTGATCAGTCATGAGGTAGAAAATCAAAGGACGAAAATAAAAACAACTATAAAGAGAGTAAGTCAAAAACATCTGCAGCCAGACACTAGGACGAAGAAGAAGAAATGTATGACTGAGCACATCCTGGATTTTATGGAAGAACGAAGGAAAGTTAAATCCAATAGGGATCAATATACACATATTCATTCACAAATTATAAAATGTGAACAGGATTGGATGAGTCAAACTTGTAAAATAATAGAGAATCGTGAAGGAAACCATGATACTTTTAATATGCATAAAGCCATCAAGGAAGTAACTGGGAACTTCAGACGAAAGATTCCCCTCATTTTAGAAGATAACTTAGGAAAACCTATTATAAATCATCCTTATAAAGCCAAAGCATGGGGAAAAAATATTGCAGACCCCTTTTTTGTTCACCGACCACCAGTCAATGTGAATACTGAATACAAAGAAGGGCAAACAATTTTGAAATCGGAAGTAACTCTTGCAATAAATCAATTAAAAGTAGGAAAAGCTTTGGGCCCTGATGAAATTTCAACTCACGTTATCAAACTTATAAATGAAAAACAAATTGATAAGATTATTGACCTCTTTAATGACATATAAAACTCTGGTGAAATACCACAAGACTTGTTATTATCTACATTCATTCCTCTACCAAAACAATCAACTTCAAAAAGGTGCAATGAATATCGTCTTATAAGCCTTCTGAGTCACTTGCTGAAAGCCTTCTTGAGAATTATATTTGGTCGAATAAGAAAGGAATGTGACGAGCAGATAGGAGATACCCAGTTTGGATTTCGAAATGTTAAGGAACTCGTGAGGCTGTTTTTGAACTAACAACTTTACTTAAAGAATGCTAGGACCAACAAAAAGAAGTATACGCTTGTTTCATATATTATGAAAAAGCATTTGATAGAGTTAAACGTGACGAGATCATAAGAAAACTACAACGAATTGGAATCAACAGTAAAGATATAAGAATCATTGAAAACCAATACTGGCATCAAAAAGCTGTGATAAAGATTGATGATACAGCACATTCTTTGGACATCAGACCAGGAGTACGACAAGGCTGTATTTTATCCCCATTATTATTCTACATCTATTCGGGAGCTGTTTTTCGGGCAGTGGATGATTCAGAAGTGGGAATCAAGGTCAATGGGGAATTAATACGCACACGTAGACATGCTGATGACAGTACTCCTTGCCTGTAGTATTGAAAATCTACAACTGTACATTGATAAGCTTACTATAGTTGGAGAAGTGATGGATCTGACGATGAACACCAAGAAAACAAAACTTATGGCTTTCAGTCGAAAAAGAGATAAAGTAATTCTGACACTGAAAGGACAACAAATCCAACAATTTCATAAATTTAAGTACCTTGGTTGTTGGTTGTCAGAGGATTTGAATCCAGATCTTAAAATTAAGACCCGTATAGAAATGGCAAGATCACCTTTTATGAAAATGAGACTCTTATTGTGCAATGAAGCTTAAAATTTAAAACTAAGACATCGTATTGTAAAATGTCTGATTCGTCAATTTTGCTTTATGGAGTGGAAGCCTGGACTATGAAATCGTCCATCACTAGGAGGCTCGAAGCTCTGGAAATGTGGTTTCATAGAAGGATGCTGAAAGCCTCTTGGATATATCATGTCTCTAATGACCAGGTACTGCAGAGGGCAAATTCTTAACTAGTGCTCCTGACCACCATCAAACGCAGAAAAATTGCATACCTGGGTCATGTGTTACGTGGTGAAAAATATACAATATTATATCTCATTTTAAAAGGCCAAATTGATGGGCAACGAACAGCGAGAAGGAAAAGGACGTCTTGTCTTCGAAACCTTCAAGATTCGACTGGAACAAGATCTATTGTGCGGCTCTACCGCTCTGCTGAAGATAGACAAACACTATCCACATTGATCGCCAACGTCCGAAAGATTGCGCAGGGCACATAGAAGAAGAAGTAGATAGGGATTTTATGCGTCATCTAGTTATGGTAGTTATGCTTCATTTTTGTTTGGATAGTACTTTCATCATAATAATAATAATGTTATTGGTTTTACGTCCCTTTCAACTACACTGACTTTTAGAGACGCCGGGGTGCCAGAATTTTGCCCCGAAGGGGATCTTAAATGTGCCAGTAAATCTACTGACACGGCTCCCTCGCATTTGCGCACCCTCAAATGCCAGCTGACTTTCATAGTACTTTCATAAGAGAGACTTGTAGATTTACTGGCACGTTATAGATCCCCTTCGGGGCAAAATTCCGGCACCCTGGCGTCTCTAAAAGCCGCAGTAGTTAAAAGGAAAGGAAGGAAGGAAGCTTGTAGTTTAACGTGCATTTAAAAGGGACAAAACCAATAACATTATCTTTAAGGGAAATCATACGATGTAAACATAGAATGTTTAATTTTTAGGCTGTTCTTATTAGCTAGGGACCAGCGAGATTAGCACTATTTTCTCAATCTAAAAATAGAGCAAGTCATCTGGACCAAAATACATCCGAAAGGAGTTTTATTTTATCATAAACTAGTTTATTCTTTTCCTCTTCTTTCCTTGAAGCATGTAATTGGTGGTAGATCTATACTAACATAACACGCCCTGTGATTACTAGTCTCAGCCCACAGGACTAAAAATACATGTTAGTGTGTGTGTGTGTGTGTACGGGGCATCACTAAGTCCTTCCCAGACAAATGCGAGGATTATTTAAATAACCAACGGGCATAGGTCTGTCCGCATTTTTCACAGAGGAGACCTTTCAAGGGACTATGAAACAACATCCATATTACGTGTATCATTATCCAATACATTAGGCCACTAGAACAAACATGAAATGAAAATCCACAGCCTGCTTCCAGTCTCCGACCGGGTCAGGAATGGAATGAATGAAGCCCCCATCTAGCGGCGAGGATATGGACTGTGCCAGCTGCCGAGGCCTGACGCACTCCTCTGGGGAAATGATTAAATGAATGACAGATGAAATGAAATGGTAGTGGAGAGTGTTGTTGGAATGAAATTTTGACAGGGAAAACCGGAGTACCCGGAGAAAAACCTGTCTGCCTCCGTTTTGTCCAGCACAGATCTCACATGGAATGACCGGGATTTGAACCACGGACCCAGCGGTGAGAGGCCGGCGTGCTGCCGCCTAAGCCACGGAGGCTTCCACTAGAACAAACATGTTTCTTATAATTATTTATTATGGGCAACGTACATTCTGCATTTTCCACATGAGAGTGATATTAATGATGTACCTTTAAAACACATTTCTATGCTAATCCTTCCAGATATTTTAACACTGGACACTTTTTAAGCACATGGTACTTTAAAGTGCCTTTTCCCGTAAAGGCCCTATTGCACTTATCACACACATATTCCTTCTTACTTTTATGAACTGATATATGTCTCTTCAAATTACATTTCAGTCCGAAGGACATACCGCATACATCACAGCTGTGCGGTTTGTCGCCAGTATGAACTAACATATGTTTCTTCAATTCACAGATCTGCCTAAAGCCTTTATTGCACGTTTTACAAGTATGTGCCCTTTTGTCAGAATGGTATAATATATGTTTCTTCAAATCGTGTCTACGCATAAATGCACTTCCACATGTTTCACAAGCGTACGCTCTCAAATCAGTATGAACTACCATAATACAGTATGTTCCTTCAATTTACCTTCGTGTTCAAAGACCTCTTCGCATGCTTCACATGCGTACACCCTCTGTAAACTATGAAGCAACATTCGGGGTGTCAAATTGATGCGGTAGTTTTTTTAATTGGATGATCCGATATGAAGAAATGCGTTTTCCTGAAAATAATGAAATCCTCAAATTTAACACAACACATGGTGATGCGTACTGGAGTAATTTTCGCCCACGAACTCTGACATCAAACTATGCAAATTCCAGCATAACTTAAAATTAGTTTTAATGCTCATACTGCTGTAGGTCTGAGGACTTTTTTTAAAATAATTTACAAGAGACCTTAAAGGAACTGCTATGAATCCACCTGCAAAACTGGTCGAATCAACAGTTTCGAAAAAACAAGTCTTTTCAGGTAATTACTAAACATAAGTTGGCATTTTGATTGTTTTTGTGTAGTAGAACTGGGTCCACTCACAAATTTTATTTTGAAGAAACGCATACAACAATGTCGAGGGAATATATAATAACTGTGGGGAATGTCCCTCTTAACTATTACCTGAGGTACAAAGATAATTTTATGAAAGATGAGTATATTAACACAAGAAATGATGTTGAACATTTGCGGATAGTATATAAAAAAATTCTATGAAATAGAAGAATACTAAAGAGCTGTAATAAATCTTATTTCGGACATAGACAAAATAAATCATGGATTAGGCATATATTCAGAATTAAACGTAACTGTACGTACAAATGACAGATTATCTCCATCGAAATGCGGATTCACGTACAATTGACAGAAAGAGAGAAACATAACATGTTCTTTTTCGCCTGGACTGAGTGACGCAAGTGTAGAAATGACGAACGAATCGAGACATCCACTTGAGTACCTTCAGCAATTCTTTAAGTTATTCAGGACCTATAGCCCTGACAAAGTTTCGTTTAGCAGAGCGCGTAACAGTGCATGCACCTCTCTTATATGACGTCGCAATAGGATCACTCCCAGTTCATCGCCTGATGATGTTTCATACAGAGAACTTGAAGTCAAAGCTTGTACTTGAAGATCTACAATTTGGGTAACCAAGTGACCTGGAGAACAATGTGTTACCAATCCAAAAGGGTGGTATGTGATCCAAATTTGATTTTTGTTCGTTCATTAACACCATGGTTACGGTCTACATATATATATGAATGTGCAATTTCTGCAAGCATTTGCGGACCATCCGTTTGATATTACGAACACACCTCAGATTATTAAAATAAATAAAGACAATTCAAGCAGAAGGTAATAGTTCAGTCCTCCACAGTTGGCAATCCGCATCCTAAGTTGCTCAGTTTAAGGCGGATTACTGAGAGCCCAAGTCAGCAAATAAGGTAAACAACGTTCACGACCTGCAACTGTTTCATCCTACATACGAGTGAAATCATCTGTTCTGTAGCTTCAAGAATTGTCAAATATAATGTCACGACATTTCTAGTACGAAAAGCACTGGATTTAGTGGCGTGCGGTGTCCTACACATTTCGGAATATCTCAAATTAGTACGATATTTTTAAATCTATCTTCTTTTGACTCTTTTTTTTTATCAAGGGTCTGCATTATATCTCTTATGTGGTCTCAGAGGTGAGCAATATAATTTTATATATATTGTGATTCCTACCTTGTCTGTTACAATATAAGTTTTTAGTTTTACCTGACACTTAATGCAGTCATCACCAGTAAAATTAGCTTGTTAGATGTACAATTTAGGTTTCCATTTTGGGTTTGATACCATATAGTATCTCCTCTAACATGGCTGAACGTTTGTATATAAAATTGGTACGTCATCGACTAAAATAATTACGTTCGAGTTTGCGGCCTTACACGAACGACACCAGAACGTATACCATAATCCTTCACGATGCTCAGTATCTTTTCCCATGGTACTTAATGGTAAGACTTCTTTAATTATTATTATTATTATTATTTTCATTGATATGTTTTAGGGCTGTCTATGTGGGATCAGCGTGAACAAAGGAAACCGCAAGCCATGGATATCATGGCTGCAAATGTGTTCGCCATCCATACCTATGCATTTTAGTTCCGTAGAGACATCTATTTGCTACAGGAATATCTTACTCAGTATTATTGAAAATTAGTACACCTATCACTCACGAAGTAAGACGAACGCGCAGTGTTATTCCATTTTAATCTTCTTCTAGCGTCCTCGAGAGTAATTTTACACCTTAAAAATCAGTGTTACCAAACGTTTAGTGTACAAAACGAATAAAAACCTAATTTGCTAAATTCGAACATCTTCAAAGTGATATTTTACATGCGCGAGTGTGGCCAAAGCGATAGCTAAGGCAACAAGGCCTTAAATATGGCCCATTACTATGAATTACATCAAACGTTGTATAACCATAAAAATATTAATAATATATTTGAAACACGCCTGAGAATCTGAATGAGTTTTTGAAAGGTATGGACTCCGTCTTGAGGAAAGAAATCATGATGAAAATTAATAAATGTAAAACCAAAATATTGGAATGCACCCGAAATAAATCAGAAACCTCTATGGACTTCAAATTGACAGGTGAAAACTAAAGGAAGTAGGAGACTTCTGTTACTTAGGAAGCAAAATAACCAGTGAAGGACGAATCAAAGAGGATATAAATAGCAGGTTGGCTCAGGCAAGGAAAGCATTTCTACAGAAAAGGAATGTGTTGACATCGAATATAGATTTAGGTATTAGGAAGTAATTTCTGAAAGTGTTTGTCTGGAACGTGGCTCTCTATGGAAGGGAAACTTGGACAATAGGTGCAGCAGAAAAGAGGAGAATTGAAGCGTTTGAAATGTGGTGTTACAGGAGAATGATGAAGATCATATGGGTAGAAAGGGTTACAAACACAGATGTATTAAGACGAGTGGGAGAGGAGAGATGTTTCAGGCGACTGCTAATGAAGAGAAGAGATAGGTTGGTAGGACACATTCTAATACAATCAGGATTAGCAAGCTTAGTTAAGGAAGGAAGGGTCGATGACAAGAACTGTAGGGGTAGACCAAGGTTAGAATATGTTAAACAGAATGCCTCGAATGTAGGGTGTGGTAGCTATGTAGAGATGAAACGATTAGCTCAGAGCAGGGAGGCATGGGGGCCTGCATCAAACCAGTCAGAGCACTGAAGACTCAAACAAAAACAACAACAACAACTGATTCTATGCTAGAACATAAGTCCAATTAGCATTTCCCAATGGTGGTTGATTCCACATCCTTCTCATCCACCTTCTCACAATCCCCAGTCGTATTTCCTATCCAAGAATTGAAATCCCCCATCAGCACCTCATTGCTTCTGTATCTTAACCTCTATTTACACTTTACCTTCTCATACCCCTCAGTCCTATCTTCTATCCTAGCAATGAAATTTCCCTACATTATCATTATAGTTAACTCTCACTACTACATCACTCAATGCCGCATAAAATGTGTCTCTGTCGCCCTGATCCTCCCCTTAAGTTCGAGCGTACATCGAATCAAGTCGGACCAGAGTACCTGAGATTTTCAAATCACATTTCCGTACCTTACAGAAACAATGTTACATTCTCTGGATTTCATGCCATAAAGCCATACTCCTCACTTTGCCCTACCTGACAGGTACGCACTGTAATCTCGTACTTCCTTCTCTATCTCCCTTTATCACAATTTCAGTAATATCCAGAATATCCCATCCTACATTACAAGCTGGTTCTAATAGTTGATCTTTATTCCTTAAGAAAAGAAAAAGAAAATGAAAATAAATATAATTACCAACTTAATCAGAAATAACGTTTCAGAACTAAGCTGAAAAACTCTGCAATTGAAAAATCTCATTCAATGATAAGGTAAAAATTGCACACCTGCTCAAATTTGCAGCAACATACCATCAGGAATAGTTTCGGTTGCGCAAAACATACCGAAAGAAGATCATCATGTGGTAAGTAATGACACGTATTTCCTGAGGAACACAATGAACGTATATCGTGGAAGTAGCAGCTTTGCTATCAGGAACGAAGATCAGATTTACTGAAGAAACTCATTGTTTCGTAAAGACACTTGAATATCCCTACTAGCCGTGGCCTAACTGATCTTAACCCTTTATAGGGCAGAAGATCAGATTTACTGAGGAAACTCATTGTTTCGTAAAGACACTTGAATATCCCTACTAGCGGTGGCCTAACTGATCTTAACCCTTTATAGGGGAGAAGATCAGATTTACTGAGGAAACTCATTGTTTCGTAAAGACACTTGAATATCCCTACTAGCGGTGGCCTAACTGATCTTAACCCTTTATAGGGGAGAAGATCAGATTTACTGAGGAAACTCATTGTTTCGTAAAGACACTTGAATATCCCTACTAGCGGTGGCCTAACTGATCTTAACCCTTTATAGGGCAGAAGATCAGATTTACTGACGAAACTCATTGTTTCGTAAAGACACTTGAATATCCCTACTAGCGGTGGCCTAACTGATCTTAACCCTTTATAGGGCAGAAGATCAGATTTACTGAGGCAACTCATTGTTTCGTAAAGACACTTGAATATCCCTACTAGCGGTGGCCTAACTGATCTTCACCCTATATAGGGCAGAAGATTATTGAAGATATTTTATTAATATTTCAATTTAATTTTAATTATTTTGGCCTAATTGTCTTTGTTGTTAGTTTTAATTTTTGTTTTCTTTAAAAATTGAATGATTTAATTTATATTGATAATTTTATTTTTATAGTCTCATAATTAGGATTGAAAAATTATTATAATTTTAAGTGTTATGGGCGTATTTATTTATTATTTTTACGGGCATGTTTAGTTTTAATTATAATTCTTATTATCATATTTCCTTTCTTTCACTCTTTAATTTTAATTACTGTATTATTATGTAATCTTTGACAATATCAATTGCCCTTTTAGCAGGTGGTAAATATACAGACCACTGACCTATAAAGGTTCAAAAGCAAACTGCTATGTGACATAGAGAAACCAATATGAAATTGTAAGAGTTACAATAATCAGCGAAACCATTGTGTTCCCTCCCTTTGAATCTGATTAGTATTCTATCCCATGGTCATCATCTCCCATTTTAACAACTGCCACTCTCATAGACGCCGGGGTGCTAGAATTTGAAGCCGAATGGGGTGTTGAACGTGTCCACTTGCATTTAAGCGCCCTCAAATGCCAGGTGGCAAAGCCGGATTCGATCTGTCAGCCTTAAGCAGAGCGAGCGAGAGCAGTACCTCTTTGCCCAGCTAGTAAAATATTGTTACAGAATAAAGAAGGGGGAAAAATGCATGCTAAGAAAACAGCATTAAGGCCATAGCAAGCAAACAAGACTGAAGAATTTACCACAAGTGTCAAACATCAAGAGAGAAACAATGAGGTAGTTGCATAGACCAAAACAAATCACTACCTATACTATATGAACAATAGTATTTCTAGCCAGCATTGCTCGGGGTCACTGAATACACCAGTTAATGCAGACTTAACTCTTCATTAAAATCATATTCCAAACCAACCTGCTTTTAGGGATCACTAAAAGTAACCATTGTAGCATCTCCTGTGTATCTACCCTCAGGTATTACACTGAAATATGGTAGCATTGATTTCATAATCGCCGATGACATTGGAGTGAAATATCATTAGCTTTTTGTTATTCAATTACATTTTGAGGTGCAAGATATAGTGAGTTCCCTTATTCACCAATACCAGAAGTTAAAATTACAGTTCAATACTTCACTGTCAAAGATGTATTTCATCCAATGACAACAGGGAAAGCACCTGCGTCAGATGAGCTGCCTGCAAAAGAACTTCACTTAAGAGCGGTCACCTGGCTTAAATATTTCTTCTAAACCACAATTGACTGCGGCCATATTCTGACTAATTGGTCATACAGTACCACGATTTCCATTTGCAAGGTTAAGGGTGACCCAGCTGAATATGAAAACCACCGGCGTATCCAGGTTCTATCAGAAACAATCAATAGTTTAAAGCGTATGTTTGACCACAGACTGGACAATATAATCCATCATTCAATCAATCGATATCGACTTGTAAAAGAGTGAGGGACGTTAGAGTCCATCATTGCTGTATGCTAACCAACCAAAATGCATCATAAACATAGGATGTTCCTGCATGTCGCTTTATTTGAGTTTAAGAAAGGTTTTGATCTTCAGGACTGATTTACAGCTTCTCTGTGACAATTGCTATTCACCAAGGATTGACCTCGTCTCCACTGCACTTCAAAGTCGTGATGGACAACATAAAACGTGATTAATAGCAGAGTACCCATTGGATCTTTTTCTACAGTGATGATATGATACGGGCAACGAACACCCCAGACGACCTTGAAAATACAATTATGGTTTGATTGTTTATACAAGTCAGGCCTTACTCAAAATGTCCTTGAGAAGGAGTACTTCTTCAAAATCTCCCGGTTCTATAGACATCAATGGAGTGTCTCTTAATACAATACATAAGGCACATTTCACTACCTAAGCACCCGAATGCAGATGGATGATTAAGCATCAAAGCAATTATGATGTGGATCTAGGAACTCACAGGTGTTCTTTGAGAACAAAAAATGCCCATACGTCTAAATTCTTAGATTTACCGAACAGTGGAAGCTACTGAATTGTACCGAGTGTCGAGCTATGTATAGAAGTGCAGAGCAATCACAGTGTCCCACTGAGGTGTAAATGTTTCAAAGTACATCTCCTCTCAAGCACATCAACAATACAATCATCAGAGAATTAACTGTTTCGCAAAAAGAAAAAAAAAGAAAAGAAAAACAAGGAAGAAAGGAGACTAACTTGGTAGGGACACACCTAAGAAAAGCTACATGATTCCGTTATCAAATTATTCTATCCTTGGTGTTCACTGTAATGTAATGAAACACACTGAATATGATATACATATAACAGATACCACTGCTACAAGTGTAGTCTCCACCAGCAATTGAGAGAGTTTGTCGCAAGTCAGGAGTGTGACAACTTTATGGCGTTATCTTTAATCCTGGGGACCAACAAGAATAATAGGATGATAATGAATAATTTGCGGGCATCTAAATAGAAATGATGACACACCTAGTAACAGCTCCAAAAATGTTATAGATACTGTACAGCCCGGGGGCAGTACCCCCTAAGACCCACCCCTCCATCTTTCATCAAAACCACCCTCATAGGCATACCATAAGCCTCATGCATTTCTTCTAACACAAGCGGGCCCGGCATACTGCTGACAGCCACGCTTACGTAATACTAACACAAAACATGGTAACTGGAACAACAGCAATGAGGAAGCTCTGACCAAGCAGTGGAGGGAGGCCTTAAAGGCTAGGCTCGGAGGAGCCCCATTATCTGTTCTTGGCCAGCGGCCCTGCCCGACGAGGTCCGTTCCAGCTCTTCACCAGGTGAGATCTAGCAGTGTGTTCAGATTCCTTATCTTTGTAAACACCTACCCCCAACATTTGTATACTCAACAACTTGTACTTCATTTTATATTTGTTTAACTCCCCAAAAGGGACATCACATCACAGTTACTGGCCAATAAACACTTGGTCAGTAAACACACACGTTTGTTACTAATCACACTCCACTTTACATCCTTATACCCAACCTGACCTTAGTCATAATTGCTCCTGACCGCGGCGACCAGGAACTGCATCGTCAGGTTCTATTGTACTCGAGCAAGCGAACCGACTGCAGAGTGCCGAGTCACCGACTCTGCACGTTCGCTGAATTGCTCACTCTACTTAATTGGCAGGCTAGATTAGCAGCCTGCACTTAGACATTCATCCCCTAGCAGGTAAACGCATCCTGCAGGGACGCCCCCAATAGATTAAGCACTCACACCAACACACTACACTGGTAGTCTTCCACGATCACGGGAAACTACCCTCATCCGGAAACAGCCCTTGAAATTAACACATCTATACTAGCCTGTTTATCCCACCCCCAACCAAGGGATAAAACAATACAATAAGAGAGATAGCTAATAGAATAACCAAGACTTGTTCCTATCCAACATTTCCTGTTAGTAACATATAGTAGATACAAGAGAGAGGACATAATTAGTTCTGCGGTTACAGCGTTGGTCTCTCAACAGAGTTGTATTTTAGGGGCTGCATGGCGCAGTCAGTAGAGGCGCTGAGATTCTAACTGAAAGAGAGTGGGTTCAATCCCCACCCAGGTAGTAGATTTTAGAAACAAAACTACCACTTTCGAAAACGCAAATAGCCCTGGGGTTCACTCAGCCTACACCAGAAATGAGTACCAGGGTAATTCCTGGGATCAGTGACGGCCGGGCGTGGAGCTGACAACTCCATCCCATCTAGTGCCGATGTAATATTAAGTGTAAGCCTCTACTTTCCAATACTCCCAAGGCCTCCATGGCCTGTACGGAGTTGGCTTAACTTTCCTTTGCGTTAGATACAAGAAAAAGTTAACAACTTACTCTTTTGAATGAATTCCACTTGATTGACCATTCTCATCCAGGGTCACCATTTTCACAACCTAAAATAATAGAAATTATTAATTTCTTGTGAGTAATCTCAATGATAATAATTTTAATAACTCTTTACAACAATCACAATAATAAACAAAATCATTTCGGAGCAATTCCCTTCATGAAATTACCCGGTAATTTTTGGGCATGGATGAGTGTTAAACATGGAAAAAATTACGAGATCATCCAAAGCATGATTCCCCTAGTTCTCAAACTTTTAATGCCTCTTAAGTGTCACCCATTGGGGGTAGAAATCCAATGCTAGTCGAATAGATCATTCTCGTTCAAGTTTCAGACACACGGATGCCCTTCTTCAGGGATATTTAATATTGAATTTCAAAAACATGAATACGAGTATTAACACCATATTCAAAACTTTATTATATGACTTGACTTAGTTCCTATTGTCCCTCGAGGAACATAGGGCTTCTGGTCCTGTTTACAGACAACCTCTTTACCTCGCTCCAAGTATTGCCCTCCTCTAGAGCCTTTTCATGCCAAACGTCGTCGTCTTAAGATCCGTCCAGTCTCTCTTCATTGATGGTTCTTTAAAAAGTTGTTTTAAGGTGTGCCAGTTATTACTCCACAGCACCCAATGTTGGTGGAGGGTCTGCCACCTGCGCCTCCAAGCTTGCGGTTTTCTCCCTTAGCCTTTGAGGATCCCTCTACACAAAGCAGTGGTTTTCCTCTTTGTTTACCCCAAGAGGGAGAGTTGCCTCCTCCGCCAACTTCGCCGTACCAAAGGTCTCCTTCTCCGCCTCCGTTGCCGTTAAGGTCTTCACCAGAGTCCCGTTAGCCATTACTTTTCAGGGTCCCTGTAAGGCCTTCACAGTTACCGTAGCGGTCCCGGAGGCACAATGTCCCCACTGTACTTCATCCTTACAGGCTATCCCCTACTTCATAATGTTGCCCGTCCCCCACGATGTGGACGAGGGGTTGGACCTCTAGAGGACAACCTTCATTATATACCTTAAAAAATTAAATAATATTGTATATTGGAAAAATTAAGTTAATAACTAAGTTTGCAACCAAAAATATTGATTAACATATAGCATGGGAAGAACATTCAATCCCGTTCCGTTCATATCCCCACCTTTTCTTGAATATCGATTAAAATATGTGTAGTGGAGTTAAAACAAGTTTCTTTCAAAATATGCTCCTTGTCTTCCAGATTTTTGATGGCCATTGTTACAGTAAATTCTGTGTTGTGAGGAAACCCTCAATTGACCGCAGTATCTTAGGAGGTTCCTGATAATGATAGTCGATCATTTCTTGGTAGGACTATCACTTTTCATTAACCACTCAACCCATCAACTTAGAATTTATAAACTGTATATCATTTTTACGACTTTCGTTCATTAATTCCAAAATCAGAACCTATTTAGTGTTCCATTTCATACTGCCCAGGTGATGGTGAACATCAGATAGCAATAAATCAAAAAAATATTCTAAAAATGGGGATACATATGGCGGCCATCTCTATTAAATCCCATGCGTCTATACAATACCCAACAATATGGATTTTCCTTTTCTGTCTATTTTATTTTAATTCCCGGTCGAGACAACCAAAAGAGATTGCTGTAGATATAGTGAGGAATGTCCAATGTGACTTAGGTTAATAAATCGTTCCTTATCTCCATGTTGGAAGACCTTTTATATTAAAGAATGGTTGAGTTAAAAATGAAATTATAAGAAGGAGCCAAATATTATTGGAAACCCAGCACCTATCCTGACAACATTTTGTCCCATAAACATTCAACCAATTCTCAAGATATTTATATAATAAGATAATTATATGCACCGGGAGCTAAACGGAATTTAAACAAGTAGTTCCGTGAAGAACTATACAGCCTATTTTCATATATCCTGCTCATGTTAATTGTCTCTATCAACATACAAAATTTCAGTGTAATTGCTGTAACAGATTCGTAGATATTGAGAACCGTCTAAATATTTCATATGGTCGCCAGGATGGATTTTTATTTTTGTACTATTACATTAAGATTATTGTGTACGTGTGGTATTCAAACTTCAATCGCATGATTAGAACACAAGAAGTAAAAACGAGATTTTAAAAGTACGCACACCAGCCATCTTGTGATTATGCAAACAATTGAAATAAATTACTTGCCAGTGGATCAACATTTGTATAAGCATTTAACGTGCAACGTTTCACGGCACTCGGATAGTTAATTCGCGAGAAACGTCCATTTAAATATTTATACTTCGCGTCGCCGCCATGTTGGATTTGTGCTCACCAGGTTACTGAAAGTCCTATAGGTGAACATATGTTCATAGTCTCTATGATCATTAAAAAATTCAGTTTGGTTGCTGTAAAAGATTCATAGATATTGAGAACCGTCTAAATATTTCGGAAGCTCGCCATTTAGGATTGTTATATGTATAGGCCATAGAGTTATGTACCATTCAAGGACAATTATTGCCTAGCTTCATTATTCAAACTTTCACTTCGATCGCATGATTACGACACAAGAATAAAAACTTAATTTTAAAATTTCGCACAGCCGCCATCTTGAGGTTATGTAAACAATTGAATTAAATTAGATGGCAGTGCATTACAATCTGCAAAATCATTTACTGTACCACATTTCATTGCGCTCAGAGAGTTAAATCACGAGAAAAGTCTATTAAAATATTTCAAATTCGCTTGGTCGCCATGTTCGTTTTGTACTTTACGGGTATGAAATATACATAGGTAAACTTGTATAAGTACCCTTTATCACCGTACAAAATTGCATGATGATATCTGTAATAGTTTCGGAGATATAGAATGTCAGTGAAATATTTCGCACAGCCGCCATTTTGAGGTTATATAAACAATTGAACTAAATTAGACTCCAGTGCATTACAATGTGTATAAACATTTGCTGTACCAAGTTTCCTTACGTTTGGATAGTTAAATCGCGAGAAATGTCTATTTAAATGTCTCAATTTCGCATGACCGCCATGTTGGTTTTGTAGTGACCAGTTTTTTGAAAGTCTCATAGGTGAACTTCTAGTAGTGCCCTTTATCACCGTACACAATTCCAGTGCGATATCAGTAATAGTTTCGGAGATATTTAATGCTAGTGAAATAATTCGCACAGCCGCCATGTTGGATTGGTGAGACGTAACAAAATATGAAGGGCACGGTGGAGGTCGCCGGGAATAGTGCTATGAACTCACCGAGTTTCATTGAAATCGCTCCAGCCGTTTAGATTTTATTACGGACACACACGCACACACACCTCACACACACACACACGGACAAAAGGTGATCTCATAAGCCTATTTTTTCAAAATTGAAAATAGGCTAAATACGTAGTCTTCTTGATGGCATAATATATGAGATACTATCTCCAAATTTCTAACAGTTATTTCACTGTAATAAGATCATGTAAATCCTAGAGATAAGTTCATAACTAAATAATTCACACATTTTTAGGGGCGAGAGTAGTAGTCTAATAATATATTTTACACACAAAGCTAATTTTCGCCAGGGCCGATAACCTAGATGTTAGGCCCCTTAAAACAACAATTATCATCATCATAATTTACGCCAAAAGTGCTAACACATGTTAGGTTCCACTATATTCAGAATCACGTGATTTTGAATTACGGTATACAAAACTTTATACAAATTCTAATTAAGAAATTCTATGTAAATGGAGCAGATGAACTCGGCATTCTACCTCTTAAAACTATCATCACAATCATCTTCATAATACTATGTGAATGTTGCAAAATGATGGCATATTTGTCGCATTCACCATTTTCCGAGACAAAATCAGGAATATTATTGTGTTTGGCCAGGACTGCAATAAACAGTTGATGTTTCCTTCTTTGCTCAACCACTGTATCTCATGTTACATATCTTGCTGTTCAATTAAGTTTTGAAGATCAGAGATGAGCTATGATATCGAGTCAAATTTTCGTGAACACATATTAAAATGATGTTAGCTGCATACGTGTCTTTCACTTACACAATAAAAAGCTACCCGAGCATCGCCTCCAGGCTTAATGACTCGTCTTTCACATATCAAGGCCTGCCGTTAATTTTACCCACTCATTTCTTTTAGGCAGAGAAATGGAGGAGAGGGCATTTTTACACCCGAAGGTATGTTTATGTGCAAAACAGCTAGAAACATTCTTCAAGGAGAGTAACTGTTTTAGCTGTAATGCCCAGGTTATGTACATTGTTTTAAAGCCTCTTAGAATTGATGCCCATGACTAGTTATTGACAATTTCAAATAATAACTCGTCCTCTTAAGGAGCAGATCAGAATTTTCTCATCCAGTTTGCAGGAAAATCTTATTTAGTCATCCCTCTTAAATCTGAATCTTCCCTATAAATGAACTTCTTGCAGTCATACTGATGCGAGAATTAAACCCATGATAGCCTTGTTTTGAATGATTGATAAGTGTAGATATGCTACCTCAATTCATGCATGTAGGGCACTACCACTAACAAAAAACAAGTCTGAATTAAAATCTTGCTCCTATCTCCCACTGCTGGGAGGAGAGGAGCTAAGTTTCAGCTCGTAAAAGAATCATCAACCCGATATTGTCCATACATATCATCCCTCTTCATACATGACTGGCTGGCTGAGTAACCTATCTCTTTACTTTTCTTATACAATTTTTGGAGCAACGAACAATAAATCACATGTATGATGATAATATGATGATGATAATTGTTGTTTTAAGGGGCCTAACATCTAGGTTATCGGCCCCTAAATCACATGTAAGAGGCCTATAATTCATGTTGACAGGAGATAACCAGTTAAAAGAGGGTACAAGCCAGGAAGTTACACCCTTCAAGGAGGCTTAGCTCATACTCTGGTAATTGGGATATGGACACCGAAAGAGCAGCTGCAGCCATATGTTTAGAGCCATCCGTGTAGTTGTATAGAGATATAGTCAATAAAACAACAGGGAGGGGGGGGGGGGGAATTTTGAATCCTCACCTCCTTACTTCTTCTCTTCAATGCACCCTATTCTCGCCCTGAAATAAAGATGTTACCCCTGGAAGAACCAAAACTCAATCTTGGGCCCTATGGAAAAAGACTACGAATGCCACAAATGTACCATTCTAATTTTTGTTTTAATAATTTATTTCTTGGGCTTTAGGAAAGCACAAGAGTTCATATCATGAACTACTGCAAAATAGAACTGAAATACAAGTTGATAACAAAAGGTACCTACATCTCTCAAATCTTTGTGCTTTGATGTAGATGGTGATTCGCTTTTGATGTCTGGAATAACGGAAGTAGTCACATTCTCGTCAATGGTAATATCCTCATTCTCCTCAATTTCTCGCTTAAGATATGCTTCCTACACAAAATGAACCATAGATACAGCTTGTTAAAATGCACCACAGAGGCCACAGGAAAAGTTAACAGTTAAAATGTATGTATTTGAAACATTTACCTTGTTTTACATACTTAAGATTAATTCAAAACTTACAGCATAATTTTAAAAATCAGACATAACCCAGAGAATTGCAGTTCTGAAGAACAAATTTCACAGCAAGAAGATGTCTCATTGTATAACTTGTATATTTGAAACTTATGTTTTAAGGCTTGGAACACTAAACATGGCATTAGAAAGAAAGATCAAAAGGTATACCATACTATTATGATGTTCAAGTTTAAATCCAAATCCAATATTGCCATGTACCTACCCTGTTATAAAGTGACCCATGAAATACCCGCTATTCACTTTCACTTTATGAAACACATGGAGGTCGATTTAGGGACTTCTATGCAAAATTATCAGGTGTAATTTATAAATTAAATGATAATTTAGCATAGCCCTTAACAATATTTTATAAAACATTCACTGAGAATAGACATTTCATCATCTATTCTAGAGAATTGGGAGAGAAGTTAATTGGTCATGACTCAGAGAAAATTAGTAACCTTGTTCTCCATATCCTGGGTTTGCTTACACTCCCTTAGAAATACACCAAGAATACACAGAATCTACATCACTAAAATAACTTTATAACATCCCTAAAAACTGTAGGTTTTGTAAAAGAATATTGTAAGTATGTGATAAAGTAGGCTAGGATAAAATTACTGTCATTATCAATTTTTAACATAACAGATTTGAATATTGTATTGCTTGAACCTGGGTTGCCTAGCCATCCAAATATGGATTTATCAAAATACTACATTTTCTAACATTGAGTATTAAAACAAAAAATTACATTCATTGAAATAACTGCCTATATTCATTGAATATAGATTTAGGTATTAAAAGTCCAAAAAAAAAATGTCAACCCCTGGCACTATACAGCCCATGACGGGCTAAGGCCGACCAAGCGACCGCTGCCCAGCCATTCGGCCTGCAGATATTGGGGTGATGCGTGATCAGCGCGTCGGGTCCCCTCGGCCTTTAATCTTGGTTTTCGTCTCACTGTCAGACAGCTACTCAATTGTTCTCACGACGCTCAGTGCACCCCGTTCCAACCCTCACTATTTTTATGACACTGTTTGCTCTCACTTTTTTTGCTTGCACTTTGAAGTCAGGTGAGGTTAGGAAAAGTTAGGTTAGGTTAGTTTAGGTTAGGTTAGGTGAAGTTAGGTTAGGTGAAGTTAGGTTAGGTTAGGTGTGGTTAGGTTATAACTAAGTTTATTATTAGTGCTCTCACATTTGCTCTCACTTTTTTATGACACTTTTTGCTCTCACTTTTTTTTTTGCTTGCACTTTGAAGTTAGGTGAGGTTAGGTAAAGTTAGGTTAGGTTAGGTGAAGTTAGGTTAGGTTAGGTGAAGTTAGGTTGGGTTAGGTGTGGTTAGGTTATAACTAAGTTTATTATTTGTGCTGTAACATTTGCTCTCACTTTTTTTTTTGCTTGCACGTTGAAGTTAGGCGAGGTTAGGTAAAGTTAGGTTAGGTTAGGTTAGGTTAGGTTAGCATGTTATATGTGTAAGTGATTGTGTGCAGTGACCATTTTGTGTATTAGCCCTGTGCTAAAAAATAATAAATTAAATATTAAATAAATAAAAATTTATAAATTAATAACAAACAAATAATGATTTGAAAAGCCCGCCATTAAAGAGTGTGTTAGCGCGTGGCGGCCATGTTGCCCATTAGCCCCTGACCCAGCTATTTACATACAATAACCAATTAATTACGAGAAAACTAGTCGCAAATAAAAACAACTGTGTACATTGAAATTGCAATTAATTGATTAAGAAATACAGTGCATACAAATTACTCTACAATTCATCAAAATGCAAAGAGCATTCTTTATATTTTTGAATTGTAGAAGTCATTATGGATGAGTCAATTCCAATTTCCAATATTGGTCACGGATTGATATTGAACTTTGCAACTAAAATCTCTAAAAGTGAGAAAGCTCAGGTGCTCCAGCCAATGCCAAACCTTCGTGGAATACCTTGGAGGAGGAGGGTGACCATTACTGAGTGGATTTGTGATTATTCAGCCCTACAGCCTTGTAGATATTTTAAAAAAAATCAAGAGTTATTTTAACAACTATGTAAGCAGTATTTCTTTGGATTCTGTCCTATAGTGTAAATAACTTCACCCACATTACTGTAGACATAGATTTAAAACCTTAATGTAAGGAATTTGAGGACGATCCAACACTTGTAATCCAAGTGCATGTATTAATATCATGTCAGGTTTACGGAATAACTCCCAGGACAATTTGGCACAATCGTGTTGACCGACTGAAACACATTTAATATTTCATTAAAAAAAGAATGTGCCCATAATGCTTAAAATGGCAAAACAGGGAGAACACTTTAGATAATATTTCATCAATTTCATTTTAACCATTCTAAAGAGAGTGAAATTATACACCTGAATTACACTTGCAGCATGCTGGTGGACCGGCTGATTTCTCAAATCCTCTCCATCCAACTCCACTACTTCAAACATTACTTCAACAGTTTAACTACATCCAGAGTGCCTATGAAACATACTGGGGAAGTAAGTGTAGAACTCGGCATGGCCCTCTCTCAGGGCTACTCTAAGAAGTATTACTTGTGTATTAAGTAGGAGAGGTTATAAAAACCCAGGAAGCCCATCTCTCTATCGTAATTTAAGGGCCTCTAGCAATATACTTGGTAGCTCAGGATACGACAACTCGGCAAGCCCAACTCTCTGGACTATCGTAAGTCCTTGTAATTGGTAGAAGAAGACATGAAACCAAAATAAGCTCATCTATCGAGGCTACCCTAAGTTCTTCTAAGAGTGGAGTATGTAGAGGAGGATATGAGAGCTCAGCTGGCCAATCTGTGTGAACTCCTATAATTGATTACAGCAGTGTTACTGGTAGGAGCGGATATAATAATAATAATATATTATGCAATCTTTGTTATTTGACACCCAGAGGGTAGCTTGCATGTCCACTTTCGTTGTTCCTAGAAGCACTATGAAAGTCAAGGAGATTAAATATAAAAGCTCCTTGAACACTATAGAGCTTTCTAGCAGAGAAATGAAGAACATTGTGTTGGCGGAAACTCCCGAGATTAATGTTGTCATTATGAACACGGCCTATTGAATTCAAATGGGTTCTTTGCCATTCCAACATCGTATGACATGCGTGTCATCATTTTTGCCGCCTTTCAAAAATGATTTACCACGGCCAGGAGCGAACATGCAAGCTTGGGGTTAGTAGACCGACACGATAGCCACTCACCCACCGTGGCAATAGGAGAGGATATGAGAATTCGGAACACCCATCTGTTTGGGCTACTCTACTAGCTCACAGCAGTGTGGCTTGTAGGAGAGGACTGAGAGATCCAAAAGACGATATTCTATGCCCAAGATCGCAGGTTCAAACCCAGCCGAAGTCGTCGGATTTTTAAGAGCGTTAAAAATCCCTCATTATGCCTTCCTACGGAGGGGAAGTAAAGCCGGCGGTCCCATGTCATAGATTTATGGCATGTTAAAGAATGTTCCACTAATTACACCTGTGTGAAGCTCAATTATATGGATTAAGAATGTAAACAACGCTCTTAGGTTCCTACGTTCGTTGCCAAGGAGCCGACTGTGGTGGCGTCTAGTATCTAAGTTCTAAACTAGTAGTCATTGACAGCAAAAGTAGGAACTATTTGAAAAATTCAAAGTCTGCAGTCGTTACTTTAATTCAAAAACAGATGACACACACTAATTAAGTCATCACAATTAACACCGGTTATCAGACAGATTCTACACACACCCAAAGTACACGGTGCTACATGACCGTGTTGTCGCAGCCCCTACACTAAGGAACCAATCAACCAAAAGACGATATTTTATCTAAGTGATTGTAGCAGTGTAATTGGTAAGAGAGGATAACGGCATTCGTGAAGCTTATATCCCCGGGCAATTTTAAGTGCTAGTGTAATTGGTCGGAGAGGATATTAGTATTTAGCTAGTCCATCTCTCCGGCGTACTCTAACTGCTACAGTACATATTTTATTTCTATGTATAACTTGTTTGTATGAGCCATGCGCTGAATAAATACTGAGAGAGGATGTGAGAAATTGGCATGTCCATCACCCTGGGCTACTCTTATACACACACCCACTTAAGCATGCAAAGATTCGCTCTCTGTAAAGATCACCCTAGTATATGTAGGGACTTAATGTTTTTATATTGACCTGAACTATGTTCGTGCTGTGTATCAACGAAATAAGAATATTCACATTTCTTATTAGCGTCATCCAGGGTATACCATGCAACACTCACACTCTTCTCTTTAATTATCTTTAACGACAGACGATACCATAAAAAACAAGTAGTTCCGTGAAGAACTATACAGCCTATTTTCATATATCCTACTCATGTTAATTGCCTCTATCAACATACAAAATTTCAGTTTGAAGGTTGTGATAGATTCGTAGATATTGAGAACCGTCTAAATATTTCTGATGGTCGCCAGGTTGGATTTTTATTTTTGTACTATTACATTAAGATTATTGTGTACGTGTGGTATTCAAACTTCAATCGCATGATTAGACCACAAGAAGTAAAAACCGGATTTTAAAATTTCGCACAGCTGCCATCTTGTGATTGTGCAAACAATTGAAATAAATTAGATACCAGTGGATTAACATTTGTATAAGCATTTAACGTGCAACGTTTCACTATACTTGGATAGTTAATTCGCGAGAAACGTCCATTTAAATATTTATACTTCGCGTCGCCGCCATGTTGGATTTGTGCTCACCAGGTTACTGAAAGTCCTATAGGTGAATATATGTTCATAGCCTCTATCAACATTTAAAAAAATCAGTGTGATTGCTGTAAAAGATTCATAGATATTGAGAACCGTCTAAATATTTCGGATGCTCGCCATTTTGGATTGTTATATGTATAGGCCATAGAGTTATGTACCATTAAAGGAATATTTTTTCGTAGCTTCATTATTCAAACTTTCACTTCGATCGCATGATTACTACACAAGAAATAAAAACTTAATTTTAAAATTTCGCATAGCCGCCATCTTGACGTTATGTACAAAATCGAACTAAATTAGATGCCAGTGCATTAAAATATGTAAAATTATTTACTGTACCACATTTCCCTTCGCTCAGCGAGACAAATCACGAGAAAAGTCTATTAAAACGTTTCAACTTCGCTTGGCCGCCATGTTCGTTTTGTACTTTACAGGTTTATGAAAGTTACATAGATAAACTTCTATCAGTACCCTTTATCACCGTACAAAATTCCAGGGTGGTTTCTGTAATAGTTTCGGAGATATAAAATGTCAGTGAAATATTTCGCACAGCCACCATTTTGAGGTTATGTAAACAATTGAACTAAATTATACTCCTCAGCAATACAGTGTGTATACACATTTTCTGTACCAAGTTTCAATACGTTTGGATAGTTAAATCGGGAGAAAAGTCTATTTAAAAGTCTCAAATTCGCTTGGCCGCCATGTTGATTTTGTAGTCACCAGGTTTTTGAAAGTCTCATAGGTGAACTTCTAGTAGTGCCCTTTATTACCGTACACAATTTCAGGGCGATGTCGGTAATAGTTTCGGAGATACTGAATGGAAATATTTCGCACAGCCGCCATGTTGGATTGGTGAGACACAATAAAATTTGATAGGCACGGTCGGGGTCAGCCATAATAGTGCTATGAGCTTATTAAGTTTCATTGTAATCGCTCCAGCCGTTTAGAAGTTATTAGGGGGTCACACACACACACACACACACACACACACACGGACAAAAGGTGATCTCATAAGCCCATTTTTTTTTCATAAAATGAAAATAGGCTAAAAAGAAGTCTGACAGCCCAAAAAGGACGGTTTTAGGAATGAATGTACCTAGATCAGTTAAGGTTGGACATTTAATGAAGGTCTATGACCGCTTGGGTTGGAAATACATCAGAATACATCAAGGAAGGACGAATGAAATCAAAGTTAGAGGAAGAAAAGTCCGCCATAGCTGTGCTTGCCCTTAACAGTGGCTCCCTTGGGAGTTATTTATAATCTAAGCATTCACTTGAAGCGTCCTTGGAGAGCGTAAGAGCAGAATTGTGTATTTTACAGAGTACAATGCAAAATACTCTAGAGAATACAGAGCTATCGACAGCCTCACTCTTTGCATCACAAATTGACAAATGAGCAAGCAGAAGAAGAAGCCGTTTGAGTTTTAATTCGTTAGCACACGTCCCCTGAAGATAAGATTTTTCTTATTGCACTACGCAGGTGATAAAGTTTACACGAAGATGATAACATATTTGAAATATGACTGCCGACGACTAAGCTACGATCTAAGTATTGCATTCAGCTGGTCCTGAACAAGTATAACAGTACCCCCCCCCCCCTCCCTATCACCAACTAGCCTTAAGCACTAGAAGACAAAATATAAACGTTAATATAAGTTCTTGGAAAATATTAAAAATATCTTCATTCCAATTTGAAGACGATTGGAAATATTTTATTCTTAAAATAGTTTTTAAAAAGTTTGGAACCTTTAATTTTATTTATTTTTATTTCATTAGGGCCATCTATGGACCACGGTGCTTGTGTTTTAGCTGTTTCTTGATGTCATCGTCAGGCTTGCCACGATTGGTGTTCTTAGTGGTAGGTTTGGCAGCTGCTTTCATGTTGGTACCTCGAGCTTTTCTGATGGCCCAGTAGTCCTTCATTTTCCGGCTAAATTGAATCTTACGTTCCTCAGACCATTTCCTAGTCTCGTCTTTAGGTCTGTGGGTGACTTCTGTGAGGGATGTTACGAAGGATTTAATTTTAAGAGCTGTATGATAGTTACTCCGGTCGGCTATGTCATTTTCATTTATACGGAGTTCCGAAAGATCCTTTGCCACTTGCTTTTTCCACAAGAATCCAGTAGCTTTGCCCTTGTTAGCAGCCTTGAAGATCCTATGGGATAACCTGTTTGAGTCCATTCTGAATAGATGTCCGTAAAAAGCCAGTCGCCTTCTTCTGATGGCATCTATGAGATTTTCTTGGTGTTTATATAGCTCACGATTTGGTTGATACCATCGGCTTCCATCTGGTAGATTTCTTGGTCCTACTATCCGTCTCAGGAACTTTCTTTCATGTACCTCGAGGGCTCTTAATGGGGTCTTCTTAGTTAGTCATAGGCACTCTGCTGCATAGAGGACTGAAGGTCTGACTACTGCATTGTAGTGTCTTAGTTTGACATTCATCGACAAATTTTTTGAAGCATATAGTTTTCTACAGGCATGGTAAGCCTTATCTAGTTTGAGTCTCCTGTGTTCAAGAGCCACTGTTTCGCTGAGGTCCTCTGAAAACCATTCCCTAAGGTATTTTACACTTTTGACTCTCTTGATGTAGATGTTATCACTGACTCTCATCATTCTAGGGGCATCCTTGATGATGATAATTGTTGTTTTAAGGGGCCTAACATCAAGGTTATCAGCCCTCATCATTCTAGGGGCATCCTTGATGTTAGTAACAAACTCGGTCTTTCCTATGTTAATCAAAAGACCCATTTTAGCCGCTATTAAGTGCAGTGTTTGGAGCTGAATAGTAGCCTCCTGTATGTCATTTGCCAATAAAGTCAGATCGTCTGCAAAGGCTAGGCATGGAATCCTTGGGATGTCAGCTTTAATCCCCATCCATAATCCAGTATTCTCTGGTAGTATTCTCGTCCACTCTCTAATGATCTTTTCCAGAACACAATTAAATAATAAGCATGAGATGCCGTCTCCTTGTCTCACCCCTATTTTAATGGTGAAACTCTCCGAGAGCTGTTCTCTAAACTTTACTCTGGCTGTGGTGTTGTGCAGGGTGGCTTGCACCAGCCTATTGAACTTGTCGTTGAGTCCTAGTTCTCTCAAGGTGTTAAAAAGAGTAATTCTGTCCACTGAGTCGTATGCTTTCTGGAAGTCGACAAATATAGCTACCCATTGTCTGGCTCTTGACTTGCTGTATTGAAGGATGGTCTTCAGATTGTGTATCTGCTCGGTACAGGACCTCGATGCTCTGAACCCTGCTTGATATTCTCCTAACTCTTTATCCAGCTGTCTCGTTACATGGCGTTCCAGAATCTCGGAAAATATCTTATAGGTAACAGCAATGAGTGATATTCCTCTGTAGTTACTGGGATCTGTTTTGCTTCCCTTCATGTGGATTGGATGGATAATGGCTGACGTCCAATCATCTGGGAGCCTCTCACAAGTCCATATGTCCAGAATTACTTTATGTATGCTCCTGAAGGTGTGTTCTCCGGCATGTTTTAGCATTTCTGCTACTATCCCGTCTTCCCCAGAAGCTTTATTATTCTTGAGTAGTTTAATTATACCTCTGACTTCTTCATAGGTTGGAGGAGCGATATACTCAGTATTAGGGTTAGCTGGTTCTGCAACTTGGAGACGCTCAATAGGTTCTTCTGCATTTAAGAGTCGTTTGAAGTAGTTAGCTAGGGTCTTGGTACAATCGCTGTCATTGAGACACAGGGATCCATCTGGTCTCTGGAGGTGTAAGGTAGGGGACGCGAATTGGGTTGTTTGTTGCTTGAGGCTTTTGTATAGATCTCTAGAGTTGTTCCTTACAAAATCCTCCTCTGCCTGCTTAATCAGTTCCTGGTTGTGCTTCCTCTTGGCACCTCTTATGATGCTCGACGTAGTTTTCCTTTGTGCAATAAAGGCTTGCAAATTAGCTTCGTTCTTATGTACATTCCATTTGATCCACGCTAGTCGCCTGGCTTCTATAGCTTTATCACATTCGCTGGACCACCACGGATGCTTGTTCCCTTTAGGTCTATTGGGGATTGTTTCCTGAGCCGCTACTGTTATGGCATCCCTAAGCGGATCCCATTTTGTAGATGTGTTAATCCTGTTGGTATTATGAATCAGCCCTCTTGGTAACTAGTGCTGTCTTCTTTAAGTTTGGTGATATCAAACCTAGGGATCTTCGTGTTCTTTGCTAGCATACCAGTGGTCTTTATTAGTGGTTTCAGGTTCGTCTTAACCAGAGACAGGTAGTGATCAGAGTCAATGTTGGCTCCTCGTAGCACCTTGACATTCATAATATCCCTATGGTGCAGCTTGTCTATTGCTACGTGGTCGATTTGGAATTCACCCAACATGCTATTTGGGCATCGCCATGTCATGGCCTTCCTGGGAAGGTGTTTGAAAGCTGTAGACATCAAACGTAATCCATACTTGGTGCAGACACTGATTAATCGTTCCCCATTGGGGTTGGTTCCCTAATGGGCAGGATATCTTCCTACAATCTTCCGATGTTTCTGTTCTCTACCGATCTGGGCATTGAAATCTACTAACAATATAGTCGTATGGTGATCTGGGACCTTGTCTAGGGTTTCCTCAAGGGCATCCCAGTAATGGTTTGTCATTTCTGGGTTTTTCCTGTTAGAGTCATTGGTAGGAGCGTGGGAGTTAATCATAGAGTATCCTCTATTCTTACATCTGAAGGAAAGCACCGATGTTCTATCGTTTGGTGAGGAAAAGTCAAGAATGCTTGTAACCAGTCGACGGTGTACTGCAAACCCAGTCCCAAGGAATGGTATATTTTCCATTACTCTATTACCAGGTTTCCCTTTATATATTCCATATCCTTGAGACTCTATGGCTTCTTCGTCCGGAAACCTAGTCTCTTGGAGAGCTGCTATACTGATGTTCTTGTCGTTCAGTACTTCAAGCGTATGCTTAAGCTTTCCTGTCTTGATCAAGGAGTTTATATTGATTGTGGCTAGGTACTTAATATCCCTTTAAAGTTTCGTTTAGATCCGACTAGGTCACATGAAGGTGTAGGTCCCCCAGACTCCGATGACCTACTTGTGGTTTGTCTACCACGTGAGGTATTATGTTCATTAAGTTTGTACTTCATGTTTGATACAGTCTATCACACAAGTGATTAGGTTAGGTCACCCGAAGGTAACGAGTTGTTAACTATCAGGGTTGTAAGCCCTGAAGCCCCCAGCACTGATCGGTTCACTGACCCAGCTTCCCGCTGGGATTGGTTACCCAACCTTCCACTGGGTTGCTCAGTTTAGCAGGGACACCTCGTGCAGGTTACGTGCTGGAGTTGGAGTGAAAGAGGCTAGTTGGATTCTCTTGCTGAATCCAATATGTTATGTTGCAGATGGCTGGCAACGACGCATTTCACTCCCTTTTGTCCGGAGCCACAAGGACTCCCCCCAGGTTCATTTATTATAATTTCATTTGTTTAAGATTTTGAAACTTCTTAACTTTACCTTCCATCTAGATCAATGGTCTGTTCAGAGAGATAGCTGTCAATACATTAGGAAATATTACAGAAAATATACAGCAAGAATCCAACATATTGGTCGTGTGTAGTTTAGTCAACACAGCGGCGTTAAGAAACAAATGATCGAAATGCTTTTCATGTTAAAAAATTCACAAATATTTAGGGTCTTAAAAAGTACATTTAATTTAGAGTGGTACACAGAGAGAAACAAGATCGGAGGAGAGGAAGAGCTGGGAATATTAATCCCAGGGCCCTATCTCACTCTCCACATCCCTGGCAAGCTCAGTGACCCCGCATCAACAGTTAGCACAGCATGTGGTATTGGCGTCACCTATAATAGGGCCGAGGGAGCCATAAGATTGGACCTCACCGTACCAAAAATACATTACAATAACATTAGCTCCTTATCTCTTGGAACAGGAAACAGCACAAAGTAATCAAAACTCCTAAATGAAATTTAAGGAGTTACTCATATTATTATAAGCAAACATATTTTGAATCTTTAATTACCTGAATTTCATGCTCCTTTTTTACAGCCATGTATTTAACTTCAAATATATCATCACCGTATCCTGCAAGTTACCTGTGGGTAATTGCTCATTAGACTCCTGGAAGGAAGTATTATAAAACCTGAATCAATATATAGGCCTAATAGTAGCTTATAGTTACCAACTCCTGGTTATCCTCCTATTTATTAGTAGGCTAAGGATTACATGAGTAAACTTGCAAAAACGAATGCTATTTCACGAACATTACTAAGGTTCCATTGTTACACAGCATGTGGAATTCTAATACTACTTACACTATTGTCGAATTCATCTGTCAACCATACCGGCTCACTTTTGATGCATGCTATCTCCTCCATAATGTTGAGGTAACTAGAACACATAAAGTGTTTATTCCATAATTTTATTATTTAAATAAATCGAATAAGGATCAGTTCTTTAAATGTAATACTGGTACCGTAATCTGAATACAACCCTCTACATCAGTGATCAGTAGATACACAGTATAATTGGATGATAATGGTAAAACTTGCACTCGACTTCATAACATATGACTGGAAATTATGTACAATATATTCTAATTCCAATCACTGGGAATAAATTGAGGAATTATTGACGCCGGCTTGTTGAGCAATGAAATGAAGCAACTCTGTACCGGTACTGCTGTATTCCTCACTCCCAAGCACACGTGAACAATGTTAGAGCATGGTGGAGAGAATCTAACGCTCAAGTAGGCTACATAACACGTCTATCGACATGATTGAATTACGTTAAAGGAGATCACACCACAAAAACACATAATTCGAAATTCCGTCTTATATTTATTGCACACTAACTCCCATGCAAACGGACATAACCGTGCGAATAGACACACTGCACAAATGCTCCAGATACCTCATCATGGAACGGAAAAATGCAAAGGTTCATTCCGTATTTCAGCTAGTATTTCCTGGAATAAATATAAATTGCACCGGCATTCAGGATTTCCCATCAGAGCGATAAAACACTCCCTTCGTGGTAATGTATCAGCTATACAATTAGCATGATCAATGTGAACAGATGTAATAACAAGAACTTCTATTGTCAACTGAATGTTTAGGTTAAGTACTTTTTATCTTTCTTCATTTATTTTATGGTATTCAACCAACCTCTGAATGAAGAGAGCTGCATAAAGAGGTTTTGTAGTCAAGTAACCCGTATATGAGAAATAATAAATTCAAAATAATAATAATAATAATAATACTTGATAATAATAATAATAATAATAATAATAATAATAAAAGAAATTCCCTTCGTCTTTTAGTCTCATACCTTTCCGTCCTGTTCTGTTCAGTTCCTGACGAGTAACCCCACAGTGTACATTGTGAAGTAGCTTGCGTATGAATTAGCATTCCTGCATAAGAAGTACATCCTTCTGTCGCCATCAGACATCTTATTGAAGGAAAAGCCCCTGGCTTCAATTTTGGACCTTGTAGCTTTTCCGTAGACATCAACTTCATTTTCAAACGTTGCGTTTCATCATAGTCTGTATTTTTAAAATGCACTGAACACATAGTAGCCCCATTACCGGGATAAAAATGTTTCCTCTTGCAAAATTGTACCCAACTGCTAAATCTACGTGGCGACCTACTTCGATTTGGAAATCTATGGAAATGTATTTCTTTTTCTCTACAGTTTCGGTTTTTACTCGTTGTGTTGTTACAACCGTATACACTACACGAAGGCATTTTGACAGCTAGCTATCACACTCGATTATAATAAACAACACTTATAAACGGAAGAGTGGCAGCGCGCGTATTGCAGCAATCAACTGAATGGAGCGAATAGCTCACTCAGCGCTTACAGCGCAGTGACGTCACAGCTATTCGTGTAATCTTCGTTTCCCAGCCTGAGGAGCGACACACGGCAAAAGCAAATTTATAGTTCAACACTGCCTGATAGGCCTACATACTGTGATTTTGAGGCAAGTGACTTTTGTGTTTTGGTCTCCTTTATCTTAATTTCACTTACAACCAAAATTACTTGGATGTGTAGAGGCTTTCGGGACCTCACTACAAAGACATCTCCTTCAGTTGTAGGATGCCCAGTTCAAATGCAAAATCTGCATTTAAACTCGTTGAACGGAAGTTTCAAAGTTAGCATGGGTCAACTTGTATAATGTCGTCATACATTTGTTCGTAGCCGCTACTACAATTTCTGTATCCTCAACAATTATGAACTCAGTGTCATAATGTGCACTGGGGACTGATTATAGGCTATTATACCGCTGTACGCAGGGCCGGATTTACCAACAGGCCCCTAGGGCCGCAAAATTAATCCGTAATTCTTCATGATTTAAATTAAACTTTCCAATATTTTGACACTTTTCCAATTTATATTGTGACCAACATTTTCCAACAAAATGTTTTGCAACAGTTTATTTTTATGTGTAACATCTTTCCGCTCGGTTGCTGGATAGTTTTGTGGGAGTGATTTTGAAAATTGGGGACGGAAGTGGATCGGAACGATCGAGCTGGCTGTCGTGGATCGAACGGAAGTATGCACTGCCTGCTCGATCGATCGAACGGAAGTGTACTAGCTGGCAGTGGTGGAAAACGGAAGTATGCACTGCCCGCTCGATCGATCGATCCAGCGAGCAGTGGTAAGACCCAGCTGGCAGTGATACGAGAAAGAATGAGCACGCAGTGTCGAAAATTGATACCATGACGTACTCCCGGCCATGTGGAATGTATATGACATACTGAACGGAAAACGCTCATGCGAACTCTGGTGTCAAGTGATTGAAACAAATGACATGGTACATGTTCGAAGTCTTCGTATCGGTATTTAAATGGTAAAATGCCTTAATATCAAACATTGTAAGTAGTCGGCATTGCCGGTATTATGTTTCTGCACAATGGAACGGTAATGCAGTATCAATATAATATAATCGTTGTGGTTATACGAGAATTGAGCAAGACTTCATGAACTATTACTGAATACATTCTCTTTACTCACAGGAGGGCCTATTCATAAGGTAAACTCAATTTCACGCAGGAACATTATCAGAACAAGCAAAATATAAAGGAAACTTAATTCCGTTATGCAGTATTATTGAAACGTGGAAATAACACACCATCTTGTGCACAATATTTGCGTAGTCGAAATAGCCGTGGGGTTAGTGCTTATGACTGTGAATCTAGAGATCTTGGGTTCGAATCCCGGGCGGAGTAGATATTCTTGCTAATAGGTTATCATTTTAAACGATATTTATCATATCAATATGACTCATTTTAACAGAATCCATATGAAATTACGTGTTGGTCTGTGAATGAAGAGGACCTGTTTATAAGGAATTTAAGGTTATGAGCGGTGTCGCGTCTATTAATCTAGTTGATCCATATCGTATTCTTTATTTAGGCAAGTGCTGGTAGAAGCTACAAATCTTCTAATAAAATGAGTTCCGTATTATAAACTACAATATCTGTAAAACACTCCCTTTTACAAAAGAATAATATTTGTGCCAATAATAGTATAAAATACCGGTGTATCAACAATTTCACGTAAGGTTTCTTCTATGTCAGATGTTACACATCATATGCGACAACTGTAAGCCTCGTATTTTTTTTACTTCAGCTTTAGAACAGGAATGTTTTCTGATTTGTTGTTGTTTGAGTCTTCAGTCTTTTGAATGGTTTGATGCAACTCTCCATGCCTCCCTGTCCTGAGCTAATCGTTTCATCTCTACATTGCTCTGACACCCACATCCGAGGCAATCTGTTTAGCATATTCTAACCTTGGTCTACCCCTACAGTTTTTGTCCTCGACCCTTCCTATTGCTATTCCTGGGTGTCTTAGTATGTGTCCTACCAACCTATCTCTTCTCTTCATTAACACTCGCCAGAAACATCTCTCCTCTCCCACTCGTCTTAATACCTCTTTGTTTGTAACCTTATCTACCCATCTGATCTTCATCATTCTCCTGTAACACCACATTTCAAATGCTTCAATTCTCCTCTTTTCTGCTGCACCAATAGTCCAAGTTTCACTTCCATAGAGACAAAGGCTTTCAAAAATGACTTCCTAATACCTAAATCTATATTCGATGTCAGCAGATTCCTTTTTTGTAGAAATGCTTTCTTTGCCTGAGCCAACCTACTTTTTATATCCTCTTTGCTTCGTCCATCACTGGTTATTCTGCTTCCTAAGTAACAGAAGTCTCCTACTTCCTTCAGCTTTTCACCTGCCAATTTGATCTCCATAGAGGTTTCTGGTTTATTTCGGCTGCATTCCAGTATTTTTGTTTTACATTTATTAATTTTCATCATGAATTCTTTCCGTAAGACGGAGTCCATACCATTCAAAAACTCATTCAAATCCTCAGGCTTGTCGGCCAAGATGACGATGTCATCATCAAATCTCAGAGTTGAAATTATTTCTCCTTGAATCTTCACTCCAAATTTAAATTTTTCTCTAATTTCCTTCATTGCTTGTTCAATGTAAAGATTGAAAAGTATGGGTGATAAGTTGCAGCCTTGCCTTACACCTTTATGAATACCAGCTTCTCTCTCATGTCCTTCAAATCGAATGAATGCTGTCTGGTTTCTGTACAGATTGTATATCACCCTCCTATCCCTGTACTTTATTCCAATCGATTTCAAAATGTCAAACAATTTAGTCCAATCAACATTATCAAAAGCCTTTTCTAAGTCTACAAAAGCCATGAACGTTCTCTTATCTTTCCTTATTCTACCTTCCAAAATCAGCCTAAGACTTAGAACAGCTTCCCTTGTTCCTACATTTCTCCTGAAACCAAACTGGTCTTCACCCAACTCCGTTTCTATCTGGCTTTCAATCCTCTTGTAAATTATTCTAGACAGGATCTTTGAAGCATGAGTAATCAAGCTGATTGTACGGTAATCTTCACATCTGTCAGCTCCCACTTTCTTTGGTATAGGGATGATTACATTCTTCTTGAAATCAGGGGGTACCTCACCTGTTTCATAAATCCTACACACCAAGTGAAATAACCTGATCAGACCTTCATCTCCAATGCAGCGTAGCAACTCAATCGGTATATAATCTATGCCTGGTGCTTTGTTCCTGCTTAAGTCTTCCAAAGCTCTATCAAATTCTGATCTCAATATTAAATCTCCTTTCGCATCCTCATCAATTTCCTCCTCCCTTTCCATTACATGATTCTCAATCTCCTTTCCCTTATACAAACTCTCGATGTAATCTTTCCATCTCTCAACCTTTTCTTCCCTATCTGTTAGAGGCTTTCCATTTGTGTCCTTAATATTACAGCACTTAGTCTTCTTTTCCCCAAAAGTATTCTTAATCCTTCGATAAGCTGTGTCTACTTTTCCTAATTTCAGACAATTTTCTATACCTGCACATTTCTCTTTCAACCATTCTTCTTTCGCTTCCTTGCACTTCTTGTTAACCTCATTTCTCAGACGTCTGTATTCTGCTTTCCCCTTTTCATCTCCTACATTCTTGTGTTTCCGCCTTTCATCCATCAATTCTAGTATATCCTGAGTGATCCACGGTTTTCTCCCTATTCTTTCTTTCCTACCAATGTTTTCTTCCGCGGATTTTGTTATTTCATTCTTCAAAAGTGCCCATTCGTCTGCAATTGAAGTTTGTTTAGGGTTTTTCATTAGTCCTTCCTTTATACTCTTCTTGAATCTTTCGTTTACATCCTTCTCTTTCAGTCTGTCTATCACCCACCTTTTTGGCTTTTGACTTTTCTTCAGTTTCTTCAACTTTAATCTGCAATTCATTACAACCAGATTGTGGTCAGAGTTTATGTCAGCACCAGGATATGTTTTACAATCTAAAATCTGGTTTCGAAACCTCTGCTTGACCATAATGAAGTCGATTTGGTAACGCCCTGTATCTCCTGGTCTCATCCATGTGTATATTCTTCTATTGTGGTTATTGAATAAGGTGTTAGCTATGACCAATTCATGCTCGGTGCAGAATTCTACCAGCCTGCTTCCTCGATCATTCCTTTCACCTAATCCGAAATCTCCTACTATCTTTCTTTCTCTCCCTTTTCCTACCACAGCATTCCAATCTCTCATTACTATAACATTTTCATCACCCTTGATATACCTCAGAATTTCGTCTATTTCTTCGTAGACCTTTTCAACATCCTCATCATCAGCTTGACTGGTAGGCATATAGACTTGTACCAATGTGGTGCAGGTAGGTTTAGTATTGATTTTTGCTACAATAATCCGTTCACTATATTGCTCATAATATTCCACCCGCTGTCCAAGTTTCCTACTCAATATGAGGCCAACCCCTGCTTGGCCATTGTTTGATTTAGTGCTAATGACCCTATAGTCTCCTGACCAAAAGTCCTGTTCTTCCTGCCAGCGCATTTCACTAATCCCAACCAAATCCAACCTCAACCTATCCATTTCCCTTTCTAAGTTTTCTAACCTTCCACTTCCTAACAGACTTCTAACATTCCACGCTCCGATCCGTAGAATGTCAGATTTCCTCTTTGTCACTTCTGTGATGTTAACCCCCTCTCGAGTAGTCCCCACCCGGAGATCCGAACGGGGGACTAGTTTACCTCCGGATTAAAATTTTACAAGGGAGGAGGCCATCATCACATGTAATTATGCATAGAGAGGTGCATATCCTCGGGAATAGCATACGGCTGTAGTTTCCCGTTGCTTTCAGCCGTGCAGCAGGACGCAGTGTAGCCATTATTTGGCTTATATTATCAATATCTTAACCGTCTATAAGACTAGTAAAGAATTGACTTATTCTGAAAGGCTGCTACTCCCTTTCAGAATAAGTAAAAGCAATTCTACTAACAAAAATACTAACCTTCTACCGTACTAACAATTAAATACCAAAATTCTACTAACAAAAAAATACTGAATTTCCACCAACAACAAATACTACCACTAAAACAGTCTGTCACCAGGCACACTCACATGCACCCTCACACATCACAGTCTACTGAAACAATGAACTATAACTAATAAACAATGCAACTGCTACCAGACACACTCACACACCACAGTCTAATAGAACAATGACATATATCTAATAGACAAACTAACTACCTACTTACAACTAAAACTAACTACATACTTACTGTACTATTATTTGAATTGACAATATTTACAAAATGCAATTTAGATAGAAAATACTTACAAAATGTAATTTAAATTTAGATTTATTAGGAGAAAATGTAAGTCTTGAATATTAATTTGAATAATTAATTATGCATGAAAGGCCTATATCTGAATATCTGTACGATAAGTGTATAATGAGTCTTAAATGATTTAAACTTATTTTAATATCTCGTTGGCCTATTTATTTATAGTTTATATATACACATTTAGAAACAGTTCATTCTCTCATTATTTTACTTCATTAGACATTAGAATAAAATTTTAAAAATTCAGTCAGTCTGAAAGACTAGACGTTATATCATTTCAAATGACGCATGCTACAAATGCTACACATGTTAGAAAGGCTCAGGAGGGATTCTCGCTTCGCTCGAAGCCCCAGTACTCTTTCAACAGACTCCATTACCCATTAACTTAGGCTTCCCGCGCGGGCACCTCTTTAAGGGTTACTTTGTATTTGAGTCTGACATCTTTTACAGCTCTTTAAAGGTTACCCATTATTTGAATCTGATATCTTGCAAACCTCTTTAAGGTTCACCCTGTATTTGAATTGATTCTGTACCTCGTTAAGTGTCACCCTGTATTTTGCTCTGACATTCTGCACACCTCTTTAGGAGGCACCCTGTATTCTTATCTGGCATCTTGTATATCTCTTTAGAAGTCACCCTGTATTCTTGTGTGACATCTTGTACACCTTTAGGAGTCACTCTGTATTCTTGTCTGACATCTTGTGCACCTCTTTAGGAGTCACCCTGTATTCTTCTCTGCCATCTTGTAAACCTCTTTAAGATTCACCTTGTGTTCTTATCTGGCATTTTGTATATCTCTTTAGGAGTCATCCTGTATTCTTATCTGGCATCTTGTACACCTCTTTAGGAGTCACCCTGTATTCTTTTCGTTTCGCTCGAAGCCCCAGGTCGCTCGACGCCCCAGGACTCTTTCAATAGAATCCATTAACCATTAACTTAGGCTTCCCGCTTGGCTGCATGACGTCACCGACTCCGTCTCCGTAACGCATAACTTTCGACTCAAGCATAATGATGAAGTCTACAAGATCATTTGAAATGATAATAAATTACCTTCACCAAGACCTTTCTGAGGTCTAAATTCTCCCTCCTTCTCGATGGGGGCGCAAACCCCACGGGCCTAGGAGTGCATAAAGTCTAAATCCGGGCCTGGCTGCAAGACATGCTACCTTTATTAACTTTATATTTGGCACATCTATGCACAGCATTTGAAATGGGCCTGACATCTAACTATAACTTCCATACTGTTGGTAGGTATAATAACTAATATTATTAACCCATATTACTATTGTCTTGCTAATAATATCAGAATGAGAGCTTTATGAATCGAGCCCATCACAGTCCAGTAATTGGTCGAAAGCTCCTTGTAAATGCTCAACCGATTCTGAAGTCAGGACAATATTATCGTCTGTATATACAGATGAAGAGCGAAGTCGTTTCTGCTGACCGCTTGAATCACATCTCGAACAGTTAAATACTGGGGGCCTTAGTGGTTCCCTCTGTAATATGCCGTTGGTGTGTTCTAGTTCGTGGATACTGATCAGCTGTGGTCGATCTCTAAGATATTCCGTGTACGCATCGTGACGTAATGTTGAGGTCCAATTTAGGGAAAACAGTTTCTTAATTATCAGCTTTCTGCTTACGAGGTCGATATCCTCGCAGTAATCGATAAATTTGACGTGCAGTTTGCCACCTTTGTGACTGAATGCTTTCCCGATATCATGTTGGTGGATGGTTCCTCATTTTAGGCGCTGCGACAACGCGGACATGTAGCCCCGTATACTTTGGGTGTGTGTAGAATCTGTCTGATAAACCGGTGTTAATTGTGATGGCTGTATTAGTGTGTGTTATCTGTAATTCAGATGAGGACTGCAGACGATCAATTTCAAGTAATTCCTACTTTTGCTACCAAATGCTAACGTCAACGACACCTAGCCGCGAACTTGGCTACTAGATGCCACCGCAACCAGCACCTGCCGACAAACGTTGGAATTGAATGAGCGTTAGTCAAATCTAAGCTACAAATTTCGCTTCACACAATGGTATTGTAGTTAGTGGAAGGCTCTTGTACATGCCACAAATCTATGACATGGACCCGCCGCCTTTACTTTCCCTCTTAAGGAATGCATACTGAGGGATTTTTAACGCTCTTAAGAAATCTGACGACTTAGGCCGGGAAAATCATGTTGCAGGCATTTCATAACATCGATTGTTGAGCTGCCTTTCCGGAAACCAAGTGTTCGTCAGGGACTTATCTGTCCGGTAAGCTTCCCATTAACAGTCTCGTCAGTCGGCTAATTTATGCCTGCACACAGGGACGGATCTAGGGAAGGGCGAGGAGGCCGACCGCCCAGGGCCCCGCGCCATGGATTCTTTTAAATTTAATTAATTAATTATACTTTTCAAACTAATTTATATATATATATATATATATATATATATATATATATATCAGTGCAGCTATGACCTCCCTTGACCGTTTAGCAAGTTAAGATTTCAGTAAATAATAGAAGAAATAAGGGAAATAAGGGGCAAGGTAATATTTTAATAAAGGTTTATTTCATATTATTAAAAATATGTACTGTAGTGTATTCAAAATATTGTAACTATTCTTTATTTTATTACAAAACTACTTTCCATTTGATTTGATTTTTTTTTTATTTCCTATTGTTGTGGGCCCCACCTTATCATATCGCACAGGGCCCCACAGGGCCTGGATCCGCCACTGCCTGCGCATACCAAGGCGATGAGTCATCTGACTCATTTTTAGCCTACTTTTCACATTTTGCAAAAATGAGGAAAAAGTAGACTTATGAGATCGATCCGGGAAAATGTGTGTCTGTCTGTGTCCCCCCCCCCCTATCAACTCCTAAACGGCTGCTGTAATCAAAACCAAATTTAGTATGAGTAAAGATGTGCACCGGAATGTCTCACATCCATATTTGAAAATGATGTCAGTGCTACCAACTGCTGAAAAAACGCACTAGAAATTTGAGCTCCATGTTGGATATCTTGCAAGGTATGCTTGGGAGCTATTCCAAAATTGGCACACATGTAGATAAGACTATTTCAGTTCAATTTCCAGGAGTCCAACCATGACAGTGTTGCCAAAATAATTTTAAGCCTTCTGATAGGTCCAATGTTTAAATGCATATAACTTCTACACTATCAATTGGATTTCAACCAAATTTTGTATGTAATATATGTACATAAACAGATATGACTGCGCGTATTCTTAAGAGCCACCAGGGCTGCCAACTGTTAATAATTGCTCTCTCTATTTATTTATTTTATCCAAATACCAATATATCAGAAAGTATGCAAGCCAACAGCTTTAAACTATGCACACGTATATTCTGACATTTTAGATTAATTTGGAGTAACTTATATACGTCAGTTCTACCAACATGATTATAAGCCTGCAGATAGTACTGTCCCCGTTTACCTGGATAGTAGGCTGTCAGATATCCGCCCCCTCAATCGGATTGCCAATCATCAATCGCACCGGCACAGTTACATCAATGAAAATGGCACTGACAGATACTATCGAGATAAGAGCACAGAAATTCACAGGAAATCATTGTGGAACACACCAAAATAGACGGGGATTCATACTTACCGTTACTTACCTCTTAATTATCTCGGGGTTTGAGTTGACAACAGGATCACTAAAAGTCTGTTCACACAATAATCTCCGCCATGACATTTAAAAATGAACCAGAAACGAAGACGAGAACTTTGAACTGTACAAAAGCTTTATTTCTAATAAAGGGTATGATTTTCCTAACACAACAAAATATACGTGGCTACCAGTAGCCCAAGTCAATCTGACTACGTCCTCCAGTAGGACTTGCAAAATTATCATACCACATGATATAAAACATTTTAGCTCCCAAGAGCTCCAAATAACGTAATATTCATAACACTATTGGATTGGAAAAGGATGTCGGGGTGCGACATATATATAGAGCATTTTGTTTCCTTTTAATAAACAAGAGAATGGTATTTATAGTCGCAAGGCCAGAGTGTACGACCTCACTCTCTGAAAACCATATGTTGACACAGCTGCGGGCTACCTTCCAGCCTGTCGCATACTGGTCAAATGCACTCCCTTCTCACACGCTATGTTACGTAAGAATACAACTTGTTCTCTCAAGCTTTTAAATGTCTAACAAGACAACTCACATTATATTTACGCAAATCTTTCAAGTACTTTGCACACATCCTATTGGATCATTATATTAATTTCTTAAACTTGTTAACTTCAATCCAAATGTTTAATTAGCTCTTAAATGTTTATAACAAAATCACATAAATTATTTATAACAATTAGAAATTGTTTATAACATTTGTCAAAGACAATAAAAATATTATAAGCACGCCTTTAACATCACTCTCGTTTCACATTACTTTCAAAAATATTTACAGCAATTATTTACAATATTAACATTTAAATTGTTTAAATTATTAATTTAATAAATACATTAGCCACATGTTCATTCGGTTGGTAATTTTATAATCCTGTTTAATATAATCGACCAATGAAGGTTAGTTATACATGTTAATGTCACAATCTGGTTTAATAAAGGTTTTAATAATGATTTGTGACGGCAACCTTCATTCAAAATCTTGTCTCAAATTCTTTCAAAACTCGTGTTAATTATAACAGTAACTCACTTGATTAATTTTCAACGAACTATGACAATCTTACTCCAGCGGAAAATCCTTCGCTAACAAGTTAATGCACAATCTGCATTAAAAATATGCCCAAAATCATCATATTTTAATCTATATGGCATTTAAAACTTTCACATCACTTACAAAACTTTCACAAATAATTCTTTAACATTAATTCCTGTGGGAACTTCCTTCATATTCAAGGGCATTATATTTCAGCGACTTTCAACACGCGCTGCACTAGCGATTATACATTCATAGTTCCACTTAAAAATTTTAATAATCATTACTTGTTTCAAAACTGTTTTTCTATAACATTCGTGGATTTCATTCATGAACCGAAATGAAGTCAAAACTTGCCAATCACAAACAAATTTAATAGTGAATACGCTTATATACGCCTGTCTGGTCTATCAAAAATTTAAGATTAGCATCTTAAAAGAAATTGTAGTATGAAAATACTATCATCAAATAAAGTGCGACTAAAATGCAAAGTAGTCGAATAGAATCCAATTAGACTGGGGAATGCAAACATCGTTATATAATTCTCTAATTGAGAAAAACTCCTCACAAAAGTACTTGACTTTAATGCATTCAATAATTCATTATTAACATTACTCTTTCACAAAAGTGTCTATGATGCAATGTTCATTCATAACTGACGATAAATGTCTGTGTTGCAATCAATACAAATAACGACTAGTATTTCCAAGATCGTCGATAACGTAAGAGATTTTAACGCTCTAAAATCATTTAAATGTTCTTCCTTCTTGATGATGACAGAAAATTGTTCAAAGTAATTAAACTGGGGTAGAATTACTTTAATAAAGTGACACGCTGTCTGAATTTAAATCTGCCATAAAAATCATTAACTTACAGTCAAATCGTGACTACAAAAAATATTAATTACTGAAAAATCTAAATATCAGTCTCAACTGATTCAAAATCGTTAACTATGCCCATGACATAACAATGTCTTAATAAATCGTCGAAAAATGCAAAACTCATCAAGGTGTACTGAGAATAAGAATCTCAACAAGAAAATAGGGCAAAATACATGAGGATTAAAATATGGGAAAAATGGTTGCTCAAACATTATTAGGATTCTCAAATACAATAAACGTTCACGACTACCTTATCTGCCGATTGACGTTCCAGAGGAAAATTCCCCAAAGAAGACTGCTGATGGATCCATTTCACCACGTTAAAGTTGAGCTCCATCCTCGAAATAGGAAATAGCACCCTCGGAGAATCGAACTGCTTCCTTCTCCGTGAATCGCTCTGCTCCTCGAAGACGAATAGACATCCTTCCGGCAATAATCTTCTTTGTGAGTCGGGATATCCCTGACCTCTCTTGAAAAATTCCCTGAAGTTCCAGTAGACAATCGTCATGAAGTTTTGTAGAAATTTCCGAAGAAATTATTCATATTCAGAGTATGAAATTGTTTCTATGGCTGTTCGATGGTAATCAGCCTTTACTTACGAAACATGGGTGTAGATGGTATTCACCGCATGTTCGCTTGTGTGGAATAGCAATTAGCGAAGTTCCATGTCGCTATCTTACTCCGTTGAAGTATGTCCCAATTGCAATAAGCCCTCTTAGCCTTCCATCTGCACTTCGGTTGTAATGTCAGAAGAACAAACTGCCGTATTCAATTGCTCCATTATACTGTATCGTTCTGTAACCAAGCAATCTGAAGTCTTTCTACTCCACTCGCAGCGTTAGCCTTGCGTTGATTCTGGCTAAACAAAAAGTGCTTCTCTTGTGGTGAGATAATCACTTTTGTCAGTCGTATAAAACTGCTAATATCTTTTAAACTACTCGGTCGAAATTGTTCAGCCTTTCTCTATAACTGCATGTAGCACTGCACAATACAATTATCTTATCGGAGACCGCTAACTGTTCGAAGCTAAACTTGTAGAAGCTTTCTAAGATCCGTTTCAACTTCACCTAGTTTGACCTGGATCTCGTTAATATAGTGGCCTCGCCACGCGTTATAAAAACGATTCTTTTCACTTGCTGTTCACTTCGACGTCTCACTATAATGAATGTATAAGAAAAGAACTTTCACAAATATACTTCGATGATCTGAGCATTAGATCTCAGAATGATCAGAGAACGAAAAAGAGGCTCCTCTCTTCTGCGCAAGCCCTTTTATTAACTTCTCGAGGGGCGTTTCCATCCCTTCCAAAGCGTGATACTACGTCATCGCTAGAAGTTCCAACTTCGTTAATACATGACGGATTTTCAAAATTCAAAAACTGAAAATAAATTTCATCAAAATTCCATATCAATGCTATTACTGCAAATGGATTTCCACAATTCTGCATTCCAAAAGTAATAAAAATACCATAGTTTCAGCAATCTCCGTCTTCCTTTAAACTATCGTTCATTGGTTCATGCCTCTCCTCCAATAGCATAGTTTCTTCCTCAGCAGAATTCCTCGTTTCCTGCGACTGCGTCGTAAATCTTGGAACATTCTGGACTAAATGCTGACGTCACTGAGAATCTCAGCTCAAGTAGCCTGCTGGCATAACATATACGTCATCCGTGCTTACGTCATGACTACCCACGTCATAACTATGACAGCCATAACTCTACTTATAATTTCAAATATAGCCACCGTGGTCTCTACATAATTCAATTACGGGGGCATTCTCCTCTCACCACGTTTTAAAAACAGTTGCAAATTGTTTTTAAACTCAATGTTACAAGTATCTCAACTCTCTTGAACACGAAATTGAATTATTACTGGCTTACTCTAGGATAGTATCTTTTTAAATTTCCAGCATTAAACTTGCCGTAAACGACATTATTCTCATCATCGTAGAGTTCATAACAGTTGTTTCCATAAGCGTTCGTAATCCTAAACGGCCCCAGGAACACTAATCCAAATTTGGGGTAGATTTTCTTGGTCATATCAGCCTTGACAGGTCTGCGTAATAATACAAGATTTCCAACTTGAAAGGGTGTACCAAAACGTTTTCCAGCTACTCTCTTCAATCGTTTCTCTGCTGCTTTCTGGAGTTGTTCCTTTGCCTTGTCAATCCTCTGCTGTCTTCCTATGTCGGGATCTCTCGGTATGTGGTTGAAAAGATTATCCCACGGCCTTTCTGGGTTTCTTCCTAGATGAAGTCGCATTGGCACTTCTCCTGTGCTCTCCTGCACTGTAGAGTTCAGACATTCCTCAATAAGGGGTACAAATCTCACCCAACCAGAATGATCATTAGGACAGAAAATTTGACAGAATTTCGAAAATTCAGCCATATATCTTTCTGAGGAATTCGATTCAGGGTAACGCACGCTTGAAAATAAGTGCTTAATGCCAAGCCTTTCCATATCCGCTGCAAATTCCACGGACGTAAACTGCGTTCCATGATCCGACAGTAGATATTCCGGCATACCAGCTTTAGGAAATACAGCATTTTCAAGTCTGCTTACTACGTTCCTCGTGTTAGCTTTCTGCATGGGACTCATTGTAACAAATTTTGAGAAAACATCCACGGTCACCAACAGGTATTGGTTACCCTGGTATCCCTTCGGACAGGGGCCAAATATATCCGTCGCCATGAGTTCGTTTGGCTTAGAAGGAATCATTGCCTTCGGTTTTCCCTTTAATAAAGCAGAAGCATACTTTGCTCTTTGACATTTGTCACAGGATCTAATGACCTTGGCAATACTGGAACGCATGTTAGTCCAGATAAATCTCTCTTTAAGTGTATTAAGAGTTTTATCTAAACCGGCATGTCCAGTTGCGTGATGAGCTACCCACACTAAATTGACAACAAGTTTAGGTGGCACGACTATTCGAAGTTTTGTATGCGCAGAGTCAGCATACTTGCATACAATGTCTCCACTCAAGACAAAGTGTCGTGAATTTCTCCTTGTAGCCTCATAGTCAACATCCGTATTGTCCATGTAACCCTTGAGGAACCTGTACATTTTCCTTATTGGAGCGTGTCTCTTCTGTGACACACCGATTCGGGCTAACCTCCTAACGGTTTCTTCATCTTCTTGCTCCAATTGTACATGGTGTATCTGCACATTTTTAATAGGGTTACGTGATAGAGCATCAGCCAGTAAGTTATCTTTCCCAGGCTGGTGGACGATAGTAGCGTTAAACTGTTGGGTGAACAAAGCCCAACGTGTCAATCTATCACTTGACATGTCAGTTTGCAACATAAACTGTAGTGCTTTATGGTCAGTAATAATGATGACCTTATGTCCCAGCAGGATTTTCTTCCAGGCTTGTAAAGCTGTCACAAAAGCTAACGCTTCAAGCTCTGTCGTGAAGTAGTTTTCCTCGTGCTTTTTCAACTTCCGACTAGTGAACGCAATGTAGTGCTTGTTGCCTGCCTCGTCTTTTTGGTATAAGACTGCACTAATGCCTATTCTTGATGCATCAGACTCAATATAAAACACCTTCTCAAAGTCTGGGTACTCCAGTTTCACATTATTTTTGAGCATCTCTTTTGCTTTCTCAAAAGCCTCGTCTGCAGCGGTACTCCATTTCCATCTGTTGTTCTTCTTGAGTAAGTCATACAGAGGAGCCATAATTTCCGAGTATCTTGGACAGTGGCTGCTAATAAATTGGCATGCACCTACAAATTCTCTGACTTGTTTTACCTTAGTTGGCTTTGGAAATCTCGTGATCGCATCTACTTTTTTCATGTTTGGATGATATCCATCTTTATCAATAGTATGCCCCAAATAATTTATCTCTTTCTTCAAAAATTGACATTTTCCAAAGTTCACCTTGATGTTGGCCTCCCTTAAATTCTCGAACAACTTTCTCAAGTGCACTAAATGTTCTGCGGCGCTGGGTGAAGATACGATTAAATCGTCAATGTAGCAGATTACATTTTCTTTCACTTCGTCAGTGAGCTTACTATCAAGTGCTCGAATAAGTGCTGGTCCACTGTTAACCATTCCAAAAGGCATTCTGGCAAAGACCCATGACGTCTGGTCAAATAGGAATCCAGTGTACTGCATACTATCCTCTTCTAATTGAACTTGATAAAATGAAGACGCCAAGTCAAGAACGCTGAAACAAGCTCTCCCTTTGAATTTCCGAAGCAGATCTCTAATCTTGGGTGGTCTGTCATTTTCTGGAAGAATCTTCAAGTTGATGGTCCTGGCATCGAGACAAAGACGTATCTGACCATTACTTTTCTTTACTACTGTGATGGGGTTTATATAAGACGACGCCTGTTTTCTAATAATCCCGTCTACCTCCATTTTTCTGATTAACCCTCGTACTTTTTGATAGTATTTCTCAGGAATGGGGTATATTCTCTTCTGGTAAGGGGTTTCATCTGTCAGTCTTATCTTGTACTTATAATCCTTAATCAATCCAGGCTTTTCATCGAAAATATCTTGGAATTCCTTTATCAGATCCTCAAATTCCCCCTGAATTTCTTCAAATCCTTCAGTTTTTCTACTGGGTATTTCTTCTAAATTTTCTACTTCATTAATTATTGTATTCAAAATTTCTTCCCTAAGGTCTATTTCCAGACTGTTTTTCACGTCCTGTTCTTCTATCTCTTCTGTGATTATGTACCCATCATTAAAGCTAATACTTCTGTTCTTCATGTCAATAATAGCTCCGACCTTCGATATAAAATCGATTCCAAGCACCATATCAAAATTGATCTTGCTCACCACAATGAAGATCTGTTCATAATTCCTTCCATTGATCTCAAAGTTCAATAACACTTGAATCTTGCATTTCACTGCCTTATCTTGGAATATCCCTCTCACTTTGACGGTAGAAACAGGTAGAACTGTCATGTTCTCTCCTCTTAGCAGACTTTGATAACATTCCTCTGAAATGATTTAAATAATAGCACCAGTATCCATCAGGGCTTTGTACTGCTGTCCATCTATCCGTACAGCAATAATCGGTAATGCACATGGTCTTTCCTCTTTAACAATACCCCTCTCTTCTAGTAAATCTTCATCGGTAACTTCGTATATCTCATTAATCGTAATCAGGTGTGGTGTGGCAATGTATTTACAGGTTCTCACTGACGTTGAGAAATCGGCGTTTTTTTTTTTGTGTTACCGACCTCAAAATTCTGTTGGCTCGTAGAAGGCCCAGGATCGATTACAACATCCTGCCTTTTCTTTTGATTGTCAGCTTCTTTATCCCTTAATTCTTTTAAGTATTGCTGGCTTTCCTTTTCTCTTTGCTGATACTGATCAGGTGTCATAACCTGACTTTGAGTATTCTGGTTTCTATTTTGGTTTTGGTTATTCCTATTATAGTTACGGTTATACCCATTATTGTTATAATATCTGCCTCTTCCATTATAGTTTCCTCGGTTGTAGTTCCAACCTCTTCTCTGTTGATACGGTCGGTAACCTTGTGATCTGTAATTTCTAAACTGATTATTCCTGTGAGGACCTACATTGTCAGTTTTCTCCTCCTCTGGCTTGTCAGTTTGTTGGACTTGGTCCATGTATACCGTATTGATTTCCTTATACTCTTGCCTTTGACCTTTCTGGACTACGTTAGGCATTGGACTTGTGTAGTCTAACCTTCTTAGTAATTCATCCATGCTGGATAAATCCCTGATGTTGGACGAAATTATAAGTCTCCTCACCTCAACTGGCAGCATACGAGAAATCGCATCTATTAGTTGCTCCGTGGACAATGGGGGTTGCAAAAATCTCAAGCGGGACAACTGACTCGTAAAGAAATCAGCGTACCTCGTTGGAAGAGTACCTGAGTATTTTCTTGAATACACCTCCGCTCTTAACGAATTCTGCGCTTCTATGGACCAAAATCGTTTGATTAATGCCTCTGCAAACTCGTCAAAGTAGCTGAATGTGTATCTAAATGCGAGAAACCATTCAAGGGGTCCTCCAATCAGATATCTCTCTACTATCTTCATCTCTCTCTCTCTGGGAATGTGAGCTTCGATGAAATAATCTTTGAGATTCCTTACATACTCTATAGGTGTCAAACTATCAGTGTTACTGAATTTTTGTGGTTTGTCTTCGAAATTCCTGATGACCGTCACGTTCCTCGGATATGAATCCGGATAGTTTTTCCCACTATCTCGATAATTCCACTCAGGTTCCATATTCCTCTCGTCATCCTCCTCTCTGAATCTGGATACACGTTCTTCAGGAGTCACGTCTCTTTCTTCTGGTTCTAGGTGACATCTTCTGGTATACTTCCTATTCAATTCGCAAGCTAAGCCTTCTGTATCCTTGTCGGTGATTTCTGTTAAGACTTTCTTGACTATCTCTTCCTTGTAGTTCTCCATTAAACTAGCCTCTCCTAACTTCAAATTTTTCAGTTTACTCGTTGTTTCATTTACGTCAGAGACAACTTTATGAATCTGTTCCTCTAATGTAGATTTTAAAGTTTGCATATCCTGATCTAGTTGTGTTCTATCGTCAACTTGTTTTTCGGATAGCGAATTTATCCTGACGCTTAAATCTTTTCTAATCTGTACTACTTCATTGTTAATTTCTACCTGCGTACTGGCAAGTTTTCTTTCAATCCTTTCCTGAATTTGGGTTACATGTTCCCCACTTGACTTATTCCACTCGTCTTTCCATACCGCTACGTTTGCTGTTAACATTTCGGCTATGTCTACTTCGATATCCTCTTTTAATACTCTATTGTGGTCTAATACCTGTGTTCTCATGACCTCTACGTCATACTTCAACTCTGCTAAAGACGTTGTTGTTCTAACTGATTCATCGACTAACCTAGTCGTTAATGCAGTTATATTACGCGTACAAAGAGTTTTTGAATTTTCGATTTCTTCCCTGACTTTATTTACATCAGCTTGGACTTTAGTGATATCTACGAAAACTGTGTTGACCTCTACCTGAATCTTAGTTATGTCACTTTGCACCTCAGTTATATCCGCATGAATGTTATTAATGTCTACCTGAACATTGGATACATCAGTTCTAGCTTTTTGAATTTCCTTTTGGACTTCCTCGACCTTGTCTTGGACAGTCGCTACATCGTTTTTGACAACAACTACTTCGGCTCTAGCACAAGAAATATCCCCTCGGACATTAGCTACATCTAAATTTAACATTGTAAGGTCTCTCTGTACCTTAGACACATCATTTTTAACATCATCAACACTTTTATGCACAATAGACACATCTTTATGGACATTAGACACGTCTGTACGCATGTCCGTTACAGTATTCTCAATTCCTAGGGTATTAATCTGTAAACGCGACATATTATCCTCCAAATTGGCAGCACTAGTATCAAGAACCTTCATATTCTCCTCCATTCGACTATTATTCCTAGCTTCCATCTCCTTCATACTACTATTCAAATTAGCAGACATATTACTAGCATTCTCCTCCATTCTTGCATTCAAATTAGCAGACAAATTACTAACATTCTCCTTCATGCTTTCATTCAGCATCTGCTTCATACTACTAGTCATGCTAGCTTTCAAATTAGCAGACATCTCCCTCGCACTTTCATTCATGCTAGCTTTCAATTCTTCTAACATCAACCTCATACTTTCATCTGCCATTACAATATTATTCAAAAATGGATTGCTGTAGGGACATACATCAAAAGAGCAAAATAACAACATTTGAGCAACACTTTTCACCATATATAATTTTTGATCAATTTTCTGTCTTAAATCTAACTTATAACTACCTTATAATTAATATTCGAAGATACTTCATGTTGAAACAAACTCAAGCACATGTTCAAATTTCTCTGGCTCATTTTAAAATATCCTAACACAAATAATTTACATTTACAATCTAAATAATTTAAATTTACCTTTAATATGACTAAAATGTCATAAGCCGGTCAAATAAAATAAGATTCCAGATTATAGGCGATTTTTCTAAGTTTCCTGCCCATTTAACCTTTCTCAAGTTGTATAAGATCTGATCTTTTCTGAGTGTAATTTTCCTAACACAATACAACATTTAATTCCTATATAATCACACTCTTAACTACTACAATTGGCCTAGACATCTAACAAAGAATCAACCTCTTTATTTGAGTCTAATCGAACCTCACGTTTTAGGTTTGTCAATCTTTCTATTGTTCAACCTGGTAATCCAGTTTTGTCGAATTCGTGCCACGTATTAGGTGCGAATCTTTCTGTTGACTCGAGCCCCACGTTGGGCGCCAATCTTTCTGTCCCCGTTTACCTGGATAGTAGGCTGTCAGATATCCGCCCCCTCAATCGGATTGCCAATCATCAATCGCACCGGCACAGTTACATCAATGAAAATGGCACTGACAGATACTATCGAGATAAGAGCACAGAAATTCACAGGAAATCATTGTGGAACACACCAAAATAGACGGGGATTCATACTTACCGTTACTTACCTCTTAATTATCTCGGGGTTTGAGTTGACAACAGGATCACTAAAAGTCTGTTCACACAATAATCTCCGCCATGACATTTAAAAATGAACCAGAAACGAAGACGAGAACTTTGAACTGTACAAAAGCTTTATTTCTAATAAAGGGTATGATTTTCCTAACACAACAAAATATACGTGGCTACCAGTAGCCCAAGTCAATCTGACTACGTCCTCCAGTAGGACTTGCAAAATTATCATACCACATGATATAAAACATTTTAGCTCCCAAGAGCTCCAAATAACGTAATATTCATAACACTATTGGATTGGAAAAGGATGTCGGGGTGCGACATATATATAGAGCATTTTGTTTCCTTTTAATAAACAAGAGAATGGTATTTATAGTCGCAAGGCCAGAGTGTACGACCTCACTCTCTGAAAACCATATGTTGACACAGCTGCGGGCTACCTTCCAGCCTGTCGCATACTGGTCAAATGCACTCCCTTCTCACACGCTATGTTACGTAAGAATACAACTTGTTCTCTCAAGCTTTTAAATGTCTAACAAGACAACTCACATTATATTTACGCAAATCTTTCAAGTACTTTGCACACATCCTATTGGATCATTATATTAATTTCTTAAACTTGTTAACTTCAATCCAAATGTTTAATTAGCTCTTAAATGTTTATAACAAAATCACATAAATTATTTATAACAATTAGAAATTGTTTATAACATTTGTCAAAGACAATAAAAATATTATAAGCACGCCTTTAACATCACTCTCGTTTCACATTACTTTCAAAAATATTTACAGCAATTATTTACAATATTAACATTTAAATTGTTTAAATTATTAATTTAATAAATACATTAGCCACATGTTCATTCGGTTGGTAATTTTATAATCCTGTTTAATATAATCGACCAATGAAGGTTAGTTATACATGTTAATGTCACAATCTGGTTTAATAAAGGTTTTAATAATGATTTGTGACGGCAACCTTCATTCAAAATCTTGTCTCAAATTCTTTCAAAACTCGTGTTAATTATAACAGTAACTCACTTGATTAATTTTCAACGAACTATGACAATCTTACTCCAGCGGAAAATCCTTCGCTAACAAGTTAATGCACAATCTGCATTAAAAATATGCCCAAAATCATCATATTTTAATCTATATGGCATTTAAAACTTTCACATCACTTACAAAACTTCCACAAATAATTCTTTAACATTAATTCCTGTGGGAACTTCCTTCATATTCAAGGGCATTATATCTCAGCGACTTTCAACACGCGCTGCACTAGCGATTATACATTCATAGTTCCACTTAAAAATTTTAATAATCATTACTTGTTTCAAAACTGTTTTTCTATAACCTTCGTGGATTTCATTCATGAACCGAAATGAAGTCAAAACTTGCCAATCACAAACAAATTTAATAGTGAATACGCTTATATACGCCTGTCTGGTCTATCAAAAATTTAAGATTAGCATCTTAAAAGAAATTGTAGTATGAAAATACTATCATCAAATAAAGTGCGACTAAAATGCAAAGTAGTCGAATAGAATCCAATTAGACTGGGGAATGCAAACATCGTTATATAATTCTCTAATTGAGAAAAACTCCTCACAAAAGTAATTGACTTTAATGCATTCAATAATTCATTATTAACATTACTCTTTCACAAAAGTGTCTATGATGCAATGTTCATTCATAACTGACGATAAATGTCTGTGTTGCAATCAATACAAATAACGACTAGTATTTCCAAGATCGTCGATAACCTAAGAGATTTTAACGCTCTAAAATCATTTAAATGTTCTTCCTTCTTGATGATGACAGAAAATTGTTCAAAGTAATTAAACTGGGGTAGAATTACTTTAATAAAGTGACACGCTGTCTGAATTTAAATCTGCCATAAAAATCATTAACTTACAGTCAAATCGTGACTACAAAAAATATTAATTACTGAAAAATCTAAATATCAGTCTCAACTGATTCAAAATCGTTAACTATGCCCATGACATAACAATGTCTTAATAAATCGTCGAAAAATGCAAAACTCATCAAGGTGTACTGAGAATAAGAATCTCAACAAGAAAATAGGGCAAAATACATGAGGATTAAAATATGGGAAAAATGGTTGCTCAAACATTATTAGGATTCTCAAATACAATAAACGTTCACGACTACCTTATCTGCCGATTGACGTTCCAGAGGAAAATTCCCCAAAGAAGACTGCTGATGGATCCATTTCACCACGTTAAAGTTGAGCTCCATCCTCGAAATAGGAAATAGCACCCTCGGAGAATCGAACTGCTTCCTTCTCCGTGAATCGCTCTGCTCCTCGAAGACGAATAGACATCCTTCCGGCAATAATCTTCTTTGTGAGTCGGGATATCCCTGACCTCTCTTGAAAAATTCCCTGAAGTTCCAGTAGACAATCGTCATGAAGTTTTGTAGAAATTTCCGAAGAAATTATTCATATTCAGAGTATGAAATTGTTTCTATGGCTGTTCGATGGTAATCAGCCTTTACTTACGAAACATGGGTGTAGATGGTATTCACCGCATGTTCGCTTGTGTGGAATAGCAATTAGCGAAGTTCCATGTCGCTATCTTACTCCGTTGAAGTATGTCCCAATTGCAATAAGCCCTCTTAGCCTTCCATCTGCACTTCGGTTGTAATGTCAGAAGAACAAACTGCCGTATTCAATTGCTCCATTATACTGTATCGTTCTGTAACCAAGCAATCTGAAGTCTTTCTACTCCACTCGCAGCGTTAGCCTTGCGTTGATTCTGGCTAAACAAAAAGTGCTTCTCTTGTGGTGAGATAATCACTTTTGTCAGTCGTATAAAACTGCTAATATCTTTTAAACTACTCGGTCGAAATTGTTCAGCCTTTCTCTATAACTGCATGTAGCACTGCACAATACAATTATCTTATCGGAGACCGCTAACTGTTCGAAGCTAAACTTGTAGAAGCTTTCTAAGATCCGTTTCAACTTCACCTAGTTTGACCTGGATCTCGTTAATATAGTGGCCTCGCCACGCGTTATAAAAACGATTCTTTTCACTTGCTGTTCACTTCGACGTCTCACTATAATGAATGTATAAGAAAAGAACTTTCACAAATATACTTCGATGATCTGAGCATTAGATCTCAGAATGATCAGAGAACGAAAAAGAGGCTCCTCTCTTCTGCGCAAGCCCTTTTATTAACTTCTCGAGGGGCGTTTCCATCCCTTCCAAAGCGTGATACTACGTCATCGCTAGAAGTTCCAACTTCGTTAATACATGACGGATTTTCAAAATTCAAAAACTGAAAATAAATTTCATCAAAATTCCATATCAATGCTATTACTGCAAATGGATTTCCACAATTCTGCATTCCAAAAGTAATAAAAATACCATAGTTTCAGCAATCTCCGTCTTCCTTTAAACTATCGTTCATTGGTTCATGCCTCTCCTCCAATAGCATAGTTTCTTCCTCAGCAGAATTCCTCGTTTCCTGCGACTGCGTCGTAAATCTTGGAACATTCTGGACTAAATGCTGACGTCACTGAGAATCTCAGCTCAAGTAGCCTGCTGGCATAACATATACGTCATCCGTGCTTACGTCATGACTACCCACGTCATAACTATGACAGCCATAACTCTACTTATAATTTCAAATATAGCCACCGTGGTCTCTACATAATTCAATTACGGGGGCAGTACCAATATTTAAATACATGTAACTTCTATACTATCAGTTGGATTTCAACCAAATTTCGTATGTGCTATGTGTACCATAACAGATATGACTATAAGTATTGTTAAGAGCAATCAGGGCTGTCAACTGTTAATAAATGCTGTCCATATTTCTTTTACCCTAATATCGATATATCAGAAAGTATGCAAGCCAACAGCTCTATACTTTGCACACGTATAGCACCTGACATTCTAGATTAATTTGGAGTAATTAATACAAGGCAGTGCTGCCAACATGATTCTATGCCTGCTGATATGTCCAATTTTAAAATACATGTAACTTCTATACTAACAAATGGATTTCATCCAAAATTGGAACAACAAGATATCTAAATATTTCAGATTATTTCTGACCAGCACACGCATGACATTGTTGGCAACATGCTTTTACGCGTGCTGATAGATCCAGTGTCTAACTGCATGTAACGTCCATTGGACTTCAACCAAATTTTGTATTCTGTACCTTAAGAAATGGAACTAAGAATATATTCAGTCATTAGAGCGGCCAACTGTAGTGCTCTATTAGGCTACATTATACCAGGTATATTTTGAACTAATGAGATATTTCGATATTACCAACTTAATTTCGTCATTATTCTATATAGGTTCATATTCTGTAGAATAATCATTGGCATGAAAAGTAGGCTGCATAGTTCTTCACGGAACTTCTTGTTGCCCTTGTATTATTATTTCAGTGTGGAATATCTCCACTTGTTTGACATATTCCACTGTAGTACGGTAGACAGTTATTGAGCAAGTGTGTCCAGTCTCCTGTCAGTAGGCTACATTTGCGTTACCTTTTAAGTGTTCGTTGAAAATCTGGTCGGAGCCGCAGTCAATTTTATTCTTTAATTGTTTCAATGCAGCTTCTATTTTCATTGTAATAAACAGATCCACATTTAAACTATTCGTGTGACTTCTGCAGCTGCCGGTCTGGTTTCTTCATTTTGTAACACTTCCTCGAAGTGCGCTTCTAAAAACCTCCGTATGTATATCCGTGGTGAATGGAGGCTGCTTTACTTTCAGGGCTTTATTCGGTTGTTCCTTAGCTGCTTCTATTAACGTCTATCCTTTAGCCAGAAAAACGTATTTCCTTGTAGCTCTCAATACCGTATACTTTTAGAGTACTTTTCCTTCTCCGTGTATTCCAGCATGTCTAACCGAGACTGGGACTTTCTGTACAAGCGCTGGTAGCGCTTCCTCTCTGGCTGTGTAGCTTTACGAATTAAACCATGGCCCGTGAGGTTTTCACTACGTCTTTGTACTTTTTTGTAGGAATATTGTGTACCTTTTTCCAACCAGATTAGGAATTTTATGCCGCAATCCGTTCCCTCGTCAGTTTGGTATTTAATTTTCGAGGATACACAGATGTCAGTGTGTAAATAGGAACAGCGTTATAACATTAAGCGAGTAAACCATGCTAGTATGTAAGAGGGTGAGGGGAAAAATTATATTTTTCACTTCTATTCAATGAGTATAATAATTGAAGTAATTGCATTTGAACTGGGCATCCTGCAACAAAAGGTGGGCATTTTTAGTGTAGTTCCGAAAGCTTACGTAGTGCCCATTACCTAACACGTGTCGGGTAAGTTCGGTGGTATGTGATGTTCAACTACCTTATAATGCATAACCTCAGTGATTGAAATCAGAATTTATTCGACATAATTCCCGGAGTTATTTATTGTGAAGTCGAGCGTAATGGTCGAGAAAATTTTAGCGTTACGGTATTATCCCAAAATATAATACCTACTGATCACTGATATCCTGGAGGGTTCCATTTCGATTACGGTACTATACTGTGTAAGCTTGCTGATTCTCGTCTCGCCATGTGGTCTGAGAACGAGGTTGACAAACTGTACAAGCCAAAGTTACAGCTGACCAGGCACTGAAGCACGTGGGCTGTAATATTGCCACGCAGGGTATTATGACATCAACTATGCGAACATGGATTGGTCAAGCGGCAGAGGGGTGATGACTGACGTGGAATTTCCGGCCAAATGACAATCCCTTTCTGCAAGCGTTCAGAGTGTAGAATATTAAATTTGAAGGACTGAAAGTTTTTGTTTGAGTCTACAGTCTTTTGACTGGTTTGATGAAGCGGTCCATGCCTCCCTGTCCTGAGCTAATCGTTTCATCTCTACATAGGCCTAGCTACCACCCCCTACATCCGAGGCAATCTGTTTAACATATTATAACCTTGGTCTACACCTACAGTTGTTATCCTCGACCCTTCCTTCCATAACTAACTCGGCTTCCTGGGTGTCTTAGTATGCGTCTTTTCTCTTCATTAGCAGTCGCCAGACACATCTCTCCTCTCCCACTCGTCTTAATACCTCATTATTTCTTACTCTTTCTACGCATCTGATCATCATTCTCCTGTAACACCACATCGACTGAAATACACTAATTTGATTTACTTTATATGAATATATCGTGGCGTTAAATAAAGGGTTTATTATACGGTATTTAAAGTGCACTCTCCTTGTTCTAGTTTCCTGTACATTATGGAGGAACAACCATACATCAAACGTGAGGTGGTTTGGTTGATTCAAACAGATGAATTCGCTAATAAAGTAAGTATTGGTACCGTAGGATTTAAAATCCACACACCGTATTGCGTAACAATGGAATCTTAGCAGTGTTCCTGAAATAGCACTCTTACATTGCAAGTTAACTGATGTACGGTAATCCTTTGGCTAATACCAAAATAATGGTAGGATAACCAGGATTTAGTAACTATAAGCTAGGACTAGGTCTGGATATTTATCATTGTTTCATGTTTGTATGATACTTCCTTCCAGGAGCCAAATGAGCAATTACCCACAGGTAACTTGCTGGATGAAGCCGGTGGTACATTTGAAGATAACAACGTGGCTGTTAAAAAGGAACATGAAATTCAGGTGATAGGAGGTTCTATATTTGCTCTCTTATTATAATATGAATATTAATTTAGGAGTATTTATTACAGTACTCGGTGTTATTTCCTATTCCGAGAGCTAAGGAGTTAATGTTATTGTATTAATATTGCAGGCTCACTCTCAAGGCACCCTGCATCCTAGCGTAGATATAACTTCACCGCATATAATATAGTTTTACTGATATTGCACGTTCACTCTGGGCCCTTTTGTAGGCAATTGACCTACACCATATGCTGTGCTAATTGTAGCTGAATGTCATGCTCAGGTCTTACTTTAGGTCGTATTTTAAAATGAGTTATCATCTTCAGGACTTTTCTTGTGTACATAACCACCATCTATACTATAAGTACAATAACTAACATTTAGTTCTGGGGAGGAGTGTCAACAATATTTATAACTCCTTTCTGTGCTAGCTCATTTGTCAATTTCCGATATAAAAGAGGGGAGTATGGATGTTATATCTCTAATGGATTGTATATAAGTAGGTATGTAAACAGTATCTTTGAGTGTGTCACATAAATATCTTATAAACTTATCACTTAATACATGTACTTGCATGGACAGGTGACCTGCTTAAACCAAGACGTGGACACTTATACAAAACTTCATATATACCGGTATGCAAATCAGAGATTTTGGTTTAAAGAATCCCGCATTGCCAGGGGCATCTGTGCCTTCTCAAACTTTTAAGAAGCATACTTCAAAAAAGCATTTAACTTATACAAAACATTAGGTTTACCTAAATCAGAGGTTTCGATTTAATGTATGGACACAAATTTGGCATTTCCCGGAGAACCTGTGCTTTCTCACACTAAGAGATTTCAAGTTCAATACCAACAGATGACCATAATGGGAAATTTGGAATTATTCATCCATAATGACTTCAAGTTTTAAAATCTGTTAATGAAAACTCTTTACAATATGATTCATTAATTATTACTTGTATACACGCTATTTCTTAAGTTATTAATTGCACATTGCATGGATATCCATTCTTTTTCCTTCAATGTTTCTAAAGGACTTTTCAATAATTTGGAAGAATGCGAGCATTACGACATGCATTAAATTAATTGTGTAACAGGCAGTTTACAAACGAAAGTTGACTCTTTTCGGTCGGTCAACACGATTGTACCCAAATGAGATGGGTTATTCCGTAATCATGAATAAAAATTACATGAGATTAATAAATACACTTGGATGACCAGTTTCGATCATTAAGCGATCATCATCAGATCCACTAACTACACTTAGGCTATAAAATGTATGTTTGAAAGTAAGGGTGAAAATATTTACAAAGTCGGACTCAAGTTACGACCGAAACTGGTCATCCAACTTTATTTCTTAATCTCATGGTGTTTTTTTTTTTCAGGATAAGGGAATAACCCATCTTATTTGGGTACAATTGTGTTGACCGACTGAAAAGCATCAAACTTCCGTTTACTAAGGCAACGATGAAAATTGCTTCAAACACCATAAAGGCAGTTAACAGTTATTCTCGCTGACGAAGGCATCTTTGTTCATGCCGAAACATGTACGATTTTAACAGGTTATAATTTTTAAACATGGGTTAGATACTAACTAGGCGTTTGAACAAACAAACTTTTACTTCTCATATTGTGTTGTTTTCTATACACCCCATTATCCAGTAAGTTATCACTCTTATTTCCCGTATCATTAATCCTTCACGGTTTGTTCTTTATAGCCAGTGTTATTTATCTAAATATCCATTGAATGATAATATTTTGTTAATATAGCTAAACAACAACACACAGGTCGTGTATGTATTTCCTTTTGTGTCCTTCTAAAGATAACTCACATTGTGTACATACTGTACCCGAAATTTGCTATTAAATTTTATAAATTTTATTGCATTGTTAAGAGAATGAATGTTATATTTTACTGCGCTGGTTAAAGCCACAAGAGAGCTTGGTCAGGGTGATACTAGCCAGAAAAACCAGTTCTAATGCCGAAAGGAAGGCCGTACCAATCGCATCAAAGAGTCGTGCAGGCAAGCGAGAGCCGAGAAAGGGTAGGTAACTGTAGTGGTCCGCTCCCTCATAAAAAATTCCTCTCGGCACGCCGGAAGGTAGAGGTAGATTTCACCGGGCAAACTAGGGGATAGGCTATAATAGGCAAAATATGCAGGTTTTCGTAGGAGGATCAGACCTCATTGATTGCAAGAAAGTATTTTACATTTGAAGGTTAATAAACTTATTTTTTCGTTTTTGTATGCATATTTTTATCATTTTATTGTCTTATGGGGATGGTAACCTTCTTGTCATTTGGGGTTCATTTTTAGCCTACTTTTCACATTTTGCAAAAATGTCCTTCTGTCTGTCTGTCTGGCTGGCTGTGTGTGTGTCCCCCCCTATCAACTCCTAAACGGCTGGAGCAATCGAAATAAAATTTGGTAGGAGTAAAGATCTATACCTGAATATCTCCCGACCATATTTGAAAATGATGTCAGTGCTACCAACTGCTGAAAAATCACAATCGAAATGTGAGCTCCATGTTGGATATCTTGGAAGGTATGAATGGAAGCTATTTCAAAATCGGCACACATATAGATAATAATATTGCAGTTTAATTTCCAGAAGGCCATACATGGCAGTGTTGCCAAAATGATTATAAGCCTACTGATAGGTCCAATACTTAAAGGCATATAACTTCTACACTATCAATTGGAATTCAACCAAATTTCGTATGTTGTATGTGTACATAACCAGATATGACTGAACGTATTCTTATGAATCACCAGTGCTGCCAACTGTTAAAAATGCTCTTAATTTATTTTATCCAAATACCAATATATATGAGAAAGTATGCAAGCCGACAGCTTTAAACTATGCACACGTATAGTACATGTTATTCTATATTAATTTGGAGTAACTTATATACGTCAGTGCTACCAACATAATTCTAAACCTGTTGAGAGGTCCAGCTTTAAATACATGTTACTTCCATACTATCATTTGGATTTCAGCCAAATTTCGTATGTGCTATGTGTACCACAACAGCTATGATTATGCGTATTCTTAAGAGCAACCAGGGCTGCCAACTGTTAATAAATGCTGTCTCTATTTTTGTTACCCTAATATCAATATATCAGAAAGAATGCAAGCCAATAGCTCTAAACTTTGCACACGTATAGTGCCTGGCATTCTAGATTACTTTGGAGTAACTAATATACGTCAGTGCTGCCAAAATGATTCTAAGCCTGCTGATAGGTCCAATTTTAAAATGCATGTAACTTCTATACTAACTAATGGATTTCATTCAAAATTGGCACAACAATAGATCATATTATTTCAGATTATTTCTGACCAATACATGCATGACACTGTTGCCAACATGATGTTACGCGCGCTGTTAGATCCAATGTTTAACTGCATGTAACGTCTATGCTATTCATTGGACTCCAACCTAATTTCGTATTCTGTACCTTAAGAGATGGAACTAAGAATATATTCAGTCACCAGGGCTGCCAACTGTAGTGCTCTATTAGGCTACATTATGCCAGGTATACAGTATTTCGAACTAATTAGAAATTTCGATATTACCAACTTAATTTCGTCATTATTCTAGATAGATCCATATCGATTAATCATTGGCATGACTCTTAAATTTTAAGAAAAGTAGGCTCTTTATTTCGTCACGGAACTTCTTGTTATACTTGTGATCACACTGTTCTTATGCAAGGTTTGGAACTGATGTGTAACTATCTGACAGTCTGTTACTTCTTCACGCAAAATTTTATCTCCCGCAGAGATTTTTGTTGGTTCCTCAGTTCAGGGGCTGCGACAACGTGGTCATGTAACCCCGTGTACATTCGGTGTGTGTAGAATCTGATAAACGGTGTTAATTGTGATGACTGTATTAGTCTGTAATTCAGGTAAGGTCTGCAGACGGTCAATTTTAAGTAGTAGTTCCTAATTTGGTACCATACACTAACGTCAACGACATCTAGATGTGAACTTGGCTACTAGATGCCACCGCAATCAGCAACTTGCAACGAACGTTGGAACTTCCCCTCCAAAGGAAAGCATGCTGAGGGATTTTTAGCGCTCTTACAAAATCCGACGACTTTTGCCGGCTTTGAACCAGCGACCTTGGGCATATAAGTTCAGCATGCTACCAGTTAGCCGCTTCCCACAGAGTCAGATGGAAAAAAGAATGTGATCTCGTGCAATGGCGTTGTCTTGGCAACCTCTGATAGCTCATCCCTCATCAATTTAGAAGCGTTGTCATGGTAACGTCTGATGGCACTTGGCATTTTCTTTAATTCCGAAATCATTTTTCTCATCCCTTGGCGAAATGGTAGGTCAGATCAAAAATTGTTTCAGACAAAGTTTTAGGTAATTATTAGGGGAATGTTTTCCATTGTGTACGGTTTTTATATTGTGCCTATTAAGAGAGATATGATTAATGTTTCCCGAAAAAAACACTTTTTTCCACCCCTTTGGTCAATGTTTGGTGCTATCCAAAACTTTTCAAACATAAATTGTTGGCACTTATCCGACACATATTACGAACTTTGAATGGATTTGAAATTTCACGTATTAAGAGAGTTATAGCGATATTTCACTTTTTCGAAAAAAAGCCCCCCCCCCCATTTTCACCCCCTTCAACCGATTTTGCCCATTAACGAACTCGGCCGAGATTTAAAGGGGATACATATTATGTAAAACATTCAAAGTGATTGGTGCAAAATTACGGCAGTTATCGTGTCCCCAAGAAACTGATATATATATATACACATTTATATAAACATTTGAACTGACCTTGGTTTTGGGGTCTGGGGGATTTGAAACGCGAAGATATGTCGATATTTTCCGGAAGTCGAAACATGGCACCCATTTCAATAGTTAGCATTCTGATGAAATCCACCTAAAATAGGCTACATAATTAAAAATACTACCATCAACGACACCTAGCTGTGAACTTGGCTACTAGATGCCACCGGAACCATCAACTCGCAACGAACGTTGGAACCCCCCTCCGAAGGAAAGCATGCTCAGGGTTTTTTAGCGCTCTTAGTAAATCCGACGACTTCAGCCGGGTTTGAACCCGCGACCTTGGGCATAGAAGTTCAGCATGCTACCAGTTCCGATACCGAAGTCGCTTCCCACAGACAGATGGAAAACAGATTGTGATCTCGTGCAGTGGCGTTGTCATAGCAACTGCTGATGACTCATCCCTTATCAATTAAAAGTAAAGTTGTCATCGCAACCTCTCTTGGCACTTGGCATTTTCTTATAATTTAAACCATTTTGCTCACCCCGTGGCGTAATGGTGGGTCGTATCAAAAATTCTTTCAGACAAAAGTTTTAGGTAATTATTGGAGGAATATTGTCCATTTTGTATGGTTTTGATATTGTGCCTATTAACAGAGATATGATTAATGTTTCCCGAAAAAAAAAACACTTTTTCCCACCCCTTTGGTCAATGATTGGTGCTATCAAAAAACTTTTCAAACATAAATTTTAGGGCCTTATCCGAAACATAGTATGAACTTTGAATGGATTCAATATTTCAGATATGGAGAGAGTTATAGCGATATTTCAATTTTTCGAAAGAAGCCTCCCATTTTCACCCCCTTTGACCGATTTTGCCCATTAACGAACTCGACCGAGATTTTTAGGGGATACATATTATGTAAAAAATTCAAAGTGATTGGTGCAAAATTACGGCAGTTATCGTGTCCACAAGAAACTGATATCTATACATATATACATACATAAATTATATATAAACTTTTGAACTGACGGTGGTTTTGGGTTCTGGGGGATGTGAAACGCGAAGATACGTCGAAATTTTCAGGAAGTCGAAACATGGGACCCTTTGCAATAGTTAGCTTTCTAATGAAATCTACCTAAATCCGGCTCGGTGAAAAAAGCGTGTCAGGCAGCCGACATTGCACGTTCGCTGTTACTTGGGCGCGGTGTTGGCAAGCGCCGGAATAATCACATCATTGAGTATAGCCAAGAGGAGGGATGGATTGGCATAATTAAAGGAAGCTCCTCATTGCTAATTAACCGATGTTACACAAAAAATCTTATACGCCAAGGTGATGCAGTATTTCATTACGAATTTTCTCATATTTCAATCTTTTGGAATGGTAGCTTGCTACAGTCAGAAAGGTGTTACGTAATGACACCCGCCAAGAAAGTGTGCTATTTTTTAGAGAGGACGCCACATTTGTTGTTGAGGGGAAAGATTGGACTGTGGATCGAGCCTTGTTCTTATTTGGCCACAAGAGTGATAAAACTTGTCAAAGCGACCCAGGAAGGTGCGGGCGTTGTATAAAACGTATACCGAGAGTCAAAGCGCTATTATAGGCAAGAGTTATATCCACGGTCGCGCTCAAGTCGAAGTGATAATGTGAGGACTTGAAATATTTTAATTTGTGATGGTGCTGAAAGGACTTAGAATATTTACGAGGGTTAACTGATATACTCTGTGAATTTATTCGTGGCAAATTAATATCGACGATTCTGACAGACATTTTATTGCAAATACACATTGTACTCAAGCAACAATTGAAGCGTATTTTTTACGAAGTACCTACGAAAAGGAATTTTCATTAAGAATTTCCAAAATTCTGATAGAAGTGATGTATGGTTTTAGAGAAAGCCTACATAAACATTTGGCATTGTGTGAAGTCAACAGACATTGGAAACATTATTCCGAGGAAATTCGGCAAACATTGAACATTTTCGAATTAATTTTTAATATGGTTTACGATTCAAAATTGAGAGGAATTTCGTTTGAAGTTATGAAGATTGGTGATATGAAGTGCTAAGATGTTAATGGAAACATGACCTACGAGAAAATGAAAATACTTGGAGTAATTTAAGGAGATGAGAAGGAGAACATCGCCAAAGTATTCGACATTCTACAATTATATAAGCACTATGAACAATATCACGAACTATAATGGGATGAAATACTACGCTGAGCCAACATCAAGAGGGAAGAAGACGATGGGAGTTGGAGATCAAGATATGCATACGGCAGTCCAGGTTCGAACGAGGACAGAAAGGAGGAGAGACGCTGTTCGAGTCAAGGCGTACCATTCATTTAGGAGCAGTCAGGCGTACTATAAAATATGGACCTGACAGGCGAATTCAGACCTTGGAACCCATGGAAGCTGGAGGACGAACTGGCAAGGTGGAGGAAACCACCTCTATTAAGACCTCTTCTAGACATCTCGCCGCTCCACCAGGTAGAAAAGAACACCATCGGTAGTTTCTTTTGTTAGTTTGTTGAGTTTTGAAAATATTCCAAAGAACCACTTTTGACGATTTAGATTAGTAATTCTGCAGACCGTATATCTGGTATTTTAGATATTTTTGGATAGTAATTGGAGTAAAGATATTGCATTTTCGATTTCATATTTTGGTTTTAGGAGGTTTTCGAACGTATTTTCAAGTTTATTAGATTTTGAATTACGCATCATGGAGATTTTTTGTCATTATAGGTATTTTATTGCGAGAGTTCTGTATCTAGGAAAATAGGCCTCGACGATCTATTTGGACCAATTTTAGGACTTCATTTATTTAGATTGATGCAACAAACAATTGGGTGATAAACGAATTTTTGTTGGTAAAGGACAATATAATTGAAACTCATGTATGAATTTTTTGAAATATACAGATAAGTGTTGTAAATAATCTTAGATTAATCTTAGATTAATACAACCTTTGACATTTTATTGTCATGTGACAAGTATAGCACAGATTGTGAGAGGAACAGACGATATTGTTGTTATACAATTATGTAAGATCAGGAAGTTGTAGTTATGGGAAGATATTTATTATTGATAGTTATTATTCATCCATTATTATTGGAAACAAATGGCGACTGTGGCCATGCTGGCACTGTTCGCTCGAAGTTGAAATATGTGTTTCGAAAGGATATCCTGCAAGGATATATTGTTGTAACAGTAGAATGCAGTATAGGAAGGAATATGATATTGTAGAAAGTTATTCACACTAAAGGGAAGTTATTTGGAAAAGTTATGAGTTGTGTTTGTATTTTTTTTTTTACAAGAATGGAATATGGCAGTATTGGAAACAGCTGATGAGTAAAGTAAACAGATGATAGTTACTCACGTGTGTTGAGAAGAATGCAGAAGTGAAGCTCAGTTACACAATATTTGGTAATTACGATAACTGGTAGAAGTTAGATTGGATTATTATTATTATTATGACTTATTTTAAACAATCCTAAAGTGAGATTAACATGATCTTAGCTTACAAGATGTATGACACAATTTACACTCGCCAAATCAATACTGATCAAATCAATATTGATTTGGCGAGTGCAAATTGTGTTATACATCTTGTAAACATGGTCAATACGGAACCTGGGACGAGTGCGGTTTATAAATGATCTTAGCTTAGTTGCTTGGATTATTAATCCTGAATGTGAAGATATAGACCGATTGTGACAAACTAAGGGTGAATTAATGACGATCTTTAGATTGATGACGAAGTTGATAGCGTGTTATATATTATATAAATAGATTAATATTAGGAAGAAGTTAGGTATAGGATTTCTCTAGGAACAGGGAGACGTTGTATAAATTAACATTTAGATATTGTTAGCGTTCTATTCTTATTTTATATTCGTTTTACTCCTTGAAGGTAGGAAACAGCAGTGGCGGTTGCGACTATTTATTTTTATTAATTACCTGAGGGCAGCGTTTTTATTTTTATTGATAATGGGGATTTCTTCGTTGTATTTATTATTCTGAATAAATTCAGACACGTGTTTACGTTTCTCTGACAATTTTTATAGGAATCTGCGTTATTCTTGGTAGTGATATTGTGCTATAGAGGGAGTATGGGACTTGTTTGGCGTAGTTTGCACCCGTAGTACCCGAGCAGCACGTGTTTCTCACTCTCCTTTTGTAGTTAGCGACCCAATATCCGTTTAATGTAGTCCTATAGCACGATCTTAGTTAAGGGTACCTCTCCTGTTTTATTTGCCCAGTTTATCTAGCCAGGGACTGCGTGTTTCCACGATCCATCTTCATCTTCGGATTCTGGCGGACTCTTCAAAAGGATATACGGGTACAATGCATAAGCCTAATGTTTTAGGTCCTATTTGTTACATTGTTGTTTGATAGAAATTTAAGGAGATTGTTACCAGATAATTGTTTACTTGGAATCCTGCACCGCACAGTAAGCTATAATTCCACCTAAGCTAGGGACATATTTTTGAAACCAGTCATTTATATGCAGGATGATACTGATCACAGGAGGGATATTGAAATCGAAGACCACCCTATACGAGAGTTTATTCCATGCATCAAAGTAGAAACAGCATCTTCAGATGTGAATGCAGTAAGTACCTCATCAGTTTACTACTTTAGGCATCCTGTACTAGATGAAGAATAACTTACATTTCGTTCTGGGGAGGAGTGCTCATTCATGGTTGTAATTGAATGGAAGCTACTGCTGAGGTATGACGGGGGCATGTTTCATACTGACCTTGAGGGAACAGCTAGTGCTTGTGTGTACTGTGAAAGTTTCTACTCATAGGATCAAAGCTATTGTTTATAATTATGTAAGTAAAGCAATGACAAATTACCTCACTCCTCATCTTGCCTAGTATGTCTCATTATAGTGCTCCTTTGAGGTATTGTAGGTATACTGTATACCGACCTAACCTGTATTAAGTTACTTTCTGAAGATACAACCAGCCTCTGGGGTGACTTCATAACAGGCAGAGACAAGATATGGCCTGTAGCTGGGGATTGATGGCAGAAGGAAGCGCATAGATTTTAGATTGTGTATTGTACAGAATACACAAGCCTCTTTTAATGAAAGGTGAAACAGTAAAATAAATTATCGAACACATGCTGGACTGATAGCAGCTGGCGACAGTTTTGTATGCTTTTTATCTGACCTCTGAGCTAAAAGGTGATGCATTTTTTGGAAAAGGAGGCTACTTTTAGCACCTTATGCGTCAGTCAAGTGCACACACTAAATATATCACAAACAATCCACGTCGTCGGTAGCTTATTTGTCATCTCTTGACGTGCCAGATTAGTGCCAAAATCTGCTGCAATCTGTAGAATAATTCGTAGCCCTTAAATGTAATGATTTCCCCTATTGTATGATTAATACATAGAATCTAAATATTAACTCCCCAGGGGCTCACACTTATTGAGGCGTAGGTTAGAAATGACGGGGACGTAACCTGAGGCCCGCATTTCTTGTATTTACTTGTGCCGGCATCTTCCTACTTTACTTCCTTTTGGGGTCTTATGGTCAGCACTGGATCAGTTTGGATTCCCACGGTATTACTGGGCGTTCTTTTATCTTCCCGGCTTTAAATGATTGCTGTATATTTTTCCTAACTTTTCTAGGGGTCAGACCTCTTCTTTCTCTTTATGGTATCCCCCATAAAACATGTCTAAGACAGAAAGGTGTCTATTGCCTACCTTGAATTGTGCTCTTAGAGAAATGTTGACAAGAATAATCACGAATGTCAATCATGTGTTGTCATGGAAACATACCTTGTAAATTGAACGATTGGAAAGAAAATAAATGGGATTACATTTAGTCCCCAAATACACTTGGGTGTTCTGAGCCGAGGGCGCCATTCCGTATAGTTCATTGCTCATGTGAGATTTTAAGTACCACACAAACAGAGGTTTTTCTAGCCTTCATGTCATCTTCTAGCCAATACACTGCTACTAAAACTTGAAATACCCCAGAAATAAGGACTTACCCAGACCCTACAACCCTTTTTACCAATAAGATTGTTACAAGCAGTATCTCAGTGAGTTGTGTTTTTCAAGTTCTCATACCTTCTCCAACCAATTATACTGCTAGAAACCCTTAGAGCAGCCCATGTAGATGGGCTGTACAGGTCCAGATATCCTGTTCCAGTCCTCATATCCTCTCCTACCTTTTAGAAGGATTGAGTAGCCGATTTCTCATATTCTCTACTACCAATTACACTGCTACAAGCACAGATGTATAGCCTAGAGAGATGGACACGCCGAGTTATTTTACGTCTACCACCAATTATTCCTTTACTAACAAATTGCATTGCCCAGACAGATACAGAGTCCTCCTCTCCCACCTATTACTCTACTATGAGCAATGATAGCCCAGGGAAATGGGCATCTTATCTTCTCGTACTAATTTCACTGTTACAGCACTTTTGAGTAGCCGAGATGGCACGCCAAGTTCTTATATACTCACCTAGCAATCGGATTTGTTTCATCTTATCCTTAGGATATGAGAGAAGAAATTCAGGATGAAGAAAGTGATGCAAGTGGAAAGCATTCAAATGAGTAAGTGGACAACATAATTTAAAAAAAAAGGAAGTCCCCTTTTCTGTACTCATAAAATAAAAATGGCATGTGTGAATAATGTTTTGCCACATAATATGATGTGTCTTATTGTATTTGTAATTAAACTTATTATTCTTGTTACTGTCCCATCAGAGAAGTAGACGATATTAACCTTCTATTTAGCATTCCACAAACTAACTATTCTTATTCACTGTTCTCACAGCTTGGAATATTTAAGAAAAGTTTGTTTGTTAGTGTAGTACCTTCCATTTCTCAAAATGACCGCTCTCTGTTCGTTATTCCAACCGGTTTAGTTTACACGATCAGCTATTTATAACCAAAGTTGAAATCTGTAAGAGTGTTATCCTCTGATTGGTTTCATCTGTAATATTCAAAATAACCACAACTTTATCACAATGACAAAGCCATTTTCTTTAGAAAGTCAGTCTTTAGAACGGTTATTTCAATCATCAAATTCCAATTTGGGGGAAATACACCTATCACAGTGTGCAACCCTTATAAGCTATCATACTATACCACTGGGCAACATGGAATTTCGTTTCGTTAACGAAGTAATCCAAGCAGCCACGAATCAATTTACTGGAGTACTGGAGGAAATCCTATCACATGACAAATATCACCAGCCCTGATCATCCAAAATGGTCGCTGCGTGCTTGCCTGGGCACCATACTTATGCCTTTTTTACATGTGAGCCATCGAAAATTATGCTTTTCAGTCAGTCAACATGATCGAACTCTATTATTTTGGGTGTTATGCCCTAACCCTGAAGCAATTTACATGAGGTTAAAAAATCACTGGGATAACCAGTTTCGATCGACACGCGATCATTTCCCTTCCAAACAAACTATTGAATCTTTGTCTTCATATATTATGTGGGTTAAGGTTTTTAATATGTATACCTACTCAGTCACAGAAGTTTATTGTAAACTTGAGCAAGTTTTCAAGTTTGATAGTTTAGTGTAATTTTTATTATTTTTTTGCTGGTTATTGACCTGCCGATTTTTTAGTGAATCTGTAATGGTTAGTAATTGAACTGCCTGGTGTTTATAATTTGAAATGGATAAAAATTCCTAGTTGGTTGTTAGACTGATGTTGAGTCTGTTCTTGTGCACCTTTTATCACTAGCACTGTCCGAGTTAAGTGCATACGCCTCCCCTTTGGCAGTATATGATAACCTCGCCCCATATACCGACGATACTGGAGAGCGATTACTTTATGATCTTCGATGTGACACACCGTATTGTCTATATAATACAGTAAATATGTTATTACAAGATATTCAATCTGTGTGAATACTATGTCATCAAGAGTACAATCAAGTTCAGTTAATTGCCATTCTCATGGAAACTTTTCCTTGTGCCGATGCCCATGAAAGTTGCCCCATTTAACGTTTCACTAGTTGGATCTCTAGATCTCGAAATATTATATCACATTCCATAATTATCAATTGTAATCAAGGATACTGCTATTCACTAGTACCAATTATTTCAGATTGATGTGTCCAGATACGTCCGATAATGCAGTAAAGAACACTGACGAGCTACGTTATGCCAGTAGACAATATCCTAGCAGTGCATCAGGAAAAAGAAATCTTCAGAGGCAAATTTTACTCCACACTACGGAGATCGCCTCTACTAGCCATGGAAGTGGTGACTTTATAAATCAGTATTGTAACATGAAAACTAACAAATTAATTTATAGCTCTCAGAGACCGTATTCATGTGATATGTGCGAAGCAAACTTTTCTGTGAAAGCAAGCTTGGATAGGCACATGTTCAATCATAGCGGCCAAAAACCGTACTCGTGTGATGTATGCGATGCTCGATTTACTCAAACGGGGAGCCTAAGTAAGCACAGGCGTATTCATACTGGTCAGAAGCCATACTCATGTAATATATGCAATACTAGATTTACTCAAAAAGGAAGTCTTAGGAAGCACATGATCATTCATGACGGGCAGAAACCCTACACATGTATTATATGCGAAGTCAGCTTCAATTGTTAAGGAAATTTAAAAAGACACATGATGGTTCATACTGGCATACAGCCATATTCATGTGGTACATGTGCATCTGAATTTAGTGATAAAGGAAATTTAAAGAAACATATGATAACTCATAGTGGGCTAAAGCCATTCACATGTACCATATGCCATGCAAGCTTTACTCATAAAGGAAATTTGAACAGACACATGACAGTTCATGCTCGCCATAAAACACACCCGTGTAATACCGAAGTAAGCAAGCATAATTAATAAAAATGGTACATATTGTAAATTATTTTCACCTGTATTCTCAAACATACATGCTATAGCCTAAGTGTAATGGATCTGATGATGATCGCTTGACGATCGAAACTGGTCATCCTAGTGTATTTATTAATCTCATGTAATTTATTTCAGGATTAAGGCATAACCCAGCTCTTTTTGGGTACATTCGTGTTGACCAACTAAAAAGCACCAATCTTTTGTAATATAAATGAGTTTGGTGAAAAATACGATATTCATAGTATCTACTGTATACGCCTATTACAAGACATAAGCTTATAGATCGTAATTTGTTGAAGCATATGGTTTCCTAGTTCATATGCACTGCCAAGTATACTAAAGGAAACGATACTGTTTGAAAATCACAAAATTCAGTGTATTCAGAAAGGGCTTTTGTGGTACATAAGAATGTAAAGTTAGTAGTAATAGGGATACAAGAAAATATCAATTGTAGTAAATGTTGTAGTAATCTGAAATTTGTTATTATACATGCGCTTATTCGTAGGGTGGGAGAGAGGTTCAACCATGTTGGTTATATATAGTCAGCCTTTCTTGTCTTGGTTGTGGTATAGATAAGGGAATAGTGTACTTATCCGATGAAAGGCCGCGTGAACGAATTTTTTTTCGTCTGCTACTTTACTGGATGAAGAGGGTTTGTATTTTGAATATTTATAGTCGCCAATACGGTAAGAGGAGTAGGAGTAGAGAAAAGAGAATAATACCAAGAATACTGGGATAATGACCAGGAAGTTACAAACACAGCGGTAACGCTTCGGCTTGTTGGGCTCAAAGTTGTAGGATTGAATACCGGTGTATTAACAACATACTCATATAGTGTATTAAATAAATCTACTTGATTGACAAGTGTTTTGGATGCAATTTCTGAAACCCTTGGGTTGATAATAGTTCACTCCGAGTGTTGATTTTCACACATCTCAGTTCAAATGATGGTCCCTTGATCTTGTACCATTCAGTTTCATAAAGTCATTTCTGTATAACTGAAGCGCGTTATGTTCTCATATGGGCATAGTTAAGAATACTGTGTCCTTTTCCATGTACGGTACGCTTCTATCTTTATTGGGCACTCATTTGCGGGCCTTAACTGTTTCAATTTGCCAATTTTACGTAAATCCCAATAGTCACACCAAACATTCCTTTCTTTTTTGTTATAGCATGAATAAGGCAAGATAGGGATATAAAGGAAAACAGGAACCCTACAACAATAATCTAATATGTTCTTTTATTAAAATTAAGAGGGAACGTCTTTAGAATGTACGACAGCAACACCGCCGCAGTGTGTATTGTTTGAGGCGGTCTGAGTGGCGCAGCGGTAACGCTTCGGCTTGTGGGACTCAAAGTTGTAGGATTGAATACCGGTGTAGTAAGTTAGGTTTGAGGATGCCTAAATGGGAGAAAGTGATTTACTGGCACATTTGAGGTCCAGTTATAGTCTCAAAGAGTAAGGACACTTCTTATAATGTCAGTTGGTACACTGGCATCATAATCTTATTTGTATTGAAACTCGATAAATAGAAGTCCCCTTTCCCCCTTATCCTTGCCTAATTCGTCTCCTTAGCCTGGATTGATGCAGCTCTTTGTGCCTTCCTTTCCTGAGCAATTTTACCTCTCCGCATCACGTATCTAAAGAGATAGAGAGAATTCTCTCACTTTCGTACAAAAAGAATATTTGAATTTTGGCCCACTCCCATGGATATCTTCTTCTTCTTTTGGGGAATTCTTTCATGGTTAAAAAACATATCCCAAATATGTTTTCCCTTTCGACCTAAGAGCATAGACAGTCCCTATACAGTAATCAAACAGATGAGAATTTCCCTTGACCAATAAAGACTAAGATGGTCAACCTTCTTTCAACAATCCAGTTTTCAGCGTTGTAAAGACAATCTAAATGCTGAACATAGCCAAAAACGAGAACGCTTGACCATAAGAAGCCAACATGGCCGAAATTCTTTCCCACGAAGTTGACCACATGGTCTTTTATCAGGAAGAGATATTGTTCCGACAGCAACTCCACAGCCAAGAAACAAAATGTCAGACCAATGAGAACCAACAAGACTGACCCTATCTATGACGAACCCGTTTCAGATAAAACGGTTTACAGTCTGTCTTAACATGAAGTCATACGATGTATCAAAACACAATTATACTTGTTTGCAACGTCTTTCCTCGAATAATGATAATGTTTCACCATCTACACCATAGCAATAAACCTAAATGGCTGGCTATATAGAACAACATCGCTGACCAATCCTGCCTTGTTTGACACGATACAGCTTGCCGACTGTCATTACGTGAAATTATACTCTCTGTCAAATTATTAATCTATTTTTGTAAAGTCACATGATCTCTTCTAAAGACAAGAGCGCTCATGGTCTTAAGACCACTGACACTCTCTTTAGAGAGGAAAACATTTCCCACAATGTCAAAATGAGATGAGAGGCATTTTTGGACATTTTACCTACCTTTGGCTTTACGCTTGTTTTATTTTGCACTCCATGCCTCCCAAATTCATCTCTTCACAGAACGCAACCAATAGAGATAGGGAAAATTCCCTCACTTTGGTCAATATATTTTGGTATATTACCCACCTACACTGATACACCCCTTGATTTTTCAAAATGACTGACACATGGTCATTAGAGCAACCTCATTTGTTTCGCAGCGTAAGTCATTTGACGCCAAAATCTAACAACAGCACCAGGAAGATAGGGATTATTTCGATTCGTGGTTTACAGCACTTAATATAAGCGGCTTCGGTGGCGTAGTTGGTAGCATGCTGAACTGCTGTGCCCAAGATCGCGGGTTCAAACCTGGTCGAAGTCATCCGATTTTTAAGAGCGATAAAATCCTTCGGTATGCCTTCCTTCAGAGAGGAAGTAAAGCCAGCGGTCCCATGTCATAGATTTATGGAATATTAAAGATCCTTCCACTAACTAAAATTGTGTGAAGCTGAATTTCTAGGTTAGATTTCTTTGAATCGCTCTATCAAAGTTCCTACGTTCACCACTAGGTGTCAGTGACATCTGGTGGTGAAAGTTGGAATTTCTTGAAATTGAACGGAACTTGTAGCTCACCCTATGGGTGTCCTTTTGAAGCAACCACAGCCTTTGATGAGCCAAACATGTCCTCGGACATTCCCGGCACTAAAAGCCATACGTGAAATATTAATAATAAATTAGAACTTAATATGGTGGTTAGAAAGTGCACCTACGCTATGCGGACATTGATGATAGCCTTAAAGATCTGATTGGGTTTGGTGTAAGAGACACTTACAGTAAGTGAAAAAAAACAAGTAATCCGTGAAGAACTATACAGCCTATTTTAATATATCCTACTTATGTTAATAGCCGCTATCAACATACAAAATTTCAGTTTGATTGCTGTAATAGATTCGTAGATATTGAGAACCGACTAAAAATTTTGGATGGTCGCCATGTTGGATTTTATATATGTAGGTCCTAGAGTTATGTACTGTTACATGAAGATTATTGTGTACGTGTAGCATTCAAACTTCGATCGCATGATTAGGACACAAGAAGTAAAAAAGAGATTTTAAAATTTCGCACAGCTGCCATCTTGTCGTTATGGAAAAAATTGAAATAAATTAGATGCCAGTGGATTAACATTCGTATAGGATTTACTGTACCAAGTTTCACTGCACTCGGATGGTTAAATTGCGAGAAACGTCCATGTGAATATTTATATTTCGCGTTGCCGCCATGTTGGATTTGTGATCACCAGGTTATAGAAAGTCCTATAGGTGAACTTAAGTTCATAGCCCCTATGAACATAAAATAATTCAGTTTGGTTGCTATAATAGATTCGTAGATATTCAGAGCCGTCTGAATTTTCGGATGGTCGCCATGTTCGATTGTTTAATGTATAGGCCATAGAGTCATCTACCATTAAAGGAAAATTATAGCGTGGGTTCTTTATTCAAACTTTCACTTCGATTGCATGTATACGACACAAGAAATAAAAACTTAAGTTTAAAATTCGCACAGCCGCCATCTTGAGGTAATGTAAATAATTGAACTAAATTAGATACCAGTGCATTACAATGAGAATAAACATTTCCTGTACCAGATTGCATTGCGTTTGGAACATTAAATCGGGAGAAAGGTCTATTTAAAATTTTCAAATTCGCTTGGCCGCCATGTTCGTTTTGTAGTTAACCGGTATTTCAAAGTCCTATAGATGAACTTCCAGTAGTGCCGTTTATCTGCGTACAAAATTTCAGGGTGATACCTTTAATAGTTTCAGAGATATAGAATGCCGGTGAAATATTTCGCACATCCGCCATCTTGTGGTTATGTAAACAATTGAACGAAGTTAGATGTCGGTGCATTACAATGTGTATAAACATATACTGTACCAAGGTTCATTGCGTTTGGTTGGTTAAATCGCGAAAAACGTCTATTTAAAAGTCACAAATTCGCTTGGCCGCCATGTTGGACTTGTAGTTACCAGGTTTTTAAAGGTCACATAGGTGAACTCCTAGTAGTTTTTTTTATCACCATAAAAAATTCCAGGGTGATATCGGGAATAGTTTCGGAGATATTGAATGCTGGTGAAATATTTCGCACATCCGCCATGTTGGATTGGAGAGACGTAACGAAATTTGGAGGGCACGATCGGGGTCATCCGGGATAGTGCTATGAATTCACCGAGTTTCATTGAAATCGCTCCAGCCATTTAGAAGTTATTAGGGGGACACACTCACACCACACACACACACACACACACACACACACACCTCACACACACACACACGCGCGCACACATACACGGACAAGTGTGATCTCATAAGCCTATTTTTTCATAATTAAAAATAGGCTAAAAAGCTTATGAATAACAGTGACCACGCTGTTGCAAAAGCTAAAGCAAATCCATCCAGTCAGCTCTAAATCAAATAGCTGATTTTGCTAAGCGTGTGACATCTCTAATATCTCCATCAGTCAAAGTAGATTTAAAGCATTGCCCTTTGGCGTTTGCCAACGCCAGTATACAACTCCATCTGACTTTACATCACAACAGCAAATATCGCCTGTGCATGGTGAGGCAGATGGCGTCTGGTGCTTGCTACTACGTTTTAAGACAGCAGACGACAACCCAAAAGGGCCTCCAGCGCATATAAAAATATTCATGTTCGACCCTGACTGTTATGTGTCAGGAAACTGTATCATAATGAGGCTCATTATAACACTATTTTTCATTATGAAACAGTTTCTGCCACCAATCATAGCTCAAGAAACAGTTGTGTGACCGATTAGATAAGGATACCTTCGCGCATGCGCTCAAAATCCAACATGTCTATATAAATTACTGAAAGTGCACCGTCCATATGTTCGCGTAAATAAACTGGTCAATATGAGACAAGAAATAGCACTGTACCTCAATATCTCCACATCCAATTTCTACATAGCGCGATGTTTTGAAACGACTTCGGTAACAGTTTTACTGAATACTGGTGCACAATCTGAGCATATGGCATTGAAGCACACAGAGCGCATGCGTCGGTTGGCCAGAGAGCTTGGAAAACAGAGATATACTATCCAGCGCAGCACCCGATCACAACATTCTAGTGACTGAACAGATATTTATGAATATTTATGTTAAAACATATAAGAATTAAAGATGGAATTCACCTTCCGAAACCTTATGCTGACATCTATTTAAAAATTACTAAAATCACAGACACAATCCGTATGAGAAGCATCCAATTCATGGGACATTTGGACAGAATGGACCCAACTAGGTTAACAAATAAAACCTATACGTTTTTACAGAAAAAGGCAACAAGGTCCAATTGGTATAAACAGGCGGAAAAGGACTTGGCTGAATTAGGTTTTCCCAATCTCAAGGATCGAGAGGAAATTAGGAAAATTACTAATACACGGGGTTTTGAGGAAGAAGAGAGAAGACCTACCTGACACGTCTGGTCGCAGCAACGAAGACTAGCTCAATCGTTGCGCATGAAGAGTTATTGGGCAAACATCAAGGCCAAGAAGTGTTGATTCCGCGTGGTCCTAGGAGACCCATTCACGCAGAAGAAGAAGAAAGTTATAATTATCGTCGAACATAAACAGTCGTATGCAACTCGCCTATAATGGTAATTAAGACACTCGTATGGAAATTATAAAACTCGCATACGCTCGTTTTATAAACATACTCGTGTCTTAATTATTGCCATTATAGGCTCGTTCATAATGTACTATTATGTCATAGGTATGGTATATGGCATAAACCACGCAGCTGCGCAGCCTTCTGAATCAGGTGCCTCAAGTGCAGCCAACCTTGCTTGAATGTAGGAGTACACCAATATCTCCAGTAGATTGGATATATCCAGAGCTGAAATATTTAAGAGCCACCTACTTAGGACTCACCAGTGATTGCCAGCACTCATGCTTCAAAGAGTATTGACAAAATACCAAAATTGTAAGAGCTCCTAGTTAAAGTAAAATCCTGGAACGTTGCACGACCATTTAGAACACCGATAACCTTTGAAAATAATGAGACAGACGTATTAAAAGAGGTTAAATATGGGGAAGAGGTACAGGTATCACAGTCGGACTATCTCTCTATCCTAACTCATATCTTATGTAAACTCAGAATAGTAACATCATGTTAAACAACTTTGACAATTGATGGTAATATATAAGACTATTTAGATTTCAATTAGGAAATAAGAATTCTTGTATGAAGGTGGCCAGGGATACATGCAAAATGATACCCTACATTTCATGGAACATCTACTGTAGTCTAAACAAAATAATATTCCATCCTAAAAAAGTGAGGGCTTATTTTAGGTTGTACACTTCTATTTGCCACATGCCTTCCAAATAAGTTTTCAAGTAAACTGTATTAAGTGTAGTTTGGGAATTCACACAAAATCACGACTGTGAGTGTTTTCAATTAATGTATGATATTTTGATGCTCATTTTAGAATAATTCCGAATAATTACCACTCAACATTTTGTTTCTTGTAAAGTACATCCCCGAGCGGCTTCAGTGGCGCAGCTGGTCGCATGCTGAGCTTCTATGCCCAAGATCGCGGGTTCTTACCCGGCCGAAGTCATCGGTATTTTTAGGAGCGTTAAAAATCTCTCAGTATGCGTTCCTTCGGAAGGGAAGTGAAGCCGGCGGGTCCACATCATAGATTTATGGCATGTGGAAGGACCTTTCACTAACTACAATTGTTTGAAGCTAAATTTTTAGGTTAGATTTAATTAACGCTCTAAGTTCCAACGTTCGCCACCAAGTGCCGGTTGCGGTGGCATCTAGTAGCTAAGTTCACAGCTAGGTATCGTTGACGGTAGCATTTGCTAGCTAAAGTAGGAACTACTTGAAACAGATCGTCTGCAGTGCTTACCTGAATTAAAGATAACACACACTAATATAGCCATCACAATTTATTAACATCGGTTATCAGACAAATGCTACACACACTCAAAGTACACGAGGCTACATGACTGCGCTGTCGCAGCCCCTAAACTGAGGAACCAACCAAATTACATCCCACGAAGCATACCGGACGCATAAATATTAGAAGAACGGTTCTATTTCCTTTAATGTGTAATTAAATATATTAATTATATGCTGAACTGATAAGCCCAAGATCGTGGGTTAAAAGATGGCCAAAGTCGTCGGAATTTTAATAGCGTTAAAGACCTTCAGTATGCTTTCCTTCGGAAGAGAAGTAAAACCGACGGGCCCATGTCATAGATTCTTGGAATGTAAAAGAACCTACCACTACAATTGGTAGTGTGTACCCAAAATGTGTAGGTTATTTGGTTATAAACGCTCTATCAAGTTCCAATGCTAGCCGATGAGTGTCAATGACAGTGGCATCTGGTAGCCAACGTTGGAACTACTTGTTGGGAGCCAGCGGGTGTTAATTGAAATTCCCTACTATTTCCATTGGCTGCAATTCTACTTTATTTTAAATCTTGAGATCAACACGCCACTATGAAAGGTTTTTCTAGAAGATAATTTACATTTTTTGGTCTTTGTAGAGATTTAAAACCATTCTTTTTTCAGTTTGCCTATACAAATTAACCTTTTGTAGCTTTTCAGTCGGTCAACACGAATGGGCGGGATACAATATACAAATATATTGAGACCGTTTAGTTGATGTCAACAACCACGATGACTCAACTAACGACACATAAATCGAATAAAAAGTACCGTGAGGATCAGGTGACCTTCCATAAAGGCTAAAGCGGCACGAGAGTCCGTAGTCCACAGGGATCGTGGTACATGGTGACGATGGTCATAGACCGCCTAAGGAAAGGTTCACCTTAAAACTAGACTGAGAAAATAAACATCCAGACTCATGTAAAACACCGTGAAAATTTATTAAAATTCACAAGCTCCTAGCCTAGTTCGGAGGGTTATAATCGGCTAGTCCGCAAATTAATAAATAAACAAAGATAAAGAACAGGTCCCCCTACCTGAGAAGTTACTGAAAACCCTCGCGAAAGATCTAACTCACAATGATAAAGCAACAACAGCAACGCTAGGAATATGGTACGACGCAAGTCCCTAGTTCAAGTTACAAGATCAAGCTAATATCTGAATTTACATTTAACAGGGTAGCAAAACAAATCTAGGTTAGGATGGTACCATTTCGACATTTAAATTTAACATTAATTCAACTAGCTAAGTCCTATCAATTAACAAAATTTACGGCGATGACGTCCGTAAAAGAAAACAATTACATCCAAAAGCTAAGTGTACAGCCATGAAAAACAAACAATTTAATTATGCTTAATAACTATGTGCTAACAGCACACAATAAAGTAACATGTAGGGTTTAATACACTTGACATCATAAATTAATAACGAAATAGACACAGTAGTTTTATTAAAAATTCCTGCCTACACCTTGGTTTACTCTTTGTAAACCATAGTCATCTAATGTGTATAGTTACGGTGACGAATGCGCAGTTGAGACCACGTCTGACATCGCATGGCCTGAGCTCCACAAGCTACGAACTCTAGGTTCGCACATGCTTCAGGTCGCTACAAAAATGTCAACTGTCCTAGTCATTTCCTCACAAGGAAATTATCTTCAACTGCACGACTATGTCAACAGTTCCAGAATGCAAAGAACAAAGTTAGATAGAAAGAATCGTTAGTTAGGCTTGTTTTACAACAATTATGCGTCTTATTATTAGAATGTCGGTTTATAGGTTTATCGTAGGTTTATGGCGAATAACATTGACAATAGCCTGGGCACGGAGTGTCTCCAACTGAGATCATTCTCCACCAAAAAGCCTCGACTCAACAGTCGGAATATAATCAACGAGTATAACAACTCGGACACACAATAACACGGGTTACCAGCGGCGCTAAGCTCGCGTTCAATAACTCTGGGATAGGCCTGTACAACAGTTACCTTCCAATAACATCTGGTCAACGGGATCATCCCCGGACAAAGCATACAATAACATCCTGCTATAACAGGGTAGACTTCACCATCCTATAGAAAACCTTACATAACTGTACCTGTCATACGACAATACACGCAACAGAGCGTTAAACTAACAAAAACCGATCCATAAAACAAGTGATCAAATACAAGAGTGGAAACTGATTTCCATAAGCAAAATAGCAATGAAAGGAAAAGCGAATACAAATTGTACTCTGTCCTCGTCTATAGTAGTTTTGTCTCACAATGAAGCAGGCGTGCTCTAGGTCACTGGGTTACATAACCAGTTTATTCAAGGCCGGCGATTTAATCAATACAAAACCTGCACCTAGCCGGTTCATAAAAAACTTTACCATAGGTTACGGATCTCTACAGAGTCCGTGTATCAAACGCACGCTATAAATCTGAGTATAGTAATACACTTCCGTCTTTCTACCAAAGACGTCTAAATGAAAGTAAACTTACAATAACTGAAGCTCTTTGCTTTAAAAATGCAACTCAGTAGTTGCTAGAACATCAAATAAAAACGTGTCTCACACGACACAAGAAAAATATGATAAATGTGGCACAAATTCACACACTAGATCTGCTTAATGATACGTTGGGAACCGCGTTCGATGCTAGGCAACGAAACATTCCTTCTAGTTGTTAGGTTCAAACATGACCAAGAATAGCTTCTGAGCTTATTCAAAATGAAATATAATGCATTTACAAACTGGTAGTTACTGTCGACTACCTAAATGATACGACCGTTCTAACGACAGTCAGGGGTGTAACAAAGGATGGCTGCGATGAATGCAGTCAATTAATAACCATGGCATCTGATTGCCATAACTACAGTCAGCAAAGACTTGAAAATTACCCCAAGTAGGGTTGAACAAAATAGCCTCAAAATGACTACGGTCAGGTTCAGCAAAAAGGTAGGCATTGACGTTCCACGACGTTCACCAAGCTGCACCAGGCCTGACCAAAATGTCTGACCCCAAGGGTGTCTCACTCTAAACTGAAATAAATGACATCTAACTAATCTAGTTACATCCCTACCTAGAAAAATGGCTGACACTGAGTGTGGTTGATTCACAAACTACATTAAAACTACTATACCACCAGAAACTAGAACAAAGAAGGGGTGTGACAAAAACTCACGAAATGGAGGAGCTCTCACTCAGCTCTCTATTCCACAACAAGGGTTGTACATAAACCTCTCTGGCTCTCTGGATCGGTATCCTCCTCATCAGGATTCCCATCTGGACTCCCCCAAAGACCAGGGTTCGATTTGTCCCTGTCGACATCTTCGTGGATATGCCTGGAAATGGCATTTTGGCTCCTTCCCTCTCGTTCATCGTTCTGGAAGTTCCACCATCATGCTGGTTCCTGCTGAAACGTCACCCCCCCATACCGGGATGGTATTAGCCCATGGTGACTGCTTCAACCATGGTGAAGAAAAGTCCAATCACGTGGGTAGCGAAATAAGTTGCGTGATTATTCATCCTCTCACTTCCAAAATTATAATGTCCGTCGTGACTATTATAGGTTTCAATTATAAAATACGACACAGCCTTAATCTTGCAGATGTGGATTAGCATGTGAGCTAACACTATTTTATAATGCTGCACGTGCTAGTGACGCTACTTTTGTATCACGCAGCATCCGTGAATTATACGACGTTTCAAAGATGAAATTTCCACTTTGGCAATTTAAATATCTCATACAATCATAATCACACTTATTCAGGATAATTGTAACACTATTACCTGTATATTTCCACTAGGCATCTGCCCTCCACATACGCGTGGGTAATATGTGATGTTACGGCAATGTTGTGCAATACACTATACTTGCCAATAATTATTTCCCAAGCTTCTTATTTAATTCACTGGACTTTATCGACAGTGAATATTAGTATTTGCTTGCTCGATGGCACCTTATAATCACTTTTAACGCTAAACAGCGGATATTCTTCTACGTCTCGTAGGACAAATGTAATTCCACGCCTACACAAGGCGGATTCTCAAGACGCAGTGCTCCGGTACTGGGTGTCTCTAGAAAGTAGGTCGTCAAAACGAAAACGTTGAGCGACTACTTACGTTCCTTTTTGCGTATCTGCAAGGGTATTACCTTACCTAAAGTAAAAATAAACATTCTCCAAAATGTTTTAATAATGCAGCATGACGAAATGGAATATTCTGAGTCTCGTAGGAAAGATAAAAATAATTAATTAGACCTCAGATAATAATTAGCAGTTTACACCAAAGTCAAAATTGCGATTCACCGCTACTTCAAAGTATCGTGTGATCTCTCAGCTTCACGTGGCTTCCTGGGTGTGCTCCAAAGTACAACATCCCATCATAAATGCTCTGTCATAAAAAAAAATCATATGAACCATAGCTCAGCGGGTTCATCTGCCTCTCTGTCGTTTCAAATAAAATGTTGGGATAACATTTTTATTTGCTTTGTAATTCATTCAAGAGTGATATTTTTTTTAGATTGGCTGCATTAAAGGTTCCAATGCGCTCTCCTGTCCTAATGTCTTCTATCAAATAACTTCCATTGCTTAAAGGCTGTCGGATACGACTAGGGCCATAATACAAGGATAGAAATTTCCCATATATGCGGTCTATAGGACTAGAAATTCCGGGTCTCCTTATAAGGATAAGGTCTCCTTCTACTAGTGGTTCTCTAAACCTCTGGCGTCTAGTTCTTCTCAAGCGCTTGGCAGCTTGTCTGTCCATAGTCTCTCTCGCAGCTAAAAGTCTGCTGGCATGTGATGGTTGTAAACAAGGTGGATTTACAATCACACGATCCCATATTCTCAGCGGCATCTGGTTCAAATGCAAGACCATAGGTATTTGACCAGTGCTCTCATGTACTGTTGAATTAATACATTTTGCCATAATAACAAGGACTTCAGTCCATCGCCAGTGTTCTTCTTGACAATATAATCGACAGAATTTTGCGATAATAGACATCACGCATTCTGCTGGGTTGCTCTCTGGATGTCGAATAGATGATAAAACATGACCTATTTCAAGCTCATTCATGGCATTGGCAAATTCTGCTGAGGTGTACTGTGATCCGTGATCAGTCAACAAGAATTGTGGCTTTCCTGCCTCCGGTATCACTTGACGTCTAATCCTCTGAATAATCTGATGTGCAGTAGCTTTTTGAATCGGATGAAGCATCGTATATTTCGTGAACACATCCACCGTTACAACGATGTATCGATTCCCACGACGAGCCTTAGGTATTGGGCCATACAGGTCCTGTGCATACAACTCTCTAGGTTGAGTTGGTAGTATTGGTCTAGGTTGTTCCTTCAGCAAGTGCGACGTGTACTTGTTCCGCTTGCATGCGTCGCAAGCACGTAAACACTGTCTAACGGTGGCTCCTAACCCTTTCCATGTGAAAGACTCCTTGATAGTTGCAATGGTTTTGTCTGTTCCACCATGTCCAATGGATAAATGTACCATAAGAATAACAGATTCTTGGTATCTCCTAGGAATAACTGCACGCAGTTGAGTGTGGTCCTCGTCTACAAACTGTATAAGACACGATGATAAATCAAATAATCATCTGCAACAGCAGCAATCCTTGCATAATGATCATCCTGTGGATCCATTCTTCGTTCTAGGAAACGGATAATATGTCTGAGTTCCTCCTCACGTCGCTGTCCTTCAGGTAAATGACGAAATCGGCGAAGGTGTTCCTCGCATTCTCCCTCGATGTCTATGGCATTAACAGTAGCTTCAGGATTCCGGCTGAGGATGTCGGCCAACACATTCTCTCTGCCTGGTCGATAAACTATTTCCAAATCGAACTGTTGGAGAAACAGCGTCCAACGTGTGATCCTGTCGCTTGCCAGTCTTGTTCTCAAGATGAAGGTCAACGCATGATGATCGGTTCTCACAATAATCCTATGACCTAACAGAAGTTTCTGCCAGTATTCAAGTGCGTCAACAATTGCAAGTGCTTCTATCTCGGTCGTGAAGTAGTGAGATTCATGTGCTCTTAAACGTCGGCTTAAGAAAGCAATGTAATGACGTTTCTTCTCATCATCTTCCTGCAGTAAAATGGCTCCTATACCAATGGCAGATGCATCAGTTTCTAGAATAAAGTTCCGAGAGTAATCTGTATATTCTAACTGAATTGAGTCCACAAGCATCTGTTTAGCTCTCCTGAAAGCTATCTCGCATTCATCATTCCAGTTCCACCTGCAGTTCTTTTTCAATACTCCATGCAGTGGTGCAACAGTTTCGGAATACTTCTCACAATGGGCAGCAAAGAATTGGAGAATTCCTAAGAATTGTCTCACGTGTTTCACACGGGTTGGTGTTGGAAATGCAGCAACAGTTCTAATCTTTGCCGGATTCGGTCTATATCCTTCTCCATTGATTATGTGTCCTACGAATTTCACTTCTTCCTGAAAAAATCGACACTTGTCAAACTTGACCTTAAAATTTGCCTGTCGGAGATTCTCAAAAACAAGGCGCAATGTCTTTAAATGCTCTTCTTCTGTTCCCGAAGCTATGATTATGTCATCCACATAACATATTACTTTCTGCTTCACTTCATGAGTCAGCTTGGCATCAAGTGCTCTGATTAATGCGGCTCCGGCATTTTTCAATCCAAATGGTAGTTTTTGGAACACATAAGTAGTCTGATCAAACAAGAATCCAGTATATTTCTGAGTATGCTCAGATAATCTGATATGGTAATAAGACTGAACCAAGTCTAATGATGAAAATATCCTTTTCTGGAATGGGGAATCGTCCAGTAATACAAGATCATACTCGTAGTCTAATATCTCACCAGGTGTGGTGTCGAATATATCTCTGTATTCGTTCAGTATTGCGTCAAGATCCTCATGTGTGGGTGCTGATAACGATTCTGCCTCTTCGTCGGCATCTAGTGTCGCCTCAATTTCCTTGCCCTTTAATGCTTCGACTACGTCTACCTCGGATAGGAATTCCGGTTCTTCTTCAATTAGGCTCATCTGAATGGGTTCGTTCGGCTTGAACTCTACCGTATTCCGTCCCATGTCAATGATTCCATCATATTTTCTAATGAAGTCTGCGCCTAAAATGGCATCATGATGCAGGCCCTTCATTACGAGAAATTCGTGCAAGTACACGTGGCTCGAAATCTTCACAGTACACAAAATCTGGATTTTGCACGTTACAACGCGGTCAGGTATGACACCTCTGACTCTTATAGCTGAAATGGGCAACTCCGTCACCTCAGAGTTTGCTCTCAGTCTGGCATGGCAATCGGCGGAAATTACACTAATCATCGCTCCAGTATCGATGAGTATGACTACACTGACTTCATTCAAGGTGGCTACAATCTTGGGTAGACGTGTTAATTCATAATTGTGGTTCGTCGTTCGTCGTTCGTCCAACAAGTCTTCTTGGATTGGCTCCCAGAGTAATATAGAGGCAGTTACTCGGTGCTCAACCAAACAAGAATCTATTGATTTTTCGGAGTTTTTTTTCTGTCATGGCGAGAAGTACTGGGCTGGTTCTGCTCCGTCTCCTGCGCCGAATGTCTATTTTCCCTCGAAGTAGGGTTCCGTTCTCCCTCTTCTTGGATCTGCAATTCTCTCAATTGTTGGAGGTATTCACGGCTCTCCCGTGCTCTTCCTTTCCAATCCCTGTCTGGCTGGTATCTAGGGTCTCGATTTCTGTTGTAACCCCCACTATATCGATAGTCTCTACGGATACGTCCGTGTTGCTGATCTCTTCCTTCATTCCCTCGGCGGTTGTTTTCATGACGTCGGTTGTCGTCCGTCCTTCGGTCGAATCGCCGGTCCCAATGACTTCGCCGGTCATCATGTTGATTTCGAGTATACGGAGTGTTGTTCCATTCTCTCCTGTTATAACTGTAATTGTTATCACGTCGCCCAGAATCCTCTGTGGTTTGTGTTTGTTGTGGTGTCTGGCTCACTTTATCAACAGTCGTCAGATTCATATGTCTATCCTCGCGCCTATCAGCCTTCTGCTGACGGTGTGTAGGAAACTGTTCTGTGTTAGCGTCCAACCTTCGCAGTATCTGGTCACACTGCTGGAAAGTGGATGCCCCTGCAGCGATTAACACACGTTGTACATCCGCAGGGTACTGCCAAACAATTGTGTTCACCAAATCTTGTTCGGACAACGGAGGCTGAAGACAACGGAGCTTCGCGAGCTGTATTGCGAAATAATTCGCATAACGAGTAGGTGTATTGGAACTGTACCTTCGAGTGTACATCTCAGCTCGGATACTCTGCTGGATGTCGCTCGACCAATATGTTCTTAATAACGCTTCCTTAAAGTCTTGGTAGCCTGTAAATGAGTATCGGAATGCTCTGAACCAGGTACCGGCTTGTCCCTCAAGCAGTCGCTCTATAACTCTTAGTTCCCTCTCTGGAGTTACCATAGTATCACGTAAGTAGCTTTCGACATTTGCTAGGAATTCCACTGGAGTAACACCGCTCCCAGTTCCCGAGAAGCGAGCTGGTTGCTCCTCTCTTGAACGAATTATGGTGACATTTCCCTGCGTATTCGCGGGTCTGAAAGTATGTAACTCTGCGTAGGAGTGTTAGTCTCATGACTAATTCGATTAGATGCTGGTTGAAACGGGTGAGCGTCAAAGTTCAAGGTCTGACCTTGCGCTAAATTAGTGAATTGTGACGGTTGCGATTCCATAGGCGCGCTGGGTTGGAAATGGGTAGGCATCATTCCTCCTGATTGAGATATAGGCGTTTCCTGAGATTCTCCCATCTGTGGGTGTACGTGTCTCTCTCTCTTGGAGTCGTCTCGAGTCTGTCCAGGCGTCTTTCTATTACTTCAAGACCTGGGATGGTTCTGGCTGCGACTTTGTTGCCTAAGTCGTTCAATTGCAGCTCGATCCTGTCAATCTTTCCCTTGAGGTTTGTGTCTACCTCGCGTATGGCCGTCCTAAGGTTATAACTGAGGTCTAACCTCTCGGTCACCGCGACTTCCTCAAATCTCTTTTGTAAGGAATCGATATCTCCTTCAACTCTGGACATATTTTCTTGGATTTTACCCACATCGTCTCTAACCTCGGCTACCTTAGCCTCGACGGTAGCTTCGTGTTCGTTGAGGTCACCTCTCAATAACATGAGGTCTATTTTGTGTTCCTCATGATGAACATCAACTGTCTCACGTAGACTGGCTACGGTTTCCGTCAATTCAGAAATGTTTCTCCTGTTGGTGTTAAGTTCCCCTTTAATCTCCATCATGCCATCAACGATAGTCTTCACGTTGTTATTAACGGCATTGGCAGCTCCTCTCATCAAGATTAAACCAACGTTCATGGTTGCCATGTCCTTCTTCACATTTCCGATAAATCCCTCGACGTGATCTAGTCGAGTCCCGAATTCTTCCCTGGTATGTTCCAGATCTGCTCTCATGTCTATCTGGAATTTATTCAAGGTTGTCTGAATTTGAGCTGTGTGCTCCTCCAATCGGTTTTGCACCTCCTCCCTAGCTCTATTCATCTGGTCGGTTAAGCAATCTACGCGCTGGTTAGCCTCCTGATGGTGTCGTATGACATCAACCCTAACAGCTGCTAAACCTGTCGTTAGATCATTTCTCGCTTCGATCCTATATGTGTCCATGTCTGCCCTGACTTGAGTTAAATCAGCCCTAACATTGTTTACAGAGTGAGTGTTAATCTCTAAGTCCTGTCTTACATTGTTGACTTCCTGTCTAACCTGGTCCACATGACCACTGACATTGTTGACTTCCTGTCTAACCTGGTCCACATGACCACTTACAGTATTTACAGCCTGAGTATTCTGACCTAGGTCAGCAGTAATCTGTTGAAGATTGGCATTCACACCTGCCATCATCTCTCCAAACACACGACGAATAGTTTCCTCATCCATAGATAAGAAATATATGAGAAAGTGAGGGGTCAATTTCTACTGGAACTTACAGCTATGATTAGTTACTTGGTGGTATAAAGCTTGCTTCATTTATATAAATATCACGAGTACAGCTGGAGTATGCAAACTAAGTGCTTCTACATTTACAAAGACAACGGTGAGCAAAGCAAAGTATTACATTTACTTAGGATGAGGCATCATCAAAGAAAATCCTATCCTTCATTTATCCAACACTAAAGCCTCACCCCATGGACTTCTATCAAACATGAATGCCATGCGGTCAATTGATCTGCAGTACGACTTTCTAAGTTCGTCCCAGTCCTGTCAATTTACCATTAATCAACATTAAGATCCTCAAAAAAAATAACATGGTACTGAGGGTCACCACGTTAACGTCGGCACATGAGTTGGGCGCCATTTTATGAGACCGTTTAGTTGATGTCAACAACCACGATGACTCAACTAACGACACATAAATCGAATAAAAAGTACCGTGAGGATCAGGTGACCTTCCATAAAGGCTAAAGCGGCACGAGAGTCCGTAGTCCACAGGGATCGTGGTACATGGTGACGATGGTCATAGACCGCCTAAGGAAAGGTTCACCTTAAAACTAGACTGAGAAAATAAACATCCAGACTCATGTAAAACACCGTGAAAATTTATTAAAATTCTCAAGCCCCTAGCCTAGTTCGGAGGGTTATAATCGGCTAGTCCGCAAATTAATAAATAAACAAAGATAAAGAACAGGTCCCCCAACCTGAGAAGTTACTGAAAACCCTCGCGAAAGATCTAACTCACAATGATAAAGCAACAACAGCAACGCTAGGAATATGGTACGACGCAAGTCCCTAGTTCAAGTTACAAGATCAAGCTAATATCTGAATTTACATTTAACAGGGTAGCAAAACAAATCTAGGTTAGGATGGTACCATTTCGACATTTAAATTTAACATTAATTCAACTAGCTAAGTCCTATCAATTAACAAAATTTACGGCGATGACGTCCGTAAAAGAAAACAATTACATCCAAAAGCTAAGTGTACAGCCATGAAAAACAAACAATTTAATTATGCTTAATAACTATGTGCTAACAGCACACAATAAAGTAACATGTAGGGTTTAATACACTTGACATCATAAATTAATAACGAAATAGACACAGTAGTTTTATTAAAAATTCCTGCCTACACCTTGGTTTACTCTTTGTAAACCATAGTCATCTAATGTGTATAGTTACGGTGACGAATGCGCAGTTGAGACCACGTCTGACATCGCATGGCCTGAGCTCCACAAGCTACGAACTCTAGGTTCGCACATGCTTCAGGTCGCTACAAAAATGTCAACTGTCCTAGTCATTTCCTCACAAGGAAATTATCTTCAACTGCACGACTATGTCAACAGTTCCAGAATGCAAAGAACAAAGTTAGATAGAAAGAATCGTTAGTTAGGCTTGTTTTACAACAATTATGCGTCTTATTATTAGAATGTCGGTTTACAGGTTTATCGTAGGTTTATGGCGAATAACATTGACAATAGCCTGGGCACGGAGTGTCTCCAATTGAGATCATTCTCCACCAAAAAGCCTCGACTCAACAGTCGGAATATAATCAACGAGTATAACAACTCGGACACACAATAACACGGGTTACCAGCGGCGCTAAGCTCGCTTTCAATAACTCTGGGATAGGCCTGTACAACAGTTACCTTCCAATAACATCTGGTCAACGGGATCATCCCCGGATAAAGCATACAATAACATCCTGCTATAACAGGGTAGACTTCACCATCCTATAGAAAACCTTACATAACTGTACCTGTCATACGACAATACACGCAACAGAGCGTTAAACTAACAAAAACCGATCCATAAAACAAGTGATCAAATACAAGAGTGGAAACTGATTTCCATAAGCAAAATAGCAATGAAAGGAAAAGCGAATACAAATTGTACTCTGTCCTCGTCTATAGTAGTTTTGTCTCACAATGAAGCAGGCGTGCTCTAGGTCACTGGGTTACATAACCAGTTTATTCAAGGCCGGCGATTTAATCAATACAAAACCTGCACCTGGCCGGTTCATAAAAAACTTTACCATAGGTTACGGATCTCTACAGAGTCCGTGTATCAAACGCACGCTATAAATCTGAGTATAGTAATACACTTCCGTCTTTCTACCAAATACGTCTAAATGAAAGTAAACTTACAATAACTGAAGCTCTTTGCTTTAAAAATTCAACTCAGTAGTTGCTAGAACATCAAATAAAAACGTGTCTCACACGACACAAGAAAAATATGATAAATGTGGCACAAATTCACACACTAGATCTGCTTAATGATACGTTGGGAACCGCGTTCGATGCTAGGCAACGAAACATTCCTTCTAGTTGTTAGGTTCAAACATGACCAAGAATAGCTTCTGAGCTTATTCAAAATGAAATATAATGCATTTACAAACTGGTAGTTACTGTCGACTACCTAAATGATACGACCGTTCTAACGACAGTCAGGGGTGTAACAAAGGATGGCTGCGAAGAATGCAGTCAATTAATAACCATGGCATCTGATTGCCATAACTACAGTCAGCAAAGACTTGAAAATTACCCCAAGTAGGGTTGAACAAAATAGCCTCAAAATGACTACGGTCAGGTTCAGCAAAAAGGTAGGCATTGACGTTCCACGACGTTCACCAAGCTGCACCAGGGCTGACCAAAATGTCTGACCCCAAGGGTGTCTCACTCTAAACTGAAATAAATGACATCTAACTAATCTAGTTACATCCCTACCTAGAAAAATGGCTGACACTGAGTGTGGTTGATTCACAAACTACATTAAAACTACTATACCACCAGAAACTAGAACAAAGAAGGGGTGTGACAAAAACTCACGAAATGGAGGAGCTCTCACTCAGCTCTCTATTCCACAACAAAGGTTGTACATAAACCTCTCTGGCTCTCTGGATCGGTATCCTCCTCATCAGGATTCCCATCTGGACTCCCCCAAAGACCAGGGTTCGATTTGTCCCTGTCGACATCTTCGTGGATATGCCTGGAAATGGCATTTTGGCTCCTTCCCTCTCGTTCATCGTTCTGGAAGTTCCACCATCATGCTGGTTCCTGTAGAAACGTCACCCCCCCCATACCGGGATGGTATTAGCCCATGGTGACTGCTTCAACCATGGTGAAGAAAAGTCCAATCACGTGGGTAGCGAAATAAGTTGCGTGATTATTCATCCTCTCACTTCCAAAATTATAATGTCCGTCGTGACTATTATAGGTTTCAATTATAAAATACGACACAGCCTTAATCTTGCAGATGTGGATTAGCATGTGAGCTAACACTATTTTATAATGCTGCACGTGCTAGTGACGCTACTTTTGTATCACGCAGCATCCGTGAATTATACGACGTTTCAAAGATGAAATTTCCACTTTGGCAATTTAAATATCTCATACAATCATAATCACACTTATTCAGGATAATTGTAACACTATTACCTGTATATTTCCACTAGGCATCTGCCCTCCACATACGCGTGGGTAATATGTGATGTTACGGCAATGTTGTGCAATACACTATACTTGCCAATAATTATTTCCCAAGCTTCTTATTTAATTCACTGGACTTCATCGACAGTGAATATTAGTATTTGCTTGCTCGATGGCACCTTATAATCACTTTTAACGCTAAACAGCGGATATTCTTCTACGTCTCGTAGGACAAATGTAATTCCACGCCTACACAAGGCGGATTCTCAAGACGCAGTGCTCCGGTACTGGGTGTCTCTAGAAAGTAGGTCGTCAAAACGAAAACGTTGAGCGACTACTTACGTTACTTTTTGCGTATCTGCAAGGGTATTACCTTACCTAAAGTAAAAATAAACATTCTCCAAAATGTTTTAATAATGCAGCATGACGAAATGGAATATTCTGAGTCTCGTAGGAAAGATAAAAATAATTAATAAGACCTCAGATAATAATTAGCAGTTTACACCAAAGTCAAAAGTGCGATTCACCGCTACTTCAAAGTATCGTGTGATCTCTCAGCTTCACGTGGCTTCCTGGGTGTGTTCAAAAGTACAACATCCCATCATAAATGCTCTGTCATAAAAAAAAATATCACATGAACCATAGCTCAGCGGGTTCCTCATAAATACTCTCCTGGAAAATAATTACATGTGTTAGGTAATAATCACAACTAAATGGGGCTAGTCTATGCAGTTACATTCGTACGAGGAACACACGACACTTAGGAATGCGAGAGGGGGAAAAGCCCAAAGACTTAAGGGACCCTCACACACAGGAATCTCCCTTCAGTCGAGAGCAGATAGTGACCAAGTTAACTGCTCAAACCAGGACCGTGCAATACTCAACCAAATAAGTAGTCTGTACAATATAATCTCAATTGACAATTTAACAACCATCACATAGTCACTCTAAATAAGCACATTTTGAAAGTCAACCACCAATCCCAGTATCTTAAAAAATCATCACATAGACTATAACTAACAAATATGTTTTCAACTAATACTGCAACTGAATAAGTGTACATATTGTACTTTCAGACATAGATTTCATATCCTACGTGCAAGGACCTGATGATGATCGCTTGACGATCAAAACTGCTAATCCAAGGGTATTTATTGATCTCATGTATTTTTTTTCAGGATTAGGGAATAACCCAAACTTGGGTACACTCGTGTTGACCAACTGAAAAACATCAAACTACGAATAATATATTTATTGACTATTTGTGGTTTTGTTTAATACCACTTTGATGTCAATTAAATTTTGTCAATAATGACCATTTTATTTCTGATATGGTTAATTTTATACAACCTCTGACCCAATAGGTCGGTGAATGGGTCTATATTACGAACGGATTGTTGGCTTACCTGAAACAGTAGTTACTGTCCCCGTGGATGGTTATGCACTTCTGAGAATGTCTGTTCAAGTCCTGGAAACTCTCTAGGGGTAACCTTCAGTCAGGTCGTCATATTACTTTGGATGTCCAAAATAGCCGAAAACCTCTGGCCCTTTAGGGCTTTGCGGTAACCCTGGAACTGGACCCCTCCACTCCATAGTTTGACGCTTGACTTCGGGGTCGTACCTCAGACACCAGGTCTCGACGCCCGTGATGATGGTTTTCAGAGTCATTCCATTCCATAGAACATTCACCCTTCTCACTGCCACCCGCCGAAAAGGTGTGCACGGTAGGTTGCATAAATTTATCTTTCTGACTGCCACCCGCCGAACAGCTTTACATTGTAGGTTGCATAAATTCATCCTTCTAAACACGCACTGTGTCAAACAGGTCTTACACGTTGCTGTGTGTGTTGCCAATGTTGCCAGGTCGACCGTTCTGAATTTATTCACCGAACACAACGGGACGAGGCTTTTGAACATCATCCCAAAGGACGTCTTCTTGTAAAAGTTTCCAGGACATGTATCGCCGATCTCAGCATTGCATAGTTACGGGAGGGGAGAGTAGGGTCACTGTCGTGCATTGTTCATCTATGTTGATGGTACAGGACTATTCACCGAACGTTATTGTCATAGGTGGTATTAATACATGTGACATTATTAACGAGACTGTTGAAACCGTTAATAACAATTCGCACTGTCAATATACAGTACTTTGACAGTTTGCAAGGCCTCCCGATTTTACTTGATTGTTCATACGCTTCTCCACATCGATCGATCGGTGTATCCTTGCAACTGTCCATACAATAAACAACGTACTACCGGTATTACATTTCATCCATGCTGAAGAATAATTTATAATTTGTAATAAAAGGTCTATATCCAAATATGGCAATAACGTTAAAGAGAATTATTTATTTGACTCTGTTTGTTCTCCTTTTTCATATTGCAATGTTGTATCACCTTTTGCGTGGTTCATATCACCTCGTTAAATAATTAGATATAGATAATTCTTCTATGAAAGTGACTGTGGATCAATATACTGTGCACATGATACCCAACCTTTACTTTAATCAACCTATTCAATCTTGTTTAGTAACCATAATATTTCATGAAAAATATATTAATCATAATTATACTTTCACAGGCAACTTCTATCAACAATATTATAAAAATAATCATCTAATCTACAAAAACCCAGAGAATATTTAAGGTTGTACAATTTAATTTGCTATATGCTTTGCAAATGTTTTTTTAAGTGTACTGTATGAAGTACAGATAGGGAATTCAGGCAAAATCACAAAACGTGAGTTTTTTCAATCAAATTAAAATATTTTGATTCTCTTTGTATAATAATTCTCAATAATTACCATTAAATATTTTGTTTCTTGTAAAGTACATCTCACGAAGCACACCCAACGCATAAATATTACAAGAACAGTTCTATTTCATTTAATGTATAATTAATATCCCATTTAGTTGTAAAAATTACAAATTCTATTTCATTATCAATCTTGAGAAGAGCACGCCATTATTATAAGTGTTTTAGAAGATAATTTATATGTTTTGGTTAAATAAATTTGTGACAGATCTGATTTCGAATGTATGGGAATAATTTATTAGCGTCTCAAAAATACAATATATAATCAATTATTTGCAACATGTTTTGTAAATAGTTTCTTCCGGAAACTTGTTGTGATTGCTGATGATGACCACACTGTGTACTAGTCTATAACACAACTGATAATAATATATTTATTGATTCTTGGTGGTTTTATTGAGATTTCAATCACAGTAACTTTTGGCACTAAGGACCAACTTGTTTCTGATATGGTTAATTTAATATCTATAAAAACTGAGTTTCCTAAAGACGTTTTTGCTTCCATGAATAAGGCCCTTGAAATCTAGACGTCTAGCAGCAATAGTTTATTTTTCAAGGTAGGTCTAGACATATTTTGGCAGGAGGTAGAGTAGAGGCACATGTTAGTTAGCCAATTAGAAGTTGTTCTCTTCACCACAATTTTTTCAAAATGGCACTGTCTCTGTGCTCTTTGAGATGTGATTGCATTGAATTCCTGTTGATGTCCCTTTGGCCAAGTATGAACAGGAATTGTGAGTGTGATGCTTGGTCCTAACGTAGTCCATTATAAACAGTGTTTAGTACAGTACCGTAATTATTAAGGAATGTTGAAATTGGCCTTTGTTTGAGGAAGGTAGTAGTAAGTTCTGATTGGTAATTGGATGAAGGTGTAGCTGCCTTAATTATTATGTGAAGGCTCTATTTTGAAGTGTAACTCTGGTTACAGAAATAACCAATTAACGTCCGTATAGACTATGTGTGATGTTCCCTAAAGGGGGGCATGGTTCTAGTATTAGGACTACTCATGTATCCACAATTTGGATATTCATTAATATTCAGTGTCTTGCACTAATCTCACCCAGATATATCGTTGTAATAGCCTATATACCGGTAAAGAGGATTTAAAAATTTCAACGATAATTCTAAGCAGTCAAACGTCCCTTATGCTATGTCAGGCGCGGCTGGTGATTAAAGGCTCTTAGGAGGCGCCTCTCTTGAAAGATTCTATAAATATACATACCGTATTTAATTGAGGAATTTATAATTTATATTGATTGGAAACATTTGTACATTTCACTCAATTCATTCAGTCACGAGTCAATATATTTGGAACTGTTGATAAAGAATGTTTTTCAGATGGATAGTAGCGCCGTTAGGCTGCGCCTTAGATGTCCTATTCCTTCCTATGTAACAGGGACAGGAGGCGTGGTTATGAAAGCTCCATTCGTTTCAATTGTATCGCTGAAGGCTCAGGCGACTGCAGCCTAAGCCAGGCTTGCCAACGACGACAAGATGTTCTTATTCTGTGGAATGCATTCAAAGTTGTTCAAGGAGACTGAAACCACTCTCATGAAAGTTTATGCTTTCCCTCCTTCACTCTCCGAAGGATTAATAATTGACAAGTTACCAGAAACAGTTAGATATGACTAATACGTGATAATCATTATTGAGAACTCAAATGGCATCCCTTAAAGTATAATAACTAAAATATTTCCGCCAGATAGCACCATGAGGTGGCAAGGGGTGGCAGAACCATCTACCGAGACTTAAGGGAAGTATTCTGTTTAAAATTTGCCACCGCCCATGCTGCGTATTTGTAAACAAGTGTTCGCGTGTTGAAATCGTTGGTGTAACTTAATTCGTTCATTAATTATGTTGTTTATCAGTGGCAAGTCTTAATTTGCGTGTTATGGGCTACAGTTAGGGTTGCCATTGCATTTTTTAATCAAGGTCGTCAAAAGTTGTAATAAATAATACACATAAGTTATGTATTAATTAAGCAAGCCTCTGTGACATAGGCGGCAGCACGCCGACCTCTCACCGCTGGGTCCGTGGTTCAAATCTCGGTCACTCCATGTGAGATATGTGCTGGACAAAACGGAGGCAGACAGGTTTTTCTCCGGGTACTCAGGTTTTCCCTGTCAAAATTTCATTCCAGCAACACTCTCCCCTATCATTTCATTTCATCTGTCATTCATTTCATCATTGCCCCCGTGGAGTGCGTCAGGCCTCGACAGCCGGCACAGTCCATATCCTCGCCGCTAGATGGGGGGCTTCATTCATTCCATTCCTGACCTGGTCGGAGACTGGAAGCAGGCTGTGGATTTTCATTTTCATGTATTAAAGAAGCAGTGCATAATCAAATACACATATCATATAGGCCTATGGCACCAGCAACTTACAAATGCATTTCATTTGAACGAACCTTTGCAAACATCTTTTATTTGTAAGTACCGGTTCCTTCTGATAAAATTCACTACAATTTTCGTCATAATTGTAATATGTGAACAATTCTTGTTTTATCAAACTAACGGAGTTTCTGTTTGTAATAAACTCTCCATTTGATATTCATGACAGAAAAAAACTCTCCCCGTAAATGCATTGGAGGGGAAAATGCTGTGTATTAACTTCACAAGGACTATGATACTCCTTAATTTTGTTGCCCCTAATAAATCTATAACATGTATCCATCTATGTAACACAGACATATAAATCATTTTCTCTTTCAAACTTGCACCTATATCACCAGAAAACAAGTTAGATATTACAATCAATTCTGAAGCAGGACATTTGAAAATTGGTGCAAAATTGAATATATTATCAAATTAACGAAAAAACGGAATATTTGGCGTTCCGTTAAAGATTAAAACAGAACGCGGAACAAAACAAGAAACAACGGAATTGTTCCGGGTAAAACGGAACGTCTGGCAACCCCAGCTACAGTAGTGGTAAGTGTATGTCTACAAGACAATGAATTCAGTTAGTAGCGTATCGGGCAAAAATCTCGACCATGAAACTAGGCTGATTGTGAATGGTCACAGGAGAGGCAGAGCGGTGTTTCTCTACCCAAAAACAGTGAAAACATTTTTACGAAACACAATGAAGGAAGGCCGACTGTGCACTTGCAATGTGTTCCACAGAAAAGGAATTGTTGGAGTCACCGAACTTCAATGAGCTTGTCATTGACCACTTTGCAGTGCTAAAGGAGAGGAGGGCAGACTTCACTTACAAACCTATGAATTAAGGTAAGTCATATGTTTATATAAAGTAATAGCAAGTAGCTTCACTGCTCGTAATATCTACAATTGTGTTTATTTATTTGTTTCCATTTATCCCTCAAGATCGGGTTCACTTTCGGACTATGTTACAGATCAATTCTCTTACAGTTCTAGCTGGTAGGCACATTGTTTTCTAAGTAAATTGCGATTGTTTGGTAGTGTACAACCGTGAAACAGACTACTCTGATCGGGACTAATTCGAATGGGGAGTAGGTTAAATTAGAAACGGAATGAATTGCCTCTTCCTGAATGTTGAAAGTAGGTAAGTACATTCATTTTAATTAGAAAAAAAAGCTTCATAAAATAACATAAAGCTGCCAATCTGTTTGTCAACTAGAAGTCTGTTCCGAGCTCCCCCACCTTTCACCGTGAAATAAAAAATCCTGCAGCCGTGTATGTGGGTGCCGTATAATGCGTTATACCAGCATTTTGCCACTACGTGCTGAGCCTTTCCCAGCTCCAACACCACGAGCCGCGGCTGTGCTATGTCATTATTGAATGGACATTAGAGCTGAAATGTAAGTATTAGGCTGATTGAAGATATTTTCAGTGTTGCCTTAGTAATGAGAATTTGATTTTTTCAGTCGGTCAGCACGACTGTACCAAATTGTGATGGGTTACTCCCTAATCCAGAAAATATGTTACATGAGATTAATATGTACACATCGATACAGTAACATACAGCACATTTGGAATACTAGACTAAGGAATACATAGTTACATTTGTTCAATGAACACAGACACTTAGGAATGCGATAGGGGGTAAAGCCCAGGAAGATAAGAGTTCCTCGCACACAAGAAACTTTCCCCAGTTGAGAACAGACAGTGTCGAAGTTAACTGCTCTCATCCGGACCATGAACGACTCAACCAGATAAGTAGCCTGTACAATGCAATCTGAACAGACCATTTAACAACCGCCACATATTCACATTAAGCAAGCACCGGGTGAGTTAGCCTTGGTCGTTACGGCGTGGCTACAGGCAGTCGCTCACATCTGGGAGGCGAAGAGGTTCGAATCCCCCGCCGGCAAACTTGAAGATGGTTTTCTGTTGTTTCCCATCTTCCTTCCAGTCAAATGCCGGGGTTGGTCCCTAACTATAGGCCTCAGCAGCTACCTTCCAATTCTTCGTCCTTACATTCACACTTACCTCCGCAGACAACACTCCACACGCGACGGTACTTGTAGCTCACCCAATGGGTGTCCGTATAGAAGCAGCTACAAACCTCCGGCGAGCCGAACATGTCCTCGGACACTTCCAGCCTAAAAGCCATACGCTAAAAAAATAACTAAGCAAGCAAATTAGGACGTCAATCACCACTCGCAGTACCTTAACATTAACAACTATTGACTAGTTGTATGTCTGCAACTAAATGCGTGTACATATTGTAAATACTTTCACCCATACTTTACGACATAGATTTTATAGCCTAAGGCGCGGTCGGTGCACACTGGAGAAACCCGTTTCGTGAAACGTTGAACTAAAGTTGCTTGCAACACATAGATAAGATTAACATAGGGCTGTGCACACTCCGTTTCATGAAACTGTAGTTGCATTGGTTTCGTGAAACTCGGAGAAGCAGTTTCATGAAACGCAGAGTGCACAGCCCTATGTATTTTAATATTATTCTTTGGCGAATGCCTCCCGTCATATGAACTTGCCATTGAAGGATGAAGTGCGAACTTTGGAATAAAAAACGTGGCCTGCTCTTGGTTGGACATTACGAACCTAGGTGTTTACAAAACATGTAAATTGTACCTTGTAATAACAGCAGGGGCGTATATAGAGTTTTATTTTGCGGGGTGCCCTACTGGGAGTTAGGGGGCATGGTATAGGCCCCACAAAATAAGGGATCCGGAGTTCTCCCAGGGAAACTTTTACATAATTTGGTGCAAAATGATGAGTTTTAAGGCCAACCAATTTGTTGTGATGTTTTATGTTTGGTAAATGTCAAACACAACTAAGACCATTTGATGTTACGTTTTATTAATACTATCAAGGAAGGAAGGAAGCTTGTAGTTTAACGTGACCGTTAATCTCGCGATCATAAGCCACGGGACCTCCGTTTTACGTGGAATCCGAACCACAGGACATGGCATTTCACATCGAAAATCTCACATGCATTGACCGGGAATCGAACCCGGTCCGCCTTGGTGAGAGGCATACAGCTTGACCGCTGCGCCACCACGCCCCTCATTAATACTATCATCTTGCTTAATACGAAATCGGTTTATAACTTCATCGTCAGTGGTGTATGTCTCTGAAACAATACTAGACCGTTGAGTCTGTTTTCAGAAGTAGAATTTCTAAAGTATGTTATCAACCAACTCAAACTCCGTTCGGCAGTAGGCCTACCAGTAGCTGCAGAGAAAGGCAAATTTGACAAAAGTTTGATAAGGATATAACAGTTAGGGTGAAAACTTTTGTCACACGCTCCAAGGACACTTGTTGCTGTTCTTGGTAGGTTCCTAAGAGCGAAGGCACTGGAGAGTAATAAGAGGTTATGTTGTTACACATAAGGTCAGAGCTAACTGATTGTCACTGTTTACATCGCTCTACCGTCGCTTTGCTTTGCAACGTTGCCGCACGTCGCGTAGTAACAATAGTACATGATAAGTAGACTATATTAGTTTTTATTGTTTTAATTCATAAACAAATATTATATGTGACAAAAATTTCGGGGGCGGCCCGGGCCCTTATATACGCCCAAGAATAACAGGGAAGTGTGGAATCGGGCAACCTCATTGCTCACGTGATCCGCAAGGTCAGTTATTTAAGGTAGTATTATGTTATATATTTATTATGTGGGTGTCCTTGTCTTTTCTATTGATTTTCGTCAGCTGAACCGGGCGCACTTTCTTTGGGCTGGCAAGTAGGGGATGCTGCTCGGATGTGATAGTGGTTTATATTGCGATCACGTGAACATAACACGAAGGCTACTGGTGTTTTTTAAGGGAGGAAAAACGAGGTCATCTGCCCCTGAAGGCTACAGGCATGGTTACCGAATTTTAATTGTATATAGTTACCTTTCGGGTTCATTATTCTTTGGAGGCATGATTCTCATTATGAAGGTGAGGCCATGAAATCCAACAAGACAAAATCATAGCCCCACCATCCTAACTGATGGAAAACCGTTGCATCAGTGAGCATGTTACAATGCAACTGGTTTCTTGAAACCGATTTCATGAAACCAGTTGCATGAAACAGGTTTCTCCAGTGTGCACCCCGCCTACGTGTAATGGATCTGATGATGATCGCGTGACGATCGAAACTGGTCATTCTAGTGTATTTATTAATCTCTTATACACTTTTTCCAGGATTAGGGAATACAAATTGGGTAATCGTGTTGACCGACTGAATAACATCAAATTTTGACTGAAATGTAAGTTTATAAGAGAAACTCTTCAATGTGACATATTGGTTCACCATGTTTAATTATTGTTATTCCTAGTAAAATTATAAGGCAGCTGCAAACTTTCTCAAAGTCACCTTGTTCTTGGCCAGTGGATTTATTTTGGGACCGTCTTTCATTCAGCTGAGACTTCTCCCTCAACTGCGCGTTTTCAGGTTTCTCGAGGCCTCCCTATCCATTTGCTTCCCTGCAGGTTCCAGTAGAGGGCTGTTGTAAACATTTCTTTTTCGTCTTTACTTAATGTATGTGCGATCCAGTGGCACTTCCGGTCTTTGATTGATAGCACTGCGGAGAGTTACTTTGTTAAGCTCATTAGAACCTCGTCTTATAAAATTTCGGGCAACCTGATGTTGATGATTGTTCGTTGACATCTGCGTATGATGGTCTGTAGTTATAGGGACCATAGTCTTGCACGTCATGCACCCGTAGATGAATACAGTGCTCTAAATTGTAACCAAAATTATTCAGTTGCATAGCTCACCCTCGGGTTTTCGCCCTGTGCGGTTAATTGGGGATCTTTATTCATATTTTATTATATTGAGATAAAATCCGTGTGTCTGTGTTGAGTGATTATTATCAATATTGTGGCGCGATCACATGTCGGATGAATCGCACCTTAGATGAAATATCATTATAAATTATCGGTTTTGGATATTTGATATTACAGTTAAGTGTGATAATTCAAGTATTATTATTTTAATGACAGGAATAATTATTGTATAATATTACCTGATGAAGTCACTATTTTATTGTGGATATGGGTATCAACTTTATTTATTACGTAATTCCATAAGGATGTGTTAGCGCCGTGATGTATTAAGTAGGGACATGTGGTTACAAAATGGCTGTCTCATTGCCTGGGCTAAACATTTTACATATATAATGGCCTAAATTGACAAAATACCTTGACAACTAACCAAAAATAGACCTAGAAGGCTGAGTAGATCATTGAGTATTGAATAAGATTTTGGATGATATGGGAAATTTATCAAATATTGAAGAAGGTTTTAGAAGATCTAGGTAGATCATAGAATATTGAAGAAGGTTTTGAAAGATCAGAGTACATCATCAAATATTGAAGAGGTTTTTCTTGAAGGAATTTAGATTTGGACTATCGCGACAGTCGGGACAACTAACGTGTATGGAGAGATGGGAATTGAGTTGCCAGAAATTATGTAAGGAACAGGACGAAAAGGAGCGATTAGGAGCGAGAAAAGTATGTGCATTGTGATGTAACAACCAGAAAGGAAGGATCTGAAGAACCATTATTATATTTTGATGAAGAAGAAACACATGTAGATCGATACTTGCAATCTTCTATCAGGGAGTTTCCCAAACCTGAGCCATTTTCTCAAGGAGTGATTTATTTTGCTGCTATAAATTGAAAGTATTATCTCATTCATGTCCGAGCCAAAGTCAGCTCGTGTACTGCGGATCACACTATCACCACAGCTGTAAGTTATTAATAAATTAACACTATTTTAGTCAAGTAACTTTCCTTTTTTGTGATTCATTTAGCGAGTACTTCGGCCCGCTACCCTGAGATGGCAAGCAAAGACTAGGTCTTAAAAAAAAGATCCTCAGTTTGTGTCTTTGCTAAAATGCTTACTCCTCCAAATAGGTCATTGCTGTGCAAATGTTACTCTGGCCTTCATTATGCTACTGCTAATGTATTCTGTGGCCCTCCTACTTGCACTATAGATAACAGTAAAATGAGACTCACCCTATATTTTCGCTGGCAAGCTTTTCCGTGTAGATCATCCAGTTTAGACATTATGTCCTATCATGAATGGTACAGGAGACAACTATCGTCCGCGATTTCTAGGTCATCTATTCTCTCATGCAAGCCCTACTTCTAGTTACGTAATACCCGTTCCATCACCTGATATCATCCAAGATGAGTAAGTAGAACATTGGAGATAATATGCATCACTGCGTAACGCTTGAGTGGATGATGAGAGTCTGACCCATGTGATCAACGTATCATCTGAAGTCTCTATCAATCTCAACAGTTTATTATCCTCTCTTCTTCGTGTCTATGTAGAGTCACTTCCTGTTCAGGCTAACAAAGGTTTCTAGAATTCTACAAACGTCAAAGAGGGAGGTGACGTGTATTCCGCGGGCTGTTCCATAATCATGCGGTATATTAATGTGGTCTGAAAATGAGTGGTTTATTCAAAGTCCAGTCTGCTTACTCCAATTCCTTTAGCCAATGCCGTGTGTTGTTCTGTATTGGAAATACCATACAGTAAAATGTCTCTCCTTTTGGCTAATCTGTTCTTCTTGCTCGCTTTTGGAACATGTTAATGAACGTAATTAAATTGTGCAACGACAGAAACTCTGGGATTTTAAATTATTATTATTATTATTATTATTATTATTATTATTATTATTACTACATTAATTATTTATTTCAAGTTGTAATATTATTTGCGTTCAAAATGATAATTTCAAATGTTTCTGTGGCCATGACTTTTCACTAATTTGCCTTCAGCGCGACCTTGTATGTGATTGTTAGGTTAGCAGTGTGAGCATTATTTTGAATATTCTTGGAAGGCCAAGGGGGTATTTTTGTCTTCATTTCTTGTATCTATTTAAAATTTCCTTTGAGTAATGATGAATAAGTCTGACTTAGTAAATTAATTTAATAGTTTTATTAACTGCTTATTAACTTATATGTTGTGCTTGTTAAAATTAAGGTTCAAAAGATTGGTCATGATGTTCTATTTTAATTGATAAATTTTTGATATTATAATCTTCAACAAATACTTGAATTTACAGATCACCATTCTTCGATGTTCAAACATATTTTCAAAGTATTTTACGCCTTGGATCTTGAACCCAATTCTGTAAATTTTCCCAACTCACATATTCCACAAAGTATAAACCTTCAACACTCCACTATTTTATGAAGTCAATAGAATATCTAATGTAATAGAATTGCACAATGAAACGTATATTATGGATGTTAGAAACCCTCAGCTGCTTACATAACATTCCCTGAACGCCATAACTTGTGAAAAAAGCACTCTTCATCATGAACATTACTAGTAGTAAAACGAAGTCTCAGTCTTGAGCCCTTAAGTAAAGATTATTGGAAAGCGAGGTCCAATATCAAGGGAGCAGGTACAAGTTTCATTTATTGTATTAATTAATGCCAGGCGACTCTAGTGAAGGGAGAGCTAAACGGCATTCCTTAAGTCCGTAAGTGAAGAGCGATAATGGGGCCAGGGAGAGTTTTATACTTATTCTTTTTGACGAGTGGCGTGCGAATTCAAATGGAGACTGTCGCTCACAAATAAAATAAAAACAAGTAAAGTAGCGCGTGGATGGACAAATAATTAAATCAGGCCAGAGGTAAAGTGGTAATTTGGCCCCGTGTAGTGCTATAACGGATACCACATGTCTAGAAGGCACCTATCGGAAATGAGAAAAATACCGTCTATTAAAAACACTCGTATAATTAACACTAGTAATAAAAAAGAAAGAATAATTACCTGTACAGAAGAATAAAATTATAGTTGCTATTAACCATTTTTTTAGAATAATCGGAAGATGCTGGAAATCTCGGCGATCAAAAGTCTGAAATTGACGCCAAAATATTAGAGAATTCTTAACTGGAAACGGAAGACACAAGTACTTCGATTATAACAACAATGAGGTACTGACCAAGTCACTCTGAGCCAAGTTTAGTGTGGGGCCAGAGATTTGATTGGCTGACGGTAAGACGGGAATGATAGCGAAAGTTTTCGAAGCGATCGGTCAAATGATATTATCTAAAATGTGAACTCTCTTTATGTTCGACACTAAAATGCGGTCACGGCCGATAATGGGATACGGCTGGGAAGTTGTCAATTCGATAGCCGCGGAGATATTAAATTATATGATTAGTGGAGAATGGAATTTGCTGTTTCATAATCAAGTTCACGAATATAGAATAACTGCGTAATGAAAATGGAAAAGGATGAAAGTGCCACAAAGTAAAATTTTCAGTATTCAATAAAAATTCCTAAAACTTTACTTTATCCTTTAAAAATCTATGAAATTCATTAAAAAAACAAAATATATATTTTATTTGTTTTTCAAGAGATGTTTCTATTGTACATATATAACTTGATTTTGAATGTGAAAAGCTGAAAGTGCCTTCATATCTTATTTGGGAAACGCTGTAAGTACCATACCTTGTTAGTTAAAAGGTTGGAAGTCCAGCGCTCATTACACGTAAAGTATGAATGTTCATAATGGTTTGCCAAAATACGTAATCCTTAAAAAACTCAAACAAATTTATTTCAAAATTAAATACGAAAGTAATTAAATATACGCCAACTTTTATTTTTTTTCCCTATTTATGATTTTTTTTCTTTAGAATGTCAAGTTTTTAGAAGATATTACAAAAAATAAACTTATATTTTAAGTAAAAAAGACTCATATATACATATTGTTTCTCTCTATTCTCACCTATCCCCCACCTTCTCCTTCTAGTAGTCCTCTAGAAGTCGTCTTCTGCTCCCTCTTGACTGCCGTCTTCTTCTTGCTTCTCCACCGCAGGCTGCTGAGATCCATGAACAATGGCCCTGTAGAATGCCTTGTCTTGTTCTTTCTGCAGGTATTCTATCATTCCCTCTAGATCCTTTTTGTTTTATTAGATATTTTGCATTTGAACTGAATTTTTGGTAACTCATCCACATCGAGAAGGTCTTCAAGATTTGCATTTTTCTTTAAAACATCTACCTTGTCCCAAGTTACCATAATATTATTTTCCTTTGCCAAAACTGATGCCACTTTTACAATACCAGGATTCTTGTGCGAAATATGAAAATGTGAAGTTTTACTGATTTCAAGGTTTTTAGTGTTGATTTACTTGTCTTTGAAGTCAGTAAAATCCTCAGATTTCATCAAAACAACAATAAAGTGGTTTTGTTTTCACATGCATTAGCAACAACATGTTCAAGATCTTTTGGGACCATTGCTTTGCATGTTTTGCGCCGCTATTCAATGAGACCGAAGTCCCGGTCGCAGTTCACGTAACTATGTCCACTAACCAAGTATTTTAAGTCTATTGAGCGATAAAACAGTTTTTTTTTTCACCAAGTAAATTACTGCCATTAGTAGGAAATGGTTCTTGTTTTGTGCTCCACAGTTGTCACACCATAAAACTAACCTTCTTCTTGTTAACAAGGCCTCAGAAGTGGCAATCTTAATGAAGATGATATGTCATTGGCCCCTCGACCACCAATCCCTTCGTGCCACATACAGAGCCGGATTTAGGTTTTATGCCACCCCCTCTTCATACCATCGGGAAGAAGGGATAATTTTGACCTCAGAAAGGTCTTTGTGAAGGTAATTTGTATTTTATTGTATTGTATCGGGAAGTAAAATCAATTGAATAAATTAAAATAATGAGAGAATCAACTCTTTCTAAATTTGTAAAATATATAAACTATAAATAAACAGACCAACGAGATATTAAAATAAGTTTGAACCATTTAAGACTCATTATACACTTAGAGATATTCAGATATACATATACACTACGTCATACAACCTAAAACTATGTATAATGAATTACCGGTATTCAAATTAAACTGATACTAATATTCTAGACTTAATTTTCTCCTAATAAATCATAAAACATTCCTGTTTTAAAGCTGAAGTCGAAAAATCTGCTGTTGAAAACATTTGTTGGACGTGGACGTGTAGGCCTATTGTAGTCTATAACATTTTATGGAAATTGTGCCCCTCAGCATGGTGCGCCCCTAGGTCGGGGCCTATGGGGCCTATTGGTAAATCCAGCCCTGGCCACATACACATATATGCAGGCCCATGGTTACTCACATGAATTCCCAAGTTGCCGGGCTACTTGTTGCAAGTCCATACATAAGCACTTATTATTACTACTTGGAAGTTGTGATGATACAATGTCTTCCTTCATACACTATTGTGCTTTTTCTGCTTGTCTATGGTGTAGGCTAACTCCTGCTTTACTTTTATGGCATTTCTGGATTTTTCACAGACAGCTGCTTGAATTTCGACTTTAAACACGTCACATTTCTTACAAGTGTCTGTAACTAAACATTTGAATTTTAGTTTGGGAAAGTCTTGTTGAAAAACTTGAGCATAGTATTAGTAAGTTACTGTAGTTGTTGGATTTTGGGCTGTGAAAGATAAAAACATACGGTTTTTTTAGGTCCGGGGATAGAAACTCATTTGTTGTTCTGTCACGGTAATAGTGGCTTTCATACCTGGGAAACGAATTAACTTAACGTGGTGCCGAACTAGATTTCGATCATTTTCTGCGAACTTAACTTTATGTTCATGTGAATGTGGATTCTGACCTCTAGTATCTTTGTAAACCAAGCAACCCTGTTTCTTTTTTGTTTGAAGAGTTTGCAGTTTCCTGGGAGTTACTCCGAATATCTGAGAAATGTTTTACTGCACACAGTAAGTAAAACTGCAAGAACGCCTACTTTCCCCTGGGTCATCGTAATTTACATGACGCCTACGGAAAACAGGTAGGCTACAAGTTGCATATGGTTTAGTAAGTAGGTACCTTGGTTTTGTTCATTAACTTTGTAAAAACCCATGTACAGTAAATGTTTTGGTCATGAGTCAAGTTTTTACAAAAGTACTTGCATGAGCAAGTGGCGACATCAGGGGGGGGGGGTAGGTTTACCTGGTACTTTTTTTCCTTTACTAGTCGTATAAGGCTGTCCTTTTTCTAGTGCTTTCCTCCTCTCTTTTCGAACGTGGGCTTTCTTCGGCGAAGGGGTTTGATTTTCACTCATTTTGAAATCACAGCAAATGTTAACTTTTCACAAAACATACTCTATAACAGCAAAAGCGCACAAACTATTCGCAGTACGCGAAAACGCAGGAACTACGAAATACTTGTTATTCGCACACGCCAAAAGCACCTTCTTTAATTGAAAGGCACATTCATCATGGCGGGTGGCACATTCAGCCTCTCCCACTGACGGTCTGCGGGCGCTTTCACGGTGCTGCTCCTTGCGACAGCTCTAGAAACTAGTAGGATTTTTTCTGGCACTTTGGACCTTCTCTAGGTTATTGGCGATTTCGTTTACAACACATTCCATGCAAAAAAATCGATGTCTTATTTTTTGGCACTTTCAGCCTTTTCTATTTCCCCTACACAACTGTGGAAATATTAAATCAGCGTGACTATTATTTCACTTGAACATAGCGAACGCAGCAACCGTTGAAATATTTTGCTACAACAATGAAACACAGTATATGGACTTAAATCAAAATTCCCAAACTACGTAAGTTGTTCGGAAATGATTTGAGAAAGTATTGAAGTTTTCTAAACTGAAATTGCAGTTCCACGGAAAATACAAGAAATTAATGATCAATTCTACAGACTTTATTGAATAATTCTGTACAACATTACAGATGACCTTTGGTTACATAGCTGAGCTGGGAGGATGTTCATTTATACAATTGAAATTTTCGTTAAGATGATATTCTAAACGCTATTTTGTGAAATGTCTTAGTCATGTGCGATATATGTATATTGAATGAGGTGGATATGGACGGTTACAACAATCAGACCCTTAGGAACATGGCTGTTGAAAGTTCGAATAACATCATGAAGGGGGGTGCAGCTGATATGAGGACGAGCAGGACATCTTTCAATCCGATCAGGAAGAAGATGACGACCGTGAAGCATACGACATCCAAGGAGGAATTCAATCCATGGGGGATGCTGAGGAACCTGGAGGTTGACTACTACACCACTCTTGAGGAGAGGAGATATCGAGGGATTGTGTTAGGAAACTAGCAAGCCATCACAAACATCGAAACGGTAGGACGAAACCTTTCACGTAACTTTCATGTAACATGTATTGCTGGTGTAGTTCAGTTAGTTTGACATTTTCTGCTTTTAGTTGTTTGGATTAATCCATTATTGCACATATCCTTCGATTAAGATATTGTTTTTTTACATCTTCAGAATTAAATTTTGTCAGGTTACTCATTATTGGAATATGAAATATTTTATGTGAAATGTAGATTTTATTGTCAAGATTTAAGTAGGATATGCAGCATCAGCTTATGAGATTTGTGTGATATAATGAAGACATAGTAAAGTTGAATCTGATGACAAACATATCAGACAATAATGCAATAGTGATAATAGGCAAAGGGGAGGATTAATGATTATTCCCTAATTATGAACAAGTAAAAGGAAGTTCACACATTTGTAATAATTAAGGATATTGTGGCAATGCTGATCAATCAGAGAAATATAACTGAACAAAGACGGTCTATAACGGTTGGTGGTTGGTTCTTAAGTATAGGGGCTGCGACAACGTGGTCATGTAGCCCGGTGTACTTTGGGTGTGGTAGAATCTGTCTGATAACCGGTGTTAATTGTGATGACTGTATTAGTGTGTGTTATCTGTTTTAGGTAGATTTCATTAGAAAGCTAACTATTGCAATGGGTACTGCGCCAGAATTTATTGAAGGTCATTACTCAAGAACTGATCTGGAGATGAACCAAGACCCCAGAAAATAAATGAGTGGATAAAAAATTTATTTATTAAAAATTTGAGAAATATGGGAAAAACTGTATGAAAATGAGTGAAATACTATAGATCTTATGCATTTATAAAAGGCAAGGAAGTAGGAATGATTTAAAGATGAACATGTATTCCATTATATGAATGTGGGAGGTCCATATTACGAGAAACGTCACGCCACTTGAAGCGAGAGTTACGTCATGAGAGAGGGGAAGTTACGAAGGTCGAACTGCGAACTGAAGTGAGGAGAGGTGGTAGGAGTTACGTCACACCACGAGAGGAGAGGTAGAGAGACTGGAACTTGAGGACTACGGATAACAGGACGAGAGAGTTCTTTCCAATTTGAGATTTGAACGAGACAAGACCTCGAGCAGAAACGAGTTTTCTTATAATAGTGCTACGGTTCATAAAAGTTGGAAGCGGAGAAGAGTGCAATTCCAGAACTTACAGTAACTTAGGGGCAAGCTACAACCCATAAAGCAGAACGGAACAGTACAACCATATATTGCAGTGCTTATGCAAAGTAGTTCCACATAGCTTGAAACATTTCGACGAGAAGCTACTCAGTATTTCTACGTGTAAAAGCATATTCGAACATTACATTGAAAATGCAAGTTAAAAGTCAGCAACGGGGAGGTCTTAATTACATTATCAGAAATATGAATATTACCATGTGCTAAGCTAAAAGCATAGGGAAGTAAAGACTACAAGGATGTCAGTTGAATTCCAGATTCACTAACATGAAAGGCGCAACAAAATATCTACGCAAAGCGCAACATCACCGAGCAAAACTCATACTTTTCTACGAGAGTTTTAACACATCTTAAAATACGGAAAACGCTTGCATAAACGACAATATTCCACCGTGATGTCTATTCTGAAGAAAACCGATGTCTATTCTGAAGAAACCCGATGTCTATTCTGAAGAAACCCAGATGTATATTCTGAAGAGATGGAGAATCGAAGCCAGGCTACTTGCAGTGAACCGGAGAATGGAGAGCTGGCAGAGCTGTTCACGGCGAGGTCATTCACCACGAGTCCAGCTGGGTTCTGTCACAAACCGGTCTTCATAGCTGTGGGCGATGCTATGGAACACGACAAGTTTGGTTTGGGAGCAGAGATGCAGGTACTTTCAACAGTCCAGAAGCCAACACACAAGGTAGTGAAGAAATTGTCTTTTATCATGTAGAATTGTAGTTATGTTTTGTGATTATCCAATTGACCAACCGCATATTTTTCAACCGCATTTTTAACAGTATTTTCAACAGCATTTTTTTAACTGCATTATTTAAAACGTATAATTTTGCCAAAGTAATTAAATTTGTATAGATCTTGTTATAGTGATTTTTCGTATTTTTCTACGGAGTTATTTGCCTTGTTCTTGAAAATTTCAGTCACTTGGACGAAATTTCGGCATGTTGATGCTATTAACAGTAATGTTATATTAAAGTAAAATCGTGTAATATTTTCATATTTGCGTTAGATTTAATTTAATTAAATCTGTTTTATCACAGCGATGGAATATAATGGAATTGTTCAGAGGAACTTAGAACAAATTGTTTAGAGGAAAGCAAATTATTTAAAAGAATATAAATGAATTATTTAAAGGAATATAAATGAATTATTTAAAAGAATATAAATGAATTATTTAAAAAGAATATAAATGAATTGTTTAGAGGAATATGAAGCAAATTATTTTAAAGAATGTAGAGTGAACTATTTAAAAGGAATAGAACGTTAAATGAACTAAAGAAGGAGTAAGATTGTAATTGAAGTAAAATGAAGTTTATTGGAGCAAATTTAAGTACAGTATATTTAATAAGTAACGTCACGAAGTGTAAAGAATATTTCGACAACTCATGATGTTAATTCGAGTGTCAGAAATTTATTATGAACGAAAGTATTACGAAAAGCTTATACACATATGTCTAATGAGATTTAGAGCGATAAAAAGTATAAATGAATTTGTTAAACAAAAATATTCATGGAAAGAAGTCAAACTTATATCTTTTGTTAAGAATATGAATATTTACTGATATTTCTTGAAAAGTTGTAATAAAATGTAAAGCTGAATTTAAACACGTGAAAAAGAAAGTTAACAAAGTTAAATCACAGGGTGATCAGAAAGTGAAAGTACAGAGATTTATTGCAGAAATGGAATTATGAACACGAGGCGAAGGTATATCAGTATAGAGGAGAAATGTTAAAGTAAAGGAAGTATATGTATTGAAGTGGAAGTTTATAGTTGAATTACCGTGCAAATTAAGGATATATAAACGTAAAAGGAGTTACGTAATTTTACGAAGGGAGGCTGAGGAGTCTCTAAGTTTTTCTAGTATTGATTGCAATAATTGTGAAGTTATGCGAGTGTATTGAAGGAAGATTCTGTACAGGGTGTTTAAGAGAGAAGGTAATTGTTGTATAATTATGAAAGAGGAGTGTGGAAACGAAGGTTAATGCCGTGCACGTCCAGTATTCACGTTTATCAGAAGATTGTTAACTCAGTAAAGAATTTCAGAACTTATTTCAGTATTTCATGATAAATAGATAAAGGTAAAAAGGAACAGTGCTTAGCTTAAATGTTTGTCACTTATGTTCAATTGATTATGACGAGTATTTATTACTTTCAACACGATAGTTGCGGTGTATGTTTGGATTTGATGTTTAAGAAAATAGAGTAGATGAAAGACTTATTGGAGGAAGAAAATTTAATCTTCGACATTATGAAGTGTAAAATTTGAAATTCATAAAAGAATGTATATATGCACATAGTTCATGAATAATTTTGATTAGATATGGAACTACGGTTCATAGTTGAAGCGGACCTGTATAAAATAGGGCAATACTTAGTAACATGCCGTTTCACATTTTCTAACTATATAAATGCCACGTGCAAATTTATTTTTCAGTTATTTTTGTTGAAGTGTCAGGGAGACACAATATTAAGGAAGGAAGCCAGTTTTTTATACTTGTTTTATTAGCTTAATAAACGGCTGGCGCTTTTTAGCGACTTAGTCAACTTTTATCTAAACTGATACCGTTTTCATTGTCGTCATCGTCGAAAATAGTACTACAAGGTATAGATACAGGCGCTCACTATAGATTAAACCTTATCACCCCTCGAGATTGGAGTTTCTCGATTTGCTCTAAATGTAAATGATAGTAGAAATTTGTACCTTGTCTAGTAGTACTATTTTCTTTACGAATAATATTTATCCTGTATGTTCCTGAATTTCCCAATTTTACTTATTAGGCATGGTAAGTTTGTGAGCTGGGTAACTTACATGTCTGCAATCCTTTTTCGAGCTGTGGATATAAGTACTGATGGGTTTCTTCGGGCGCATATAGATGATATTAATTAAATGGCGTGCCCATCCGTGGGGCATTCGAAAGGCATTCGAAAAGTATTCGAAGAGCATTCGAAAGAGCACTCGAGAGAAGAAGATGGAAGTACTCGAGAGTGAGGCCATATTAGTTTTGAAAAGAAAAATGCCGATCCCAAATTTAATGATTGTTGAGATGAACACAACATCAGGAGATTAGTGGAGTACACTATAGTTGTGAGGCATAATTCTTAAACCAGCTAACGACATTTGTCGTGTAATAGTAAATTTAAAATAAATTCATGTTGTTAAACATAGGTTAAGTGAGAGGATAGAATGACGCGATGTCAGTTCAGTAAAATGGGAGAACAAGTATACGAGATAACTCGCGATTAAAATAGTTGTAAGTAGGATTAAGATGTTCTATATATTCCATCACTGGTATAAAATGCATGCGTTGGTCCATCTGGATATTCACTGGTAATTTTTGTAGTCGATACTTCCCTAATTCTCAAGAAAAGAAGAATTATGTCAACGAATGATATGACGTTCATTCGAACGATGCTTGAAGCCATGAAGGAAGGTCAAAGTACGTTGACCAAAGACCTTGAAGCCCTCCACCAATTAACACATAACAACATTAAACAGTTGAAAACCGAGATACAGAAATCAGCAGCTACTGTAAAATCAGAAGTCAAGGCAGAGATATCAGTTGCTCAAACACTTACTACGGCTAGTATAACATTAGCACAGGAAGAAGCTAAGTTAGCTTTAGAGAAGGCCAGAAAGGAAGATAGACTAGCTAGAGAGAAGGAAAGAGAAGAAGTCAAGTTAGCTTTGGAAAAGGCAAATAGGATAAGAGCAGAGATAAGATTAGCTCAGGAAAAAGCTCGCGAGGAGGACAGGTTAAGTCAGGAGCAGGCTAGATTAGAAGATAGAAAGATCCAAGCCGAAATAAGAGCAGCACAAGAGGAAGTTAGGAAAAATCAGGAAAAAGCACAGGAGGAAGCTAGGAAAATACATGAGGAGGTCAGGAAAAATCAGAAAAAAAGCGCAGGAAGAAGCTAGGAAAAGTCAGGAAAAAGCTCAAAGAATTTTTGAAAGGGCAGGTAATGCACAGGAAGAATTAAAAGCCTCATTTGATCAAGTCAAACAGGACATGGCAGGAAAAGTGATAGAAATCCAATTAGCTAACAGTAATCACATGATAGAACTAGAACAGAAATTACAGGCTAGCATGAGCTCAATTAAGGAAGAAAATAACACTCATCATGTACACATTTCAGGGGCCCAGAACAAACTCAAGGAGCAACTTGACAATCTAAATGGCACTGTTGGTGAATTACAGGTCAAGTTGGAAGGTCAAAGTAAACTGATTGAAGAGGGTATAAATGTGGATATAAATGCTTCCATTGTAAAGGCAGTTACGGACATGAAGGAGGAGGTCGTAACAGTCACAACTCAAATCATATCAGAAATACACCATAAATTAGCAAATGACATTAAAGCTATAGAGTTATGTTCCAATATTAATGTTAGCAAGGTACGGGAAGATCTATCTAAGCGGATAGATACATTACAAGTTAATAACGTAGCCACGCTGACAGAGATTGTTAATAAAACAGATTTAACTAACTCAAACGAATTTGACAAAATTAAATGTACGGTCGATGAGATAAGCATAGAACTAGCGAAAATTCGATCAAAGCAGGACAAGGATACCAGCGAGATAGAACAGCAATTAAGGTCACTTACGATAGGAGATGCTACATTTTCATCTACGTTAAGAACTGAAGTCAGGGAGGACATCAGACAGGACTTGACGAGATTTTTTCAAGCAAGAGATGAAAAATTGAAAGAAGAAATAAGAAGATTAGAGGCTAGGACAGACAGGATAGAAGAGGATAAGGAAAGCGAGATCAGTCAACAGCAAATTCCGAAGTCCAATTTTAACTTCAGTCGAGAGCCATTTCAAACTGAAATAGGGGAATTTGGAGGAGATTTTGAACCTTATCAAAGTAGGTCAAATGCCAATGACATCGTAATCAAGAATAATGATGAGAAACCGAACAAATTCAGCGGAGTAGGCAATATTACTGCAGTAGAATTTCTGAGAGACATCAGGTCGTATTTAGAAGACAATAGGATACCTCGTGAAAGACATATGAGGGTCGTGGAAAAATACTTGGATTCAGAAGCGTTAGTATGGCACAGAGCTTTCAGATAAACGTATCAAACATTTGAAAAATTCGCTATAGCTCTGCAGAAACGATTTTGGAGCAAGGAACTTCAACAGGATATACGAGCAGAAATTTACTCTAAGAAGTATGCATATTCCAGTCCAACGAAATACGCAAGTTTCTTCACGAAACAATTAGCACGCTTGCAGTATTTGCAACCCCCTTTGGCGGAAAAAGACTTGGTTCACGCTATGTCATGCCAGTTACCAACAGAAGTTAGGAGGCACCTCATTTCGGCAAACGTGAAAACTCTAGAAGCAATGGCAGAAATATTGAGGAGGCTGGATCACACGTCTAATGGGTCCACCAACTCAACTGGAAATCAAAACCAGAGAGGTAGAAACCAGGAACCGAGAGAAATTCACACCATCCACATCGATCAAATGTAGCAAACAGAGGAGAACAAAAATGGAGTAGGTCCAACGAGATCCAGGTTGTATGGACAGAATCGATTTCGACCCGATTATCAAAGACCTAGAGAAGGAAGGCCATATGAAAATCAAAGATGGAGGAATAACTATTACACCAGGAACAATTATTATCGTAGAGAGGGATATTATAACCGAAATAACCCTACGAATAATTATGGATATCGGAGATATCCGAACTGGAGAAATACGAATAATTATTCAAGACAGCAACAGCAGCCAAGTCAACAAAATCAAGGTTGGAGGAATAATAACAATGTAAGAAGGTATTATGATGACAGGGAAAGAGAAAGTCAGGAATACCTAAGGAATCTCAGAGAAAGGAACGCGAGAGACCAAAATCAGGGACAACAGAACCTGAATCAAGAATCTCAACCTGGAACAAGCAGAGATAGAAGGAATGAAGACCCAGGAGGGGCACAAAAAAACGTCAAATTCCAAAAAGTGAAAGGGGAAGAAAACAGCACCGTAACCAGACATGAAATCCAGATTAATGAGTTGTATGAAGCCACGAATGAAGATCACCTGTATGAGAGAGAAGAGACAAAAACAGACAGAGTAGCAAGGTTACCGATTATAGAAATTATATCAGAAGGAGAATGCCTGAGAACACTACTAGATACAGGAGCAACAGCATCAATTTTATCAGAGAACTGTTTTCACTGATTGAAGGATGGAAATTCACTTATAGCAATGCCCGTTTCAACCATTAAAGTCAGGGGCGTATTTAACGACAAGACCATGAAATGTAAAGTCCAAGCACTAATGGAATTCTCTATAAATGAATACAGATATAAGCAGGTATTCATAGTCTTGAGCCAGATAAATTTTGATGCTATTTTAGGCATTGATTTTATAACAAAGACTGGAGCTGTGATCGATTTACGAAATGGAGTCATAAGATTTAATGAAGGCCTACATCAATCAGAGGATACGACGAAGGATGAGAATGAGTGTAGTCTGATTGACGAAACTACAGAAGAAAATCTTGTGAAGATTGTAATGGAAGTTGAAGCAGAAGGAATACCTCACTATGGCAGGAAGATTGAGAATTTTGAAGATCAGAGGGAGAAATTGGAAGAATTGATCACGACTTATGCAGACATTTTTGATAACAAGCCAGGCATTATAAGAGGATATAAATATCAGATTAAGCTCGCTGATGACACACCTTTTCAGAAGAAATTGTATCCAATTCCGGAGAAGTATCAAGCTGAAGTGACAGAGCTCATAAAAGGCATGGAAAAAGAAGGGATTATAAGAAAGCAAGCCACTCCTTATTTAAAACCACTTACTGTTGTGAAGAAAGCAGATGGTAGTCTTAGACTATGTTTAGATGCCAGGGGCATAAATACTCTTCTGCTGAAAGAATTCGACAGGCCACCGAAAATTAGAGAACTACTGAGGAGATTCAAGAATAAAACCTGTTTCTCAGTGATTGATTTAACTGCAGCATTTCATCAAATAGAGCTTACAGAAGACAGCAAATGTTATACAGGGTTCATGTTCAATCAAACCTGTTATGTATACCAAAGAGTACCATATGGATTGGTAAATTCAAGTCCAGCACTTATCAGAGCCTTGGATGACAAGTTGAGTGAAGAAGTGAAACAATTTGCTATTTGCTACGTGGATGATATCATCATATCTTCAGAGACACCAGAGCAACATTTCATGCATTTGACGAAGCTATTTGATAACCTCAGAAGTGCAAACATCCAGGTGAAATTGGATAAATGTCATTTCTTTCAAGAAAATATCAACTTTCTTGGGCATACTATAGACAGATTTGGTTACCATCCGAATGAAGACAAGATTGAAGCAATTTTGAAATTTCCAACACCCAAGAAAATCAAAGACATCAGAGCTTTTGCGGGTCTTTGTCAGTTTTTCAGTAGTCATTGTCCACGTTATTCAGAAATCATGGCACCTCTACATGAGCTTCTCAAGAAGAACAATAGATGGAAATGGGATGCAGCTGCTGAGAATGCCTTTATTCAAGCAAAGGAAATGCTCAGAGATAACATCAAGTTCCAGTACCCAGATTTTGAAAGAACATTCATCATAGAAACGGACGCTTCACGAGTTGGTATTAGTGCAGTCTTATATCAGAAGGATCAAGATGGCAATCCTCACTATATTTCATTCAGCAGTAGGAAGTTACGCACGCACGAGCTGAATTACTTCACGACGGAGCTTGAAGCTTTAGCCGTCATAAATGCTCTAAAAAATTGGAAGAAATTATTGCTGGGACACAAGATCATAATCAGAACGGATCATAAAGCACTAGAATTCATGTTGAAGTCAGACTTGTCAAGCGATAGGATGACCAGATGGACCATGTTTTTGCAACAATTTGATGCCACGATAGTACATGTACCTGGAAAAGACAACCTTCTAGCTGATATTCTTTCCAGACATCCGATTCCTGAGAGAGATGTGAGAGTTAATGTTATCCAGACAGATGCAGAAGATCAAGAAACGCTGGATAAACTGAGAAGAATTCCTCTTTTTCAAGAGAAGCATGCACCATTCAGGAACATTTATCGATTTTTGTCAGGGAGAATGACAAGGAGGCACGTCTCATACTTCGAAACGAGAAGGAAAGCTAGACACTATATTCTCGTGGGAGAAACTGTATGTAAATACATTGATGCCAGACATACGAAAGTACGAGTTGCTATTCCACCAGAACTTATTGTGCCACTAATTTGGTTAGTACACAAAAGTATAGGCCACGGAGGAGTTGACAAAACATACTATACCATGTTAGAAAAATTCTACTGGATTAATATGAGAGAATCCATAACCATAGTGATCAGATCTTGTGAACTATGTCAGAAGAATAAATATAATTCTGAACTATTGAAGGAGAGACCTAAAGCGATTATTCCGACGAAACCATTGGAATTGTTTAGTCAGGATATTTTTGGACCTGCACCTAAAGGAGACAGAGGAAACCAGTATTTGTTAGTTACAATGGATGTATTCTCCAAAATTGTAATGCTCAATCCCATGCAGAAAGCAACAACGAGGAATGTTTTATATCACCTGGAGAGGAACAATATTCCAAAGTTGGGAAAACCAGAGAGACTATTAACAGACCATGGAACGCAATTAACTTCTGCAGAATTTCAGGGAGCGATGGATAGGTTGGATATTGTTCACTTATTTTCATCAGTTCGAAGCCCAGAGACGAATCCTATTGAAAGAACAATGCTGGAATTTTCAAAGTACATTCGCTTGTATAGTGTAGATAATCATGCGAATTGGTTAAAGATTGTACCACTAGTGGAATTTTGCATTAATAATACGAGACATGAGAGCACCAACGATATTCCAGTCATGTTGCATTTTGAAGAGAAACCCGTACGACCATGGAACGGAATCTTCAATATTCCGGAAGATAACGAACCACCGATGGACCAGAGAATCGAAGAAGCGAGGATCCAGTTGAGCAAAGCGGCTGAGAAGAGATTAAAACGTTTAGAAGGGAAGAGATACAGTGGACCGCTACGAGAAGATGACCTTGTATTAGTCAGGATTCACGTGAAAGCTGACGTACTGAAAAAAGTGTATATCAAATTCAGTAACCTATTCAGAGGACCGTTCAAAGTAGATACAGTCTACGGAAATAATTGCTATAAAATTGTAAGAGTGGAAGATAATAGATCCATTGGAAAATTCAACCATTCCAAATTGAAAAGATTTTACCCACAGATACAGTAAAATAAATAAATTCAGTCTCAAGAACAGAGAAAATTTACTGGTATTAGAGAAAGTACAGGCTATACTTTACTTTAAATTAGCAACGGGGAAATGCGCCAGAATTTATTGAAGGTCATTACTCAAGAACTGATCTGGAGATGAACCAAGACCCCAGAAAATAAATGAGTGGATACAAATTTTTATTTATAAAAAATTTGAGAAATATGGGAAAAACTGTATGAAAATGAGTGAAATACTATAGATCTTATGCATTTATAAAAGGCAAGGAAGTAGGAATGATTTAAAGATGAACATGTATTCCATTATATGAATGTGGGAGGTCCATATTACGAGAAACATCACGCCACTTGAAGCGAGAGTTACGTCATGAGAGAGGGGAAGTTACGAAGGTCGAACTGCGGACTGAAGTGAGGAGAGGTTGTAGGAGTTACGTCACACCACGAGAGGAGAGGAAGAGAGACTGGAACTTGAGGACTGCGGAGAACAGGACGAGAGAGTTCTTTCCAATTTGAGATTTGAACGAGACAAGACCTCGAGCAGAAACGAGTTTTCTTATAATAGTGCTACGGTTCATAAAAGTTGGAAGCGGAGAAGAGTGCAATTCCAGAACTTACAGCAACTTAGGAGCAAGCTACAACCCATAAAGCAGAACGGAACAGTACAACCATATATTGCAGTGCTTATGCAAAGTAGTTCCACATAGCATGAAACATTTCGACGAGAATCTACTCAGTATTTCTACGTGTAAAAGCATATTCGAACATTACATTGAAAATGCAAGTTAAAAGTCAGCAACGGGGAGGTCTTAATTACATTATCAGAAATATGAATATTACCATGTGCTAAGCTAAAAGCATAGGGAAGTAAAGACTACAAAGATGTCAGTTGAATTCCAGATTCACTAACATGAAAGGCGCAACAAAATATCTACGCAAAGCGCAACATCACCGAGCAAAACTCATACTTTTCTACGAGAGTTTTAACACAACTTGAAATACGGAAAACGCTTGCATAAACGACAATATTCCACCGTGATGTCTATTCTGAAGAAAACCGATGTCTATTCTGAAGAAACCCGATGTCTATTCTGAAGAAACCCAGATGTCTATTCTGAAGAGATGGAGAATCGAAGCCAGGCTACTTGCAGTGAACGGAGAACGGAGAGCTGGCAGAGCTGTTCACGGCGAGGTCATTCACCACGATTCCAGCTGGGTTCTGTCACAAACCGGTCTTCATAGCTGTGGGCGATGCTATGGAACACGACAAGTTTGGTTTGGGAGCAGAGATGCAGGTATTTTCAACAGTCCAGAAGCCAACACACAAGGTAGTGAAGAAATTGTCTTTTATCATGTAGAATTGTAGTTATGTTCTGTGATTATCCAATTGACCAACCGCATATTTTTAAACCGCATTTTAACCAGTATTTTCAACAGCATTTTTTTAACTGCATTATTTAAAACGTATAATTTTGTCAAAGTAATTATATTTGTATATATCTTGTTATAGTGATTTTTCGTATTTTTCTACGGAGTTATTTGCCTTGTTCTTGAAAATTTCAGTCACTTGGACGAAATTTCGGCATGTTGATGCTATTAACAGTAATGTTATATTAAAGTAAAATCGTGTAATATTTTCATATTTGCGTTAGATTTAATTTAATTAAATCTGTTTTATCGCAGCGATGGAATATAATGGAATTGTTCAGAGGAACTTAGAACAAATTGTTTAGAGGAAAGCAAATTATTTAAAAGAATATAAATGAATTATTTAAAGGAATATACATGAATTATTTAATAGAATATAAATGAATTATTTAAAAAGAATATAAATTAATTGTTTAGAGGAATATGAAGCAAATTATTTTAAAGAATGTAGAGTGAACTATTTAAAAGGAATAGAACGTTAAATGAACTAAAGAAGGAGTAAGATTGTAATTGAAGTAAAATGAAGTTTATTGGAGCAAATTTAAGTACAGTATATTTAATAAGTAACGTCACGAAGTGTAAAGAATATTTCGACAACTCATGATGTTGATTCGAGTGTCAGAAATTTATTATTAACGAAAGTATTACGAAAAGCTTATACACATATGTCTAATGAGATTTAGAGCGTTAAAAAGTATAAATGAATTTGTTAAACAAAAATATTCATGGAAAGATGTCAAACTTATATCTTTTGTTAAGAATATGAATATTTACTGATATTTCTTGAAAAGTTGTAATAAAATGTAAAGCTGAATTTAAACACGTGAAAAAGAAAGTTAACAAAGTTAAATCACAGGGTGATCAGAAAGTGAAAGTACAGAGATTTATTGCAGAAATGGAATTATGAGCACGAGGCGAAGGTATACCAGTATAGAGGAGAAATGTTAAAGTAAAGGAAGTATATTTATTGAAGTGGAAGTTTATAGTTGAATTACCGTGCAAATTAAGGAGATATAAACGTAAAAGGAGTTACGTAATTTTACGAAGGGAGGCTGAGGAGTCTCTAAGTTTTTCTAGTATTGATTGCAATAATTGTGAAGTTATGTGAGTGTATTGAAGGAAGATTCTGTACAGGGTGTTTAAGAGAGAAAGTAATTGTTGTATAATTATGAAAGAGGAGTGTGGAAACGAAGGTTAATGCCGTGCACGTCCAGTATTCACGTTTATCAGAAGATTGTTAACTCAGTAAAGAATTTCAGAACTTATTTCAGTATTTCATGATAAATAGATAAAGGTAAAAAGGAACAGTGCTTAGCTTAAATGTTTGTCACTTATGTTCAATTGATTATGACGAGTATTTATTACTTTCAACACGATAGTTGCGGTGTATGTTTGGATTTGATGTTTAAGAAAATTGAGTAGATGAAAGACTTATTGGAGGAATAAAATTTAATCTTCGACATTATGAAGTGTAAAATTTGAAATTCATAAAAGAATGTATATATGCACATAGTTCATGAATAATTTTGATTAGATATGGAACTACGGTTCATAGTTGAAGCGGACCTGTATAAAATAGGGCAATACTTAGTAACACGCCGTTTCACATTTTCTAACTATATAAATGCCACGTGCAAATTTATTTTTCAGTTATTTTTGTTGAAGTGTCAGGGAGACACAATATTAAGGAAGGAAGCCAGTTTTTTATACTTGTTTTATTAGCTTAATAAATGGCTGGCGCTTTTTAGCGACTTAGTCAAATTTTATCTAAACTGATACCGTTTTCATTGTCGTCATCGTCGAAAATAGTACTACAAGGTATAGATACAGGCGCTCACTATAGATTAAACCTTATCACCCCTCGAGATTGGAGTTTCTCGATTTGTTCTAAATGTAAAGGATAGTAGAAATTTGTACCTTGTCTAGTAGTACTATTTTCTTTATTAATAATATTTATCCTGTATGTTCCTTAAATTCCCAATTTTACTTATTAGGCATGGTAAGTTTGTGAGATGGGTAACTTACATGTCTGCAATCCTTTTTCGAGCTGTGGATATAAGTACTGATGGGTTTCTTCGGGCGCAGTACCATGTTTTGACTTCCGGAAAATTTCGACATATCTTCGTGTTTCACATCCCCCAGACCCCAATACCACCGTCAGTTCAAAAGTTTATATATAATTTATGTATATATGTATATCAGTTTCTTGTGGACACGATAACTGCCGTAATTTTGCACTAATCACTTTGAATTTTTTACCGAACATGTATACCTATAAAATCTCGGTCGAGTTCGTTACTGGGCTAAATCGGTCGAAGGGGGTGAAACTGGGGGGCTTTTTTTTTCGAAAAAGTGAAATATTGCTATAACTCTCTTAATATGTGAAATATCGAATCCGTTCAAAGTTCATACTATGTCGGATAAAGCCCAAAAATTTATGTTTGAAGAGTTTTTTTTATGGCACCAACCATTGACCAAAGGGGTGGGGAAAAGTGGTTTTTTCGGGAAACATTAATCATATCTCTCTTAATAGGCACAATATCAAAACCGTACAAAATGGACAATATTCCCCTGATAATTACCTAAAATTTTTGTCTGAAAGAATTTTTGATATGACCCATCATTATGCCAAGGGATGAGAAAAATGATTTTGAAATTATGAGAAAATGCCTAGAGCTATCAGTGGTTGCCATGGCAACACTACTAAATTGATGAGGGATGAGCCATCAGACGTCACCATGACAACGCACATGCACGAGATCAGATTCAGATTTCCATCTAACTAAGTATGAAGCGGCTTCGGTGACGTAACTGGTAGCATGCTAAACTTCTATGCCCAAGGTCGCGGGTTCAAAGCCTGCCAAAGTCGTCGGATTTTCTAAGAGCGCTAAAAATCTCTCAGTATGCTTTCCTTTGGAGGGGAAGTTCCAACGTTCGTTGCGAGTTGCTGGTTGCGGTGGTATCTAGTAGCCAAGTTCACAGCTAGGTGTCACTGACCGTAGTATCTGGTAGCAACATTAGGAACTACTGCTTGAAATTGACCATCTACAGTCCTTACTTGAATTACAGACTAATACAGCCATCACAATTCACACCGTTTATCAGACAGATTCTACACTCACCCAAAGTGCACGGGGTTACATGACCGCGTTGTCGCAGCCCCTAAACTGAGGAACCAACCAAAATCTCTGGGGGTGATATAATTTTGCGTGAAGAAGTAACAGACCGTTACATAGTTACACATCAGTGTCGAAACCTTGCATAAGGACAGTGTGACCACAAGTATAAAAATGGACTCCAAATGACAAGAAGGTTACCGTCATCATAAGACAATAAAATGTTTATAATATGCATAAAATGACGAAAAACAAAGTTAATTAATCTCCAATTATAAAATACTTTCTGGCAATAAATGAGGTCTGATCCTTCTACGAAAACCTGCATATTCTGCCTATTTTCGCCGATCCCCAAGTTTGTCCGGTGAAATCTACCTCCGACTTCCGGCGTGCCGAGAGGACTTTCTTTTAAATTTAAGTACTGCAACTTAGAATTTTTTAAATAGTTCCAACTTTTGCCGCCAAGCGCCACCGTCAACGACTACTAGGCCAAGTTCAGAACTTAGCTACTAGACGCAACCGCAGTCGGCTCTTGGCAACGAACGTAGAAACCTAAGAGCGTTGTTTACATTCTTAACCTATCCAATTTAGCTTCACACAGGTGCAATTAGTGGGAGGTTTTTTAACATGCCATAAATCTATGACATGGGACTGCCGGCTTTACTTCCCTTCCAAAGGAAGGCATACTGAGGGATTTTTAACGCTCTTAAAAAATCCGACGGCTGTGGCCGGGTTTGAACCCCCTATCTTGGGCATAGAAGCTCAGCATGCTACCAACTATGCCTCCGAAGCCGCCAAAACGGTCCATAACAAGAATTGTTTTATGTATTGACACATTGTAAATGATATGACAAGTAGAGTCATTTGTTTCTATAAATAGGATGGTAGTTATTAAGTTAAGTTGTTTGAAATTGTTGTTAAAGGAAGGTCACGAGAGTACAATTTCATTAGAGAAAGTCATAATTTTATAAATTATTTATTTAGCGTATGGCTTTTAGTGCCGGGAGTGTCCGAGGACATGTTCGGCTCGCCAGAGGCTGTAGCTGCTTCAATGCGGACACCCACTGGGTGAGCTACAAGTTCCGTTCAATTTCAAGTAGTTCAAACTTTCGCTACCAGATGTCACTGACACCTAGGATGAACATTGGAACTTTGATAGAGCGTTTCAACGAAATCTAACCTGAAAATTTAGCTTCACACAAGTTTAATTAGTGGAAGGTTCTTTTGCATGTCATAAATCTAGGACATGGGACCGCTGGCTTTACTTCTCCTCCGAAGGAAGGCATACTGAAGGATTTTAACGCTCTTAAAAATCCCATGACTTCGGCCGGGTTTGAACCCGCGATCTAGTGCATGGAAGCTCAGCGTGCTACCGACTACGCCACCGAAGCCGCATTTTAGAAATGATTGGATATATATAAAGCACGATTATTGCAAGAAGTTTCAATATTAAAATATGAGAAAGCACAGGTATAACAAGTAGTCCCGTGACGAACTAAAGAGCCTACTTTTCTTAAAATTTAAGATGTATGCCAATATACACCTATCTAGAATAATGACGAAATCAAGTTGGTATAACTAACATTTCTAGTACTTCAGTATGTAAAACACCTGAAATAGTGTAGCCTAATAGAGTAACTTACTAAAGTTGTCAGCCCTGGCGACTCTCAATATATTCTAAGTTCCATCTCTTAAGGTATGGAATGCACATACCGTACAAAATTTGGTTGACGTCTAATGGATAGTATGGACATTACAGTATATGCTATTTGATAATGAATTTTTCAAATCATGTTGGGAACAATGTCATGTATGTGACGCTCAGAATCAATCTGAAATATTACGATCTATTATAGTGCCAAGTTCGGATAAAAACCATTTGTTAGTATAGAAGTTACATGTAATTAAAATTTGAAATTATCAGAAAGCTTAGAATCATGTTGGCAGCACTGAGGTATACTAGAATGTCAGGTACTATACGTGTGCAAAGTTTAGAGCTGAAGGATTGAATACTTCTGATATATTGATATTAGGATAAAAAAAAAATAGAGAGAGCAATTATTAACAGTTGGCAGCCCTGCGGGTTTTTTACGAATACGCATAGTCATAACTGTTATGGTTCACAAAGCACATATGAAATTTGGTTGAAATCCATTTGTTAGTATAGAAGTTATATACATTTAAAAACTGGACCTATCAGCAGGTTTAGAAACGTGTTGGCAGCACTGATGTATATAAGTTCAACCAAACTAAGGTAGAATGTCAGGTACTACACATGTGCAAAGTTTAGAGCTATTGGCTTGCATTCTTTCTGATATATTGATATTAGGGTTAAAAAATAGAGAGAACATTTATTAACAGTTGGTAGCCCTGCTGGCTCATTAGAATACGCACAGTCGTATCTGCTGTAGTACACACGAAATTTGGTTGAAATCCAATCGATAGTATACAAGTTACATGCATTTAGAAATTGGACCTATCGGCAGGTTTAGAATCATGTTGGCAACACTGGCATGTATTGACGTCTGAAAATTAATCTGTAATGTTAATATCTATATATGTGCCAATTTTGGAATAGTTCGCGTGCATAACATCTGAGATATCCAACATAGAGCTGAAATTGTAATTACGATTTGTCAGCAGTTGGTAGCACTAAGGTCGATTCCAAATATGGCCGTGAGATATTCAGGTATAGACCTTTACTCTTACCAATTTTGGTTTCGATAGATGTAGCCGTTTAGGAGTTGATAGGCACACACACACACACACACACACACACAGAGACGGACAGAAGGACAGACAGATACACACACATTTTCCCAGATCGAACTCATAAGTCTAATTTTGCAAAATGAGAAAAGAAGGCAAAAAATGTTGAATAATATATACCAATCGTTATGGATGTAGTCCAGAGTTGTAATTAAGTGAAATGTTAAGGTTAAGTTAGAAATGCTGTGCTATAAAATGTTAAAGTTAGCAATGACGTGCTATTGGAAACATTAAAGCGATTACACGGTGCTATTGAATAAAGGGAGCCACTGGTAATATGATTGAAAGAATTGATATTGTTGAAAATATTGCATTAAGGAAAGATTGTTGTTATTTCAAAAATAGTCCGTCATAGTATATTCGAGTCATGTAGAAAATTGTTGTCAGGCATTAGGATTATATCCCACGGTTGATCAGCTGATGTAATATAAATATTTGGTAGGAACTCTATGGTTAAAAGTAGAGTAATGGACGCAGTGGAGATCATCTGAATTATTGTTAACAAATAGTTATACGATGCAAAAGAACAGTAATGACTATTTTGAGAAATAAAATACCTCATCCTATTAATTTGAAATTAAGTTCCGATTTGGTAATGATGAATATGTTTTGAAGGAATTAAGATAGATCTTAGAAAACAGCTGATATAGGAATTTGTAGTAGTAATTTGAAGTTGTATCAATATGGCAATTATAGTAGAAATGTTTGACATTCAGTATTTATGAGTGGTAATAATAGTTAGAGAAATAATGTACATCAATTACTTATTTATATTTATTTATAGTTAGATCAAAGGAGATTAGTTACTTTAACAATACGTTTCATAATTTATTTCAATTGTTTAGATACGCATATCACCAGAAGAAACCATACGATGATGTTTATTTTTCAGGAAGTAAAGAGTACTTTAATTTTGAACATCTATGGACACTGTTGGAGGAAAAGGAGATTTAGTTAGCGATTTGCGCTTGTACATTTCTTAGTCTCCTTGAATATAGAAGGAACATTGTAGATTGCTAATCTTATTATATAATTCGCTAAGCTTAAGGTGTATGTATCACAAAACTCAAGCTCCTAAACCAGAAGGAGTAGAAGGTGTGGTTTGTACCAAAATCTTCCAAATTGTCTCAATAGTACAGGAATAATCTTGCATTTCTTGAAAAGTCAACGGAAATATATGTATTTGTTTATAAAGTGCCTTTAACCAAATAAACAGGACGATAGCCCCTGCGAGAACTCTGTCGCCTACAGCCCGCATAGCTAAGAACTGTTATTGTAATCAAGCCGTATTGAATAATTATGGATGATTTTTCTCCTTTTGTTAAATGTTGGAATTATAATCTTAGTTTTGAACTTAGAATTGTGTTTATACTATGGTTAACTGGATTAATTTGATGAAACCCCATCTACAAAAAAAACGCTCGTTATATCAAAATGATCTCAATATACAGCGCTAGTATGATTAGACCGAGTTACGTTGCATAGTATAAACGTAGATTTCCCATAATTAGAAGTAGTCTCGTCCATTGACCAGAGTAATGATTTAAGTCGGGGTTACTGTACCTTAGAGTCGCCGAATACGGGTGCAGCCTTATTGCATAACACTGTATAATAAAAAGGATTGTGGTCAAGGATGAGATTTTTCCAGCATGATAAAAGTACCGTAATATGCCTCTAAGAAGCTCAGCTCATTAATGATATCTTTTATTAACGTCATTGTTATTATACTGGACAATTTGCTGAGACTGAAGTGATCTTTTCTATGAAGAAAAAGTTAATCAACAGCAAAACAATTAATAAAACATTCTTTCATCAGAAATGAATCATATTAGGGTTACAGTAGAATACGTATGCGATAGTCAAACATCTATCATGGATGTGTGAAGCATTCTGCTGGTCTCATAACATTCCCTGGATATATAAATTGTGCTAAAAACAATCTCTCCACATAACATTCCTCGAACATATCGCTCGAATGTATACAAACCCCTCTCACTGTAAAATTCCGAGAACTTACCACATATATGTGCACACAAGAACTCATTATTCAGAATTCCCAGAACATGTCAAATGGTTTTGCAAAAAGCCCTTTCAATACACAATTCCCAGGACATGTCTTATTAGTGTGTTCAAATCCCGTCTTGCTACAACAACCATACACCCTATCACTTCGATATGCATAAATCCCTTCTCAAGAAATCATAGCATATGGACATGCACATATCGTTCACCTACGGCTCATCACATAAAATCATTCAGTTAATAAACTGCACTGAATATTGTATAAATGAGGCTTCCTGCAACTAAAGGTTTACATGTTTCTTCCGAAAAATATATGCTGCAGTGAAAGATGCTCTCTAATTCCAAAACGAATGGTACTTCCATGCATGAAATAAATATGACCAACTGTACAACTTGCGAGTATTGGGAAACATGTATCTACAACAATATTATAATATCCTGTAAACTGTAATTTACTTTTAATTCAAATCAGTAACCATTACTGTACCTTACAAGGTAAATTTAGTTCCGCATGGTTACATGAATGTGGCTGCTTTCCATTATAGAATACCAGCGTTCCATGTAGCTTACATATTGATTGTGGGTTAAAATATATTATGAATGTCCTACTGGCTAATGTGGATAAACATTTGTTGCTTCAGGAGTCTGCAAGCATGAAAACATGAATTAAGCTTGAAGTCACTAAATATTGGAATGTTTTCCTTCCAGTTTCCCTCCATTATAAATTTTCTGCACATACGGTACATACTTGTTGCTAAGGACGCTATGAATGAGCAAATTGTGTTGAAAATTAAGCCTTAAACCAAATGTCTATTGACATATTTCACATAAATACACTTCTTCTTCTTCTTCTACTACTTCTTCAAGTGCCTCGTCCTCTAAGAACATTGGCGATCAGTAGCATGATCCGCTGTTTGTCCATAGCTGTTCCAAACAGTGACACTGTACTAAGTCCAGACCACTGGCTTAAGTTCTTTAGCCAGGATATTCGTCTGCGTCCTGAACCCCTAATGCCATCAATCTTCCCTTGGATAATTTATTGCAAGAGGGGGTGTTTGTTTTTGCGCATGAAATGACCAAAGTATTCTAGTTTTCTCCTTTTGATGATGCTGAGAATTTCCGAGTCTTTGTTCATACGACGCAGTACTTCCACATTTATGACTTTAGCTGTCCATGATATCCATAAAATCTTGCTAAAAAAAATAGAGGGACAACATTTGAAGTACCTGCGGTAATTTGTCAGGAATGGGAGGAGTGAAACAGCCATGTTATCTGGGAAATCAAACCTGTATTTAAGGGAAATGTACATATCGTGTCACATCGTAGCACACATGTTCGTGCTATGACCTGAAATACAACACAATGTCGTCAACCAAACTGGAAAGTCCTTCCATGAATGCACAGAGGGCACAAACAGAAACAGTTTAATATCTGGTAGACCCTCCATATGCCCATATCCCATCTTCGAGGCATGCTACTGACATATCTGCAAACAGTTCCATGTGAAATTTTGTCCCACTCCTCCATAAGGGGCTCTGCAAGTTGTTCCAGAGTCTGATTTGCTACAGGTCGGGCCAGAAGTTGTCTGTCCAGCATACCCCATAAATACTCAAAGGGATTGAGGTTAGGACTCAGCCTAGGCCAGTCGAATGTTTCAATCGGGAAGCCCTGTAGAGTTTCCATGGTGGCTGCTGCAGGACACTCTCTGGCATTGTCATGATGCAGGGTAAACTGGGTACCCATTTCAACTGCAATGTGCATAACATAACCTAGTATAATCTTGTCGACGTACCTCTGAGCATAAAGTCGGCCTCTGTATATCTGAAGGTCCGATCAGCCATCAATTGTGATGCCACCTTTCATCATGACTAAGCCGCTGCCAAAGTTGTCCCTTTCCCGGACTGCTGCTTGAAAACAACGTTCACCACGACGATGGCAAACACGTATACGACCGTCGCACCGTGTGAGACGAAAGTGGGACTCGTCCGTAAACAACACATTGTGCCAGTGATGAAGTGGTCAGTCCCTATGATTTTTTAGATCCCGGGCGGTCGCCGAACACCGGTGGAGAGAACAATTCACCGCATATCAGTCGTCTCTGGCCAATGTCTTTTGTATTCTCCCTTGCCCTGGCTCTCGTGTGTATGAAGCAGTTTCACAAAATCGTTTTCAAACACTCCCAACAACAAATGAAGCCACATTAAGCTCTGTAAACACTCCATGAATAGACCAATATTCCTGCAGTAATGTCACTGTCCGAATACGTTCTGGTTCATTCAGATGCCTCATATCTAATGATGCAACGCACACCAAGCGGATAGTGACGTACTCGACACTTACACGCACTCGAGGACAGAGTGCGACATTGCTCGTCCATTTTACTCTATGGCATAGCACGAGACATGAGTCTACTACAACAAAGCCATGGCTATCCAACGACAAATGGAGGAGTCCTCGCATACCTTAAACATGTCAAAAGAATACGAGCAATAGTATATATCGTAATCACAGACTACACATAGAGTATACGCTATCGAATTCCAGTCCATCTAATTTCTTTGACAGTCTATAACTTGAACTAAAATTAGTTATTTGGTGTTTCTGTTACTAGTAAATTTAGCTTCTCATGTACCACATGAATCAGGCCACTCTGTTTTGATGTATATCTGGCTGGGCATATACCTCACGATTATGACTTCTGGCCACTACGAGCTACCATGCCTTGCTAGAAATAAAATTGTGTTGTAATCTTACTCCGTGTAACAGGCATTTACATATTATGAATGAAGGCACGTTTCACCAATCTTTTTCTTAATTTTATGAATAAAGCCAATGCCCATTTCCCTTTCTGCACGGCTCCGATATGGAATTTTGAAAACAAGCTGGCCGCGGACCAATTGAAAGAAACCGTCCCGGCATTTGCCTGGTGGTGAATATGGGAAACATTTTTCAGGACGTCCGAGGTGGGATTTGAAACCACGCTCTCCCGATGCCAGCGAGGCACGCTGCACAGTTCACGCAACGGTTTTGGTCGGTCATCCCCGGTTGGGCAGACGTACAGAGGAGAGTCGGTGTGCCTCAGGCATTTGCAATTGAAAGGGGAGATTCCAACCACTCATCTGGCAACTCGCGTATCAATTGCACATGCCTGAGGCTCACCGACTGTGCAACCGGTCCTCACTGGCCAAGTACCGTGGCGTGATCCGCAGCACGTTAGCACTCTCGGCCATCGATGCCGGTTCAATCTTACTTTCATCATGAGGTTTGCTTGTCTATGTACCACATGGGTATGGTTTCTGACGACTATGAACTATCATATGTCTTTTCAAATTTCCCTTATGAGTAAAGTTCATTTTGCTTGTACCACATGAGAACGGCCTCGTCCCACTATGAATCATCAAATGTTTCTGTAAGTTTCCTTTATCATTAAATTTAGAAGGACATATACCACATGAATACGGCTGTAGGCCAGTATGAACTATGGAATGTCTTTTCAAAATCTTGTTATTAGTTAACCAAACTTCGCATGTACCGCATTTCTGGGGATTTTGGCCGTTATGAATTGTCATGTGATTCGTATAGCTCCCCTTTTGAGTAAAGTTAGTATTGCATATACCACATGAGTATGGCTTCTGCCTACTATGAGTGCGCATGTGTGTAGTTAGGGCCCCTCTCTGAGTAAATCTGGCAGCACATACAGTACATGGGTATGGTCTTTGGCCACCATGGATTAATCCGTGATTGTCCAAATTATACTTCTCGGCAAATGAGGCACCACATGTTGTACATGAATATGGCCGTAGGCCAGCATGAACCTTTAGATGTCTTTTCAAATTTCCTTTTTGAGTAAAGTTGGCTTTGCATATCATACAAGAATATTGTTCCTGGACACTATGAATTTCGTATACATGTTTGGTTGCACTCTTTTTTTCAACAAATTTGGCATTACATTCACCACATGTATATTGCTTCTGGCCAATATGAACGAGCTTGTGTTTCAATAAGCTAATTTTATCGGTAAATTTAGCATTGCAAGTTACACATGAATATGGTGTTTGGCCTTTATGAAGAACCATGTGTTTCTTCAAGCTCCCTTTAGCCACAAAGATAGTATCGCACTTATCACATGAATTAGGTCTTTGGGGACTATCAATTAATATATCTGTTTTTATGTTACCATATTGATTGATAAAGGCACCACTTGTATCACTATTGAGGCCATTCCCCGCTGTGCGGACTAAAATTTGCCTCTGCAGTAAATGTGTTACTGAGCCACTGCTAGTATCACGTCTAGCAGCATAAGTTAATTTGTCAATGTTCTTTAATGCAATATCCGACGTAACTGGAAACATCAACCTGAAATAATTAGTTCTAATGAAAGTGCAGTATCCTATGCCTTTGATTTTATTGGATGATCAAGGAAAGTGATATATTTTTGAAATCTAGAGACCTATCTAGTAAATCATAAAAAGCACCTTTCATAGTTATCAGCACTAGGATAACTTTTCCATAATAATTACCTGGAACTGAGCTTGACTCTACTCTTGATGACTTAGAAATTATACAGTCTGAATAACTTGCCATTACATGTACACTGTATTATACAGATAATATGTTATTTCAATTCGTAGGTACTCGCTCTCTTGGATTGACGAGTTAATCCATCTCCAGCGCAGAAGGAGCGTTGGTATATGGGAGAAGGGTTAGATATACCATTTACATTTTTGCGCGATATTTGAAATTACCGTACACACTTAGTAAAGAAAAGGGATTATCATGATGACCAAGTGGTGGTCTTTTCAAATATTCCCGAGGATACGAATCTCAGAGAGAAGCAATTCTTACAGATTTTAATTTTGGTGCTAAATAGCTGACCGTGTCAGCAAAACCGATTGAAATAACAAATAGTGGACAGTCATTTTGAATAGTAAAGTTTTGTAACATATAGAGACTGTCCAGGATCATGAACGCTTTCCTCCCTTACCCCACGGACTTAACTAACGATTGATTCGTGTGTTGAGACAATGTATGACGTCACAATTATATACGCGACAAGATGTGTCAAGTGAGAAAGAGTGTTAGCCATGAAGGTTCGAAGGGGTCGACCTTTTTGGTTCTTGGGCGAGCAATATGAAGGAGAAAAAGAAGAGAATTATGAATAAGGAGAAATTGTTAGTTATGTTGATTTTTATGGATATGCACTCAATGAAATCATTACATGGCTCTCATTTCGTAATTTAAAAAACATACTTATGAATATGGTCGGTGGGTTAGTTGCGTTGTTTCTGGGGTATGTATTCCATAAAATCTTCACATGACCTTAATTTTTGTATTTTCTTTTAAGGATAATTGACAACTATTGTTTTGTGCTTGTATGCATTTTCAGAAAGAGTTTAAGCGTTGCAAAAATTGTATTTGTTGAAGTATAGTGTTACCATGTCAGTTAGTCTGGGCTTAATTTTCCGATGGCTTATTTGTAATATTTCACTGAGTCTTCGTTACGTTATGTAATTGTCTTCAGTGCACCACGTTCGTGCAGCTTTGATAATAATTCTTTTGTTGGCCTTCATGTTCTTCATACTTAATTGATTGTTTTCTTTATACCTTGCAGTTCTATCGTCTTTCACATTGGGACCTGTTCTATAGGATCCTTGTACTGTAAAGACAGTATTATTTTGAAACAAGCTTTAAATATAATGTGATAATTAAGCCCATCAATGCAGAGGATATTGCTTTATGAAGTACGTCGTTACGTTAGGGTTTATTTTCACCTGATGAAAGTTTGCTAAACATTGTTTAATTTAGACTTCTTGCATGGTCTGTTTGTTTGTGTTACATTTTAAATTTGATTTGTTCACTTTGTTAAAATTTTTATTTCCATGAACACTACTAATGAAAACCAACGATTACAATGGCATACGTCAAAATCAACCATAGAACACAAAGGCGATTGGTTGGGGACCGTCTTCATTTTCCATATCTCCTCAAATTTTTTCATTGAAACAGAATATTTACAACAAACATTCCAACCCATGCTCCACTCAGCAAAGAGTTCCTCATCTCATATAAACACCTATCAAGATTTTTATAGAACAATTTTTAGTCTATTTATGGTCATAGAAACAAGAAACTTCTTTTAGATTTATGTTATTTTTTTACAAAATTATATTATTAAATTTGGTTGGTTGGTTGGTTCCTCACTTTAGGGGCTGCAACAACGTGGTCATGTAGCCCCGTGTACTTTGGGTGTTTGTACAGTCTGTCTGATAACCGGTGTTAATTGTGATGACTGTATTAGTGTGTGTTATCTGTCTTCAATTCAAGTAAGGACTGCATACATTGAATTTTTCAAGTAGTTCCTACTTTTGCCGCCAAACGCCTCCGTCAACGACTACTAGTTCAGAACTTGGTTGCCAGACGCCACCGCAGTCGGTTCCTGGCGACGAACGTCAGAACCTAAGAGAGTTTGTAAAATGTTTAACATATAATAATAATAATATCGTATGGCCTCGGTGCCTGGTGCAAGCTTTGTTAATTGACACCCAGAGGGTGTTTAACATATAATTTAGCTTCACACCGGTGTAATTAGTGAAAGGTTCTTTAACATGCCATAATTCTATGATATGGGATCGCTGGCTTTACTTCCCCCCCCCCCCCCCAAAGGAAGGCACCCTGAAGGATTTTTAAAGCTCTTAAAAAATCCGACGACTTTGGCTGGGTTTGAAACCGCGATCTTGAGCATAGAAGCTGAGCATGCTACCAACTACGCCACCGATCCCACCTATTATCAAATTTAAAGCCAACAATTCAGACCAATCTGTTTATTTTAATATATGTTTTATAAACATTCCTAATTCGAAATACCAAGTTCAATTATTGATTCAAAAGCTTTGCTCTCAGTATACCATTAGTTTCTTCTTCTTTGAAAAACTAAAGGAGGCCATAATGTGGCCGAAACTAGTATTTAATTAATACATATTGATTTTAAACTTTTATTGACTAATGTGTATTAGATTTAATAAACACCTGTGTATATCTCTATTTAGATTGATTGTCAACAAGGAATCAATAAATATGATTAAGTTAATTTCAATGTCACTTGTGCCACAGTCTTTTGAATATGTTTCTATGCTAGGGTTTAATTCATGTCACCACCATTTTCAACTCCTGTATGTATAATAAATCCATGTCTTTCACGCATGGGAAATAACCTTCCTCTTTTATTCTCGAGACTGATATTCCTTAACAGTTATACACCAACGTGTCACCGACTTCTTGTGAGCTGATGCGCATATGAAATTTGTAACATACCATCAATTAGTATAATCTTCTGTTTCATACCTTTCAAAATTTCCCTCATTACAATATTAATACCTACGGGGAAGCATACGTAAAATATTGGATTAAGCGAGGGGTTGGGTAGAATATAAGTGGTGTCAATACAAAGCTCCCTTCAAGTGAACATTTTCAAAGCATATGGCGAGGTACCGTCATTCGACATCCTAAGTCATTGATAGCCGTGGTGCCCCAGGTACAAGACACAACTAATAAAAAGACTAGAAAAAAGCAAGGTCAGGATATCAGTTACCCAAGCGGTGGTCCAGGCAGGGTGTACCTAGATCCTCCAAAAGAATCTCACCTTGTGCACTTAGACAAAACCCCGGAACAAATACGGCAAAATCCTAAACATTTGCTGGATTTAGATTGTTTGACTGAAACAGTCAAAACTCAAATAACTCCACAAGAGTTGATTTATCAAGCTGATTCAGTCTGACGTGCTCTTCAAGGCATAAACTGAGAGAGAAACCTATGAGAATTTCCTTATAAGAGCGAGGTACCAGACTAACAAACAACATTTTCTAAAATACTTCAGGTTGTGAGAACAGTGAATAAGAATTGGTAATTTGGGGGATGCTAAATAGAAAGTTAATATAATGTACTTCTATGGTGAGACAGGGAGTAGCAAGAATAATAAGTTCAATTACAGATACAATGAGACGCATAACCTTATGCTGCAAAAGACTTTGCATATAAGACATTCTTAATTATGCATATATTACAGGGTACGGATACTTTTTCATATTACGTTTTACACTTACTCATTTGAATGATTTCCACTTGCATCACTTTCTCCATCCAGGATTTCTTCTTTAATATCCTAGGGAAAAGATGAAACAATTTATTTTTTGCTATCAAATTTTCATACAAATAACAAAACATATTTACTGCACAGTTCAATTTAAGCACAGATATACTGCAATCGCTGAACGACAACCTAACACAAGTTTCATACTGCCCATCACATCTTACTGATTGACATGTTCACGATGCCTTCCCTAGGTCTGAAACTTATCATACACCATCACGCCATCACTACTTTAGAGAGAGAAAGAGAAACTGAGTTTAGTGCCTTAGGGAAATAATACCCTTAAGAATAAAAAAGTCTTATTTTTAAATTCTTAGCTGTAAGGGTCGTAGTACCTAAGAGGTCCACGTATCATTGCAAAACTAATGACATCTTAATAAGGTATAAAATATTCAGAAAAACCTCGTTTTTTACATAGTATACACCCTCATTGGAGCACTTTAACAAATAGTAGGCTTGAGACACAAGGTTGTTGGAACCAAATTACTTAATGAAAAAAGTCCTCTCGGCACGCCGGAAGGCGGAGGTAGATTTCACCGGGCAAATTCGGGGATAGGCGAAAATAGGCAAAATATGCAGGTTTTCGTAGAAGGATCAGACCTCATTTATTGCGAGAAAGTATTTTATAATTGGAGCTTAATTAATTTTGTTTTTCGTCATTTTATGCATATTTTAAACTTTTTATTATCTTATGGGGACGGTAACTTTCTTATCATTTGGGGTCCATTTTTATACTTGTGGTCACACTGTTCTTATGCAAGGTTTCGACACTGATGTGTAACTATCTAACGGTCTGTTACTTCTTCACGCAAAATTTTATCTCCCGCAGAGATTTTGGTTGTTTCGTCAGTCTAGGGACTGCGACAACGTGGTCATGTAACCCCGTGTACTTTGGGTGAGTGCAGAATCTGTCTGATAAACGGTGTGAATTGTGATGGCTGTACTAGTCTGTAATTCAGTTAAGGACTGCAGACGGTCAATTTCAAGCAGTAGTTCCTAATTTTGCTACCAAATACTACCGTCAACGACACCTAGCTGTGAACTTGGCTACTAGATGACACCGCAACCAGCAACTCGCAACGAACGTTGGAACTTCCCCTCCAAAGGAATGCATACTGAGGGATTTTTAGCGCTCTTAGAAAATCCAACGACTTCGGCTGGCTTTGAACCCGCGACCTTGGGCATAGAAGTTCAGCATGCTACCAGCAAGGCTACGTCACCGAAGCCGCTTCCCACATAGTCAGATAGAAAACTGAATGTCATCTCGTTGTCATGGCAACGTCTGATGGCTCATCCCTCATCAATTTAGAAGCGTTGTCATGGTAACCTATGATGACTCTTGGCATTTTCTTCTAATTCCGAAATATTTTTTCTCATCCCTTGGCGTAATGGTGGGTTGTATCAAAAATTCTTTCAGGCAAAAGTTATAGGTAATTATTAGGGGAATATCGACCCTTTTGTACGGTTTTGATATTGTGCCTATTAAGAGAGATATGATTAATGTTTCCCGAAAACCCCACTTTTTCCCACCCCTTTGGTCAATGGTTGGTGCTATCAAAAACTTTTCTAACATAAATTTTTGGGCCTTATCCAACACATAGTATGAACTTAGAATTGATTCGATATTTCTATTATTAAGAGAGTTATAGCGATATTTCACTTTTTCGAACCCCCCACCCCATTTTCACCCCCGTCGACCGATTGTGCCCATTAACGAACTCAACCGAGATTTTATAGGGATACATATTATGTAAACATTTCAAAGTGATTGGTGCAAAATTGCGGTAGTTATCGTGTCCACAAGAAAGTGATATATGTAGATACATATATACATACATTATATATAAACTTTTGAACTGACGGTGGTTTTGGGGTGTAGGGGATGTGAAACGCGAAGATATGTCAAAATTTTCCGGAAGTCGAAACATGGTACCCATTGCAATAGTTAGCTTTCTAATGAAATCTACCTAACAGTGTCCGATGAGGGTATTATTAAATTTGGAGTGCCCCGGGGATCAGTTTTGGGCCCACTACTCCTTCTTCTATATGTCAATGATATAACACAGAACCTGGATTCTCATAAGGAAATTTTATTTGCGGACGATACAACACTCGTAATAAAAGGTGAAACTAAACAGGTCTTACAGCAGTCTGTGATTCCGTTACAGAAGAATTAACCAAAAGGTCACAAGATAATCACATCATAATGAACTATAAAAAAACAGTATCTCTAAATTTACACATTAAACAGTGTAGGAATCCTGCGACGACCAATATAACGTTAAATAAATCAGAAACAAAGTTTTTAGGAATATGGATACAACATGATTTGAAATGGAATAAACATACACAATATCTGAATAATAAACTCGAACTGAATTCGATGTGCTTTGCGTTATGTATTTTGAAAACTTGCACAAGCATGCACACATTAAGAAACACATATTTTGCTTATTTCCATTCATACTTAAGATATGGGGTCATATTTTGCCGTATGTCACCAGATGTACTAAGCACGTTTAGGATACGAAAGAGGGCGATTAGAATTATGGCAAATGTAAACACTAGAGAATCATGTAGACCTCTGTTTAAAGATTTAAACATCTTCCCACCGCCCTGCATTCATATCTTTGAAAGTATTATGTTTTTAAAAAGAATTTAATGAATAATGACGTTTTCCATAAAACAAACAACCTTGTTCATAGGCATAACACGAGACAAATCAAATCATTCATATTCCACACACATAAGCATATCAAAGAGGGACTTGCCACACAGTAGTTAAATTATACAATAAACTACCCCAGTATATAAAATTGGCCCCAAAAATTAAAAAAAAAAACTATGAACGAATATTGAAAGCTTACCTGCAGTGTCAATAATTTTACTCTGTAGTTGAATATCTTAGCGTATAGGAGCGATGAAATCTATAATTATATTTTGCTTTTTATTTTAATTGTAATACCTAGCTGTAAGTTGCTGTATTTATACAATTAAGTTTTCATATTGTGATACTAGAAAAGGGGTAAATAGTTGTCCAAATATGATTATATCTCTTGAGATCCATTATTATAATATTATAAATAGTTATTGTATTTGTAATAAATACGGTACCTGTGACTTCTTTTATTTTATAGATGTAATTTCTGACGTGTCCTATATCAAAAATGTATCGTATACATGTAATTTATCAAACGGATAAATGAAAATCTAATCTAATGTAACGTTTGTGTCGTCAGTAATCAGTATGGATTTTTCTTGGAAAGAAGATGTGATTTATGGAGCTCCGGTAATTTGGGGTTTAGCTAGCCTCCTAGGCTAGTTCAAAATACTCCCCCAAGATTTGAAAACATCTAAGATATAGGGCACATTAATATTTCCTCCGTTGGGGTTTCTTTTAGGATTTCTATTTCATAATTGAAAATGTATAAATGGCCATGAAGGTATGTACTATTGTCAAATGTCTCTGAACGAATTATTTAACGTAATCTGTATTGGATTGGGTATGTGTGAGTTTATTAAGGTTTGATGTTTGATCTGTCTTTATGCTATTTATTTAGTTTCTGTTCTGCAGTTTAGAACTTGATCTTTCAGTACGATGTTGGTAAGTTAGTGAGGTTATAATGACCAATTATGAAATACAGATAATGTGAGTAATTTTTCAGTTTTCGAATATGTGTGTTCCTTGTGATTTTCAGAAAGAGTTCTTTTCATTTTAATTAAGTCAATCCAAGCCACGCTGTCTTGTGATAACGACAATCATCATTGTAGTTTGACCGAAGGTCCTTTTTCCTATGTATTTTATTTTAAATTAAGTCCTTCTTCCTCACCTTTCGATCCGTAGCATGATCCCATGTGGATATCGTGTAATGTACCGGTGTAACACCTTATGGTATTTATTTTATCTTTATTTGAAGTCATGGGCTCTTTGTCATGCTTACCAAGCATAATAACAATAACGCAATGTTATGGTTAAAATAATATTATGTGATTTTATTATGTGTATTTGGGTAGACATCTTGGAAATTCGTAAGATGCTGACGTATTCATATTGTACTCGTCATTTATTGATACCTTGAGCATTTCTAGCTAGATATATTATAGGGGTTTGTTTTATCTACTGAAGAAGGTAACCGAACCTTTATTTAATCTCTTCCTTTAATTATATTGCTGATTTCATTCTTCGAAGTTTGAGTTTCAACGTTTTACGGTTTAATTGATTTTCTTTTCCTGACTGAGTTGTCAGTTGCCAATTAATTTGATCTTATCGGGTTTATTATTTCACATCTTCTTGAATTCCTCGCTTTGATTATTTATTATATCGTTTCTTGTTTCATTGGTTTATTAATTTATATGCAATTAATTATTTGAAATTATATTTCCCTGAATAGATTTCAGTGTTTTTATCAATCGTAGACTTAGTAGTAGATAGTCTATCCAATTTAATTTTCTTAGATTATGTTAGCAAACGGTCCAGCACTTCCATTCATTTTATTTGTCTCTTTCAACCCGTGGAGGGAGAAAGGGGTTGTGTCATCTTGTAAAGCGGTATATAGTAGTAACCTGAAATAGTACTTACTACATGCACTTCTGAAGATGCTGTGTCTACTTCGATGCATGAAAACATCTTCGGTATAGTGTATTCTTCTCTTTTAATATCCCTGATATGATCAGTTTCATCCTGCCGAAAAATGACTGGTTTCACAAATTATGTTCCATTGCTAAGGTGGATTTACACTATATCTTACCTTGCACTGCAGGATTCAAAGAGTCAAGTAAACATTTATCTGGTAACAATTTCTTCCCAACACAATGCAACAAACAAGACCTAGAATATTACGCTTATTTATGAAGACAATGTAAGTTATTTCTTCAAGTTCACAAAATGAAATACATATGAGACTTGTGTGATTTATTTAGTAGCCTATATGAACATTATATTATTATTAAATTGATATTAATATAAATAACAGTTCCTGTAAAGAATAAATTGTGAAGGATTCAAGATACGAGAAATGAGATTGATAAATTGGTGCTTTATATATTTAATCGTAATAGGAATAACAAATTACATTCGATATACAGAATGGGCTTAAAAATGACAAATTGGTACTTTCAGAGGTGATCTAACTAGATAATACACGACCAAAATTTAGCTGTGTGACGACAATTTGGAGTTGTCTTCACCAGATAATCCATAGTGCATTGTCGAGGACACAAACTACACTTAAATGAATGGTCCATTGACTGTTCTTCACCACATTCACAAAACACATAATCGCAAAGAAAGACCCACTTCTGGATATTAGTCTTCGATCTCCCTACTCCATATCGTAGTCTGGAAAGACACTACCATGCTGTCCATGCTTCTGTATGACCCGCTGGGGGCCTTTCAGATTGGGGAAGGTGAGCGGTTCTGGACTTCCAAGAAGCAATCCTTGATAACTCTGGTGAATCCATTAAGGATTCAGTTATATGAAGGAAGCTTCTCCTGCATTTCTGGCGTGGGTGGGGTGGTTGGTAATTATACAGCGGGTGTGTTGGAGACGGAACAACCCTAGATCTTTCATAGTTGGCTGCCACATCTCGCCTGATATCAGAGGGTGAAATACCTGCCAATCAGTAGTTTATCATGTGGAGTGGGTCTTACACAGCGAGTAATGATTCTACAGGGTTCATTTAATGCAATTTCAACCTGCTTGGTGTGGCATGATCTATACCATGCAGGACACAGGACAGGCATATTTTGCTGCAGAATAACAGAGTGAAAAGGCAGAAGTTGTTATAAAATGACCTTGAGTCCCCCAACTTGAGCCAGATAATTTGCGAAGGATGCAGTTACTTGCAGATACCTCATTTTTAGTATTTAGACAATGTTTTCCATATGTGAGTGCACAGTCCAGAGTTATCACTAAATATTTGGGTGTGGCACAATGATCCAATATCTTACCTTCCCATGTCATTTGTAGTTTCCTCTTTGCCTGCCTGTTCTTGAGATGAAAGGCGCAGACTTGCGTTTTCAAAGGGTTTGGCTTCAGTTGATGTTCAGTATAATAATCACTAAGTTCTACTAGTGCTTCAGATAAACGTTCGAACTGAACTGCCTGGGTGGTGATAAAATGGTCATATGCATAAATCAAGCTCCTGGTGCCTGTTGGTAGAGAATGGTCGTTTGTATATAATTATGTCCAAGAGGATGTATGCTAAAACACTGCCTTGAGACAGTCCATTACTTTGGTCCTTCCAGAAACTATGCTGTCCTAGAAAGTCTACAAGGAATCTGCGGTTTTGTAGAAGACACCTGAATAATTCGGTCAGCTTAAAGTCCTTTGTCATCAGATAGAGTTTATTCAACAATGAGCGATAATTGACTGTATCGTAGGCAGCCGTTAAATCAATAAAGACAGCACCTGTAATTTTGGGGTTCTGAAATCCATCTTCAATATATTGAATGAGGTGAAGTATTTGTGATGTACAACTTTTATCTCTTCGAAAACCAGCTTGTTCCGGAATTAGGCAGGCTTCAATTATTTCAGTGATTCTTCCTAGAATCATGCGCTCGAATACCTTGAAAAGGTGGCAGAGCAATGAAATAGGTCTAAATTCTTCGGATCATGTGCTCTTTCTCTGGTTTAAGGACTGCTACGACTCGACTCTTCCTCCATATTTGGGGTATTTTACAGGTGTCAATTCAATTATTAAACAATTCTAGCAACCAACCTTTAACCACAGGTCCAAAATGTTTTACGTGATCCACACAAATATTGTCCAAACCAGCTTCCATTCTTCCAGTCGTTGATAGCCGCATTCAATTCTGAAATTGTAATGGGTTTAGAGAACAAGTTACCTTCTTGTTCATGTTCCCTTAGCATCTCCAATTTCGGTTTCTGACCTGTCTTTCCAGATTTGCCATTTTTTTTGATTTGCAGAAACATTAGAATGTGAGAAAGATCAATTCTGATCATAATTAAGGCGTCTGAGTAACCTCCATGCTTTCTGACTGTTCCTTCCCATTTCTATATCTTCCATCAGCTTTAACCACTGCAGTCGTTTTGTATCAGATATAGAAGAGAGAACTTTTCGCCCACTGGCAATAGTTTCGCCACTGAAAGGGTCTTGATTGAATTACATCCAAAAATTTGTCAACAGAGTTGATGACTGAGGACTTGAAGGTAACTTGTTCTACATCCTCTCGGAATGGCTGCTCTAGATCACACTCTAACGATATCGATGAATCAATCATTATCTTCAGCAACGGGACTGACTCTGATGATCTTCTCCTCGAGTAATGATGTGAACTGCTCCCAATTGGCTTTCTTGAAGTTGTACCTTCTTCGAAAAGGAACAGTCTGTAGTCTGACATATTATGGGACAATGTTGAGTGTTTAAAATAGGTGGGCAAAAAGATTTCACACACTGATTGGCGATAATCTCACTCACAAATATGAGGTCAGGATTATAGTCGCACTTCCATCATCGACTATCAAATGAAGGAGGTAGTTGTCTGTCATGTATGAGGAACAACTGGTGTGATACCGTCAACTTAAAAACAGCTTCTCCATTTTCATCATCATACCCTACTCACTGCTATGGCTATTAAAATCAATAAAAACAGACACTTTATGCATATTTAAATTTGGTGGTTAATGGGGTGTAAATAAAAATTAAATTTAAGCATTATAAGAAGTTAATGTGTGTTAGTTGAAACGCCTATGTAGTATCTATCTAATCCAAGTTTAATCATATTAAATAATATATTTAATGCACCCAAATTAGTTGAATAATATTATAACATATTAAAATCGTACATGTTTTAGCATGAACAATGATGCCTTCATCAGCGACAAATAACTGAAACCTGCCTGTTACGAGATTTGAATAATGCATGTGGTAATACTAGTATCCTTCCAAAATTGTTCAAAGGTCCTTTAGAAATATTAAAGAAAAAAGATGTCCGAACAATTAGCAATAAATTAAGTTAATTGCGGTACTCAGGAAATATAATGCATACAAGTTACAATTAATCAAAATTTAAAGCGCATTTAAAAAAATCTATTCCGAAACTCATTATGGATAAATAATATCCAATTTCTTATTTTGGTCATCTGTTGTTATTGAACTTTGCTTCCAAAATCTCTGTGAGAATGAACAGGTGCTCCAGCCAATTGCAGACTGAAACTCAGCAATTTTCCTACGTTCATGCTGTGTCTTGTGTGGGGTTTCACCTAGGAACACCAAGCAAGCTGAGTTTTAATTCACTGGCCGTAAAAAAACAATATACCGATCCCAGATTGGTATCCGTTCGTTAAACAAAAACCTCTGATTTGAGTACCGGTATACATGAAGTTCTTGTCAAGGTCATAGTTTTAGCATGTTGTCACATGTTCATGCAAGTACATCTATTAAGTGACACATTTATAAGATATTAACTTATGGTGTTTGAAGCCATTTTCAGTGTTGTTTTAGTAAACGATAGGTTGATGCTTTTCAGTCGGTGAACTCTATTGTAACCAAATGAGATGGGTTATTTCTTAATCCTGAAAAAACACATGCGATTAACAAAAACACTTGAATGACCAGTTTCGATCGTCAAGCGATCATCATCAGATACATTACACTTACGGTAGGCTATACAATTTATATCTGAATGTATTTACAATATATAGGACTTATTTAGTTACAGCATTAGTTGAGATAATTCAATAACTCGTCAATATTTGTTATAGTCTATGTGATGTTTTGTTAAAATACTGGAAGTGGTGCTTGTTTAGAGTGAATATGAGATGGTAGTTAAATGGTCAATTCAGGGATTTATTAATCTCATGTACATTTCTTTCAGGATTAAGAAATAACCCATCCCATTTGGGTAGAATCATGTTGACCGACTGAAAAACATCAAACTTTGGTTTATAAGATAATTGTATGACACATACATACAACCCATCGAAGTGACATAACGTCCATACTCCCATCCTTTATAAAAAAAATGACAAATGAGCTAGCACAATAAGGAGCCGTTTGTGCTGTAAATTGCTAGCAATCCTCCCCAGAACTAAGTTAAAGGTAAGTTATTCTTATTCTGGTATAGATGGTGGTTATGTACACAAGAAAAAACATTAGGATAGTTAGTTATTGTTGTTTTACGGGCGGAACTACGAGGTCATCTGCCCCTAACATTAAGATAACTCATAAAATAATTATATATGAACTGCAGCCAATGACCATAGCAGGGTATTTTAACTGAACGCCCATGGGCTCCCATTAATTCTATTTCAAGTAGTTCCAACTTTGGCTACCAGATGGCATTGTCACTGACACCTAGCGGCGAATGTTGAAACTTGATAGAGCGTTTCTAACCAACCAAATATAACCTACAAATTTGGCTACACACTACCAAGTGTAGTAGTAGGTTCTTTTACATGCCATAAATCTATGACACGGGCCTGCCAGCTTTAGTTCCCATGCAAAGGAAGGCATTTTCACGCTCTTATAGATCACTATAAATAAAATAGCACTTGATTTTTTTCTTTATTTATAAGTGGTTATTTTATTTAATCGAATAGCAATATTACAGAGCACGTAAAATCAATACTTCAAATCTTGCCTCATGTCTTTTTTCTCTCTGCCCACATTCCCTTCATCCTCTCTGATCTCTGCTTTCAGAGCTGTTCAATATTACATGGCTGCTTTCGTTGTCTTTCTTGTTCCTCCATGAAGATCACTTTTTGAATTTTGTCCCGAAATAAATTCCAATTATATGTGTGTGTAATGTCAAAGTCTACTGCCTTAAGATCCTTTAATGTCTGTGTAAACTACGCTGGTTGAACTTTAAGTTTTAAAATTTTATTAAAAGTTTGTTTTGTTAGCCTGACATTGTTCATTTTATTTAAATGCCCAATGTTAGACTCTATTGATAGTGAAGAAGATATCATTGCATATCAAATCATCTTCGTTTGAATATTTATAAACAACATACTTTTAGTATTAAAAAGGCATATTAAATAATACAAGTAACAGATAACTCATTAGAAATATGATTAGCGACGACCTAGGTAAGACCTATGCTTGGTATTCTGCCATAATTAGCACATCATATGATGTGGGATGCGGTGTAGGCTTCACCTATATGTAACCAACAATATCAGTCCCATTATACATGTAATGTTAGCACAGCATGCGGTGTAGGTTATATCTATGATAGCATGCAGAGTGCCATTAGAGTGAGCCTCCATTATTAATACAATAACATTATCTAATGTTAGCACAGCATGCAGTGTAGGTTATATCTACGATAGCATGTAGAGTGCCATTAGAGTGAGCCTCCATTATTAATACAATAACATTATCTAATGTTAGCACAGGATGTGGTGTAGGTTATATCTACGATAGCATGCAGAGTGCCATTAGACTGAGCCTCCATTATTAATACAATAACATTATCTAATGTTAGCACAGCAAGCGGTGTAGGTTATATCTACGATAGCATGCAGAGTGCCATTAGAGTGAGCCTCCGTTATTAATAAAATAATATTATCTAATGTTAGCACAGGATGTGGTGTAGGTTATATCTACGATAGCATGCAGAGTGCCATTAGAGTGAGCCTCCATTATTAATACAATAACATTATCTAATGTTAACACAGCAAGCGGTGTAGGTTATATCTACGGTAGCATGCAGAGTGCCATTAGAGTGAGCCTCCATTATTAATACAATAATATTATCTAATGTTAGCACAGGATGTGGTGTAGGTTATATCTACGATAGCATGCAGAGTGCCATTAGAGTGAGCCTCCATTATTAATACAATAACATTATCTAATGTTAGCACAGCAAGCGGTGTAGGTTATATCTACGATAGCATGCAGAGTGCCATTAGAGTGAGCCTCCATTATTAATACAATAACATTATCTAATGTTAGCACAGGATGTGGTGCAGGCTATATCTACGATAGCATGCAGAGTGCCATTAGAGTGAGCCTCCATTATTAATACAATAACATCATCTAATGTTAGCACAGGATGTGGTGTAGGCTATATCTACGATAGCATGCAGAGTGCCATTAGAGTGAGCCTCCGTTATTAATACAATAACATTATCCAATGTCAGCACAGCATGCGGTGAAGGTTATATCTACGATAGCTTGCAGAGTACCATTAGAGTGAGCCTCCATTATTAATACAATAACATTATCTAATGTTAGCACAGCATGCGGTGTAGGTTATATCTATGACAGCTTGCAGAGTGCCATTAGAGTGAGCCTCCATTGTTAATACAATAACATTATCTAATGTTAGCACAGGATGTGGTGTAGGTTATATCTTCGATAGCATGCAGAGTGCCATTAGAGTGAGCTTCCGTTATTAATACAATAACATTATCTAATGTTAGCACAGGATGTGGTGTAGGTTATATCTACGATAGCATGCAGAGTGCCATTAGAGTGAGCCTCCATTATTAATACAATAACATTATCTAATGTTAGCACATCATGCGGTGTAGGTTATATCTACGATAGCTTGCAGAGTACCATTAGAGTGAGCCTCCATTATTAATACAATAACATTATCTAATGTTAGCACAGCATGCGGTGTAGGTTATATCTACGATAGCATGCAGAGTACCATTAGAGTGAGACTCCATTATTAATACAATAACATTATCTAATGTTAGCACAGCATGTGGTGTAGGTTATATCTATGATAGCTTGCAGAGTGCCATTAGAGTGAGCCTCCATTATTAATACAATAACATTATCTAATGTTAGCACAGGATGTGGTGTAGGTTATATCTACGATAGCATGCAGAGTGCCATTAGAGTGAGCCTCCATTATTAATACAATAACATTATCTAATGTTAGCACAGCAAGCGATGTAGGTTATATCTACGATAGCATGCAGAGTGCCATTAGAGTGAGCCTCCATTGTTAATACAATAACATTATCTAATGTTAGCACAGGATGTGTTGTAGGTTATATCTACGATAGCATGCAGAGTGCCATTAGAGTGAGCCTCCATTATTAATACAATAACATTATCTAATGTTAGCACAGGATGTGGTGTAGGTTATATCTACGATAGCATGCAGAGTTCCATTAGAGTGAGCCTCCATTATTAATACAATAACATTATCTAATGTTAGCACAGCATGAGGTGTAGGTTATATCTACGATAGCTTGCAGAGTACCATTAGAGTGAGCCTCCATTATTAATACAATAACATTATCTAATGTTAGCAAAGCATGCGGTGTAGGTTATATCCACGATAGCATGCAGAGTACCATTAGAGTGAGCCTCCCTTATTAATACAATAACATTATCTAATGTTAGCACAGCATGCGGTGTAGGTTATATCTATGATAGCTTGCAGAGTGCCATTAGAGTGAGCCTCCATTATTAATACAATAACATTATCTAATGCTAGCACAGGATGTGTTGTAGGCTATATCTACGATAGCATGCAGACTCCCATGAGAGTGAGCCTCCGTTATTAATACAATAACATTATCTAATGTTAGCACAGCATGCGGTTTAGGTTATATCTACAATAGCATGCTGAGTGCCATGAGAGTGAGCCTCCGTTATTAATACAATAACATTATCAAATGTTAGCACAGGATGTGGTGTGGGATTCATCTATATAATAGGAGCGCAGGTGCCTGCTAAATGAACATGCATTATCAATTAGCTCCTTAGCTCTTGGAATAGGAAATAACATGGAGTAATAAAAATTCCTAAATTAAATTTAACGAGTCATTCATACTACTATAAGAGAGCAAATGTAGAACCTCTTATCACCTGAATTTCATGTTCCTCTTTTACAACCATGTAATTATCTTCAAATTCATCACCAGCCTCATCCAGCAAGTTACCTGTGGGTAATTGCTCACTTGAATCCTGGAAGGAAATATCATACAATCGTTAATCAATGTTAAATATATAGAATTAGCCCTAGCTTATAGGTACTTAATCCTGGTTGTCCTACCATTTGGTATCAGGTCAGTAAACTTGCTAAATATGAGTGATTAGTTCTCAATGAGACATCCATCAGTGTTTTTCATTTTGATTTCTATAATATATGATTTTCAAATCTTATTTCGTCTTCTGGGGGACATTTACAATTGCAATTACTAACCTTGGTTACTACTGCAGCGGATATATATACTAAATTACTGTGTTTAAATATATTGCTTATTTAACAATGGCAGTGCATGCAGAGTGCAAAATACAAAATACGATACAAAATACACCACACTTATTAAAGATTATCAATGAGTGACTACCCGACTGTGGGTGACAGGAACTAGTGGTGTATATGTGGCTCACTACATAACATATTTGTCTAGACAAAAGCCATTTGTCTGGAATCAATAAATTTTACAGTACTGGTAATACCGTAAGCGCGGCGTTGGCAATACTGTATTTCATGATAATTCAAAAGCATAATGGCGGAAACAGCTGGAATATAACTATAGGCTAGAAGCGATAGTGGGTGGGCCAACCACTGCGGAGGAGGAGGAGTAAACTTCCATTAATACATCATTTCCTGATTTTCTTCTTCCATCACTAGAAAATGTATTTTGGCCAATATTTGTGCTTTAGAAAATGTTACTGTACAAGTGATGTCTCATTAGCCGGCCCCGTGGTGTTGGGGTAGCGTGCCTGCCTCGGAGGTCCCAGATTCGATTCCCGGCTCCGTCAGGGATTTTAGAAACTGACGTGAGGGTTGGAACGGGGTGCACTCAGCCTCATGAGGACAATTGAGTAAATGTCTGACAGTGAGGCAACGCCCCGATCACGAAAACCAAGATTAACGGCCGAGGGGACCCGATGCGCTGATCACGCGTCACCCCAATATCTGCAGGCCAAATGGCTGGGCAGCAGTCGCTTGGTTGGCCTCGGCCCTTCAAAGGCTGTAGTGCCAGGGGTTATTATATTATTATTATTATGTATCGTTAAGTGTTATGTACGAGTGCTATTTCACGAACATTACCAGGATTCCATTGTTACTACAAAAATACTACTTACATTATTAGCGCTTTCATCAGTTTGAATCAACCATAACGGCTCACTTTTGATGTATGCTTGTTCCTCCATATTGTTAAGAAACTAGAACAAGGAAAGTACACTAGAATATTAATAAAATATTTCTCTTACGCATTAATACATTCTTATTGGCAACTCAAACTAACACTTGGGGCGCTGCGGTCGGTGTGGATAAGTAGGGTTTAAAATACTCAATAACACGCGTTTGATATGGAACACTTTTTATTTTTCGGTTATAATCAGTAAATGTGGTCTCTAAAGTAATGACAGTGTTATTTTTAATTGTATATATGTATAACTGTGCGTTACACGTGATCTAATTTGTGTGTTCCAATGGATTTTTGGTGTCATTTGCATATTATCAAGCATCAGTTTTTATGGTTGATGTAGATCAGCTGATTCAAATTTACACAGGGCTACACTTCGGACATTATTTCGGTACTATTATGCGCAATATAATGTAAATGTCGATCCTGAGTCAACGCCGAGGACATTCAAATAGAGAAATACGGTACATAAACAAATAAATAACACACCGAAGCTGTGCTACTTTTATCATTCCGTGACTAGCATCCACGCAAACCAGACGCCACTGTTCCAAGCTCCGACTTATATCGTGAATTGATGTCAAACTGATGATCCGCCAAGCCTACACCTCGTAATCGCTAAGTTCTTCGATATTCGAGCTATTCCACTACGAGTCATATAGGCCTAATTTGCCTCCCCGTGGGCACTGTAGAATGAGTGATTCCGCTACCATTCAAATATTCAACACCAAACCCACCTTTTAACCATCCAAATCAAGCAATTCCTGTCGCCCCACGACTTTTAATACAAGTTAAACTCATCCCTTCTCCCTACCAAGCAGCCAATAATTAATTATTTAATTAATTATTCAAGTAACTTCAATCTTACCAGCGCGCCCATCGTAACAGCTGTTTTTAAACTGAATAACCTTCGCTGGCTTTACGTCGCAGGTCTTCTGTCTGTCTACCTCGACAAGTGTTAGATCCTTCCCGGGGTGGAAAGGTATTATTATTAGGTATTAGGTATTATTAGATATCATCATATTTCGGCTATTGCTATTTGCATCTTTTGGAAAGTGATGAAAACGTATATCCGCAGCCCTCTTATACATCGACTTACAGCCGTAAACTGAGCAATACACTTTGCTTTTACTCATTTTTCACTCTATCAACTAGTAAAACTTATTACTTATGTATAAAGACACGAACAATTTACCGCGATCTGTTTACCAATACAAGAAACCATATACAAACAGTCACCACGTGACAAATGTACCCTACTTGGTAAGTTTCTCATTTTTACCGCTAGATGTCATATCAGATAGCTGGAGTTGCCAATAGAATTCATCAAATGAGGTACTGTAATCGGAATATAACCTTCTAGGAGATCAGTGATAAGTATGTGGGCTATATTATTAGATAATGACGGTAAAACATTACGCTCGACTTCATATGACTTTTGGAGTTATGTCGAATAAATTCTAATTTCAATCACTGAGACTTAATAAATAAAACGAGGAATTATTGATGCCAACTTCAGCAATGAAATAAACCAACTTTGTAGTCCGACCAACATAAAGTTCGGATTCTTTACTGTACTTCGGTGTACGCCTAAAATGTTCGGGCAGACGGGGACAATCTGATAGTCAGACGTCGCATTAGCTTGTGCTAAAATACACAGCACACTTAAACACCCGACTGAATTAGGTTTCGTATTTTAAGTTAACTCAATTTCACCAGCTGAATAGAGGTTTTCAGGATCACACTACAAAACTTCCTCATTTTGTTGCAGAAAGCACAGTTCAAAAGAAAATTCTTAAATTAAACCGTAGGCCCACTCATTAAACGGAGGTAAAAATATATAGGCCTATAGTACGGTATATGTTATCCTTACCCACTTACAAAACTTGGGTTAGCATGTAAAATGTAATAATGCTGATCCAAGTTTTACCCTAATATATGTGAATACGGTACGGTTATTTAAACTCAGTGTCATCAATACAGTATACTGTAAGCTACTCCCTTAAGCACTGGGCTTATTCATCCGCTGTAAAACTTGTTACCGGGATCGTTAGGTTGGCACAGGAAAGGAAAGCATTTCTACAGAAAAGGAATCTGTTGACATCTAATATAGATATAGGTACCGGTATATTAGGAAGTCATTTTTGAAAACCCTTGTCTGGACCTCGTAGGCAGAATGCTGATAATTAAGAAACTGGATGCCTAATTTCACCTCAACATTACATCACGATGCTTATACGAAATGTTCTAGCGAACATCATTGTCCAGAATCCAGATAGACGACAACAGATCAGTATCCACCGAACTTGAACAAACCAACAGCATATTAGGCTACAGCGAGCACCTCTCAGGTGACCCTCAGAATGGGGAAAATTTAGTTAGCTATGTGAAATATTGGAGCTGTGTTTTGTGCTGACTGTGCTGACTGCTTGAACCACATCCCAAGCAGCAGGGGATCTAGTGGTCCGCGCTGTAGCAGAGGATAAAACAGCACTGGGGCCGTCTCAAGGTCAAGCAGATCTGCCAACTGCAGGGGAGCTAAACTTGGAGATTTGATAAATCACACACCACAAACTAGAATACAGGCGCGGATTCAAGGGGGGGGGGGGGGGGGTCACGAGGAGTCATGACCCCCCCCCCCCCAAACGGAGACCAAATTTTTTTTGCAAACTCAAAAAACGAAAACACAATTACCAGACAAATAAAACTTAACGAATTTTAACTGAAAAACAGTTTTTTATTTTATTTTATTCAATACTGAATTATCTTTATTGGAATTATTATGTTCTGTTACAACTGTACATATTTACAACTTCAAACCTCTTGTATAAAAACTATTAGTTATACAACAAAATCAACTCGTCTATTTTGTTTAGCAAACCTTGTGATTACCGAATCGATGTTTATAGTGATGTCGCGATGAATGTACAGCAATGCACGGATAGGAAACTGGGGCTTTTTTCGCACCAAAAATTTTTGCCGACCTCCAAACCGCAAGCTTGGTTGGCAATATAAGCTGTGACTTTCTCCCTTTGTCGGTACCAACTCGACTTGCCGAAACTGTAACGTACCTTGATCCTTTTCTCGAAGCTCGATGTAAAAGTCGCAAAACACGCCGTTGCAATTTGTACGAATATTTTTGGTGCGCTAAACGCATCAAATTTCTATCCATGTAGCTTGCAAAAAAATTGGTCTGGTTTTGTACGTTTGGTTATTTTGTGATTGCGTTTTTAGTGATACCATTTTTCTTAACAATTTCGATTCTCTGACCCCCCCCCCCGCCCGCCCCCGCCCCCCCCCCCCAAGGCCAAACTCTAGATCGATTCTCTGACCCCCCCCCCCCCAAAACCAAACTCTAGATCCGCGCCTGCTAGAATAGTTTATGTCACTTTGCACCGATTCTAGGACACATTAAAAATAGGGAGTTCTTTTTCTAACACCCCGTACATCGCCCACTATAAATGTTTTTACGTTTTCTTTTCTTGTAACAATCTCCATTCATTACTGAGGCGATAGTTTACGAGCAAGCTAGGGGCGAGCCTATCACCCCAGTTACAGCCAAGCTAGTGGGCGAGCCCATTATCCCAGATACACCAAACTGTCGAGTCGTGTTGAGTTAAGACTTCAGAGAAGAGTGGTTGTGTTTGGAGTTACCCTGGAAGTGCAACTCGGCTTTTCTTCATTTCGCCTGTGAACTTTTCGTTCTGCAAAATACAGTGTCAAGTTAAGATTGGACGGAAGGGGGATTTGTGTTTCATGCACCTCGCCATTCTTAAGTAACGTCTGACAAGAATTCGTTGCACATACATCTCCATGATAATATAATTAGGGTCAGGAGGGGTAAATATGAGACACACAGAGAGTGGGGTAAATAAAAGACATGCTTGTTATGAGGAAGTTTGACAGGAATAATAATTCATATTATTTACATCACGAAGTACGGTATAGAAGCATCCCTGACAAACAAAGAATGCAATAAGGCATGTAATGAATTTGCAAAAAAATTAAAACCTGTTTACATAGAAATTTCATTACAAAAACTTTTAAGTTTTCCTCCAAACTTTTCTTGTTTTTTAATATTTATATGCTTGGCCACCCGGTTTTCATGCTGAATGGCACCCATATTGCTTATTGGTCAGTGTGCTTTACAGTTTACAAAGACATGTGTCGTTTCAAGATTAGAAATTCCGATTTTATAAAGTAACTACTAACGGGGGCAAAAAAGAAATATTCTGAAACGTTTGAAGAAGAGGAATGGCAATAAATAGGTGATAGTTTAGATGACATTGACCTGACTGATATTTGTGAGGTAGGGCTACCTGAGCCAATTGAAGTGAAGGTTGGAGATTATGTGTTAGTCGAGTTTAAAGGTGGTAAAAGAAAAACAGTTCTTTATACGTACGTGTGTGTTGTACAGAAAATATACCCTGTACGTGAAGAATATGATGTCATATGTATGAATATGGTATCTGGAAATAAGACTCTTTTTAAGTTGAACGAAGTAGATGTGACACTAATTCATAAAAGTAATATTATTGGCATAATTCCAGTGCCATTTATGTCTTGTATTGGCCAGCGTATGCAATATTGTTTTTGCACAGCCAAATTGATGTGTTTGAAAAGTAATGATTGTAGGTTGAGTGCTATGTTTTTTCATTAAAGTGTTTAATACCATCTGAGCTATTAAATTAACACTCATTAGTACCTAAATTACCCTGATGGATAATTGAAGTTCGGTAAAATGGTGCTTTTTGGTGTAAATTAATATTTTTTCAGCATACTATACTTAAAAGAAACCTGCTCTGTCTATTTTTTGCACTCCCATTTGTGTAGCTCCCTTAGATATGGAGAGTGAATGCTGTCTTTTATTTGCCCCATGCTGTCTTTTTTTCCCCATTTGGAGGGTAAAAAGAAGACACTGCTTTTTATTTTTTATTAAATAAATATGTAGACAGGTGGGAAATAGTCTTCTAATTTGAATTCAGCAAGCAATTTACCATTATTTTAATCATTTACCTTAATTTCACTTTTTTTGTTAAAAAAAGTGAAAGTTTTGATTTTGGCTCATATTTACCCCTCCTGACCCTAATAGTCCAGTCAGTAATTTTAACCCATCATGCCGAGACGTAAAACGGATATAGTTCGTAGCTGATCATTGACATCGATTAAAAAAAGCGCTGTTCACGTAATGCATTCCTAACTGTTCCCAGGTGAAGCCGAGGCAGATTGCTATACTCTGTATTACGAATAATGAACGCTGACAGCTATCAAAGCTAGCACGTGGGGAAATGCTGCGTTGCCGCTGAGTCACATTATGACTCATAAAATTTCCAAGAGGTTTGCAGGAAGACACAAGTACTGGGGAAGTTAGGCCCCCTGCCTAGCGGTCTAATGACCATGACCATGACGAGTCGAGGCACAGTACAACACTGAGTCAAATCATGTGCTCACTGCTGTGTCGGCATACATAGCAACACTGCTCGCTGTTGCTATGGTCAAGGATAAACCACAAAGTGTGTGCTGCACTGTTTGCCAGCAGCGCCTCCAGATTGGGCTGTAAGTAGACTCGCTTCAATACACGAGCTCTCAAGGACACCAGCAGAAACTGTACTTAAGTTCATAGTCACAGCCACCTCCTTACAAATCTAAGATAACTGTAATTGCAAGTAAGTCTACACATATGAAGCACTGATGGCTTTCGCAGTGCTGACTGCAGGATTTAGACGAAGCCCGCAGCTTTGACAATGCTCATGCACTAGGAGGTCACACTCTCTTGCAGATCGGAAGAGAAGTATGATCAGTAGTTACCGTTGTATTCAAGTTGACTCAGAGGTGGTGTGACCGCTCCGGGCGCTGTCATATGGGGGCGCAGAAAAGGCCACGAAATATTGTCTGCGCAAACAATACAACCCAATCAAATTATTACTATTTAACTCTATCCGCAAAAAAATAATTATATATATCATTGAATCAAGGTATGTGTACTTCAAAGGTATAGCCAATGCGTGAAATTCGCACTAAACGTTCTTGATATATCAACGAGTTGAAACCAATATCTGAACATCTATAGTTCTGTCCGCCGCAGCACCACTGTGAGCTCCTTCCCATTAGAACGGAGCCTTGCAAGCGCCGTGTGGCGGTAGGGACACAGTGTAGTGGCATGTCAGCAAGGCACAGGCACTAGCAGCAGCGTAGCGCCCAACTAGTTTCACATTTTAGAATGTATTTAGTGAACATAATGAATTTCAGAGTAGTTGATGGAAATGCTGTCCTTCAATTTTTATAAAACATTGCACCAGGAAGTTTTGGTACTTTTGCTGTAATTCATCCTCACTGATATAACGTTCTCGAGAGCCTCCAGAGTACGCGGATTGCTTCTGTATACCTTTTGTTTGAGGTTCCACCAGAAGTAAAAATTGCTCGGCGCTGAAACGTACGAACACATTTAATGGAAGACTGCTTCTTGAGAAGATAAGTTTCCAGTTGTTCAATACCATACCATGTTCACTGTATACAGTACATCACCACAACTTTTAACTCTCTGAACAGCTGGGAATGTGATCAATGCTATGACCGCATGTGGCGATTCCAAACCCGCTGTTATGTAACGATAGATGCTAGTCAACTGGCGGTGACTAATCACTCTCCGTCTGCCACACGGCCCAGCGAATCTCCGTTCTATAGGGAAGGTTCTCACTGTGTTAGTAACATGATAGAAACAACACCATATTAGGCATATTTGTTTTGCGTAGATAATCGGACAAAGAGTCCGCACAAACAACAGAATTGGTCCTGATCCGGTTCAATTTCGACCATATCCGACGAGGAAGATTAAAGCCAGGGCAGCTTTCATGTCGAATTTAGTAGTTCTTTGGAACGCTATGAAAGTCAAGGAGGTTAGACGTCTAAGCTCCTGGACACTATAGCGCTATCTAGTAGAGAATGGAGGAACTTTGTGACAGATGGCATGTCTCGGCACTCCTGTGGAGCAAAATCTTCCAATCATGAGACCACTGCTGGCCGAAACGCGACTTACAACTCGATAAGCCCACAATATTAATAATAATAATATCGTATGGCCTCGGGTGCTGGGTGCAAGCTTTGTTATTTGACACCCAGAGGGCAGCTTTCATGTCGAATTTAGTAGTTCTTTGGAACGCTATGAAAGTCAAGGAGGTTAGACGTCTAAGCTCCTTGACACTATAGCGCTATCTAGTAGAGAATGGAGGAACTTTGTAATGGCGGAAACTCCCGAGATTAATTTTGCCATTATGAACACGGCCTACTGAATTCAAATGTGTTCTTCAACATGCCAACAACGTGTGACATGCATGTGGTGATTTTTGTATAATATTAATAATTTTCTAGGAGCATTCAACAATAATAATAATAATAATAGTATCGTATGGCCTCGAGTGCCGGGTGCAAGCTTTGTTATTTGACACCCAAAGGGTATCTTGCACATCGAATTTCGTAGTTCCTTGAAACACTGTGAAAGTCAAGGGGGTTAGATATCTAAGCTCTTTGAACACTATAGCGCTTTCTAGTAGAGAAATGAGGAACTTTGTTTTGGCGGAAACTCCCGAGATTAATTTTGCCATTATGAACACGGCCTACTGAATTCAAATGGGTTCTTTGACATGCCAAGATCGTATGACGGCCAGGAGCGAACCTGCAAACTTGGGGTTAGTAGACCGACACGTTGACCACTCACCCACCGTGGCAAACACATTCAATAATATTATAATATCACTTCAGTGTTCCTAGGCTATTATATCGGATTATAGGAACATTACACACTGAGAGCACTCTCTATTGAGCAGTGCTTCGCAGAGGCTGTGTTTTAATCCACTAGCCGTGAAAGCCGATATGCCATATGTTTGGAAGCCTTCATAGGGAGGTTATGGCTGCTTGAGTTTTAGTTGTCGCAGTAAAGAGGCACAGGTGCGCTTCATAAAAAGAGAGGTGGCGCGCAGTTCGCTACTCCAGTGGGGGTTCGGGTGGGGACACCAAGAGCCCGCTGATGAGCCAGCTTGGTGTCCTAGGTGAAACCCCACACAAGACACGGCACAAATCTAGAAGAATTGCTGAGTTTTAATTCACTGGCCTTAAAAGCCAATATACCATATTTTTGGAAGCCTTCATAGAACCAATAAATGATTTCAAATTATTAAACAAAATGGTTGGCAGGGTATATCCCCAAATATGTGGACAGCACTTTGAATTTTGCTAACCATACTTTTAACTGTCGCTAAATAAGAACGAAGTTTCAGTATATACTTATTTATCGTATGGTATGGTATACACTTACATCATAATACATCTTAATCTTAATGAAATATTGAAAATAGAGAAGAAAAAGAGAACAGATAGTCTCATAATTTAATATATAAATTCAAAATATAGTCCACTGATGCAGGAGTTGCTGTTATCAGCATAGGATCTTAGAGGACTGTCGTGAATGATGTGCCTCACCGTTTGTCTATCGGCTCCACAGTCACACTTTGGAGAGGGTAGCCTCTTCTACATGGACAAAGAGTCCGCACAAACACCAGAATTTGTCCTGATCCGGTTCAATTTCGACCATATCCGACGAGGAAGATCAAAACCAGGTACTTTATATGTGACAGATGGCATGTCACGGCACTCCTGTGGAGCAAAAATCTTCCAATCATGAGACCACTGCTGGACTATGTCTCATTGATAATTCTCGTAGCTGTCTTCACAGGGGAATGCCTTGAGCGAAGTCTGGGTAGACAAGCAGCAGGTGCATCAGCATGAATAGGGAGATCCAATTAAGAGTATCTTGTGAATTTTCAGTAAATTAAAACTTATAAAAAACTTATTTTACATTCAACCGTGTTTCAAAATAGACTGCCAAATCCGGTAATTTTATCTATAGAACATAAAATTGCAAGTGGAAAAGCGATAATCTGATTTTTTTGTAAATTTCAAATTAATCTACGGTGTAAATTTGACGTATGCATTATGTGGGCGACATAGCAGTTGAAATAAGCCTTTTCAAACAAAATATTTCATTTAACTGATATTGTTTCTCATCCACACTACTGCTATATTAATACTTTAGAGGTCTGAGTACCAAATGTAAATGATGTGTGTTATCTTTAGTCTCTATGCACAGTTTAGTTCCCACAGGGGAGCGGGGATGCGCAATGGGATCTTGCGCCCCCTGAATACCTTGCTAGGGCCGCCTCTGAGTAGAGCTTGTAGAATTCGCTCTCATGCACCGCTTAGATTTAATTTATAGTACGGTGTACTTTCAACAGAGAACTTAAGCCTGTACAGCTGCTGGTTTATAACCCTACAATACTATTACTAACATACGTGTCCCTGCCGTACCATCTTCCAGCCAGTGGTGGATCCAGCAAGGGGGGGGGGGGCATCAAGGGCAAGTACCCCCCCCCCCCCGCAAAACTAGTTGTCTGCTACACTGATATTGTCGATAAAAATGATTGTTTCAGCAAACTGCACTGCAAGTAAAATCTTTGCTGTTTTGGCTGCATTCATGAATGAGGTCAATGTTTGTTATCATTTAGTATGTAATGGCAACACTGTTAATAAAATCGCTACACCGACATAATTTTTTATGTTTAGGACAGGTAGAAGTAGAAATATATTTCATAATCCTTTGTGCCATGGAGCGCCTTCCTATACTACTTGACTATTTGACTGGCCGTAGCCGGCCTGTAAGCTCTCCTAATATTGGAAGGCAGTCGTGGAATGTACGGGCGAAATGGGTTAAGGGGAAGAAGGGGTACACCAACTACGTCACTGGAGCGGAGGTTTATCCCTTCCACCAGGCTACCTGCTTACACGTCTCGACACACCACGACGGCGCTGCATTGTTGAAGAGGAGGTGCAGGTTGTGTGAGTGCTCTACGCCTGTGCTTCGTTTATACATTTCATGATCTATTTATTCTGTGGTAAGTGAAATTCTTTCTGGAGAGATTATGGTACGCAACTAGAATTCATAGGTGTTAGTTCTTTTATTTTGTTTATGCTTACTTAGTTCCTCATTTAATAAAAAACGTTCAGAGCCAAGGATTTCTAGCTACATGTACAGTAAATGAAATTGAATTATGTTGATAGCGCTGGTGCATGGACCTATAGCCATTTTGATACGTTATCCATAATGTGTATTACTGTAATGTGTGACACGATTTTTAGCCTACTTTTCACATTTTGCAAAAATGAGGAAAAAGTAGACTTATGAGATCGGGCAAATGTGTGTCTGTCTGTCTGTCCTTCTGTCTGTCTGTCTGGCTGTGTATGTGGCCCCCCCTATCAACTCCTAAACGGCTGCAGCAATCGAAACAAAATTTGGTAGCAGTAAAGATCTATACCTGAATATCTCACGGCCATATTTGAAAATGATGTCAGTGCTACCAACTGCTGAAAAATCGCAATTGAAATTTGAGCTCCATGTTGGATATCTTGGAAGGTATGAATGGGAGCTTTTTCAAAATTGGCAAACGTATAGATAATAATATTGCAGTTTAATTTCCAGGAGGCCATACATAGCAGTGTTGCCAAAATTATTATAAGCCTGCTGATAGGTCCAAATTTTAATTGCATATAACTTCTACACTATCAATGGGATTTTAACCAAATTTCGTATGTGCTATGTGTACATAAACAGATATGGCTGAGCGTATTCTTCAGATCCACCAGGGCTGCCAACTGTTAATAAATGTTCTCAATTTCTTTTATCCAAATACCAATATATCAGAAAGTATGCAACCCGACAGCTTTAAACTACGCACACGTATAGTACCTGACATTCTATATTAGTTTGGAGTAACTTATATACGTCAGTGCTACCAACATGATTCTAAACCTGCTGAGAGGTCCAACTTTAAATACATGTAACTTCTATACTATCATTTGGATTTCAACCAAATTTCGTGTGTGCTATGTGTATCATAACAGATATGACTATGTCGATTCTTAAGAGTAACCAGGGCTGCCAACTATTAATAAATACTGTCTCTATTTTTGTTACCCTAATATCAATATATCAGAAAGTATGCAAGACAATAGCTCTAAACTTTGCACACTTATAGTACCTGGCATTCTAGAATAATTTGGAGTAACTAATATAGGCCTACGCCAGTGCTGCCAACATGATTCTAAGACTGCTGATAGGTCCAATTTTAAAATGCTTGTAACTTCGATACTAACTAATGGATTTCATTCAAAATTGACACAACAATAGATCATATTATTTCAGATTATATCTGCCCAATACATGTATGTCATTGTTGCCAACATGATTTTAAGCGCGCTGTTAGATCCAATGTTTAACTGCATGCAACGTCCATGCTATCCATTGGACTTCAACCAAATTTTGTATTCCGTACCTTAAGAGATGGAACTAAGAATATATTCAGTCACCAGGGCTGCCAACTGTAGTTCTCTATTAGGCTACATTATGTCAGGTATACAGTATTTCGAACTAATTAGAAATTTCGATATTACCAACTTAATTTCATCATTATTCTAGATAGATCCATATAGATTAATCATTGGCATGAATCTTAAATTTTAAGAAAAGTAAGCTCTTTAGTTCGTCACGGAACTTCTTGTTTTAAAATAGGATTAGCCATTGATAACCAGGTCTGATGGTGCCGGGAGTCCCGCAGAATCTCTCCATGCTGCCATCTCTCCTGGACATGTGCAAAGATTTCTACATCATAGAGTGGTACAGTAAGGAATACGATACAGTGAATATAAAGAAAATTCCCATGTTTATTAAGTGACACTTTATTCATACTTCGTTATGACTTAATACAAATTAATACAATAACTTTAGATATCGTAGCCAATTTTGAAGTTTCCCCAAGAAAGGGTGCTTATTGAGTCTTCACTTTTTAGAGTGACATTGTTTATTAAATTAGTATCCAGCTGATGGTTTTTGCTTTTAAGAGCGATCATATATCTTAGTGGAAGCGTACAGTTTTTATTATCATTCGTGCTTACCTTGTTTTTTTTTATTCCTCCAACATTTTTCTTACCAGATCATTTATAGTCATTATTTTGTAATAATATTTAAATTTAGTGCCTGCAAAGGTGTCTATGGTAATATCAGCACATTCATATCAAAATTAACATAGACGTTCTTTTTGTTTCCTTGAGGTAGATCCAAGATATTTTCCTCTGAATAGTTACTTGCTATCAAACGTATCTAATTTTGTTAGTATTAAATGTTTCAGTCATACATAATAAAGGACTATGCAGAAGTACCCGCTCTTCGAACGGTCTTCGGTATTAATAACCAGACTTTATTAATATTGAGCTACTGTTGCAATGGTTAGGGGCTTGTTATTCCTTCATAAGTTTATCAGAGTGAAGTTAGTTCTCTGGGAAAATCACAGACACTGTTAATTTAAGGGCCTTAAAATGTTGTTTTCGGAGACTCTTTATAGACTCCCAAATTTTGCGTCTCATATTGAGAAGCGCAACATATGCTTTGGTCGTCCTTCTAGAATAATTTTTATATTTCGCCTATTTTAGCATGTATTTTGAAAAGTTTTTTCCTATACCAACCCTTCTATGAGAAGTACGGTGAAGAGTTTTATAAATGATTGGTGTATTGACTCTCATGGATACCTAATTTTACGATGCTCCAAACATTCGAACACGAGCTATAAGCGTACACAAAGATACACAGAAAGTATGCCTTACTTCGGAGGGGAAGTAAAGTCGGCGGTCCCAAGTCATAGATTTATGTCATGTAATAGAACCTTCCACCAACTACAATTATGTGAAGCTAAATTTGTTGGTTAGATTTGATTAACGCTCTATTAGTTCCAAAGTTAGCCACCAGGTGCCGTTTGAGGTGGCATCTAGTAGCCAAGTCACAGCTAGGTGTCGTTGACGGTAGCATTTGGTAGCAAAAGTAGGAACTACTGGAAATTGATCGTCTGCAGTCTTTACCTAAAATACAGATGACACACACTAATACAGCCACCACAATTAACACCGGTAATCAGACAGATTCTACACACACTCGAAGTACACGAGGCTACGTGAACGCGTTGTCGCAGCTTCTAAACTGAGGAACCAACCAACCAACGTACAACATATCACCCAGATGTCCGAATATGGATATATCAACCACACAGTATCAAACAAAATCATCCGTACGAAGAACCCGTTTGTAGAAAAAGAAGTGAATGTGCTCAATCTAAATTCACTTAACGTGTACTTCCAGGAATTTTTGAAAATGATTTTACTAATTGGAGATATAATTCTGTACGACATATCACACGTATAAATCACGTGAAACATTCTCGGGTACCCCTTGACCCCCTTAAGCGCATTGATGAATTTTACAGTCTAAGTTGGTTCCGTGATAACCTTATAGCCATTTGAAAACTTTCACAGAAATGTAATAAGTGGAGTGGCATTGCTTTTTACAGAATTAGATGGAAAATATCTTCTCTTGAGAACCTGTTTTCATTGTTGCCGGCTTGCATTCCTTCATTAGTTTATTAAATTCAATTAGTTTTCTGGGAATATCTCAGAAACTGTTGGTTTTCTAGCCTTAAAATGTAATTTTCGGGAACCCTCGAGTTTTGTTTCTGCCACCGAGGGGCTAAAATGAGCTTAATATAATAAATACAATATAGGGATAGGGATAAAAAAGACCTTCCGTACCACACCCGCAGGTGAAGATCGCGTGAATAAATTCTAGTGTACCCCTTGACCCCCTTAAGCGCATTATACGTATTGATGAATTTTACAGCTTAGTTTGGTTTCGTGATAACCTTACAGCCGTTTGCAAACTTCACAGTAATGTAATAAATGGAATTGCATTGCGTCTTACAGAAATAGATGGTCCAATGAGATTCCGTTGCCATGGTTACCAGCTTGCATTCTTTCATAAATTATTAAATGAAATCAGTTTTCTGGGAATATCTCAAAAACTGTTGGTTTTAGGGCTTTAAATTGTGGTTTTCGGGGCCCCCGAGTTTTGTTTCTCACATTGAGGGGTTGAAAATAAGCTTTGTATCGTCCTTCTACGCCTATTTCAGCATGTATTTTAAGGGGGTAGGCCCCCTTTTTTTTAGAGGTACGGAGAAGAGTTACATCAATGATTAGTGTGGTGCCTCTGAAGGATATTTGTATCAAATTTTACGTTGATCCACCCAGCCGTTCTCAAGTTATAAGGACTCGAAATTGTCCACAGAAAGACAGACAGACAGACAGACAGACAAAAATTTTATTTTTGCGCGCATCCAACATAAAACAGTCTGAAACGCGCAAATAACGCAAATTTCCACGGAAATTCAGAAAAAACAGACAAACTTTCATTTTTATATGTAGAGAGATCACTGTAAGCATAGTGTAATTTATCAAACCGTATCAAGATAATTTTTGGATACACAATCATGGTGGAAGTCATAAATTGGCGACCTATTTGATTTCTTATCTTGCCAAGAACACCAAAATAAGACAGATGGAGCGTTTTGAGGATCTATCAACCTCTGGACTGATTTCTTAACAAAAATTGAAATTAACAAACCAGTTGATGTGTTATGGATTGGTATCTTCAATGTGAATCTGAATACTCACAAACACCGAGGTCAGGGTTTCAATGGTTTTCTTAACTTTGTGAATGATTGTAACGGTCTGTCATGAGAGAGACATTATTAAGAAAACAACATTTTAAACCAATATGACATTTTGTCATCGCCAGTGACGATTCACAGCGGTCAACATTCAATTAGCAAGAAAATTGCAGGTGATTTGGGAAGGTAAGCAATTATAACACTGTCTTACTCCAAAATATTTAGGAGTAACTTACTTACAGAACACACTGCTTGAAAACAAACAGGAAGGTATCAGCATGGAACAATATTCTCCGGAAGTTATCAGGCACAACATAGGGACACATACTCGTACCTTAAGAACGTCAGCTGCAGCACTTTGTTATTCAGCTGCAGAATATGCCTGTCCTGTCTGGTGCGGATGCTGGTCGAGTCGATATCGCCTTACATGAGATCTACAGACTCATTACAGGTTTGAAACCTACACCGCTGGACAAAGTTTATTGTCCAGCAGATATCTTACCCACAGCAATCCGTCGTGAATGTGCATCCAGACTGGAGAAATCTATAGCATTGAATCTGAAGTCTCATGCTTTATATGGGTAATAACAGGTAATCCAAAGGCTCAAATCAAGACAAGGCTTCCTTCACTCGAGAGAAAGTCTAACTGAATCACCTTCGAACTTCAGAGTTCCAGATCCTGCCACCTTGCAGGTTCGATAACGCCTTCCGAAAGCCTCCCGACAGGTCACGATGAAAGTTGGTCGATATGGAAGATGCTCAACAGGCTGCGCTCTGGAGTTGAAAGAACGAAGACCTATATGATAAAGTGGGGATTTAACAGCAACTCCACACTATGCGAATGTGGTGAAGAACAGGCAATGAGCCATCTCCTTGTGTGCAACCTGTGTTCAAATACGTGCTCTCCACAGGACGTGATCGATGCTACCAAAGAAGCGTGCGAATTAGCTGCATACTGGTTATGCCAAATTTAACTTAATTTCTATTTGTGTAGGACATAATTATGTTACCTGTCACCAGAAATGATAATGCTTGTATTACCAGTTTTTGGAGCATTTCCTTTTTGGTGTCATCTTTTATTGTGTATGTTTTTGACACGATTAAATAAATATAAAGTCAATTGTGAGAAATAATAATAATGTTATTGGTTTTATGTCCGTTTTAACTACTGCGGCCTTTGGAGACGCCGGGGTGTCGCCGGAATATACATGCCAGTAAATCTTCTAACACGGCTCCCTCGCATTTGTGTAACCTCAAATGGCAACTGGCTGCACCAGTATTTGATCCTGTAACCTTGGGAACAGCAAGCGAGAACGTTACCGTAGAGCCACGCAGCCAGCCAATTGTGAGAAATAATTAATTCGCCAAATATATGGGCTGTGTTGTTACAGGTAACTGACGAAAGAGTATTAAGGAGATATCAAAGTAATTATTGAACTTTCCTTAAAGGTTGCTTTCAATAACAGGAAATACACATGAATGGCCATATCAATATGGGAAACGTCATAGTAACTATAGCAAATGTATTTACTTGATATCAGTGACCAACGCCTAAGACATTCTGCCATGTTAGATAAGGGAAAATACCTCTAGGGTGAAGAATGGATAGGCCTACAGAGGTAAAACGTACACGAGACATAGACTACTCAGTTACTGGACACACATTTTAATCTTATAACATAAAGTGCAATTATGAAGGAGCTGATGAAGGGGTCATTATGATACTAATCCACGATCACTTTTTCGCAAACACAAGGCAAAGGGAATAGATCAACTAAAATAAAAATTAAATTATTCAGTGAATGAACTGATAATAATAATAATAATAATGTTATTGGTTTTACGTCCCATTTAAAATGAACTGATAAATCAAAATTACAAATCCCTCCTGAAAAATCTATTACCAAAATTTTGATGAGCAGGAATAGCTGACCTGGCTTAAACGCAAAAATGATGAAAACAAATTACGTTATTACTATTGAAGTAAATAAGTAAAGGGAACGTTAACTAAAACGGGATCTTCAAATATTTCCCAAGCATAAAAATTATTACAGTAGAATTCTTCAAACCTGCAAATTTCCACATGCAACACTAGAGAATATATTACAGTTAAATACACGGTAACGTCGCATATAAAACATTTGAATACATTATTTATTCTAGATAAGATATCACCCCCCACCCCGTAGGAAATATTTCAAAATTATTTCCATCTTGGTCCTTTCCTGAGTAATGACAACAACATAATCTTCATAAAATACCTTGTGCGATAATTTAAACAACCGTTGAACAAGATCATGATCAAATTGGCTAGTAAATTTAATTCTAACGGAAAGGGACATACGGTTCTTGCTTCTTGCAGCCACATGACAACTAGGTAGTTGAACTTTTACTCTTCGTGGTAATGTCCATATTACATTGACATTTAAAAGCATAATCGCACACCGAGGAAAGTATAAAATGACAAATACAGAATTACAATGGCACCCTTAGTTTTACACAGCACAAGGAAAACTTGAACAACCCCTTCCCTACTATAGGTTTGAATGAACTTATAAAATCATTCAAGTTCCGAACTCTCAGAGAATACCATCTCCAGATTGTCAATGTGCTTCAAGTATATGATTTGGGAACATAAAATAACCTCACCTTCTTGTAAGCTAAAATGTAACACATTGCATTAATAATTTGGGTAAAAAATATGGCAACTTTTTAGGTCACTTGCGAATTATGAAATTGAAGTTGATTTATTTTGGAGCTTTGCAACACCGAGATGATGTACGCGTACTTCTGTCGGTGTGGAATCGGTCTGCTATCCTGTATCATTGTGATAGCTCAGGCATTTGTAACTGCAGCTAGGATCAGCAAGGAGGACACCGTGGCCTCATGTAAGGAACTACCATACATTTGTCTGGGATAGCAGTAGGAAATCACAGAAAGCTACTTCTAAGATGGCTGGGGATAGAAAACAATCCATTCACAGGCCTCCTTTGCAAGACTGAGGCCAGGATTTAATTTATTGGTAGAGCCGGACCCCACGTGTGAAAGGAAAGAATGCTAGATATTGCACCACGATGTGGACAAATGATTCCTAAGCCTGGCCCGTGGCTCTTCGTATTTAAAATAGTCGTCCGTAAACTTTTATGTTCCTAATTACATACAATGTGGAGTATCTACATCCTCAGAAGTTAACACATACAACACAGCATTTCTACACACTTCCGGGTAGCTGTACCCAACCGGGCAGTTTGTTGCTGCGAGCACACCTCCTTCTGCACAGATAATACGGTGCATACGAGGAATATAGCAATATTTTCCATCCAGTAGGAAGTATGTGCTGTTCCTCATAGTGCTACAAAAAAAACCGGCCTTGTTGTTCCCATTACGTGTATACATTCGTAGGCAAATTTGAATACATATTTTTGTATAAAACCTCATACCATTTATAATGTGTTCTTTATGTCACCCCTTTACCAAAAAATAACTGTTGATCAAGCCTCCGCTAGTATCAGGCCAAAGAGAGGTTCAACAAAATATCTAGTCCACTCTGTGTGGTTTCATTTATTGGCAATTATGGAGCAACATATGGCTCTTCAAATTTCTTCTCCGTATAAATTCCTTCCCACATGTTTCACAAGGTAGTTTTTCTCGGTTGCTATGAATTAACATATGATTCTTTAAATTACTTCTCCAATGAAAAGATTTTCCGCACATGTCACAAGAGTACGCCATCTCACCACTGTGCAAAGACATGTGTACCTTTAAATAGCTTTTCTGCGAATACTCCTTTTTACAGATTTTACAAGTGTGAGACCTCTCACAAGAATGACTCATCATATGACCTTTCAAGTTACTTTTGTCAGAAAAGGCCTTTCCACATATTTGACATGAATGCGCTTTAAATTCACTTTGAATTAACATATGCCTAGTTAGAGAAGATTTTACAGTAAACGAATTTAAGCATACAGTACAAGTGTGTGTTTTTTGGCGAGTATGAACTACCCTGTGATTTCTTAGGCGACTTTCCTGAATAGAAGTCTTCCCGCACACTTCACAAGCATGTACTCTATGACCCGTATGATGGAACATATGGTTTCTTAAGCTTCCTTTCTGAGCGAATTTCTTTCCGCACAGTTCACAGGAGTATACTTTCTGGCGAATATGGAGTAACATATGTCTTTTAAAAGCTTTTCAGGCAAAGTCCTTGCCACACTCTTGACAAGTGTGTGATTTGAGGCTATTATGAAGTTCCATGTGTGTATTAAAATTATCTTTTTGAGTGAAAGCCTTTCCGCATGTCTTACAGCAATGTGCTCTTTGGCCACTATGAAAAAGCATATGGCTTCTTAAATTATTCTTGGGGAAGTGCGCCTCACATATACTACAGGAGTGTTGACTTGTAGTCTTATCTGAGATATTAATTCTGTGAAGTGCCGGATCGGACATCTTGGTGCAGATACTCCTACAAATTATAATACCTTAGATATTAGAAATATGGCTTCTTAGTGATGGGTCATGCAAATAGTTATGTGCATTTGGGGAACTTAAAAACGGGGAACATCCAGCATACCCGAAATACAGGATTATTTATTGAGTTATCAGAAACCATTCTCACCATTGCCAAGTAATTCGTAAATGAGCACTTTTCAGTCGGTCCACACGATTACGCCCAATTATATTAGGCGGGGAGTACAATATTTACATACCCTAGCGAGTTAAATTAATGCAGGGATTAATTAATTAGTGTGCACTCTAAAAATGTATTGTATCACCTTGGTGCGAAGATGTCCTGCCCCTTGACCTAAAAATGGCTTAGAGATATACACAATGAACGTTTCAGATTTCTTTATTACTCATGAAAACCATACATTGCCAGTTGTACATTCATACAGCGAGCCTTTCGGAAGTTCTGGTCCACATTGCAGAATACACCAGTACCACTATATACAGTAGTTCGTCTACTGTAAGTTGGCTATTTTTTGACAGCTAGGGTTGCCAAATTTCATAAGGAAAGAATCAATATTTATAAACTGTAGTCCATAACAAATATATACATCTTTAAATCACATGTAAGTGTTTTAGTTTATTTTTTCGCTTGTCCCAGTAATTGTGAATATATTGGCAAAAAATTATTTCGCCCAGACTGAAAAGTTGCATTATCAAACTGAACTACCACGTGCTTGTGGACGCTTTACCGTGTTCATCCGTCTGTGCAAATAACGTGATAATAATAATAATAATATCGTATGGCCTCTGGTGCCTGGTGCAAGCTTTGTTAATTGACACCCAGAGGGTAGCTTGCATGTCGAATTTCGTCGTTCCTTTGAACGCTATGAAAGTCAAGGAGGTTAGATATCTAAACTCCTTGACACTACCGCGCTTTCAAGTAGAGAATTGAGGAACTTTGTGTTGGCGGAAAATCCCGAGATTAATTTTTGCCATTGAACACGGCCTACGGAATTCAAATGGGTTCATTAACATGCCAACAACGTATCACATGAGTATCGTGATTTTTGTCGCCTTCAAAAATCACTTACCATGGCCAGGGGCGAACCTGCAATCTTGGGGTTGGTAGTCCGACACTATAACCACTCACCCACCGTGACAATTATATTAAATAATAATAATTATAATTGATAATATTGCGCAAAGTCGTCTGAAAGTATGATTTCCATTTGGACGCGTGTTCACTTTTCAGATAAATTTATAGTGGTTATCCTGAATGTTGAGTAAATATGTTGCCTGAGAGGTCTCCAGGTCGGACATCTTTGTTTTGACTCTCGAGTTGGAAGCAGATACGGATTTCTTGTTCAAGATATTTATTTTTTTCTCTCTTTTTGAAGGTAAAAGAAAAGGCAGCGGAACTATTGATTTCCCCTGGTGAATAATTATCATATTTATTTGTGCAAAAATATTAGCCTAAAATATGAGTTGTTGTGTAGGCCTAAAAGTTAACTTACATGGTGACATTTTGTGTACGTTTTTTTAAATATCAATCCAACAGGTCAAGTAATGATCTTATCGTCTTAAGGACACCTTGGGCGTAGATATCTCAGATTGGTTGGTGAGTCATCTCGTCCAAAATCAGGTACTTTCAACCTATCCCAGGCATGTCCGAAGGGGTTCATATCTGGAGAACATGTTCGGCCACTCAAGGCGAGCGATGGCGATATCATTAAGGAATGCATTCACAAGATGCGCACTATACGGGCGAGAATTGTCGTCCATGAAGACGAATGCCTCCCCGAAATTCTGGCGATATGGTTGCACTATGGGTCGGAGGAAATCATTCATATATCGTAGAAGGGGCCGATAACCTAGATGCCAGGCCCCATAAAACAAGAATTATCATCATCATCATCGCCATGTATCGTAGAGCCGTTTCGGTACCTTCCATGACCACCAGTGGCGTACGTCGTCCCCCCTAAACTTCAGGGAACCACCACCATGCTGCACTTGCTGGACTGTGTGTCTAGGATGTTCAGCCTGACCAGACTGCCTCCAAACACGTCTCCGACGATTGTCTGGTTGAAGGCATATGTGACAATCACATGTGAACAGAACGTAATGCCAATTCTGAAGAGTCCATTCAGCATGTTGTTGAGTCCATCTGTACCGCGCTATATGGTGTCGGGGTTGCAAAGGTGGACCTCACCACGGACGTCGGGAGTGAAGGTGCAGCCTTTTGCGTAGAATCGAAACATGACGTCTTGTAGTGGCAAGAAACGCATAATTAAGCACGGGGGCGTTGCTTTCGCGGTTCCTCAGAGCTGAAATTCGTAAGTAGCGGTCATCCACTGCCGTCAATGCCCCTTGGGCGGCCTGAGCGGGGCATGTCGTCAACAGTTACTGTATCTCTGTACATCCTCCATGTCCGAACAACATAGCTTTGGTTCACTCGGAGACGTCTGGAAACTTCCCTTGATGAGGGACCTTCCTGACACAACGTAACAATGCGCATACGATCAGACGGCAGAATTGACCTTCTAGGCATGGAAGAGCTAAGGACAACACTTGAAGTGTACTTCCTTCATGGTGGAATGACCGAACATGATTGAATGTCATACGCCCTCAGTCTAATAGGTCTGCTCATGCATGGTTGTGTACAGCTTTGGGCGGGTTTAGTGACATATATGAACAGTCAAGCGGACTGTGTTCATGATGCTATATCGACATTCCGCGTCAGTGGTCAGGCAATCCCGTAACCGAGGTGATGCAACACTTTTTTTTGATGCATGTAATATTTGTTTCAGATTACGGTATTTAAATATTGTACTCCTCAATTACAATAATTGCGCACAATCATGTTGGTCGAATGAAAAGCACTCGGGCAATTCATATAAAGCGAGTGGTTTTCAAAATTACGTTATATCTGTCTTGTAGCATACAGAAGTATCAAACTGCAGTACATTCAAAGAATAAGCAACTTTTATCTACTTTTGTCAACAACGCGAGTAATTTTTTACGACGTAACATGACTTCATAAGTTTATTTAGACAAGACCCTTGGATTTTACTGTAAGTTAAACAAGAATGCTAAACATCATGTTTTTCACACATTAGACCTGGTTACATCTGACTGGTGACGTGAACTCCAAATAGTACCCACATTTGCACCAAACATAACCATCAAAGTACTAATGAATGACCCCAGCACCCGAATTGGGTAAGGTTTGGGTTTGTAGTTTCAGTGAACCGAATAGTAGGTCAATTCTTCTTCACAGATATGATGAACACAGACCAATACAAGAAAATTTGCGTGTAATTTGACGACAAACTAAATGACTTGCATAATATTGCGCTGCCAAGTCCGAGGACAGGACCTAATGTCTGAAACTTTTGAATGACTTGTGTCAATGCGGAATATTTCCCAGGTTGACAGATTTATTATTTGACCAAAGAGGGAGTAAAGCAATGTTCAATTCTTCAACCCAACCATCATTAGCGAGGTAATAGATATGTAGCGATGACCGATGGAAAGAGTTAAATTTAAGACATATTTTCAATATTATTGAAATTTCCAACTCTGAAATCTTGCGATACACTGAGTCGTTGAGGAAAGAAACGGCTGGGGCCGAGGAAACATAAATGAATGAGCCGGGCGTTTCCTTAATGGGACTCTTAATTGTGCCAATAACTCAACCGACACGGTTTTCTGACATTTCAACCCCCTTAAATGCCAACTGACTGAACCGGTTTTGATTCCGCAAACATGGGTAGGCCTACATTAAGCGAGAAAGTGACCGCTGCGCCGTGTAGCAGGGCAGGAAAAATAAAGCCTCACATCATGCACAGTGTAATCAAAAACCGGCATTCAATAAAATGACAGTATTTAATTATGGACCTAAATGATGAGTCATAACTCATAGTTTCATGGTCACGAATGGGTAGCAGTAGTGTGTTTTGGATGGTTCAGATACCTCCTCCTCCTCACCCTCCTCACAAGATGGCGGCAGCCCGATATCTCTCGAACGCATGGTCGGATTTTGACAAATGAGGTGTCATTGAACTCGGGCTAACACCCCCTTTCCAATGAACAATATATTTCAACCCCAAAAGTAACACCTACCCCTACTAGGGGGTGAAATTTTTATTTTTTAGAGAATCACTCTTTCCAATTGCAACATGTGAGCGTTTGAATGCCGATATGGATTTAAACGTTGTTCCACATAAAGTGCATGTGTACGGTGGATAGCCACTATGAATTAACATGCTTGTTTTTTGTTTTTTATGCATGCCCACTCATGGCTTTTGAAGAGGGTGGGGGAGCGGTTCCCTGTGGACGGGTCATTGTTGCCGGGTCATTGTGGACGAGTCCTTGTGGACAACTCCTTGTGGACAGGTCCTTGTGGACAAGTCCTTGTGGACGAGTCCTTGTGGGTGAGTCCTTGTTGATGAGTCCCTTTTGGACTGATCCCTTTGGACCGGTTCCTACGGACTGGCTCATGAATTTATTTAAATTATGTCAAAGGGCCTAACTACATTTCGCGTGTGTTGAACTGACGTTGTTCCCCAGTCTCTACTACTATAATAGGATAACGATATGAAAGGAAAGTGGCGAAATACATGTGAACACGTGTGAGATGTCATTATTAGCATTCTCCTTGTGAAACAAGTCACATCCTGTTTTGGTTCATACGTGAGAAAATGCAAGTTCATGTGTAATATGACCTAAAACACAGGTGTTCACCTGTGCACGTGCACGATAAGAGCTAACAAGTCACAACCTGTTTTGACAGTGGTGAGAGGTGAAGGGGGGAGAGTCAGTGAAAGAGAGAACACAGGTGAAGAGAGAAAGAAATATGTATTGCTCATCTTATGAATCAATAAGGTTAGGGACCTGTATGAGAGGTCGTTGGACTTGAGGTGATATTCTGTTTTTGAATATATTATTTATTTATGTCAAAAGGGCCTAACTACACTTTTGTTGATATCTCGCTAACTAATAATCAGAGAGGGTCAAGTGAGGTGTCATGGGACTCAGGATGGTCAACCCTTTTCCATGACCAATGAATTTACCCAAAAGATCTAAGGTCATTAGCTTTTTAATATCTCATGAATCAATAAGGCTAGGGACCTGTATGAGAGGTCGTTGGACTTGAGGTGACATTCTGTTTTTGAATATATTATTTATTTATGTCAAAAGGACCTAACTGCACTTTTATTAATATCTCGCTAACTAATAATCAGAGAGGGTCAAGTGAGGTGTCATAGGACTCAGGATGGTCAACACTTTTCCATGATCAACGAATTTACCCAAAAGATTCAAAACAGCAAGGTCATTGACCTATGATTTTATAAGCTAATAATCAGAGAGGCTCAAGTGAGTTGTCATGGGACTCAGGATGGTCAACCCTTTCCATGACCAACGAATTTACCCAAAAGATTCAAAAAAAAGCAAGGTCATTGACCTAATATTTTATAAACTAATAATCGAATATCAACATGTGAGGTGTTATAGGACTTAGAATGGTCAACCCTTTCCCATGGCCAATGAATTTACCCAAAATACCCAATACATCAAGGTCATCGACCTGAGATTTTATAAACTAATAATCGGATACGAACATGTGAGATGTTTACCATGTATGTGATGAAACATAGCTGGGTATAGAAAGAATTAGTGTAGGCTACATGTATAGTGATTGACAAGTCTTTTACCATTGAAACTTGTTTTTCAGATCAAACTGCAGTATAGAGAGAGTATAGGTTGTAGGTATGGGTTAATAAATGACGAACGGTGTACACACAAACTCTGATTTATCGATTCAAGAATTAAGAGTAGACTATCTTTAATTGATTGGTTAAAGAGGATAGCTAAAACACAAAAATGCTCAGTGGTTACCGGGACAAGATGGTCGCTACACACACAACAAGCTTTAAATACTTGAGGCTAATAATCTATACACACACACTCGCTTGTTCTAAACTAAACTGTGTTGCTGTCAGTGCTCAGACAGTAGGCTGATGACAAAAAATGCATTGCTATCAGAAATATAATCATTTCCGGTTGTATAATGTTACCAGCTATCAATTTTATGTTGCATTGTTAAGCACTTTTAGCTCTTGTACTGGTGGTCTTAACTCGATTTCCAGGTCTCATACCTAGAACGAGTCAAACTAAGAAACAAGGGCATGGTGTTGTAGTGGTTAAGCTGTTAGCCTTTTCACTAGGGTTCTATTTCAGGTTAATATGCATGTCATAAACATATTAAACAAAACAAAACAGAGATAACGTTCAAAACTGATTACATTTGTGTCTTTCCAAATTATTACTTGGATTACAAATACAAAGGTGAACTGGGTTTGATATACAGTTAATGCTGTCTATCACACACTAGACTGTAAGAAAGCCAAAAGAGCAAAAGGCGTAGGTAGAGCAGTGGTAAAATTGTTATATGTAGAGAACTACCTAGCGGTTTTATGAACTGGCAAAGCTATATCGCATAAACAGTGCAGGATACAATCCAGCAATCAAATTTGTATCTTGTGGAACAGAGAAAATGCACTTTTACCTTGATGGATAGCAAATGAGTGCAGATGAATGACATATGCATTAGCCTACCATAGGGTTATAACCACGAGGAGGAGGTGTGATTCTATATTTTATTGTTTAGAGACATGGCTTTTTTGTAACCAGTAGATTTAGTATTTTGTAAATATTCATTTTTGTAATTGTAAAATAGTGGAAACATTTTTTTTGTAATAGTAAATGTTAAATGTAAACCTAAAAGTTATTTGGGATAAGTGTGCATGTCAAGGATAAATAGCGTGGTTGTATTTGTTTTTCAAAGACAGGTATGGTTGTGTGAATGTATGACTATAGATTGAATGATAGAGAGAGAGAGAAAGTGTGTGTGTGTGTAGCATTGATTGTTCAACCAAAGCAAACACGGCAAGGTGGGATGGTGGGGTAATTAATGTATATAGCAAATGGTAAATAGTATACTGTAGTTTTTTTTAACACTTGTGTTTTTTTTAATGCAGCGGTAGATAGGTGTTATTTTGTAAAACAGTCTAACCTACAGTAGTAGTATTAGTAGCAGTAGTAGTAGTAGTAGGCCTATACGTTTTTGGAAACAAACAGAAAGAGAATGCACTATTGCCATGGCCAAGCACTTCCATTAAAATAATTTCAAGAAAATTTTAATCAGCAAATGTGTGTTTTACAAAACTAAACTTTCAGCATGGACTAAATCATAAACGTGTCGTCTGTGATATGAAAAAAAAAGGAAATCTATGTTTCCATATCAACACAATTTAAAAAAATTAAAACTGACATTTACAAAATGTAAATGGGAAATTGACAAATGTGTAAACAACAAAATGGAAAATTCTTGTTTCCGTATCATGAAATCCAAAAACTTTAAACTGACATTTTCAAATCGTGTACATGGAAAATTGACAAATGGCAATGTGTGAAATGTGAAAATGAAAAAAAATGAACAAATGGCTATCATTATTTAAAAAAAAAAAAACGTCGTGTTCTATCGTTAAAGTGTGAATCAAACCACATCTACTTATTTGAATCACCCGAGACTTAGTAGACCTGTTATAGTTCTAATACACTTTTAAAATTTTATGATAAAGCTCGAATTGAACTCAAGAGCTTTAGAGTGCCAGCTAACTATTATAACAGTTACGTCACAAAGACAACTTTACACTACTCTTAATGAACAATAATAAGAAAAAGAATAATAAATATTGAAATTTTTTAAAGAATGAACATGGTGACACTGTTTCTGTTGCACTGTCTGCTAGCTACTAGCCAGCAGCTGGGGTCTTAGAAAACGATACAGTTGACATTTTGCATTGAAATGTGACATGTTTCAAAGTATAGTATTATGGGTTGCTGTTGAGTAAAAACTAATCCTGTACAAGGAAGCAAGGGTTCGAACCCCTTACCTAACATTACTATTGCCTGAACATGGCTTGACGACACTGTATTATTATGATACTCGGTACACAAACCATAGATAGAGTGTATTATTTAAGATCACTTTCTTTCTGAACATAGGTGGAGATTGTTGATGGTTAACAATGGCATTAATATAGTAGGACGTGGGTATAGCAATTAAGAAAAAACAGACAATACCCATACAATATTTTTATTTATTTAATATAAGTACTTGTACAATAGTTACATTCAAAATACATTTCTTTTTTCTCTATTACTATTTAGTCCTTTTTGATTCTCTTGCATATGAAGGGTAGATAACCTTGTTGTTCAGCCCCTTAAAACAACAACAACACAACCTTTTGCATAGTTTGTGATGTTGATGACTCTTGAGATGTGGAAGATGTATTAAACATAACTTTTACAGCAGGGGTTAAATGTTGCTCAATAAACACTGCACTATTTTGAGTAGCAACATTTTTTTCTTGTACTAGCTTTTTAGCATTGTGATGATTAATTGTTGACACCAACAGTGTTTCATTTGGTGCACCACATTGATGATCACTCACACTTAAATCTTACCATTTTTACTTTTTAGATTGCCTCGACATTTTTTTTGACCTGTCTTTTGAGCATTGCCAAAATATTATCCCTTTTACATTTTGACGATGATAGTTATAAGAGTAGCCTTTATAGAGTACACGTTGTTTACCTTTGTTAGTTTTAGTAAGTTCCATATTAGCAACTAACCTGTTAGTATGATTTGCTCACTACAAAGGTTATAACTGTTCTGATAATAAAATCATTTAGCTTTGGCTTTTATATTTAATATGTGCAGTTTGAAGTGATAGCAAAAGTGAGAGCAAAGTGGTAGCATAGTGGTAGAAAATATAACATGTATTGTTAAGAAATAGTTTAAGCGGTTATGTGGATCCATTACATAATAATTTTAGCACGACGAAGCTCATTTTCTATATCCAATAGTTGTTCCTCATATTCAGTATAACCAGCCTGTTTATAGACATGCAGTTGCTGAAGCCGCCGGATTAGCTTACTTGGATTGTTCCAGTAGACAAATTTAACAAATGATTTTTTAGGTGTAAACAAAGCATTACCATTATCATTATTATCTTCATCATCAACATCATCATCATCATAACCATTATCATTATCATCATCATCATCATCATCATCATGATCATTATAATCCTCATCACTATTACTATATAGTCCTTTTTGATCCTTTTGCAATACCACATTTTGCACAGCCTGTGTTGTCTTTGATAATGTTGGGAGTTTTTCAGACATTGACAACTGTCCTAACACGACTTTCTGAGGAGATGATACATGCTTCTTAACAAACAATGCACTATCTTGAGCTGCAATATCTTTTTCTGGGACAAGTGTTTTAGCATTTTGAAGAGTTTTTTAAACAGCAACGATGTTTTTTCTGGTACACTACATTGAGGATCACTCACACTTAAGACATCACTATTTTTACTTTTCAGCTCACCTCGACAATGTTTTGAACGATGTTTTGAACAACGCCAAATAACAGTTCCATTTTTATTAGTTCGTTTTACAATATATGTATATCCTTTATAGAATGCGTATGGCATACCATTGCTATTTGTTGATACTTCCATGTCAATTGTCAAGCATGAACTAATCTCTAGCAAAGTTCACTCGATAATATAAATAATAGTTTAAAGTGAGAGGAAAAGTGGGTGCAAGAGTGGGTGCAAGAGTGGATGCAAGAGTGGGTGCAAGAGTGGGTGCAAGAGTGGGTGCAAGAGTAGGTGCAAGAGTGGGTGCAAGAGTGGGTGCAAGAGTGGGTGTAAGAGTGGGTGCAAGAGTGGGTGCAAGAGTGGGTGCAAGAGTGGGTGTAAAAGGGAGTGCAAGAGTGGGTGCAAAAGTGGGTGTCGCTTATAGTAGGCATGAAATTTACTAGAATGTGATTTGAGTAAATGTAATTTCTAAACCCAAGTAGTGAATAGTCAGTTGGTTTTGATCTATGCAAGTGTAAACATGTCACATACACTGGTGATGGATACTCAAGGCTTTAAGGTCAACGAAAACAAGTACAGTATATATTTAAAGAGGTGGCTATCATTGATTGCACAACACGCGGATTACCATACCTTTTTCGGACTGGTGTTTTAACATTTGAAGTATTTTTTTAAACAGCAACGATGTCTTATCTGTCACACTACATTGATGATCACTCACACTTAAGACCTAACTATTTTTACTTTTTAGTTCACTTTGACACTGTTTGAAACGATGTTTTGAACAATGTCAAATAACAGTTCCATTTTATTGGTTTGTTTTGCAATATACGTATAACCTTTATAGTATGCATATGGCTTACCATACCTATTCGTTGATACTTCCATATCAATTTTCAAGCATGAAATAATCTCCAATAAATTTCGCTCGATAATAGAAATAATAGTTTAAAGTGAGTGCAAATGTGGGTGCAAAAGTGGGTGCAAAAGTGAGTGTAAAAGTGAGTGCAAAAGTGGGTGCAAAAGTGAGTGCAAAAGTGAATGTAAAAGTGAGTGCAAAAGTGGGTGTAGTTTATAGTAGGCATGATCTTTTACTAGAATGTGATTTGAGTAAATGTAATTTCTAAACCCAAGTAGAGATTAGTCAGTTGGTTTTGATTTATGCAATCGTAAACATGTCTCATACACTGATGATGGATACTCAAGGCTTCATGGTCAACAAAAACAATTATATAGTTAAAGAGGTAACTATTATTGATTGCACAACACTGAATCTATTTTTGAAATTTTGACAAAGTGCCTAAGTGCACTTTTGTTAATATCTCGCGAACCAATAAGACTAGGGCATTGTATGAGGTATTGTTGGACTTTTTGCCGAAGACTGCTGGTAAACACCTATGTTCCCACGACCTTTTTAAGGATGGCGGCTAACCCACGAGGGGTGATTAAAAAGTAATCCAAGCGGCGCTTGTCGATAAGCAAACCAATAATCAAAAGGGGGGGGGGGGTATGACAGAGCTTGAGGCGATACCCCTTTTGATTGATCCCTGTTGATTTGCCCCTTTGGACTGGTCCCCGTTGACTACTCCCTCTGGACGGGTCCTTTTTGAAGGGAGTCATTTTTGACGGGGCCCTGCTGACGGGTCATTGTGGACGGGTCCCTGTTGACAGGTCCTTTTGACTAATCCCTTTGGACCGGTCCCTTTGGACTGATCCCTATGGGTTGACCCATGCATTTAGCCAAATTATGTCAAAGGGACGGGTCCAAAGGGATTAGTGACAAAAAGACAGGAAAAAAAAATGTCGAGGCAATCTAAAAAGTAGAAATGGTAAGATTTAAGTGTGAGTGATCATCAATGTGGTGCACCAAATGAAACACTGTTGGTGTCAACAATTAATCATGACAATGCTAAAAAGCTAGTACAAGAAAAAAAATGTTGCTACTCAAAATAGTGCAGTGTTTATTGAGCAACATTTAACCCCTGCTGTAAAAGTTATGTTTAATACATCTTCCACATCTCAAGTCATCAACATCACAAACTATGCAAAAGGTTGTGTTGTTGTTGTTGTTATAAGGGGCTGAACTACAAGGTTATCTACCCTTCATATGCAAGAGAATCAAAAAGGACTAAATAGTAATAGAGAAAAAAGAAATGTATTTTGAATGTAACTATTGTACAAGTACTTATATTAAATAAATAAAAATATTGTATGGGTATTGTCTGTTTTTTCTTAATTGCTATACCCACGTCCTACTATATTAATGCCATTGTTAACCATCAACAATCTCCACCTATGTTCAGAAAGAAAGTGATCTTAAACAATACACTCTATCTATGGTTTGTGTACCGAGTATCATAATAATACAGTGTCGTCAAGCCATGTTCAGGCAATAGTAATGTTAGGTAAGGGGTTCGAACCCTTGCTTCCTTGTACAGGATTAGTTTTTACTCAACAGCAACCCATAATACTATACTTTGAAACATGTCACATTTCAATGCAAAATGTCAACTGTATCGTTTTCCAAGAACCCAGCTGCTGGCTAGTAGCTAGCAGACAGTGCAACAGAAACAGTGTCACCATGTTCATTCTTTAAAAAATTTCAATATTTATTATTCTTTTTCTTATTATTGTTCATTAAGAGTAGTGTAAAGTTGTCTTTGTGACGTAACTGTTATAATAGTTAGCTGGCACTCTAAAGCTCTTGAGTTCAATTCGAGCTTTATCATAAAATTTTAAAAGTATATTAGAACTATAACAGGTCTACTAAGTCTCGGGTGATTCAAATAAGTAGATGTGGTTTGATTCACACTTTAACGATAGAACACGACGGTTTTTAATTTTTTTTAAAATAATGATAGCCATTTGTTCATTTTGTTTCATTTTCACATTTCACATATTGCCACTTGTCAATTTTTCATGTACACCATTTGAAAATGTCAGTTTAAAGTTTTTGGATTTCATGATACGGAAACAAGAATTTTCCATTTTGTTGTTTACACATTTGTCAATTTCCCATTTACATTTTTTAAATGTCAGTTTTAATTTTTTTAAATTGTGTTGATATGGAAACATGGATTTCCTTTTTTTTTTTCATATCACAGACGACACGTTTATGATTTAGTCCATGCTGAAAGTTTAGTTTTGTAAAACACACATTTGCTGATTAAAATTTTCTTGAAATTATTTTAATGGAAGTGCTTGGCCATGGCAATAGTGCATTCTCTTTCTGTTTGTTTCCAAAAACGTATAGGCCTACTACTACTACTACTACTAATACTACTACTGTAGGTAAGACTGTTTTACAAAATAACACCTATCTACCGCTGCATTAAAAAAAACACAAGTGTTAAAAAAACTACAGTATACTATTTACCATTTGCTATATACATTAATTACCCCACCATCCCACCTTGCCGTGTTTGCTTTGGTTGAACAATCAATGCTACACACACACACACACACACACACTTTCTCTCTCTCTCTATCATTCAATCTATAGTCATACATTCACACAACCATACCTGTCTTTGAAAAACAAATACAACCACGCTATTTATCCTTGACATGCACACTTATCCCAAATAACTTTTAGGTTTACATTTAACATTTACTATTACAAAAAAAAATGTTTCCACTATTTTACAATTACAAAAATGAATATTTACAAAATACTAAATCTACTGGTTACTAAAAAGCCATGTCTCTAAACAATAAAATATAGAATCACACCTCCACCTCGTGGTTATAACCCTATGGTAGGCTAATGCATAGGTCATTCATCTGCACTCATTTGCTATCCATCAAGGTAAAAGTGCATTTTCTCTGTTCCACAAGATACAAATTTGATTGCTGGATTGTATCCTGCACTGTTTATGCGATATAGCTTTGCCAGTTCATAAAACCGCTAGGTAGTTCTCTACATATAACAATTTTACCACTGCTCTACCTACGCCTTTTGCTCTTTTGGCTTTCTTACAGTCTAGTGTGTGATAGACAGCATTAACTGTATATCAAACCCAGTTCACCTTTGTATTTGTAATCCAAGTAATAATTTGGAAAGACACAAATGTAATCAGTTTTGAACGTTATCTCTGTTTTGTTTTGTTTAATATGTTTATGACATGCATATTAACCTGAAATAGAACCCTAGTGAAAAGGCTAACAGCTTAACCACTACACCACCATGCCCTTGTTTCTTAGTTTGACTCGTTCTAGGCATGAGACCTGGAAATCGAGTTAAGACCACCAGTACAAGAGCTAAAAGTGCTTAACACTGCAACATAAAATGGATAGCTGGTAACATTATACAACCGGAAATGATTATATTTCTGATAGCAATGCATTTTTTGTCATCAGCCTACTGTCTGAGCACTGACAGCAACACAGTTTAGTTTAGAACAAGCGAGTGTGTGTGTATAGATTATTAGCCTCAAGTATTTAAAGCTTGTTGTGTGTGTAGCGACCATCTTGTCCCGGTAACCACTGAGCATTTTTGTGTTTTAGCTATCCTCTTTAACCAATCAATTAAAGATAGTCTACTCTTAATTCTTGAATCGATAAATCAGGGTTTGTGTGTACACCGTTCGTCATTTATTATCCCATACCTACAACCTATACTCTCTCTATACTGCAGTTTGATCTGAAAAACAAGTTTCAATGGTAAAAGACTTGTCAATCACTATACATGTAGCCTACACTAATTCTTTCTCTACCTAGCTATGTTTCATCACATACATGGTAAACATCTCACATGTTCGTATCCGATTATTAGTTTATAAAATCTCAGGTCGATGACCTTGATGTATTGGGTATTTTGGGTAAATTCTTTGGCCATGGGAAAGGGTTGACCAGTCTAAGTCCTATAACACCTCACATGTTGATATTCGATTATTAGTTTATAAAATATTAGGTCAATGACCTTGCTGTTTCTTGAATCTTTTGGGTAAATTCGTTGGTCATGGAAAAGGGTTGACCATCCTGAGTCCCATGACACCTCACTTGAGCCTCTCTGATTATTAGCTTATAAAATCATAGGTCAATGACCTTGCTGTTTTGAATCTTTTGGGTAAATTCGTTGATCATGGAAAAGGGTTGACCATCCTGAGTCCTATGACACCTCACTTGACCCTCTCTGATTATTAGTTAGCGAGATATTAATAAAAGTGCAGTTAGGTCCTTATGACATAAATAAATAATATATTCAAAAACAGAATGTCACCTCAAGTCCAACGACCTCTCATACAGGTCCCTAGCCTTATTGATTCATGAGATATTAAAAAGCTAATGACCTTAGATCTTTTGGGTAAATTCATTGGTCATGGAAAAGGGTTGACCATCCTGAGTCCCATGACACCTCACTTGACCCTCTCTGATTATTAGTTAGCGAGATATCAACAAAAGTGTAGTTAGGCCCTTTTGACATAAATAAATAATATATTCAAAAACAGAATGTCACCTCAAGTCCAACGACCTCTCATACAGGTCCCTGACCTTATTGATTCATAAGATGAGCAATACATATTCCTTTCTCTCTTCACCTGTGTTCTCTCTTTCACTGACTCTCCCCCCTTCACCTCTCACCACTGTCAAAACAGGTTGTGACTTGTTAGCTCTTATCGTGCACGTGCACAGGTGAACACCTGTGTTTTAGGTCATATTACACATGAACTTGCATTTTCTCACGTATGAACCAAAACAGGATGTGACTTGTTTCACAAGGAGAATGCTAATAATGACATCTCACACGTGTTCACATGTATTTCGCCACTTTCCTTTCATATCGTTATCCTATTATAGTAGTAGAGACTGGGGAACAACGTCAGTTCAACACACGCGAAATGTAGTTAGGCCCTTTGACATAATTTAAATAAATTCATGAGCCAGTCCGTAGGAAACGGTCCAAAGGGATCAGTCCAAAAGGGACTCATCAACAAGGACTCGTCCACAAGGACTTGTCCACAAGGACCTGTCCACAAGGACTTGTCCACAAGGACTCGTCCACAATGACCCGGCAACGAGAACCTGTCAACAAGGACCCGTCCACAGGGAACCGCTCCCCCACCCTCTTCAAAAGCCATGAGTGGGCATGCATAAAAAACAAAAACGAGCATGTTAATTCATAGTGGCTATCCACCGTACACATGCACTTTATGTGGAACAACGTTTAAATCCATATCGGCATTCAAACGCTCACATGTTGCAATTGGAAAGAGTGATTCTCTAAAAAATAAAAATGTCACCCCCTAGTAGGGGTAGGTTTTACTTTTGGGGTTGAACTATATTGTTCATTGGAAAGGGGGTGTTAGCCCGAGTTCAATGACACCTCATTTGTTAAAATCCGACCATGCGTTCGAGAGATATCGGACTGCCGCCATCTTGTGAGGAGGGTGAGAAGGAGGAGGTATCTGAACCATCCAAAACACACTACTGGTAGCAATTATTTGTTAAATGTTTGAAATCTACTCTCATGTAACAAGAAACTGAATATTTAACTCATGGCACTGATTCATAATATGAAATGTGCCGCATATTAATTACTTACTTCGTTATATAAAGCCATTACAATTTTTGAGTGCCGGCCCCGTGGTGTTGGGGTAGCGCGCCTGCCTCTCACCCGGAAGCCTCGGGTTCGATTCCCGGATCCGTCAGGGATTGTCGAAACTGACGTGAGGGCTGGCTCGGGGTGCACTCAACCTCGTGAGGACAATTGAGTAGCTGTCTGACAGAGAGGCAGCACGCGGTCACGGAATCCAAGATTACCGGCCAAGGGGACCCGATGCGCTGACCACGTGTCACCTTCATATCTGCAGGCCAAATGGCTGGGCAGCAGTCGCTTGGTTGGCTGTCGCTTGGGCTGTAGTGTCAGGGGTTATTATTTTTAGCCTACTTTTCACATTTTGCAAAAATGAGGAAAAAGTAGACTTATGAGATCGATCCGGGAAAATGTCTGTCTGCCCCCCCCCCCTATCAATTCTTAAACGGCTGCAGCAATCGAAACCAAATTTGGTATGAGTAAAGATCTATACTGGAACATCTCAAAGTCGTACTTGAAAATTATGTCAGTGCTACCACTGCTGAAAAATCAAAATTGAAATTTGAGCTCCATGTTAGATATCCTGGAAGGTATACATCGGAACTATTCCAAAATTGGCACACATATAGATAATAATACTTCAGTTTAATTTCCAGGAGGCCATACATGACAGTGTTGCCAAAATGATTCTATGCCTACTGATAGGTCCAATTTTTTAATGCATACCCTATACTGTCATTTGGATTTCAACTAAATTTGGTATGTACTATGTGTACATAAACAGGTATGAATGAGCGTATTCTTAAGTGCCACCAGGGCTGTCAACTGTTAATAAATGCTCTCTCTATTTTTTTTTATCCAAATACCAATATATCAGAAAGTGTTCAAGCCATCAACTTTAAACTTTGCACACGTATAGTGCCTGACATTCTAGATTAATTTGGAGCAACTAATTTATGTCAGTGCTACCAACATGATTCTAAGCCTGTTCATAGAACCAATTTTTAAATACATGTAACTTCTATACTATCAATTGGATTTCAACCAAATTTCGTATGTGCTATGTGTACCATAACAGATATGACCATGCGTAATCTTAAGAGCAATCAGGGCAGCTAACTGTTTTAAATGCTGTTTATATTTTTACCCTTATATCAGTATATCAGAAATTATGCAAGCCAATAGCTCTAAACTTTGTGCACGTATAGTATCTGACATTATAGATTAATTTTGTGTAACTAAAATACGTCAGTATTTCCAACATGGCTCTAAGCCTGCTGATAGGTCCTATTTTAAAATACATGTAACTTCTGTAACAAATGGATTTCATCCAAAATTGGCACAACAATACATCATAATATTTCAGATTTTTTCGGATCAACATATGCATGACATTGTTGCCAACATGATTTTACGCGCTGATAGATCCAATGTCTAACGGCATGTAACGTCCATGCTATCCATTGGACTTCAACCAAATTTTGAGTTCTGTTCATTAAGAGATGGAACTAAGAATATAAATATAGTCACCAGGGCTGCCAACTGTAGTGCTCTATTAGGCTACATTATGCCAGGTTTATTACAAACTAATTAGAAATTTCTATATTACCAACTTTATTTCGTATTATTCTAGATAGGTCCATACAGATTAATCATTGGCATGGATCTTAAATTTTAAGTAAAGTAGGCTCTTTCGTTATTTTACAATTTTTGATATTTCCTACCAACCCAGTCCTCTTTAAAGTGATGACTTCAGATATCGGACAGACCATAGGCACAAGAAACGTTAAACTGCTAATGTACGCAAATGACATGGCCATCCTCTCCAAGAGTCAACAAGTAGTTCCGTGAAGAACTAAATAGCATATTTTCATATATCCTACTAATATTAATTGCCTCTATTAACATACAAATTGTCAGTTTGATTGCTGTAATAGATTCGCAGATGTTGAGAACCGTCTAAATATTTTGGATGGTCACCATGTTCGATTTTTATATTATAGGCCTTAGATTTATGTACTATTACATGAAGATTTTTGTGTAGATGTTTTATTCAAACATCAATCGCATGATTAGGACACAAGAAATAAAAGCGGAATTTTAAAATTTCGCTCAGCCGCCATCTTGTGGTCATAAAAGTAATTTGAATGAATAAGATGCAGTCGATTTAAATTTGTATAAGCATATACCGTATCAAGTTTCACTGCGCCCGGATGGTTCAAACGCAAGATACGTCCATTTGAATATTTAAATTTCGCGTCGCCGCCACGTTGGATGTATGCTCGCCAGGTTATTGAACGTCCATAGGTGAACTTATGCTTATAGCCTCTAAACACTTACAACATTTCAGTTTGATTGCTGTAGTAGATTAATAGATATTGAGAACCATCTAAATATTTCGGATGGTTGCCATGTTGGATTTTAATATATGTAGGCCATAGAGTTATGTACTATTAGATGATGATTATTGGGTACGTTCATTATGCAAATGTAGATTTCGATCGCATGATTAGAACACAAGAAATAAAAACGTAATTTTTGAAATTAGCACAGCCGCCATCTTGAGGTTACGAAAACAATTGAACTGAATTGGATACCAGTGCATTACAATCTGTATAAACATTTGCTGTACAAAGTTTCATTGCGTTTGGATCATTAAATCGTGAGAAAAGTCTATTTAAAACTTTCAAATTCGCTTGGCCGCCATGTGTTTTTGTAGTTAACCTTTTTTTTAGCGTATGGCTTTTAGTGCCGGGAGTGTCCGAGGACATGTTCGGCTCGCCAGGTTTGTAGCTGCTTCGAGACGGACACCAAATGGGTGAGCTACAAGTACCGTTGGGGAGGGAAGTTGGAATGTAAGGAAGAGGAGTTGGAAGGTAGCGGCAGTGGCCTATACTTAGGGACCAACCCCGGCATTTGCCTGGAAGGAAGATGGGAAACCACAGAAGACTATCTTCAAGGTTGCCGGCGGGGGGATTCGAACCTCCTCGCCTCCCGGTTGTGAGCGACTGCCAGCAGTCATGCCGTAACGACCACGGCTAACTCACCCGGTAGTTAAACGGTATTCGAAAGTCTCATAGATGAACTTCCAGTAGTGCCCTTTATCTCCGTACAAAATTTCATTGTGATACCGGTAATAGTTTCAGAGATATAGAATGCCGATGAAATATTCCGCACAGCCGCCATCTTGAGGTTATGTAAACAATTGACCGAAGTTAGATGTCGGTGCATTACAATGTTGTTGTTGATGTTTGAGTCTTCAGTCTTATGACTGGTTGATGCAGCATTCCATGCTTCCCTGTCTTGAGCTAATCGTTTCACATCTACATAGCCACCACACCCTATATCCGAAGCTATCTGTTTAACACATTCTAACCTTGGTCTATCCCTACAGTTCCTGTTCTCAACACTTCCTTCCATAACTAAGCTTGCTATTCCTGGGTGTCTTAGTATGTGTCCTACTAACCTATCTCTTCTCTTCATTAGCAGTCGCCAGAAACATCTCTCCTCTCCCACTCGTATTAATATCACTTCGTTAGTCACCCTATCTACCCATCTGATCTTCATCATTCTCCTGAAACACCACAATTCAAATGCTTCAATTCTCCTCTTTTCTGCTGCTCCAATAGTCCAAGTTTCACTTCCATGGAGCGCCACGCTCCATACAGAGGCTTTCAAAAATGAGTTCCTAATACCTAAATCTATATTATTCGATGTCAACAGATTCCTTTTTTGTAGAAAGGCTTTCCTTGCCAGAGCCAACCTACTTTTTGTATCCTCTTTGCTTCGTCCATCACTGGTTATTTTGCTTCCTAAGTAACAGAAGTCTCCTACTTGCTTCAGGTTTTCACCTGCCAATTTGATGTCCATAGAGGTTTCTGATTTATTTCGGCTGCATTCCAGTATTTTTGTTTTACATTTATTAATTTTCATCATGTATTCATTCCGTAAGACGGAGACCATACCATTCAAAAACTCATTCAAATCCTCAGGCGTTTCGGCCAAGATGACGATGTCATCAGCAAATCTCAGAGTATGAAATTATTTCTCTTTGAATCTTCACTCCCACTTTAAATTTTTCTCCAATTTCCTTCATTGCTTGTTCAATGTAAAGATTGAAAAGTATGGGTGACAAGTTGCAACCTTGCCTTACACCTTTCTGAATACCAGCTTCTCTCTCATGTTCTTCAGATCGAATGACTGCTGTCTGGTTTCTGTATATATTGTATATCGCCCTCCTATCCCTGTACTTTATTCCAGTAGATTTCAAAATGTCAAACAATTTAGTCTAATCAACCTTATCAAAAGCCTTTTCTGTCTTCAAATGCCATGAACGTTCTCTTATTTTTCCTTGTTCTACCTTCCAAAATCAGCCTAAGACTTAGTACAGCTTCCTTTGTTCCTACATTTCTCCTGAAACCAAACTGGTCTTCACCCAACTCCGTTTCTATCTGGCTTTCCATTCTCTTGTAAATTATTCTAGACAGGATTTCTTGAAATCAGGGGGTACCTCACCTGTCTCATAAATCCTACACACCAAGTAAAATAACCTGATCAGACCTTCATCTCCTATGCAGCGTAGCAACTCAATCGGTATATCAAGCTGATTGTACGGCAATCTTCACATCTGCCAGCTCCCACTTTCTTTGGTATAGGGATAATAACATTTTTCTTGAAATCAGGGGGTACCTCACCTGTCTCATAAATCCTACACACCAAGTGAAATAACCTGATCAGACCTTCATCTCCTATGCAGCGTAGCAACTCAATCGGTATATCATCTATGCCTGGTGCTTTGTTCCTGCTTAAGTCCTCCAATTCTCTATCAAATTCTGATCTCAATATTAAATCTCCTTTTGCATCCTCATCAATATCCTCCTCCCTTTCCATTACATTATTCTCAATCTCCTTTCCCTTATACAAACACTCTATGTAAGCTTTCCACCTCTCAACCTTTTCTTCCCTATCTGTTAGAGGCTTTCCATTTGTGTCCTTAATATTACAGCACTTAGTCTTCTTTTCCTTCGATAAGCTGTGTCTACTTTTCCTAATTTCAGGCAATTTTCTATACCTGCACATTTCTCTTTCAATCATTCTTCTTTCGCTTCCTTGCATTTCTTGTTAACCTCATTTCTCCGACGTCTGTATTCTGCTTTCCCCTTTTCATTTCTTACATTCTTGTGATTCCGCCTTTCATCCATCAATTCTAGTATATCCTGAATGATCCACGGTTTTTTACCTATTCTTTCCTACCAATGTTTTCTTCTGCGGATTTTGTTATTTCATTCTTCAAAAGTGCCCATTCGTCTGCAATTGAAGTTGGTTTAGGGTTTTTCATTAGTCCTTCCTTTATTCTCTTCTTGAATCTTTCGTTTACATCCTTCACTTTCAGTCTGTCTATTGCCCACCTTTTTGACTTTCGACTTTTCTTCAGTTTCTTCAACTTTAATCTGCACTTCATAACAACCAGATTGTGACAGAGTTTATGTCAGCACCAGGATATGTTTTGCAATCCGATATCTGGTTTCGAAACCTCTGCTTGACCATAATGAAATCGATTTGGCAACGCCCTGTATCTCCTGGTCTCATCCATGTGTATATTCTTCTATTGTGGTTATTGAATAAGGTGTTAGCTATGACCAAATCATGCTCAGTGCAGAATTAGATCAGCCTGCTTCCTCGATCATTCCTTTCACCTAATCCGAAATCTCCTACTATCTTCCCTTCTCTGCCTTTTCCTACCACAGCATTCCAATCTCCCATTACTATATCATTTTCATCACCCTTGCTATCCTCAGAATTTCATCTATTTCTACGTAGACCATTTCAACATCTTCATCATCAGTTTGACTGGTAGGCACATAGACTTGTACCACTGTGGTGCACGTAGGTTTAGTATTGATTTTTGCTAAAATAATCCGTTCACTATATTGCTCATAATATTCCACCCGCTGTCCAAGTTTCCTACTCAATACGAGACCAACCCCTGCTTGGCCATTGTTTGATTTAGTGCTAATGACACTATAGTCACCTGACCAAAAGTCCAGTTCTTCCTGCCAGCGCATTTCACTTATCCCAACCAAATCCAACCTCAACCTATCCATTTCCCTTTCTAAGTTTTCTAACTTTCCATCTCCTATCAGACTTCTAACATTCCACGCTCCGATCCGTAGAATGTCAGATGTGTATAAACATATACTGTACCAAGTTTCATTGTGTTTGGTTGGTTAAATCGCGAGAAACGTCTATTTAAAAGTCGCAAATTCGCTTGGCCGCCATGTTGGTTTTTTAGTTACCAGGTTTTCTTAAGTAACATGGGTGAACTTCTAGTAGCTCTCTTTATCACCGTACAAAATTCCAGAGTGATATCAGTAATAGTTTCGGAGATATTGGATGCTGGTGAAATATTTCGCACAGCCGCCATGTTGGATTGGTGAGACCTAACAACATTTTAAGGGGACGGTCGGAGTTAACCAGAATAGTGCTATGAACGTACCGAGTTTCATTGAAATCGCTCCAGCCTTTTAGATGTTACACACACACACATACACACACGCACATACAGACAGACACACGGACAAAAGGTGATCTCATAAGCCTTTTTTTTTTCATAAATGAAAATAGGCTAAAAAGACCTACAGGCAGTCATGGAGAACATTATGGTATGGGTATCAGAAAATTCCATGGAAATAAACAGTGCCAAGACAAAGGCAATGCGGGGAGGCATGCTTTCTAGGAGGGACCACTTCATGTGCGGGAAAGAAACCGTATAAATTATACCCAGCTTCAAATACCTAGGTGTTACACTACAAACAACTGGAACCACCTTCTCTATGCATACACGAGAGAGAGTGACGGCTGCAACTAAAGCAACTTACGACATCCCTAAGCTCCAGAAGCTATCCCTGCCAACCGCGATCGCACTGTTCAAACTGAAAGTTGCTCCGACTGCAACGTACGGAATCCAAATAGCATGGCCCTACCTGACGCCAAACAACCTGAGGAAAATAGAAAGCATTAAAGCCAGATTCCTAAAACGAGCCCTCTTGATCTCTAAATTCACGAGGAACAGCTACGCGTATACTATAGCACGAGAGGACATAAAACTCTGCTTCGGATTACCGGAAACACACGCATACAAAACAGTCATCAAGGAAAGACAGAACAAAGCCAACGAGGTCCCGGAGCAAATAATGGACACAGAATAGATGAAAACAGAAGCCTGGAAGGGACCGAACTATGAGCTTCGCCACCTGTACACAAGATTCGCCTCCCAAGGGTTCCATGGGAAGATATGTCGGAACAAAAAATACCGCCAACCGGAGAACGACTGCGTATTTGAATTATGCAGCAAACCATGCCCCAATATCACTTGCTGAATTGTCGAAACAGAACCCAGCCGCTAAACACGCTAACGAAAGACTGGTGAAAAACGGAAGTAGAAATATGTAAACTAATTTTTGTAAATTAATGTACACATTCTGCTTAATAAATTATTAAAATAACCTTTGCAGTAAAGACAAATTTCACTTCCACGAGTTTTAATAGTGCAAGAAATTCAAAATGTAGGGATCAGCAGAATATCTGAACTAAAAACGTTATTGGCTATTTATTGCAATCATTGTTCTGATAAAACCATACATTTAATTGCAACCGGTTCACTGAGCCACGATTATCAACAATTCTAACGTAAATTCAACGTTAATATCTCAAAGAAACATCCATGGGAATATCCAAATAATAGTATCAATCTACTGTACAGTACTGTGAGAACGATAAATTACGTACGTTTCAAGTTACAACCTTTTATTTCAGTCCGTCGCAAACATGTCCTACACACTGTAACATCACTAGAATACTTAAGCAAGCAGAACATGTGCGGGTGGCAATTAAAATACAAGGTGAATAGAGATTATAAATCAAACATCTCTTTAAATGGATATTGCTTTTATTTATCAAACGCTTAAACATCAGGATAAAAGTCACGCACTCTTATCAACTACAAAAAAAAGTTGAACTTCGTTGTGTTGATTCACTTGAGAGACTTTGATATTATGGTAATTTGGCTTAGTGTAATTAGGTGCATATAGAGCGAAATAAAGAAGTAAGCTTGTGTGATAACCTTTGTTATTGCGGTGCCTATAGCAGTGTATTTGTAATTCAATCGAGGACTGGGAATGAAGCGAATGTGGCCTCAATTTAGGAACCAACGTGGCATTTGCCTGGAGTAGACGAGAGAAACTATGGAAAACCAATTCCAGGGTGGCCGAGGTAGGAATCAATCCCACCACTCTCAGTTTTTGCCTCACGAGCTCGAATGAACCCAGTTCCAGCTCTCAGACCAGGATTAAATATCTTGGCAGAGTCGGGAATTGAACCCGGACCTCAGAGGTAAAAAAAACAACAATGCCAGCCACTGCGCCACGAGGCGGACTGTGATGCAGACTGTGTCTGAGGTGCCGCAGACAGAAATGCCATCAACACTGCCAAAGGTATTTACTAACTTATTTCTTTCCCACTTTTTCTTTAAGAAAAGAGAATGTCAACCACTTACTGGTTCAAATGAGTTCCACTTGCATCATCTTCTTCATCCCGTGCTTCTTCTTTCACATCCTAAGGAAAGGGATTGATTAAGATGTTTCATATCCTTACACCTCTACACAATATATAACAACTAAAGGCAGCACAATACAAGAAACAAGCTGTGACTATTTTAACAACTTACTGTTACAAACATTTTGAGATACGAGTGCGAGCAGTCAAATTGTGTATTGTTGTTTGTACACGCACCATTTTGTCAGCTTTCATTGTTGACAAGCACAACTAGTTAACTACCGTAGGAAATAACTCTGATTATGTAACCTTCGTTAGCGGTCTTCTCTGAATGTTGTCAAGTGCTCCAGTAACACTTAGCAGGGTGCACACTGTACTCAATCATCACAGTGTATTTAATGGTTGTGATGACAATTTGTTCTGAACTTTTGAACAGTAAAAGTATTCCATGCCAACATTGTGTTCTATTATATGTCAGAAAAGATCTAACCCTTAAGAAATAATATTAACAGTCTCAATCAGAGTATTGAAGTTTTGCTTCGTTTGGCCAGTACCATTGTACTGTGCAGACACCTGGACGCTAAATACCAGGGATATTAAGATGCTAGAACCATTAAAGATGTGGTGCTGGCATTGTATGATACAAATCAGCTGGATTGAGAGAACCCCAACACTGCGGTGTTAGAAATTATTATAGAAAAAGTACAGATGCGTCAGCAGATCAGGAAGAGGCAACTTGCAAGGCTAGGACATGTTTTCGGCATGGCAGTTTAATGGGAGTCACGCTAAAGGGTAAAATACCTGGGCGAGGAAGAACCAAGAAAGACATTTGTTAATACCTTCCTCGTCAATTCAGGGTTGCGGAGATATCTAGACCCAAACCATTCAGCTTATGACCGAAGAGAAAGGATGAAAGTCACTGTACGGGCAAACCAGTCAAAATACAGAAATACTCGTGATGACCAGGGTAGAAAATTTCAAGCGACATTAAGAATCAGATTTTCCACTTTGAACATTAACATGCAATGTCTATCTTCCACAATACATTGGCACTGGCTCAGCATGTAATGGCTAACATCTTGGTGAGATCAATTATCCCTACCCATGCTACACTGGAGCAAAAGTCTGAATAGCAATTATTCTACTGAATTAATCTTAATAATCAAATATTAAATATTTTACTTCCTACAGTTTCATTGTCGAATACCGACGATTGTTTCAATTTGAGAGACCCAGCTTTCTCGAAAAAACAACATGGAAAAAAGTAGGTATACATTTGGGTTTTCACAATGAAGTCATGGCAACGAAGTAAATGGAATGCATGTTTAAATACTGGTATGAATAATGGAATAAAGTTTCAAATAAACAGTTTAGCAGTGTCTAAATATTTTTTATTTTTTTGCTATTAATTCATTTTAAGGGGTGAGGGCACATTAGGCTTCAGCCCTTTCACTTGGGCATGTGCTGTATTTTACTGATGACCTGTGTTTCTATGGTCTGCACTTATCAGAGTAAGGGAGCTGGTGCCAAGGGAATGAAATAGGGTTCCATTCCGGTGCAGAAACATTGAGGGGAAAACTGCATTCAGGACGAACAATATCTACAATAGAGTTGTCCGGATTTGCTGCAGCTGCCCATCACAGCGCTGTGCTACAGGGTCAAAGTAGCAGTACATTGGACCCGTATCCGATCCGGCATAATTGCAGCTGGGGCGGAGTTTGAAGTTAGCGCGGGGTGGCCACAACGTCACGCGGCTGGAATATGGAAGGGATGAGGCGCGAAGCCCGGACCAAGCAGGAAGACAGATGGGAATAAGTTATGTCACGCATATAGCCGACAAATGCAGATCTAGGGCCTCATAAAATACAGCCTACCATAAAAGTGATGTCACTAGAAATGGGAGGCTAGATTCAGTGGAGGAATCAAATGCACACCATTGGGTAGAAACTTACTCAGACACAACTATTAATTTCTGTGGCATTACAATAATTGAAGTATCCTTCAGTAGCAAGAAAAAGAATTGGAGAATTGCTATCTCACATTTCAAGTACTGAATCGATCCAGAATGCTCTGATGTTCCGCAGAAATACTGGATCAACACTCCTGAATTACACATACAGTTGGTAAACCCAAAAACCCTAGAAGAATGTCAACTGCAAACATCTAAGTCAAGGAAGATATGAAATATGATGGCAAGGGTATCATTCAAAATGCAGAAACAGTAGACGAACTGGGTACTAATAGTGCTGCCAGTTTATCGCTATTCAGTACTTAAAACATAAATCACTTACCAATGATATTTGATTTATCATCTAGAATGGCATATTGAAAGGATTAATACATACTGCATTTAGTAATATTTTCCGTCCATTAAAACAACAATAATATCTAATGAATTATTCAGCCCCAAGATATTTTAAAATATTGCCAACCTTCAACGTTACAGCACCAGCTATTCTATAAAACAATAACAAACAAATTAATATTGCAAATAAATATAAATATCTTGGTGAAATTCTCACTTGGAACTCCAATGAAAAAAGTCCATAGAGCGTAGAACATTTAATTTAAAAAAAGCACAACGAATTACCTGGCCAACAAACAACAACAAATGTCTTTCAATAAATGCTAAATTTCAACAATTGTGTTCCGTCGTTAAACCTGAAGCGGCTTACACTTGTGAAACACTACTTCAATTAAACACCAAATAAACGACGGATCAACTGCAGAAGGATAATCAGAACAATTATTAATAAACATCACCAAGTGGATGTACAATGGAGCCTAATGCAGTTGCCTACCGGGAAAGTTATTAAATAACAGACACGATGTGAAAAAGCTGCCATTTATTGAGATTACATGACAACAGACTACTAAAACACCTATTTGTTGAAAAATAATTGGATCAAAGAAGTTCAAAATGATTTAGATGAGTTGAATATTACAACGCAAGAAATTGCAAACAGAGAACAAAAAAGGGTTTTGAATTGCAAACATACAAGACTTACACTAAAAAATGATTAACAAAAACAAGATACCATAACTGATGAGGAAATGGCAGCCAGAAAGAAGAGGTTTTAAGAGTAACAGCTAAATTCCCTGTCATTTCGTAGATGACTGAAATGTATTTGATGTGATTTAAGTGCTCCAACGCAAGTGTAAACTATGTAAATAAATTAATGTACATATTTAAATAAGAGAGCCTCCGTGGCTTAGGCGACAGCACGCCTGACTCTCACCGCTGGGTCTGTGGTTCAAATCCCGGTCACTCCATGTGAGATCTGTGCTGGACAAAGCGGAGGCAGACAGGATTTTCTCCAGGTTAAAGAACAGAGTGAAACCATGGGCATGTACTTGAATATCAACAGGACAAAACTAATGACAACAGGTTTACCATCAAACATTATGATAGATAATAAGATAATCACAGAGGTGAATAGTTTCTGTTTGTTGGGATCAACCATTAGTAGTAGTGGCTCAATCAGCCAAGAGATTCGCCGAAGACTTGCCCTAGGAAGAGCAGCTTTTAAAGGCCTGGATAAGATCTTCAAGTGTTCCGATGTTTCTTTGCCTACTAAAATTAGAATGGTTAAGGCACTAGTCTTTCCCATAGCTACATATGGTTGCGAAAGCTGGACCATAAGGAAGATAGGAAGTATATTGATGCTTTTGAGCTCTGGTGTTGGAGAAGGATACTGCGTATTCCTTGGACGGCCAAGAAGACGAATGTATGGGTGATTCAAAATATCAAACCTGATCTGTCACTTGAAGCATTAATAACACGATTACAGCTGTCATATTTTGGACACATTATGAGGCGTTTTGATTCGTTGAAAAAGACAATTATGCTTGGAAAGGTGGAAGGGTCTCGGAGGGCCAGCATTGAGATGGATCGACTCCATCAAATCCAACAGGAATATGTCAGTGAAGGATCTGAAGTATATGGCTGAAGACCGAATCATATGGAGACAGTCCATCCATGCAGTCGCTAGGAGTCGACGCCGACTTGATGGCACCTGATCAACATCAACTCCAGGTTTTCCCTGTCACAAATTTCATTCCAGCAACACTCTCCACTATCATTTCATTTCATCTGGCATTCATTTAATCATTGCCCCAGGGGAGTGCGACAGGCTTCGGCAGCCGGCAGAGTTCAAAGCCTCGCCGCTAGATGGGGGCTTCATTCATTCCATTCCCTGACCCGGTCAGTCGACTGGAAGCAGGCTGTGGATGTTTTTTTTTTCATTTAAATAAGAATGTCAAAGTTTCGTGAAGAAATAAATGTAAAAATGGATTAAGAGATACTGCACTCTGAAATAATTTTGACGAATCTTACTGTTATTTAATTTGCAAAATCATAAATGTTGAAGAATTAATTTAGGTTGTTCTTGTCTGCTTCTTTGTAAGAAATCAATAACAAGTAGTTTCGTGAACTTTACAGCCTATTTTCATATATTCCACTGGTCTTTTCAGTTAAAAACTCTATCACCTGTTTAAAGGAGTTTCCATGTGATGTACTAAATAACTTTTGCAAAACGACCTACATTGTGATAAGGTTTTGAGAAACAAAATCAAAGTCATAAGTGAATATCAATAAAGGTACGTTTGCACTAGCAAGATATTGCAGCAATAACTTGCACGGGAGAACTTGCAGGACAAAATTGCAAGTATAAACGCCTCGGCAAGTTAATTTGCGGCTACGAGCAGCCAGTCTTGTGCGTCAGTGCAAATAATATTGTCGTGAGCTTCGCAAGTCACTTGTAAAAATAGAACCAGTTCCTATTTTGTGCAAGTGGAAGGCGCAAGTTAGCAAATATGTGAATACACATATCGCTGGCTGAGTACAGTAGTGGCGTCACTCAGAAGTCGATTAAAAGTCTCCCAACATACTCCACCTTATTATTATGGTACAGGCATAATTGTCTTATTATTAAATTGAAGAGTACTGCCTATAAATAAATAAAAAATTAAGAACACGAATTCTGAAAATAATAATGGTGACATCGGAATGAAAGTTTAAAGTTGTGCCATAGTGTATGGAAGAGGATCTTCAGGTGGTAAAACTAACGGCACTTTTCAATCAGCTTTTCAATCAGTTATAAAATTTTAACGGGATACAATGAAAATGTTTACTCTACATAGCTAAACGCAGAATAAAATAACAACAATTTAGGTGTAGCATGATTTTATATGTGCAGAAGATGCTACCTAGTGGTTTTAACCTCCCTCGTAGACTACGGTCTACTCTGAACAGGATTCGAACCAACCACGGGAACTTAGCCTTCCTATACAAATGGAACAGAATCCCCACGCCTGAGTGTGACTGTGGTGCTCCACAACAGACAATCCAGCACATCACCAGTGAATGCAGGACAAGAAAATATAACGGCAGTGCTAGTGACCTTGCTCTTGCGACTCCTGAAGTTCTAGAATACATCAAAAATCTGGACATACATATATAGTATAGATTCTATCCATGTTAACTATTGTATCTCTAGCCACACGCTAAATAAACAAATAGTAATATAAAACTAGGGGTAACGTTTCTATTGACGTCTAAACTCGAGTATCTATACTTCCTTCTCCGAGAGTAAGTGTAAAGCACGACTGTCGTCAAAAGAAGAGCGCAGCTTCCCGGAAACTCCATAGAGCAGGGCTAAAATACATGTATGTGGGCCAGTTCGTCCTACATGCAAGCACACTAATTGCGAATATGTGCTACATGCGTAAGTGCTAGTTCCGGACAACCCTAATTGATACCTTTTTGGTGCTAGTTGGGTACATTACGTGTGCAGCATTTAGTACTCACAGATCTGGGTAGGTGCAGCCATTCTACTTCCTTTTTACTGTTTCATTGCCTTTATACCGGTCTCCTAACCTAACCTAACCTCAAACCTGACGCACCAACCCTTGTGATTTTAATTGACTTGCACAACAAGCACAACTAACGGTATCTGCAAGATACTGCAAGTCTGGTAAAGAAAATTTTCACAAGTGTTTTGCGCTATTCTCTTGCGAGAGGTGCAAGACCTTACTAGTGTAAGCGCAGTTTAAGTTATGGTCATTTCAGACAGAAAACATAAAAATTATAAAGTAAGCATAATCATCTTACTGTGGTAACAGATTCATCGTTCCTCAACACAACTCAATTCAGCACACCTCCAGCACTGGAAAAAATATGTCCCAAGTAACACGAAGAGGCATTTATCACTAAAGAATTGTGTATTGGTCAATAAACTTACCCAAAGGCTGGTTCAGTAGAACACAGTAAACATATTCCATTTCAGATATGAACATACGTATAGTCCATAATTTACGATGTCCGAAATAGAAAATTGAGACCTTGGCATTTTACCCCTTAAAACAAAATCCACCAACACCATTACATTAAGGAAGTATTTTTAAAACAGTAGAATGCACGTCTTCTGTGATTTACGAAAAGTAAGCTACAAAATTTAGTGCCATTATAAAGTGATTTTTATCAAAGCTCATCTTATGAATCTTCTCTTCTATGGCCTAAATGAGATACGAGAAAAAGATAAGGTTTTAAAATTTTGAACTGATGCTTTCTTACATTTTTTAAAACAATTGAACAAAACTTAACTGTGCCAAGTTTCTTTGCACGAGGGTGATAACCAGAATAGTCATTTTAAATACTTAAAAATCACTTGGCCGCCGTGTATTTTGTGTTTCTCAGGATTTTCAAAGTCACATACATGTACATACAATGGTCCTCAACACCATACAAAATTTAAGTTTGATTCCTAATATAATTTTGGAAATATTAAGAACCGGCGAAATATATCGCTTGGACGCCATGTTGGATTATTTTATATATAGGCTATATAAATATATACCAGCAGATAAATATTATAATATTGATTCATTATACCAATGTACATTTATATCGTTTATATAGCACACGAGAAATAAAAACACGACTTGACAACTTTTGAGCAGCCGCCAATTTGAAGTTCTAAAAAAAAAAAAAAAAAAAAAAACAGATGCCAAAATATTAAGGCATTGTATGAAGATTTGCCGTGCAGCTTCAATGCACTCGGAAGTCACGAAGAAACTCCATATAGTTACAGTATTTTAATTTTTGCGAGCCGCCATGAAGGTTTTGTGTTCATCAGGTTATTCAATGTCCCATATGTGAATTAATATGATTATCCTCTGTGATCATACAACATTTCAGACTGATTGCTGAAGGATAATAGATTCGATGATATTGAGAACGGGCGAAGTATTTCGGAAGATTGGATTGTTTTATATGTAGACCCATAGAGTTATATACCAGTAAATTATGATTATTGTGTTGGTTCATTATACAAACGATACAGTAATTTTTGAAAGGGCCTTATTCCAAATTATGACAAAATGAGTTAAGAACGGTACCAGAATCTATAGACATAGATACATCTTTCTGCATGAAAAGGGCTTTATTCTACACATTGGAAAGGTGTGTTTGCGACTTCGTTATATCGACGTCATTTTTGAAAGAGATTTACTCCAGGAATAATGCTCTTTCAATGATGAACATCATCCCATGCCATCTATCGAATACCTAATGCAATATGCGTTATGTTTCGCTTTTCGTAGTTCAACTGTTGTTATTTCTGAACATGTGATTTGCGATGTAAAATGGCGTCAAGTATTGAGTTGGAATGTAGTGAAAGTACCAAGAAAGAAAAGAAAGAAAGGAGAACTTAATGTTGGAAATTACGACCAGAATGTTATAAAAACAGCAAGAGTGAAAGGTCATGAGTACACTACCCGCAAAGGAAAACATGTTGCAGAAAGAAAAACCGGTGAACAATGCAGGTCAGTACAATGCTTTCATAGCTGTATCTAAATATATTATTACTTTTATTGGTGCATATTGCGTCTGAATATAGGATGACAAAGTAATTTTTTATTCGTTTTGCCTCTTTCTAGTTGCCGTGACAAGTGTTTTGGAAAGCTCACAAAATATGACTGTATTGATGTACTGCGGCGCTTGAACGAGTTTAACACAAAAAATGAACAGGACGCATAATTAATCGGTTTTCTTGTTGCAAAACCAATATGTAGAAGATGGACGGTCACGGGGGATGAGTCTACTAGGAAATGGTCACAGACGTCTTCCTATGAATATTTTGTGCAAGTAAACACAGAACGACGTAAAGTGTGCCGTACGGCTTTCGTTTCTCTCTTTGGTATAACAGTGAAAAGGGTAAGGAGAATTCAGTCATTAATGCTGCAGAAGAAGATTCTACGAGATATGCGGGGCATTGGTAATAAGAACCGTGCTATGGCACCTGCTCGCGTGAAACTCGTTCATGATCACATAGAGTCATTTCCTGTACAAGAGTCACGCTACTCTTCACGTGAATTTAGATATTTTGACTCCAGGCTCACAATTTAGGGTATGTACGACTTGTTTCAAACAAAACATCCCAATTCTGGAATTACATACAAGTACTATGCCAAATATTTCAGGAAGCATTTCAATCTGTCATTCGGTCCACCACTAGTTGACTCATGCATGATATGCGAAGAACTCTCACTAAAAATGAAAAGTCCTATGTTGAACGATACAGCTAAAAGAGTAGCTGCTGCGGAGCTTGTTGTACATAAACGCCGAGCTTAAAAGTTCTCCAAGATCATGAAAATTACTGGGGAAGAATGCAAACATAGCGATTCACTTCTTGGTATTTGTTTTGACTTCATGCAAATCTTGCCACTGCCAAAACTGCCTATACATCTTCGGCAGCAATGGGTAAATGTATTTTGTATCCATAACATGAAGAGTAATGAGTCTGTAATGCATGTATAACATGAAGGCATTGCGAAGAAAGGAGCAAATGAAGTGTGCTCCTTCCTGTTTCATTATATAAAAGAATATGTACCAGAACATATCCAAGAGCTACGTTTGTTTTCAGACGGTTGCGTTGGGCAAAATAAGAATCACTGTATGATTCGAATGTGTGCATCTTTGGTGGACACTAAACGTGTTAATAAAGTGGGACAGTTTTTGCCGATTCGTGGACATTCGTATAATGTATGCGACAGGAAATGTTCCATGGTGAAATGTGTAACCAGAAGAGCCGATAGAGTATATACGGTGAAAGAATATTGTGAAATGATTGCCAATGCTTCCAAAAATCGTAAGTTCACCATAAAGCTAATATACACTGAAGATATCTACAACTTCTCTAAGTGTGGCCAACATACTACAGGAAAAGGTAGAATCGCAAGGTAGACATGTTCCACACAGCCAGAAAGTCAGGTTTCAACCATGTTCCTTCATGCATTTTGAACATAGTAAGTTACAGTCAGGTGCTGTGGCTTCTGAATACATAAGAGGATTACATAAGCATACTTTCGATCTTTTATTTCCGGGAGTGTCCGTTGTTTTTAATTTCGAGAAGGCTTACACTGGACCAGTGGCTATTCACAGGAACAAAATGCAAGACATTCAACGTTTACTTGAATATATTCCTCATGAATATAAGTATTTCTACGATGAGTTGATGAAATCGCCTGTACGTAACACTGCTGCTGCTGATGATCGTGATGACCATCATGATGATCAATGAAGCCAATTTGAATGTACTTAGATTACAGTTACAACCAATACTGTGACAATGTATGAATTACTTCCTCAAGGAAAGGACCTTATTCCAAGATCTTTGACTTATTGTCTTCAAAGAGATTGCAAAGTCTACCAACTGCAGTGATGGCAAGATATCCATTTCATTATGTTCTTTAAACACTGGAAGCCCATCCTGTTACATTCCACGTACTCACCCAGAGAATGTTATTCGGCGCTCCTGAAAACTTAAGATTTTGGAGTAAGGCCCTTTCAAAAATGACTATATCATAACGTTCATTTCAATTGTATGATTAGGATACAAAGATTAAAATCTTCATTTTATCATTTCGCAGGACCGTCATTTTGAATTGAGTTTATGAAAACAATTTAATACGAAGCCAGTTGATTATATCGTGTATAATCATTTACCGTGCCAAGTAACATTGTGCGCTAATGATTAGATCGCGAAAAAAATCCATTAAAATATTTTTATATCGCTTGGCTACCATGTTGGTTTTATAGTTAAGAGACTCTCGAAGATTCAATTGGTAAACTTATATTGGTATCCTCTATCACCTCACAAAATGTCAAGTTCTTATCCTCAATAGTTTTGGAGATATAGCATGCCGGTGAAATATTTCACGCGGTCGTTCTGTTGGATTGATGAAACGTAGTAAACTTTGAAAAGCAAGGTCACATTTGGACAATAAAATACGGGTAGTATGTCTTTACCAAGTTTCATTAAAATCAGTCCAGCCGGTTAGATTTTATTATTCGGGAGGGAGACACACCGCAAACACACACACAAGGACAGAAGGTGATGCTCGTAACCCAATATTTCATGTAATGAAAATAGGCTAACATCTAAATTTCAAAACAATATGTAATCGAATTTGGAAGGTGAAACTTCTTAAAAATTATTCTAGGAAAGGAAATAGTGTCTACAATCACCTGCAGTTCAATTTCTTCTTTAACCCCTGCACTCTCATCTATGCTTTTTGTATCTTCGGATACATCATCAGGTTCTTCAGCCTTCAACAACAACAACCCCTGGCACTATCCAGCCCATGACGGACTAAGGCCGACCAAGCGACCGCTGCCCAGCCATTTGGCCTGCAGATATTGGGGTGACGCGTGATCAGCGCGTCGGGTCCCCTCGGCCGTTAATCTTGGTATTCGTGATCGGGGCGCTGTCTCACTGTCAGACAGCCACTCAATTGTCCTCACGAGGCTGAGTGCACCCCGTTCCAACCCTCACGTCAGTTTTAAAATCCCTGACGGAGCCGGGGATCGAACCCGGGGCCTCCGGGTGAGAGGCAGGCGCGCTACCTCAACACTACGAGGCCGGCTTCTTCAGCCTTCACCTCCACGAAACTTTCCCAGTGTAACTGCTCATTCAACTCCTGGAATGTAATATGCATGTACTGTAAATGAGGGCTGTTCCATAAATTATGATCACAGTTCTTGTCTTAACAAGATTTATTGAGAATCTCATTTGATATTAAGATATATTGTTCTCTTAATACAGTAGTTAATGTATATGATATAATAGTTTCATTGATTTGACTCCAGTAGTGCGATAGTAGCAGCCATGTTCATCATTATAGCCTACAAGAACACTGGAGCTAACATGAAACGAGGAAAAATTTGCATTGAAATTTTGCTTTTACCCAAAGCAATCGTCAGCAATGCTACAGGAGGCTTAGAGAGAGCCTATTATTCCCTAGAGCACAGCAAGAAGGTGGTTTAAAATGGTTGATGATACGAGAAAACCAATTTCGAACAAAGGAGCTCGCGTCACTTTTCTCACAGAAGTCAGCATTAACTACCAATGCAATTTTCATAGAAGATAGTCGATTATAGGGGCGTAAAACTCCTCGCAAACTTGGGTGGGGGTTAAATTTATAAACTGCGGTTAGCACCAAACGTCAAACTTCTAACGCCATGTGCATCATATTTTTCGAACCTTTTTGGAGCAACGTAGGGCGCATGCGTAGGGTGTGCGCGAGGGAAAAGTCATGTTTGTGCCGTTTCTAGGCACACTCTCCGGCTATCTCGTCAGAAAAGGTAATTGGTACGCTTGTATTTGAGATAAAGAGTGGTCTGTAGTTGCTCCGACAGTCACTAGAAGGATCCACTTACTGGTTTGACAGATGTTGCAAGTTTAGTAATTGCATGATTCCCCGGTAGAGTGCAGACTGACTTGTTCTTCGCTAGTAACATATGTGCATGACTTGTGTTTTGTTCTGTTATTGGATGGCATGACGACGATTATAGGAATTGTATTATTATAGAGTGTAGAAAATGTTCATGACCTAGGACCGAGGTTCCCATTAGGTGGTCCGCGGACCCCGGAGGTCCGCGACATTTGGCCAGGGGGTCCGCGAAGAGTCGTCAATAAATAACGCAATAATGAACATGAAAAACGGATAAAGTACAAAGAGTTTCCTCAAAATAATAATTATGCGATGCCACCCACAGCACACGGGGCGCTACGTAATTCGCGCTTTTCAAGTTTCCCGCTAGAGAGCGTTCTGCTCCGCAGTCAAAGTGTGTTTACATATTTACATGAGTTTTGAAAGTTGAAACTTTTGAGTGTTGTAATTGTTAAAAGTCCATTGAATATGGATCGTTGGTTGAAGAGTGGATTTTTAAAACGAAGTACTCTAGGCCCACTGCTACAGATAGTGACGAAGAGGAATCTGTGGTAATAAATATAGAAGTGAATGGGCCGCCTGCTGCCTCTCTTGAGCCTAGCCATTCAAAGAGTAAGCCTACTTCGAAAAATAGGAAATACGACCTAAAATATTTGGAAATTGGCATTACGTATTTTGGACCTGAAGATTGTCCTAAGCCTCAAACCCTTGCCAACGAGAGTATGAAATCTGCAAACCTCCGGAGGCATCTAGATACTAAACACTCGGAGCACAAAGGTAAATGCATTGAAATCCTCAAAATAAAGTCAGCTGAACTGAAATCATGCCAGAAAGTAATTACCAAAAGTTCTGGTGCAAATGTAAATGAAAATGGAACGCTTGCATCTTACGAAGTATCTCAGCTTGTCGCATTACTGAAGAGGTCATTCTACCTTCAGCAATTATTTTGTGTAAGACAATGCTGGGCGATGCTGCCGCAAAGCTTGGAAGTACCGTCCCGCTGTCTAACAATATTGTGCAAAGGCGAATTACGGATAATATGTAAAGCAAAGAACAAGAATAGTTCGACGTAATAAATGAAAAGAATGAGCAATGGGGATTGAAGATAAATGTGGAGCAGAGTAAAACAGTGGTGATGAGTAGAGATAAGAAAGAAGGAAAAGGAGTAATCAAAGTAGGAGATAAGGAATTGGAAGTGGTGAAACACTTCAAATACTTGGGAAGTGAACTGACTGAAGATCGAAGACTAGATTTGGAAATTAGCAGAGGAATACAACTCGGGAGTGCTTTCTACCAACAGGTACGGGGACTAGTATGGAACAAGGATATACCAATTAAGGCTAAAGAAGTTATGTACAAAGCATATTAAGTTCCTATAATGATATATGCAGCGGAAACTTGGACAATGACTAAGAGGGATGAGAGCAGAGTACAAGCAGCTGAGATGAGATTCCTGAGAAGTATGGTCCAGAAAACGAGGAGGAACAGAGTGAGAAATGAAGATATACGGAAAGAACTGGGAGTACAGAAACTAAATGAGAAACTGGAGCAAAACAGATTGAGATGGTTTGGACATGTCAAACGGATGAATGAAGCAAGGCTACCAAGACGAGCACTGGAACGACGGATGACATGGAAGAGAGGACGAGGAAGACCAAGAATGCGTTGGATGGATTCGGTGGAGAATAGCATTAGAAAAAGGAACCTGGATTGGAACACTGTGTCGGAGGAGGAATGGTGGAACGACAGAGCAAAGTGGAGAGGAACCATATTTGCCCCCACCCAGTGTCAACTGGAAAAGGGGAAATGAAGATGATGATAATGTAAAGCAAAATTGAAGAGACGTTGGCAAGGCTCCACATGTGTGACATGTTTACTCTGCAGTTGGATGAGAGTACTGACATTTCAAAAAAAAGGCAATAATGTTGTATTTTTTATGTCATGACGAAATAAATGAATATTTTATTTTTACTGTGACCTAGTACACTCAAAAGCAGACGATATTTTCGCAGCTTTCTACGGTTATTGTAATAAACAAGATATCACCTGAATGAAATATGAGGGTCTGTCTACGGTTGGTGCGAAAGCAGAAAGGGCCTCAAGCTGAAGTGAAAGAGGTAGCTCCAGATTTGAAGTGGACACATTGGTGTATTTACCGGGAAGCATTAGACTGCCAGAACTGCTCCACAGCACTCTTTATTAAGTGGTGAAAATAATTAACAATGTCAAAACCAGCTCCTTAAAATGCAGGTTATTTGCATTGCTCTGCAAAGACATGGGTAGAGAGCATGAGCAACTTCTCATGTATACTGAAGAGCGATGATTTTTAATGGGCAGGATCTTATCAAGGTTTTTCGAGCTGAAAGATGAGGTACGAATCTTTCTTCTTGGGACGATACATGAGGATTTCCTCAATGACTTTTCTTGGCTTTGCAAAACTGCTTATTTATCTGACGTGTTTGATCACTTGACTGTTTTGAATCTGATTTGCAAAGGTGACTACGTTGATATCTTCAGCGTTAACGACAAGAACAATGCGATTGTAAAAGTGTATTATTTGGGCAGCAAGGGTCCAAAATGGCTCACATGCCCGTTTCCCCACACTAAAAACGTTTCTGCAGCCACCTAACGAAGGTTTGCCTTGCGAGGTAAAAGAAAATATAACCAAACATCTTCGTAGTCTTGCAACCACTTTTCGGGATTATTTTCCCGAGCCCGATGGCGATAATTGCTGGATTCGAGACCCATTCACCTCCAATATTAAAATTGAAAATAACCAGCCACTATCAGAGGACCAACTCGTTGAATTAACCTCAAGTGGTTAAATGAAGAAAACCTTCAGTAAAAAAAGCTAGCGGACTTCTGGGTGACAGCTCGAAAGTACTACATGGGAATCATCGATAAAGCAATAAAAAATATTCTTCCGTTCGCAACAATGTACTTGTGCGAACAAGATTTTCACACACTGTGCGTAATGAAAAGCAAATATAGAAGTAAACTAGATATGGGGCCTGATTTCAGGGTGAACATTTCGAAATTGCAACCAGACCTTCGATAAAGAATTCCGGGAAAGAATAGGTTAGTTCGTCCCTTTGAACGCTGGCCCCTTTTACACATTAATGCTGTTAACAAAATAATATTACATAGGATTTGCTCCTTTTTTCTCAACCACTGCATCGTTATTTTTATGTCTGTAGCACTACCTACCTTTACGACTGAGAAATGTTACATGATGTAATAGGATGAAATAAATAAACATTAACATACAAATAATTGAGCACAGTACTCCAAGGCAGAGGTTCCATTAGGAATTTAAATATTTTAAGTCTTGATTTAAAAGATTTTGGAGCAGGGGTCCGTGCTTACATAACGATCGCTTTAGGGGGTCCGAGAAAAATTCCTAATGGGAACCCCTGACTTAGGAAGATGTGACTGCACGCACGGGAAGTTGGTGTGGGATAAAGGGGGCTTGCCCTCCTTAAATTAATGTCCCGGCATATTATCTGAACATCGGAAGTAACTGATCTGCTGGTGATATAACAGAATTTGGATTTTGGAAATTTAATATTGTACCAAATATGTTCGTGAAAAGAGAAGTATGGGTATGAAAAGCATTACGAAATAAGTCATTGTTCAAGCTACGCGTGGAGATATTTGTATGAAAATCTCTTCCTGCTTGTTATTATTTTAACATGTTACTTGAGTAACTGATCGAATGATGTCGCCGAGTATTAATTGGTATTCGTATGTACTGCTGTATATAGCCTATATGTGGATGAGAAGATGAGCAAAGGTAATGCAATTTATATGTAGTTCTTTGGTTGGAAGTGTGATGGCCTGCCTGAGAAGAAATATTATTATTTATTTGTCGATCCCGTGATTTCTCATTGAAGGAGTCGACATGCATCTTGTGCGAATTAGTTAATGTTTTATAACCTCTATTTAAATTGTAATGTTTCCCCCCTTAACTACGTATTAGTATAATCCTTATGATTACGTGTAAGCTTATTTATTATTCCTTTCTTGACTTAAGTAGTACCTGCAGCGCTGTAAGTTTCCACATGTGTTTCGTTAAGTGTCATGGCAGCTCTCTGATTATTAAAATGTAGGCCAACAATAAGTTACGAAGATATTAGAAGGACGATGGGAAGCCATTATATAGATTACGGTTTAGGATCTCAATTCCTGCCATTTACGATTGCTTGTATGAATTGTTTCATATTTAATTGGCGATAAGTTAAATGTAACGGATTGATGTTTGAAGTTATGAAGATGTTTATGAAATACTTGATTGGAGATCGAATGTTATGATCCAGATAGATTCCGTAATATCCACTGATAGGCCAATCTTGTCTACGAGTATGATCTAATGTGAATGATAGTCAATGACAAAGGGATAACGATTAGGTTACCACCGCCAAGTGAGTACATTCCAGGTCCAAGAACGCACACCTTATATTTATATATTGTATATGTAATTTGGTTAATGTTATATTTATGTGTTTTAAAATTGTAATGTTTAATTGTGAATATAGATGTAGGCTATGTTACAAGGAGCCCCTGTATTATTTCTTAGTGTAGATCTGGGGACGATCTCAGACAGATCATCTGGGTATTTATTATTTTATGGGTTCGGTGCTTCCACTTCCCTTTCTGAGCATCTTAACGATGTTCGTACGTTATTTTACCTTGTTTATTTCAAAAGACGACGCGGGCTCTGTTGTTTCCGGGCAGGAGTAATGATTTTATGTGGCCCAGTACCTTACCTCTGGTGAGCCGAACATGTCCTCGGACACTCCCGGCACTAAAAGCCATACGATAAATAAAAAACCTCAGTTTTAAATCAGGGCTCAGAAATAATAGTTCGAAATTGCACCTTTTAGGATCATCATGGTAAGGGAACAAAGCTCAAAGCGCCTCGGCGGGAAACGGGAGAGGGGGCAAAAGCAGACTGTTCGTTCAGTAGAATAACGATATTACGACTAAGCGAGGCAAAATGGCTTTTAACATTTTCCGCCTAACGTACCGTAGTATTATATCGTTTATAGAACTGGATGTCTACTCTAATGATGAAGTAAAAATTAGTTGCTTTTTAGCTACCTTTTGGTTACCTACTAATTAAAGATGCGCCCTGCAAGCAAAGAAGCTCATCAAGCGGTGGAAAAAAATGAACTGTGCTTAAAGCGGTATTATAAAAGCTAAATAATAAATAAATAATAGAGATTTAATATTATCAAATGAGCTGTTTCAGCTAATAGGCCTATGTCATCTTGTGCACAAGAAGTTGTTATGATTGCCAAGGGGTTGCTCTGCTCTTGACCGTTTGACGAGCTTCCCTTTGTCCCAGCGGTAGAGCACGACGAAACATCGCGATTTACACAATCGGTGTCACTTTTAGTAGTTTGTCGGAGGTTGCCATTGTCCTTGTCGTTGGGCACGGGAAAATATATCTTTATTAAGCAATTGTTGGCACTTGCTGACTGTTTGACAAGAATTCACTTGCCTTCGTGATCGAAAGTGGAGAAATATCGTGATGTTACGAAATCGCCGCCCTCAACCGTTTTACGAGAATCACGTTCCCCTCGCGGTTGGACACTGATAACGCGATAATATCCAATCGTCGCCACAGCCAGCCGTTCAACGATTGACTGCCAGTCTAACTGTCGTAGCAGAATGGCTAAGCCAAGTTCTAGGCTGGGCATGGTTAAAATTCACGAGCAGTTATGGACATGCTTTATGGTCAGCACCGCTTGGAAGTGGGTACCATGATTCCCACTGTCCCTATCCTGTGGTTGGGTGTTCACGATGATCACGAGGAGAAATTAGTATCGCAATGCTACGTAGTCAATGCCGTTTTTAAGTGGGTTGATGCACTTCTCTCTCCCCGAATGCTTTTAAGAACCCGGTCAAGGGAAAAGAGGCGATTAGGTTCAGGGATGTTTCGTGATGGGTGCCCAATCACCTCTGACGGGATTCTCGCAGTCCTCGTAGTCGGGCCAGGGGCGGATCCAGGGGGGGGGGCGATGGGGGGCGATCGCCCCCCCTAAGAGAAAAGAAAAGAGGAAAAAAGAGAAAGGAAAGGAGAGGAGAGAAGAGGAAGGAGAGAAGCGAAGGAGGAGACGCACCAAACGAACTATAAACAACGATTTTAACCTAACTAGTATTCAGTTAATAATCGTGCAATATAAATTAAATTACCTAGCCGCGACGTTTTCTTCTCGCTACCCCGCTCGCACTGTTGCTTTTGTTGTGACGAGCCGAGCTGACTGAGCACAGCACAGCCGCCGCGCCGCCTGTCCGAACGGAGCCGAGTACAAACAAACAATCCTCTTCGGCCCGCTCCACCCGCGCCTGAGATATGTCTATCGAGGTAAATTGTATGAAGACTTCATAAGCTTTATAAATCTCCAAGAAACAGTGCACAACCGTTTAAATGGAAAAGACGTAATAAAATGGAAAGTAAAAGGAAGAAAAAAAGACGAAATCCCAGTGTCCGAACAGGAAAATATCGCCCGAAACGAAGGGAATGTCGATAGAGAAGTAAAATTAATACTGAAGGGCTAGCGCAAGAATCGCCAAATCCGAAAACTGGAGAAGAGATGCTAAATGATGACAATATTGAAAAAGCAAACAGCGTGACGGAAACAGAAATCGAGCGAGAGCTACAGGAAGGAAAAGAACCAAAGAAAGCAGAAACCGAAGAAGAAATCCACAAGCAAGACATAAAGATGGAGAAGAAACTGAGGAGGATTCGAAGAGAAAATTTAAAGCCAAAAATAAAGCCAAGAAACAAGTTGCAGAGCCTACTATCAAGAAAAAGAAGAAAAAAGTAGCAGAACCAGAGGATGAAGATGAATACGACCAACAAACAAGAGATGAAGATGCAGATGCAAGAACTATAGAGGATAAAAAGAAAACGCAAACCAAAGAGAGAACCAGCAAGAAACAAGAAACCAAAGGAGTCCCAGAGCCTACCGTAACCGGCAGAGACGTGGGTAAAACTGTGTTGAGTATCCTCAAGCATCACAGTCTTGTCCTATGTCGGTGTGTTGGCGTTGGTACTGACGGGTGCGCTATCATGGCGTCAGTAGCTTGTGGTGCTGTCGCCGTGGAGCAAACCGAGGCAGAGCATACCGTTTGGTGCCCTTGTTATAATCACGCTCTGAATTTGTCTATTTCGAAGTCCTCGAAAGTCGTCGCCGTGCGAAATGCAATAGGAGTTATGAAGGCCACTATTACGTCCATTGATTCGTCCTCAAAACGCTCCTATGTATTTAAAGCAACTCTAGGTGAACTTTTATGTGGACTTTGTGAGACGCGGTGGATCGAACGGCACGACGGTTTTATACAATTTCGCTCTTTGCTCCCGAACATAGTCGAGAGATTAGACTCGATTACTTTATGGAAAGACTCCGAAAGTGCTTCTAAGGCAAAAACGCTCATAGCTGCTCTTTGTGAGAGTGATTTTATAGTTATCGTCATTTGCTTGTCAGAAATCCTTGGAGACACTAAAACACTCCGCATTTTGTTTCAAAAAAGGGCAAATAGACTTGAAGGAAGCCCAGGATGCGCTAGACGACACTACTAATGTGTTGAGCAAGAGGCGCGAAGAGTGCGAGCTCTTCCAAGAATCAGAAGCTCTGGCAAAACAACTTGGAACCGAACGTCTGCTCCCACGCATCGCACAACTGCAAAAGCACCGCGAAAATCATCCAGCGTCAACCGTAGAAGACTACTATCGCCGGGCCGTTTTCATACCCATTTTAGACTACGTCCTAGAAGACCTAAACACTCGCTTCCCTAAAGCAACGCAAGAGTTACACAGCCTATCAGCAATGATGCCAATATCATCATGGACGTCAGCGGATGTGGACACAATCGCTGCAAAGTACTTCAAACTTCTCAATCAACATTCTGCCGCGTCTGCGGCAAGGCTTCTACAGGCTAAACTTCGTATGTGGAAGGCAAAGTGGTCCCGGGAGCTTGAATCGGGATCAACCATCCCAAAGAAAGCTATGGAAGCTTTAATTGCCTGCGATAAAGAGTTGTACCCCAGTATTCATCGATGTCTCAAGATTTATGCTACTTTACCCGTCAGCGCCGCTTCATCGGAAAGTCTTCTTTGAGAAGGCTGAAGACATGGTTGCGGTCAACTATGTCCGATGAACGATTAAACGGACTTGCTTTGTTGCACGTCCACTACGATGTTTATGTTGATCCATCTCGCGTGATTGATCGGTACGCGAAAAAACCAAACCGGCAACTAGAGTTTGTTGTTTAGCTTAAAATTGTTTTTATGAACAAAATTGCTGTATTTGTAATATTTACGAGCAATACACATGTACCTGTCATAATTTCGGGTAGCCTTATTCTTAATTCGCTCAACCTATACCCCTAAAATAAAGGTTAAATATAGTTTTAAACTCCCGTAAATCTGATTAAATCGTGTCTTTAACAATCTTTTTCTCGTCGATCGATTAAAATTCCTCGGGCCTGGGTTTTTATTTAATCTTGAAGCTATTGTCTAAGCAATATAATTACTTTTTTACGGTTATCAGTCAGTAAACTACAGTATATAACTCTGATTTTACCCTCCTACCCTTTAATTACATTAATACATTAACTATAAACTATGAACCCGGTATGATAGCGTATTTGATAAAATTAAAAGTCTATCTTTACGGAAGCGCTCCAGCGATATTATTGGCATGGCAAATGATAATATTGAGAGCAGTGTCGGACTGGCCATTTGGGAAGAACGGGAGTTCCCATCGAGGCCTCGGGCCAGGAGACTATGAGTGCCGAGGCCCTCCCTTAGGCCCTTGCGCAAATTGACCTGTGACCCCAGTTATTACCTAGCTAAGATATTCTGCGTCTTTGTTTATAACTTAAGAGAGGGTGGGCTACTCGCAAAGGGGACAAAGCCAATCATTACCTATGAGGAGGTCCGGGGGACTTTTGACCCCCCTCTGACCATTCAAGGCATCTGAGGCATCAAGGGGCCTCGGGGCCTTAAAATTAATGACCTCGGCCCTTGTGCGAGTAGGCCTCTAACATCAACTTATTATATTGTATCTAAAAATAGGGAAAAGGGGGGGGGGGTAAGTTCCGAAGGGGGCTCATTACGATCACAGTATTTCAATGCGCGCGATCCCCGTGTCAGTAAACTCAGCATAAAAATATTTTTCAGCGTAAAAATAGGAGCGAGTCACTGGGGAGAGGGTGGGCGAGGGGGTGGGGGGTGGTAAGGCCCCTACTCTCCCGCTCCCTTCGAGGGCTCTTAGGGCCAGTCCGATACTGATAGAGTGTACGTAAGTATAGATAAGTATGAGCAAACAAAATATTGTTTAGTAACCACACAGAAAGTAGGAAAGTAACGAAAAATTTCACATTTCGAAAAAAAAAATGTCATTTTGGTTAAAGTATGCGCAAATGATTCGATGTTTATTGTTAACTTTTAAATTTGCATTATGGTATATTACCCCCCACCCCCTCCATTTTGAGGACAGATATCATGACCGCCCCCTCCAAGATCAGTGTCTGGATCCGCCCCTGAGTCGGGCACGGGTTTTATGATTTTACGCAACCGGCGTCGATCTCCGTCCGCTTGATGAGATTCCCGCAGGCAAGTTGTGCGGTCGGCCGGTCGTCTTGATGTACGTTCGTAGTAGGTATCGAATATTACGAACAATTCAGAAAGAAATGCACGAACAATACCACAGGAGGCCACATTTTCTTTCGAATCGCGAATTACATACAGTAAGTAATACACGTTTTAGAGATAACCAGTTAGATTATAATATATCCGATAGAACGAAAGTTAGAAGGGAATATCGCCATATAACGGAATTTCGAATTAACCATGCTGGCTGTCACAAACTTAAGAGACGGAGAGGTTTTTAAAATATATGTATTTCCATGTTATTTCGCGATTTTTCTTTTCGAATCGGTATCATTTCACAAGATTGCGACATTAATTCGCGTCATTTCTGGACTTCAATTTGAGATAATCTCGAAATTATGAGGGCAATAACAGATATGAGAGATTTCTGTTGAGTTTCGGGAGATTTTCCGAATAAACATCACGCGAAAAGTCAGGGTCCCAAATAATACAGAAAAATATTTCACACAAAACTAATAACTCTTCTAGATGCCGAAAATATACGTTGCACCAATGTATACCCCTCAAGGTATCCTCAGTACGCATTTCCTTAAGTCTGCCACGGGAAAATATAGCTCCATTACGCAATCGGCGGCAAATTATTGTTACCTCTAACTATCCAGACTTTAAAATTAGCTACTTTTTGTTACTTGCGTTACCTGTTTGTACAATTAGTTACTTTTTCGTTACTTTCGTCACCGGTAAAATGCCTGAGAATACTTTTTTTTTTTTTCTTTTCTTTTATGTTTTTAAGGGTAGGCTACTGAAAATGTTGGCTGCACCTAAGACATGGAGGGGTAATGCCACCCCGTGTTTTACGCCCCTGGTCGATTAATATTGTTAACTCTATCTGAAATAATGCACATTTTATGGGGTGCCACCCACATGTTGGTAAAATAAAAATTGATCAGGGTTTCGAGACAGCTCATATGCGAACAACAGGACGTTCGAATGCAGGTTCGTTTGCAGTTGATCTTGAAGAGAAGTTTCTTTCGAAGGTGCACAACTATCAAACTTGATGCAAACAGCATATGTGTATGTGAAAACCTCAAATACTCAATTACGCAAACCTGGTGGCATCTCTTAGGAGAGTTATGGTCATGTCGCATTTCGATATACCAGAACATACCACTGTAACTGGAATATACTTTAGTGATGCACTGGAAACTCTCGAAGACCATATCAAACGCAAAATTCCACATTTGAAAGCATCAGAACTGATACTGCAGAAAATACAAGACGGCGTATTGCAAATTATGTTGTTCAATATCTTGCGCAAATCAATGTGACGTGTGTTTCGCATCCTCCCTGCAGTACGACCTAGCTTCGTGTGCCTGTTTCTATTCTCCACTCTGAAGAAACGGTGGAGAAGTCAGAGAAAACGATTTTGAACAACCTGCCTTCGAAGACTGGAAACAAAAAAGGTGGAACAAGTGCATTGTATCCAGTGAGGGCTACTTTAAGAAAGACCATGAGAATTTGTAGGACGAGTAAAGGTATGTTGTTACAAAAACAATACGATCATTATTTACCAAACTAATCTCGTATATAGAATATTAGCTCAATATGACTATAACGAACATAAAATGCCTAAATCTTACAGATCCTGGTTACTATTTGGAAGTATTAAGTCAGTACTGAAAGTCTAATTTCTACTAATGGCTGAAAGCGCTCTCATGTAAGTAAGACTAAAATGGAACTAAAATACAACTTACGATCTTCAAGAATTCTTCTGTCTCACTTTTGATTAAAGGTTGTTCTTCCATGATGTTGAGAAATCTAGAAGATAAGATATTAAAATAAGAATATAATCAGCGTAAATGAAGGGTGTGCAAACCTCGTTTTATTAAGGCAGGAGAGCGGTGAGCTGAATTTGGAGCGGGATGGATCCTAAATAATAGAAGACCATATCTTACCAACTAGTATCATCAGGCTATGTAAGGCACTGGCAAAATATAATCCTAATGTTAGAGAGTTTTGTACTTCTGTTCTGGAAATAAGCTGAAGATTATGGTGTTTGAAGCCCTTTTCAATGTTGCCTTAGTTTGATGCCTTTCAGTCGGTCAACACGATTGTACCCAAATAATAAACCTAGGCCGGTATCCACGGCAGTATTAAAGGTGCCGGGACATTCTCATTATACCGGGCAGCGGTTATATGGCTTATTTAGCTTATACGTGGCGAGGATGAAACTTGATCTTTAATAGTTGAAGATTGTCGTGAAAACAGTAACATACACCACATTAGGAAGACTAGACTCGGCCACACATAGTAGCATGAACACAGACAGGAATGCGAGAGGGGAGAAAATCCCAGAGAGATAAGGGACCCTCACATACAGGAAACTCCCCTCAGTTGAGAGCAGATAGTGACAAAGTTAACTACTCTCATCAGGACCGTTCAAGACCCATCCAGATAAGTCGCCTGTACAATAAAATCTCAATTGATCATTTAACAACCATCACATATTCACACTAAGCAAGCAAGTTTGGAGGTCAATCACCAGTATCTGTATCATAACAAATCATCACATACACTATAACTAACAAATATTGGCGAGTTGCATTATATTAACTAATACTGCAACTCAATAAGTGTAGATAATGTAAATACTCTCACTTTTTTCAGCATTAGGGAATAACCTATCTCATTTGGGTACAATCATGCTGACCAACTGAAAAACATCAAACTTTCGTTTTCTTTTCATAAACTGAAGAATTAAAGTCTCCACAATTAGTTAACGATAAGAACTTAATAAGATCCAATATTATCCTTATTGACGATTGAATGGTTGGTTCCTTAGTTCAGGATTTACGACAACGCGGTCATGTAGCCCCGTGTACTTTGGCTGTGGGTAGAATCTGTCTGATAACCGGTGTTAATTTTGATGACTATATTAGCGTGTGTTTTCTGTTATTAATTTAAGTATGGAGTGCAGACGATAATTTCAAGTAGTTCCTACTTTCGCTAACAAATTCTACTATCCACGACACCTATCTGTGATCACGGCTACTACTAGATGTGATCGCATCCAGCACCCGGTGACGAACGTTGGAACTTAGGAGCATTTATCAAACTTAACCTACAAATTTTGCTTCACACAAGTTTAGTTAGTGGAAGATTATTTTACATGCCTTAAAGCTATGACATGGGCCCGCCGATTTTACTTCCCCTCCGAAGGAAGGACAACTGAGGGAATTTTAACGCTCTGAAAAAATACGACGACTTCGGCCGGGTTTGAACCCGCAACTTCGGGACTCTGTTTGCATGTATTAGCTCTAGAATTACCACAGTTATCCCAGTAATGTGGTACGATCTAAGGAACCATAAATGATTTAATGAGCCATTCGCGGTTTCACCTTAATTTGGCTTGCACTGAGACATGCATGGCTTAATCTTTGAGACAAGCATATGACTACTGGCAGGATCAACCAGGGAGCTGCTCGCGGAAGAGCGCTGCTCGAAAGCCGCCAACAAAGACCGCCGACAAGCGGCGGGACAGAGAGGCTGGTTGGTTGGTTGGTTCTTAAGTTCAGGAGCTGCGACAACGCGGTCATGTAGCCCCGTGTACTTTGGGTGTGTGTAGAATCTGTCTGATAACCGGTGTTAATTGTGATGACTGAATTAGTGTGTGTTAACTGTTTTTTAATTTAAGTACTGCAACTTAGAATTTTTCAAATAGTTCCTACTTTTGCCGCCAAGCGACACCGTTAACGACTACTAGGCCAAGTTCAGAACTTAGCTACAAGACGCCACCACAGTCAAACAGAGAGGCTAGAAGCTTCATCAATATATCCGCGCCGAGGAAGACGCCCCCCTCCTGACAAGACCTTTCGTGGCTCAGGTTTCAGGAGGTGCTCTCTAACCCGGCCGGCCATCTCATAGGAATCTCTACCGGACGAGTCCGGTGGCCCTTTCATCCATCATCACCTCTCCACTTAAGTATCGATTTATTCCAACGTCAGTGAATAATAATTCAATTAATAGAATTACTCAAGGAGACATTGTACAAGTCCTATTATACACCGATTCTTATATACAGTCTCAACACTAACCAATAGAGATAACTCTAAATTCCAGGCAGCCGAAATGAAATTCCTACTTACCATGATTCAGAAAACCAGGAAAGACAAGATCAGGAATGAGAAGATTAGAGAAGAAGTAGGAGTAGATGATTCTCTCCTCAGTAAGATCCAGATCTCAAGACTGAAGTGGTTTGGTCACATGAACAGGATGCCACCAAACAGAACTGCACGGAAGGGATTTGAGAGAAAAGTAGAAGGTAGACGACCCGTGGGAAGGCCACGAAAGAAGTGAATAGATACAGTCAAGAACGATGTACTGCAGAGGGACAAGTTGGTGGAGGAGGAGTGGTACAAGGACAGGGTGAAATGGAGGGGGCTCATATAATACACACCTGGACAACGGGAGTTGGTTCAGGATGATGATCATGATGACTCAAGGAGGGAAGTTTGCAGTTTAACGTGACCGTTAATCTCACGATTATGAGCCATGGGACCTCCTTTATACGTGGAATCTGAACCACATGGCATTGCTTTTCACTTTGAAGATCTCACATGCATTGACCGGGAATCGAACCCGGCCTTCCGTGGTGAGAGGCCAACAGGTTGGCCGCTGCGCCACCACTCCTGCATAATTACCTAAGAGAACCAGTTTCAACCATATTAAGGTCTTCTTCAACGTTATTGTTGTTGTTTGAGTCTTCAGTCTTTTGACTGGTTTGATGCAGATCTCCATGCCTCCCTGTCCTGAGCTAATCGTTTCATCTCTACATAGCTCCGACACCCTACATCGGAGGCAATCTGTTTAACATATTCTAACCTTGGTCTACCCCTACAGTTTTTGTCCTCGACCCTTCCTTCCATAACTAAGCTTGCTATTCCTGGGTGTCTTAGTATGTGCCCTACCTACCTATCTCTTCTCTTCATTAGCAGTCGCCAGAAACATCTCTCCTCTCCCACTCGTCTTAATACCTCTTTGTTTGTAACCCTATCTACCCATCTGATCTTCATCATTCTCCTGTAACACCACATTTCAAATGCTTCAATTCTCCTCTTTTCTGCTGCACCAATAGTCCAAGTTTCACTTCCATAGAGCGCAACGCTCCAGACAAAGGCTTTCAAAAATTACTTCCTAATACCTAAATCTATATTCGATGTCAGCAGATTCCTTTTTTGTAGAAATGCTTTCTTTGCCTGAGCCAACCTACTTTTAATATCCTCTTTGCTTCGTCCATCACTGGTTATTCTGCTTCCTAAGTAACAGAAGTCTCCTACATCCTTCAGCTTTTCACCTGCCAATTTGATCTCCATAGAGGTTTCTGATTTATTTCGGCTGCATTCCAGTATTTTTGTTTTACATTTATTTATTTTCATCATGAATTCTTTCCGTAAGACGGAGTCCATACCATTCAAAAACTCATTCAAATCCTCAGGCTTGTCGGCCAAGATGACGATGTCATCAGCAAATCTCAGAGTTGAAATTATTTCTCCTTGAATCTTCACTCCCACTTTAAATTTTTCTCTAATTACCTTCATTGCTTGTTCAATGTAAAGATTGAAAAGTATGGGTGATAAGTTGCAGCCTTGCCTTACACCTTTCTGAATACCAGCTTCTCTCTCATGTCCTTCAACTCGAATGACTGCTGTCTGGTTTCTGTACAGATTGTATATCACCCTCCTATCCCTGTACTTTATTCCAATTGATTTCAAAATGTCAAACAATTTAGTCCAATCAACGTTATCAAAAGCCTTTTCTAAGTCTACAAAAGCCATGAACGTTCTCTTATCTTTCCTTATTCTACCTTCTAAAATCAGCCTAAGACTTAGTACAGCTTCCCTTGTTCCTACATTTCTCCTGAAACCAAACTGGACTTCACCCAACTCCGTTTCTATCTGGCTTTCAATCCTCTTGTAAATTATTCTAGACAGGATCTTTGAAGCATGAGTAATCAAGCTGATTGTACGGTAATCTTCACATCTGTAAGCTCCCACTTTCTTTGGTATAGGGATGATTACATTCTTCTTGAAATCAGGGGGTACCTCACCTGTCTCATAAATCCTACACACCAAGTGAAATAACCTGATCAGACCTTCATCTCCTATGCAGCGTAGCTACTCAATCGGTATATCATCTATGCCTGGTGCTTTGTTCCTGCTTAAGTCTTCCAAAGCTCTATCAAATTCTGATATCAATATTAAATCTCCTTTCGCATCCTCATCAATTTCCTCCTCGCTTTCCATTACATGATTCTCAATCTCCTTTCCCTTATACAAACTCTCTATGTAAGCTTTCCATCTCTCAACCTTTTCTTCCCTATCTGTTAGAGGCTTTCCATTTGTGTCCTTAATATTACAGCACTAAGTCTTCTTTTCCCCAAAAGTATTCTTAATCCTTCGATAAGCTGTGTCTACTTTTCCTAATTTCAGACAATTTTCTATACCTGCACATTTCTGTTTCAACCATTCTTCTTTCGCTTCCTTGCACTTCTTGTTAACCTCATTTCTCAGACGTCTGTATTCTGCTTTCCCCTTTTCATCTCTTAGATTCTTGTGTTTCCGCCTTTCATCCATCAATTCTAGTATATCCTGAGTGATCCATGGTTTTCTACCTATTCTTTCTTTCCTACCAATGTTTTCTTCTCTGGATTTTGATATTTCATTCTTCAAAAGTGCCCATTCGTCTGCAATTGAAGTTTGTTTAGGGGTTTTCATTAGTCCTTCCTTTACACTCTTCTTGAATCTTTCGTTTACATCCTTCTCTTTCAGTCTGTCCATTGCCCACCTTTTTGGCTTTTGACTTTTCTTCAGTTTCTTCAACTTTAATCTGCATTTCATTACAACCAGATTGTGATCAGAGTTTATGTCAGCACCAGGATATGTTTTACAATCCAAAATCTGGTTTCGAAACCTCTGCTTGACCATAATGAAGTCGATTTGGTAACGCCCTGTATCTCCTGGTCTCATCCATGTGTATATTCTTCTATTGTGGTTATTGAATAAGGTGTTAGCTATGACCAATTCATGCTCGGTGCAGAATTCTACCAGCCTGCTTCCTCGAACATTCCTTTCACTTAATCCGAAATCTCCTACTATCTTCCCTTCTCTCCCTTTTCCTACCACAGCATTCCAATCTCCCATTACTATAACATATTCATCACCCTTGATATACCTCAGAATTTCGTCTATTTCTTCGTAGACCTTTTCAACATCCTCATCATCAGCTTGACTGGTAGGCATATAGACTTGTACCACTGTAGTGCAGGTAGGTTTTGTATTGATTTTTGCTACAATAATCCGTTCACTATATTGCTCATAATATTCCACCCGCTGTCCAAGTTTCCTACTCAATATGAGGCCAACCCCTGCTTGGCCATTGTTTGATTTAGTGCTAATGACCCTATAGTCTCCTGACCAAAAGTCCTGTTCTTCCTGCCAGCGCATTTCACTAATCCCAACCAAATCCAACCTCAACCTATCCATTTCCCTTTCTAAGTTTTCTAACCTTCCACTTCCTAGCAGACTTCTAACATTCCACGCTCCGATCCGTAGAATGTCAGATTTCCTCTTTGTCACTTCTGTGATGTTAACCCCCTCTCGAGTAGTCCCCATCCGGAGATCCGAACGGGGGACTAGTTTACCTCCGGATTGAAATTTTACAAGGGAGGAGGCCATCATCACATGTAATTATGCATAGAGAGGTGCATATCCTCGGGAATAGCATACGGCTGTAGTTTCCCGTTGCTTTTATTGTTGTTATTAACATTAAAAATAACAATGATTAAGAGCATACCATTACATTACAATACAACAAGAAATATAATTCTAAGTGGTAACAGAATACAATTATAATATAATAACAATAAAATATCAGGTTACTATGCCATGGAAAAGAGTTCAAACTTGAAACAATATCTCCTAAAATGTGTACTATATAATTCTATTTATTTATTTATTTATTTATTTATTTATTTATTTATTTAGCGTATGGCTTGTAGTGCCGGGAGTGTCTGAGGACATGTTCGGCTCGCCAGAGGCTGTAGCTGCTTCAAACGAACACCCATAGGGTGAGCTACAGTTTCAAGTAGTTCCAACTTTCGCTACCAGATGCCAATGATACCGAGTGGTGAACGTTGGAACTTTGATAGAGCGTTCCAACGAAATCTAACGAAGAAATTTAGCTTCACACAAGTTTAGTTAGTGGAAGGATCTTTTACAAGCCATACATCTATGACATGGGACCACCGGATTTTCTTCCCCTCCGAAGGAAGGCATACTAAAGGATTTTAACGCTCTTAAAAAATCCGACAACTTTGTCCGGGTTTGAACCCACGATCTTGGGCACAGCAGTTAAGCATGCTACGAACTACGCCACCGAAGCCGCTATCATTCTAATAGTATCCTGTGGAAAATACGTTACTATATTGGTAAAAAGAACAGATCTGTCACAAATGTCTTTAACTTGATTTGTGGAATATAAATTGGAATTAATTTGGCAAAAGAGGGATAATTGATGTTAAAATACTGGAGCCCCTGTGTCACGGCACCGGAGCGATACTAACATTGGTCTGTCGTCTGTGACTGTGAAGTACGGTGTTCAGTGATGCCTAATTCTATTATTGAAAGCTTTTCTGTCGGTCAAAACAAAATGTGCACATATACATGTATACACCATAACCTGGGTTCAACCCTCATTTTAGTAATTAAGAAGCTTGCCACGGTGGGTGAGTGGTAATCGTGTCAGACTACCAACCCCAAGATTGCAGGTTCGCTCATGGTCATGGTAATACATTTTTGAAAGGCCAAAAAATTCACGGCACGTTGTTGGCATGTTAAAGAACCCATTTGAATTCAGCAGGCCGTGTTCAAAGTGGCAAAATTAATATCGGATTTTCCGCCAACACAAAGTTCCTCCTTTCTCTACTAGAAAGCGCTGTGGTGTCAAGGAGCTTAGATATATAATCTCCTTGATATTCAAAGCGCTCCAAGGAACGACATAATTCGACATTCAAGCTACCGTCTGGGCGCAAATAACAAAGCTTGCACCCGGCAGCCAAGTGGTGTATTCTTTGGAATACACGGTAAGACAGAGTGAGCTTTTGCTGCTCTTTGCTTTCATTCCTTCTTTTTTTTTCGCAAACACTAACAGTGATCTCCTGGTTACTCTTTGTTGGTGTACTTTGCTTATATTACCTGTGAGTCTGTTCTAGATATATATCTTCCATGATCCACCTAGCCTCATCTAGCAGCGAATCTCTGAAGTTCCTCAATTTTTCCATGTACAAGAGTATTTCTTTACCAATCTGGCCACCAGATCTCGTCGCTGTCGCCCGCCATCATCTTCGTGATCAAGAGGACTTCGTCTACTTTTTCATCCACCAGGCTTCGATAGTGACGCCTGCTATCAACTCTTTGAAGACCATTTCATCAAGATACTTAATTTTTGTAATGTTGGTTATTCTTATGTATATTCCTTTGTCTCCTATCCCCACTCTTTTTCCTTCCCTGGTCCCTCCGCGCTTCGTTGAGCTGGTCTCACTTGTGCTTCAGTCGTCAAGACCTCCAGTTGGAGCCTAACTAGGGCTAGTCTCCTCTCCTTGAGAGACAACATTTTGAATCGGACGCCATGTCCTGATCTTAGCTAACGGTCGCCTGGATCGACTACACCAGAAATGAGCTAAGTACAATATTCTTAATATTTTAATCGATTTTAATTAGCTATATGCTTTTTAATACCGCTCTACAGACAGTGAGAAGTTGCTAAATGCTCTGTAATTGCAATCTTCGCGGGATTTTCCATGTCAGGCTTTGTCTATCTAAGACAGCTAATCTTGCGAAACGAAGCAGCATTTGTTTTGCATGTTAAATGAGAATGAGCTCTCACACAGTGGGATTCTTATTAAACAAAATCTGTCTATAGCAAACTTAGCTCGTTCCACCGCTGGACTTTATTTACCCAATTCAACAGTTATGATTGTTATGGAATGTTCCACGCCAAACAATTCATCTACAAGTTAAACCTTCTAGTATTTTCCACTCACATATGGGAATACTTTTTCTAACCAAGGAATTTTCCTTATGAACAGCTAATCAACACCTATTTTTTCTTCCTTCGTGGGAATTTGTCTGCTGCATTCAACTATAACCTACAAATTTTTCAACGCAATAGACTCTCGCAAATCAAATGCAACTAGTTATTTTTCACCACCACAATAACTTTCCTTTCTATAAACTTTCTGTGCTACAATAATGAACTTTTCAACCACGTCAATAGACTATAGTGAAACTGTGCTCGTTCGATTTCTCATCCGCGCCGCGCTCGACCGAGAATAATAAATAAGGCCAGGAACTTTCTCCACAAAGTTCCTATTTCCTCTTCCTCAAACACTCTTTACTAACAAATTAGGTTAATCCTTAAATTTATATCTTTTTCAATGAGGCCTCGCCAAACCATAGGCGCCCTCCCATCTTTTCTCCTTTATAACTTATTCACTCTGTTTAAATATCAGCAGTTAGAAACTGCTTATTAATCAATTTTCTTTTCTTGCTAGTACAAGAATTGGTTATGTTCTAAGTACTAAAACTTTCATCAATCTCTTTAATCCAGGTTTCGCGAAAGGATAACTGGCCCCATTTTTTTTCTCGTGATCCTGTTTAAAAATAGAAGTTCTAGAAATTTCTTCTTAATATTTCTCGTCAGGTTTTACAATAAGTGACCTGCCCTATTTGTATAAAGTATAAAATAATTCTGCATCAATATAAGAAGTTATAGAAACTTCTATTTCATTTCTCCCTGTTTTTGTTGTTACTTTCGAAGCTGTTATTTGTGCATATTTTTAAGATGCCCATATAGGAATTCTTAAAGTACACACCTTGTACTTGATTTATTATTTAACTTTAATTATGTTAACTATCTTTAAATTTTCAATTTGTTAATCTTAGCACCATTTCAAAATCGTATGAGGATTTTAGTGCATATAAAAGGTTCCAAACCAAAAAATTGTCAATTGCCTAGTGCAAGCTTTAAATGATTTTAGGAGGTCTGCGACCCCAATGGTTTAAAAAACAAATTATATATGTGATAAATTGATCACATTTTATGCATTGTTAAATAAATCCAACTATCTCCTTTTGCTTTACCATTTTCTATAAAATAACGATTAGGCAAGATCCTGTCTTCCTCTACTTTTCCTATGGGCTTAAATTTAAAAAACTCACAAATGAAATTAATAACTGTTCCACTATTTATTGCATTAGAGGAAGAACTCTTAGTCACAAACTTATTAAAGCCTCTCATAGCTTTGATAGCTAATTCTAACTAGCTAATAAGGCAAGCATAGCTTGCTCCGCCAGCTTCCTGCTTGTTGAGATTTTCTCTACAACTTATGGTTGGTTTTCCAAATTTAAGTTTTTCTCATTGTCTAAAGTTTAAGTCGGCGCTTTGCTGGGTAAAAGCTTAGCCATTCCTAAATGCAACTATTGGTGCTCTTACCAAAATTATTCCCAAGGGAATAATTGCTTCATCCTTACCCTTCTTGGAAACATTCGGTCGCTTTTTAGAAATTCTACAATTTCAAGAATTAAAACATCATCGCCAATTCAAACTATTTGTATTCTTCAAAATATTTGTTTAAAACAAACTCCTTTGAAAAGATACATAGTAAACTCATCATTTCTTTCTTCGCCAGACCACCACCCTTCCCCATAGTAGCCGAATCTTGGCTTGGAAGGGAATGTACCACCTCCTCTCGCCCGCAAATAGTCCAAGCTCTAGCTGCGTTAGCTGTGATCAGGTCCCCACTCACTTTAGTGATTTCAGGGGCTTTGCGGTGACACTCTTCTCTAAAAATTGTTTTTGTTTAGTGTTGAACTTTCTTCCTATTATCCACACTTGTTCCTTAGTCCGAAAGCCACTTCCCTTTACTTCTCTCTTCATCTTCACTTGTGGGTAAGGTTAATTCCTAGCAAAAACTTACCCAACCTTTAGTCCCAGAAACCCGGGAAGTCCATTTGCCAATATTAAGCAAATTATTAATATCTACTTTGAATTTTTCAGCTATAACTTCGCAGTGCAAAGCTGGTGAGGTGAAAAGGGGTTACTTCTGTTTCCTTTTGTGCATTTCTCCCTTTCAACTTGTTTGCTGCTGCCATTCTGACGGCATTTCCAAGGTTCCACAGTTTCGTAAGTTATACTTTAATTTACCTATTTCGCCATGGCTCCTCCAGAAAAAGATAAGGATGGTAAGGATGAAAAACATACTTCCAAACGAGCTTCTTATAAAGGGCAAATTACCTGATTCAGAAAATACATCAAAGAGCTAGATCCATCACAAGCTCAACTAGATATGTTTAAACATCGCGTAAAGGATTTTGAACGTTCTTATGAGAATTATTGCAACATTCAAACTGAAATCGAAATTTGTATGCTCAACAAAACTGATGATCGAGTAGAGGTAGAAAACCAATATTACGAAGGCATAGGTTCTGCCTATAAAATAATACGCCAACTCGAAGAAGAACAGATAAAGGACGGTACTGTTTTTGGTTCCCTCCACGAACAACAAGCCTCTTCTCGTGAGGGCACTTACAAACCCAAACCAATTCTACCTAATATTAATTTACCCCACTTCTCTGGAGACGAAACTAGTTGGGATTCTTTCTATGAACTATTTTGCTCTCATGTTCATGACAATGAAGATATTCAAGTCATCTACAAGTTACATTATTTGCGATCTATTCTCCGCGGTCAAAGCCTGCAGCTGGTTGAAGCACTCCCATTAAGTGCTGAAAACTACCCCCATTGCCTTTAACTTGTTGAAGGAAAGATACGGTAATTTACGGCTACGTATTCAACGCCACATGAAGGCTCTATTCAATTTGCCTGCGTCGCAGCACAATGACGTCACTAATCTGCGTACCCTCATTGATACAACACAACTTCACGTTAAACCATTGTCCCAATTTGATCAACCCACTGACCACTGGGACACTTTCCTAATACATTTAGTGGTTTCTAAAGTCGATGTTGCTACCCTCAAAGCTTGGGAAATGGAACTTTCTAAAGACGACGATTACTCTTACGAGCATTTAGTCACTTTCATAAATGCTAGATGCCAGCTCTTAACTGCTTTAGTTAATCAAAGTGAACCCTCTTCTCCTAGCTCTAAACTTGAATTACTGTCTCTTAAATCTAAAACCGAACACGTAGCGTCTAATACACAAAAATCCGGGTCCAGCTCGTCTAAACTAAAGTCAAACGCCACTGGTTACCCAACTAGGTCTAGTGAACGCCGTATTGTTAGTTCTCTCGCTTTAAACACTCAGAGCGAACCCCGTAAAAGTATAAATGAACCATTAAAGTGCATACTTTGCAAAGATTCCCACGCCTTGTATCTTTGTAAATCTTTGAAAGAACTGTCAGTCGACGACAGAAGAAAATTAGTTTCCTAGAATAAATATTGCTTTAAGTGCCTATCACCCAAGCATTCTGATTCTAATTGTAAGTCTTCAAGACTTTGTTACCACTGTGAAAACCCGCACCACACTTTACTGGATCGTCATGATCAATTGAGGTCATCAGTAGCATCTACTTCTCAGAAGAATGATAATACTGGCAATCCTAATGCTTCATCTTTCATTCAGAACGCTAAATCCTTGCGCAGTGCTGAAGTACTATTGTCCACTGTCCAAATTGAGTCCAGGACAAATTTCGGCAACTGGGTCAGTGCTCGCGGTCTTCTTGATTCAGCGGCAACTCATGATTTTGTGTCCCATTCTTTGAGTAGAAAATTCGGCCTACCTGTAAACCCTACTTCTATCAATGTAACAGGCATAAACAGCCTAAAATCGCAAGCTTTACAGTTTTCAAAGCTAACCATAAGAGACACTTGTCACAGAAATAACTTTCTCAAACTGAATTGTCTCATTCTCAATAGCATAGGAGAAGACACTCCAAGTCACTCTGTCGATATTTCAGGCTTAAACATTCCCTCGCATTTAAGGTTAGCTGATCCTCCGTTCAATGTACAAAGCCCCATTGACATACTCTTTAGTGCCAATGTTTTCTGGAATTGCCTTCGTAAACAGGTTCGTAAGTAATCCTCAAACGTGGTTGCCAGAGACACTAATTTTGGATGGATCGTTACTGGTCAACTTCCTCAATATTCTCCCCAACCCGTATCGCAATGTTATTTTGCTAATACTGATTTGGAACCGTTCTAGAGGCTCGAAAGCGTTGATCCTCCTAACGTAACCTCTTCAGAAAACGAATTCTGCGAGCAACTTTTCTTGAACACTACCACTCGTTCTCCTGAAGGCCGGTTCATTGTTCAGATGCCAAGATTACTCAATCCTCCCAAACTTATTAATTCTCAACATAAAGCTCGAAAAGCTCTCTTTGTTATCGATAGCAAATTCAAGAAAGAACCTCTCGTTAAACAACAGTACACTGATTTCATGGATGAGTATGAAAGCTTAGATCATATGGAAGTTGTCAGCAAATGTGATGACGAATTGCACCCCCCAATTGAAACGGTTTTATTAAATCATCATCCCGTGTGGGAAAACCCTCTTGTAAAGGATAAAATCCAAGTCGTTTTCAATGGTTCATCACCTGACGTTAATGGCAACAGTCTTAACGATACTCTTTACTCTGGTCCCGCTATTCAGTCAGATTTATCTGCTATACTCTTAAACTTTCGATTATTTCCCATAGCTGTTATAGCGGACATCAAACAGATGTACCGTTAGGTTTTAATTCAGCCTGAACAACAAGATCTCCAAAGAATCTTGTGGCGCGACGAAATCAGCAAGCCCATTAAGATATTTCCCTTAAAGACGGTCACTTATGGCTTAAAACCATCCGCTTTCCTCGCTATCCGATCCCTACATTTGTTAGCCTCTCAAGATGGTCATTTATTTGATTCTAAAGCTTCCGAAGCACCAACTACATCATTCTATGTTGACGATTACCTTCAGTCCTTCCCCACTCTGGAGGAAGCTTCTTTCGTGTCACTAGAACTTCAGGCATTGGTAAAGAATGGTGGATTTCCACTTCAAAAATGGAATTCCAATACAACGAAATTTCTCGCCCATTTCCTATTGAAGGTGTTGACCCCTCCTTCGTCGAAATTTGTGGAAATTCCGAATCCATAAAAACACTTGGAGTTCATTGGTGCACTCGCACTGATACTCTCATCTATAAAGTTTCGCTTGCCGAAGAGCTCCCTAACACAAAAAGGCAAATTCTCTCTGAAATTGCAAAAATTTTGGATCCGCTTCAATTCCTTGCTCCGGTTATTGTTATAGCCAAGCTTTTCATGCAAGAGCTATGGTCGCTCAAATGTGAATGGGACGAAACTGTTCCCCTTTCTTTTCTTAATAGATGGCTCTCTTTTCGTAGAAATTTGCTTGATCTTTCTCTTATTGAAATTCCTAGGAATTTAATTAACGCTCATCTTTTTTCCTTCATATGTATGCCGACAGTTCCGAAAGAGCTCACGGTTGCTGTGCATATTTGGTTTATCGCGGTTCGTTAAATGAATCTTCAGTTTCCAACCTTGTTTGTGCCAAATCGAAGGTTGCTCCTCTTAAAACTATTACTTTGCCTAGGTTTGAATTGTGTGCTGCACTCATGGCCTCAGAACTTGTTAAGAAGTTACGGGAAGTCTTAAAGGTCAAATTTTCGCAAACCTATTTGTGGAGCGATTCCATGATCACTCTTTCTTTGATCGCCAAAAACCCCGTTCATTGGCAAAACTTTGTTGCAAATAGGGTTTCCAAAATTCAAACTCTTTCCTCGGGATGTCAATAGAAACATGTGCCCAGCGCTGACAACCCCGCCGACATCATTTCTCGTGGATGTTTACCTTCTCAATTACTAGCATCTCAGTTGTACTGGCATGGGCCCTCGTGGTTAAACGAAGACTCTTCTTGTTGGCCTTCTAAACCTCCTGTTACAAACTCCAACTTGCCTGACGCTAAATCATCTAAATCTACTGCTTCATGTCTTGTTTCCAACGTTTCGCATCTCTTGTTGTCTCGCTATTCTACCTTTCACAAATTAATTCGAATTTTTGCCTATCTTCCCAAATGGAAATATCTTGTGGTTGACCTACCTCTTCTCCCTAAACCACACCTTACAAATCATGAATTGAATCTCGCTACCATTAAGGTTTTGCAACTAACACAGCAAGAAACCTTTTGTTCTGAATTGTCTTTGCTTTCTGCTTAAAGGGATCTTCCGAAATCCAGTCGCCTTCGTGCCTTAGCCCCGTTCCTTGATGACATTAGGTTACTCAGGGTAGGTGGTAGGCTCTCGCAATCTTTGCTTTCTGAGGACAAAAAGCATCCTGTTATTTTGCCTTCTAAACATCACGTAACTTCTTTAATTATACGTGACTTTCATTATCGTAATCTGCATGTTGGTACACGCACACTGCTTTGCTTCTTAAGGGAAAAGTACTGGATCATAAATGGAATTCATGAAGTTTCTTCTGTAATTCACAAATGCATTCCTTGCTTCAAAGCGAAACCTAAAGTCACTACTCAATTAATGAGCGATCAGCCCTCTTTCCGCTCTTCTCCTATACGTCCTTTTGCTTTAACTGGTGTGGACTATATGGGTCCGTTCCAATATCAATGCAATTCCCCTGAAGATAAACGCAAATTGTTTGGTAAGCTCTATGTTTCTCTCTTTTTGCATGGTTACTGGCGCGATCCATTTGGAACTAGTAACGAATGCCTCCACTTCTTACTTTTTGCCAGCCGTCTCTCGCTTCGCTGCTAGGCGTGGCGTTCCTTCTGAGATGTTCTCTGATAACGCTTCCACTTTTCAAGTCGCAGATTCCTTGTGGAAGAAAGCTCTTACACCTTCTCCTGCCATGGAACAGATTTCAAATTTTTCCGAATCTAAGGGTTTCAAATGGCGGTTTATACCTCCCTACGCCCCTCATCACGGTGGTAGGTGGGAATCCTGCGTAAAGATTATTAAACGTCATCTATGAAAGGTTTTAGGTAGTCGCATTCTGACTTATGAAGAATTTAATTCGCTATCTATTCTGATTGAAGGTGTTGTTAATTCTCGCCCTTTAACTCCGCTTTCCAATGACCCTGATGACCTGTTTCCACTTACTCCTGGTCACTTCCTTATAGGTAAAGCCCTGCGCGGATGCAGATATCCGCAACATTTTTCTCCATGCGGATATAGTTTGCATGGCTGTGCGGACAGCGGATAAGCTGCGGATAATGTTTGGAGTAAATTTGCGGATAGTTTTTAGAATACAATCCGAACTTGTTGAATAACATGGGGAAAGTTGGGTAATTGTGCGCAGCGGGTAATCGTGCGCACCTATGTTTTTCGAGTTGGTAGTACCGGTACAACTAGGAACTCGGTTCACTGCTACCCTAAAGCTGTCATCGTACCTATCAGATAGGGACAGTCAGCATGATGCCAGTCGATATGCGATAACCGGAGGCTTGGATGAAGAAACTTAACACGTTGCATGTTATTTTCTGTGGCCAGCAAATAAGAAGGTAAGCCTACAGTTGTGATTCAATTATTTAAAATTAAGTGTAGTTTTAATGCCAGTGTGTACAGTGGTTTTGCATGTATTTATTTATCAATATAATAGATTAGTATACCGGGATTCAGTGAGTTACGTTTTAAAGGCAGAGTGGGCTATGATGCGCAGATCATATTTGATACAAGTACTGCAAATACAAATACAACGCGACATTAATGGCAAAATATGTCGTCTTTGTTCTCCAGATGCCAAGAAATTATACACGGAAAACGGAGAAAAACTCCTACCCAGCAGAAAATGTGCAGAAATCTCGACGTGCAATTAGGGATGATGGGAGGAAAATAAGGGAAGTGGGGAGAAGTTTCAATATTCCCCAGGCAATCCTATCAAAGCAGTTGCTACAAAATTGTCTTGCTCTATCTCGTCTAGTCCGTAAAGCTGTGTTACCAACGAAATAGAGTCATGATTATCCGAATACCTTTTGTCATTGGTAAAATTATTTTATGGCTTAACGCCCACAAAGCTTGTCAGACGGTTCGATTCAAGTTCACATGACATAGTGTACAGTACATAGCCTAAGGGTTCGACTTGCTGCTCAAATGTCGAAAAGATAAAGTATAAAGCAACACATTGAAAACATTATTGTAATGCCAGTCGATTCGGATAACAAACATGTGGGTAAAAGTCGCGTGGATGCGGATAAAATTCGTGCGGATGCGGATAACAGTCGTGCGGATGCGGGGCGGATGCGGATAGCAGCCATGCGGATGCGGGGTGGATGCGGATAGCAGCCGTGCGGATGCGGGGCGGATGCGGTAAACGTTTTATCTAACCGCGCAGGGCTCTACTTATAGGCACTTCTCTTTCTGTCCCTCCTTCCCCTTCCCAACACTTACAGAGATTCTAATTTACCTATTGTTTGGCGTAAACTTGAAGCCCTCCGTAATTCATTCTGGAAGAGGTGGAATTTGGAATACTTAACTTCCTTGCAACGGAGACAGAAGTGGTTTCTTTCTAATACGGACATTAAAGTGGGGGACATGGTCCTGGTTAGGGATGCTTCCCCTCCCTTGGTCTGGATCTCCGGTAGAGTGACCGAGTATTACCCGGGAAGGGATGGGAGAGTTAGGGTAACCAAGATCTTGACCACTAATGGGCATATTATATGACCACTGTCTTTAATTGCTCCTCTAACTTTAAATCCTTAATATCATATTTCTTGTTTTCTGTTGGTGTTTGTCCCTCCCAGCTTGGTGTATTCTTTGGAATACACGGTAAGACAGAGTGAGCTTTTGCTGCTCTTTGCTTTATTGCATTCCTTCCTTTTTTCGCAAACACTAACAGTGATCTCCTGGTTTCTCTTTGTTGGTGTACTTTGCTTATATTACCTGAGAGTCTGTTCTAGATATATATCTTCCATGACCCACCTAGCCTCATCTAGCAGCGAATCTCTGAAGTTCCTCAATTTTTCCATGTACAAGAGCAGTTCTTTACCAATCTGGCCTCCAGTTCTTGTCGCTATCGCCAGCTATCATCTTCGTGATCAAGAGGACTTCATCTACATTTCCATCCACCAGGCTTCGATAGTGACGCCTGCTATCAACTCTTTGAAGACCATTTCATCAAGATACTTATTGTTTGTAATGTTGGTTATTCTTATGTATATTCCTTTGTCTCCTACCCCCACTCTTTTTCCTTCCCTGGTTCCTCCGCGCCTCGTTGAGCCGGCCTCACTTGTGCTCCTGTCGTCAAGACCTCCAGTTGGAGCCTAAATAGGGCTCGCCTCCTCTCCTCGAGAGCAAAATTTTGAATCGGACGCCATGTCCAGATCTTAACTAACGGTCACCTGGATCGACTACACCAGAAATGAGCTAAGTACAACGTTCTTCATATTTTAATCGATTTTTATTAGCTAAATGCTTTTAATACCGCTCTATAGACAGTATGAAGTTGCTAAATGCTCTCCAATTGCAATCTTCGCGGGATTTTCTATGTCATGCTTTGTCTATCTAAAACAGCTAATCTTGCAAAACGAAGCAGCATTTCTTTTGCATGTTAAATGAGAATGAGCTCTCACACCGTGGGATTCTTATTAAACTAAATTCTGTCTATAGCAAACTTAGCTCGTTCCACCGCTGGACTTTATTTGCCCAATTCTACAGTTATGATTGTTCTGGAATGTTCCATGACAAGCAATTCATCTACAAGCTAAACCTTCTAGTATATTCCACTCACATATGGGAATACTTTTTCCTTATGAACAGCTAATCAACACCTAATTTTTCTTCCTTCGTGGGAATTTGTCTGCTGCATTCAACTATAACCTACAAATTTTCCAACGCAATAGACTCTCGCAAATCAAATGCAACCAGTTATTTTTCACCACCGCAATAACTTTCCTTTCTATTAACTTTCTGTGCTACAATAGTGAACTTTTCAACCACGTCAATAGACTTTAGTGAAACCAGTGCTCCTTCAACTTTTCATCCGCGCCACGCTCGTCCGAAAATAATAAATAAGGCCAAGGATTTTCTCCACAATGTTCCTATTTCCTCCTCCTCAACCACTCGTTACTAACAAATTAGGTTAATCCTTAAATTTATATCTTTTTCAATGAGGCCTCGCCAAACCATAGGCGCCCTCCCAACTTTTCTCCATTTATAACTTATTCACTCTGTTTAAGTATCAGTAGTTAAAAACTGCTTATTAATCTATTTACTTTTCTTGCTAGTACAAGAATTGGTTATGTTCTAAGTACTAAAACTTTCATTAATCTCTTTAATCCAGGTTTAACGAAAGGGTAACTGGCCCCATTTTTTTTTCTCGGGATCCTGTTTAAATATAGAAGTTTGAACCACTTTTCAGAATTTATTGTAATTATTATTTTCATCATGATTATTATTATTATTATTGTCATGTGTTGTGACATCTCTATATCACGCCTTGAGTGTTTGAAAGTGCGCAGATTGTCTGTGTGTATCTCTCTGTCTAACGTTGTGCAACCCCTAGCTACATACTACCTAGTTCTTTCGTATTGGCTAGTGTTGTTGCTACCTTGCATTTTGTTGTGCAATTTGTTCTGCCATTGGCTCTGCCAATATTTGACGCGAGTTTGGAGCCACTCCCAAACTACGCGTTTTATATTTCTGAGAGGCTTCTCTCCTCTCTGGGGGACAGAAGCTTATTCAGTCTTGGACGTGCCGAGATGTAGGGCGAACGGGTGTATTCGGGCAGAGGCCCGCCCTCATGGTGCAGCGGAATGTGAGTACGGCTCAATGTATTTCTATCTAACGCAATGTAATTGTTTTTGTTAAACGTTCCTTCTTTTGCTTAATTCTCTTTTCTTTTCAAGATGTTACTGTTAGTATTATAATCCTTGAACCAGATCTCCGAGACCTTGCGTAATGTCATACGGCGGAGTCCTTATTTTTTGCTTTTATTATGTACCCTCCTCACAGTTTTATTATTTTGGTTAATACCTGTAAGATTCGAAAGTATTGCGTTTCTACGTCTTGGCTTATGTATATTTCCTGTCGGGCCTTGGTGCTCGTCTTTTGCGTCGGTGTCCCTTTTGTTCCACAAATGTTTCGTTTGATTGGTAGCAATTGGACCTTTGTTTGCGGACAGTATGTGTGAGGTAACGAGACTTATGTCCAACGTCCCACTAATACATGCCCCTTTTGTTTATAGAATATATGTGACGGAGGTTAACTGGGATTTCTCCAGCTCCGATGTCATATTATTCTTTTTTTATATGTCGCGTTGGTGCGGCATTATGTTGGAGTATAAGCCTATTTTTTATGGCGTGCTTTCGATTTTTACCGGTCTCTTTCGTCCCAAATCAATTGTAATGTAATGTATCTCTGAATATTTCATTTTCCTTTTGTTTTGTTTTCCTCTTTTGATTTTCGCCGTATTACATAACTTAATGATATTCCCCCTTTTCTTCCCCTTCTTCCTACCTCCGTGAAATCTCTCTTCCCTTTGTTTTACTCCCCCACTCCTCCCCCATCCCTCAGGTATGTTTACAATAACATCATGAAAAGCTTCGCGTCTTGTAGCAGTTTGAATTTTGACTTTTTGCAAGTTTGTCGTTTCTCTCTAACTTTTGTAAGTTTCGTTTTATTTTCTTTCATATTCGTATCTTTTCGTTAGATTCATGTTGTTGAGCTGTTACTCAGGTTCTGTCGTGCTTTTTAGTTTTTAAGTCTTTGTTCTTTGTATTGGGTTTCTTTTGTATTATTGATCTTGTCTTAGCTTGCCTTTTTCTTTGTTTTAAATAATTTGTTTATTTCGTGTACACGCTCTTTCTTTTATCTTTAATACATTTTTATATTTTAAGTAATATAGCTCCCTTGTCTTTTCATTTCTTATATTTAAGTTCCTCTTCCTTATCTTCATCTCGATTTCGTCAATCTTGTCTTTGTGATGTAACAAAGGCACGATTAACACGCATCTGGGTTTTCTTTAATTAATTTCATGAGATTCTTTTTTTTTGCACTTTTGATTATTGCATTAAGCAATTATTTGTTTCAATTTGTTTTTTTGGGAATCATCTTTTGCTCGCTCCGAAAACCTTGGGACGAGCACCGGGTCGAGCAAGACGTCTATTCCCCGGTACATTTGCGACCTTGTTGATTTTATCTTCCACTGCTACTCTGACGCGCATTATTATTATTATTATTACTAGACCTGTAGTGGCGCACTACATCATGAAGAGCTTCGCGTCTTGTAGCAGTTCGAATTTTGACTTTTTGCAAGTTTGTCGTTTCTCTCTAACTTTTGTAAGTAGTGGCGCACTACAGGTCTAGTAATAATAATAATAATAATAATAATAATAATAATGCGCGTCAGAGTATTAGTGGAAGATAAAATCAACAAGGTCGCAAATGTACCGGGAAAAAGACGTCTTGCTTGACCCGGTGCTGGGCCCAAGGTTTTCGGAGCGAGCAAAATATGATTTCCAAAAAACCAAATTGAAACAAATAATTGCTTAATGCAATAATCAAAAGTGCAAAAAAAAAGAATCTCATGAAATTAATTAAAGAAAACCCAGAGGCGTGTTAATCGTGCCTTTGTTACATTACAAAGACAAGATTGACGAAATCGACATGAAGATAAGTAAGGGGAACTTAAATATAAGAAATGAGAAGACAAGGGAGCTATATTACTTAAAATATAAAAATGTATTAAAGATAAAAGAAAGAGCGTGTACACGAAATAAACAAATTATTTAAAACAAAGAAAAAGGCAAGCTAAGACAAGATCAATAATGCAAAAGAAACCCAATACCAAGAATAAAGACTTAAAAACTAAAAAGCACGACAGAACCTGAGTAACAGCTCAACAACATGAATCTAACGAAAAGATACGAACATGAAAGAAAATAAAACGAAACTTACAAAAGTTAGAGAGAAACGACAAACTTGCAAAAAGTCAAAATTCGAACTGCTACAAGACGCGAAGCTTTTCATGATGTTATTGTAAACATACCTGAGGGATGGGGGAGGAGTGAGGGGAGTAAAACAAAGGGAAGAGAGAGTTCACGGAGGTAGGAAGAAGGGGAAGAAAAGGGGGAATATCATTATGTTATGTAATACGGTGAAAATCAAAAGAGGAAAACAAAACAAAAGGAAAATTAAATATACAGAGATACATTACATGACAATTGATTTGGGACGAAAGAGACCGATAAAAATCGAAAGCACGCTATAAAAATAGGCTTATACTCCAACATAATGCCGCACCAACGCGACATATAAAAAAAGAATAATATGACATCGGATCTGGAGAAATCCCAGTTAACCTCCATCACATATATTCTATAAACAAAAGGGGCATGTATTAGTGGGACGTTGGACATAAGTCTCGTTACCTCACACATACTGTCCGCAAACAAAGGTCCAATTGCTACCAATTAAACGAAACATTAGTGGTACAAAAGAGACACCGACGCAAAAGACGAGCACCAAGGCCCGACAGGAAATATACATAAGCCAAGACGCAGAAACGCAATACTTTCGAATCTTACAGGTATTAACCAAAATAATAAAACTGTGAGGAGGGTACATAACAAAAGCAACATAAAGAACTCCGCCGTATGACATTACGCAAGGTCTCGGAGATCTGGTTCAAGGATTATAATAGTAACAGTAACATCTTGAAAAGGAAAGAGAATTAAGCAAAAGAAGGAACGTTTAACAAAAACAATTACATTGCGTTAGATAGTAATACATTGAGCCGTACTCACATTCCGCTGCGCCATGAGGGCGGGCCTCTGCCCGAATACACACGTTCGCCCTACATCTCGGCACGTCCAAGACTGAATAAGCTTCTATCCCCCAGAGAGGAGAGAAGCCTCTCAGAAATATAAAACGCGTAGTTTGGGAGTGGCTCCAAACTCGCGTCAAATATTGGCAGAGCCAATGGCAGAACAAATTGCACAACAAAATGCAAGGTAGCAACAACACTAGCCAATACGAAAGAACTAGGTAGTATGTAGCTAGGGGTTGCACAACGTTAGACAGAGAGATACACACAGACAATCTGCGCACTTTTAAACACTCAAGGCGTAATATAGTGATGTCACAACACATGACAATAATAATAATAATAATCATGATGATAATAATAATTACAATAAATTCTGAAAAGTGGTTCAAGTTCTAGAAACTTCTTCTTAATTTTTCTCTTCAGGTTTCACACTATGTGACCTGCCCTATTTGTATAAACTATAAAAGTCATTCTGCATCAATATAATAAGTTATAGAAACTTCTATCTCATTTCTCCCTATTTTGTTGTTGTTACTTTCGAAGCTGTTATTTGTTCATATTTTTAAGATGCCCATCTAGGAATTCTTAAAGTACACACCTTGAACTTGATTTATTATTTAACTTTAATTATGTTAATTATCTTTAAATTTTCAATTTGTTAATCTTAGCACCATTTCAAAATCTTATGAGGATTTTAGTGCTTATGAAAGGTTCCAAACCAAACAATTGTCAATTGCCTAGTGCAAGCTTTAAATGATTTTAGGAGGTCTGTGACCCCAATGGTTTAAGAAATCAAATTATATATGTGTTAAATTGATCACATTTTATGCATTGTTAAATAAATCCAACTATATCCTTTTGCTTTACCATTTTCTATAAAATAACGATTAGGCAAGATCCTGTCTTCCCCTACTTTTCCTATGGGCTTAAATTTAAAAAACTCACAAATCAAGTTAATAACGGTTCCATTATTTGTTGCATTTGAGCAAGAACTCTTAGTCACAAACTTATTAAAGCCTCTCATAGCTTTGATAGCTAATTCTAACTAGCTAGTAAGGCAAGCATAGCTTGCTCCGTCAGCTTCCTGCTTGTTGAGATTTTCTCTACAACTTATGGTTGGTTTTCCAAATTTTAGTTTTTCTCATAGTCTAAACTTTAAGTCGGCGCTTTGCTCGGTAAAATCTTAGCCATTCCTAAATGCAACTAATGGTGCTCTTAGCAAAATTATTCCCAAGGGTATAATTGCTTCATCCCTACCCTTCTTGGAAACATTCGGTCGCTTTTTAGAAATTCTACAATTTCAAGAATTAAAACATCACGGTCAATTCAAACTATTTGTATTCTTCAAAATATTTGTTTAAAACAAACTCCTTTGAAAAGATACATAGTAAACTCATCATTTCTTTCTTTGCCAGACCACCACCCTTCCCCATAGTAGCCAAATCTTGGTTTGGAAGGGAAGGAACCACCTCCTCTCGCCCGCAAATAGCCCAAGCCCTAGCTGCGTTTCCTGTTTGCTGTGTTCAGGTCCCCACTCACTTTATTGATTTCACGGGCTTTGCGGTGACACTCCTCTCTAAAAATTGTTTTTGTTTGGTGTTGGACCTTCGTCCTATTATCCACACTTGTTCCTCAGTCCGAAACCCACTTCCCTCTACTTCTCTCTTCATCTTCCCTTGAGGGTAAGGTTAATTCCTAGCAAAAACCTACCCACCAAGGCCATACGATATTATTATTAGTAGACTAGTAGTACAGAGCGTCAGTGACTACGGGCTTCTGCCAGCAGTTCAGTGTCCTTGACAGGGTGAATCCCACACGTGTGGGCTGTAGCCTGTCGAAATCGTCAGTATCTATTGCAATAAGCCAGCGTGTGTGTCATCAGTACTTCCAGCATCAGTGATGAATGGCTGTGGTGAGTTCGAAGTATACTGTTTGTTTGCTTTAACACAAGCGACAGTCGTGGTGCCAACTTAACACTGACGTTTGTAGGCACTGCGGAGAACATTTCCTGGCGCTCTGTATTGGTGGTACATACAGGTGTGTTATTTTGTGATAAATGAAAATCCACAGCCTGCTTGCAGTCGACTGACCGTGTCAGGGAATGGAATGAATGAAGCCCCCGTGATAAATAATGTCCTGGGGGGAGGGGGGTAGGTAGCTCGAATTAGGGTGATTATGTCTAAAAGACGATGTACTTGTCTGATGACAACAACTCGAGTGTAAGGAAGTGTGTGAGTGGTCTGTAATGAATGGAGCAAGCAACGGCGAAGCAGGCCATACCTACGAGGCTATTTCTGACGCGTGTTTACAATGCTAAATGCCAGACAAATAAGGCAACCACCGTGGCGCAGCTGATTACAGCTCGCTGGCTAGGGGTCCAGAGTTCGAACAAGGGGGGTTTCAAGAGATACGAGAAGGCGGTTTAAAAGAGTGTAAATGATTTCATTACTGTAATTGTGAAACTGTGCAAAGAATGAATGTGATGAATACAAGAATTAGGTTTGGAATGAAAAGGACTCTCTAAGGACAACCTTTTATGAGTACACTGACCGGACTCTAGAGCGGTCGGACGTCAGGCAGCACCTCGGCGTGTGGAAGACGAAAGAGATCCCAGTTCCTGGTTAGGGGAGTATTTAAGTGAATCGTCGATGATTTTGTAATTAAGTCAGCGAATTCTTGTGCTAGATAGTAGGCAGCTACCTGTTTGGACTCATGTTGTAAGGATTACCACATGTGTGTGTGGTTGGTTTGTCAAGCTGAGTGTGTTTGCAGTGGCTAGACGTTTGCTGTTGTTGGTTTCTCTGAGTTTGTGGCATAAAATGGGGATGAAGAGTGGTGAAAGGTGCCGATAGGGGGTGGCCCAACCTTGTGGGAACCCTAGGGTAGAAAAATATCTTCTTAATTTTTTTTTAGGTTAGGGTGTAGAAATATTTATTTCCCGCCTAATGTAATGGGCAGAATTTATGTTGACCGAATGGAAAGCTCTCCTTAATTTAAGAGAAAAGAACTCTATGAGCAAGCAAGGCTGGGGTAGAAGAACAAAATCATTCTGTTTCCTCGCTACTTATAAAAGATGTAGGGGCCAGGCGGGTGAATCTGAAGGCGACAGAAACTGGTGCATTAAAAACCTATACGCATTTACGCTTATGTAACTTGACTTTACTTACTGATTGTAAATACGTCGTCAGAAACCTCCTCTAATTGCAGCAAGACTTCTACAAACCGCAAAATTCTTAACTTCTTTCTTGTATTACAAGGTGACCACTTCAACATTAAACTCATTTCATTGTGTCGATGTGGATTGGATTGAAAAACAATATTCTTATCCATACACAATAAAATGGGGTTAACACCAGATCCATGATTGTATTCTCGACAACTGAATACGGTAACCTACTTTAAACTAAGAAAATTTTCGTTGCTCTCAAGCAAGAGCTTGAAAATGAATAAGCCTAGTTTTGCCTAAGGAAATGTTGAGTTCATGTAACAGTAAAAAGTCTATACGAGTGAATAGAAATATTCTGAAATTAGTAAGTAGAAACGTACCATACATAATCCAGCCGTTTGTCATCGCACCGAAGATTAGTTTTATTCAAAATTAAAAATACATGGAATTACTTATTTTAATTATTTGGCTCTGGAGGGGGTTTGAACCCCCTGTTTCCTTTTTTGTATAAATGCTGTCCTTGCCTGAGCCAACCTACTCTTTATATCCCCTTTGCTTCGCCGATCACTGGTTATTTTGCTTCCTCAGTAACTGAAATCACCCACTTCCTTTAGCTTTCACCTGCCAAATCCACATCCATGGGGGTTTCTGATTTCTTTCGACGGCATTCCAATATTTATGTTATACATTTATTACATTACATCATGAATTCTTTGCTCAAGACATACCATAATCCATACCATTTAAAAACTCATTCAAATCCTCAAGCGTGTCGGCTAAGATGACAATGTCATCAGCAAACCTCACAGTTGAAATGATTTCTCCTTGAATCTTTACTCCTTTGCTTCTACTTTGAATTTTTCTCCATTTTCTTCATTGCTTGTTCAATGTATAGATTGAAAAGTATGGGTGATAAGTTGCAGCCTTGCCTCACACCTTTCTGAAAACTAGCTTCTCTCTCATGTCCTTCAGCTCGAATGACTGCTGTCTGGTTTCTGTTTAGATTGTAGAGCACCTTCTGGTGTATTCCTTGGAATACACGGTAAGACAGAGTTAGCTTTTGTTGCACTTTGCTTTATTACATTCCTTCCTTTTACGCAAGCACCAACAGTGATTTCCTGGGGTTTCTTTGTTTATGCACTTTGCTTATATTACCTGTATGTCTGTTCTAGATATATATCTTCCAAGACCAACCTAGCGTCATCTAGCGCGAATCGTTGAGCTGGCCTCACTTGTGCTTCAGTCGTCAAGACCTCCAGTTGAAGCCTAACTAGGGCTAGTCTCCTCTCCTTGAGAGACAAAATTTTGAATCGGACGCCATGTCCAGATCTTAACTAACGGTCGCCTGGATCGACTACACCAGAAATGAGCTAAGTACAATATTCTTCATATTTTAATCGATTTTAATTAGCTATACGCTTTTTAATACCGCTCTACAGACAGTGAGAAGTTGCTAAATGCTCTGCAATTGCAATCTTCGCGGGGATGTCAGGCTTTATCTATCTAAAACAGCTAATCTTGTAAAACGAAGCAGCATTTTTTGTGCATGTTAACAGAGAGTGAGCTCTCACACCGTGGGATTCTTATTAAACTAAATACTCTCTATAGAAAACTTAGCTCGTTCCACCGCTGGACTTTATTTACCCAATTCAACAGTTATGATTGTTCTGGAATAAGAAATAAGGCCAAGAACTTTCTCCACAAAGTTCCTATTTCCTCTTCCTCAACCACTCTTTACTAACAAATTAGGTTAATCTTTAAATTTATATTCTATTCAATGAGGCCTCGCCAACCCGTAGGCACCCTCCCAACTTTTCTCCATATATATAACTTCTTCACACTGTTTAAATATCAGCAGTTAGAAACTGCATATTAATCTATTTTCTTATCCTGCTAGTACAGGAACTGTTTATTTCTATGTACTCAACTTTTCATTAATCTCGTTGATCCAGGTTTCACGAAAGGGTAACTTGCCCTTTTTTTCCTCGTGATCCTGTTTAACCATAGAAGTTCTAGAAACTTCTTCTCAATTTTTCTCTTCAGGTTTCACAATAAGTGACCTGCCCTATTTGTATACATTCTAATAGTAATTTCTGCATCAATATAAGAACTTATAGAAACTTCTATTTAATTTCTCTCTCTTTTTTGTTGTTATAATTTCGAAGCTGTTATTTGTTTATACTTTTAAGATGCCCATATAGGAATTCTTAAAGCACTTGTTTAACTTTGAATACGTTAATTATCTTTAAATTTTCAATTTGTTAATCTTAGCACCATTTTAAAATCTTATTCAGATTTTAGTGCTTATAAAAGGTTCCAAACCAAAAATTGTCAATTGCTTAGTGCAAACTTTAATTTAGAAGGTCTGGGACCTCAATTGTTTAAAAAATCAAATTATATTTTGTTAAAATTGATCATATTCTACGCATTGTTAAATAAATCAAACTATATCCTTTTGCTTCATCATTTTCTATAAAATAACTATTAGGCAAGATCTTGTCTTCCCCGACTCTTCCTATAGGCTTACATTAAAAAAAACTCACAAATCAGATTAATAACGGTAACACTATTTGTTGCATTTGAGCAAGAACTCTTAGTCAGAAACTTATTAAAACTTCTCTTAGCTCTTATAGCTAATTCTAACTGGCCAGTAAGGCAAGCATAGCTCTCTCCGCCAGCTATGTGCTAATTGAGTTTTTCTCTACAACTTATGGTTAGTTTTCCAAATTTAAGTTCTTCTCATTGTCTAAACTTTTTGCATTGTTTATTAGTTATAGTTCATTGTTTTAGTAGACTGTGATGTGTGAGGGTGCATGTGAGTGTGCCTGGTGACAGACTGTTTTAGTTGTAGTATTTGTAGTTGGAGGAACTTAAGTTTTTGTTAGTAGAATTTTGGTACTTAATTGTTAGTACGGTAGAAGGTTAGTATTTTTGTTAGTAGAATTGCTCTTTACTTATTCTGAAAGGGAGTAGCAGCCTTTCAGAATAAATCAATTCTTTACTAGTCTTATAGACGGTTGAGATATTGATAATATAAGCCAAATAATGGCTACACTGCGTCCTGCTGCACGGCTGAAAGCAACGGGAAACTACAGCCGTATGCTATTCCCGAGGATATGCACCTCTCTATGCATAATTACATGTGATGATGGCCTCCTCCCTTGTAAAATTTCAATCCGGAGGTAAACTAGTCCCCCGTTCGGATCTCCGGGTGGGGACTACTCGAGAGGGGGTTAACATCACAGAAGTGACAAAAAGGAAATCTGACATTCTACGGATCGGAGCGTGGAATGTTAGAAGTCTGCTAGGAAGTGGAAGGTTAGAAAACTTAGAAAGGGAAATGGATAGGTTGAGGTTGGATTTGGTTGGGATTAGTGAAATGCGCTGGCAGGAAGAACAGGAATTTTGGTCAGGAGACTATAGGGTCATTAGCACTAAATCAAACAATGGCCAAGCAGGGGTTGACCTCATATTGAGTAGGAAACTTGGACAGCGGGTGGAATATTATGAGCAATATAGTGAACGGATTATTGTAGCAAAAATCAATACTAAACCTACCTGCACCACAGTGGTACAAGTCCATATGCCTACCAGTCAAGCTGATGATGAGGATGTTGAAAAGGTCTACGAAGAAATAGACGAAATTCTGAGGTATATCAAGGGTGATGAAAATGTTATAGTAATGGGAGATTGGAATGCTGTGGTAGGAAAAGGGAGAGAAGGGAACATAGTAGGAGATTTCGGATTAGGTGAAAGGAATGATCGAGGAAGCAGGCTGGTAGAATTCTGCACCGAGCATGAATTGGTCATAGCTAACACCTTATTCAATAACCACAATAGAAGAATATACACATGGATGAGACCAGGAGATACAGGGCGTTACCAAATCGACTTCATTATGGTCAAGCAGAGGTTTCGAAACCAGATTTTGGATTGTAAAACATATCCTGGAGCTGACATAAACTCTGATCACAATCGGGTTGTAATGAAATGCAGATTAAAGTTGAAGAAACTGAAGAAAAGTCAAAAGCCAAAAAGGTGGGCAATAGACAGACTGAAAGAGAAGGATGTAAACGAAAGATTCAAGAAGGGTATAAAGGAAGGACTAATGAAAAACCCTAAACAAACTTCAATTACAGACGAATGGGCACTTTTGAAGAATTAAATAACAAAATCCGCAGAAGAAAACATTGGTAGGAAAGAAAGAATAGGTAGAAAACCGTGGATCACTCAGGATATACTAGAATTGATGGATGAAAGGCGGAAACACAAGAATCTAAGAGATGAAAAGGGGAAAGCAGAATACAGACGTCTGAGAAATGAGGTTAACAAGAAGTGCAAGGAAGCGAAAGCAGAATGGTTGAAAGAGAAATGTGCAGGTATAGAAAATTGTCTGAAATTAGGAAAAGTAGACACAGCTTATCGAAGGATTAAGAATACTTTTGGGGAAAAGAAGACTAAGTGCTGCAATATTAAGGACACAAATGGAAAGCCTCTAACAGATAGGGAAGAAAAGGTTGAGAGATGGAAAGCTTACATAGAGAGTTTGTATAAGGGAAAGGAGATTGAGAATCATGTAATGGAAATTGAGGAGGAAATTGATGAGGATGCGAAAGGAGATTTAATATTGAGATCAGAATTTGGTAGAGCTTTGGAAGACTTAAGCAGGAACAAAGCACCAGGCATAGATGATATACCGATTGAGTTGCTACGCTGCATAGGAGATGAAGGTCTGATCAGGTTATTTCACTTGGTGTGTAGGATTTATGAGACAGGTGAGGTACCCCCTGATTTCAAGAAGAATGTAATCATCCCTATACCAAAGAAAGTGGGAGCTGACAGATGTGAAGATTACCGTACAATCAGCTTGATTACTCATGCTTCAAAGATCCTGTCTAGAATAATTTACAAGAGGGTTGAAAGCCAGATAGAAACGGAGTTGGGTGAAGACCAGTTTGGTTTCAGAAGAAATGTAGGAACAAGGGAAGCTGTACTAAGTCTTAGGCTGATTTTAGAAGGTAGAATAAGGAAAGATAAGAGAACGTTCATGGCTTTTGTAGACTTAGAAAAGGCTTTTGATAACGTTGATTGGACTAAATTGTTTGACATTTTGAAATCGATTGGAATAAAGTACAGGGATAGGAGGGTAATATACAATCTGTACAGAAACCAGACAGCAGTCATTCGAGTTGAAGGACATGAGAGAGAAGCTGGTATTCAGAAAGGTGTAAGGCAAGGCTGCAACTTATCACCCATACTTTTCAATCTTTACATTGAACAAGCAATGAAGGAAATTAGAGAAAACTTTAAAGTGGGAGTGAAGATTCAAGGAGAAATAATTTCAACTCTGAGATTTGCTGATGACATCGTCATCTTGGCCGACAAGCCTGAGGATTTGAATGAGTTTTTGAATGGTATGGACTCCGTCTTACGGAAAGAATTCATGATGAAAATAAATAAATGTAAAACAAAAATACTGGAATGCAGCCGAAATAAATCAGAAACCTCTATGGAGATCAAATTGGCAGGTGAAAAGCTGAAGGAAGTAGGAGACTTCTGTTACTTAGGAAGCAGAATAACCAGTGATGGACGAAGCAAAGAGGATATTAAAAGTAGGTTGGCTCAGGCAAAGAAAGCATTTCTACAAAAAAGGAATCTGCTGACATCGAATATAGATTTAGGTATTAGGAAGTCATTTTTGAAAGCCTTTGTCTGGAGCGTGGCGCTATATGGAAGTGAAACTTGGACTATTGGTGCAGCAGAAAAGAGGAGAATTGAATCATTTGAAATGTGGTGTTACAGGAGAATGATGAAGATCAGATGGGTAGATAGGGTTACAAACAAAGAGGTATTAAGACGAGTGGGAGAGGAAAGATGTTTCTGGCGACTGCTAATGAAGAGAAGAGATAGGTTGGTAGGACACATACTAAGACACCCAGGAATAGCAAGCTTAGTTATGGAAGGAAGGGTCGAGGACAAAAACTGTAGGGGTAGACCAAGGTTAGAATATGTTAAACAGATTGCCTCGGATGTAGGGTGTCGGAGCTATGTAGAGATGAAACGATTAGCTCAGGACAGGGAGGCATGGAGAGCTGCATCATACCAGTCAAAAGACTGAAGACTCAAACAACAACAAACTTTTAGTCGGCGCATGCTGGGTAAAAGCTTAGCCATTCTTAAATGCAACTATTGGTGCTCTTACGAAAATTATTCCAAAGGTATAATTGCCCCATTGCTACTCTTCCTGGAGACATTCGGTCGCTCCTTAGAAATTCTACAATTTCAAGAACTAAAACATCACGGCTAATTCAAATTGATTGCATTCTTCAAAATATTTGTTTAAAACAAACTCCTTTGAAGGAATACATAGTAAAATCATCATTTCTTTCTTTACCAGACCACCACCCTTACACATAGTAGCCGAATCTTGGCTTGGAAGGGAAGGTATTATCCAATCACGCCGGCAAATAGCCCAGACTTCAGCCGCATTTCCCGCTAGCTACGGCCAGGTCCATACCCACTTTAGGTGTTTCACGGGCTTTGCGGTGACACTCGTCTCTAAACATTGTCTTTGTTTGCTGTTGGACTCTCGTCCTATTATCCACACGTGTTCTTTAGTCCGAAACCCACTTCCCTTAACTTCTCTCTTCATCTTCCCTTGTGGGTAAGGTTAATTCCTAGCAAAAACATACCCAAACTTTAGTTCCGAAACCCGGGAGAGTCCATTTGTCAATATTTTGCAAATTATTAATATCTATTTTGAATTTTTCAGCTATAACTTCGCAGTGCAAAGCTGGTGAGGTGGAAAAAGGGTGCTTCTGTCTCCTTTGGTGCATTTCTCTCTTTCAACTTGTTCGCTGCTGCAAGTCTGACAGATTTTCCGAGGTTCCTCCGTTGCGTAAGTTATACTTTAATTTACCTATTTCGCCATGGCTCCTCCAGAAAAAGATAAGGATGGTAAGGATGAAAAACATACTTCCAAACGAGCTTCTTATAAAGGGCCAATTACCAGATTTAGAAAATACATCAAGGAACTAGATCCTTCTGAAGCTCAATTAGATTTGTTAAAACATCGCGTAAAAGATTATGAACGTTCTTATGAGAATTATTGGAACATTCAAACTCAAATCGAAACTTGCATGCTCAATCAAACTGATGATCGAGTAGAAGTAGAAAACCAATACTACGAAGGCATGGGTTCTGCCTTTAAAATAAAACGCCAACTCGAAGAAGAACAGAAAAAAGACGGTTCTGTTCTCGGTTCCCTTTACGAACAACAAACCTCTTCTCGTGAGGGCACTCACAAGCCCAAAACAATTCTACCTAACATTAATTTACCCCACTTCTCTGGAGACGAAACTACTTGGGATTCTTTCTATGAACTATTTTGCTCTCTTGTTCATGACAATGAAGACATTCAAGTCATTTACAAATATCATTATTTGCGATCTATTCTCCGCGGTCAAGCCCTACAGTTAGTTGAGGCGCTCCCATTAAGTGCTGAAAACTATCCCATTGCCTTTAACCTGTTGAAAGAAATATACGGTAATTTACGGCTACGTATTCACCGCCACATGAAGGCTCTATTCAATTTGCCTGCGTCACAGCACAATGACGTCACTAGTCTGCGTACCCTCATTGATACAACACAGCTTCACGTTAAAGCTCTATCCAAATTAGATCAACCCACTGAACACTTTCCTAATACAATTAGTTGATTCTAAAGTCGATGTTGCTACCCTCAAGGCTTGGGAAATGGAACTTTCCAAAGATAACGATTACTCGTACGAGCATTCAGTTACTTTCATAAATGCTAGATGCAAGCTCTTAACAGCTTTAGCTAACCAAAGTGAACCCTCATCTCCTAGTTCTAAATTTGAATCGTTGTCTCTTAAATCTAAAAGCGAACACGTAGCGTCTAGTACCCAAAACCTGGGTCCAGCTCGTCTAAACTAGAGTCAAAGGACACTGGTTATCCAACTAGGTCTAGTGAACGCCGTATTGCTAGTTCTCTTGCTTTAAACACTCAGAGCGAACCCCGTATAAGTTTAAATGAACCATTAAAGTGCATACTTTGCAAGGATTTCCACGCTTTATATCTGTGCCAATCTTTTAAAGAACTGTCAGTCGACGATAGAAGAAAATTAGTTACCCAGAATAAACATTGCTTTAACTGCCTATCTCCCAAGCATTCTGTTTCTAATTGCAAGTCTTCAAGACTTTGTTACAACTGTGAAAAATCGCACCACACTTTACAGCAACGTCATGATCAATTGAGATCATCATCAGCATCTACTTCTCAGAAGAATGATAATACTGGCACTCCTAACGCTTCATCTTTCATTCAGAACGCTAAATCCTTGCGCAGTGCTCAAGTACTATTGTCCACTGCCCAAATTGAAGTCCAGGACAAATTTCGGCAACTGGGTCAGTGCACGCAGTCTTCTTGATTCAGCGGCAACTCATTTTGTGTCCAATTCTTTGATTAGAAAATTAGGCCTACCTGTAAGTCCTACTTCTATCAATGTATCAGGCATTAATAGCTTAAAGTCGCAAGCTTTACAGTTTTAAAAGCTAACCATAAGAAACACTTGTCACAGAAATAACTTTCTCAAACTGAATTGTCTCATTCTCAACAGCATAGGAGAAGACACTCCAAGTCACTCTGTTGATATTTCAGGTTTAAACATTCCCTCGCATTTAAGGCTAGCCGATCCTCTGTTCAATGTACAAGGCCCCATTGACATACTCTTTAGTGCCAATGTTTTCTGGAATTGCCTTCGTAAACAGGTTCTTAAGTTATCTTCAAACGTAGTTGCCAGATACACTAATTTTGGATGGATCGATACTGGTCAACTTCCTCTTTATTCTCCCCAACCCGTATCTCAATGTTATTTCGCTAATACTGATTTGGAACAGTTCTGGAGGCTGGAAAGCGTTGATTCTTCTAATGTAACCTCTTCAGAAAACGAATTCTGTGAGCAACTTTTCTTGAACACTACCACTCGTTCTCCTGAAGGCCGGTTCATTGTTAAGATGCCAAGATTACTTAATCCCCCTAAACTTATTAATTCTCAACCTAAAGCTCGAAAAGCTCTCTTTGTTATCGAGAGCAAATTCAAGAAAGAACCTCTCGTTTTACAACAGTACACTGATTTCATGGATGAGTATGAAAGCTTAGATCATATGGAAGTTGTCAGCAAATCTGATGACGAATTGCAGCCCCCCAAGCGAAACGGTTTTCATAAATCATCATCCCGTGTGGAAAAACCCTCTTGTAAAGGATAAAATCCAAGTCGTTTTCAATGGTTCATCACCTGACGTTAATGGCAACAGTCTTAACGATACTCTTTACTCTGGTACCGCTATTCAGTCAGATTTAACTGCTATACTCTTAAATTTTCGATTATTTCCCATAGTTGTTATAGCGGACATCAAACAGATGTACCGTCAGATTTTAATTCAGCCTGAACAACAAGATCTCCAAAGAATTCTGTGGCGCTATGAAACTAGCAAGCCCATTAAGATATTTCGCTTAAAGACAGTCACTTATGGCTTAAAACCATCCCCTTTCCTTGCTATCCGATCCCTACATCTGTTACCCTCTCAAGATGGTCATTTATTTGATTCTAAAGCTTCTGAAGCCCTAACTACATCTTTTTTATTTAGACGATTATCTCCAGACCTTCCCGACCCTTGAGGAAGCATCCTTAGTGTCACTAGAACTTCAGGCATTGTTAAAGAATGGAGGATTCCCACTTCATAAGTGGAATTCCAACTCCCATGAGTTTCTTGCTCACTTTCCCATAGAAGATGTAGACCCCTCTTCCGTCAAAATCTGCGGAGATTCTGAATCCATAAAAACTCTTGAGTTCACTGGTGCACTCGCACTGATACTCTCATCTACAAAGCCTCGCTTTCCGAAGAGCTCCCCAACTCAAAAATACAAATTCTCTCTGAAATTGCAAAAAAATTTGATCCGCTTCAATTCCTTGCTCCGGTTATTGTTCTAGCCAAGCTTTTCATGCAATAGCTATGGTCGCTCAAATGTAAATGGGACTAAACTGTTCCCCTTTCTTTTCTTAATAGAAGGCTCACTTTTCGTAGCAGTTTATTTGATCTTTCTCTTATTGGAATTCCAAGAAATTTAATTAATGATCCTGCTAACACATCTTTCTTTCTTCATGTGTTTGCCGACAGTTCCGAAAAAGCTTACGGTTTCTGTGCATATGTGGTTTATCGCAATTCACTAAATGAATCTTCATTTTCAAACCTTGTTTGCCTTAAGTCTAAAGTTGCTCCTCTTAAAACCATTAGTTTGCCTAGGCTTGAATTGTGTGCTGCACTCATGGCCGCAGAACATGCCAAAAATTGCAAAAAGTCTTAAAGGTCGATTTTAGGCAAACCTATTTGTGGAGCGATTCCATGATAACTCTTTCTTGGATCGCGAAAAACACCACCCACTGGCAAACCTTTTTTGCTAACAGAGTTTCTAGAATTCTAACCCTTTCCTCTGGATGTCAATGGAGGCATGTGCCCAGTGCTGATAACCCCCTGAGATCATTTCTCGTGGATGTTTACCTTCTCAATTATTAGCATCACAGTTGTACTGGCATGGACCCTCGTGGTTAATCGAAGACTCTTCTTGTTGGCCTTCTAAATCTCCAGTTACAATCTCCAACTTGCCTGACGCTAAAGTATCTAAATCTACTGCCTCGTGTCTTGTTTCCAACGTTTCGCATCCCTTGTTGTCCCGCCATTCTTCCTTTCACAAATTAATTCGAATTTTTGCCTATCTTCTCAGATGGAAATATCTTGTGGTTGACCAACCTCTTCTTCCTAAACCACACCTTACCAATCATGAATTGAATCTCGCTGCCATTAAGGTTTTGCAGCTAACAAAGCAAGAAGCCTTTTCTTCTGAATTGTCTTTGCTTTCTGCTAAAAGTGGTCTTCCGAAATCTAGTCGTCATCGTGCCTTAGCCCCGTTCCTTGATGACAATGGGTTACTCAGGGTAGGTGATAGGCTCTTGCAATCTTTGCTTTCTGAGGACAAGAAGCATCCTGTTATTTTGCCTTCCAAACATCACGTAACTTCTTTAATTATACGTGACTTTCATTATCGTAACCTGCACGTTGGTACACGCACTCTGCTTTGCTTCGTAAGGGAAAAGTATTAGATTATAAATGGAGTTCATGAAGTTTCCTCTGCAATTCACGAATGCATTCCTTGCTTCAAAGCGAAACCTAAAGTCAATACTCAATTAATGAGCGATCTGACCTCTTTCCGCTCTTCTCCTATACGTCCTTTTGCTTTAACTGGTGTGGACTATATGGGTCCGTTCCAATATCAATGCAATTCCCCTGAAGCTAAACGCAAATTGTTTGGTAAGCTCTATGTTTCTCTCTTTGTTTGCATGGTAACTGGCGCGATCCATTTGGAACTAGTAACGAATACCTCCACTTCTTACTTTCTGTCAGCCGTCTCTTGTTTCGCTGCTTCGATAACGCCTCCGCTTTTCAAGTCGCAGCTTCCTTGTGGAAGAAAGCGCTTACATCTTCTCCTGCCATGGAACAGATTTCAAATTTTTCCTACTCAAGCGTTTCAAGTGGCGGTTTTTACCTCCCTACGCCCCTCATCACGGTGGTAGGTGGGAATCTTGCGTAAAGCTCACTAAACGTCATCTAAGAAAGGTTTTAGGTAGTCGCATTCTTACTTATGAAGAATTTAATTCGCTGTCTATACTGATTGAAGGTGTTGTTAATCCTCGCCCTTTAACTCCGTTTTCCAATGACCCTGATGACCTGCTTCCACTCACACCTGGTCACTTCTTTAGAGGCACTTATCTTTCTGTCCCTCCTCCCCTTCCCAACTCTTACAGAGATTATAATTTTCCTATTGTTTGGCGTAAACTTGAAGCCCTCCGTAATTCTTTCTGGAAGAGGTGGAATTTGGAATACTTAAGTTCCTTGCAACGGAGAGAGAAGTGGTTTCTATCTAATCCCGACATCAAAGTGGGGGCCTTGTCCTGGTCAGAGATGCTTCCCCTTCCTTGGTCTGGATCTCCGGTAGAGTGGCCGAGTGTTACCCGGGAAGGGATAGGAGAATTATGGTAGCCAAGATCTTGACCACTAGTGGGCATATTACAAGACCACTGTCTTTAATTGCCCCCTACCATTAAATTTTTAACATTGTATTTCCTGTTCTCTGTTGGTGTTTACCCCTCCAAGCTTGGTGTATTCCTTGGAATACACGGTAAAACAGAGTAAGCTTTTGCTGCTCTTTGCTTTTTTTCATTCCTTCCTTTTATGCAAACACCAACAGTGATTTCCTGGTTTTTCTTTGTTTATGCACTTTGCTTATATTACCTGTAAGTCTGTTCTAGATATATATCTTCCAAGACCAACCTAGTGTCATCTAGCAGCGAATCCCTGAAATTCCTCAATTTTTCCATGTACAAGAGGACTTCCTTACCAATCTAGCCACCAGATCTCGTCGCTATCGCCAGCTATCATCTCCGTGATCAAGAGGACTTCGTCTACATACACTCATCCACCAGGCTTCGCTAGTGACGCCTGCTATCAACTCTTTGAAGACCATTTCATGAAGATACTTAATTTTTGTAATATTTGTCATTCTTATGTATATTCCTTTGTCTCCCACCCCCACGCTTTTTCCTTCCCTGGTCCCTCCGCGTTTCATTGAGTTGGCCTCACTTGTGCTTCAGTCGTCAAGATCTCCAGTTGGAGCCTAACTAGGGCTAGCCTCCTCACCTTGAGAGACAACATTTTGAATCGGACGCCATGTCCAGATCTTAGCTAACGGTCGCCTGGATCGACTACACCAGAAATGAGCTAAGTACAATATTCTTCATATTTTAATCGATTTTAATTAGCTATACGCTTTTTAATACCGCTCTACAGACAGTGAGAAGTTGCTAAATGCTCTGCAATTGCAATCTTCGCGGGATTTTCCATGTCAGGCTTTGTCTATCTAAGACAGCTAATCTTGTAAAACAAAGCAGCATTTTTTGTGCATGTTAAATGAGAATGAGCTCTCACACCGTGGGATTCTTTTTAAACTAAGTACTGTCTATAGAAAACTTAGCTCGTTCCACCGCTGGACTTTATTTACCCAATTCAACAGTTATGATTGTTCTGGAATTTTCCACGCCAAACAATTCATCTACAATTGTGGTGTTTGAAGCCATATTTTCAGTGTTGCCTTAGTAAACAAGAGTTTAGTGCTTTTCAGTCGGTCAACACGAATGTACCCAAAAGAGATGGGTTATGCCCTAATCCTGAAATAAATTACATGAGATTAATAAAACACTAGGATGACCAGTTTCGATCGTCAAGCGATCATCATCAGATCCATTACACTTAGGCTACAAAATCTATGTTTGAAATACAGGTGAAAATATTTACAATATGTACAATTATTTAGTTGCAGTATTGGTACTGCAACTGTCAGTGTATGCTAAATGCAGTATATTTGTTAGGTGAAATGCTAAATGGTGATAGCTATCCGGAGATTGTACTTTAGAGAGATTATATGGTTGTAAACTATGGTTAAACTATAAAATTTTTGGCTAACTACTTATCTGATTGTCTTCCGTATTACAGCTACTTGCAGTTTATACAAGCTAAACCTTCTAGTATTTTCCACTCACATGGGAATACTTTTTCTAACCAAGGAATTTTCCTTATGCACTGCTAATCAACACCTAATTTTTCATCCGTCGTGGAAATTCATCTGCTGCATTCAACTATAACCTACAAATTTTTCAACGCAATAGACTCTTTCAAATCAAAATGCAACTAGTTATTTTACACCACAGCAATAACTTTCCTTTCTATAAACTTTCTGTGCTACAATAGTGAACTTTTCAACCACAATAGACTATAGTGAAACCAGTGCTCGTTCAACTTCTCATCCGCGCCGCGTTCGTCCGAGAATAAGAAATAAGGCCAAGAACTTTCTCCACAAAGTTTTTATTTCCTCTTCCTCAACCACTCTTTACTAACAAATTAGGTTAATCTTTAAATTTATGTTCTCTTCAATGAGGCCTCGCCAACCCATAGGCGTCCTCCCAACTTATCTCCATTTAAAACTTCTTCACACTGTTAAAAATCAGCAGTTAGAAACTGCATATTAATCTATTTTCTTTTCCTGCTAGTACAGGAACTGTTTATTTCTATGTACTCAACTTTTCATTAATCTCGTTGATCCAGGTTTCACGAAAGGGTAACTTGCCCTATTTTTCCTCGTGATCCTGTTTAAACATAGAAGTTCTAGAAACTTTTTCTCAATATTTCTCTTCAGGTTTCACAATAAGTGACCTGCCCTATTTGTATAAATTCTAATAGTAATTTCTGCATCAATATAAGAAGTTATAGAAACTTCTATTTAATTTCTCTCTCTTTTTTGTTGTTATAATTTCGAAGCTGTTATTTGTTCATACTTAGGATGCCCATATAGGAATTCTTAAAGTACATGTTTAACTTTGATTACGTTAATTATCTTCACATTTTCAATTTGTTAATCTTAGCACCATTTTAAAATCTTATTCAGATTTTAGTGCTTATAAAAGGTCCCAAACCAAAAATTGTCAATTGCTTAGTGTAAACTTTAAATAATTTAGATGGTCTGAGACCTCAATTGTTTAAAAAATCAAATTATATTTTTGTTAAAATTGATCATATTCTACGCATTGTTAAATAAATCAAACTATATTCTTTTGCTTCATCATTTTCTATAAAATAACTATTAGGCAAGATCCTGTCTTCCCCGACTCTTCCTTATAGGCTTACATTTAAAAAACTCACAAATCAAATTAATAACGGTAACACTATTTGTTGCCTATGAGCAAGAACTCTTAGTCACAATCTTATTAAGGCTTATCTTAGCTTTTATAACTAATTCTAACTGGCCAGTAAGGCAAGCATAGCTCGCTCCGCCAGCTTCCTGCTTGTTCAGTTTTTCTCTACAACTTATGGTTGGTTTTCCAAATTTAATTTTTTCTCATTGTCTAAACTTTTAGTCGGCGCATTCTTAAATTCAACTATTGGTGCTCTTACGAAAATTGTTCCAAATGTATAATTGCCTCGTTGCTACTCTTCCTGGAGACATTCGGTCGCTCCTTTGAAATTCTACAATTTCAAGAACTAAAACATCACGGCTAATTCAAATTGTTTGCATTCTTCAAAATATTAGTATAAAACAAACTCCTTTGAAGGTATACATAGTAAACTCCTCATTTCTTTCTTTACCAGACCACCACCCTTACACATTGTAGCCGAATCTTGGCTTGGAAGGGAAGGTACTATCCAATCCCGCTGGCAAATAGCCCAGGCTTCAGCCGCATTTCCCGTTAGCTACGGCCAGGTCCATACCTACTTTAGGTGTTTCACGGGCTTTGCGGTGACAATCGTCTCTAAACATTGTCTTTGTTTGCTGTTGGGCTCTCGTCCTATTATCCACACTTGTTCCTTATTCCGAAACCCACTTCCCTTAACTTGTCTCTTCATCTTCCCTTGTGGGTAAGGTTAATTCCTAGCAAAAACCTACCCACTCTCCTATCCTTGTACATTATTCCAATCGTTTTCAAAATGTCAAACAACTTACTCCAATGAAAGTTTGTCAAACAACTTACTCCAATGAAAGTTATCAAAAGCCTTTCCTATGTTATCAGTTTGGTTAATCTTGGAGACCTTTTCACCTAGTAGCTTCAGGCTACGTAAGTCAGAAATTTCTAAACGCAAGAGGCTGTCTGAACCTGTTAACTAGTAATTCCCCGACAATTCCTGGAAGTGCTCTTATAAGGGTTGTACAAAATCGGGCAATTATCTGCCGTAAGAGCACTGCAACTGCTGTATAAAACTGAATTATGGAAATACTGTAAGTCGTTGTTTCATTGGACCTGATGGTCATTAATCCCGTGTACTTGGGTGTATGTAGGCCTATATAAAATTTGCCTGATAGCCTGTATTATTGAGGTGTGTGTATTTGTAATTCTGTCAGTGGCGGCTGGCGGATGTTTGTTCTATGTGGTGACCAATGTTCATTAAGGTGGGATCGGGGTTAGGGTAAAAGGCTGCTCGATATCAGAGGAAACTGTATTCAATTGCGCGGTAAAACTGATGTACCTCATTCATCACGAATGCCGCAGTTCAGAGAACATCACATTTTCATCGGATTAAATGGATTATAAGTTAGTCTACATGAAAACCTCAACGAGAACAAAACAACGTAAGTTAGTATATACGAGGGCGATATAAACGCGCAAATTACATTGCAACACATGGTATCGGCAGTTGACGGAGCATCACGGATGTCTCCCTTGTTGCAATCAGCGGGCAACGACCAGCCGAGTTAACTGTTGAGATAGGACTTACTCTGCCATACCCTCCACTATTGAGATCTGGTCGGTGCTGGGACCTGGCTCCTAGACAGTTGGCGCGCTTCGCTTTCTCAGACAGTTCACAGTAACTTACTATAAAATTTCCTGAATTATTAAAGAACATAATTATGAATTCCTATACATTTTAAAGGAAACGTACAGCTTTTATAACTAAAAATATTAATACAGTATTAATTGTATTTCTTGAATTCATCTTGTCGTTGTGCAACTCAGTACAGGCCGCCACTGTATTCAGTTGAAGATTGGGAAGGAATGGAAATGGGAAACTACGGGAAACCACTTCAAGATGGATGATGTGGCGATCATACCCAGTGTTACCTCACGAGGCTGAGTGTAGGCTACCACGTTTCAGCCCACATACCAGTATCAAATGTCTTGGCAAAGCTGGCAATCGTACCCGGACCTCAGGGTGAAAGCCAATAATGCTAGCCGCTGTCCCCCGAAGTGTTCAAAAAATATGTATGGATGTTGTCGTTAGTAAATCTTGATCATCAGCCCCATGAATTTGGATACGTTTAATTTGTCTGATAACTTGTGATTCTATGGTGTCTGTAATAGTATGTATGGCTGCTCGGATTGAGCATATGCTCTGAGACTTGAAATATGGTGCTGCATGTAGCTTTCAGTGGCGGAATTCAAAACTTCGATCACATTAATTGCCTGATAAACTATGGGCTACTTAACTTACACGGCCAGTCAATTAAAACTCAGCAATGTTTCTAGGTTTGTGCCGTGTCTTGTGTGGGGTTTCGCCTAGGACACCAAGCAGGCTCATCAGTGGGCTCTTGGTGTCCCCACCCGGACCCCCACATAAGTAGCGAACTGCGTGCTACATCCCTTTTTTCGAATCCTTCATAGAGAGGTTATGACTGCTTGAGCTTTTAGTTCTCGCAGTAAAGAGGCGCAGAAGCGCTTCATAAAAAGGGAGGTAGGGCGCAGTTCGCTACTCCTGTGGGGGTCCGGGCGGGGACACCAAGAGTTCGCTGATGAGCCATCTTGGTGTCCTAAGCGAAACCCCACACATGACACGGCACAAACCTAGAAAAATTACTGGGGTTTTATAGGCTACTTACGTTAAGGTAATAATAATAATAATAATAATAATAATAATAATAATAATAATAATAATAATAATAACTTCTCCTATGAGAAAACTGCGTACATGGAACTCAAACACCAAGGAGAAAGACACATAAAGGTAAAACATGGGATTGTCAAAAGGGTTGTAATGTTCAAATATTTGGGAGAATGGATACAACCCAATGGACAGGATAAAGAGGCCAACAATGCAAGGGCTAGGAAATAGGAACTGGCCTACAGGTTAACTCAGGAATAGATACAATAAACGAGGAGTATCCTACAACGCGACATTACACCACGGTAGTGAAGTCTATATGAATTGGAGTGTATGACTATGAATAAAAAAGGAGAGATGGAGGAACTTGAACTCAAGGAAAGGAAAATCCAAAGAAAAATTCTAGGGCTTTGTAAAAGTGCTGTCAGGACATGGGAGAAAAGGAAGAACCCTTAACGGCATACTGAAAGCATCACTGTCTCAATGCGCAAACGACGACAGAAGCAGATTTGCCAACCTCTCAAACCTGAAAATCCCAACTTCCCCCTCAGAATGTCCCATTTCACCAGAAAATATCCCACGTAAAAATGTATTTTGTTCAAAAGAAACATAAATATTGAGATGTTTATCTTTCCATGTATAAGTCTTTGATTTTTCTTTAAATGAAGATTTCACAAAAACACAAAACATAAGTTTTAATGTCCAAAATTGTCTGTTATCGCACAAGCAGCAGTGGGCGATTGTAATGTAATACTCTACTTCCGTGAAAGGTTTATATTTATTCTATCGGCATATAACAATCGTACCTATTGTGCACGTTTGCTGTGCAATCGATTCTCTCATGTATGACATCTGTCAAATATCCCAAATTCATCTCACTTTTTGCACACAAAAAATCCCTTTATCTCTTTCCTAGACATATTTGTCTAAATGTCCCACAATTTAGGACAAATCCTACGTTTTGTCATCACTGGGCGCAGTTCTATGGACATCTGATGAGAATGGACGGGTATATTGCAAGACTGCAAGCTACAACAAAATGTGTGGAAGAAGTCAAGAAAGACGTGGTTGAAATTGGAATTACTCCCGCCATGGTCCACAACAGGAAGATGTTTTGAATTCGCATTGGCAGCGTTAAGGCATTGAAGGAGAATCCACCAAAATGTACGCCCAAATTGGTAATTTCTGCGGAGGATTCGAAGTGAAAGCATGAAGAGGTTCTGGGAGGCGAGGAGGAGATTGACCAGAAAGCCTTAGGTTCTATGTGGTCAATAGTTGACCAAATTCGGAAACAAATAATATTAATAATTGTATATAAACAATAATATTAAATTGTATAAAATTTGTCTGACAATCTGTGTTATTATAATCAAAATTGTATGTGTACCCTCTATTATTACCGTTTCAACGGGTTCTTTTTCTTTCCTGTTTGGGGCGATTTAACGGATGGATGGGGCTAACCTCATGAGAGGAGTTACTGAATGACGGTGAATGAAACAAGAAAGGAATCGGAAACAAGTCTGGAGTTGGAAAATCAATAACACAGAAAACCATTCCAACGTCAGCGTACAGTGTGATACATATCATTGTCTACCGAATCCGCACATCACTGGGCCCAAGGTAATTCCAGGTTTGAATAACCACAAACTTGAGGATTGTTTTTTATTATTCTGTTTTTATTTTTATGGCTTCGGTGAAATTGTCGGCAGCATGCTGAACTGGTAAGCCCAAAATCAAGGGTTCAAACGCGGCCGAAGTCGTCGGATTCTTAAGAGTATGAATTTCATTCACACTACTATTTATTAATAATATAGGCCTACAATCATCAAGGATGTTTATAAGGCTCCAAAAACAAGCAGCATTCTAGATATATCCCCCTCTGATTTATTCCAACTCTCAAAATAAAATAAAATAAAAAAGCAATCGAATGCCTATATATAGCAGTTATATATACAGTATATATATTTTAAAGAGACATTCAAATCTCATAAGAAGTGAAAAGGTCATTAATAACAAAACTTACTTAAAATAATTTTATTCACAATGTACTAAAAACCTGGAGCTGCTTGGTTTCTACCAAGATGCCTTAAGACGGAGCATTCTTCTTAATGATTAACGAACTAAATGAACACCTTTATTATATCCTACAGAATTAGTTCTATCATTTAATGCCACCCTGCCGAGGAATTCAGGTGAGAGTATACATTTGGAATAAAGCCTTCAGAAAATCATGTATACCGGTACTTTAAACCCCAATTATTGATCATTGACAGAAATTACACAGACATATTGGTTATTCTTCTTCAACCACTTCTTGTTCTTGCCTAAATTATCATCCAAAGCGAACGTTCCAAGATGCAGTATTACGGTACCATATATTTTTGTAAATCCGAACGTTCGCTTTGGATGATAATTTAGGCAAGAACAAGAAGTGGTTGAACAAGAATAACCAATATGTTTGTGTATTTTCTGTCAATAAGAGAACTTTGGCCATTATAGATGCACTGGAAACGGAAATTCTATTTGGAGCTGGGGCAACTGGCTCTTAATTTACGAATGATCAATAATTGGGGTTTAAAGTACCAGTATACATGATTTTCTTAAGGCTTTACTCCAAATGTATACTCTCACCTGAATATAGGAACTGTTTTTCACAAATTCTTTTCGTGGGTGGTGGTTGGACCACGACAGAAATACGGAGTGATAAAAACACTGGCTGATCGCGGGAAAAGAATTTGTGAAACACAGTGCATAAACCAAGAAAATAAACACATCAACGAGGCCCTACGCGCTAATGGGTACAGCCAGAAAGATATCTAGCGAGCACTCCATCCAAGACGTCCAACTACAAGGGTAATTGGAGACAAGCAGCTCCTGGCTACAGCTTTCCTTCCATACATAAAAAAGGTCACGGACAGAATAGGGAGGCTACTAGAGTCCCATGATATAAAGACCATATACAGGTCTACGCGAAAAATTAAGGACATGTTTAGGTCCGCTACAGATAAGCGACATCCTTATACCGCGGCAGGGGTTTATAAAATCCCGTGTGATTGTGGCCAAGTATATATTGGAACAACGAAAAAAAGTATTGCCACTCGCCTCAAGGAGCACGAACGACACAGCCGGCTGGGACAAACAGATAAATCCACTGTTGCAGCACAGTCGCTACTCGCAGGTCACAGAAACTGGAAAATATGCTAAAATACAAAGGAACATTACACTGACCAGAAATAATAAAGTGATTAATAATCCAGAGGAAATAGCAAACACTTTTAATGACTATTTTCTGGAAATTCCGCAAAAATTATTAAATAAATCACAGGTAAATACACTAAATTCTAATAATAAAATAAATATATGCAGTGATTCTTTATTTATAAATCATGTCACAAGTGAAGAGGTAAGAATAGTTATAAAAGAGCTAAAAAATAAATTCTGTGCTGGCATTGATGGCATCCCTGATGCAATTTTAAAGAAATGTGCCGAAAATATAATAAATCCACTTACGCACTTAATAAACAGTTCAATTCTCTCAGGAACTTACCCGGATATTTTGAAGTTATCAAAAGTAATTCCAGTGCACAAAAACGGTTCAAAAGATGAATTAGATAACTATCGTCCTATTACCTTACCAACTGGTATTGCAAAAATTGTGGAAAAAATTATGTATAAGAGACTGATAAGTTTCATAGAAAAAAATAAAATATTATCAAACTCACAACATGGATTTAGAACGGAAAAATCTACACAGACAGCAATTTACGAATGTAGTAATAGTATACTGAAATTAATTGACAATAAGGAACATGTAACTGGCCTATTCTTGGATTTATCGAAAGCATTTGATGTAGTTGACCATAAAATCCTCCTTACCAAACTAAATCAATATGGTGTTAGAGGTCTAGCTAATAAATGGATAGAGTCTTACTTAACAAGGCGTAAACAAATAGTAAGCTTGAGACACAAGGATGATGGAACCAAATTACTTAATGAAACATTGTCCAATGAGGGAATTATTGAATTTGGAGTACCCCAGGGATCGGTTTTGGGCCCACTACTCTTTCTTCTATATATCAATGATATAACACAGAACGTTCATTCACATAAGGAAATTTTGTTTGCGGACGATACAACACTCGTAATAAAAGGTGAAACTAAACAGGTCATACAGCAGTCTGCTGACTCCGTTACAGGAGAGTTAACCAAATGGTCACAAGATAATCGCCTCATAATAAACTATAAAAAGACAGTATGTCTAAATTTCCACACTATACAGAATAGGAATCCTGCGATGCCCAATATAACATTAAATGGTCATCAAATAGAAAATAAATCAGAAACAAAGTTTTTAGGACTATGGATACAACAAGACTTGAAATGGAATAAACATATACAATATCTGAATACTAAACTGAACTCGATGTGCTTTGCGTTACGTATTTTGAAAACCTGCACTAGCATGCACACATTAAGAAATACTTATTTTGCTTATTTCCATTCATACTTAAGATATGGGATCATATTTTGGGGTATGTCGCCAGATGTACTAAGCACGTTTAGGATACAAAAGAGAGCGATTAGAATTATGGCAAATGTAAACTCGAGAGAATCATGTAGACCTCTGTTTAAAGATTTAAACATTCTCCCACTGCCCTGCATATATATCTTTGAAAGTATTATGTTTTTTAAAAAGAATTTAATGAATAAAGATGTTTTTCTTAAAACAAACAATGATGTTCATAGGCATAACACAAGACAAAATCAAAACATTCATATTTCACACACACACACAAGCATATATCAAAAAGGAACTTTTCACACTGGAGTTAAATTATACAATAAACTACCCCAGTATATAAAACTGGCCCCAAAAATAAAAACCTTTGATAGAATGTTGAAAGCTTATCTGCAGTGCCATTGTTTTTACTCAGTAGTTGAATATTTTAGCGTATAGGAGTGATGGAATCTATAACTATATTTTACTTTTTTAATTTAATTGTAATACCTAGCTGTATGTTGTTGTATTTATAGAATTAAGTTTTCATATTATGATAATAGAGTGAGGTGTAAATAGTTGTGCAATAAGATTGTATCTATTAAGATTTGCTATTATAATAAGTTATAAATAGTTATAATCTTAGTAATATATACCTGTTAGTTCTTTTATTTTATGCATGTAAATTCTGACGTGTCCTATATCAAAAATGTATTGAATGCATGTATTTGATCAAATGGAATTAATAAAAATCTATCTATCTATCTATCTATCATAAGATATGGAGACACCGAAGTTCTGTCCACCACGGTGTCTTACCATGCCAGGCTACAAAGGGAGGCCACTGAAATCCTGAAGCATACTAACAGCTTCAATTTTAAGGAGGATGCAGAACGTGTGAACAGAGCTAGGTTTCTAATCCTTAATTCCCTCAAGCCTGCCCTCATTGACCGTCGTAGACGAGAAGATGCAACAGAAGAGCAGCCCTGTCCTTGATGCATTACATGCATGTGGTACGCCGTTGCTATGGTAGCCTCTATGTGTGGGTTGTTGACTATTTATATATCTTCTGTTTACTTGTTTTACCTCGCTTAATGTAACCTGTGAACATGCTGAACCCAGTCTTCAGCGAAACGTCAGGACGACAAAATGCCCTTTGAACACGGCCTATATGCCTGGGAAACAGAGATTCCTATTTTAACGCCGGTCGTGAAATTCTGAATTTTTTCTTAAAGTCTAGAAACATTATATTCAACAGAAAATGACGGTAAGCATAATAACATATAGGGGAAGGAGAGGAGGGTTGAGACAAAATTAACATTTTATTTTTTAAATCAATCTTGTGAATTTTTTTATGATCAAATGTTGCTGTCAGTTTCCTAAACTTTCCTCTTGAGTGTGTTTTTTAAAAACTGATAGCTATTCTACAAAAGCTAAAAATAATTCATAAATAGACACACTACATTATGTCTCAAACCACCCTTAGTAAGGGAGGTTTGAGACACACATATGGGAGGCTTGAGACACATGTGAAAATGTACAGAATAGAAGTAAGTAGTAATATAAAATTGCATAAATCATTAGATCTGTAACTGTGAACATAAAAAACATATTTCGTGTGCACAAAATGCATGTACATATTTTTCAAATAGGAAACTGAAATAGGCTACTGTATAAATCTACCGCACACAGTTTGATGAAAAATCATCATTGAATATGAATTGCTTATGAGCACGCTGTGTTCCTCCAACAGTTACTGGCTTTTCCAGTTTCATAACTATATCCTCAGCTATAACATAACTCACGTCTTCAGTTTCATGATAGATGAATGATTTACCACCTGCGCAACGCTTCAGAAATTTAATTTTGTATTCATCGACACTGCGGTTCACAACTACTACCGATCCAACATAATAAACAATGCTCTTCTTGCTTGCAAATTTAACAAACACAAAATCCCCAATGTCCATGTTTTCAGGTGTGGGATCAAAATCATCGGTTGCCAATACCTCCTTCCTGAATGTAGTAGAATCTAGTGAGTCTTCTGATGCCATATTAAAGTCCTCATCTGAGCTGGATGATTCATTTTCTGTTGGAAATTCAAGCCTAGATTTCTTCACCTTTTTACCATTAAGATTGAAATTCAGCTTCCTTTTCTTTGAATTACGAGCTTCAAACTCCTGGTGTAATTCATTTTTTACAGGAGTTGGTGTATTCTTTGGAATACACGGTAAGATAGAGGTAGCATTTGCTGCTCTTTGCTTTAATTCATTCCTTCCTTTTTCGCAAACACCAACAGTGATTTCTTACTTTTTCTTTTATTTAAGCACCTTGCTTACTTTCTTTGTAAGTTTGTTGTAGATATAACTTCCATGATCAACCTAGCGGCATCTAGCAGCTAACTGCAGAAGTTCATCAATATCTCAACTCTCAAGAAGACTTCCTTCCTAATCCAGCCACAAGATGTCGTCGCTATCTCCAGTTAACATCTCCATGCTCAAGAGGACTTCTACTACAAAACCCTTCCACCAGGCTTCGCTATTGACGCCTACTATCAACTCCTTGAAGATTGCTTTTAGTTTTATTTCTAAAGTTGGTATTTCATATGCATGTTCCTTTGTTTTTTCCCTCTCCCTCCTCCCTCCTTGGTATCTCCGTGCTTCGTCGAGCTGCTCTCACTTCTGGGTCAGTCGTCTAACCATACAGTTGGAGCCTACTTCAGGCTTGTCTCCTGTCTACTTGAGACATTTTTAAATCAGAACGCCATGTCCTAATCTTAACGTCAACCGTCATCCAGATCAGCATCGTTCTTCAAAATGAGCTAAGTACTACTTCAATGGTTTTCACTAAGTTTTAAATGGTTTTAACCTGATTTTATAGACAGTGTGAAATTGCTATGTGATGCAAAATCTGCCTTCAAAAGATCTTCTTGATTTATTTGTAGCTACTTCAGCTAGCTTTCTAAAATGAAAAGGTACTTTTTGTACTGAGTATCTGGGAATGAGTTCTCACACCGTGGGAGTCTTATTAAACCCACTGTCTATAAAAACTTAGCTGTCACCTTCGCGGGATATTCTGCTCAATTCTACTGTTCTCAAATCTAAAATTTTCTACAGCAAGTCAACTTTTTGCAAGTAATGCCGTCCACCTAAATATGGGAATGCTTGTTCCTCACTGAAGAATTTATGTTGAAAATACTTCTGATCAGCATATAATTTGTCTTCCTTCGTTGGAAATTTTCTGCTGCATTCAACCTACCAACTATAAAGGTCAACAACGCAATAAACTTTCTCAAACTAAAATTCAAATAGTGATCCCTACAATTACAATAACGTTTCGTCTGATAAACATTCCTTGTTGCAATCGTGAATTTTTCAACGGACTCCAGTGCATAACCGTGCCCATTCACCAACCATCCGTGTCGCGTTCGAACGAAAGCTATAAATATGGCCATAAGCGTTGTCCTGATTCTCCTATTTCCTCCTTTCATACTCCTCACTGACACATTATAATAATTGTAAAATTTAGGTTCTTTTCAATGAGGTGACACTCTATAGAAGTGCCCTCCCATCTTTGTACTGTTTTTCATAAGTAATTTCTGCATCATTGGTGTCTAGTACACACCTCAAATCATATTGTTTTCCTCTTTTCATTAGGGAATTCAATTATTTCTACTCACAAGTGAGTTTTCTAACATTCCTTTTTCCAGGTTTCACCAAAGGGTAACAGGCCCCATTTTTCTCGTGATCCCTGCTTCAATACAAGAAGTTATAGAAAATTCTTCTTAATTCTCTCTTATCTTGTTATAATTTCAAATTTAACATTTGTTCATACTTTTAGAACTTCCATTAGGAATTCTCAAAATATATATATCGTACCTGATTTATTGTTAAACTTTAAATTTGCTAATCTCAGCACTATTTTAAAATCTTATGTAGATTTGGTGCTTTCAAGAGGTTTCAAACCAAATTTTGTTAATCGCCTATTGCAAACTTCAACAAATTTAGAGGTCTGAGACCTCAAAAGTTTAAAATTTAAATTGTACATTTTACAGTTGTTAAATTTATCATATTTTTACGCATTGTTAAATAAATCAAACTACATCCTTTTGCTACATCATTTTCTATAAAATAACGATTAGGCAGGATCCTACCTCCCCTAACTCTACCCGAAAGCTGATTCTCGTTTTAAGAAACTCGAGCATCAAAGTAAAAAAGGTTCCACTATTTGATGCATTTGAACAATAACTCTCCGCAAAAACTTTTTCAAAGTTGCTCTTAGCCTTTATAGCTAATTCTAACTAGCCAGTAAGGCAAGTATAGCTAGCTCCGCCAGCTTCCTGCTTGTTGAGACTTTCTCTATAATTTATGGTTGGTTTTCCAAATTTAAGTTTTTCTTCTTGTCTAAACTTTTAGTCGGCACTTTGCTGGATAGAAGCTTAGCCTTTCTTGAATGCAACAATTGGTGTTCTTACCAAAATTTAAAACCAAAGATTTTCGAAAACAATCAAATTGTTTTTAAAAGCATGATAACTGCTTCAACGCTACTCTTCCTGGAAGCATTCGGTCGCTCCTTGGAGATTCTACAATTCCATGAACTAAAAACATCACGGTGAATTTAAATTATTTGCGCCTTTCAAAACCTTTCATTAAACCTGATTCCTTTGAAAGGATATACAACAAATCTGTCATTCTTTGTCTTGCCAGACTTCCACCCTTCCCCATAGTAGTCAAATATAGGCTGGGAAGGGAAAGAACAATGCGGTGACACTCGCCACTAACTCATTTAAATTTATTTTGTTTGGTGTTGGACTCTAGTCCTATTTATCCACACTCATTCCTTAGTCCAAAACCCACTTCCCTTTCCTTTTCTCTTCATCTTCCCTTGGGGGTAGGCTTAATTCCTAGCAAAATCCTACCCAGGAGTGTCTGTCATAATTCTAGATTTTTAGGTTTCCTTTCCACAGTTTTATTTCTAGGACCTGCCTTCGGAAAAGGCCGTATCTCTTCTGGTGTCACAATTCCTTCATTGTCTACATTTCCTGAAGGCTGAGGACTAGATTCACTTGCTGGTGTAGGCCAACACGTGCCTAACTGTTGCGTGGTAGGACTATCTGCAACATATTCTTCTCTGTTGGGGGCACCTTCCTGACGATCAGTGACATATTAGCTTAAAAACTCATCGTCACGAAATATGTTCGTATTTAATGGATAAATTCCAGTATTTCGGAATCCGCTCACTACATTTTGAGGGGTGAATGCCAAGGGATATGCCTTCCAAAATAATTCCCCGATTTCATGTATCGAAATAGGGCGTCCTGGGAGATTTATCATCCATTCATCTGCTGCTGTGTTATAATAAGTCTCCAGTGGCCCAACACTGTCCTGTCGAGCGGCTTGTGTGCGGTGGTAATGTAAGAAGAATAATTCGATTATCCTTACAATAATCTAGACCCTTTGGTGTAACATGACTTTCGTGATTGTCCATAATAAGCAGCACTTTTCTCTCTTGAAAACATGAAACATATTTCTTAAAATGAAATAAAAATTGCTCAAAATTCTCCCCTGTCATCCAGCCACTAGGATGCCAAACAACTTTAGTACCAGGAGGTGACCCTTTACTCATGTGATCTTTTACATGCACCCTAGGAAAGACTAGAAACGGAGGAACGCTATTCCCTATTGCATTTACTGGAGCACACAATGTAACAAGTGTTCCTCGTTCGGCAGACGTAACCTTACCAACTTGTTTCTCCCCTTTACATGCAATGATTTTCCCAGGTTTGTGCACCGTTGTGAGGGCAGTCTCATCTACATTAAACATACATTCAGGTCCAAAATTTTCCCTTTCCATCACAATGTATAGATTATTGAAAAATGAATCAACATTGGCTCGGTTGAAACCTGTAGCCCGTCCCAAGCTTGTGCTCTCTGGTGTACGAAGAGAAAGAGATTTATGTCTGTGCAGGAAACCACGCAACCAATCGTAACTAGCAATTTTTACCTCCTGCCAACCATCAGGAATAACTTTACTATTTTCTTTTGCAAATTTACAAACCAACTGTCGACATTGTTTTGATGTCAACCCGTAATGCAGTTTGGAAGCTGTTTGTAAATAAACCTCTAGTAACGTCTCTTCTTCATGCGAAAACATTTTGGTTAGTGACATAGTTTGGTTTGTATGTTAAATTTTGTTTGCTGATGTCGTCTGTTGCTTTGTATTTCATAACATAACGGCTCAAAGTCTGTTTATCTAAGGAGAAACTTCTTGCTGATTCACGTAAGGCTCCACCTTCGATTACCGCTTTAACTGCACTTTGAAGTCTATCGGGTGAAATACTGGTCCTTCACTTCCCAGATTTACTTTGCCAAAGAATGGTAAATTGAAAAGAAGTACAGCAAGCATAAACCAAGGATAATAGGTAAATGAATAGATAAACTGGCAAAGGACTATCTGTAAGTTCCATTTACAGTGCTAAACTTTATATTCAGTTCTGACTGTGTGTGATTGGGAGGCTTGAGACAGTGTCTCAGGGCACCCTTTGACCTTCTGTCTCAAGGTTCCCAGCACCATGTGTATATGTAAATTCACGCGAATGAACTTAACCTCAATAGCTAAAGAGTTCATTGCTTGTATAATTATAGCTTACCTCTTAAGTTCTCTGATGAAATGATAACAGCTGCTGAGAATATTTTCACTTGAACCAAAAATCAAAATATATCACGTCACAAAAAATACTTCTCATGCCTTAAAATACATTTATAACTCTAATTTCCCCTCTTCAACAGAAATCACCATGAAACTCCACCAGTATACTCTGGTGGCAAATTGCTACAACTGTCATGCAGAAGTGTTGCCAACATACAACATGTAGAGGAAATATGACGGGTTTCTCAAGCCTCCCTCCATCTCAACCCACCCCTCCTTTCCCTACATTTTTACGTCTTAGGATTACATGACATGTGATTAGCGGAACAATTAATTTTCATGGTCGCATTCATATACAATTGACGTCGGCAAACGACGAATACAGCAAGAGACACATTTACAACGACAACATCAACCCTGGTCTTACAACACAAAGAGAAAACCTGAGGTTACAACAGGCGAACACAACCTTGAATAAAAACTTAGATCTGAATTTATAGAATAGAACATCTTCAGATCACCAAAGGAAACTTCAAATACCAGTGGGTGCCCTGAGGACCGGAAAACATGACCCCTGATATAAATATCACATCTGTAATGTGTGGAAAATAAAAAGCAACTCCTTATATCTGTTCGAAATGCCTTGTGGAGCAAGACGTATATACTGAACCCATGTGCCATAGGGTCCAAGGAGGTCGAATCCATGTATTTGGGGAAGAAATGAAAGAAACGTACAGTTTCTAATGTAACATAGAGAAAGATCGAGCCAGGATGCTAGCCTAACATTGTGCAAGAGGCGAGAGCCAGGTGTTCGAGAGATGAGATCACCCCTCGTGGCATTCAGAAAGGAGCTAGTCATGAGTATTAATAACCGAGTGGAAAATTCCCACTGTTAGACAAGGAAGCCTGACTCGGAAATCGAGCTGAGTTTGCTGGAAAACGACAACACCGCTTATGCGCCAGAAGAAGAATAATTAAATTTAACCCGTTTACGAGTATAAAAATAAGTAAACAAGTACAGTACGGTGAATCATTTCGAATTAGAGATTTTTGTGTAAAGAAAAACCCTTTAATAATTGCACAGGAGAAAACTGCAAACGCAAGTAGACGTCATCGGGGATTTACCAAGGCCTGTGGAGAGGGGAGAGTACAAATGAACAGCAACACCCACACAGTTGAGGACGAGAAATTAATTAATATCTCCGAATTGCACGATCGATTCTTATGCGCAATGAGATTATTTGACATTGAGAAGATGAGCTTTCGGCAGGTATAATTTTTATAATTGTGCAACCATTATTTTAAAAGTTGGCCACGGAAAGGGCTAGAGTCTTATTTTTTTGTAGCGAAATAGTATAAAGCTCCTGGCATCACCAAGCCATGCATGCAGTTATTCTGACAACCCGTGAGGGGGTGTTACTACGCATCAGTACAAGCAGTTCCAAACAGCCCAAGGGGGGCGTTGCTACGCATCAGTATTCAGACAGCCGTGTAGGGCGTCATTATGCTTTACATCGAAGACAGTTTACCAGTACTCCTTGAGGGGAGAAACGCTGTATTACCCCGCAGAATTAATATCCGATAGCCATAGGCGTCGCAGTATTAAGAACTTACGTGCCTCCATAAGGAGTTGTAAAGAAGAAAATTTAAAGTATCGCCGTGTTAAAAATTTAGGAAAATCCTAGTTACAGGATTTAGGTCCGACAGTACACAAGTTTACAGTGAAAAAGTTCGTAAAATATAGTCAGAGCAGGTTGCGAACGTTGGACTTAAGGCGATAGGTCTTTAAATAGACAAACGAAAATACCATAACGTACGGAAGTACCGTAACAGGAAGATAAACAGTTATCTAAATTAAAGAACCCAACTAGGGAAAAACAGAGTAAGGTTCGCAACGTATCTCAGAAAGTAGGAGGGCGAGAACCGAATAAATAAAGAAGAACGGAGACTATAGACATTATCTCCAGAAAGTAGACGAACTATTCTAAAGCACTAGACTCGAGAAGTACTAGCTGTTATAAAAGAAATCCATCGATCATCGATAGGTTATCGAGGGGACCTCGATCCGAACAGACTTTCACTAGGATCGATAAACTAGATCTAAAAGGAAGCCAGTCAAGCTAGAGAAATAGCCGGTCATCCAGAATAGGATTCGAAGAATTAGGATTCCAGGGAAAAGTAGATGATTCGAGACTTTCGTATTCTGCAGGATAGGAAGCCGACATTGAATAAATTTCACCCTTGGAAACGGGAGATTAAGAGGTCACGTGTGATAGGCCAAGAAAATACGGCCTAGTGATCAAAAGTTGTGAAGTGTAAATCGATCAAGATTGTGTGTAAAAATAATATTTTTTAGTGTTTATTGTGTGTTCTAAAGGGACACAGCAGTGTATTAAAAATGTCGTCAATGTTAAGTGTATTAAATATGTGTCAAGAAGTGTTTGTACATAAGATGAATTTCTATAATATGGAGTAAATCTCAAAGTGGGCCAAAATGAAACACCGCACAAGGATAAAGGTCATGAGACGACCTTAAAAACATGTGAGTAATGAATTTCATTATATTTTGGGGTCAGGAAATGATTGTGTACAAATCCACCGGAGTTTTTGAGTAAAAGGGATGTGGTTAAATAAATAAATACTGAATAAACAAGAACGCGGTCTGAACAATAATAGAAATTTGAGAAACTATAAATAATTATGTAAAAGAATAAATCCAGTAAAGGAAATATATGAATAAAATGTCAGTGTATTTGACGAATGTCATAAGAGCAAGCGAAAAATTAATAATTATCATGAAAGATATTTAAATAAAAGTAAATTTGAGATATGAAAGAAATAGCTTTTGAGCTTGTGTAAAGAATGAAGATATGAAATAATAATAATAATAACCAAGTAAGGAAATATTAAACAAAGATCAAATTAATTGATGTGAACATAAGAGCGTTAGAGCCTTAATAAAAAGTGAAAAGAATAATATAAAAATTGAGATGTGTATCAATTGTTAATATGATATTATCAGTTCTTTGGATGACGCTAGGCTTAAAATAATGTATAGCGCAAAAGGAGCGCAATTAAAGTAAAATGTCACGCTAGGAACGCGTAAAAGTCAATGTACTTGGTAAATTACTTATGAGAGGTAGTTGATTGTAGCGAATTGAGAATTGGTATAAGTCCTCTATTTGTGACGTAGTATCACGAGGCATTGTGTATGTATTTGAAAGGGAGCAAATGTATGGTATTGAGCGTAGGTCTTATAGCTATAGGCTGACCCTAAATCGCATTTTGTATAGTCCTCTTTATGGGAATGGTTCCCGAGGCATGTGAAGAGATTCGAACTCAGAATCCTCTAATTGTGAAAGCCCCTTTATTATTCGTCGTAGAATGTGTAATTACTCTTCCCCAATCAATGAGGACCTTTCATAATTAATAAATGCCAAGATTACGAATGTGGTTTGTGAGCCCAATAATATTGTTAAATGTACACGAGGAATAGAATGCCAGGTCTCCACAAAGAACTGCGAATGAACGAAAAACTATTTGTAAAAGCATTAAAGAGAGCTCTATCTACAGACTAGACGGGAGGGTTCCCGCATAGTCATAAATAACGCTCGAGTAACACGGTCAGACCCTTGGAGAAGGAGGGGTGTCTGGAGGCCGTCTTGTAAGGAGTAATGAATACACCAGGAGTGTTTAAAGTTGTTAACGACCCGGGCGTTGAACCGAGGTCCTTGTAGATTGATATTTCCGCTTGCCTGTTCAGATCGTATTTTTTTAATGTGATAATGGTCTTATAAGACATATGAGATGAATAACAATCCTAATTGTAATGTTGTATGGAAGTAGGATTCCACGAGTAAATTGAAGGCAACTAGGTTCCGGGAGTGACTATAGTTTTTTGACTGTGTCAAGTATCTTCATTCTCTGGAGTACACAAGAAATTTCCTGATTACCTTAATGTATTTGTAAACCTAGAGAGAGATGATAACAACTGAAAAACTGTGAAATGCCCAAATATTGAGTTAGATAATTAACATGTAATTTTAAATGTAATTATACATTTGTTTGATGATTAAGAAAATATAAAAAATTAGTATTTGAGGTGTACAAAGAATGACACCATTATTACAAAAAGCCTTGAGCCAAAAGAGCTCGGAGTTATATGAAACTTACAGTTGATGCTTTATGGAAGTAAAAACTAATTAGGAATTGTTGGTTTATATGGAAACCATATGTTTTAATACAATATTTGTTTTATTCTATTGTTATTCCTTGTTCATTTGGAACAAGTAGATGATTATGGGTCAGTAATTTAATTGTTTAATTGTTTGTAGCGCCATAATTTTGATAAATTAAAGGTGTTCAAATAGGAGTTGATTTTGTTGTTATTTTTGCAAGTGTATCCTCTAATTAATCCAAAATATGTGAGTCACAGAGTGGGGGAACTTACCGCTGCCCCGAAAATCCCGAATTGAGCTACGCTGGTATACTGTGATTGGCATATTTCTTGCTAAAAGGGCACATGGGGGGCATATAAGTAATGTGCTGGATTAATAACTAGAGGAACACTTAAGACGGTCATATCATGTAAAGTAAAGTAATTATAGGAATAGCTACAACGTAAAATATTAACTGACCGCATGGGTCCCTGGAAACTCATACCGAGCAGCCCTGAACATTATATATCATTAAACCCCCCTATCACTCATAAAATGGCGCCCAACGTGGGGATGAGTTTTCCTAGGGAAAACCCGAGTTTTTCTCGAAAAATCAAAATTTTCATTAAAAAAATGGTTTTTCGAAATTTTGAATTTTAAATACTTCCATAAAGGTCTTTGAGTTTGAAGAAGAGTATCAAAAGGGTACGTTGTAGTAAACACCCGTACCAAAGTAAATTTTTAAAGAAATTGGGACACAATGGTTCAGAGTATCATCTCTCAAGCATGTACTAGTGTGGTGGCATTAGTGGCCCACTATATTCTAATAAGATGTCATTAAGTGAAGAGAGGCGGAGGCTCTCTGAAGATGTAAGGGCCGAGAGTCCAGATAAAGGTAAAATTACAGGTGATAAAGAGTACCCAAATAAGGAAATTGTAAAGGTTTCTGTAGAAAGCATGCGTGCACCTGGAGACATAGTTACACGAAGAGAAGGTAACATGTCTGCAGACAAAAGGGTAAATGTTGAGCCTTTAGAGCTCCAAATGGAAAAGGAAAATTGTAAACCGAATCCAAGGGAAAATGTAATTAATACAGATAATGATAATGATGAAGGTAATTTAAAGTCTCACGTAGTAATGCAGGTTCAAGTAGACTTGGAAAGTACGGGGGAAAAGAACGATAGTCCTTGCGCTCAGGATCAGGAAAAAGTAGAAATGGCGACTTGGGATGAAATAAAAGAATTTTTGGATATAATTGGCGAAATGCGAGAAGAGAATTATAGGATGAAGAATGAACTTTGGAACTTAAAAGATCTCAACTCAAGAAAGAAAGAAAGAAGGAATTGAGGAACAAAGAGATAGGATCTCTGAGGAAATTGAGAAGATCGACAAACTTCGTAAGAGGGTCAGTAAAAATTGGTATAGAATACCCAAACAGGAATTTGAGGAATTGTACAAGGAAATTCCTAAGCTTAAAAGGTCATTCAGAGAGACGAGAAAGAAATTTGCGGAACGTATGGTGAAAGAAGGAAAAATCGAATTAGCTCCGTGGAAACAGATAAATATACTTACTGATGACGTAAGTGATATAATGGAGCAATTATGGGAAATACATGATAAATGGAATCATATTTGGTGGAATACCTTTTATCTTAAGCCAAAAGATGGAGATTACGTGCAGGAACAGAAACAATGGATAGAGAAAGAAAAGAGTAAGATGCATCAGTTCATAATGAGCATATATAAAGACCAGGATATAATAAGTATTCAGGAATTAGCTGGATTAAGAGAAATCAAAATCCAGGAATACAAGGAGATGTTAGAGGCTACTCAGAAGAAATATGAGGAATACATATTAGCAGAGGACCTCAAAGCAAAAGAAATGGCTATCCCAGTCATAAATGAAACAGTTGTCCAGACGGAAGTTGAAAAGCCAGCTAAAATTAAAGAAGAAAAAGAAGTAACGGTGCCAGAAAAGCCCGAAATTGAGATTAAAGAAGAAGAAGTCAAACAAGAAATAGAACTCGAAGATGATTTGGAAACTGAGTTCGAGACCAACCTGTCAGGAAAAGTAGAGGAAGCCAAAGTTAACATCGAAAATAAGGAACAGTTAAAGAAATTATTATTGAATTTTAGGGACGTATTTGATTCCAAGCCAGGGAAGATTGAAAATTTTAAATACGCGTTCCAAGTCAATGATTGGGCACCGTTCAGACAAAAACCATACCCGGTTGCGGAAAAACATTACCCACAAACTAAGAAAACACTGCAGGAGATGATGAATGCAGGGGTTATAGAAAAGATGGCGACACCATATGTTAGTCCATTAGTGATTGTGAGTAAACCGGATGGCTCAGTGAGGGTGTGTCTAGATGCCAGAAATTTAAATGCAAAAAGCATACCAGAAAATGATTCGGCACCACCCATAAAAGAAATACTGAGGAAGTTCAAAGGCAAGAAGATTTTCACGAATATTGACATGACTTCTTCGTATCATCATCTCGAACTGGAAGAGAAAACCAGCTTGTTGACTGGATTTCAGTTCGACCAACAAACCTATTGTTTTAGGAGATGTCCGTTTGGATTGAAGACCGCGGGATCTGCATTAATAAGAGCGCTTGATCGAAACCTGTCAGAGGAAGTGAAAGATTGCACTATCCGATACGTGGATGACATTTTGCTTACCTCGGAGAATATTGAGGAACATTTAGAAAAGTTGAAGAAACTATTGGAAGATTTAAGGAAGGCTAATTTTAAAATAAATTTAAAGAAGTCAAATTTTTGTCAAAGACAAGTGACATTTTTAGGGCATGTGATTGACAAGGATGGTGTTAAACCTAATCCATGCAAATTGGAATCGATAAGGGATTTTCCAAGGCCTTTGAAGGTAAAGAACGTTCGCCAGTTTTTGGGATTAATTGGTTTCTTCTCAGGACATTGTCCGTCATACACGAAAACTGTTGCACCACTACAGGACCTTCTGAAGAAGGGGGGTAAGTGGAAATGGACGGAGGAAACAGAAAAAGCATTTGTGGAGGCCAAGGAAATGCTCTTAAATTACGTGAAGCTAGGATATCCTGATTTTAATCAGAGATTTATCATTCAAACTGATGCATCCCAGATTGGAATAGGGGCAATGCTATATCAGGAAAACCCTGATAAGAAAAATTATCTAGCTTTCACAAGTCGGAGACTGAAACCACACGAGAAAAATTATACGATCAGCGAAATCGAGCTGTTAGCGATATTGCACGCGTTGCAATATTGGCGAAAGATCGTATATGGGTTTCAGGTCATTCTAAGAACGGATCATAAAGCCTTAACCTTTTTGATGAAGACTGATTTATCCAGTCAAAGGTTGATGCGTTGGGCTTTATACATTCAACAATTTGATGTCAAGATAGAATACTGCCCAGGAAAAGAAAATATAGTTCCAGACTACTTAAGTAGACAGCCAGAGTCCACAGAAGAGGAAGTAATGGCTATAGATTTGGAAGACAGGGATCAGCATACTCTTAATGAGTTAAGGAGCATTAGTCAACGGCAACGTGAGGATCCATGGATGAACATGCTCATATCTTTCCTTGAGGGAAGTTTGATAAGGGGAACACCAGCGTACACGGAAGCTAATAAGATAGCTCAAGACTACACGTTTTATAATGGATTATTATATAAGTTTGTAGACTCTGACCATACAAAATTAAGGATTGTTGTACCTGCAATTTTGCAGAGGAAAATAGTATGGTTAGCCCATAGATCGTTCGGACATATGGGAGTCGACAAAACAGTCTCGATGCTGAGAGAAGCATTTGTAAGGCCGAGACTGAGAGAAACTGTAAGGGACACGTTAAAGACATGTGATTTATGTCAAAGGATCAAACCTAATGCATTTCTGATGAGGCAAAAGCCCGAAAGGCCAGGTCAAATCATATCTATTGATAATTTTGGACCTTTGCTAAAGGCAAGAAGAGGAAATCGACACATAATGGTGGCTATGGATGTCTTCACTAAAATGGTTGTCCTTGCTCCCATACAGAAGACTAGTACCAAACAGGTGTTAAAACGACTAAAAGAAAAAGTGATACCGATTCTGGGAAAACCTGAGAATTTGTTGTCGGATCACGGCAGTTGTTTCACCAGTGTAGAGTTCAGACGAGAATTAGAAAGACTTGGAATACGTCAGATTTTGTCAAGTATTCGCCATCCTGAGGCAAATCCTGTAGAAAGAGTGATGAGGGAGACGGCCAAGTACTGTACAATATACTGTGCCGAAGAAAATTGGAAGCGGATAGGTATCTTGGATATTATCGAATTTTGTATAAATAACACAATCCATGAATCCACGGGAGAGATACCCATAACGTTACATCGGAATGAGCAACCAGAGAGACCTTGGAGTCTGGTAATTCCTATGCCAGCAGACGCTCAGCCTGGAAGAGATGTACGTATTAGAAGAGCCTTTGAGCATCTAAAAGCTCAAGCCGACAGGAGGCAAAGAAGAAATAGGCATAAGAGGTATCATCGACCATTATTAGCAGGAGAAATGGTGTTAGTAAAAAGGCCAGCCATTTCGGATCCAGGGAACCGTGTGTACAAGAAGTTCCAGAAAATGTACCACGGACCGTATCAAAGAATCAGAGATTTGAGGAATAACGCATATAGAATTCGGCACTGTGAAACGGATCACGAAGTGACCATGAATTCAGCAAATTTGAAATTATATTACCCTCCCGAAGATTTCGATGAAGCAAATGAACAAGCCCTGGTTATGGAAACATTTAGAGATGAATCGGCTTTTGACATAAACAAGAATAAGGAAGAAATAGAGAATAGAGCTCAAGCATTCGAGTGCGAATGCGAATTGGAGAAATTATATTGGGAAATCGAAGAAATAATTGAGTTTATTGAAGAAGAAAATTTCAATTTAAGAAAGGAGAATGATGAAATAAGGAAACGGGTAGGGAGAGACCAAACCCGTAAGGAAGAATGAGGTTCTGGAGATGTTATAGTCCAGACAAATAAAGAAGAAAGAAAGGGTAGGGACAGAGCATATCCGACCTATACAATTACCGGATACGACTTTAAAGAAATAAAGAGACGGAAGGTACGGACAACGTTATGATGGCTTCGACGAATAAAGAAATACAAAATTAATTGAAATAAATTTCCTCAACATTTTTCGAAAATTTATTTACCTAAGGAGGGGAGAGATGAACCCATGTGCCATAGGGTCCAAGGAGGTCGAATCCATGTATTTGGGGAAGAAATGAAAGAAACGTACAGTTTCTAATGTAACATAGAGAAAGATCGAGCCAGGATGCTAGCCTAACATTGTGCAAGAGGCGAGAGCCAGGTGTTCGAGAGATGAGATCACCCCTCTTGACATTCAGAAAGGAGCTAGTCATGAGTATTAATAACCGAGTGGAAAATTCCCACTGTTAGACAAGGAAGCCTGACTCAGAAATCGAGCTGAGTTTGCTGGAAAACGACAACACCGCTTATGCGCCAGAAGAAGAATAATTAAATTTAACCCGTTTACGAGTATAAAAATAAGTAAACAAGTACAGTACGGTGAATCATTTCGAATTAGAAATTTTTGTGTAAAGAAAAACCCTTTAATAATTGCACAGGAGAAAACTGCAAACGCAAGTAGACGTCATCGGGGATTTACCAAGGCCTGTGGAGAGGGGAGAGTACAAATGAACAGCAACACCCACACAGTTGAGGACGAGAAATTAATTAATATCTCCGAATTGCACGATCGATTCTTATGCGCAATGAGATTATTTGACATTGAGAAGATGAGCTTTCGGCAGGTATAATTTTTATAATTGTGCAACCATTATTTTAAAAGTTGGCCACGGAAAGGGCTAGAGTCTTATTTTTTTTGTAGCGAAATAGTATAAAGCTCCTGGCATCACCAAGCCATGCATGCAGTTATTCTGACAACCCGTGAGGGGGTGTTACTACGCATCAGTACAAGCAGTTCCAAACAGCCCAAGGGGGGCGTTGCTACGCATCAGTATTCAGACAGCCGTGTAGGGCGTCATTCTGCTTTACATCGAAGACAGTTTACCAGTACTCCTTGAGGGGAGAAACGCTGTATTACCCCGCAGAATTAATATCCGATAGCCATAGGCGTCGCAGCATTAAGAACTTACGTGCCTCCATAAGGAGTTGTAAAGAAGAAAATTTAAAGTATCGCCGTGTTAAAAATTTAGGAAAATCCTAGTTACAGGATTTAGGTCCGACAGTACACAAGTTTACAGTGAAAAAGTTCGTAAAATATAGTCAGAGCAGGTTGCGAACGTTGGACTTAAGGCGATAGGTCTTTAAATAGACAAACGAAAATATCATAACGTACGGAAGTACCGTAACAGGAAGATAAACAGTTATCTAAATTAAAGAACCCAACTAGGGAAAAACAGAGTAAGGTTCGCAACGTATCTCAGAAAGTAGGAGGGCGAGAACCGAATAAATAAAGAAGAACGGAGACTATAGACATTATCTCCAGAAAGTAGACGAACTATTCTAAAGCACTAGACTCGAGAAGTACTAGCTGTTATAAAAGAAATCCATCGATCATCGATAGGTTATCGAGGGGACCTCGATCCGAACAGACTTTCACTAGGATCGATAAACTAGATCTAAAAGGAAGCCAGTCAAGCTAGAGAAATAGCCGGTCATCCAGAATAGGATTCGAAGAATTAGGATTCCAGGGAAAAGTAGATTATTCGAGACTTTCGTATTCTGCAGGATAGGAAGCCGACATTGAATAAATTTCACCCTTGGAAACGGGAGATTAGGAGGTCACGTGTGATAGGCCAAGAAAATACGGCCTAGTGATCAAAAGTTGTGAAGTGTAAATCGATCAAGATTGTGTGTAAAAATAATATTTTTTAGTGTTTATTGTGTGTTCTAAAGGGACACACCAGTGTATTAAAAATTTCGTCAATGTTAAGTGTATTAAATATGTGTCAAGAAGTGTTTGTACATAAGATGAATTTCTATAATATGGAGTAAATCTCAAAGTGGGCCAAAATGAAACACCGCACAAGGATAAAGGTCATGAGACGACCTTAAAAACATGTGAGTAATGAATTTCATTATATTTTGGGGTCAGGAAATGATTGTGTACAAATCCACCGGAGTTTTTGAGTAAAAGGGATGTGTTTAAATAAATAAATACTGAATAAACAAGAACGCGGTCTGAACAATAATAGAAACTTGAGAAACTATAAATAATTATGTAAAAGAATAAATCCAGTAAAGGAAATATATGAATAAAATGTCAGTGTATTTGACGAATGTCATAAGAGCAAGCGAAAAATTAATAATTATCATGAAAGATATTTAAATAAAAGTAAATTTGAGATATGAAAGAAATAGCTTTTGAGCTTGTGTAAAGAATGAAGATATGAAATAATAAGAATAATAACCAAGTAAGGAAATATTAAACAAAGATCAAATTAATTGATGTGAACATAAGAGAGTTAGAGCCTTAATAAAAAGTGAAAAGAATAATATAAAAATTGAGATGTGTATCAATTGTTAATATGATATTATCAGTTCTTTGGATGACGCTAGGCTTAAAATAATGTATGGCGCAAAAGGAGCGCAATTAAAGTAAAATGTCACGCTATGAACGCGTAAAAGTCAATGTACTTGGTAAATTACTTATGAGAGGTAGTTGATTGTAGCGAATTGAGAATTGGTATAAGTCCTCTATTTGTGACGGAGTATCACGAGGCATTGTGTATGTATTTGAAAGGGAGCAAATGTATGGTATTGAGCGTAGGTCTTATAGCTATAGGCTGACCCTAAATCGCATTTTGTATAGTCCTCTTTATGGGAATGGTTCCCGAGGCATGTGAAGAGATTCGAACTCAGAATCCTCTAATTGTGAAAGCCCCTTTATTATTCGTCGTAGAATGTGTAATTACTCTTCCCCAATCAATGAGGACCTTTCATAATTAATAAATGCCAAGATTACGAATGTGGTTTGTGAGCCCAATAATATTGTTAAATGTACACGAGGAATAGAATGCCAGGTCACCACAAAGAACTGCGAATGAACGAAAAGCTATTTGTAAAAGCATTAAAGAGAGCTCTATCTACAGACTAGACGGGAGGGTTCCCGCATAGTCATAAATAACGCTCGAGTAACACGGTCAGACCCTTGGAGAAGGAGGGGTGTCTGGAGGCCGTCTTGTAAGGAGTAATGAATACACCAGGAGTGTTTAAAGTTGTTAACGACCCGGGCGTTGAACCGAGGTCCTTGTAGATTGATATTTCCGCTTGCCTGTTCAGATCGTATTTTTTTTATGTGATAATGGTCTTATAACACATATGAGATGAATAACAATCCTAATTGTAATGTTGTATGGAAGTAGGATTCCACGAGTAAATTGAAGGCAACTAGGTTCCGGGAGTGACTATAGTTTTTTGACTGTGTCAAGTATCTTCATACTCTGGAGTACACAAGAAATTTCCTGATTACCTTAATGTATTTGTAAACCTAGAGAGAGATGATAACAACTGAAAAACTGTGAAATGCCCAAATATTGAGTTAGATAATTAACATGTAATTTTAAATGTAATTATACATTTGTTTGATGATTAAGAAAATATAAAAAATTAGTATTTGAGGTGTACAAAGAATGACACCATTATTACAGAAAGCCTTGAGCCAAAAGAGCTCGGAGTTATATGAAACTTACAGTTGATGCTTTATGGAAGTAAAAACTAATTAGGAATTGTTGGTTTATATGGAAACCATATGTTTTAATACAATATTTGTTTTATTCTATTGTTATTCCTTGTTCATTTGGAACAAGTAGATGATTATGGGTCAGTATTTTAATTGTTTAATTGTTTGTAGCGCCATAATTTTGATAAATTAAAGGTGTTAAAATAGGAGTTGATTTTGTTGTTATTTTTGCAAGTGTATCCTCTAATTAATCCAAAATATGTGAGTCACAGAGTGGGGGAACTTACCGCTGCCCCGAAAATCCCGAATTGAGCTACGCTGGTATACTGTGATTGGCATATTTCTTGCTAAAAGGGCACAATACTTCAACGAGAATCACATTTCAGGTTATGTTCCGAAATATTCACACTGTGGAATATCCAAACGATATCAGAGATGAATAAATGTAATTAGGAAAACCCTCCAGATTCTACTGCTCAACTTTGTGGAAATTAACGTGCCCACACTAGGGGGAATTTTGTTCCGAAGGGACCTCCTCTATCTGCTAAGTTAACAAGCAACAAACGGAATATGGAAGATAAACCTTTCGCAAGAACTTGTGGAAACGCTAGAACGAGTATTTTACATAAACAACCACACTAAAAGCTGGACTATTCAACAGATGAGACAACAGTATAGACAGCTTACCGCTGCAAAAGCTACTACTACCGGTGGTCTTGGTAACTGCGCGGACCAGAAATTGGTTACATGTTAAAATAGATATTATTCAACTTAACAGATGACAGCTTAGAACAGAATTTCTCTTCGCTGACTTAATTTAATTCACAGTTTCGGTACCAGACAACAGTCCCAGTCAAAGTATTATGACTTCACGAAAGAGTCACTGGAGCAAGATGGTGATTTATTTTTCCAGATCATTAGTGTAAGTAAAACTTAACGTGAAGTGTGCTAACTATTTGTACAAAAATAAATACTTCACATCAAGGCTTCTAAGGCATCTAACTAAGGTCGTGAACTACGAAAAGCACTCGAATACACATTTTTATTTATCAGAATCATGGAACGTGTATTACCTAGCGTGTTTAAATATATTTCAAGAAAGCTACAGAATTTCTTCATCTCCTCAACACGGTCCCACATAATGGGTTTCGAGACAATTCCCAACGGTAAAAGTCACACTGCAGTCATCAGGCAAGAATGGCGATCGAACAGCATGAAGTAACATGCTTCTCGCTATTATTTCTCTCCTATTATGGGCATACATTAACAAGGTAGTTTACATACGAATCAACACTTTCGGAGCGATGGACGTCAGAATGGAATCTATTAATCACCACATCAGACGAAACGTATTTTTAATGTCTATGGTTTGCAACTAGTCCTGTCCCATGCTTCACGAGAGTAAGCTTACGGTCCCATACGGGTCAATATACGTTTTTTGATACCATTCACGAGCGAAAATACTTGCACATTTCACTTGAGTCCTTTAATTAGTCATGATGATACGATATGTGTTTCTTGATATTATATTTTGAAATGAATGACTTGTCGCAAACACTACAAGAGTACGGCCTAGAATCACTATGAAGCGCCATATGTTTCTTTAAGGAACTTTTGCGGGCAAGAGTCTTTCCGCACACATTACAAATATATGCTCTCTCACCACTATGACTTATCATGTGGGCTTTTAAATTGCTCTTATCTGCAGAGGCCCTTCCACATACGTTACATTTGTGGGCCTTCTGACCAGTATGAACAACCAGATGCCTCTTAAAATCAGCAGAACGCCTGAAAGCCATTCCACAAGTTGAACAGGAAAGTGGTTTGAAGCCAGGATAAATATTTATTGCAGCCAAGTGGCTATAATGGACAGTTATAAGGTGTGCTTACAAATAATTATTACAGATAGATTAATCTTTACTGTATTCAACTATGCTCTTTGTCCGTTTGCTGCATGATGTGATGTGGTATTTGTCGCAGGGGTTATTGCACAGAGAACATATGCATTCCTCATTCGCTTCATGGTATTTAACATTTTTACAGATCTTGTGGTGGAAACCGTGGATGGCGAGTCTTGTTACCACATGTCTCATCTCCTGGTTCTCGTTTGTCCATCTTCTGTCCACCATTGCTTCTGTTGCGTAGAATTCAAGCGGGATTTCGTTCTGCTTCTGATGTCTTATCTCGAGGAGTTTCTTCATATGCTTCGTAGATGGCAGTTGTAGTCTTAATCTGAGATCTTCAATGTAGTATGTTTCTTTTGTTAGGACATATGCCAGCCTGGACTGGGACGTTCTTGCAATTCCTAGCACCCTTTTCAGAAAAGAAGCCTTTACTTTTTCAATTGCGATTAGGTCTGTCATGGATAGCCTTTCCCATATCAGTTCTAGACCGTATGTAATGACGGGGGTTATTTTCGCGTGGAAGAGAATCATTGCTGTTTGTAGAGATAGTTTGGTAATATTGTTCAAATCGTACATTCCTCTAATGGCTGCTGCTGCTCGTTCCTTTATATGTAGTCTAAAGGATTGGCACGTTGTCTGTAGGGTGAGGCCGAGGTATTTGTAGGAATTGACTGTCTCAAGTTCAGTCTCTCCCAGGATCATTTTGTTTTCGGCGGCTAGTTTTCCTCCTTTTCGGAAGGCCATATGCACTGTCTTCTTTTCATTTATACTGAGCTCATTTTCCTCCGCCCAGTCTTGCAAGTTGTTGAGCACTTCCTGTAGCTCCTGTCTGTTTGTAGACCCCAGAACCATGTCATCTGCGTACAGGTAAAGGGATACTGATTTTGTGTTTTCAATAGTCCGTATAACATCCGCTGTCGCGACGTTGAACAGAGTGGGACTCAGTGGGTCGCCTTGGAGTACTCCGTTGGTTTGGGTGATCTCTCTTGAGGTTGATATCCCATCATTTATCTCTACTTTGTTGAAAGCCAGGATGTTTTTTATCATATACATGATTTCGGATTTTTCATCCATCATTTGCTCCAGTTTCATAATGAGCTTCGATCTGTTTAGTAGGTCGAAGGCCTTCGAGAAGTCGACAAATATTGCATGGAAAATTCCTTTAGGGTGTCTAAGTGCTTGTTCTATGTCATTCAGTAGATTGTTGATAGCTTGAAGGGTGGACCTTCCTTTCCTGAACCCGAATTGTTGATCGGGAATCAGTTGATCGACTGTCGGGGTGAGCCTTTTGAGCAGAATGTTTGAAAATACTTTGAATATATTGTTCTCTAGAGCGATTCGTCGGTATGAGTTTGGGTCGTTGTCTTCTCCTTTGCCTTTGTGTAGAACCTTAATTATGGATTTTCTCCATTCGTCAGGTATTTCTCCTGTTGCTAGGCATCTGTTAAACAGATCTGACCATAGTTCACTTAGAATTTCAGCCGAGTATTTCAGGATCTCATTGGAGATGCCGTCTGGGCCTGTCGCTTTCTTGTTTTTTGTCTTGCTGATTGTCGCAATTACTTCTTCCGATGTGATGGGTGTGCCCAATTCTACGCTTGTGTGATATGTTGCGTTATATGCCGCTTGTGACTGAGTTAGGTTCAGTACTTTGAGAAGTGGTTTTCCCATATGTCCATATGAATTTGGCCAGATTTCCTCGTAGTCTTTTTTCTGATGGCTATGAAGGGGTCTTTTAGTGCTTCTTCTGCCTCCATTAAGGCTTGTTTTTCTATGTAATGAGCCTTTTTCTTTTTCAGGAGAGTTTTATATTCCTTTCTTTGTGCTGCATATTCTTCTAGAAGACCTTTTGTGTTGTGGAGTTTGGCCATGTGTAGTTTTAGGAGGACTTCATTTCTGAGGGTGTAGCATTCCGTATCGAACCATGGTTTAGCTCTTCTTTGGTTGATTGGGATTGTTGATGCTCGTATGGCCTCCTGAATTGTTGTCAGGGCTTGGTTGAGATTGTTTTCGTTAAGGCATTGTTTTGTTGCCTCCATTGCTTGTGCGTTGTTGCTTAGGGCATTTGCGTCAATCTTCCTGGAGCTCTTGTGGGTTAGTAGGTTCGGTATTTCCTCTTCAGTATTTCCGAGTATAATATTGGTCCTGATAGGTATATGTTTTGTCAGTGGGGTGCAGGATGACTTCCAGAGTCCCTGTTGGTTTTTGATGGAGATGTTGCTTCCTCTGTAAAAAACTAGGTCGATGGTACTTGTGCCATTGTGGGCTATGTACGTTATTTCACTTGCTTTATTTATAAGAGAGTAGCCTTCTTCTTGTAACATATCCAACATAGCTCTTGTTTTGTTGTTGGGCTTGTCTATTCTGCAGTTAAAATCTCCTGCCAGGATGACGTTTTTGTCTGTCTTTGTTCGGGCAATCGCCCCTGCTATTATTTCTATTGTGTCTTCTTGGGAAGATCCGTATGTGATGTATATACCTATTATTGTTAGATTTGGGGTTTTCATTATTACTAGGTTCTCTTCTTTTATCGAGCCTTCAATTTTCCCTATGGAAGGTTTGAAAATTATGGAGACTCCTCCCTCTGGTCTGCCTCTTGTGTTTGACTTGGCGAGAGAGTGAATTGCGTAGTGGCTCGTGAAATTCAGAGGTTCTGTCAGGAAGGTTTCAGTGGCCACCATTATGTCGCTCTTTATCCAGATATCTTCAGGTGCTGTGCAGATTTTGCCTCTCAGACCCTCTACATTCCACAAAAGTATTTCCAGATTTCTTTCGGCGTTTTTCAGTTTGGGGCTTCCGTTGGGGTTATTGCCTTCGAAATCGAAAGGTACGATATATTACCCTATCCGGCCAGAGACTTGTTTGCATAAAGGAGTCCCTTTCTTCCATGGGCACCCCTATTTTAAAGGCTTTGCTGGTGCCACGGAATGGGAGCTGTTCGCAGCTGATTACCTTAGAGATGCCGTTTTGAGTAAGGTGTCCTTTTATGTCATCTTCGGTTACGTCGATGTCAAGTCTCCCAATGAATATCCAGGCGGTTCGTGGAGCTGCTCTCAGCCTGCCAATTTCGGAGCCTCCCGTGCCATGTTGTGGGGATTTTCTCATCGTGTCGTCTAGTTTTCTTGTGTTCATGTTTGTTGAGGCGTCTTCGTTGGTATGTTTGCTAGGCAGATCTGGCCACTCTTTGTTTGCTGAAGGTCTGTCTCTATATTTGTTTTTGTTTGTATCTCTAATTGGCGGTAGTGGTTTGGTGGTAGGTGGGTGCAGCAGCGTTGCTGTTTTTGGAGTTTCAGTGAGGTCTTGGGTTTTGGGGTGGTCTAAGTCTTGTTGTTTTACAAGTATGTCTGCTTGTTGCAGTTGCGTCTCGAGAATTAGGGTCATTTTTTCATAAGGTTTTCAGACAGCTCGTCTAGCTTTTCTTTGATGTTTTCACATGATGTTTTATTTTCCAAGGCTATCTCTCTTACTTCTTTATTTAATTCTTGGTTGCTTGTCGCCGTTGGGGCCAAACCATTTGATTTCAGGCGCAGTCTACAGGTCTCGCACATCCATAGTAGAGATCACTTTTTTGAGTGAAGGGCGTTATACTCCGTTGTAGTCATAGAGGTGCACTCCTTGTGGAACCATTGGTTGCAACCTCCGTCGCAACTCACTGCTGTGTCTTCTAGTGGTGTGTCCGAATCACATTTGGCACATCTTTTGTAGTCCATTGCGGGTAGCATTGTTTGTAGTGATGTTCGTACGGTTCGGAATGTGTGAGTCAGTTAAGCGCAGGTGTGGTTGGTATTGAGATTGGTTTGATTCTTATAGGTCCTGTCTACTTTGATTGTACCTGCTTTGCTGCAAGGGGTTTGTTGAGAAGGTCTTATTGCACTTGCGACAGGAAGGTGGTCTTAGTCCGAAATGGATCACTGATGTGCTTGTGTGCGTTTTGTGTGGTAAGACTTTCGGCGAAGGGTTGTGCGTTGTGTGCGCTTCGTGCGGGAAAGCATTCAGCCGAGATTGTTCTCCAAGTGAGCGGTATGTATAATTTTACTGTAAGTGGTACTTAACATAACTAATATTTTATCGGAGAGGGTCTTCTTTTGTGCTTGTGTACTTGCAAATTACCTTTGATGTGGTTGGTCTTTTGTTGTCTTCAGCACTGGCGTTCCTTTTTACCTACTTTATCACTCATTTGAGCACACTAACACTGCGATTGATATTATAAATTTCAAAATTCCGGGAGCTCGAAATCGCCGCGTCACTCAACTCCTGAATAATAGTATGATTCTTTAAATGACTCATCTGTATAAAGGAACTGCCACATATATGACAAGAATAGTCCTTGCGACTGTTATGAATTAACATATGACTAGTTAAATTACTTCAAACAGCAAAAGCCTTTCCACAGGTATTACAGACGTGCTCCTTCTGCCCACTATGGATTATCATGTGTCATTTCAAATTATCCGCTATCACAATCTTTCCGCAGGTCTCACAAGTTACCTTATCCTGACAACAGTGGCTCTTCATATGTCTGTTCAAAAACCCCCTGCGATTAAATGCCTTTCCACATGTTTGACAAGTATGTGCTCTAAAATTTCTGTGCAGTTACATGTGGGTTCCCAACTTATCTTTTCTAGTAAATGCTTTCCCGCATATTTCACAAACATTATCTTTTTGACCACTATGAAATAACATATGGCTCCTAATATTACTCCCAGGAAAATTTTTCTCACATATATCGCAGGTAAATTCTCTAGTAGTATTGCCTAAAACGAAAATCCTGTCAATTGTAGGATCCGACGTCTTGTTGCAGATACTCCTGAAAATTTCATTACATATTATTGAGAGATTAAAATGCTGCATTTACTGACAGAGCTTACCAAACCTCTAAGAATGAAGTAGAGCAATATAATGTTGAAAAGGAAAGGTAAGAAAAAATAATAATTATAAAATATGGTGATAGTAAATAATCGCAGAGAACGAAAATCAACCAAAATATTCGGCAAATAAATGTCCCTTCAAAGCAATTTAGGCGAATTGTACTCGGCACATAAATGTCATAATATGGCAATCAATCTCTTCAAAGCGATTTAGGCGAATTGTACAGTAGAACGGTGGAATAAACGAATCCCGGTATTTTATACACAATCACGAAGAGAAATGAAATGTTACCAATGATACCAATTACTTCAATATGTTGGAGGTTACATTTAGCAATGTATTTGGAGGGCCATTGTTTTACATACTCTTCATTGACTTCTTGAAGATGAAACTAGCGAGACTCCATAATTGTCCACCTGTAGAAGGAGACATTCCTGTAAGCTGGAGAACGTCCCGAATGACAATTCTATACAAGGGGAAAGGAAACACTGAAGAAGCCAACTGTTACAGAGGAATAGTACTAGAGCCCACGAAATTCAAGATTTTCTCTAAAATTTTAACAAAAAGACCAGCCAAGGAGGTGGATATGTACATACCGGATTGCCAATTCAGCTTTCGGGAAGGACGGAGTACTCTACAAGCAGTGGCATTACTGCAAGAAGAAGTGGAACAGGCTCTGAGGCACAAGAAAGGGAAATAGACAGGAATATCCTCATAAATAAACTTAAAGGGATGCTAGGAAACTCTAACCCCCTAGCGAGACTAGTTGAGGTAATCGTTGCATACAACTATAAAATTTTAAATGACGGTGTAGTTCTGTCTGAAAAGGTCCGTCAGACAAATGACGTACTTCAGGGCGATCCTATGGGTCCCCTACTTTTTAACATCTTGACAGCTGACATTATGAACACCGTCCAAGACTACCCAACAGTGAAACTTATCAAGTACGCCGATGACATGGCACTAGGATCACATTGCATAAGTGACCTGCGTGCCACCCTTCAGAAACTTGAATTATGGGCTGACGAAAACAGATTAGTGATCAACAAAGAAAAAACAGTGCACATGACTTTTAGAAAAGGAGGCAAACTGGCGTTGGATGATCATTTAACTCTGCAAGGAGATATGCTAAAAGTAGTAAATAATTTCCGGTATTTAGGAATATATCTACAAACGACATTGTCTTCATACAGGATACACACTCAGGAAAGGGCTTCAGCAGCTACGAAAGCCACCCATCGAATTAAAAATATCTGAAAACTTTCTTTGCCCACTGCAATGTCATTATTCAAAACTTTTAGTTCTCGTAGTCAAGTGGTGCAGTTGCACCTTATATAAAGGGAGGTGGCGCGCAGTTCGTCACTCCAGTGGGGGTCCGGGCGGGGACACCAAGAGCCCGCCGATGAGCCTAGCTTGGTGTCCTAGGCGAAACCCCACACAAGACACGGCACAAACCTAGAAGAATTGCTGAGTAATAACTTAAATTGCCTCATATGGAATAGAATTAATATGGGTTAAGCTTTCGAGTAGCGATTTCAAACGATTAGAAAGTGTTAAAGCACGATATCGGAAGAGTGCTTTGGGAGTTGGGATTTATGCACCCTCAAGGATTGTATACGAATTAGCAAGGAAAAGCTTCTTCTTAGAAGACCTAAGACTGCAATTCACACTGCCATCTACCGGCCCTTACCAAGCGCATCTCGAACTGCGGCGGAGGAAGAGAAATGACATCGACCCTGATTTTTATAGCACTATCGCAATGATGGATCGACAATGGACTGAGGCAGGAGGGAGGATTTGGTAAAGAGACTTGCAAGTCTACTACAGTGAAAACTACACACATCAAAAAAAGTTTTGCATCACCTCGGTTCCAAGAGTTCCGGAACCTTTAAATACAAAGGGAATAGAGATCAACACAAACAACATTTCAGCTCGTTTTATTGCTCATGAGACCCACACATTGCATGTTGTACCATCATACAGCTAGACTTTCAGCATTTGTGGTCCAGATTGCAGTACACACCACTACCTCTAATACCCAGTAGCACGTCCTCTTGCATTGATGCATGCCTGTATTCGTCGTGGCATACTATCCACAAGTTCATCAAGACACTGTTGGTCCAAATTGTCCCACTCCTCAACGACAATTCGGCGTAAATCTCTCAGAGTGGTTGGTGGGTCAAGACGTCCATAAACAGCCCTTTTCAACATATCCCAGGCATGTTCGATAGGGTTCATGTCTGGCGAACATGCTGGCCACTGTAGTCGAGCGATGTCGTTATCTTGAAGGAACGCATTCACAAGATGTGCACGATGAGGTCGAGAATTGTCGTCCATGAAGACAAATGCCTCTCCAATATTCTGCCGATATGGTTGCACTATGGGTCGGAGGATGTCATTCAGGTATCGTAAAGCCGTTTCGGAGCCTTCCATGACCACCAGTGGCGTACGTCGGCCCCACATAATGCCACCCCAAAACATCAGGGAACCACCACCTTGCTGCACTCGCTGGACAGTGTGTCTAAGACGTTCAGCCTGACCAGGGTGCCTCCAAACACGTCTCCGACGATTGTCTGGTTGAAGGCATATGCGACACTCATCGGTGAAGAGAACGTGATGCCAATTCCGTGGGGTCCATTCAGCATGTTGTTGGGCCCATCTGTACCGCGCTGCATGGTGTCGGGGTTGCAAAGCTGGACCTCGCCATGGACGTCGGGAGTGAAGTTGCGCATCATGCAGCCTATTGCGCACAGTTTGAGTTGAAACACGACGTCCTGTGGCTGAACGAAACGCATTATTCAACATGGTGGCATTGCTGTCAGGGTTCCTCCGAGCGGCAATCCGTAAGTAGCGGTCATCCACTACAGTAGTAGCCCTTGGGCGGCCTGAGCGAGGCCTGTCATCGACAGTTCCTGTATCTCTGTACCTCCTCCATGTCCGAACAACATCGCTTTGGTTCACTCTGAGACGCCTGGAAACTTCCCTTGTTGAGAGCCCTTCTTGACACAAAGTAACAATGCGGACGCGATCGAACTGCGGTATTGACCTTCTAGGCATGGTAGAACTACAGACAACATGAGCAGCGTACCTTCGTCCTGGTGGAATGACTGGAACTGATCGGCTGTCGTACCCCCTCCGTCTAATAGGCCCTGCTCATGCATGGTTGTTTACATCTTTGAGCAGTTTTAGTGACATCTATGAACAGTCAAAGGGACTGTATCTTGGATACAATATACACAGTCAACGTCTATATGCCGGAGATCTGGGAACCGAGGTGATGCAAAACTTTTTTTGATGTGTGTAAATAGCATTGTAAGATCAAATTGTATTTAGAATGATATTTTCGTGTATTATGTAGGTTAAGTAATGCTCTTTCGAGCGTATCTTATTAAATTATTATAATTATGGACGAGTCGAGGATGCAAGAAATTGTTCTGGCTACAGACCGGGATGGCTGGCAACGCCATTTTGATCCCGTATGCCCACTCCAAACAAGTTATACCCAAATGATGGTATATCCAGCTGTTGACTGGCGTATACTCCTTAAACATGATTACACCCGGTCTTTCTGTTTCAGCTTACACCACTTTCAAATATTGCATCACTTTCCTCGTGTCAAGAAAGTTGTCCATCGGTAGCAGGGAATTTTGTTGGTTGAGGTTAAGTTGATTTAGACACGACTAGCTTTCGTCAACTTTCCTGGTGCTATGGATGTATTGGTTATGAGACCTTAAATTGGTTAGCTCTTGAAATGACGCCTCCCATTGAGATCAAGAGACACCAAATCCATTACATTATCGAAGTGAGTATAGCATATGGTCTGGGGTATCTGTTAGTATCTGCTCTTTTGTTTCGGAGTTACTTGTACTATTTTTCCGCATGTTCTAGGAATTTAGTGAGTAATTTATTGAGCGATGTAAAGTGCACTAAAGCAGTTTTGTATATTGCGATTTAGTGACTTGTTTATTTCTCTATGTACATGCAATCACATTATACACAATATAGGGTACATACAAAGAAAAACAAATCTGCTGTGCACAAGAGCAAAAGGAATAACCCCGGCACTACAGCCCATGAAGGGCCTAGGCCTACCAAGCGACCGCTGTCCAGCCATTTGGCTTGCAGATATTGGGAAGACGCGTGGTCAGCGCATCGGGTCCTCTCAGCCACAAATCGTGGCTTCGTGACCGGGGCGCTGCCTCACTGTCAGACAGCTACACAATTGTCCTCACGAGGCTGAGTGTACCGCGTTCCAGCCCTCAAGTCAGTTTCTAAACTCCCATTCGGAGCCGGGATCGAACCCGGGGCCTCCAGTATAACAAAAGTGAAAATGTGGGTCTTGGTATACACGTCCTTTTCATGTTGGGGCATATCATTACCGTGTATGGCAACCACGAGCTCTAACTAGGCATACTTTTAGACGACGAGGCATACTGAGCACCAACTAATCCAACGTGGTTTGGGGCAGATTATCCCATCCTTGGACAGGAGCTTCAATCAGCTGCTGAATGTTTGTTGTAGGATTGGGACGGTGCGAAATTGCCCTCTTGAGCTCATTCCATGCATGTTCAATAGAGTTCATGTCCACAGAATTTGGAGGCCACTACATTCTCTGTAATGCCATACATCTAAAGGAATTGATTAACCACCCTAGCTTGATGGGTCGAGCATTATTGTCCACTCAGCCACACTAACGTCGTAGTTGTGAACCTTCCCCACAGATATGATTTAATGGAGAAATCCTGTGTAAATGAAGCTGTAAAAGACACGAATGTAGGGATTGTGAAGGTATGTAAGCATTTTCGCAATGTTTATATGCTAGATGTTAGTGGGTTGGATAGAGCTATGCACACAACATCAACAACATTTGAATAAGCTAGGTAAGGAAGTCTTAAGTTGTGAAATAAGTAAAATTACTATCATGAAGTTAAAGGAAATGGTATACACCATTACATTACAATGGGCACTTGGGAATCAGAACCAGGTAAACTGTTAGAAGAAGCTGAATCTGAAAAACAGATTCAGCAAGTGTATTCAGAAACCAATAAAAATTAAATGAGGAGCATCAGGATGTACAGTCTATCCCTACAGGTCCCAAAGAAAGGCGACAAACAGTTAGATTAGGATGTTCAGATCAGTCTAGTGAACGAGATGAGCCTAGGATTGTACCTACTGAAGCGAAGTCTAGCTCAAAATTAGAGGTAGATATTTTGGTATGGAATTGTCAGAGTCTGATGAATAAATGTGAACTGCTGGACATATTCTTAACTAAGAATTCTATAAAGATATTGTGTGCTTCTGTAGATGACCAGACAGATTTTATTCATTTAGATTGCCATAGGCTGCAATCGATATATTGTACAAAGGAGCACAAAAGTGGGGGCGTGGCAGTGTTTACATTGAGTGCATTGAAATGTAAAGTAATAGATATCTAATTTCTAGCCTACTTTTCACATTATGCAAAAATGAGGAAAAAGTAGACTTATGAGATCGATCCGGGCAAATGTCTGTCTGTCTGGCTGGCTGTGTGTGCCTCCCCCCTTATCAACTCCTACACGGCTGCAGCAATCGATCCAATTTTGGTAAGAGTAAAGATCTATACCTGAATATCGCTAGCCCATATTTGAAAATTATGTCAGTGCTACCAACTGCTGAAAAACCGCAATTGAAATTTCAGCTCCATGTTGGATTTCTTGGAAGGTATCCATGGGAGCTATTCCAAAATTGGCACACATATAGATAATAATATTTCAGTTTAATTTCCAGGAGGCCATACATGGAAGTGTTGCCAAAATGATTATAATCAAGCTAATAGGTCCAATTTTTAAATGCATATAACTTCTAAACTATCAATTAGATTTCAACCAAATTTCGTATGTACTATGTGTACATAACCAGATATGACTGAGCATATTCTTAAAAGCCACCAGGGCTGCCAACTGTTAATATATGCTCTCTCTCTATTTTCTTACCCAAATAGCAATATATCAGAAAGTATGCAAGCCGACAGCTTTAAACTCTGCATTCTACATTAATTTGGAGTATCTTATGTACGTCAGTGCTACCAACATTATTCTAAGCCTGCTGATAGGACCAATTTTTAAATACATGTAACTTTTTTACTATCAATTGGATTTCAACCAAATTTCGTATGTGCCATGCGTACCATAGCAGATATGACTATGCTTATTGTTAAGATCAACTAGGGCCACCAACTGTTAATAAATGCTGTCTCTATTTTTTACCCTAATATTAATATATCAGAAAGTATGCAAGCCAACAGCTTTAAAATTTGCACACGTATAGTACCTGGCTTTCTAGATTACTTTCGGAAAAACTAATATATGTCAGTGCTGCCAACATGACTCTAAGCCTGCTGATAGGTCCAATTTTAAAATACATGTAACTTCTATACTAACAAATGGGTTTCATCCAAAATTGGCACAACAAGAGATCATAATATTTCAGATTATTTCTGACCAACACATGCATGATATTGTTGCCAACATGATTTTACGCACGCTGCTAGATCCAATGTCTAACTGCATGTAATGTCCATGCTATCCATTGGACTTCAACCAAATATTGTATTCTGTACCTTAAGAGATGGAACTAACAATATATTCAGCCACCAGGGCTGCCAACTGTAGTGCTCTATTAGGCTACATTATACTAGGTATATTTCGAACTAATTAGACAATTCGATATTGCCAACTTAATTTCGTCATTATTCTAGATAGGTCTATATAGATTGGCATGAATCTTACATTTTAAGAAAAGTAGGCTCTTTAGTTCGTCACGGAACACTTTGTTATGTGTGGAACTAGATTTTGAAGTTGTTGCAGTGCTCATTTATGATCTCAATTTGGTTGTTCTTTCAATATATCATTCACCCAATGTGGATGTAGACTTTTTCTTGAACAGATGGGAAAGTTGTTTTTAAAGTTGGTTTCATATAAAGGTTTTAAGGTATGTATCTGTGAAGATATCAATCTTGATGTTACACAAGATAAGAGAAAAATTCATTATTATCTTAATTTGCTGCGTTCTTTCAATTTGGATTGTGCTAACTTCAGTCCTACTAGGGAGAATGCAGTCCTTGATAATATCTTGAAAAATATTTATGTAAATCTGTTTAACAATGGTACATTTGACATGGCCATGATTGGCCTAGGCTCAGATCATCAAGCTCTTTGGCTGAAGCTAAGAAACACTACATTCAGAAAAATTGTCAAAGAATCCGTTTCCAAGCGAATTTTTTCGGTAGATAAAATGCTAGAATGTATAACAAAGTTAAATTATGTACATTGGGGGGGGGGGGGAGGGGGGTATGATTGGCGGAATTCAAAACATCAAAGGAAGTAAATTTGATCGCTTCTTCAAAACATTTTTAGCATTGTTTGAAGAGTGCTTTCCTCTTTTTAAACGAACGTACAGTAGGCCTACCAGTAGTCAAAATTCTAACCTTATAACCCGACATAAGTGGTATACAGAAGAGCTGGAGAGAGTATATAGATTTACATAAGAATGTAAGGAAACAGTATAAGCAAAGAGTATTTAAAGCAAAGTTGGAAGCCTATGAGATTTTTATAGCTGGAGCAGTCAATAAACACAAAGTAGCATGGCAGGTAATTAATAAAGAGAATAACAGAAATAGGGAAAAATAAAAAAACGAAATATCCCCTGATGAATTTAATCACTATTTTATTCAGTCAGTAGATGATGTTTACGAAAACGTAGGTGAATCCACAATTTATGGATTATATGGACTTGATTGCCCAAACCCATGCAGTTCCAAAATTTGATTTTAGGTGGAAGGATATATCTAGGTATGAAGTTAAAAGGGTGATGAACAAACTTAAAGCTTCATACAGCCAAGATATCTACGCCATATCAAATAATTTTATGAAATCAGTAATTGATCGTGTTATTATACCTCTTACTAGGTGTATTATTGACAGTTTGGAAACAGGAGTGTTCCCAGAAACACAAATGTATTCAAGAGTAATTCCAGTATTTAAAAAAGGCGAACACAATGTACTGAGCTGTTACCGTCAGGTTTCAATTGTCCCAGTATTTGGTAAAATTCTTGAATATATTATGGTTGGGCAACTGGTAAACTCTTTTGATACTAATAATCTCTTATGTGAGGAACAGTTTGGATTTCGATAGGTAAATCAACGATTGGAGCAATTGAGTCACTGCTTGAACACACATTCTTTGCTTTTGAAAACAAGAAGCTTACTCAGAATACGTTATGCGATCTTAGCAAGGCTTTTGATTGTGTCTCCCATCCAAATCTGATTACAAATTACATTACTATGGAGTTAGATAACCAGCTTCACATCCTGAGGTCATACCTAGGTGGTCGTAAACCAGCAGTTGAAGTGGAAGGTCATCTAATCTTTATATTAAACATGGTGTCCCACAAGGCTCAGTTCTGTTTTTGGTGCTAATAAATGATCTAGTTTATAATGTGAACTCTACAGCCAGTTCAGTCTTATATGCAGATGATACAACTTTCATAACAAACGCTAACACTGTAGACAAAGTCAGATAGCAAACAAAGGATACCCTACATTCAGCAATGGAATGGTTTATAGCAAACAAGCTATTACTTAATTCCAACGAAACTCAAACATTGATATTTAGTTTAAGTACTCATCAAATAAATTAAGAAAATGACCCTGTCAAGCTGTTAGAGGAATTTATTTGGATACGAAACTGACTTGGGATGCACATATTGATTTTATTACAAGGAAATTGTCAAAGGTACTGTATTTACTAATAGCCCTCATTCAGAAGGTTCCAAGAAAGTTCCTGCTAAATGCATACTTTGCATTTTTTCAAAGCATCGTGCATTATGGAATTTTACTATGGGGAAATTGCAGTAGAATCTCAGAGGTTCTTGTAATTCAATAGAAAGCTCTAAGTCTCCTCCAGGTACAAACTGTAAACCCTTGTTTATTGATAATTATATTATGACAGTAACTAATTTGTACATGTTAATGCATTAGGTTACATAGAAAATCACAGATGTTAAATAACGAAATGACTTCCATAATTACAACACTAGGAGTAGAAATCAGGTGGATGTACCCTATTGTAGATTGCAGAAAACGAAGGCAGGTCATTCAATTTATCTGTTGAAGCTCTTCAGCAGATTACCACTTAGTGTACAGGTTCTTCCTAATAATATATTTAGGACAAAGCTGAAGCAATGGCTCTTACAACATCCTTTTTATTCACCTAAGGTGTTCTTTGAAATGGAAGTAATCGGTATTTAATTAAGATTTCTGGAAATATTATGTACTAAAACTGTATATATACAGGTTGAACAAAAAATGCAGCACCTGGAGGTCGGCATGCGATTCCTCATCCAATTGCAAGATAAAAGTTTCAATAGCAAAACCGGATCGGGTGCTGTTTGAAAACACAAGTATGAAAACGAGAAGCTGGCAACACTGTCACATCTTGCAGTGCATCGGAATGTACAGAGAAAGCTCCGGCAGAGCGCCGAGTTCCTGCTATCTGCTTTTGGCCACGCTGCATGCAGTTACAGCGTTGCCAGAGCCTCGTTTCTTAACACGCATTTCTATTAAACCTGTTGGCGGGACTAGGTTTCGCAACATAAACTTTTGTCGTGAATTTCGACGAGTAACCGCATGCCGACCTCCAAGTGCGGCATTTTTTGTTCACCCTGTATATATATATATATGTGTGTGTGTAATTATTTGCTTACAACATGTGTGTGACAATGTCTATTGCATAGGGTACTGTATGCTTATTGACTGAATAAAGATTGATTGATTGATTAACTAGAGTAAAGCCCTCACTTACTGTGGCAGTAAAACCTTTAACAACAGGTTTGAGGATGTTATCACTGTTCATCAGACCAGTCATGTTACCGTGGAAAGGAATAACAGGCGTACGTCGACCAAAAAAATGATCCCACTTTAAAACATGACTCAACCTCCTTGCTGTTGGTGTCATTCTGGAATGAAGGGCTCATGATATCTCGCACCCACTTGATGCTACACTCAATTGCTCCTGTTCTATTGGTTCAAACCAATGGAGACCTCATCAGTCAAGAGAGTGTGTTTCCAGTCATCCTGCTGGCATGACCGATGAGTTGATACTCTTCTTACAAGAGCTGTCTTATGCTGTGGTTTCAGAGAAGGTTTTGGCGCAAGCGCCATTGGCATCAATCCTGCTTCAGGCAGCTAATTGCGCACTCTCTGACCGGACACATTCCCTCTGGTGGCCCTTCGAAGAACCTGGCGGAAGGACGTGACCGTATCAATTGGCCTACGAAGTGCTGAAAGCAACAGATACCAATCCTCCCTACGATTGGTTTCGCGGGGGCGTCCAGTTCTTTGTCGATTAGCAACTGTTTAGGTCTCCCTGTTGCTCCACACCCTCATGACATCACTTTTACACACTCCAACACGAGCAGCAACATTCACTTGTCGGAATCCCTCCTGAAGCAATGTTCAAATTCTAATAAGTTATGTTGTACGAATGGCATGTTCACAGTAGGCAACAGTAACTTTGTCATCCCCGTGCTCTTGAAACCAAGTGTGCAACTGATGTTGTTAAACGGATGGACATGAGACGTGCCTCCAAGCGGACAAATATTGAATGATTCGTACGGTGTACTATCATTGTGTGGCTCTAAACATGACGCACAGTGCGCAGTACCATCCCATCACCTATGTGTAATCGGTCATATGCAAAACTCTTTTTGAGCCCTGTAGTTTAGAAGGTGTAAATGATTGATGAACATATTGCCGTGTTGAGGACACAACACTTAAGGGTAGGGTATAGAGAACGGAGGGGGCTAATAAGTCCGGTTTGGTTTGAGGTTCAGCAGTAGGTTCTGGTTCGTCCATAAAATTCGCACCAAAATAAGAATCGCATTTCTGTTGTGTCAGCAGGTAAACGAAATGTAATTTCAGATGCTGAATTCTCACATTTAATCTTGCCCTCTGAGTTATTGACTGCTACTGATTTAGAATTAATAATTGTTTATCACATTTTTTCGAACAATTGTATAGCTAATCACGTTAGCTTAGTGGCAGAGGTTTCATCATAAGCTATAGGCTAATAGCAGTGTCATTTGCAAATCGTAGCATGGTTAGTTGTGTTAAACTGGAAACTAAATTTTAGCCATACTATCTTACAATAAATAAGACTCTTCTGAAAGTTCATTAAGAACGTAGTCTGTATCCGTGTTGGGCTAGTGATATTGGAGATCCATGCATAATACCTTCCTTAAGTTTGATTGAACTGGTGCGGTAAAATCAATTTTTATTTCGTAATAAATCTGGAGATTGAAATTTATGTTACCTTATATTCTGGAGTTAAAGAAGGATTGTTGTGTGTGGTTTGGAGATGATCATGGCCAATATTGTCAAAAGCTTTCCTGATATCCAGAAATTCGTAAGTGGCAGTCTTTTCTGGGAATTTAGATTAAGAGAGCACGGATCGTAGAGAAATGTTAATTAATGCCCCTGGAGATATCAGGAAAACTCGTCGGTGCTCGTTGAAACTATGGAATTGACTAACATGATGATCAAAAATATTACTTAATTATCTTTTACTTCACTGACGCCCTCATTCTTGTGCATTACACAGTCCTGGATTACTGCAGGTAAGGCAGCGTCTCTCCAGTACTGATCATTGTTGTAGCTATAAGAGCAATGATTTTGGTCGCTGTCGTCGTCTTTCAGAACACGCATTAAGATAGGATCCTGTCCCGGTGCAGTATGAACTTCTTTACTCTCTCCACAACGGTAAGCGTGTTCTGGAATCGTGGCTTAAGAATGGCATAAGAGAAATGCGATCATAATTCTTCATACACCTTTTGTCCATTTATATTACAAGACACGTTACTTTTGTATGTAATTGAACCCGATTGCCATGAGCCTTTGGCTGTAGTAGTAATAGTACTAAGTGAGAGGGTAGAAGCATTCTTTGTCTTCTTTTGTTTCCCTCTGCGAATTTGCACCTACAGGAGCGGGGATTTTCCTTCTTTTGTGTAAACAGTAATATTTACTGGCTGGGCACTCATGTACCTGGAAGGCGTTCGATTCACCAGACCAGAAATTCCGCACATTATACGGTGTTTTCTAGAAATTTATATCCATTCCCATGTTTGGTTAATACCGCACCATATCCTGCACACAATTCTACTTGGCTTACCATCGGAAGACATAGATCGTCTAATTCTGCCGTAATTAGTATTTTTACAACTGTTAAGGAAATAAAAGGCAACAAAAACTCGCTACCGCGCATAAAGCGACTACCGTAGTGACTTACATAACCCTAATCATAATATAATAATGAACACGTTACATCTACGAAATTGGAGAGTTAGAATGGATACAGCTTCAGTAAATAATATTCTACACGTAATAGCCTACGCGTAATATTTGTTAAAGATTACGAACGATAATTAAAACAACAATCATTCACGCTGAGCGCATCGTATTATACAGTAAAGATCCCTTCAAAACACCGTTTAGCAACATACACTACTAAAAGAACGAATACATTTTTGTATGAATCGCGGAAGCTATTGCACGAAGCGTATGAAGGATATCTAAGGAAGTGTACGTCGTTTGTAGTAGCACAAAGCCAAATCATAGTCATTCTAACAAAAATCAGTCATCAGCATACCCAGTTAATATTACAAAAAACGCACAGTCTGAAACATCTTCTGTAAAAGTTACACAGTTGTAAATTAGCAGGAGAAGTGAAAGACCTATAAAAATGAAAATATACGACCTCAAAGAATTCTGTATCATTGAGTAACAGCCTTCTTGATGATGGGTCGTGTAATAAGTTATACGTACTTGGGGAATTCTAATACAAGAATATTTCGGCAGAGATAATAAGTTAATTGTAACACATTTCAATTTGTGATGAAATATCTAAATATTCGTGAGATCTCAGAATCTTTGTACACCACTGCAATTGAAGATCTCGAATTTGCGGATAGGACGTGTGTCTCCGTGAAAGAACAGAAAAGGTCATCATGTCATTTCTGTGAAAGAAGAAAATATTCTCTTCATGGCAAATGACACTAAATTCACTGATTAACAAATTTTAAATTTTTGCCTATTCTCCGTATCGGGATATAAGGAAACATAGAATAATAATATTCTTGTTAATTTATGTTCCTTTTAAATATCTCAGCATTTGAGATGCGAGGGCTGATATCTCCCCTCATGGGGATCTTTAACGCGTCAATGGCTCTCTCGAATTTGAATACCCACAAATGCCAACTGACTGCACTGCGATTAGATCCCGCAACCTGGGCCAAGCAGCCAGACATAAATAATAGAACACCTAGCTAAGCGGGAGAGAGAAAGGCCAGTTCCTGCTGAAAAAAATAGGCACTTGCATTACACATAATGTGAACATAGAGGTCCAGGGTTACAAACAAGGATATAGTCTATTTAAGGCCACACTGTATATTATAAGAGATATAACAGAGTTGAAATATTCATAATAATTATTGTAAGAGAGTTGATTATTAAAAATATGAATGGAATCCTTCAGAATTATTCTTAGCAATTACAGTACATTCAAAAGTTACTAGGCTAACCGTATCTAATTTAAAAAAATTAGGTATACAGTATTTAAGGGGCAAGCAAATGAAACCCGAACACCCGCCATAAAACACATTCTGCACGAAAGGTGGCAACACCTTTGTTATGTATCGATACCGCCATCACTGTGGTAGAGGAACTGCATAGTGACAACACGCAGGTGCACACAGGTGTTGAGGTATGTATTTGTTGGTGCGCAGACTGCCCAGTGTGTTCGTCCAGCTGTAGAAATGGAGGCAAGCAAAGAAGAGCAAAGAAAAATTGATTTGTATTCTGGTGGTTGAGGGTGCTGGAATACGTCACATGTCTGCTGTGTATTGCAAACACGGCATGTACCGTACTTAACGAGTGTACACGAGTGGCATACGATATTCTGAGAAGGGCGCACATCACTGCAAGACAAAGCGCGTCCAAGACAGGCCCATCGAGCCATTACTCCTGATGTGATAGCGCGGATTGATGGTCTTATCCGGGAAAACCAACGAATCACGGAGGAAGAAATTCATGTTCAGGTCGGTATTAGCCATGGCTCCACGCATACCATTAGGCCTATCAAAGATCACTTGGATTTCCGCAAAATTTACGCGCAGTGGGTTCCGCATCAACTGACGGCGGGACAAACGATTGAGGCTAACGGACGGAATAATTCTGTTGCATGATAATGCACGCCCCCATACTGCCAATCTGGTGAAAGCAATGCCCCTGCGATTTGGCTGGGACACACTTCAACATCCTCCGTCCAGTCCCGATATTTTTCCTGGTAATGTTCACATCTTTGAAACCTGAAGAAAGGCATTCGTGGATGTCGGGTTCATTCGACGAGGAAGTGCAAGAGTGGGTGCGGCTGTGGATCCTACCTCTTTCTACAAATCTGGAATTGGTTGCCTCCTCTCCCAGTGGGATAAATGTATTAACACTCTGTTAACTACTTTTGAATAAAGCCATAACATGGTCTTGTAGTAGCGGGTGTTCGGTTTTCATTTGACTGCCTCTTATACTTTAAGAACAGAATTCACCTGTCGCACGAACAGGTTAATTACACATAGGTTTACGGTCACAAGTAGGCAGCAATTAGCTTTCTGGATTTGCATGCACAGAATCTATAATTTTTGAAAGCTGGACTCAATAAACAACACCACAATATTTAACACATGACTCTCATTCATAGCACGAAAAGAGGTACATTCACTACGCCATCAGATGCAATTCATTTATGGCCAATTATTTTTCTTATGTATGCCATCCATACTTATAATCAATGGGCTGAAATATTAGGCGCCAGAATTGATTCCTAAAATATAGGCTCAGTGAGGAATATTTTCACATCTATCACCTTCAATAAGAATTAAATGTAAAGGGATCAGTACCGATAAATAATTAAGAAATCACACGCTCGCTAATGAGATCGTTGCTCAAACTCATCACATAGTGTTTCGTTGGGACCGGTTCACTAAGTTACGAGTGCAAAAAGTACATTCTTAAAATCAGCTTACACTAAAGAATTATACGTAGTTTGGAAATCACAAGTACCAATTCACTGTACAATATTTCGGTGAGAACGATTACGTTCCAAGTTACAGCCTTATTTTTCGGTTCTTCAACATCACGCCATCCACAATCAACGAGTTTTGTATTTACGAAATTATTTCGTATATTTTACGAGGGCAGCACAATTAACATTTAAAACCAGTAAATAAAAATGGACTCCAGTTTCATCGTACCATGATTCTCTACGATCGACTGAATATGTTTTAAGAACTGGTGTATAAATTCACAAGACTTCTATATAGGATATGCTACTGTCACATGATCTCACAACAAACAAGAGAAATCAATTGATATTACTACAGAGAGTTTGTTTTATATGCGACGGGGAGTCTCGCTCGCCCGCTCGCCCGCCTTGAAAGCCAGTCTCCCGCCAGGCACTTTGTCGTAATGCGGCGCTCGCGCGACACTGAGCCACTGAGTATAGGAATTTGTACTTACCTAGTTCACAGCTGGTGCTGAAAATGTTCAGCATTCTCTGCTACACACTGCTGGCACCTCTTTCTGAAGTTCCTCAGCACCGATTGACTCTATTTCAGCTGTAAGTTAGTCTTTAAGCTCATTGATAGTGTGACGGTTTCTCGCATACGCTCTATTTTTAAGCGTTCCCCACAGATAAAAGTCACATGGTGATAAGTCTGGGCTTCGCGGAGGCCACACGTTCCAACGTATAATCCTCGTACCGAAAATGCGATGCAATTCTGTCATGGATGCTTCGGCAGTGTGAGCAGTGGCCGAATCTTGTTGACAATAAGTTGACAATCGCTCTCCTTTAGTCAGCTCATCAAAAAATTAGTCATGGATCACATTCAAGTTCACATTTAAGTACAAATTCCTATACTCAATGACTCAGTGCCGCGCGAGTGCCGCAATACGGCAAAGTGCCTGGCGGGTGACTGGCTCGAAACGCGGGCGAGCGAGGGTCCCCGTCGCATATTAAACGAACTCTCTGTATATCCCTACTCCAAATTTAATACTATTTTTGAGTGTCTAAGATACCGAACACAGTAGCTCAAAACCAACCGACACATCGTCAAGGAGAGGAAACTAAGATCAATTTGGGCCACTAAATATCAATCCTCAATAGCTGATTACGTTCCTATGTTATTATTTATAGTAGTATTATTACGCGAGTTCATACGATATACGATATTTTCATTGTCTCTTCTGTTCAATCCATTCCAGATAGGTCCCAGAAACCTCTGTAGGCGATGTCTCAGATAGATACAAACCATTACCCACGTCCTGGAAGTTTGCCCGCATGGATAGGTTCGATAGGTTCTGCGAAACGCCAGCCAGCTTGCCAGGAAGAAGCACTCCACAGTAGGATTCATAATAGATCAACTGTCTACTTTGAGAGCTACAGCCTGCTTACAGCCAGCCATAGAAAAACAACAAATCTACGAACCTACAAAATTCCAATTACCGGATAAAGTACAACCTGATCTACACAATGGTCATCGGTTTTGATGGTTCGAGCGTGCGGAACCATCCCGGGGCACCTCGCAGAATTTTGAAGAACATTCTCCCCGGACCCTTGAGTTGTAAAGAAGATCCCAGTGATAGACCTGAAAGGATCCACCTCCATCTTCCTTAATCACTAATACAGAGGATAATTAACAATCATTTCAAAACATTTCAAAATGTTTGATGCCTTTCTTTTGCAAACTCCAATAGCGAAGAGTATAGAGTACTTAGCATTTCAAGCAACCGACACATTTGGGAAGTACAGGGACAAATAAAGTTCACATATCGATGGCCCAGTTCAATACAGCAATAACTCAAAAAAATGCTATTTTGAGTTATTGCCTCCTAGCCATTGGCCAAAGGCCTGTTTATCATTTCAATAGTGAATCAAGTCAAAATCCACAGTATCCTAGCTACAAAAGCGTATACCCCTATTTAGAATGTTATTGTTATTCATTTGAGACTAGTTCAATACTAGTTTCCACCCAGAAACATTTTGAGTTGGTTCTGTATAGAATTCCTAGTTTGAAATTATTTTCAAATTATTGCGTTAAAATTGAATCAGATGAATATAATTATGTTCAAAATACCTGAAAGTGTGGAACATTAAGCTGCAGTGGATCCAAGTATAGCTATCATTAATGACTCCGATGGGGATAAGATTTCAAAATACGCTTCAGTGTTAACCACAAATAATAAGGTTGGAGAACTATGAGAATGTTCCGATTTTGAATTTGATGATTATAACGACAAAGAATATGTACGGTACCTGAAAGTGATAAGAGCTCCGATAGAAGTGACATTTCTGAAAGTGAAGCCATTATTGTGCATACTAGGATAACATAGCAGAAAGTAGTGGGCATGGAAATAGGGTTGAAATTAGAAATAATGAAGCAAAGGCGTACAATATAAAAGACAGAGAGAGTATTCCTGGGAGGAATCAACATGAGCATAATAAAACAGAAAGTTTAGGAACAGATGGATGTAAAAAAAGTAGAAAACGCATACGTCAACCAGAAAAATGGGCTAAAAATGATGCTAAAAACGAAGATATTAAGATGAGAGCTACATAAACGTATTGGGTGATGTTGTTCCCAGTAAAACCTTAAAACCCCGTTGTACTGCTTAAGTGTTCTAGTAGAATTTCTGAAGAAGAAGGGAGGGCTCTTCACTACAATTACTGGAAAATAGGAAGCATTGATCGACAAAAGGAGTATCTAACACGGTGTATGAAAGTAATACAGCCTATAGAAGCTTACAAGAAGTTGGACAGCAATCGATCATTGAACTAAGCTTATTATTTAGAAATGAAAGGTGCGAAATTCATGGTATGTAAGTTGTTTTTTCTTATGACATTAGATTTAAGCAGCAAGATGATATTTCCTACCTGTAAAAAGAAGAATGATGGTGTGATTGAACCGATAAACGAGGATGCTGTGGAAAGAGAGGGAGCAGCTATTAAAACTCATATTGAATCACTTCAAGGTGTTGATACCGGGTGAGTTAGCCGTGGTCGTTACGGCATGACTGCTGGCAGTCGCTCACATCCGGGAGGCGAGGAGTTTCGAATCCCCCCGCCGGCAACCTTGAAGATGGTCTTCTGTGGTTTCCCATCTTCCTTCCAGGCAAATGCCGGGGTTGGTCCCTAACTATAGGCCACAGCCGCTACCTTCCAACTCCTCGTCCTTACATTCCTACTTTCCTCCCCAACGGTACTTGCAGCTCACCCATTGGGTGTCCGTTTCAAAGCAGCTACAAAAACTGGCGAGCCGAACATGTCCTCGGACACTCCCGGCACTAAAAGCCACACGCTAAAAAAATGTGTTGATTCTCATTATTGCTGTGCGTGTTCTACAAAGAAGTATTTGGATGGAAGCCTTACACTAGCAGCTATGTACCGTATGTATGTCAATAATTCATGTAAAGAGAAAGGACAACCATTTGCAAAATTGAGTATGAATGATAATATTTTCAATACGGAATATAACATTGGTCCTTTCTTGACAAAAAAAAAGCAATGTTCACAATTTGAATGCCAAAGAAATTCTTCCCATGAAGAGAAAACTACAAAACAATAAAAATTTGACAGACACCTGCTTGAAAGGAACTTAAGTGGATCATAGATAGAAAATGATTTAAAAATGCTCAAAGCAAACCAAGTATTTAGATTTGCTACTTTGAATTACTAGCTGTCATATCTTTACCTTGTGGAGATCTTACTACAAATGACGACTATCATGCTACATTACTGTGAAAAAAGGGTCCTCCTACTTATTGCATGAAGGTGTTGCTAAACGAGGAGCAAATGACATTGCAAGCTTTTGAACAAATGCTTCGAAGAATGTGAGGCAGAAGGTATGATGTTTTATGATGACAATTGTGTTGGCCAAAATAAAAATACATTTTCGGATTTTCTGTTCATGTTTCATGTACTGAACTCTGCAACCAATTTTGAAGTTTCTAGTAGTCGGCCACACCCAAAATTAGGGTGATAGTATGCACGCCCTGATTGAACGCTCTAAAAAGAGAACTTTAAATGGAGGGTCAATTTATATTCCTTCTCAAATGGTTCCAATAATAGGGCTAGCAAAAACCGAAGGGCATCCTTATAAAACTGTTGAAGGGTCAACTGATGACTTCATCGATGCTAAAGGTCTCCAAGAAAGTTTGGGTAACAATTTCAAAGTAAGTTGTCTCCTGGAATGACATGTGTGTCATAAGAGTTGAAAAATCAGAACCATATGTGGTGTTTTACGAAGCATCATACACACAAAAGGAATACAGGAAGATGAACATACAGCACAAGGTAGGGAATATCATCCCTCAGTTCAAGAAGGCTTATAATCAACCACTTGCAATATCTAAAGCGAAGAAGGATGATCTCATTTCTTTGCGTAAGTCCAACAGCATTTCCCACCAATATTGGCAGTTCTTCGAAACTTTAAATTCCGAATAAACACTGAGTTTTTGATTCCAACTTTGACTTACTGTATATGTACAGTTATTCGGATAACTTGATGCACAATAATTATTTGAAACAGTCATATATGAGTTAGCCGTGGTGGTTACGGCATGACTGATGGCAGTCGATCACATCCGGGAGGCGAGGAGGTTCGAATCCCCCCGCCGGCAACCTTGAAGATGGTCTTCTGTGGCTTCCCATCTTCCTTCCAGGCAAATGCCGGGGTTGGTCCCTAACAATAGGCCACAGCCGCTACCTTCCAACTCCTCGTCCTTACATTCCAACTTCCATCCTTCCCTCCCCAACGATACTTGTAGCTCACCCATTGGGTGTCCGTCTCGAAGCAGCTACAAAAAACTGGCGAGCCGAACATGTCCTCGGACACTCCCGGCACTAAAAGCCATACGCTAAAAAAAATAAAAATAAAAAAATAAAAAATAAATACAATCGTTTATAAAGAAAATACTGTGTAATTGCAATTAAAATAATAATAATAATAAATACATTTTTATAGATATCTATTTTTGTCTTTCTTGCAGCAACAACTAAAAATCCTTTACAAATCAGACTACTTATACCAGTTCAATACGGCAACAACTTCGAATATTCAAGATAATACGATATTTCGGAAAATGTTTAAATATTAACATGGCACCAAATAATTACTAGTAATTTCAACTAAACAATGTAATAAATCCAGATTGTCATCCTTAAATTCCTGATTATTAGAGCAAATAACAGGCCAGTGAAGAGTTTTAAACGCCATTATCTCAAAAGTATGTTTTTTGAGTTGTTCCTGTATTGACCTGGGCCATCGATATAACAAATTTCATTTCGTGCGTGATAGCGTAGGCTAGTTATTTATATGGGAGTAACGCTTGAAATCTACGCTACCGTACATTCCGCGATGAGGTAATAGATTTATTTCTGCAGAATTAACATGAACGCCTTCATTAAATTGAAGATCTACAATTCAAAATTACATTTGGGAACATTTAACACATAGCAGAACTAAACAACAAGTTCCGTGACGAACTAAAGAGCCTACTTTTCTTAAAATTTAAGATTCATGCCAATGACTAAACTATATGGACCTATCTAGAATAATGACGAAATATTTAAAGTTGGTAATATCGAAATTTCTAATTAGTTCGAAATATACCTGGCATAATGTAGCCTAATAGAGCACTACTGTTGGCAGCCCTGATGACTGAATATATTCTTTGTTCCATCTCTTAAGGTACTGTACCCGTTTAAACCATTTGAGCTGCTTGTCGTATCCGAAGATCAGCTGGATTGTAGAATCTCGAGGTCCCCGGCTCAAAAACCTGGAAATCCTACCAACAATAGCTAAATGGGGAGTGCACACTTTCTAAGATCATGTTTTGGTAAGGCAAAATGGGCATATAAACTAAATAAACGAAGAGCTCGAGATACTAACTATTCTCGGTTAAGTGGGCGAAATTAGTGGTTCAATAAAACCTCAAATGCACCAAAACATAATCCTTCTTCATAACTTATATAAATCATCAACACGCAGTTACAAATTTAACAAATAAATTTATTAACGAAGTGATAATAAATGAAATCAATTTAGTAAATATTTTCATAATAATTACTTATAATCCGCAAATGATTCTGCGAAAATTCCTATATTAAGATTCTGAAATTAAATTATCGTCCCATGGACGTTAGAAGTACACCACTTCTTAAATAATATTAAATAAACAAATTATGAATCAGCTGTTTGCATAACAGCTCTTAAATTTTACTCTTGTTCCCTAGTAATATATGAACAAAGATCGATTTTAATACATCCAATGTCTTCCCATGACATTTCTACTTGCTATTCCAATGTACTCCATTGGTAAAATTAATAGAAATTAATTTTATACTGATCTTCCATGAGATCACCTTTACACAACAATAAACAACCTCACTGTATTTAAAGAACGTCGTCGCGTTCTTTAAACGTCACTCCAATTTATGGTTTAAACGTTTAAAACATTTAAGTATATTAAACTTTTGTTTAATTGTCAACTAAGGTTCCCAAAATTATTTAATGATTAATGGTAGAAATTATTATTAAATAATTTAATTAAAGACTATTAATATTTCCAAATTATTAATTAGTTTGTAAAATGTTCGTTATTTAAATGTTTATTAATTATTAGAAATAATTATTAATCATTTTAATCCAAATAATAAACCATATTATTATTATTGTTTAGGGTCAGATGTTTATTAAGAAAGTTATTCAGTTAACTTTATTATATCGTTAAATTCCCCTAGTTATTAATAGTATTGTATTTAAATATTGTTAACACATATCTTATGTTATTTACATAATTCGTGATGATTCTCAATCATCCAACCTTCCTTCTCTGGTTAAATACTGACAATTCCAAATTTTTATGCTCTTAAATAAAGTATCACTGTTACATTATCGCTATCATCATAGTAAAGATCTTTCGTTTCATAATTGGGCATACATACATCGCCGAACGGTTAAGTTAAGCTTATATAATTAATGTCTTATCCTTGATAATATCTTAATAATGATTAACAACATTTTCACTTTCAATCCGTTTCCCAAATATTTTCCGCCAATAGAACTAATCAATTCAACTGAGAGTCGTTTTACAACAATACTGGACAACTAAGGTCTTACTTAATTCTTTACTGTAATGTATTTACTTATAATTTTCAAATAAACGCTCACAATGCGTATAATGACCTTCCCTTCTCTAATAGACTGAACAAATATCCACAGAATATTTAAACAACAACTTCTCTCAATTACATACGTAAATTCCGTATAACATTTTCCTCAGCTTGATATTACACAAATATAGCTGCTATAATTCTTTACTTCGATCTCTTAATACAGTATTCTGCCATAACAACTTATTAAAATTGCATATAATGCCTTGCTTTCATAATAAATTCGCTTATAATAATTACAGCGTATAACTCTTTCAGATGTTGTGAAAATACATAAAAATCGACTCTATTAAACAGTGATGACGTAATGGTTTACTAGTATAAGTTACTTTAGATTTCAAATAATTGTTGTTAACATTTAATAAATATAAACATTCGTTACTTCTCTCTGGTCTTTCCAAAATATTGCGTTAATGCAATTAAAGTCAATAACAATCTCCAAGAGTGTTGTAAAATTCCGTAGAATCCTCAAACGTGCTGATTCGTCCGAGCAGATAAGATCTCTCAAATAAAATAAGATAATTTATCCACAGATAAATTATTATTAATTATAACTGGCTAAAGTGGAATGTCCAAATAATGTTTCATCCTTCCACCAATTCAAAATGTTTAATTAAATAATTACTTGAACGAAGTCAGACTTGAAGATAACTATAAAGTCTTGGAAATGTCCAAATGATAATTCATTTCCAAATATGCATTCCTTTCAAAGTCTAAGTTGCTTGGGTAAAGTACTACCATTTTCTAGAATATTGAATAATATCCAATAAAATTCCAATAATATTCCAATAATGTTCAATAAACTTCAATAAAATTCCCAATGAAATTCAATAATATACAATAAAATTCAAATAAAATTCAATAAAATTCAATAAAATTCCCAAAGATACGTGGATCGAAAGAAATTCGATAAACGAAATTACTAATAAAATGAGCTTAAATCTCATTACCTATAAGTCAAAAATCCGAATGTTACTATCCGAAAATATTACTAAAAGAAATTTAAGGTTTAAATGTCGAATACGGAAAAACAATTTCTGGGCTTAAACTATTTCACACGCAACAAAATAATTTATCGTTGAAATGGTGTCATGCTCTCTAATATTCTAGTCTACAACTATCTACTGACAAACCAACAGCTACTAATGAGGATAACTTTTTCTACCTTGCGATGACATCTTGTAGAAGAAGTATGGAGAGAATTACTGACGTCACCAGCAATTCCACACTTACTAATCTTCATCCTCATTCTTGGAAAAACTGCCTTGCCACGACCCGAACCTTGCTCCCCGATCGTCACTCTCCCTGGCTGGCTTCGAACACGGAGCTCGCCTCGATCATCGGAACTGCAAGAATCCCCCATTCTCGAAGTATAATGGACTGCTTCGCTTCGAGTCTGATAATATCTAGTCATGACGCGGTAATCAAGTTCCATCTCGCAACGTTGGAATGTAGCCTTGAAGTTGTTACACCACATCTTATAATTTTAAGATTAATTCTGGTTGCCCGGTATCCCAATTCGGCATTGTAACATCACGTTCCCTGCGCATGACTTGGCTTAAAACATGTTCACTACTGCGTTAAACTCAACGTTAACTGTTCCCCTTAACGCTTGCATGTCGAACATTTCGATAAAAAGCTTGCCACTACTCGACTTGCAATAAATGAGAGCTGCTGTCTTACAAATGTTAGCACAGGCAGATAACGGGACTTGCCTTCTCGCTTGTATAGCTGACACGCACCAAGCGAAACGTGCTCGTATAACGAAAGTGCTTTCAACAAAGAAAACTATCTTATTCTTTCGAATATCGCCTTGAAACTTTCATATAAAGTGCACACGATGTTTCTCTTTAGTTTAGTCAAACTCTCAATACTAGTTTCACACGAGAATTGATACTATGACGATATTCGGTTTCCCACATCTTCACCGGACTTCCCATGTTAATGTTTGACCGATGGAACAGCCTTCATCGCCGACAAACTATCTTCGCATGACCCTAATCTCGCACACGCTAAATTCAGGAACTCAATTGTCGCAGGTCCGCTCTGCTTGACACCTCCACACAAAAGACCTCGATCAGCGGCGCGTCCCCACGCACCTCAAAACCAATCGCATGGCGCCTCATGAGAAAGAGCGGCAATCCAATCATTACTTATAACTTCTTACAGGATTATCAAACTTCCATCTCTGGGTGACTATCACAAATCCTTTTAATTTAGATCCTTTCTCAATAGTTTTAAATGTGCAGATTCTCTCTTCTTTAATAAATGGCAGTTCATAAATCGACGAAGCTTCTCATCAAGCCCGCTCATGTCTCCTTCCTTCACTGCTTCTGGCAATTGGATTAGCCAATCAACGCATTTCTCTTCGAACTCTACAAGTTGCTATGGGCAGCCTAGCAAAAATACTATGCAGCATTGCCCTAGAGCGGCTTCTCTTCGCCATTTTGTTGTTGTCCAACACAACCTGAAGCTTCCTCCTGTATTAAAATTTAAAAATTTCGTATTTCCTCCAAAAATATCGCAATCTTCCCCAAATTTCACCAAAACGTCCTAAATAGCATCCTGTCCATCCTGAATCCTTTAGAATTCGAGTTCATTTTCCCCTTAACGCTTGAATCAAAGCCTGACCAATGCTTTTATTCGGGTTCCATAAAACAAACCTTGAAATAGAATTCTAAATTCGTTTGTTAATCCACTCTTTCATAAAACTTCTTCATCTTGGTATTAAATCTACCATATCTTTCTCTAGATTTGTCATCTCCTCATCTCCATTCTTCTGGTTCTTCTTTGTCCTCAGTTCGGTAAAAAAAAATCTCATTAATCGTGACATTGTGATACGACAAGTGACCTTTATTTAATTGCGCTTTGTAATTGGAGTTTTTTTTTGTTCAGGGGCTGTTTCTTCAGCTCTTCCCTGTTGACTAGTGCCTGGTTTAGGGTCAACTTCACTCCTGTTGTTATTTCTGGAATCTCGAGTTGTATTCCCCTGATTAGCGTTTCTAATGTACTCCTGACCTTCACGATACCTCTCATTATACTGCTGTCTAGAAAATACATCATCGTTATAGTTTTTATAGCGGCTATAACCTCTATTGTTTCGATTATTCTGATCATTTCGTTGGTTGGAGTTGTAGTTCCTATAATTGTTGTTATTATAGTTATTGTTATTGCGGAAATAACCTGTCCTTCTGTTATTTTCTCCATTTCTACGCTCCTCTTGCTGGTAAGGTCTGCCTTCTCTGAATCGGCGGTACCTTGGTTCATACCGTCTGTCTCTAAAGTAACTGTTCCTATCAGGACCTGATTTAGTTTGAACTTGATTCGCTACTTCTTCCGTTTGTTGGGTCTGATCAATGACTATCGTATTCACCTCTCTACTATCCTGCCTGTTTTTAGGAATTACGTTAGGCATGGAGCTTGTGTAGTCAAGTCTACGAAGTAGTTCATCCATTTTGGCAAGATCATTGACTCCTGACGATATTAAATTACGTCTGACATCGACCGGAAGCTGCCTAGAAATAGCTTCTATCAATTCTGTTTGTGTCAAAGGGGGTTGAAGATAACGTAGTTTCGCTAATTGCATATTAAAGAAATCAGCGTACTTAGTCGGGAGGGTACCTAAGTATTTCTTAGAATAAACCTCCGCTCTCAAGTCTTGCTGTCTTTCCACACTCCAATATCTTTTGATTAGAGCTTCGGCAAATTCCTCAAAGTCTCCGAACGTATACCTGAATGCACGATACCACTCCAAAGGTGATCCCTCGAGATAGCGTTCCACGATACGCATTTCTCTATCTTGAGATATATGATTTTCATAAAAATAATCACGGAGATGCTTAACGAACTCAATTGGTGTAAGACCATCTTTATCATTAAATTTTCGTGGTTTTTCTTCAAAATTTCTAATGATAGTGACATTAGATGCTCTGTTCGAAGGGTGTACCTGTCTTAGGCTTCCTATCCCAAAATCATTCTCTCCTATATCTATATCTTGTTGCATCGAAAGTCCTATCGGAGTTTGTTTCGCTCTAACATCTCTAATTTCATCTTCTAATCGTGTCATCCTAGCTTGATCTGTTTCCTTTACTTCGTTTTCGGTCTCGACCTGATTTCCTATGCATTCCTGAATCTCCTTCCTAAGTTCATCCTTTAATGAAATCTTAATAGCTTCTGCCGTCAATGCATCGCCTAAGTTAATATTTTGAATGCCCCTTTTAATTTCCTCAAGCTCAATTAACCTCCTTTCCCTATCTTCCGTCAAGTCATTATCTATTCGATTCACTTTATCCCCTAAAGACTTAGTTTCATTCGTTTCTCTATCGAGATCTGCTCTTACTCCTGACATCTCATCACTTTGAGTTTTCTGTACAAGATTGATTCTTTTAATTAAATCCTCCCTAGCATCAGAAACATCCTTATTTAATCTAGCTTCAGTTGAAACTATCTTAGTCTCCATATCACGTTTGATGCTTGAAACATGATCGGAACTGAGTTTCTTCCAATCATCTTTCAATGCTTCCAAACTTTTTTTGACAATATTTTCCACATCTACATCAATTCCATCTTTCAACAATTTACTGTGATCCTGTACTTGTGTTTTCAAACTGTCAACAACTATTTTAAGTTCTGTTAACCTCATGTTAGTTTGTGATGTGTTTCCCTCAGCTTGTTGTTTATTGGATTCCCATTCTTTTCTGATTTCAGTCTGGAAATTCTCATTACTTGTTTCTAATTCTTTAAACTTGTGTTGCATGTTGGACTCAATTCCACTTAATCTTGATTGAACTTGTTCTGTGTTAGTTTGTAAATCGACGGTGTTGTTCTGAATTTTAATGACTCTTTCTTTGAGTAATGTAGACTCATCCTGGGCCTTTCTAACATCTCCCTGTATCCTGTCAACATTACTCTGTATCTTGTCAACATTACCCTGTATCTTGTCGACTGTGTTTGTGACTTGTGTAGAACTAACTTGCAATTTATTAACATCGCTGCAAACGGAAGTAGCACTGCTTTGTAATTTCTCCAAAGACTCTTGTAATTCACCTAGATCTTGTTTAATACTGTCTTTAACACTTTCCTTTACTGTGTCAGCAATGTTTTCTACTATAGTGTCCCTAACACTTTCTTTAACAGAATCTACCTCTGTTTTAACGCTTTCAATTACAGATTCTTTAATAGTGTCCCTACTTTTCTCTACTTCTTCCCTAACAGACTTAAATTTCTTTTCAGCGTCCTCTTTAACACTCTTAAAACCTTTCTGGGTGTACGTGCGAACACCTTCCACATCTTTTGTCAGATTGTCCATCTTATTTTGGACATCTGAAAACATCTTATATACTTCTTCAATCTTCATTGCCATTGCAACAATTACAAATATTTCAACTGCTACGGGAACATGACATACACTGCAGAACTAGAACACCTAAGAGCAACCATTTTCAACTTAATATTTGGGAATTTTATTGTTTATTAGACTTATGCTAAACCCTATAGTAATTCTGTTAATGATTCACTTAAATCATGAAGTCCTAATTCTATTATTATTAATTAATTTTGATCATTTACGTTACATGACTGTGACTGAAATGTCAACAACCGGATTATCAAACCATCAGATTTAGATTATAAGTCAGCTTTCTGTTTCTCGACTTATTCTTCCTTACACAGGATTTCTTTCAATCTAATCTTCCAAAATTAAAACAATTGCACCCAATCACGCCCAATTAAGCCTCAACAAGCCTAATCGTGCCTGACGTCACAAAATACGTCGCTACGAACCACAATTCGAGCCAAAACGTTGGGCTGCCATTTAATGTGTACCCGTTTAAACCATTTGAGCTGCTTGTCGTATCCGAAGATCAGCTGGATTGTAGAATCTCGAGGTCCCCGGCTCAAAAACCTGGAAATCCTACCTACAATAGCTAAATGGGGAGTGCACACTTTCTAAGATCATGTTTTGGTAAGGCAAAATGGGCATATAAACTAAATAAACGAAGAGCTCGAGATACTAACTATTCTCGGTTAAGTGGGCGAAATTAGTGGTTCAATAAAACCTCAAATGCACCAAAACATAATCCTTCTTCATAACTTATATAAATCATCAACACGCAGTTACAAATTTAACAAATAAATTTACTAACGAAGTGATAATAAATGAAATCAATTTAGTAAATATTTTCATAATAATTACTTATAATCCGCAAATGATACTGCGAAAATTCCTATATTAAGATTCTGAAATTAAATTATCGTCCCATGGACGTTAGAAGTACACCACTTCTTAAATAATATTAAATAAACAAATTATGAATCAGCTGTTTGCATAACAGCTCTTAAATTTTACTCTTGTTCCCTAGTAATATATGAACAAAGATCGATTTTAATACATCCAATGTCTTCCCATGACATTTCTACTTGCTATTCCAATGTACTCCATTGGTAAAATTAATAGAAATTAATTTTATACTGATCTTCCATGAGATCACCTTTACACAACAATAAACAACCTCACTGTATTTAAAGAACGTCGTCGCGTTCTTTAAACGTCACTCCAATTTATGGTTTAAACGTTTAAAACATTTAAGTATATTAAACTTTCGTTTAATTGTCAACTAAGGTTCCCAAAATTATTTAATGATTAATGGTAGAAATTATTATTAAATAATTTAATTAAAGACTATTAATATTTCCAAATTATTAATTAGTTTGTAAAATGTTCGTTATTTAAATGTTTATTAATTATTAGAAATAATTATTAATCATTTTAATCCAAATAACAAACCATATTATTATTATTGTTTAGGGTCAGATGTTTATTAAGAAAGTTATTCAGTTAACTTTATTATATCGTTAAATTCCCCTAGTTATTAATAGTATTGTATTTAAATATTGTTAACACATATCTTATGTTATTTACATAATTCGTGATGATTCTCAATCATCCAACCTTCCTTCTCTGGTTAACTACTGACAATTCCAAATTTTTATGCTCTTAAATAAAGTATCACTGTTACATTATCGCTATCATCATAGTAAAGATCTTTCGTTTCATAATTGGGCATACATACATCGCCGAACGGTTAAGTTAAGCTTATATAATTAATGTCTTATCCTTGATAATATCTTAATAATGATTAACAACATTTTCACTTTCAATCCGTTTCCCAAATATTTTCCGCCAATAGAACTAATCAATTCAACTGAGAGTCGTTTTACAATAATACTGGACAACTAAGGTCTTACTTAATTCTTTACTGTAATGTATTTACTTATAATTTTCAAATAAACGCTCACAATGCGTATAATGACCTTCCCTTCTCTAATAGACTGAACAAATATCCACAGAATATTTAAACAACAACTTCTCTCAATTACATACGTAAATTCCGTATAACATTTTCCTCAGCTTGATATTACACAAATATAGCTGCTATAATTCTTTACTTCGATCTCTTAATACAGTATTCTGCCATAACAACTTATTAAAATTGCATATAATGCCTTGCTTTCATAATAAATTCGCTTATAATAATTACAGCGTATAACTCTTTCAGATGTTGTGAAAATACATAAAAATCGACTCTATTAAACAGTGATGACGTAATGGTTTACTAGTATAAGTTACTTTAGATTTCAAATAATTGTTGTTAACATTTAATAAATATAAACATTCGTTACTTCTCTCTGGTCTTTCCAAAATATTGCGTTAATGCAATTAAAGTCAATAACAATCTCCAAGAGTGTTGTAAAATTCCGTAGAATCCTCAAACGTGCTGATTCGTCCGAGCAGATAAGATCTCTCAAATAAAATAAGATAATTTATCCACAGTTAAATTATTATTAATTATAACTGGCTAAAATGGAATGTCCAAATAATGTTTCATCCTTCCACCAATTCAAAATGTTTAATTAAATAATTACTTGAACGAAGTCAGACTTGAAGATAACTATAAAGTCTTGGAAATGTCCAAATGATAATTCATTTCCAAATATGCATTCCTTTCAAAGTCTAAGTTGCTTGGGTAAAGTACTACCATTTTCTAGAATATTGAATAATATCCAATAAAATTCCAATAATATTCCAATAATGTTCAATAAACTTCAATAAAATTCCCAATGAAATTCAATAATATACAATAAAATTCAAATAAAATTCAATAAAATTCAATAAAATTCCCAAAGATACGTGGATCGAAAGAAATTCGATAAACGAAATTACTAATAAAATGAGCTTAAATCTCATTACCTATAAGTCAAAAATCCGAATGTTACTATCCGAAAATATTACTAAAAGAAATTTAAGGTTTAAATGTCGAATACGGAAAAACAATTTCTGGGCTTAAACTATTTCACACGCAACAAAATAATTTATCGTTGAAATGGTGTCATGCTCTCTAATATTCTAGTCTACAACTATCTACTGACAAACCAACAGCTACTAATGAGGATAACTTTTTCTACCTTGCGATGACATCTTGTAGAAGAAGTATGGAGAGAATTACTGACGTCACCAGCAATTCCACACTTACTAATCTTCATCCTCATTCTTGGAAAAACTGCCTTGCCACGACCCGAACCTTGCTCCCCAATCGTCACTCTCCCTGGCTGGCTTCGAACACGGAGCTCGCCTCGATCATCGGAACTGCAAGAATCCCCCATTCTCGAAGTATAATGGACAGCTTCGCTTCGAGTCTGATAATATCTAGTCATGATGCGGTAATCAAGTTCCATCTCGCAACGTTGGAATGTAGCCTTGAAGTTGTTACACCACATCTTATAATTTTAAGATTAATTCTGGTTGCCCGGTATCCCAATTCGGCATTGTAACATCACGTTCCCTGCGCATGACTTGGCTTAAAACATGTTCACTACTGCGTTAAACTCAACGTTAACTGTTCCCCTTAACGCTTGCATGTCGAACATTTCGATAAAAAGCTTGCCACTACTCGACTTGCAATAAATGAGAGCTGCTGTCTTACAAATGTTAGCACAGGCAGATAACGGGACTTGCCTTCTCGCTTGTATAGCTGACACGCACCAAGCGAAACGTGCTCGTATAACGAAAGTGCTTTCAACAAAGAAAACTATCTTATTCTTTCGAATATCGCCTTGAAACTTTCATATAAAGTGCACACGATGTTTCTCTTTAGTTTAGTCAAACTCTCAATACTAGTTTCACACGAGAATTGATACTATGACGATATTCGGTTTCCCACATCTTCACCGGACTTCCCATGTTAATGTTTGACCGATGGAACAGCCTTCATCGCCGACAAACTATCTTCGCATGACCCTAATCTCGCACACGCTAAATTCAGGAACTCAATTGTCGCAGGTCCGCTCTGCTTGACACCTCCACACAAAAGACCTCGATCAGCGGCGCGTCCCCACGCACCTCAAAACCAATCGCATGGCGCCTCATGAGAAAGAGCGGCAATCCAATCATTACTTATAACTTCTTACAGGATTATCAAACTTCCATCTCTGGGTGACTATCACAAATCCTTTTAATTTAGATCCTTTCTCAATAGTTTTAAATGTGCAGATTCTCTCTTCTTTAATAAATGGCAGTTCATAAACCGACGAAGCTTCTCATCAAGCCCGCTCATGTCTCCTTCCTTCACTGATTCTGGCAATTGGATTAGCCAATCAACGCATTTCTCTTCGAACTCTACAAGTTGCTATGGGCAGCCTAGCAAAAATACTATGCAGCATTGCCCTAGAGCGGCTTCTCTTCGCCATTTTGTTGTTGTCCAACACAACCTGAAGCTTCCTCCTGTATTAAAATTTAAAAATTTCGTATTTCCTCCAAAAATATCGCAATCTTCCCCAAATTTCACCAAAACGTCCTAAATAGCATCCTGTCCATCCTGAATCCTTTAGAATTCGAGTTCAGTACAGAATACAAAATTTGGTTGAAGTCCAATGGATAGCATGGAGGTTACATGCAGTTAGACATTGGATTTATCAGCGTGCGTAAAATCATGTTGGCAACAATGACATGCATGTGTTGGTAAGACATAATCTGAAATATTATGATCTATTGTTGTGCCAATTTTGGATAAAATCCATTTGTTGGTATAGAAGTTAATGGTATTTTAAAATTGGACCTATCAGCAGGCTTAGAATCATGTTGGCAGCACTGACGTATATTAGTTAGTCCAAATTAATCTAGAATGTCAGGTACTATACGTGCGCAAAGTTTAGAGCTGTTGGCTTGCATACTTTCTGATATATTGATATTAGGGTAACAAAAATAGAGAAAGCATTTATTGACAGTTGGCAGCACTGGTTGCTCTTATGAATACGCATAGTCATATCTGCTATGGTACACATGGCACATACGAAATTTGGTTGAAATCCAAATGATAGTATAGAAGTTACAGGTATTTAAATTTGGATCTCTCAGCAGGCTTAGAATCATGTTGGTAGCACTGACGTATATAAGTTACTCGAAATTAATATAGAATGTCAGGCACTATACGCGTGCATAGTTTAAAGCTGTCGGCTTAAATACTTCCTGATATATTGGTATTTGGATAAAAGAAATTAAGAGCATTTATTAACAGTCGGCAGCCTTGGTGGCTCTTAAGAATACGCTCAGTCATATCTGTTTATGTACACATAGTGCATACGAAGTTTGGTTGAAATCCAATTGATAGTGTAGGAGTTATATGCATTAAAGAATTGGACCTATCAGTAGGCTTAGCCTCATTTTGGCAACACTGTCATGTATGGTCTCCTGAAAATTAAACTGAAGTTTTATTATCTATATGAAAGGCGTAGGGATGTGGCGACCCCATCGCCCAGTGGGAAACCACTGCAATCAGCCTCCCGAGTATTGGCGGGAAAACCATATATTTTTTGGGTAAGGAGGAAATGCCTACCCACAGCCAGATAACACCTCGAGGCAATTATTTCGGACTAAAAATCCGTTTTTCAGCTGCTGCCTTGCAGTGAGGCAGGGGACTGCCAAAGGCTAAGGGAGTAAACCCCGAAAGAAAATCCTCTCTAGCGTTAGGCCTAGCAAGTCAGCAAAGAGAGAAATGTTGTAATTGCTTTCAAAACTAAAAAGAGCCTCGGATACCAAACAACCCCTAAAGTGACTTCGTCTTTGCATAACTCAGCCAGGAATGAAGGCCAACAACCTGATGTTAGGCAGAGATATACAAAGACAAAAACCAGATTGAGACAGAACAAAACAAGGATTGGAACATTGAATATTGTGACCCTGACTGCTAAAGGTGAAGAACTCGTTGACCTCATGGAAAGAAGAAAGATAGAGGAACTAGGCCTGAGTGAAACAAAGTGGAAAGGGAAAGGTGTAAAATCACTACGGAAAGGATACAAGCTCTACTGGCATGGAAATCCGGAAGAAGCCCGTAATGGTGTAGCGTTCCTCATCAGCAAGAATGTAGATGCAGTTTCAGACATAGAATACACCAATGAGAGGATAATTAAACTGCGTTGGAAAACAAACAAAAAGATTTTGACCATTGTACAAGTTTATGCTCCACAGTCTGGATGTTCTCAGGAGGAGAACGATGCATTCCTTGAAGACCTAGAAGAACATGTAGAAGAGGATAATATAATTGTGATGGGGGATTTTAATGCACACGTTGGGGTGGAAAGACAAAGGTATGAAAATGTGATTCGCCCCAACGGATTTGGAAACAGAAATGCAGAAGGAGAATACCTATTGGACTTCTGCCTCAGAAATAATCTCATGATTAAAAATACATTTTTCAAGAAACAACCCAGTCACATAATCACAAGGTACAGCTGGGATGGGAAAGTGAAATCCCTAATTGACTACATTATCTCTGACAAAGAAGCTGGAACCCTAATCACGGATGTAAAAGTCCTCCCAGGAGAGTGCTTAGAGAGTGATCATAGACTACTAACTGCCACACTAAGAAATGTCCCAAGGGAAAAGATAAAACCAAGACGCATATCCAAGATAAAAGTTTGGAATTTAGAAGAGCCGGAGATACAGAAAAAGTATCAGAAGAAAATCAGTGACCACATCCCAAAAGATGAAATAAGAACAGGTCAAGAAGAGTGGAAAAGATTTAAAGAAACAATAGTTGGTGCTGCAGTAGAAATTGTTGGAAAAACAAGCACCAAAGTAAGGGAGAAAGAGATCCCCTGGTGGAACGATGCTGTTCAGAAAGCTATAAAAGAAAGAAATATAGCTAGGAAAGAACGGAACAAAGAAAACCAGAAGGATACAAACAAAAATGAAATCAGACTGGACCAACTGAACCAGAAATACAGAGATCTTAAACTGAAAGCGAAGAGATTAATACAATTGGAAAAAGAAAATAGTTGGACAGAATTCACTATGAAACTAGAAGAGGACAGCAGAAACAATAACAAGCTCTTGTACAGAATTTTGAAAAACAAAAGAAACCCTTTATGTGCCCGTTTAGACCGGAGTCCGCACGACCACATATGCATTTTACCAATAATCAGTCAGCACGAGAATCAAAATATCCCGGAGCGCCAGATGGGTTAAAGCAAATCGCAAAAACGACATCAAATTTATAAAATGCTTTGCTGATTTTTGGCTCAATGCAACAATAAGGATAGAAGGAGATTATATTGGGTGAAACACATCTGGTAAAATTATCTCAGTTTATTTAAAGTTAAAATCTGACTGCAAGAATAATGCTCAAAGCAGCATCATCCACGTGTGGCGATCCACACTCTTATTTACACACAATATACAGAAATCTTCCAAACACATTTGACAATCTTTTGAAAACACAAGTCCGATTGTTAGTCCTGTGGACTGTGTTCCAAAATTATTAACATTTTATTCCAGTGCAAAATGAATTGTCCATACTGGAAATAACGTCGATCACTGTTTGACTATTTACATGATATTAACACTCGTAGAATAAATGTTTATAGAATTTCTTAAACTTTCACTTGTTTACCAGTTTTCCAAAACATATCGTTGAAACTATTATTATCATCGTAGCAACACAAATTATTAACACATATTAACAACATCTGAAAAGTATTTGACCATTGAGCATAGCATCGAAGAACTGTGCGAAGCACAACAACAATTAATTGTTCTTCTGACATTAAACATTCGAGAAGTGACTCGATTATGAACTTCAAGTTCCAAACAAAATATATGATTTCTGAATCATCAACTTGATCAATAAATGGTTGAACCATTCAACTATTAGATTTTCCACTTGGGAACAATATTATAAAAATATTTATATTTATGGCCATTTTTAGCAACTTTTACAACTTGCAATTCTTCGACAGAATGCGGAAATTAGAATTGTAGTCTTATAATGAATTCATTTAGTTCATGGCACTAGGATTGAAAATATCCTTCAAATTATTCGTGGTTAAAGAATTATTTTAAATTGGCAGTGGCCCATTCTACTATTTGTGTAAGAACACAATATTATAACAACAACAACAACGGCAAAGGTCTTCCTCTTAAGAAGAATAAACTACTATCATGACAAATCCGGGTTCTAGCAAAATCAAAGTCTAAATGGAATTCGTAAACAAGGTTGAAATAAGAACTGATGGTTTCAAAGAAATAACCTTCGGGTTATTCATACGACGAAATGTGTGGCTCCAATACTCCTACTATAAACCTGAGCCATCGAACCTGCTATTTGATTGATGCTCGAAAAAACCTTCATTCCTGCGACTTAAACCTGCGCACCTGGGAATGGCATTTCAACTACTCCACACACATAAATTATCTTCCCAAAATTTATACAATAACTCAAGCCTCTGCTTGTTATCAACACTGGAAGATTAATAAACTAACAAGTTTATTTTATTTTACCATTCAGTTCAACCCGTGAATTTACCATACTCATGAAAAGCTTCATTTCACTTTCGAAGTGTATTTACGTCATGATTTTATATAAATACAACAATATCCTATTTGATACAAATATCATTTGCTTCCCGTTTCATGCCTCTCCGTGTTATATGAAACATATACTTTGCTCATTGCAAATATCAACTGTTCAACCAGAACTGCAATGTAGGTTGAATGCGGGCTTGCGCTAACCACTCTCCTTCGTAAAATCTCCTGTTCCAAACTAGAAATGTTTCAACTACTTCCTAGGCTCTTTCTCAATACATATGATTATTATAAAATATAATATCCAAGAATTATTTAGAAAAATTATAAAAATTATTATTATTATTATTAGTGGATTATTATTATTATTATTATTATTAATATTATTATTTCAAATATGTTTAATTATCATCTCATCATGTGAGAATCCACATGTTCGAACCTTCGAATATGGAAAAAATATCCATTCCTCAACAAAAATAAATTTAACTTTTACAGTTACATCGGCTGATTACCGTGATTTCCCAAAAATATGAAAAATTCAAATAAATGCTCAAAATGCTCGGTCATCGATCCTAAACTGTTCTGAGTGCTGAAAATGCTCAGAATAACTCTAACTAGTCTTGCGTAAATCATTACAAGCTTTAAATACGACGAAAAAAATGTGTTGGTCATCTGCAGAAAAATAGTTTGTTCCAATTAGCTAAGCATAATATAATTCAAATGTGGCTTACATTTCTTGATGTTCTTGAAGTGTAGTAAACCTGGTCTATACCAAATTTATCCGTAGACATGCCCTAGCGGACAAGCACGTATAATCCTTGTATCGGCCGCCATTGTAGACCCACAAATCGTCTAGTCAGACATAGTGGTGGTATCCTTCGACGTTTTAAATGACTGTGGTTCCATTTTAATATGGGCTTCTAACAAAGCCATAACAGTTTGTTTGAAAAGGGTCAGATCTAAGCGATCTCTTCTTAAATGTGTCAGTTGTAACATAACTCACTGTAATCTCATCAGTACAAGAAAAACATTGACAGTCTAAGCAGTTAACGGCTGTTCTGAAGATCGTTCCCTGGGCATGGTTTATCAAAATCACCATCTGCCATGCGCTAGACAACCTGCAGTTTCCCTTGCGTAGACTAATGAACGCCACCGTTATAGACTATTCTTCAATGTACTGACGGATCGAAGTGGTTAAATAGTTACAAAATATGAAAACTGACTTTAAATGGATTTAAACATCCAAGTATTAATTTACTATTGGACTGTGACAATATACTATTTTCTAGACCAAGTCTAGCATATGTCCTTTTGGAAATATAAGTATTTCCACCAATGTCTGTAGAAAAACAATCACCTCAGTGATTCTCCTCACCAGAAACTTACTAAGTTCCAACTCGTTTGCGCAGCACTTCTCGTGACTATCACGATTTGAAAAGTACTTCTTCGTAGAGGCGGCAACCATGTGCCTTGGCTCAGCGTAGACGCAACTTGTTCGCCAAGTGCTTGTGATGAATTGAGCTAACTATCCCTGCTCCAGCTTGCTTTTATACAAAAACGGTCAGGGTCACGCGTCATCGCCTGATATCTAGAAATCCTCATATCTCTTGAATCCCTGGTCCGATTTACTTGATATTAATTGCATTCTCTTTTATTTGGCCGTGCCAGTAATCTGATCCCAGTCTCAAGTCTCTGCTCCATAGTTAACTATTTAATCAATAAATAGTCTCCACCTCTGCTATGACTCGCTACGTCATTTACCATCCAACTATCGGTAATTTCCTTCGAGAGGCTTCGAGAAGCAATGTAGCGCGATATTCAAATATCTGAACTTTCAAAAGCGGCTACAGCCTTTCCCTTGATATCTAGGTGTCTGAAACTTGGAATACCCATTCCTAGATTTGGGCACATCCACCCCACACCTAGCAAAAAATAAAAATTGAAAATTTTTTATTTTTCCTATCTACACATTATATTATCTGGTTCTTGAATAATAGATCTTCAAATTCGATGCATTATAAGTTCCCACGATGTTACCAGTTCGTGTATTAGCTACTTCATAGCTTCCATTATTGTTTACTTCCACAATACGATAGGGTCCAGCGTAAAGGCTTGCAAATTTCGAGTACACTCGATTTTGCACGTCAGAGGGTGTAGGTCTTCTCACTAAAACAAGAGTTCCTACGCGCAAGGGTCTGCGAAAACGCTTTCCTCTCACTCTGCGCTCTCTCTTCTCAGCTTCAATCCTTAACTTGTCTAAAGCTAGAGTTTCCTTCATCTGACGACTTGGTTCAATCTCAGGTGGAATAGAGATGATTCGATCCCATAATCGTGTTGGTTTAACCCCATGATGTAGCAACATAGGAATCTGTCCAGTACTCTCATGAATAGTAGAGTTGATGGATTCGGATGCTAAAGAAAGAACATCCATCCATTTCCAATGCTCATTTGGACAATAGAGGCGGCAAAATTTTGCTATCTCAGCCATCACGCGTTCCGCTGGATTGCTCTCTGGATGTCTAATAGAACAAAACAATTGTCTAATCCCAAGATTATTCATGCTGGTTCGAAATTCTAATGATGTGAATTGAGGTCCACGATCTGATAAAAGGAATTCCGGTTTGCCTGCTTCCGGAATCACGCTGTCTCTAATTCTCTTCGCACAATACTTTGCGTTTGCCTTCTGAATTGGATGTAACATGGTGTATTTGCTAAAAACATCCATAGTCACCAAAATATATCGGTTACCTCTTTTAGACTTTGGGAGAGGACCATATAAATCAGTCGCGAAGACTTCGCAAGGCTTAGAAGGAATAATAGGCCTTGGTAATTCTCTCAATAATCTAGAATTATGTTTACTCCTTTGGCATAAGTCGCATTCTCGAATAGTGTTTCTGACAGTTTGTCGCATTCGCTCCCACGAAAATTTCTCTTGAATCATGTTGACTGTCTTATCTACTCCAGCATGACCTGCGATTCTATGTGCCATCCAAATAATGGGTTTTTGCAATCGTGGAGGTATCACTACTCTCAACTTCGTATGGTCGGGATCTGCAAACTTGTAGATTAAACCATCTAACATCATAAAATCTCTGGAAATTCTTTCAGTTTCCACAAAATCATCATCATTGGGATCCATGTTTCCCTGTAGAAAACGAAAAATGTTCCTAAGACGTCGGTCTCTCCTCTGGGATAAATGCAATAACCTTAACCTTCTCAAGGTATCTTCATCCTCCTGCGTCAGGTTAACTATTCTGGAAGTGAAAGTATTCAAAATTCTATCTTCTACTGTGAATTCGAAATTTTTTTTTTTCATTACCATTCCCCCGGGATTGTTGTGTTCTCGATGGACCTGGATCATTGGGCCTCTGCTCCACAAATTGCAAGTTATCTTGGTGTCTTGCTTCCAAATTTTTCCTCGTTTCCTTGTTAAATTCTTCGTTGGACTGACGAGTATCTACATTCCCTCTGTTATTATAGTTATTACCATAGGATCTTCTTTCCTGGTACCTTCCTTGAGTATCACGTGGTCTTCTCCATCGAGTGTTGTATCGATTACCACCATCTGGTCTTGCATATGGTTTGTAACTGTATCTGTTACGGTATTGGTTCCATCCTCTCGTATTGGAATCTTCCCTCGGCGATTTCTCTTCTCGCTCCTCTCGAATCTCTCGAGGTGTCTGAGAATAACTGTCAGCCATAACAGCATACACAGCGTTATTACTCTTTACTCCCTTCTGATGAAAGAATTGAGCGTTTGTATGATCCAGCTTTTGCAATACTTCATCAAACTGTTCCATATTGTAGATATCAGCAGCGATCAAAGTCCTCTGGACGTCTGCTGGAAATTGTCGTATCAAAGCAGTAATCAACTCGTTATCTGGCATTGGCGGATCTAAATGTTGGAGTTTAGACAGCTGTCCAGAAAAGTATGTAGAGTATCGAGTAGGTTGTGACGTCGAGAATCTCTTCGAATACAACTCTGCTCTAACTTGCTGTTGGGTTTCAGGGGACCAAAACTTCTTCAATAACCCACGAGAAAACTCCTCAAAAGTATTTAGAGTGGATCTAAATGCTCTAAACCACAAAAGTGCGGGACCTTCCAAGAACTTCCCTATTACCCTGATCTGTCTTTCTTTAGGGATTTTAGAATCTTTCAGATAATCACCTGCTTCTCTCAAAAATTCCACGGGTGTTACAGAATCTCGCCCTGAAAATTTAGAAGGCTTGTCTTCTATATTCTTAAATACAGTTATGGGGTTGGATTGAAATACTGTCCTAACCTCATCCTGTCTTTCAGTCTCTCTAGCTCCTCCTAGATTTATCTGTATCTGTTCCTTTCCCCTTACATTCGGCATTTTCAAAAGATGATCAGACTGTTTCTCATCGTTTATTTGAGTTTTCATAGCCTCAAGTTCCTTCTGGTTTTCTTCTGCCATCTTCTTGATTGCTTCAGTCTCTTTACAATTGTCTTTAACATCAATGGATATCTGGTTCATAACAGCCTCATGACTTTTCAATGACCCTGTCATATCTGATATGTCCTTCTGAGTTGCTTGAATATCCTTGGCAATTACTTCAATGTGGGATGACAAAGATTCCCTAATCTCCTTGATTCCCTCTTGATTCTCCAGCTTGAGTGTGTCTTTAATTTCATTGACAACTGTGGTTTTAATCTCAGTTTGCAATTCATGAATCACTCCTTCTCTTATTTCTCCCATGACAAGTTCCTTGAATTGTTCCGTTAAACGTTGAACAACTAGAATTCCCATCTCGTTACTCTCCTTCTTCACTCTGACTTCCAGGTTGACCATGTCTTCACCAACTTTCCTAAGACCATGTTCTATCCTATCAGCTAAGCTTTGGGATCGAAGATCGGCATCGCGAAATTTATCGTCCATTAAACTAGCGTTAGTAGCTAATGAAGTTTCGAGCTCATGTGTTTTTTCGCATAATTTATTCATTTTACTTTCAAGTGTCATTTTCAAAATTTCAGAATTCTCTTTAAATTTACTTTCCATTGAATTAAATTTACTGTTTAAATTTTCTTTCAAGTTCCTTTTTAACCTGTTTTCTAAAGAATCAGAATTTTCTTTAAGTTTACTTTCCAAAGAATCAGAATTTTCTTTAAGTTTATCCTCCAAACTTTCTTTAAGTTTATTTTCTAAAGACTCAGAATTTTCTTTAAGTTTATTTTCTAAAGAATCAGAATTTTCTTTAAGTTTATTTTCTAAAGAATCAGAATTTTCTTTAAGTTTATTTTCTAAAGAATCAGAATTTTCTTTAAGTTTATCATTCAAATTTTCTTTAAGTTTATTCTCTAAAGAATCAGAATTTTCTTTAAGTTTCTTTTCTAAAGCCTCAGTATTCTCTTTCATAATGGCTGCTACACGAAGTCCAGCCTGTTTTGAACTCTCCTCCAAACTCCTCATCATTCTCATCATTTCTTCCATAATTTCAATTATTCAAAACTTAGGGGTATACAACAGTGGCAAACACAAGCTTATAACTAGAACAAGAAATATGAATAGCTAATTGGAACACTATAATAAAATGAGATTTGTCCTAATATCGACGTGATGGAAAAACAAAAGTCTGTACTTTTACGAATTACATTTACCATAATATCACAAGAAAAATATGCTAGTTCTCAAATATCCTCCACCTGGATTCTAATAATGTGTATTTCCAGTCATCGAACGTTTACTACTGAATTTACTTGACGCCCTAATGGTTAAGCCATTATCAAAAATAATCAAACCCATTCTAATTATTAACCAGTTAAATTTTTAATTTTCCCCACTAATTGGGTTTCCTACTAATTTATTCATCCAAACCAGACATCTCTCAACTCCCAAAATTTTCTATAAAAGTTATCACAATTTCAAATCGGCATGCGATTGACCATGTCTAAATCGGGACCCACGTTCGAAGCCATTTCTCTCTCTATCTTATTTTATGTGCCCGTTTAGACCGGAGTCCGCACGACCACATATGCATTTTACCAATAATCAGTCAGCACGAGAATCAAAATATCCCGGAGCGCCAGATGGGTTAAAGCAAATCGCAAAAACGACATCAAATTTATAAAATGCTTTGCTGATTTTTGGCTCAATGCAACAATAAGGATAGAAGGAGATTTAATTGGGTGAAACACATCTGGTAAAATTATCTCAGTTTATTTAAAGTTAAAATCTGACTGCAAGAATAATGCTCAAAGCAGCATCATCCACGTGTGGCGATCCACACTCTTATTTACACACAATATACAGAAATCTTCCAAACACATTTGACAATCTTTTGAAAACACAAGTCCGATTGTTAGTCCTGTGGACTGTGTTCCAAAATTATTAACATTTTATTCCAGTGCAAAATGAATTGTCCATACTGGAAATAACGTCGATCACTGTTTGACTATTTACATGATATTAACACTCGTAGAATAAATGTTTATAGAATTTCTTAAACTTTCACTTGTTTACCAGTTTTCCAAAACATATCGTTGAAACTATTATTATCATCGTAGCAACACAAATTATTAACACATATTAACAACATCTGAAAAGTATTTGACCATTGAGCATAGCATCGAAGAACTGTGCGAAGCACAACAACAATTAATTGTTCTTCTGACATTAAACATTCGAGAAGTGACTCGATTATGAACTTCAAGTTCCAAACAAAATATATGATTTCTGAATCATCAACTTGATCAATAAATGGTTGAACCATTCAACTATTAGATTTTCCACTTGGGAACAATATTATAAAAATATTTATATTTATGGCCATTTTTAGCAACTTTTACAACTTGCAATTCTTCGACAGAATGCGGAAATTAGAATTGTAGTCTTATAATGAATTCATTTAGTTCATGGCACTAGGATTGAAAATATCCTTCAAATTATTCGTGGTTAAAGAATTATTTTAAATTGGCAGTCTTCCTCTTAAGAAGAATAAACTACTATCATGACAAATCCGGGTTCTAGCAAAATCAAAGTCTAAATGGAATTCGTAAACAAGGTTGAAATAAGAACTGATGGTTTCAAAGAAATAACCTTCGGGTTATTCATACGACGAAATGTGTGGCTCCAATACTCCTACTATAAACCTGAGCCATCGAACCTGCTATTTGATTGATGCTCGAAAAAACCTTCATTCCTGCGACTTAAACCTGCGCACCTGGGAATGGCATTTCAACTACTCCACACACATAAATTATCTTCCCAAAATTTATACAATAACTCAAGCCTCTGCTTGTTATCAACACTGGAAGATTAATAAACTAACAAGTTTATTTTATTTTACCATTCAGTTCAACCCGTGAATTTACCATACTCATGAAAAGCTTCATTTCACTTTCGAAGTGTATTTACGTCATGATTTTATATAAATACAACAATATCCTATTTGATACAAATATCATTTGCTTCCCGTTTCATGCCTCTCCGTGTTATATGAAACATATACTTTGCTCATTGCAAATATCAACTGTTCAACCAGAACTGCAATGTAGGTTGAATGCGGGCTTGCGCTAACCACTCTCCTTCGTAAAATCTCCTGTTCCAAACTAGAAATGTTTCAACTACTTCCTAGGCTCTTTCTCAATACATATGATTATTATAAAATATAATATCCAAGAATTATTTAGAAAAATTATAAAAATTATTATTATTATTATTAGTGGATTATTATTATTATTATTATTATTAATATTATTATTTCAAATATGTTTAATTATCATCTCATCATGTGAGAATCCACATGTTCGAACCTTCGAATATGGAAAAAATATCCATTCCTCAACAAAAATAAATTTAACTTTTACAGTTACATCGGCTGATTACCGTGATTTCCCAAAAATATGAAAAATTCAAATAAATGCTCAAAATGCTCGGTCATCGATCCTAAACTGTTCTGAGTGCTGAAAATGCTCAGAATAACTCTAACTAGTCTTGCGTAAATCATTACAAGCTTTAAATACGACGAAAAAAATGTGTTGGTCATCTGCAGAAAAATAGTTTGTTCCAATTAGCTAAGCATAATATAATTCAAATGTGGCTTACATTTCTTGATGTTCTTGAAGTGTAGTAAACCTGGTCTATACCAAATTTATCCGTAGACATGCCCTAGCGGACAAGCACGTATAATCCTTGTATCGGCCGCCATTGTAGACCCACAAATCGTCTAGTCAGACATAGTGGTGGTATCCTTCGACGTTTTAAATGACTGTGGTTCCATTTTAATATGGGCTTCTAACAAAGCCATAACAGTTTGTTTGAAAAGGGTCAGATCTAAGCGATCTCTTCTTAAATGTGTCAGTTGTAACATAACTCACTGTAATCTCATCAGTACAAGAAAAACATTGACAGTCTAAGCAGTTAACGGCTGTTCTGAAGATCGTTCCCTGGGCATGGTTTATCAAAATCACCATCTGCCATGCGCTAGACAACCTGCAGTTTCCCTTGCGTAGACTAATGAACGCCACCGTTATAGACTATTCTTCAATGTACTGACGGATCGAAGTGGTTAAATAGTTACAAAATATGAAAACTGACTTTAAATGGATTTAAACATCCAAGTATTAATTTACTATTGGACTGTGACAATATACTATTTTCTAGACCAAGTCTAGCATATGTCCTTTTGGAAATATAAGTATTTCCACCAATGTCTGTAGAAAAACAATCACCTCAGTGATTCTCCTCACCAGAAACTTACTAAGTTCCAACTCGTTTGCGCAGCACTTCTCGTGACTATCACGATTTGAAAAGTACTTCTTCGTAGAGGCGGCAACCATGTGCCTTGGCTCAGCGTAGACGCAACTTGTTCGCCAAGTGCTTGTGATGAATTGAGCTAACTATCCCTGCTCCAGCTTGCTTTTATACAAAAACGGTCAGGGTCACGCGTCATCGCCTGATATCTAGAAATCCTCATATCTCTTGAATCCCTGGTCCGATTTACTTGATATTAATTGCATTCTCTTTTATTTGGCCGTGCCAGTAATCTGATCCCAGTCTCAAGTCTCTGCTCCATAGTTAACTATTTAATCAATAAATAGTCTCCACCTCTGCTATGACTCGCTACGTCATTTACCATCCAACTATCGGTAATTTCCTTCGAGAGGCTTCGAGAAGCAATGTAGCGCGATATTCAAATATCTAAACTTTCAAAAGCGGCTACAGCCTTTCCCTTGATATCTAGGTGTCTGAAACTTGGAATACCCATTCCTAGATTTGGGCACAGTATGTCCCAATAAAAGCATTAGAAATTGAAGATGGAAACATTATATGAAAAGAGGAAGATGTAAGAAGGGAAATGAAGAAATATTTTCTCCAGCTATGTAATGGTAAGGATGTACTGGAGGAGGAATGCAACACTCCAGAAAATCAGAGCAGCAGTACGGAATATGAGCCTCCTCTGACTTGGTCAGAGGTTGAAACCGCTTTGAACAGCATGAGTAGAGGCAAGTCACCTGGCATGGACCAAATGAGTGTAGAAATGATAAAGGCTGCAGGAATCCATGGACTTCAATGGTTGTTCAGAGTTATGAATGCTATCTGGAAGGAAGAAAAAATCCCAGATGATTGGACAAAGGGTATTATAGTCCCTCTCTTCAAAAAGGGAAGGAGACGTCATTGTGGCAACTACAGGGGAATCACCCTTTTATCACATGAACTTAAGCTAATGGAGAAGATTATTGCTAAACGGATAAGGAACATCCTTGAACCCCAGTTAGAAGAAGAGCAATATGGATTTAGAGGCAACAGAGCAACCACTGACCTCATATTTGCAGTAAGGATGATCATAGAAAAATACTGGGAGAAAGGAAGGGATATCTTCTTTGTCTTCTTAGATATAGAAAAAGCCTATGATAGCTTGCCTAGAGAAAAGATATGGGAATGTCTATCAAACAGAAATATCCCACAAACTCTTATCAGGAAAGTGAAAATGCTGTACAGTTATTGCCAGAGCTGTGTGCAAATAGGAGGTGGGTATTCAGATTGGTTTGCCACAACTAAGGGAGTGCAACAAGGCAGTGCGTTGTCACCACTGCTATTTATCTCTGTGATGGATGAAATTATGAAAAGGGTGAAACAGAATTCTGGAAATGATTTCAAGGCATTTGCTTTTGCAGATGATGTAGTGGTATGGGGTTGCACAGAAAATAAAGTACAGCAGAATCTAAATGCTTGGAACTACCAATTTAAGGAGTTTGGCCTCAAAATCAGTCATACAAAGACAGTAGCAATGGCAGTCAGCAGACAGAAGTTGCATACAAGCATTGAGCGGGATGGAGCGAAATTAGAACAAGTCGATTATTTTCAATACCTCGGTAGCATTATGACTGAAGATAACAGATGTTCTGCTGAAGTCACCAACAGAATCCAAAAAGGAGCTCAGTTTTATCACCAGGTCAGGAACCTCCTTTGGGACCAACAAATTCCTTTAACATCCAAGAAAATGATGTATCAGGCCTACTTCTTACCTATAATGACGTATGGACTTGAAACTTTTACTATCAACAGAAGAGATAGTAGCAGACTTCAGGCTACAGAAATGAAGTTCCTGAGAACAATGCTTCAGAAGACCAGAAGAGACAAGATCCGAAATGTGAAGATTCGTGCAGAGATTCAAGTGAAACCACTTCATGAAGCAATAGCAACATCAAGGTTGAAATGGTTTGGTCATGTGAAGAGGATGAATCCAAGCAGAACGGCAAGAGTATGGCTTGAGCAAGATGTGGAGGGCAAGAGACCAAGAGGCAGACCACGGACACGCTGGATCTCCCAAATAAAAGAAGACCTGCAGGGAAGAGGTGTCGATTGGCACCAGGTAGAGGAGGAGGAAATATACCTGAATAGACAAACATGGAGAGCGCTCTTATACCGCACCCGGGAAGCTGGAGACGGTTAATGATAATGATGATGTGTGCCAATTTTGGAATAGTTCCCATGTATATTTTCCAAGATATGCAACACTGAGCTCAAATTTCAATTGCGATTTTTCAGCAGTTGGTAGCACTGACGTCATTTTCAAGTATGACATTGAGATGTTCCGGTATAGATCTTTACTCATACCAAATTTGGATTCGATTGCTGCAGCCGTTTAGGCGTTGATAGGGACACACACACACACAGACAGACAGAAGGACAGACAGACATATTCACGTATCTATCTCATAAGTCTACTTTTTCCTCATTTTTGCAAAATGTGAAAAGTACCGTAGGCTAAAAATTTGAAAGATCTAAAAAAGAGAGAAAGTGCATAATGTTAAAATGGGGTCGAAGCGCCAACGTCTAGGGTAAGGAGTAAGAGGCTCAAATATTCACCAGAAGATGATGATGATGATAATTGTTGTTTTAAGGGGCCTAACATCTAGGTTATCGGCCCCTGATTCACCAGAAGGAACACACACTGAGCAGCTCACCAGAAGCGTTATGAGGTCGCACTCCCCTAGTCTATTTTAAATGTTACCACCTTCACTAGCACAGGGTGAGGAGAAGGCTAGTAAATCTCCAGAGTTGACTACATCTCGAGATGAGGGCACCTATCCTTAGAGATATTTGTTCACAGGTTGGGGAACTTATCAGATACATCACTGTTACACGCGTAGTCTCTACAAGCAAACGAGAGGGCTTTCCACAGATCAGAACCATGGCTCTTTTGGTGCATTCATATTCATCCTGGGTAACGTTAACTAACTACCATGCTTTCAACCTTGAGACTATCTAAATGAATGACACAGGTAGTAACGAAATAAATAAAAAACAATTTGAGAGATATCTAATGGCGCAACCAAAACATATTCCTATTTAACATCTATTTTTTTATATACGGTATGAGAGAAGATCTCAAACACTTACTCATTTAACTGTGTTCCGCTTGCATCACCATCTTCATTCTGGATTTCTTCCTTCACATCCTATTGAGAAGGATTTACTTATTTAATCACCTTAAACCTCTACACTGCACATAACAGCAATTGAGGGCAGCCCAATTCAAGGAACTACCTGTTACTAGTAGCACCTCTTATTGTTAAATTGTACTAGTAAGTGGTAACAAGAACACACATTATGTTTTCACCAGTAATTAAAATCTCAATTGCACACCGAAGCCTTCCTTCATAGGCAGACTAACATTTAAAATGGAAAAATATTGAAACCAATGCTTTAATGGTTACAACAGCCTCTATAATTTGAAGAGGGCAATTTTTTTTTTAAATTTAGCAGGAAGCATGGGCGCCCGCAGGGAAGGGGGGCAAGGTGTGGCCTTGCCCCCCCCTCCCCCCCATCCCTCCTCCCTGGATTTCAGAGAATGTCGATTCAATTGTTGATTTTCACACCAGTTTATTTCATAAATGGATGTTACTGACAGTCAACTGAAAACTCTTACAACAGAAAATTTCTTTAATATTGCTGAGGTAATATGTATTTACATTTAAAGACGTTCTAATGATGCCATACACTAGACCCCCAATGGAAACTTAACTCCACTTTTCCATATGGTTATGCCTAGTGTTGAATACCATATCGTTCTTCTTCAGTATCACGAGGTGGCTACAACTTTTGACACCTCACTTCGGCAGTGGCGATATAAATACACGTTCTGGAGATATTTCTGGACATTGCAACACCTCTAGCGGACTACAGCCCCTAAAATACCGTTTTCTTTGCTGAGTAGTAAAACACTGGTCCCGTAAGGTCATGCTTACAATATTCGATCATTTACTGTATTGAGGCCCAGGGCAGCATATTTTAGGGGCGGCAATATTTCTGAAAAAATGTACAAAACCGCTTGGGAATTAACATCAAGTTATTACCCTAAACATTTGTATTTTTATATTTAAGGTGGGCAATAGTAGGGTGCCTCATTTCTTGAGAACAAAGCGATTATTGCTACGAATGAACAGCAATCAACCATTGTTGTTGTAGAGTCTTAACCTGTAGTGTTACATTTTCTTCAATCTAAGCAATTTATAATACACTAGCAGAAGTACCCGTTCTTCGAACGGTGTTCGTAGTTAACACCAGACATTATCAATTGAGCTACTGTGCAATGGTTTGCGGTTTGTCATTCCATCAAGTTTATCAGAACGAAGTTAGTTTATTGGGAATATCACACACACTGTTAATTTAAGGCCCTTAAAATGTAGTTTTCGGAGACCCTTTATAGATTCCCGAATTATCTGTCTCACATTGAGAAGCGCACATATGCGTTGGTCGTCCTTGTAGGATAATTTTTATATTTCGCATATTTTAGCATATATTGAGAAGTTTTTCTCTATATCCACCCTTCTACAGTATGAAAAGTACGGTGAAGAGTTTAATAAATGATTGGTGTATTGACTCTCATGGTTACCATACCTAATTTCAAGATGCACCAAGCATCCGAACACGAGGTATAGGCGTACATAAAGATACACAGAAAGACAGACAGACAATTCTATTGTCTACAACATATTACCCAGATATCCAAATATGGGTATATCTACCACACAGTATCAAATAAAATCATCCTTATGATGAACCCTTATGTCGACAAAAAAAATAGTTAAAATGTGTTCTCAGACTAAATTCACCTAACGTGTACTTCCTGACGTGAAATACAATTGAAAGTCTTGTAGACGAAACGCAATACACGTCACATAAAAACTGACCCTCTACGTTGTGCTAGGTGCCCATACACAGGAAGACCCCTTTCATAAATTATAAAGGCATATGGTGCATGAAAATTCAGGTTCTCTAGACTCAAATTGCCCAAATTCCTAAAAGCAACAAAAAATGCTAGTTCAATTCAGGAATTTTTGAAAATAATGTTGCTGTTTGGAGATATAATAGACCTTCTGTACTATATGTCGAACGTGAAAAATGCATGAAAAAATTCTAGGTTACCCCTTCACCCACTTAATTGCATTGATGAATTATACGGTCTACGTTAGTTCCGTGATATCCTTATAGCCATTTGCAAACTTTCACAGAAATGTAATAAATGGAGTGTCATTGCTTCTTACAGAAATAGATGGAAAGTTGTATGCCACCCCATGAGATAATGTTCTCATGGTTACCGATTTGAATTCCTTCATTAGTTTGTTAAATTAAATTAAATTAGTTTTCTGGGAATATTTCACAAACTGTTGGATTTAGAACCTTATAATGTAGTTTTCGAGGACCCTTTAGGGCCCCCGAGTTTTGTTGCTGGCACCGAGGGGCTTTGTCTCGTCGTTGTACGCCATAATATACTACTAATAATAATATAATATAGGGAGAAATTATAACACCTATTTTTTATTATTTTTTATTCAGCCAATGGCCATGTACTTTTCTTTTCAGGACGGGTCAGGGAAGGGATATTATCAGAGAAAGAAGCATTCACATCGCGCTTGAGCAAATTGGAAATGGCCTACCATTTAACTAAGGACATCTATATGAAAAGGTCAATATCCTTCAACGCAAAACTAAAACATTACTGCAGTGTCATCCGTCCTGATGTCTTGCATGCTTCTGAATGCCTCACGATGAACAAAAAAGGCTTGTTCGAGAAACTGGAGGCCAAAGAAAGAAAAATTTTGAGAAAGATATTGGGTTCCATCAAAGATAATGGGGACTACAGAAAACGGCATAACCATGACCTATATACTCATGTGGAGAAGATAAGAGAAGGTTACCATTTGTTGGGCATGTGAAACGAATGAGCCCAGCGAGACTGACCAACCGCAACATAACTTACTTTCAGGAGAGGAAAACAAAATGGGCCTGGTTCATTGAACTGGATAAAGATCTGAAAGAAGTGGGGATTACACCAACAGACATTCAGGAGTGCGTCCCACTCAAAGTGAAACTTCAAGCTTGTAAAGGTTTCCAAGAAAAACCGAAGCTGAAAACGGGAAAGATTTGGACCCAGGAACGTAAGGAAGTCCACCGAGAACGAATGCGGGCGTACAGGGCAAACATCAAAGCCAGTAGGAGACGGTTGGAATGACGCGGTCCATAGATGACCTATACGAAATGAATGAATGAATGAATGAATGAATGAATGAATAATATGGGGATAGGAATATAATAGACCTGCCGTACCACACCCGCAGGTGTAAATCGCGTGAAAAAATTCTAGAGTACCCCTTGATCTTATTAAGCGCGTTAAACGTATTGATGAATTTTACGGCTTTGGTTCCGTGATAACCTTCTAGCCGTTTGCAAACTTTCACACTAATGTAATTAATGGAATTGCATTGCGTCTTACAGCAGTAGATGGGACCTCTGAGAATCCGTTGGCATGGTTACAGGCTTGCATTAGTTCATTAGTTTAATAAATTAAATTAGTTTTCTGGGAATATCTAAAAAACGGTTGGTCTTCGGTCCTTAAAATGTGGTTTTCTGGGATCCGAGTTTTGTCTCTCACATTGAGGGGCTGAAAATGAATTTTGTCTCGTCCTTCTACGCCTATTTCAGCATGTATTTTAAGGGGGTAGGCCCCCTTTTATGAGAAGTACGGAGAAGAGTAACATCAATGATTGGTGTCGTGCCTCTGATGGATATCTGTACCAAATTTTACGTTGATACACCCAGCCGTTCTCGAGTTATAAGGGAACAAATTTGTCCACAGACAGACAAACAAACAAACAGACAGACAAACAAAAAAATTATTTTCGCGCGCATCCATCATAAAACAGTCTGAAACGTGTAAACATCTCAAATTTCCGTAGAAATTCAGAGATAAACACACAAATTTTCATTTTTATATATAGAGAGATATACTGCACCGCTCGGTGTTGACCGTGTTTTATTGCACAGATTCTGGTTTTACTCGCTAACCGTCGGAGATATATGAAAAGTGATAAGGACCTTTCGGATAGAAAATTAAATGTTAAAGCTCATGTATACAATCAAAAGTTTGCTATTTCTTAGCGTTCTCTTTTTATTTGAAAAGGAAATATGAAATTTTGAAACCAAAGGGTGTAGTGACGTCACAAATGTCGGTTTTACTCGCTAACTGTTGGAGATAAACGAAGAGTGATAAGCACTTTTCGGATAGGAAATTAAATTTCAAAGCTCGTATGTGCCATCGAAAGTTTGCTATTTCCTACCGTTCTCCTTTTATTTGATATGGAAATATGAAATTTTGAAACCAAAGGGTCAAATGACGTCACTAAAATAGTCGCCATTTTTTAATAGTGCAAAATTTCCAAATCAAAGGTATCCTATATGTAAACCTGGTAAATCAGCTACATCCATGCAAAATTTCATTTAAATCGGACCAGTGGTTCTTGAGTTATTGAGTAACAGACAGACAGACAGACAGAAAGACAGACACACACCATCTCATTTTTAGCCTACTTTCGATTTTTGCAAAAAATGAAAGTAGACTTATGAGATCAACACAGGGCGAAAAAAGTGTGTCTGTCTGTGTGTGTGTATGTGTGTGTGTGAGTCTGTGTGTGTGTGTGTATGTGTGTGTGTGAGTCTGTGTGTGTGTGCCTGTGTGTGTGTGAGTGTGTGTACTCTGAATGTCTGTCCCCCCCTATCAATTCGAACACGGTGAAACCGAATTGAACGAAATTTGGTACAGAGGTAGCACTAGTAAAGGACACCTCAGTGTCATACTTTATATCGCCGCCATCTTTACCAAAACAGAATGGCGGCCACTCAAATGTTCAAAACGTAAAATCAAATTACGGCTAAATTAATCATCCGATCTCTACCAAATTTGGTGACAACATACCTTTATATAGGACGCGTCTTTCACCCAAAATTCAAGGTCATCGGCCATGCCATTTCAGGATGGCGGCCGTGTGAATTATGCAACCATTTTAATAAATAGCTTAAGACCCACCAATTCCGATTATCGAGTCTAGGGGGGTTTAAGCTATCCTGAAGGTCGTGATCCGTTATTTATTATAATTTAATATTATAATATTATACAGTATGAGTGGCTTAAAAGAGCTGAGCCGTTGTGTCACACGACAAGATGGCAGCTGTCCTCATGTGCCTGTCTTATATTTCAGTAGTTTTAGTATGTTGTATGTGATATACCGTACTGATACAATAATATAAACTTTGTATGAAATGATCTTTAATGAAGATGTACTGCAGTGAAGAAATCGTTTATTTAAAGTCATTATTTGCCAACAGTTTGTATCTAATATGTCAGTTAAGAACACCTGACGTCATGGATACGGTTAGCTCTGGGCTAGCATGTTAGTCTGACACGCAGTTGACTGGGGATCGAGTACTGCTACAGTTAGGTTTTTTTTTCTTGAATTCTTTTACAAATGATGTGCACGAGCTTTTTCCACAGATACTGAATAAAATGTCATTTAGCTCAAAGGAGAGGATAAAGTATACACTCGTATATTAATAAAATCACAGTCCCAGCATCGCACATAAACAGAAGACATTAGAAAAAGGAGAATAGAAGAACTAGATACACGTTGTCATTAACCACAGCCTTCTTAATGCCTCTGTACGGTGCTGTCCTCTTGTGGGTTATGTGGGTAATATTGCTCCAAACATAACGCTGTGTAAATGCCTGAGCTGGCCTCCTGAAGTATGGCAATTTTGTAATACTGGTAGTTCAACTATTAGCCACGATCGCGCTCCGAATACCTTTAAACACTGCCAGCTGGATCGCCTCCCTCTTGGCTACTTTAAACTGCCTACTCATTCAACACCCATAGAACACTGCCATCGTAGTACATTACGATGGCAGTGCATAGGCGTACAAGATAAAGATTAATTCACTGATAGGTCGCAGCACCACCTACTGTGATTGGGGCCGAAGATTCTTAATTTTGCAGGCTGGCTTAATATAGAGATTAACGGACGTGAATGCATTACAATAAGTTAGTAGTTTTCTTATTCAATCATCATAAAGTATATAATATTGATCTTGACACTTACTGGCTTATTATCAATATAAAAGAAAACAAACAATACATTGTGGTTGGGGTGATTGTTTTAGGGATGAGGACAAAGAGTCATAATAGTACATTATGCAACGAGCCTATAATGGCTATAATTAAGACACGAGTATTTTTTATAAAACGAGCGTATGCGAGTTTTATAATTTCCATACTAGTGTCTTAATTACCATTATAGGCGAGTTGCATACGACTGTTTATGTTCGACGATAATTACAACTTTATTATATGTTTTAACATAAATATTCATAAATATCTGTTGAGATTGTCACTAGAATTTTGTGATCGGGTGCTGCGCAGGGTAGGATATCTCTGATGTCCAAGCTCACTGACCGACCGACGCATGCGCTCTGTGAGCTTCAATGCCGTATGTGCAGATTGAGCATCAGTATTCAGTAAAAATGTCACGGAAATCGTTTGAAAACAACCCGCTGTGTAGAAATTGGATTTAAGGATATTAAGGTACAGTGTCTCATATTAACCAGTTTATTTACGAGAACATTATGGACGGTGCACTTTCGGTAATTTATATAGACATGTTGGATTTTGAGCGCACGCGAGTAGGTATCGTTACCTAATTGGTCAATGAACGAGCTCTGATTGGCTGGAGAAACTGTATCATAATGAAAAAGAGTGTTATAATGACCATCATTATGATACAGTTTCCTGACACATAATAGTGGGGGTCGAACATAAAGATACCCATTCATTTAGGAGAAAGTAGGCTATATGTTCTTTGCTGAACATCTTGTTATATATTAGTATGATTAGTGAAATTGTTACTTGGAAGAAATCCTGCGGGCGCCCATGGCAGGAAGATCTTACTAGTCGAAACTAGTGTTCTATTTCTTGTCTTATGAATTAATACTGATACTCTCAATCTGTTAGGTAGTGAGCCCAGAGGCTAGTTGGATCCTCAAAAACTGCCGCCATAGGCAGCACTATAATGAGGCATACTAGGCAAGATGAGGAGTGAGGTAGTTAGTCATTGCTTTTCTCACTGAGTCAGAACAATAGCACCAACCCTGAGTAGAACCTTTCACAGTACACACAGGCACTGGTTGTGCCTTGAAGCCATTACTCACCACCCATACCGGGCAAGATGAGGAGTGAGGTAGTTTGCCATTGCTTTTCTCACTGAGTCAGAATAATAGCACCAACCCTGAGTAGAACCTTTCACAGCACACACAGGCCCCGTTGTGCCTTGAGGCCATTACTCACCACCCATACCGCGCAGCACTATAATGAGGCATACTAGGCAAGACGAGGAGTAAGGTAGTTTGCCATTGATTTTCTCACTGAGTCAGAACAATAGCACCAACCCTGAGTAGAACCTTTCACAGTACACTCAGGCACTGGTTGTGCCTTGAGGCCATTACTCACCACCCATACCGGGCAAGACGAGGAGTGAGGTAGTTTGCCATTACTTTTCTCACAGAGTCAGAACAATAGCACCAACCCTGAGTAGAACCTTTCACAGTACACTCAGGCACTGTATGTCACTTGAGGCCATTACTCACCACCCATACCGGGCAAGATGAGGAGTGAGGTAGTTTGCCATTACTTTTCTCACAGAGTCAGAACAATAGCACCAACCCTGAGTAGAACCTTTCACAGTACACTCAGGCACTGGTTGTGCCTTGAGGCCATTACTCACCACCCATACCGGGCAAGATGAGGAGTGAGGTAGTTTGTCATTGCTTTTCTCACAGAGTCAGAAAAATAGCACCAACCCTAAGTAGAACCTTTCACAGTACACTCAGGCACTGGTTGTTCCTTGAGGTCATTACTCACCACCCATACCGGGCAAGATGAGGAGTGAGGTAGTTTGCCATTACTTTTCTCACAGAGTCAGAACAATAGCACCAACCCTAAGTAGAACCTTTCACAGTACACTCAGGCACTGGTTGTGCCTTGAGGCCATTACTCACCACCCATACCGGGCAAGACGAGGAGTGAGGTAGTTTGCCATTACTTTTCTCACTGAGTCAGAACAATAGCACCAACCCTGAGTAGAACCTTTCACAGTACACTCAGGCACTGGTTGTGCCTTGAGGCCATTACTCACCACCCATACCGGACAAGGCGAGGAGTGAGGTAGTTTGTCATTGCTTTTCTCACAGAGTCAGAACAATAGCACCAACCCTGAGTAGAACCTTTCACAGTACACACAGGCACTGGTTGTGCCTTGAGGCCATTACTCACCACCCATACCGGGCAAGATGAGGAGTGAGGTAGTTTGTCATTGCTTTTCCCACAGAGTCAGAACAATAGCACCAACCCTGAGTAGAACCTTTGACAGTACACTCAGGCACTGGTTGTGCCTTGAGGCCATTACTCACCACCCATATCGGGCAAGACGAGGAGTGAGGTAGTTTGCCATTGCTTTTCTCACAGAGTCAGAACAATAGCACCAACCCTGAGTAGAACCTTTCACAGTACACACAGGCACTGGTTGTGCCTTGAAGCCATTACTCACCACCCATACCGGGCAAGACGAGGAGTGAGGTAGTTTGCCATTACTTTTCTCACTGAGTCAGAACAATAGCACCTACCCTGAGTAGAACCTTTCACAGTACACTCAGGCACTGGTTGTGCCTTGAGGCCATTACTCACCACCCATACCGGGCAAGATGAGGAGTGAGGTAGTTTGCCATTACTTTTCTCACAGAGTCAGAACAATAGCACCAACTCTGAGTAGAACCTTTCACAGTACACACAGGCACTGGTTGTGCCTTGAGGTCATTACTCACCACTCATACCGGGCAGATGAAGTATTAGTGGTGGCCTTTGGTATAAGACTCTTCATTTTGAACTTTGAAAGGCAATAAGGGAGTATGGAGATTTTCTATCATTGGTACTACTTTTAGTTTATAAATGCCGTCCAGCATCTTGATGAGATGTACCATTCCTACTCATGAGCGTGACAGTCCACTGGGAAATACCGCTGGCACTCAATTGAGATATCTAATATGTATTAATTTTTCAAATTAATCAGCAGATTTGCTTTTCAGTCGACCAACAATGAAAGTTCAAAGTAATGAATCTTGTGCCAAACGACAGTATGAATATTTCACCTCAATTGATAGTATTTTTCAGGCAAACATGCTTCTAACAATCCAATATCTTATGCATTAATCCAATGATTAATCGGCAATGCTTGCTAATTTTCATTGTTGGATTCAGACGTTTTGATTTCAGAGGGCTCCAGAGTTTTGAACAGAATGGCACCGTATGCCACAAGTAAAGAAGCGATTATATTATTCGAATCACGATATTCCTGGAGTGTCAATAACCTTGAAGTTGTCTGAGAATAATATCTTCGTAACTGCGTATATATGTCGTACTAGCAGTCCAATACTGAAATCCGTCATTTCATGAAAATCCTATACACTTCATGAAAAGCTGGCATATGATGTAAAATAGGGATAGTTGTACTATCTGGTGCGTGGTTTCATGAAATGGCCAAATTTCGCCGTCTCATAGTGAAATTCTTTTGTACATTACATCTGACGGGAAGCCCAGCCCACCATTTAATGAAGTAGCGGTAGCACTGTCCTTCTGGTGAGATAGGGTCAATATACGGTATGTAAGTCACCGTGGACGTTCAAAGGCCGTTGTTTCTTGAGGAATATTTTCGACAATTAACTGTTTCTGCACATATTTTGTTCAGCCAGCACATATTAGGCTAATATAGATCTGTTGTTCTATTATTGTTGTTTTATTGATGTAAGTTCATTTTAAACAATAATAAACAAGCATTAATTTATTTCTTAGCATAATTCATGTGTGACGGTCAAAAGTTAATGTCATTAACAACATTGAGTCAGTCATTACATGAAGAGTAGATTCGACAAACATCGGATCTTCATGAAATGCCTAGGTTGATGATCTAAACTTAATTTTTAGACCATCTAAATCGGTCCGTCACTTCATTAAGAAATGCGTCAGATAGTGCAACTATCCCTCTTTACATCATATATGTCAGCTTCTCCTGAAGTACCTAGACTTCCATGAAAATACGGATGCCACCATCCGACTATGACACATAATGAGATAATACAGTCCTTAATGTGCTTGGTACAGTCTTTGTAGAGATTTGAAGCCATTCTTTTCAGTGCTGCCTGTACAAATTTTCTTTTGCAGCTTTTCAGTTGGTCAACATGGTTGTGCCCAATGAATTGGATGTTAACACAATTCTGGAAAAATTACACGCATTAGTTAATTATGACCCATTTAAGTGTGATATTTAACTGATACTTGTAACTTTTCCCAGGAGTGTGTTTACATATTTATAAGTTGTACCCCGCCGAATTCAATGGGCACAATCGTCTTGACCAACTGAAAAGCTGCAAAAGACAAATGGTCCAGTATAGCTTATTTGAGATGCATATATACCACAAAAGCTGGTACGAATTCAAAACAACTGGATTAGGTTGTTTTTTTTTTCGTACGATATGGCCTCGGCTGCCGGGTGAAACCTTTGTTAATTAACGCCCAGACGGCAGCTTGCATGTCCAATTTTATCACTCTATGAAGTGCTATGAAATTCAAGGAGGTTAGATATCTAAGCTTTCTAGTAGAGAAATGGCGAACTTTGTGCTGGTGGAAAATCCCGAGATTAATTTTGCCATTATGAACACGGTCTACTGAATTCAGATGGGTTCTTCAACATGCCAACATCGTATGTCGTGCGTATCGTGATTTTTGACACCTTTCAAAAATCACCTACCACGGCCAGGAACGAACCTGCAAGCTTGGGGTTGGCAGTCCGACACGACAACCACTCACCCACCGTGTACCATATACTGTCGGAGTTTCACAGTATTTCTTAATTAGAGGAATATCTTTTGTGTTCAATCATCGTGGTATTAGCCAAGCTGTTATGGTCCGTATTGACAAGTGAAATTGTTAAATTAACCGTATATCTCATTATAAGACTATACTGGATACCAGCCTTGTAAATACAAATATCAAAATGTTCTAAAATACTTGGGTGTTACATGTTTAGGAGATCAATTTCTCCTTCGTCAGACAAAAAGAAGAGTAAAAGCTTCTACACTTCTTGTGCCGGTCAAGTGGAGGCAGGACAGAGTGGTCTCCGGTCTCCTCTGTCTATTTAATTACGGCAATGCTCCTTTATCAATCATTTATCATGGCCCCTAAGGAGTGCAGCGGAATATCAGTTACGGAGTGAAGCCGTGCTAACAGCAGCTGGTATAATTTAGGGGAAGCACAGAACCACTGGTGTTGTGTTATTTGGGATTTACAGCGGAAACCCGTTAGGGGTGTTCAGGGTTTTTAATTACTACATGATTAATCTCGTCCATCAACCAGACTGCCGACCTTTGTGGTTCAGATGGTCAGTCGTGGTCTTGCTCAGTCCAAGTACACGGGTACGAATTTGACTCAGGGCACTGGCATTTAAAGGGTGTTTTAATGGCAACAACTCCGTGTTTCGGCACGTTAAAGAAACGTGTGACAAAATTCCGATAACCATGTCTGTATATTCCTTGAAGAATTATGTGGTACTCATTGACATTAGAATCAAGCATTGCAACTTATTGCACAAAGAAAACAGTGTCTGCATTTACCTGAACTTCAAGCTCTTCTTTGACAGTAGCACTTTCTTCGCTGATTCGTGTATCTTCAAATATATAATCAGGCTCTTCAGTCTTCATCTCCTCCAACCTTTCGGAGAGAAGCTCATTTGAATCCTGGGAAGTAAAATATAGAATATATAGAATATGAGCTCAAATTAAGTATAATTAGCGGAAATAAAAAGCAACAGTTGCCGAATTATGGTTACTGTCAAGGCCCATCCACAATGCACAGTCGGTAGTCATCCACGTATGTACCAGTCAGTAGCTGGCAGTTGGCAGTCGGTAGCCGGTAGTCGGCGGTCGAGAAATTCATCTTCGACAGCCACCTACCCGACTGCAGCGACCGACTGCCAATTAGAGCAGGTCAGAAACAGACATCACGTAGTTCTGAGTCGTGTGCAAAGAGGATATAAGTGAAGTAGTTTCTCAACCCGTACCTTTTTAATCTTAAATACACGGTACCAGTTAGCAGTTACTGGTAACAAAATAATCCAAATATCTCCAAATCATCCATATTGCAAGTTTTTAGGTAATCGACAATGCCCCAGTGCACAACGAATAAAAGAATGTCACTGTATTATTTACTCCTAGCATTTTAACGACTGCGCATTGTGAATGGCTAGACTGTAAACTACGGACGTCCGACTGCAGCTACCGACTGCCAAATACCAGCTACCGACTTCCGACTGCGCATTGTGGATATAACTTTAGGAAGTAGTGCGTCAGTAAGCACAATTCCTACCAATAGTTGACAGATCCGCCATGTGCAATAATAAGAGTACAATGTTACACAATACTTGGAATTAGAATACAACTTACAATCTGAAAGATTCCTTCTTGTTCACATTTGATGAATTGTACTTCTTCCATAATGTAGAGGAATCTAGAACACAGGATGATTAAATAAATAATTGCAAATCACAGATCTTCAAAAAATAAAAACCTCTGTACACAGTGTAATTAGCAGCGGGTATGTTTGTTATTAAAAGTAAAATATATTCCCAATATCATTGAATTGATAAACACAGATACACAAGCATCCACAAGAAGTAAATGCTACACTTTACACCCAAAGCACTATCTGAATTCTGAACTATCTGGGAGTCTGCGAAGTGCCAGTGTTGTCCACGCATACTAATGTGTCGACTGACTGGTCCGATGAGGCACGAGGCCTCGTAGCGCGGGAGAGAGGTGACAACCTTGGCTGGGTTCAACTTCTCGCATTTGGTGAGTGATTGTTATCAGCCAATGTCAATGTATACCAATACAAAAATAAAACCAAACCAGACTATTATCTTTTTATATCTACTCTATTCAGGTCACAATATGTACTCCAAACGTTATGCTTAAGAAGGAATATTAAACAAAATTCCAACATTGTAAATGCAATATTCCAATCTATTTTGGAACTTCAAAACATAATTCCCTACTGAAGGTTCTAAGTTAATTTAAACCACTGTAGTAGTGGCAGCTGTATGTTCATCTGATTTAAAAATAACTCAGAAATCACATTAAATTCCGAAAGTTCAATTTACAAGGTAGAGGTTTTTGCGATAAGGTACGCCTTATTATACTTTAAACTACGATTACGTGCTCTGGTTCCCTAAATGTTTTACAATCCATAGCCTGCGTCAAAATATCCGACAACTGGTATATTCATAAGATATTAAAAATAACAGATGACATCCTTAAACATGAAATTCTATTCAAGTGGATACAAGGACATCCCAATATACCAGAAGATGTATTAGCTAAGAAAGCTGCAAACAGTCACGGCTTACTTTATCATATAGCGTTACCCCATTCACAGATATTAGTAAAAGATCGAGTTCGTAATGATTAGTCAAAATAGTGGAAAGAATTAACAAAGGACTATTCTTTTATAAAATATAAAATTAAATTACCATCCAACCTTGGTTTTCTATGGGCACCTACACTCGTCGAGATATAACAACGGTAGTCCGATAGACCCAACCATTCCCTCATCCCGGAACATACGGTTAGAACACATTTAAAAGACCAGAAAACATGTTATTTGGGCAATGCAATTGGAAACGTTAATCAAACTATATTTCAATGCATGATGTACGGAAGGTAAAGAAAAAATCCATGAAATTTACATTTCAACATTAGAAAAGCTACAAAAAGAGAGTTGTCATTGCACGAAGATACTCCCAATACAACCTTTATTGATGTTAAACGAAGTGTAGTTGTGAGAAATGAATATAATTCTAACTCAAGTACACAGAAACTTTTATCCGGAGGGGAAGATGACCTCGTAGTTCCGCACCTTAAAACAACAATAACTAACCAACCAACATTAATCTGGCAGATGCAAAGTAACAATACATCCAGGAACAGAAAGGTAGTTAAGTGAAATTAAATAATTTTCGACCGTGGCAAAAATGAATTTTAATTTTCCATCAGAGTTGCACACAAACTATAGCACATTTTCCGCATACATCAGCCCCACATGATATCTTAATTGCTAAGCTAGCTGTCTATGGATTTGGTGGTTATGATCCTTAAATCATAAGAATATACATATCAAATAGACGTCAGTTTGTTGTCAACTTCAGGTAAAACTTTCAGTTCCTCAAGGGTCTGTACTGGTCCCAATTATATTTTTAATAATAATAGGTGGCTTAGATAGAAATGTATATTCCAAGGCAACAATTTTTGCTGATGACTCCCTTCTTAGAGCTCATGAGAAAGCATGGTTGGTTGGTCATCGACAACGCGGTCATGTAGCCCCGTGTACTTTGGGTGTGTGTAGAATTTGTCTGATAACCGGTGTTAATTGCGATGACTGTATTAGTGTGTGTTATCTGTAATTCAGGTAAGCACTCCAGACGAGCAATTTTCAAGTAGTTCCAACCTTTGCTACCAAATGCTACCGTCATCAACATCTCGCTGTGAACTTGGCTACTAGATGCCACCAAAACCGGCCCCTTGGAAGTTTATAGAGCGTTAATCAAATCTAACCTACAAATTTAGCTTCACAAAATTGTAGTTAGTGAAAGGTTCTTTTACATGCCATACATCAATGACATGGGCCCGCCGGCTTTACTTCCCCGTCAAAGGAAGGCATACTGAGGGATTTTAACGCCCTTAAAAATCCGACGACTTTGGCCGGGTTTGAACCCGCAAGCTTGAGCATAGAAGCTCAGCATGCTACCAACTACGCCAACGAAGCCCCCAGAAAGCATGGTAGAAATACATACAGTATATAAGAACTAATAGTTTTTATACCAACCCAAAGTGACTACTTGGGTGTAAGTTTACTGGGGTAAGCATGTTGGAGAAGTGATGGCTAAGTATTATAGATTCCTATGTATGGTAATGACAAGGCGTAATAATGAAGTAAAAGAAATGCTTAGACTACAGCTTAACTATTCCCGTCAAGATTATCTTCTGAGGATCAGGCGGTTGTGCAAAGCTTGTTCGTTGTGTTATAGGGTACTTCAGACAAGCGAATAGCGTGGAGAATATGACATGAGTTTGGGGTAGGAAGGAGCCGGCCCCGTGGTGTTGGGGTAGCACGCCTGCCTCTGACCCGGAGGCCCCGGGTTTGATTCCCCGATCCATCAGGGATTTTAGAAAGTGGCGTGAGGGCTGGAACGGGGTGCACTCAGCCTCGTGAGGACAATTGAGTAGCTGTCTGACAGTGAGGCAGCGCCCCAATCACGAAAACCAAGATTAACGGCCGAGGGGAACCGGTCGCTTATTAGGCTTAGGCCCTTCATGGGCTGCAGTGTCAGGGATGTTTGGGGTAGGAAGCATTAGGCAATAGAAGACAAAGGGCTCGTGTGAAGGGTCCAGGGTAAGAAGGGGGGATGTCAATAATGTAAAAAGTTCAGGAAACGAGTTTTAAAGTTTCAATACTTATAATTTTATATGTACTTGTATGAACGCGTCAACTTGAAACGCCATTTTCTCACGACCCTCATTTTTCTTAGCCAGACACAATTGTGCCTTCAATACGTCGCCTACCAGAAGTCGAGTTTACATTTTGAATGACATTCCCCTTCTTCAAATATTAGGGAAAACACTGACACGGAGATTAAATCCAAGGTGGGTGGAGTAAGATCCGTTATCAGAGAACATAGGATTCCCCAGGTCAGGAAGCACCAAAACACGTGATAAACGTATAGTAAAAGGGGCGTGGTTTAGGAAAAAACGGGAGAAAAGTACGTCACTCTTGGCAACACTACTTGCTACTGGGTACAAGACAGGATCGAGGAAGTGCCACTGGACTGACAGAACAGGGGTAGGTCTCGCTGACAACTGATAAGTGAAGTTCAGTTCCACGGAGGGGAGGTAACTTGCCCAACCAGTTCCCACAGACTAGGAGCAACAGAGTTCTGAATCTGCTTCCCTCCCCCTGTAAAAAGAAAATTACTGTGTGAATATAATAGAAAATATAAATATTAGCAATATTTCAATGTTATTGTAGATATTCTTTCTTTGGTCACCATAAGCATAATTACCATCTTCACTTCTCACATTCAATAGAAAACACCAAGCTTTGATGATTATGCACAAACCTCTTGCACAGTGGTCTTGGTGTCCTTGGATCGTGGGCAGATGGAGCACACAATGCCCTGGAGACAGTGCTTTGGGTGTAAATATCTGTCACTGCTAAGAAGACATTGACTGAAATACAGTCGAAAAGTAAAAGTCACATGAGGTGGCCGCTTATTAGGCGTAACGTAATCGGGCAATGAAAATTCTCTGGGGCATTCAGTGCCCCACCGTACTGTTCCAGGTTTAAATGAGCTCTAAATAAAAACACATACCCTATTTACTAATTTAGCACTAGCCTATATCCGGTGCATTCGATGCTGAAGTGACCAAGGTTAGTAATTACAATTGATAATTTCCCCAGGAAGATGAAATAAGGTATCAAAATCATATATTATCGAAATGAGAGCGAAAAAGAAAAGAGTGATACTTCACATGAGCATGGTAGTTTTCTTTTTAATCCACGCCAATAGTACAGTACCTAGGCTTTTTATTAAATCAATGTAGGCCTACATCAGCAATTTGAATTATTTAAAAAGAATACCTGACATACTCCAAAGCAGGAAGAAACTAAGTATAGTACGGTACAAATCTTGTAATTCAAAAGAAAATAGCCAAGTCGTGCTCGATTATCCTGCTGTTTCACGATTAAACGTCTTAACACGTACAAGTGACAAGAAGTCGATCTGGAATGATCAATGTGCCGTCTAAACGCAGTATTATCCACATGGCTCAACCAGACTCCGAGCAAGCTAATGTTACTTACCTGAACTACACGCGTTGTTGGAAATAAGGTCTAATTGCACACAGACATTCTGCAAACGACACTAAAAACGTCCATCTCATTTTACAAGGCGTCCACTTTAAAACAAACCTGTCACATGTGAACATTGTGCCGCACTGATGGTTCTCGCATCTCCTGCACAGAAATGTGTCCCGACAAAGAATATAGGGGAGAAAGGTTACTCAGGCTTAAAATTTGATTCCAATTACAACCGTCAGGGTTACGTCATTCACCAACCTAGCCTGCTACCTGGCGGTGAGGCAGCGTACTAAATTTTAAGCGCGGGTGATTTGAATTTTATTTAATCGCGTACTGGTACCCCCGCTCCCCCCCCCCCCCCTGACCCTGTACCGCTCCCTTTGTATTTATACGTAATAATATGATTTATGTCGGCGTATTTTATTTATTCCTGTTCCTTTTGTTCTATTTTATTTAAGAGCAGATATCAAAACAAAGGCTCATATAATGGATTATTACTATTAATATAGTAGAAAATACCAGCCTGAAATCTTTAGTTTTGAAATCTGATCTTGCGTAAAACAGAACAATAGGAACAGTGAATAAATACATTCTATTGACATAAATCATAATATTACTACATGTAGTTACAAAGAGAGGGATACAGGGTCAGGGGGAAGGATAGGACGCAGGATATCCTTTATTATTATTATTATTATTATTATTATTTGAAACCTGTACCACGGCAGTTGCGTAGTACTCCCCCCACTTTTCTCCCGATGTCCCCTCTCTTAATTTTTCTAGTATTATATGTTTTAATCATGATAGTTTTTCTATCAGTAACATTTCTTTTATAGTTTATAATTTTTTAATGGCAGTGCTTAAAGGTTACTTTTGCAGAGGATGTCATGCGAGATGAACTGGTGTCTTCGGGATTTCCTTCCATAAGTCTCAGCTGAGTTCGGCCTTTGAACCCATGGCCTTGTATCACTAGAAAGTCATTCACCTACTACACAGTACTATAAGTTATAATATCAGACAGGTAGAAGAGAGGTTTAGTTGCCATCAGTGTTGTGGGAGCACAGCAATCTAAGAAGAATGTAATAAACCAATACAAACCATGTACACCCTATAAAATATGAACTTATTAACCACTGTTGAATGAGATACGATACTGGAAGGAAACAGAATTCTGAAGGAAAAAATGAGGACAAAAATAAGTATGTTTATATGTTCATATTATATTCTTCTTTCTTAGCTTTTACAGATATGAAATCCACAGAACATTTTCATGAAAAGAGTAATATTAAATCCATCAGGTCATTGTCCCAGTAGATAATTGTCATCACATAGTAGAGCCACGCATATTGCAAATCTGTAAGAGAAAAATACAATTAAAATCCTAATAATATTGTAGGGGCTTTGCGACATCGTGGTCATGTGGTTTTATGGTACTTGGAAAGTGTATATGGGATATGTCTGATTACCCATGACATTGTGATGGCTGTAGGTGTGTGAGTATTTGTAATGGAGACTAGAATTTGGAAGGAGGCAGCTGTGGCCTTAATTTAGGAAATACCCTAACATTTGCCTGGGGTATAAGAGGGAAACCACAGAAAACCATTTCTAGGATGGTTGAGATGAGACTTTGAACACATCTCTCCTCAGCTCTGCCTCACGAGGATGAGTGTATCCCGTTTTAACCCTCAGACTAAAATTAAACGTCTTGGCAGAGCCAGGACCTCGGGATATGAAGTTTCAATATGAACAGGTGTAGCCAATTGACTGTGCAGCGCTGCTACTCTATGGCTCGCACGGCACATCTATACCCCGAGACCACGGAAGGTGAATTCCTTACAACAAATTACATCGTGTACCTAAATAGTCGTTACACATACATCTCATAATAAAGATGTTGAAGCAACAACTTGTGACAAGGACAGTAAACAGCTACTCTCTGGGTTACAAGGTTAAGCATGCACATATAGAACTTTTGCTGCTCATAGAAGGAGGGGACAAGTGCAGTGTGGATAAACTAAGTTACCCGATCACTTTAATTCCATTGTTATTAATTCTAATAATACAACATTATTACTTTCCTAATTGGCCTGGATGTGTGCAACAGGCCTCACCCCCTGGGTGAATGCCACTGTAGCCTTGATATTAGGATAATGCTGCTTTAATGAATGCACAAAAGTGCATTTAGAATAAATATATAAACTGGAACTAATATTAGATGTTATTTAAAGTGGAGAATGCCACTAGCCAGTAACTTACATCAGAACAAATCCACCATCTCGGAAGTTCACAATTTACCCCAAGCACAGTAAGCAGTAAGATCTATGTGTAGGTATGCCCCCCTCTTACTGTGATATTATATAGCCCATCCAAAAACATCCATAGAAGAAAGAAAAAACAAGAAAAAATCTCAAATGAACAATATTAATTTGTGGATTAATTCATTTGTTACACAAATAGCCTACCGTACCAATCAGTAAACCGATTGAAGCATTTCTTGATGCAACATGCATTGAATTCAATTTTATGATTGACTTAAGGGGAACCGATATGCCTAGTCATTATATTCACTGGAATGTTATATAGGCTATATACTGTACATGTAGCCTTTTATAGTCCAGTCTGCAAGCCTCTGTTTGCAAACAAGTCACCTCTATGATCCCCTGCTTCTACACCTCTCACTTTAATAAATCGTTAAACACTGAAACTAACTAACCATAGCCTCCTACGTCTATCTCTGCTTCTCGTATCCTCTACCTTCGAGCTCATTAACCTCTTAGGTAATCTCTCCTCCCCCATTCTCTTTGCATGACCCATCCGAGTCTGCTCATATGAACAGCTTCATATAGCATTTCATTTCCAACCTAGTCTTTATCTCATCATAATTACACATATTAACAGGCAGATTACACACAATCAAGCAGTATATGAGGCTGATGTTCACTATGTCTAAAAGCCCTAAATGAAGCAAAGACTGCAACTATTCCTAATAACGTCACCTGTATATTTTGATTATCTCCCTGCAATAGTGTCATGATTCCAGTTAGGTTTACTGTGTGCCATTCACAGATAAGGACACATGGCAGGCACTATCAAAAGAAGTAGGGCACATTCCAGTTCCTCAAGTGACTTTCTCACACATCTAACAGTATGCCAGGGTGCAATAGGCTATATGAATTTATCAGAGGGGGGCATGAACTAAGTGTATTGCTAATCAAAACCTACATAGCACCTGGACCTACCCTATACCGGTACTGGTGTAAAATTAATAGATCAAAGTTTCATCAATATGGTAACTTACCGTACCTTTGCTGAAATAGGATTAGTATACAAACTGTTCGGACAACAGAATCAGGCAACTCCTGTCTATAGGCTATTGGACAAATGTACTATATAATCTGCTTTCCTTGAAGTGCCTCATTACCTGAGAAGAGAAAAGAAACACAATAAGGCAACCAGTTCACAACCATTCTGCACATACTGTAGGCCTAGCTCTGTTTCAATAAAGTAGGGTTAGGCTATGTAAAGCCATTCATATAGTTCACAATACTTCACAAATCATTCTAATATGCCATCTAGCTAAAATAATTTTGAATTGAGAATACTACACTGAACGAAGTAATCACAATAAAGCCCACAATTTGTAAACAGAAACACTATCATAATGGGTAGATTTTAAAATCATATCCTGGCAGCAAATCTGCAAAGTAACTATTGAAATAAATAAATACCTACCGTATTAATGCAATATCCTATGAAGGAATGTAATGTTGGAACCCTCAAAAGCACACACACACACGTTCATGAGTAGGATAGCCAGTTGCCAGCGACATGTTTAAATGTAACCGGCGTATCCACCCCTCATGAGCTTCAACCAATAGCAATCGAGTTGGACAGCAGCGCTATGGCAGCGCAGCGAGTGCTCAGGCAGTGAACCTGTCAGTTGGCCGAGAGGCTTTGGAAGCGAAGGATCTATAGTAGTTTCATCCCCCTGTGTCCCGAGTGATCAGTTACATTAGGCTGGAACAGGCCTTCGAAACTTAGCTACGATTGGCTGAACCTTATTTCTGGTAGTACTATATTTTTTCTTAAGTCTTAAATATGCCTACACCGACGCAACAGGATTACAAATGTAATATGCGTAGGCCTACATTGCATTCTTTGAAAACGAAATCTATTGTTATGAATTTTTAAAGATGATCGTACATAGCCTAATCGTAAATATTATTCCATTGTATGATTTGCAATGAGCCAATGATTCAGTTATAGGCTATCTAAAGAATTGCACCTGTTGATATTATTATACTATGATGGCAATCCTTGTTGCCGATTATCAATTTATTTTCTTTGCAAATGGTGTGGACGTTTTAATCATGTTGATTCATGTGCAAAAGATTAAAAAAATGAGTATTTCTGTCATTTTTAATGAAACATAATTTTTTTGTTTGGTATGAACTGTGACGTGCAGTCATCTGGAAGACTACTCTCATTAAAGATTTAAATATTCTCCCTCTGCCCTGTATATATATCTTTGAAAGTATTATGTTTTGTAAATAGAATTTAATGAATAAGGATGTTCTTCTTAAAACAAACAATGATGTTCATAGGCATAACACAAGACAAAATCAAAACATTCATATTTCACACACACACACAAGCATATATCAAAAAGGAACTTAACACACAGGAGTTAAATTATACAATAAACTACCCCAGTATATAAAACTTGCCCCAAAAATAAAAACCTTTGATAGAATGTTGAAAGCTTATCTGCAGTGCCATTGTATCTACTCTGTAGTTGAATATCTTAGTGTATAGAAACGATGAAATCTATAATTATATTTTACTTTTCTATTTTAATTGTAATACCTAGCTGTAAGTTGTTGTATTTATAGAATTAAGGTTTCATAGTATGATAATAGAATAAGGTGTAAATATTTGTCCAATAAGATTGTATCTTTTAAGATCTGTTATTATTATTATTATGTGCGTATGGACCCTATTGGATCACGCATTACATTTATGATTCGCCTTCCTAACAGACCGTATTGCTTTCATTCTTTCACTGTGCGCTTGTTTCCTTTCTTCTGACCACTTAGTCCCCGATCTTCTGGGGACTTCATTCTCTGGGTGTACCACCCTTTTATTTATCTTCTGACGGTAGACATTTCTGTCTAGTATTTATGACGTTTCTATCCGGGCCTTTTCCGGGTCATTTTTAACATCTTGTATCCAAGATACGTTCTTCAGTTTTCCAGAGTATGTCAAAATCTTGTGAGTTAACCTTGAAGATGAGAGTCTGTGAACGTGTCCATAGAATTTCAGTCTTCGTTTCCTGATGTCTGCGGCGAGGTTGGATAGTTTTTCCGTGGCTTTGCGTGATTTGAGTCTATACCCTTCTTCACTTTTCTCTGGGCCCAGAAGTTTCCTCAAGATCTTTCCTTCCTCCTTCAAGATATTTTCCAGATCACCTTCCTTATTAAGTACCAAGGTTTCACTTGCATACAGCACTTCAGGTTTAATCACCGTATTATAGTGTTTGATTTGTGTATGTATGGACATGCATTTCTTGTTATAGATGTCACGGGTTCTCCAATACGCTCTTTTGAGTTTTTGTAATCGAACTTTCTGAGCTTCCTTTTCCAATCCTGTTGGTTCTAGGATCTCACCGAGATATTTAAAGTGTGGAACCCGTTTGATGTGCCCGTATTTTGTTGGTAGTTCCTGGATGTCGAACCTAGTGCAAATAAACTTGGTCTTCTCGAATGAGATTTGCAACCCAGTTTTCTCAGCGCATTCCTTGAGGACTTCAATCTGTTTGATCGCTAAAATATCGCTGTCTGCTAGTATCGCTAGGTCGTCTGCGAAAGCTAAACAACTGACCTTGATGTCATCATTCATTCGTCCAAGTTGAATGGGTTTCCAGAGCTTCTAGGCATTCAAGTCCTTCTCCCATTCTCGAATGACTTTATCTAGAACAAGGTTGAAGAGCAGTGGTGACAATCCGTCACCCTGTCGCACGCCGGTCTTAATCGCAAAGGGCTCTGATAATTCACCCAGAAATTTTACTTTTGACTTCGTGTCCGTGAGTGTTTCCTTGATGAGTCTTAATGTCTTTGAATCAAGCCCTAGTTCTTCTAAGATGTTAAAGAGAGACTGTCGATCGACCGAATCGTACGCCTTCTCAAAGTCGACGAAACTACAAATGATCGGAGAGCTTCGGGTCGCTCTATATTTCAATATCGTCTTCAAGTTAAAAATTTGTTCAACACAAGAACGCTCAGGTCGGAAACCAGCTTGATATTCACCAATTTTGTGTTCAAGCTGTTCTTGTACTCTTTGAAGAAGACACGCGGAGAGAATCTTGTAGGTGACTTGAAGGAGAGAAATCCCTCTGTAGTTATTCACATCCGTCCTGTCACCTTTCTTGTATAACGGATGGATGAGTGCACATTTCCATTCTTCAGGTAGCTTTTCTGTTTTCCAGGTATCCATGATGATTAGTGTGAGCTCCTCAAGTGTATTTGGGCCTATGTTCTTTAATAGTTCTGCAACTATGCCATCTTCTCCAGACGCCCTGTTACTTTTGAGTCTGAAAATGTGTCTCTGGATTTCTTCTTTAGTAGGTGGTGGAGATTCAGGGTTTACATGTACGGGAGTCTCTTTGGGCCATCGTCATGTTGGCTCCTCGCAATTGAGTAACTCAGAGAAATACCGAGCCAGTTCACTACAATTATCCCGGTTGGACAACGCGAGGTTTCCGTCTTGTTTTCGGAAACACAAGTTCTGTGGGGTGTATCCTTGGATTCTTCCTGCGAACGTCCTGTAGAAATCTCGCGGTTTGTGATCTCGGAAGTCTTGATCTATAGATTCCAATTGGTCCTTCATGTGTTTCCTCTTAGATTGTCTGATTACTTTTGACCCTTCCTGGTCTGAAGATAGTGTTGTTGAGTCTCGAGTGACTTCTTACTGTTGTATTTCTGAAAAGCTCTCTTTCTCATTTCCAGTGCTTCTTCACATGCAGAATCCCACCACGGGTGTTTCGTATTCTTCTTCAATGGAATAGTCTCTTTAGCTCTCGTAATGGTCTTGTCATGGAACTGCTTCCAGGTGCTTGCCTTTTCCTTTTCCCATTCCTTTGATATGTTACTTTCCTTTATCTTTTTCGTGTCAAATTTCTGAAGATGAGATTTCTTGGGGTGGATTCTTTTCGGGGTAAATTTCACTTTGATTCGCACTAGATAATGGTCGGAGTAAATATTGGCTCCTCTTCGAACTTGCACATCATGAATTTCTTTCTGTAAAGGATGTGTGATGGCCACATGGTCGAACTGATATTCTCCAAGAGATTGCACAGGTGATCGCCAAGTCTTCTGTTTTCGAGGGTGCTTCCTCAGAGAGGTGGACATTATCTTCAAGTTGTTCTGTAGGCACAGTTCAATGAGTCTCATGCCATTCTTGTTGGTGAATTTATGAGCTGGGTATTTGCCTACAGTCTTTTGGTATTCTTTTTCTTTGCCAATCTGTGCATTGAAATCACCTAGTAATATCCTTGTGTCTTCTCTAGGAACCGTTGCCACGATCTTTTCGAGTTTAGACCAGATCTGTTCTACCTTCTGCAAGTCCCTTTTATTTTCAATGTTCGTGGGGGCATGTGCGTTAATTAATGTGTATTTTTTGTTCGCACATTGAATGCGCATAGTCATTACTCTATTACTTATGGGAGTGACTTCTTTTATCGAATCAACTATGCTCTTGTGAACTACAAATGCCATACCCAAGAGGGGGGTGCCACCTCTTCCTATTCGTTTATCCGTTTTACTTTTGAAAATACGGTAGTTACCATAGTCTAGTGTGCTCTCATCTGTAAAGCGTTTTAAGATCTGTTATTATAAGAAGTTATAAATAGTTATAGTATTAGTATTACTGTATATACCTAATAGTACTTTTATTTTATAGATGTAAATTCTGACGTGTCCTATATCAAAAATGTAATGTATACATGTATTTGATCAAATGGAATTAATAAAACTATCTATCTATCTGGAACGCCGTCAGCAATTGACTAAAATGCTTTTGATCCAATTTTCTAGGGGAGTTTTAAACCAATTTCAATCGGCCTCATTCTGTCATGTAAGTTTGAGCAGTATGCTACTACATGACTAGTATTTATTTGTGTGTGGCAAAGATTCATGTGATTAACGAGTTATCTGTCCTCGTTGCTTCCCAAGGAATTAGCCTGCGTGGTTCCTACGAATAAAGTTAGTAAACCCTATATGTAGGCCTGTTTTCTTTCTCCCGGTTAGTTTGATGGCGAAAATATTTCACTTGCATCCTTAATCACTTCTTCTTCTGGGTCCAAAAGCAGGGGCGTGAAACACGGAGTGGACGTTGCTCCCCTCAAGTATCATGTGCATGACAAAATTTTGTACACTTACAGAAAATATAAGTCAAATAACCATAAATTATAAATGATTTAATACTGCGTTGGGCGGAAAATCGGAAAAGCCATCTCGCCTTGCTTAGTCGGTATTTATTTATTCTACCGAACGTCAATAACTAGCAGGCTTGTGATTTGTAGGTGAGTTCTAATTGTTTGTCAGCATTATAAAAGATATTCCGTAATACGATTCCACGTTCCAACAAAGATTGTGTGTTCCGTACATTGCTTAACGTCTAGCAATATGAACATAAAGAGTTTGTATGAGGAGAGAATAGATTGTAAAACCAGTACAGTCAATAGTCACACGCAGGTTACAATCATCGATTGTGGAGGATACAAAGGTGATGAATGTTGTGGAAGTTGTACAAGTTTGTCTCGTGTTATTCGGTGTAGATAAGAATCTCCTTCAATCTATTCGTTCTGATACAACAACAATAAAAGTTTTATTTTGAGGTTTTAATAATAATAATATCGTATGGCCTCGAGTGCTTTGTTATTTGACACCCAGAGGACAGTTTGCATGTTGGGTAGGTTTTTGCTAGGAATTAACCCTACCCCCAAGGGAAGATGGAGAGAGAAGTAAAGAGAAGTGGGTTTCGGACTAAGGAACAAGTGTGGATAATAGGACGAGAGTCCAACAACAAACAAAATAAATTTAAGCCAATATTTAGAGACGATTGTCACCGCAAAGCCCGTGAAACACCTAAAGTGGGTATGGACCTGGACGTAGCAAACGGGAAATGCGGCTGTAGCTTGGGATATTTGCCAGCAAATGGCATTTGTGCTTTCCCTTCGCAGCCTATATTTGACTACTATGGGGAAGGGTGGAAGTCTGGCAAGACAAAGAATGACAGATTCGTTGTATATCCTTTCAAAGGAATCAGGTTTAATCGACGGTTTTGAAAGGCGCAAATAATTTAAATTCGCCGTGATGTTCTTGGAATTGTAGAATTTCCAAGGAGCGACCGAATGTTTACAGGAAGGGTAGCGATGAAGCAGTTATCGTGCTTTTAAAAACAATTTGATTGGTTTTATGAAAATTTTTGGTTTTAAATTTTGGTAAGAACACCAATTGTTGCATTCAAGAAAGGCTAAGCTTCTATCCAGCAAAGTGCCGACTAAAAATTTAGACAAGAAGAAAAACTTAAATTTGGAAAACCAACCATAAGTTATAGAGAAAGTCTCAACAAGCACGAAGCTGGCGGAGCTACCTATACTTGCCTTACTGGCTAGTTAGAATTAGCTATAAAAGCTAAGAGCGACTTTGAAAAAGTTTTTGCGGAGAGTTTTTGTTCAAATGCAACAAATAGTGGAACCTTTTTTACGTCGATGCTTGAGTTTCATAAAGCGAGAATGAGCTTTCGGGTAGAGTTAGGGGAGGTAGGATCCTGCCTAATCGTTATTTTATAGAAAATGATGAAGCAAAAGAATATAGTTTGATTTATTTAACAATGCGTAAAAAGATGACAAATTTAACAACTGTAAAATGTACAATTTAAATTTTAAACCTTTGAGGTCTCAGACCTCTAAATTTATTGAAGTTTGCACTAGGCGATTTACAAAATTTGGTTTGGAACCTCTTGAAAGCACCAAATCTATATAAGATTTTAAAATAGTGCTGAGATTAGCAAATTTAAAGTTTAACAATAAATCAGGTACGATATATATACTTTGAGAATTCCTAATGGAAGTTCTAAAAGTATGAACAAATGTTAAATTTGAGATTATAACAAGAAAAGAGAGAATTAAGAAGAAGTTTCTATAACTTCTTGTATTGAAGCAGGGATCACGATAAAAATTGGGCCAGTTACCCTTTGGTGAAACCTGGAAAAAGGAAAGTTAGAAAACTCACTTGTGAGTAGAAATAATTGAATTCCCTAATTAAAAGGGGAAAAACAATATGATTTGAGGTGTGTACTAGACACCAATGATGCAGAAATTACTTATGAAAAACAGTAAAAATATGGGAGGGCACTTCTATAGAGTGTCACCTCATTGAAAAGAACCAAAATTTTACAATTATTATAATGTGTTAGTGAGGAGTATGAAAGGAGGAAATAGGAGAATCAGGAAAACGTTTATGGCCGTATTTATAGCTTTCGTTCGAACGCGACATGGATGGTTGGTGAACGGGCACGGTTATGCACTGGAGTCCGTTGAAAAATTCACGATTGCAACAAGGAAAGTTTATCAGACGAAAAGTTATTGTAATTGTAGGGTTCACTATTTGAATTTTAGTTTGATAAAGTTTATTGCGTTGTGACGTTTATAGATGGTAGTTGATTGCAGCAAAAAAAAAACAACGAAGGAAGACAAATTATATGCTGATCAGAAGTATTTTCAACATAAAGTCTTCAGTGAGGAACAAGCATTCCCATATTTAGGTGGAAGGCACTTGACGGCATTACTTGCAAAAAGATGACTTGCTGTAGAAAATTTTAGATTTGAGAACAGTAGAATTGAGCAGAATATCCCGCGGAGGTGAAAGCTAAGTTTTTATAGACAGTGGGTTTAATAAGACTCCCACGGTGTGAGAACTCATTCCCAGATACTCAGTACAAGGTGTATCTTTTCATTTTAGAAAGCTAGCTGAATTAGCTACAAATAAATCAAGAAGATCTTTTGAAGGCAGATTTTGCATCACATAGCAATTTCACACTGTTTATAAATTCAGGTTAAAAACATTTAAAACTTAGTGAAAACCATTGAAGTAGTACTTAGCTCATTTTGAAGAACGATGCTGATCTGGATGACGGTTGACGTTAAGATTAGGGCATGGCGTCCTGATTTAAAAATGTCTCAAGTAGACAGGAGACAAGCCTGAAGTAGGCTCTAACAGTTTGGTTTGACGACTGACCCAGAAGTGAGAGCTGCTCGTCGAAACATGGAGGTACCAAGGAGGGAGGAGGGTGGGGGAAAAACAAAGGAACATATATATAAAATTCCAACTTTAGAAATAAAACTAAAAGATATCTTCAAGGAGTTGATAGTAGGCGTCAATAGCGAAGCCTGGTGGAAGGGTGTGTTGTAGAAGTCCTCTTGAGCATGGAGATTTTAGCTGAAGATAGCGGCGACATCTTGTGGCTGTGTTAAGAAGGAAGTCCTCTTGAGCATAGAGATGTTCAGGAACTTCAGCAGTTAGCTGCTAGATGCCGCTAGGTTGATCATGCAAGTTATATCTACAACAAACTTACAAAGAAAGTGAGCAAGGTGCTTAAATAAAAGAAAAAGTAAGAAATCACTGTTGGTGTTTGCGAAAAAGGAAGAAATGAATTAAAGCAAAGAGCAGCAAAAGCTAACTCTATCTTACCGTGTATTCCAAATAATACACCAAGCTGGGAGGGACAGACACCAACCGAGAACAAGATACACAATGTTAAAGATTTAAAGGTAGGGGGGCAATTGAAGACAGTGGTCATGTAATATGCGCATTTGTGGTCGAGATATTGGCAACCCTAACTCTCACATCCCTTCCCGGGTAACACTCGGTCACTCTACCGGAGATCCAGACCAAGGGAGGGGAAGCATCTTTAAAAAGGACCAAGTCCCCCACTTTAATGTCAGGATTAGAAAGAAGCCACTTCTGTCTCCGTTGCAAGGAAGTTATGTTTTCCAATTTCCACCTCTTCCAGAAAGAATTGCGAAGAGGTTCTTGTTTACGCCAAACAATAGGCAGGTTTTAGTCTCTATAAGAGTTGGGAAGGGGAGGAGGGGAGGAAAGAGAAGTGCCTATTAGATAGTGACCAGGTGTCGATGGAAGAGGGTCATCAGGGCCAGTAGAAAGCGGTGTCAAAGGACGAGTATTAACAACACCTTCAATCAGAATAGACAGAGAGTTAAATTCCTCATAAGTTAGCGTACGATTACCTAACACATTTTTAGATGACATTTGGTCAGCTTGACACAGGATTCCCACCTACCACCGTGATGAGGGGTTTAGGGAGGTATAAACCGCCATTTGAATCCCTTTGAGTAGGAAAAATTAGAAATCTGTTCCATGGCAGGAGAAGATGTAAGAGCTTTCTTCCACAAGGAAGCTGCGCCTTGAAAAGTGGAGGCGTTATCGGAGAACATCTCAGAGGGAACGCCACGCCTAGCAGTGAAGCGAGAGACGGCTGACAAAAAGAAAGAAGTAGTGGCTTTTGTTGCTAGTTCCAGATGAATCGCGCCAGTAACCATGCATAAGAAAAGAGAAACATAGAGTTTTCCAAAGAATTTGCGTTTAGCTTCAGGGGAATTGCATTGATATTGAACCGGACCCACATAGTCCACACCAGTTAAAGAAAAAGGACGTATAGGGGAAAAGCGGAAAGAGGGTAGATCGCTCATTATTTGAGTATTGACTTTTGGTTTCGCTTTGAAGCAAGGAATGCATTTGTGAATTACAGAGGAAACTTCATGAACTCCATTTATGATCCAGTACTTTTCCCTTAAGAAGCAAAGCAGTGTGCGTGTACCAACGTGAAGATTACGATAATGAAAGTCGCGTATGATTAAAAAAGTTACGTGATGCTTAGAGGGCAAAATAACAGGATGCTTTTTGTCTTCAGAAAGTGAAGAATGCGAAAGGCTGCCACCTACCCTGAGTAACACATTGTCACCAAGGAAGGAGGCTAAAGCGCGAAGACGACTAGATTTAGGAAGATATTTGTTAGCAGAGAGCAAAGACAATTCAGAAGGAAAGGCCTCTTTGCTGAGTTAGGTGCAAAACTTTAATAGTAGCGAGATTTAATTCGTGATTACTCAGGTGTGGTTTAGGGAGAAGAGGTTGGTCAACCACAAGATATTTCCATCTGAGAAGATAGGCAAAAATTCGAATTAATTTATGAAAGGAAGAATAGCGGGACTACAAGGGGTGTGAAACATTGGAAATAAGACGCGAAGCCGTGGATTTGGATAATTTAATGTCAGGCAAGTTGGAGTTTGTAATCGGAGGTTTAGAAGGCCAACAAGAAGTGTCTTCGATTAACCACGAGGACCCATGCCAGTACAACTGAGATGCTAATAATTGAGGAGGTAAACATCCACGAGAAATGATGTCAGCGGGGTTATCAGCACTGGGCTCATGCCTCCATTGACATCCAGAGGAAAGAGTTTGAATTTTAGAAACTCTGTTTGCAACAAAGGTTTGCCTGTGGATGGGGTTTTTGGCGATCCAAGAAAGAGTGATCATGGAATCGCTCCGCAAATAGGTTTGCGTAAATTCGACCTTTAAGACTTTATGCAATTTTTTGGCAAGTTCTGCGGCCATCAGTGCAGCACACAATTCAAGCCTAGGCAAAGTAATAGTTTTACGAGGAGCGACTTTGGACATAGCGCAAATAAGATTGGACAATGAAGATTCATTTAGCGAATTGCAATAAACCAAATATGCACAACAACCGTAAGCTTTCTCGGAGCTGTCGGCAAACACATGAAGAAAGATGTGTTAGGAGGAGCATTAATTAAATTCCTAGGAATTTCAATAAGAGAAAGATCAAGTAGAATGCTACCAAGAGAGCATTTCTATTAAGAAAAGAAAGGGGAACAGCTTCGTCCCATTCACATTTGAGAGACCATAGCTCTTGCATGAAAAGCTTGGCTATAACAATAACCGGAGCAAGGAATTGAAGAGGATCAAAAATGTTTGCAATTTCAGAGAGAATTTGCCTTTTTGTGGTAGGGAGCTTTTCGGAAAGCGAGACTTTGTAGATGAGAGTATCAGTGCGAGTGCACCAGTGAACTCCAAGAGTTTTTATGGATTCAGAATCTCCGCGGATTTTGACGGAAGAAGGGTCTACATCGTCTATGGGAAACTGGGCAAGAAACTCACGGGAGTTGGAATTCCACTTATGAAGTGGGAATCCTCCATTCTTTAACAATGCCTGAAGTTCTAGTGACACGAAAGAAGCTTCCTCAAGGGTCGGGAAGGACTGGAGAAAATCGTCTACATAAAAAGATGTAGTTGGTGCTTCAGAAGCTTTAGAATCAAATAAATGACCATCTTAGGAGGCTAACAAATGTAGGGATCGGATAGCAAGGAAATCAGAAGGTTTTAAGCCATAAGTGACGGTCTTTAAGCGATAAATTTGAATGGGCTTGCTGATTTCGTCGCGCCACAAGATTCTTTGGAGATCTTGTTGTTCGGGCTGAATTAAAACCAGACGGTACATCTGTTTGATGGCCGCTATAACAGCTATGGGAAATAATCGAAAATTTAAGAGTATAGCAGATAAATCTGACTGAATAGCAGGACCAGAGTAAAGAGTATCGTTAAGACTGTTGCCATTAACGTCAGGTGATGACCCATTAAAAACGACTCAGATTGTATCCTTTACAGGAGAGTTTTTCCACACTGAATGATGATTTAAGAAAACAGTTTCAATTGGGGGGTGCAATTCGTCATCAGATTTGCTGACAACTTCCATATGATCTAAGCTTTCATACTCATCAATGAAATCAGTGTACTGCTGTTTAACGAGAGGTTCTTTCTTGAATGTGCTCTCGATAGCAAAGAGAGCTTTTCGAGCTTTAGGTTGAGAATTAATAAGTTTGGGGGGATTGAGTAATCTCGGCATCTGAACAATGAACCAGCAATCAAGAGAACGAGTGGTAGTGTTCTAGAAAATTTGCTCACAGAATTAGTTTTCGGAAGAGGTTACGTTAGGAGAATAAACGCTTTCCAGCCTCCAGAACTGTTCCAAATCGGTATTAGCGAAATAACATTGCGATACGGGTTGGGGAGAATAATGAGGAAGTTGACCAGTAACGATCCATCCAATATTAGTGTCTCTGGCAACCACGTTTGAAGATAACTTACGAACCTGTTTAGGAAGGCAATTCCAGAAAACATTGGCACTAAAGAGTATGTCAATGGGGCCTTTTACATTGAACAGAGGATCGGCTGACCTTAAATGAGAAGGAATATTCAGACCTGAGATATCGATGGAGTGACTAGGAGTATCCTCTCCGATACTGTTGAGGATGAGGCAATTAATTTTTAGAAAGTTATTTCTGTGACAAGTGTCTCTTATGGTTAGTTTAGAAAACTGTAAAGCTTGTGACATACATCAATAGAAGTGGGGTTTACAGGTACGCCTAGTTTTTTGATTAATGAATTAGAAACGATATCATGGGTTGCCGCCGTATCAAGAAGACCGCGTGTACGGACCCAGTTGCCAAAATTATCCTGAACTTCGATTTGGACAGTGGACAATAGTACTTGGGCACTACGTATGAACTTGGCATTTTGAATGTAAGATGAAGCATTAGAACTGCTAGCATTGTCACTTTTCTGAGAAGTAGATGCGACTGATGACCTTGCTTGATCATGACGATGTAGTAAAGTGTGATGAGCTTTTTCACAATGAAAACAAAGTCTGGTAGACTTGGAATTTGAAGAAGAATGCTTAGGTGAAAGGCAGTTGAACCAATGTTTATTCTGGGAAACAAATTTTCTTCTGTCGTCGACTGACAGTTCTTTAAAAGATTTACATAGACATAAGGCGTGGGAATATTTACAAAGTATGCATTTTAATGGTTCATTTAAACTCTTACGGGGTTCGCTTTGAGTGTTTAAAGCGAGAGAACTAGCAATACGGCGATCACTAGACCTAGTTGGGTAACCAGTGGCGTTTGACTTGAGTTTAGAAGAGCTAGACCCAGGTTTTTGGGTGCTAGACGCTACGTGTTCATTTTTGGATTTAAAGGACAGTTATTCAAATTTAGAATTATGAGAAGAGGGTTCACTTTGATTAGCTAGGGCAGTTATGAGTTGGCTTCTAGCATTTAAGAAAGTGACTAAATGCTCGTAAGAGTAATCGTCATATTTGGAAACTTCAATTTCCCAAGCTTTGAGTGTAGCAACATCGACTTTAGAAACCACTAAGTGTATTAGGAGAGTGTCCCAGTGGTCAGTGGCTTGATCTAATTGGGACAAAGCTTTAACGTGAAGTTGTGTCCTATCAATAAGAGTACGCAAACTAGTAACGTCATTGTACTGTGACGCAGGTAAATTGAATAGAGCCTTCATATGGCGTTGAATACGTAGCCGTAAATTACCGTATCTTTCCTTCAACAAGTTAAAGGGAATGGTGTAGTTTTCAGCACTTAACCAACTGCAGGGCTTGACCGCGGAGAATAGATCGCAAATAATGAAACTTGTAGATGACTTGAATGTTTTCATTGTCATGAACAAGAGAGCAACATATTTCATAGAAAGAATCCCAAGTAGATTCGTCTCCAGAAAAATTGGGTAAATTAATCTTAGGTAGAATTGGTTTGGGCTTCTGAGTGCCCTCACGAAAAGAGGTTTGTTGTTCGTCAAGGGAACCAAGAACAGAACCGTCCTTTTTCTGTTCTTCTTCGAGTTGGCGTATTATTTTAAAAGCAGAACCTATGCCTTCGTAATATTGGTTTTCTACCTCTACTCGATCATCAGTTTGATTGAGCATACATGTTTCGATTTCAGTTTGGATGTTGCAATAATTTTCATATGAACGTTCAAAATTCTTTACGCGATGTTTTAACAAATCTAGTTGAGCTTGTGAAAGATCTAGCTCTTTGATGTATTTTCTGAATCTGGTGATTTGCCCTTTATAAGAAGCTCGTTTGGAAGTAAGCTTTTCATCCTTACCATCCTTGTCTTTTTCTTTAGGAGCCATGGTGAAATAGGTAAATTATAGTATAACTTACGGAGCTGTGGAACCTTGGAAATGCTGTCAGACTGGCAGCAGCAACAAGTTGAAAGTACGGGACACACCAAAGGAGACAGGAGCGGCCTCTTTCCCCCTCACAGGCTTTGCACGGTGAAGCTATAGCTGAAAAATTCAAAGCAGATATTAATGATTAGCAAAATTTTGACAAATGGACTCTCCCGGGTTTCTGGGACCAAAGTTTGGGTAGGTTTTTGCTAGGAATTAACCCTACCCCCAAGGGACGATAAAGGGAGAAGTAAAGGGAAGTGGGTTTCGGACTAAGGAACAAGTGTGGATAATAGGACGAGAGTTCAACACCAAACAAAATAAATTTAAGCCAATATTTAGAGACGAGTGTCACCGCAAAGCCCGTAAAACACCTAAAGAGGGTATGGACCTGGACGTAGCTAACCCGAAATGCGGCTGGAGGTTGGGCTATTTGCCAGCAAATGGCATTTGTGCTTTCCCTTCCCAGCCTATATTTGACTACTATGGGGAAGGGTGGAAGTCTGGCAAGACAAAGAATGACAGATTCGTTGTATATCCTTTCAAAGGAATCAGGTTTAATCAACGGTTTTGAAAGGTGAAAATGATTTAAATTCGCCGTGATGTTTTTAGTTCTTGGAATTGTAGAATTTCCAAGGAGCGACCGAATGTTTCCAGGAAGGGTAGCGATGAAGCAGTTATCGTGCTTTTAAAAACAATTTGATTGTCTTTTTGAAAATTTTTGGTTTTAAATTTTGTTTAGAACACCAATTGTTGCATTCAAGAAAGGCTAAGCTTCTATCTAGCAAAGTGCCGACTAAAAGTTTAGACAAGAAGATAAACTTTATTTGGAAAACCATAAGTTATAGAGAAAGTCTCAAAAAGCAGGAAGCTGGCGGAACTAGCTATACTTGCCTTACTGGCTAGTTAGAATAAGCTATAAAAGCTAAGAGCGTCTTTGAAAAAGTTTTTGTGGAGAGTTTTTGTTCAAATGCAACAAATAGTGGAACCTTTTTTACGTCGATGCTTGAGTTTCTTAACGCGAGAATGATCTTTCGGGTAGAGTTAGGGGAGGTAGGATCCTGCCTAATCGTTATTTTATAGAAAATGATGAAGCAAAAGGATATAGTTTGATTTATTTAACAATGAGTAAAAATATGATAAATTTAACAACTGTAAAATGTACAATTTAAATTTTAAACATTTGAGGTCCCATACCTCTAAATTTGTTGAAGTTTGCACTAGGCGATTAACAAAATTTGGTTTGGAACCTCTTGAAAGCACCAAATCTATATAAGATTTTAAACTAGTGCTGAGATTAGCAAATTTAAAGTTTAACAATAAATCAGGTACGATATATATACTTTGAGAATTCCTAATGGAAGTTCTAAAAGTTTAAACAAATGTTAAATTTGAGATTATAACAAGAAAAGAGAGAATTAAGAAGAAGTTTCTATAACTTCTTGTATTGAAGCAGGGATCACGAGAAAAATTGGGTCTGTTACCTTTCGTGAAACCTAGAAAAAGGAAAGTTAGAAAACTCACTTGTGAGTAGAAATAATCGAATTCCCTAATTAAAAGAGGAAAAATAATATAATTAGAGGTGAGTACTAGACACCAATGATGCAGAAATTACTTATGAAAAACAGTACAAAGATGGGAGGGCACTTCTATAGAGTGTCACCTCATTGAAAAGAACCTACATTTTACAATTATTATAATGTGTTAGTGAGGAGTATGAAAGGAGGAAATAGGAGAATCAGGAAAACGTTTATGGCCGTATTTATAGCTTTCGTTCGAACGCGACACGGATGGTTGTTGAATGGGCACGGTTATGCACTGTAGTCCGTTGAAAAATTCACTATTGCAACATGGAAAGTTTATCAAACGAAAAGTTATTGTAAATGTAGAGATTACTATTTGAATTTAAGTTTGAGAAAGTTTATTGCGTTGTGACGTTTATAGATGGTAGTTGAATCCAGTGGACAATTTCCAACGAAGGAAGACAAATTATATGCTGATCAGAAGTATTTTCAATATAAACTCCTCAGTGAGGAACAAGCATTCCCATATTTAGGTGGAAGGCACTTGACGGCATTACTTGCAAAAGGGTGACTTGCTGTAGAAAATTCTAGAGTTGAGAAGAGTAGAATTGAGCAGAATATCCCGCGGAGGTGATAGCTATGGTTTTATAGACAGTGGGTTTAATAAGACTCCCACGGTGTGAGAACTCATTCCCAGATACTCAGTACAAGAAGTACCTTTTCATTTTAGAAAGCTAGCTGAAGTAGCTACAAATAAATCAAGAAGATCTCTTGAAGGCAGATTTTTCATCACATAGCAGTTTCACACTGTCTATAAATTCAGGTTAGAAACATTTAAAACTTAGTGAAAACCATTGAAGTAGTACTTAGCTCATTTTGAAGAACGATGATGATCTGGATGACGGTTGACGTTAAGATTAGGACATGGCGTCCTGATTTAAAAATGTCTCAAGTAGACAGAAGACAAGCCTGAAGTAGGCTCTAACTGTATGGTTTGACGACTGACCCAGAAGTGAGAGCTGCTCGACGAAGCACGGAGGTACCAAGGAGGGAGGTGGGTGCGGGAAAAACAAAGGAACTTACATATGAAATACCAACTTTAGAAATAAAACTAAAAGTAATCTTCAAGGAGTTGATAGTAGGCGTCAATAGCGAAGCCTGGTGGATGGTAATGTTGTAGAAGTCCACTTGAGCATGGAGATGTTAACTGGAGATAGCGACGACATCTTGTGGCTGGATTAGGAAGAAAGTCTTCTTGAGAGTTGAGATATTGATGAACTTCTGCAGTTAACTGCTAGATGCCGCTAGGTTGATCATGGAATATATATCTACAACAAACTTACAAAGAAAGTAAGCAAGGTGCTTAAATAAAAGAAAAAGTAAGAAATCACGTAGGTGTTTGTGAAAAAGAAAGGAATGAATTAAAGCAAAGAGCAGCAAAAACTACCTCTATCTTACCGTGTATTCCAAAGAATACACCACTTGTCGAATTTCGTCGTTCCTTGGAACGCTATGAAAGTCAAGGAGGTTAGATATCTAAGATGCTTGACACTATAGTGCTTTCTAGTAGAGAAATTAGGAACTTTTGTGTTGGCGGAAATCCCGAGATAAATTTTGCCATTATGAACACGGCCTACTGAATTCAAATGGGTTCTTTAACATGCCAACAACGTATGACATGCATGTCGTGATTTTTGTCGCCTTTGAAAAATCACTTACCACGGACAGGAGCGAACCTGCAAGCTTGGGGTTAGTAGTCCGACACGTTAACCACTCACCCTCCGTGGCAAGCTTATTTTGAGGTAACCACAATGTAATATGCACAGCAGGTAATGAATTGCGAGGTGTGTGAATGTCTTGATGTAACTAGAGCTCATTTCTAACGTAGGCTATATACCACTTATGAAGAGAAGGACGCATATCAAGGCACCCAGGTTATAGCAAACGTAGTTACGAAAGGTTCGCACACAACTGTAGGTGTAGACCAAGGGTTAGATTATGTCAAATTGCTTTAGATGAAAGGTGTTACATGACAGGAATAGCTCACGACAGGGAAGCATTTGACGGTTGAATCAAACCAGTCTTAAGACTGATGACCCAAACAACAACTACTGGTACGTAAGCATTATATGCGGCCCAACAATCGGAAATTATTATCAAGATCCACTTCCGAATTACTTGGTCGACTGTCTCGGTGTCCCTTTAGGTTACAGGAACGATGCAAAACTTATTTTTGTTGTCCCACGGCACCTAAAACCCACTGACCTTCGATTGGGCGTTGCCTGTTGTATTTGTGTTTGCAAACTTATTATCAGTTGAAGTTGAAGATGTTGACCTCATGTTCCTTGTCTTTACAGTATCACAGTAGCCTCGTGTAGACGAGCTGCTGTGTCCTCATCTTAACCGTACAATTATTGTCTTTAATACCACTTTTAAAACATTTAAATTATGAAAATATTATGTTGGTCAATTAATAGCGTTGCCTGTTCAAGCATTCAATATGTGCTCGAATGGGAACCAAATAGTTCGGCGCCTTGAAACAGAAATCATGATCACACCTGAGGAGAATATTTAGTTCCTAGGTTGCCAAGAAACAACATCAACTGTGTTATCTCTACAAGAGGGATGTCATCAAGGAAACTATTTTCACTTTCTTCTGAGTCTTGCCTCCAAATAAAAACTGTTTCTTCAACTATGATGTAATTATAAGAACTTGAATAGGAGAAAACTAGAACTGGATCTCGTGAGATAATGTTGATTTTTTTGTGTTACAAAGGCGGATGCTTTGATTGTCTAGTGTGTGATCAAAATTGTGTCTGAATACGAGGTTGCATTTCTGAGCGATTGAATGTGTGAATATGAACTTTTTCTACTGCTTTAAGGTAGTGTTTGTTCTCTGGGTGTAAAAATTAAGCATTTCCATGTTTCCGTTGCTTGTGTAGTTGTGTCCGAATAGTACGGTATTGGGAATCACAATTGAAGTCCAGTAAATTTTACCGTTAATTACAAATATAACTTCTGCTTGCTGTAGTGTATCATGAGAGTTTTATTCGGACGACGAAAGATTTACAAATTATTATGTTCTTATTTCATCTTCCCGTCTTCTAGGTTCCTCAAAATTATGGACGAACAAATATTCATCAAATGTGAAACAGAAGAATTCTTAATGATTGTAAGTAGTATTTTAGTTCTATATATTGCATAAGATTGGAATCTTGTGGATGTGCATGACAAATCTTTCAGTCATTATGTTAATGAGAAATAGCCATAGAGACTTCATAATATCAAAAGTAATCTGGATCTATCAACTTCAGCTTTATAATTGCTAATAATTTAGTGATCATACTCTGTATATTTTACTTTCCAGGAATCAAATGAGCTACCCTCTGAATGTTGGATGAATGTGAAGACTGAAGAACTTGATGAAGTATGTGAAGATAAAAGAGTCCGAGATGAAAGTGCTACTGTTGAGGAAGAACTTGAAGTTCAGGTGATTGTAGGCACTGTTTCCTTTCTTTCAGGAATTTCTAATGCTCTCACCTTAAAAATGTGTATTTTTTGGTCAATGCAGTTTTCTCTTTTGTTATTTGACAGTAGAACAGATAATATGTTGTTACTTTTTCATATTTATAATGAAGTATTAGTCTAGATACACAAAGTGCTGTTGTGTAATATACAGTACAACTAAGTTACCGTATCTATATTATTATTTATTTATTTATTGAGCAATAAGAAGGAACACAGGCACCAGCCCAAATACATTCCTTCTTGACATTATCTCATTAAACAACATGTATCAGTGAATAATATAGAAAACAGATTACACAAATTACACAAATGAAGAACAGAAGATAAATACTACAAAGGAGATCGTGAAAATATAAACCATAAAATGAAAACAAAACTGTACAAAGTAGAAAAAAATATATATACAAAAATAAAGGAGAAAAGAGTACCCAATATTCAAGGAACAGCTGCTTTTACTTGTTTATTGAATAAGTTAGCGCCAGCGAATAAATCTACTTGAACATCAATTGAATTATAAAATGATAATATTTTAACTAAAGGCGAATTAGAATGGTGAACACTTTTAGATCTTGGGATGTGAAAGAGTGCTTGCTGTCAAGATCTTACTTGTGGTACATGAAAAGTGATGAATTGAAATAATTCTTGGTAGTCAATTTTTCCAGTTAAAATTTTCCTCAGCAGTTGCAAAGAACTTAACGACCTTCTACTTTTCAAAGACATGACATTGAACAAATTTCGTAAAAACTGAGTCGAAGTGTCAAATGGACAAAATACATTGAACGTCTTATACTACATGTATCTTAGACATTTATTTTGCACAATGTAAATGTGATGAATTTGTTCTTTATAAAAGGGATCCCTGATTACTGCTGAATATTCTAACTTGCTTCGAACTAAACATTCATACAACTTAACAAGTACTCCAGTTTTAGTAAATAATTTGGAGTTTCTAATGACAAAACCAAGCATCTTGTTGGCCGAACTAATTATATTTGCAGTATGCCTATTAAAGGTTAATTTGCTGTCATAAATAATTCCTAAATCATTTATCGACTGTACAATTTCGAGTGCTGTTTCTCCAATACAATATTTAGGATTTATATACTTCTTCCTTGTAAATACCATAACATTACATTTTTTTTACATTAAGGACTAAATTATTACTAACACACGAGCTACAATATTATTAACATCCCTCTGAAGGTTATTCTCATCTCTCAAGTTGTATATGGTCTTGTATAGCTTTACATTGTCAGCAAACAATAAGCAGTCAGAGTAACGTAGAATATTAGGCAAATCATTAACCAAAATTAGAAATAGAAGAGGCCCAAGATTAGATCCTTGTGGGACACCAGAAGAACTAACAAAATTACCTGAAATTTTACTTCTGAAACAAACAAATTGCTGTCTAAATTTGAAGTAGGAGCATAAAAATTGAAGTAATGGTTTAGCAACTCCAAACTGGTATAGCTTTGTCACCAGAATTTTATGGTCTTCTTTGTCAAAGGCCTTTTCTAAATCCATGTATATCACGTCAGTTCTTCAATTGGTATCTAATGCATTGTAAACCTTATGAGTAAAACCCAGCAAATTTGTAATAACTGATCTGCCGGGCATAAATCCATGCTGATATTGTGAGAGCTCAACCTTAATATGATTGTAAATCTTAGAATATAAAATGTGCTCATAAACTTTTGCTATAGCATTTATCACTGAGACGGTAGTTCGATATCATTTCAGAGTTGCCTCCCTTTAGGATTGCAATATTTCTAGACATTTTCCACTTTCCAGGAAAGCTTGACGTCTTTAAAGAAAGATTAAAGTTGAAGGTCAACTGAGAAACCAATAAGTCCACACAGCCCTTGATTATGTATGGTGGTATGCCATCAGGCCCACAGGATTTCTTAGGCTTTAATTTTCTATTTATAGTTGTTCTTACTTCATCCACCGTTATGTGAGTCACGTTCAGCATATCAACCCTCTGCTGAACAGGAAATTCATTCAAAGACAAATGATCCGCGTTATAAATAAAATATGTGTTGATATATACTGAAGAGAAATACTCAGCAAACCCATCTGCAATACTTCCAGCTGTATAATGATTTCCGTTTAGTATAAATGTGTAGTCGCGTGTACGTGATTCCCGCTTGCTTTTAACATACGTCCAAAACTGATTAATGTTATTCTTAACTCCATTTTTTAGACTATGAATGTAAACAGTAGTTATTGATTGTATCATATGGAGCACACTTAGAATAACTTTAGTGCAACCTCCATTTGAAACGCTTTGATGTTACTTACACAGGTTTTTTGAAATATTAGTTTTTGTTGCGATTCTACAGGGCCACCGTTTACTAAATAATTTTCGTTCGAGTTACTCAAGACTGACGTCTGTACTCTCAATGCATGTCGATGCTCCAATCAACTTCAGCGGTGGAACTATGTGTGTACGACGTTTGAAAGTACATTAATAGCGAAATTGGACTTCCACGAGCGGAATAAACTGGGGTCCAGGCAAAATTAAAGAATCATCCACGATACTGTAGTACCCCGCAGAATGTTCATGCGGCGTGTGGAATCTTGGCGGAGAGCCGCTGTCCCGTGGAGTTACGGATATTTCAAGTAATAGTACTATGATTTATTGGCACATGTGGATTCAAAAGGAAAACATACAACAGTAGTGTAAGGTTTTACAAGAACTTGTTGGAATATTTAAACCTGCAGTGCCCGCGTAGTATTTAACATCATAGAAGGTCGCGTGGCGTCTGGGAGACGCCATTTCGTTTCAGAGGCATTTCTGCTATACCAAGTTGTAAATAACGATTTAAATTAATTTCAGGACATTTTGGAAAAATATTTCATATGTTACATTGATATAAAAGCTATTAACGAAACACTTTTTTATTATTTATTGAATAAGATATGAATATAATTCCATTATACACACTTTCGGTTTTCATAGCAATACGAATTCTAAAATTAATCTAAAATTAACCTTCTACAGTAAATCACGATACATAAACATTAGGCTATGTTCAACCAAAACAAACAAAATTTCGTACCTAACCACAGTGAGGAGTCCACAATATACAATCTGTACAAACAAGCCTATAGCCAGAAGAAATTCAAATCACTTCCCACAGAGGGCAATGCACTATGCTCAATCTGAACACATCTTCTTGGCGTGCTCAAGACAAATGTATTTCCCGCAAGATCCATAAGTGTATTTTGTTGCCCTGTTTTTTGAACGGCCACTTTTGTAACATCTCTTCCTCTTCGTGCATGGACCGGCTTCTGTCAACACTTCTTGCTCTACGGTGTTCTTGCACAGATAAGAAATATCACTTCTAAGGGCTACTGGTAAGGAAGAGCACTGCGAGCGCACACGTAAGTCATCATCTGCAAGCTCACGAGTCAAGTCTTTTAGAAACCGACTCTGTCTATCATCAGTATTATAGTTGCTCTAGAAAACAATTTGCGAATTTATTCCTGCCAGGTTCAGTGTGCTATAAAACACTACCATCGGCCATCTGTTTGTTTTCCTTGCAATATTGTACGTACTGCTCAACTGGTCCACAGTGTCAACACCTGACTTAGTAGCATTGTAGAACGTCATCATTTCCGGTTTATTTTTGTCTAGAAATCCAAGATCAATTTCAGCATCGTGATGCATTGTTGAGAGAATGAGAACAACTTTATTCTTCTTTGCGACATACGAAACCAATGTTGAGCTGTCTTGAAAGCCAAACGAAGACGACCCGATCTGTCTAGATTCAGTTGCAATAAATACTGAGGGAATTTGTGGCTTCTTTCATCTAAGGGTTCCAACAAGCGTAATGTTACGTTCACAAAGATAGTTATCAAGCTCGATACTGGTGAACCAATTGTCCACGGTAATGTTTCTTCCCGTAGCTGATATAACTGAGCTTAGGCGTTTCACTACATCAATGGGCTTGTTACTAATTTCAAATTGTTCCTCAGGCTGTTTCCCTGCATACATTTCCAGGTTTACTGTGTAGTACATTCGAGCATCGACCAATGCATATATCTTCCCACCGTACTTATTTGGCTTGCTCAGAATATACTGTCTAATCCTTCGAGATTTTCATCCAATGTGCAGCATTCTCCAACACTATATGTCTTCTGACAGTTTTTCACAAACAAAGTCAAAATTTCTCGAATTGGTGCTAAGTTGTCATACCTTTTCCTTTCCTCTCGGGTATCTTTCTTGTCAAATCTTAGGCAATAGAGAATGAACCTAAAACGTGTTTCTGACATAACCAAACGGCACAGTTCTACTCCCGTCTTATTACTAGTCCAAATGTCCTTGGTATTTGTGTGGTTATCTTTCCTTGCAGCGCATAGGTATAATATGCCAATTAGGGCTTTTATTTCACATATGTCGGTAGGTTGAGCGTCCCTTTCTCTGCTGTAGTTTGGTGGAACTTCTGCAATTTTCGCGTTCCTACACTTCACTATAGTTAACAACACTGTGTCATCAAAGAATAATTCCCAGCATTCTTTAGGAGTCTTAGCTAGCTTCGCAACACCTTTCACACCAGGTAAATGTGTGAAGATATTTTGTCGCCGGGTTCGAAAATTTTGTCTCGCCCTACGAAACAATCACTATCACTTTCATTTTCCCCTGTTTCATCACTACTGTCTACGTCTTGTTCCGTGTCAGTACTTTCACTCCTGGATTCTAGAATGTCTTCCTCCTTATCACTGTGCAATACACCATCATCATCATCTTCCTCAAGCAAACTTGGCACAATCCTTCTATCATCAAGGCGCTCAAGGTTATACCTCCTCTCCTTTCCACTCATTTTCAGCCCCCAAAAAGTGAAAAACGTGAAAATATAGCGTTTCAGCTAGAACCCATGCAATATAGAACACCATGAAGAATAATTATGGTAATAATTTTGAAGAGAATACTTCAGAACGAGTACAAGGAAGGTCGCGTGGTGTCTGTCAGAATCCATTCACACTCTTGTAACAATGACTCACCACCACACGCGCTAGACTGACACTGGCGCGCTGCCGCATTATTACGTTGGTTGTAAATAGTTACTTGAACGGTAGATGGAATTTCCGGTCAGTGGCCTTGGAAGCTTCCTTTCAATTACCAAAAATAAACTAGTCTGTCAGACGCCACGCGAACCCTGCATAATGGAAATAAACAATAATTGCATGCACATGATGTTATGTGTGATTACAAAATGTGGGAACTGTTAACTTGAAATAAAAATTAGTGTTGTGATTCGTGATATCGAGAAAGTCTACTATGTCCGTTCGCAACCACTGATTAGGTTAATCACTGTTCCACCTAATACACAAAATCATTTTGATTGATTGCCTACAAATAGTATTAAACAGTAGAAGAATTGTAAAGAAAATAATGGAATTACGTACGGTAATAAATAAAACAGTTATAAAACATGTCGTGGGAATGAAATGTACGTGATGATTCGGTCAGTAAGTTGTATTATGTGTGGATCAGTAACGATATGAACTTTCTTCGTCCCCTCCTTAAAGTACAGCAGTTCCCAAACTGGGTTCCGCGGAACCTTAGGGTTCCACGAAGGCATCGCAGGGGTTCCGCGATAAATCATAAAAATCAAATTTAAAACTGATTTTAAAATTAAACCACACGAGGCTAACTATCACATTGTCTCTAATGAGAAGGTAGGTGGAGTTCGTGTTATATCCAAACTCCTATTCGTTAGGACTTCGTTTTATGACGTTTATCACAGCAAAATCCATTTGCCAACCGGAATAAACCTCACATGTCCGTGCCTGACAATGAATATCTGATTGACATTCAATTTACCTCCGGTTTTAAAACGAAATTTGAATTAGTGCCCCTTAATGACATTTGGGTAGGACTGATAGACGTATAACTGTTAGTAGCCGAAAAGGCCATCCGACCTCTGCTCCCCTTCGGGTCCACCTATTGATGCGAAGCAGGCTTTTCTGCTTATGCGTACATAATAAACAAATTTAGAAGTATGTTGAATGCTGCTGGTGTATTTTTGCAAATACACGGAAAGAAAGAATTAGCTTTTGCTGTTCTTCATTACTTTATATCAGTCCATTTATTTACATTTCTTTCCCGCACACACCAACATCGAACTGTTACCTCCTGTTTGCCCCGTGCATTTGTTCATTTTTCTGTCAGTTTTTTACAGAAACGCATATTCCCTTGAACCAGCCTGACAGCGTCCCATCGCTGCCTTCCGAACTTCCATTGCTTCAAGCCATGAAGACTTCTACATTAATCTGCAGGGCGTCGTGTTCTTCACCAACCAACTACTCCATGAAGACACCGCTCCAGGAAGAATTTTGTTTTTGTAAAGTTTTTTCATGTTTATGTATAACCTCTTTGTTTCCTCCCCTTACTCGCCCGCTTCCCCCTCTTCTTGCCTCCTCCTACTGCCCGCTTCTCCGCGGGCGCAGCCCGCTCGCTCGTTCACTTCTACACTTCTTCTCGACTTGTCTCCGTGCTGTGAGCAACCGCTCACCCTCTCAAGTGCACTCAACTTCTTGTTGGACATGCCGTCTAGGCCAGTGTACTTTCTCTGCGTCTAGCAGCCTTCACTTGTACGTCGGAAGTCATTCCAGTCAGTTAGAGCTTATCTAAAGCTCGCCTCTTCAACTCTAGAGGTAAACTTTTAAACTCGACGTCATGTTCAAATTTTAGAACCGACCGTCAACAGCAACATTGCCTTCTTCATGAAGCAAAGATAAGTATCGACTTCATGTTTTAATCTCATTCTCATCGCTTTTAGAAGGCTCAATGCTTTTATTTGGATTTTATAGACAGTGAAAGTTGCTATGTGAAAATAACTGCTTTCTAGTCGAGGGATATTTCTAAAATACCCACTGTCTATATAATCCAGTTTTCCGCCGAGGGATTCTCTACCCAATTTAAACAACTCATCATTGCTCTGGAACCTTCCAGAACCTTCACTCTATCTAACAGTTATACTGTCATGTATTTTCCACTTCATATGGGAATACTTTTTCAAACTAAGGAATCTTCCTTATAAACTGCTAATCAGTATCTAATATTTCTTCCTCCGTTGGGATTTTTCTGGTGCATTCAACTATAACCTACAAGTTTTTCAAGCAATAGACTCTCGCAAATCTAGTGTAACTAGTTATTCTTCACCATTGCAATAACTTTCTTTGCTATCAACGTTTTGTGCTACTACAGTGAACTCTTCAACTATATCAACAGACTATAGTGAATACAGTGCCTGTTCAACTTTTCATCCGCGTCGCGCTCGTCCGAGTACAATAAATATGGCCATGAACAGTTTTCCACAATCCCATTTGATCTTTCCCAAACCCTTTACTAACAAATTAAAATAATAAAATTGTTACTATAGGTCTTTTTTCAATGAGTTGTCACTCTACATAAGTGCCCTCCCTTACTTGCTCCACGTATAATGAATTAATGTCTGTAAAACTTCGTGTCTAGTACACGCCTTAAATTATATTGTTTCTCCCTTCTAATGAGGGAATACAATTCTTTCAACTCAAAAGTGAGTTATCTCTAGGTTTCACGAAAGGGAAACTTGCCCCATTTTTCTCGTGATCCCTACTTAAACATAGGAGTTCTAGAAACTCCCTTTCAATTGTTCTCTTCAGGTTTCACAATAAGTGACCTGCCCTAATTGTATAATCTTCTATGTATAATCTACCCACCTGTTTTTTGTTGTTGTTACTTTCGAAGTTGTTATTATTTCTAAAATACTTATCTAGAAATCCTTAAAAACACACCTTGTACTTGATTTATTGTTTAAATTTAATTACGTCAATTATCGTTAAATATTTCATTTATTTATCTTAGCCATTCCAAAATCTTACGAGGATTTTAAAGCATATAAAAGGTTTAAATCCAAAAGAATTATCAATTGCCTGGCGCAAGCTTTAGATGTTTTCGGAGGTCTGCGACCCCAATTGTTTATAAAAATCAAAATTATATATTTGTTACATAAACTACTTCCTTTTACATTGTTGGGGGGGGGGATAAACAGGGTCGTGTAGATGTGTTAATTTAAGGGATGTTTCCGAAAAAGGGTAGTTTCCCGTAATTGGGCGAGACTACTAATGTAGTGTGTTGGTGTGAGTACGTGATCTATTGGGGGCATTCCTACAGGATGCGTTTACCTGCTAGGGGATGAATGTCCAAGAGTGAGCTATTAACCTAGCCTGCCAATTAAGAAGAGCGAGCGTTTAGCGAGCCCACGTGCAGAGTCGACAGCTTGACACGCTGCAGTCTGGCTGCTCGCTCGAATACAATAGGATTCCTGACGGCGCAGTTCCTGGCCTTCACGGTCAGGGGCAATTAGGACTAAGTTCCGGTTGGGTGTAAGGATGTAAACTTCTTCTGCTTCGGTGTGTGGATGTGTAGATGTCGTGTTGTCCTTCTGGTGATGTGAGTTTAGCGTGTACTCAGAGAGGGTGGGTTTTGAGGGTGTACATATACATAGTTGATTTTGATTAACATTATTGTCTTGATGTTGATGCTGTTAGTAAGAAAACAAAGAAAAGAAAAAATACATAGGTATGTGCATATTGGTGCCATGCAGGCAGGAAATAACAAAGTTGGACAGGTGGTTGTGTCGTCCGCCACTGTGTGGGAAAAAATTGCTCCCTGCATGTACCTTGTGTCTATAAATATAGGCAAGGTATTGCATAAAAGGTGGAAGAAAAATAGAAAAACAGGATCCCCAGGGTATAAGTTAAAGGTATATATCAGAATGATATATTGTTGTTGGGATGAAACGGGACACCTTCACAATTGTAACGTTAGTAGAAAGAAAGGAAAGAAAAACAGTATATTTCGTGTTAAATGGTGTGCCATGTAAGTAGGTATACACTTGTGCGTTGATATTGTGTATATGGTTTGAATTTACAATGTTTGTAGAATTATCTTGTAATATAAAATACTAATCTATATACTTATTACTATTCCGTCTCGCTCATGAGCCTGGTACCTTATCTTGCTCACTTTCCCCTGGCCGTTCTCTTACCTCGCCTCGTACTTACCTTCTCCATCCATTCCTGGCCATTTTCTATTCGGCGCTTTGCTGTGATTTAGTGGCTGTGCCGCGAATTCCTAGTTATCGTGAATTTTCTCCCGTGGGTGACAAAATTGCACCTTGGAAGCGAGGGAGAGCGCTTACAAACTCTGCGCTGGCCCTGGCCACCGTAGGTCGCTCATTATTTAAGCGTTTTCTAACTTTGTTTGCGCCCGTAGCGTTCAGTGTCCCACGAACACTTCGCGTTACTGATGCGTCGCCGTCACATTATCGGCGCGACTGAAATCGCTGATAAGTGTATATGTTTGTGTGACATTTAATTTATGTGTTGATTTGTTTTCTTTTTGTGTTTGGGGGATTATATACAAGGGGTGTGCACATATATGTCTTCTTTTCTCTGTAAAGTAAATACTTTAGTGCACTTTCATGTGGCATTGTGCCACCGATGTCGTCTCCTTGTTAATCTGGAAAAAATATATAGTGGATTATCGTGATCACATATCAACTACCAAAATACCCTTCATGTCTGCTATTTTGCATGTACATTTCTATATGGCGCCGTCTAAATCTAACTTATTCTATGCCGGCTAACACTTAGTTTACTTTACTCTATAATTTGTTCTGATGTGTAGTTGTCCGTCTTCTCAGTGTATCTCGGTGTATAAGTGTATGTGTTCATGACGTCACCTTTACCTTAGCATGATCATTCTTGTGCTTTCCTTCTGCGGTTGACTGTATCGTTGGAGCTCTTGTTGAAATACAATACATGATAAATAACAATGCCCTTGGCCTAATATTACCAATACGCGCCTATGTCGCGCAGCGCTGTTTTAAGGGTCGGCTTGGATGGTGCCACCCCCCTTGAGACCTCTTCGGACGTCTCGTGTATTACTGCGGTTGGTCAGCCTCGGTTGCTGCACCGTTTATTGTTTATTGTTGGCGCGTTATCGGACTTTCCCTAGACGGTGCCGAACGCCCTGTGTCGCGTTCGCATGTCAGTTTCAATTAACCCTATACGGTGTCGGTCTTACCCTATACGGTGCCGAACGCCCTGTATTGCGTTCGCATAGTAACATCAATTAAATCTATATGGTGTCGGTCTTACCCTATACGGTGCCGAACGCCCTATGATAAGTCAAGTGTGCTTAACCTAGATTATGTTAATTAATGCTATAAAAATATTTGTATATACACGCCGAAATAGTCCTTAATCTAATGACGAAATATGTTGTAGCTACTGTTTTACAACAGTGCTTGTTAAATTTGCTTAAATCTAAGTTGCCTTCTAAATGCAAATCTATCTTATATACTAAAATTTTGACGTGAGGATCCCCCCGGTCGGTCTCCTTTCCGAGGTGCCTTTGCGACATCCTGCTGGGACCGGAACCCAATAGGAGCCCGTAGTCCCCTCCTATAAACTAACTGTCGACTTCCCCCCTTAATAACTAATATAGGCCTGTGTGACTGCGTTGCTAGGGAGCAAACGCTTCGCGCGGATATCCTTTTCATTTGTATTTATATATGCTTATATTGGCATTATTCGCCATTTTATATTTATTAATCGGTTGCCCAGGCCGCTGTGAGGGCTCACCGCATTCCTCATTTACATCACTGGCCGCTCGCTGCGTTACCATTTAAGCTCTGAGGGCTCGCTGCCCTCCATGTACTTGGGCACGGAAAATCGTTCGGGAAAAATCATCCGATAAAATAATATCATCCGGGAATTTATCGTCCGGGAATCCTCTTCACCCCATGTCCGAATGAGGTCTTGCGTGGCCAGGGGTTGTCCCGCTGAACCCTTGGCGCACTATCTTCACTTCACACGAATGGAAGACTCGTTCCCCGCCTTAGGAACGCTACTTATGTTATAAACTAACTAACAGTCTAGTCCAAGTTGGTCGTCTCTGGGTTTGTCTCCTGAGTCTAATATGGAGCAGGCTAATTCTCCTACTAGATGTCAAAAGTCTCCCCTGCAGGTCTGGCTTTGACGACCGCAGTGCATAATGGGCGTAATTTTCTTCGTCCCAGGGATAGGCTAGGTACTCCCAGGATTCCGAAGGTAGCCCGCACTGAGTCATCGGCGCTTCGAACTTACGTCCATCTGTCATTCAGCTGGATCAGGATTCCTCTCTGCCTTCTCCAGCTCTGTCCTCGTGTGGCGTTTCTGCTCCCATCCGTTTACCTTTTCGTCACCATATAGTGTGACTTCAGATTCCTTTGAAAATAAGTGTGATACTGTATACTGTAGTGTTTAGTGTGATTTGTAAATATATTTTGTGTACTGTGTAATTATGTAAAATTCCTAGTGTTCTGGGGTTGTAGAATCTTCGAAATGCAGTGACTACTTTAGGCCTGTTATTGCCGTATCGGATTTCCAGCGCTGATGCCTTGGTACTTTCCTGGAGGTATTAGTAGGTTTATAGGGTGTTTGGTCCCTTGTTATTAGGATCCGAGGGTGTTATTTGCTGAGTGGGGTTAAAGCGTGGTGGGGGAGGGTTGTGCATCGTTGGACTCCATGTTTGTGGTGGCCGGGAACGATGATGCTGTTAGGAGGTATTTACTGTGAGTGGATGGGGTGGGTTTTTCCCAGGTGTCAAAATTTGAAAATAACATGCGGGTGTGATAGTAATACAACCCCTGGTGTGTGGGTGGGATATCTCATGCAGTGAGATGGATATGAGGCGTATCTGCTCTCATTTGAGGATTAGGCGTGTGCTAGGATACAATAAGTTTATGTCCCTTGCATGCGGGATTATTTTATAAAATACTTTTTAGTATCAGTATGGCCTCATCTCTCTATATAGAGATGTGCATCGCCGCTTAATATTTGTTTCCGAATCACCTCTAATACTCAGGTGTAGGCGTTCGGGTCCAAGGTGTAGCAAACCTTAATTTGTGAGAAGCATGAAGCCTATCAACCCCGATGTATAATTTGCAATGTAGTGTAGGTGTTTTTATGTATCTGTATGTCTGTGCTGGATAGTGTTTTAGGTGATGGGGTATGTAGGAGGAAGGGCATGGGGATGGTAGTCCGTAGCTAGTACTATGGCCATCCTGATGGCATTATCCACCTCTACTTCTATTGTAGTGTTTCATCCTCTCTTGGTCGTTATGTGCTTTCCTCCCGCTCTTGGGGATTTACGCCGGCAGGGTTGAGATGCCATATTGTGCCCGTTTAGACCGGAGTCCGCACGACCACATATGCATTTTACCAATAATCAGTCAGCACGAGAGTCAAAATATCCCGGAGCGCCAGATGGGTTAAAGCTAATCGCAAAAACGACATCAAATAAAAAAAAATGCTTTACTGTTTTTGGCTCAATGCAACAATAAGGATAGAAGGAGATTTAATTGGGTATGACACATCTGGTAAAATTATCTCAGTTTATTTTGAAGTTAAAATCTGACTGCAAAGAGCTCAAAGCAGCATCATCCTCGTGTGGCGATCCACACTCTTATTCACACACAATATACAGAAATTTTCCAAACACATTTGACAATCTTTTTTTGGAAACACAAGTCCGATTAATAGTCCTGTAGACTGTGTTCCAAAATTATTAATAATTAATTCCAGTTCAAAGTTAATTGTCTATACTGGAAATATCGCAGATCACTGTTTGAATATTTACATGATATTAACACTCGTAGAATAAATGTTCATAGTATTTTAAACTTTCACTTATTTTCCAGTTTCAAAAATATATCGTCGAAAAATATTATTATCATTGAATCAACACACATTATTTACACATATTAATAACATCTGAAAAGTATTTGACCTTGAGCATAGCATCGAAGAACTGTGCGAAGCACAACAACAATTAATTGTTCTTCTGACATTAAACATTCGAGAAGTGACTCGATTATGAACTTCAAGTTCCTAACAAAATACATGATTTCTGAATCATTAACTTGATCAATAAATTGTTGAACCATTCAACTATTCAATTATCCACTCGGAATCATTATAAAAATATTTATATTCATGGCCATTTCTAGTAACTTTTACAACTTGCAATTCTTCGACAGAATGCGGAAATAAGAATTGTAGTTTCGTAATAAATTCATTTAGTTCATGGCACTAGGATTGAAAACATCCTTCAAATTATTCGTGGTTAAAGAATTATTTTTAATTGGCAGTGGCCCATTCTACTATTTGTGTAAGAACACAATATTACAACAACAACGGCAAAGGTCTTCCTCTGAAGAAGAATAAACTACTATCATGACAAATCCGGGTTCTAGCAAAATCAAAGTCTAAATGGAATTCGTAAACAAGGTTGAAATAAGAACTGATGGTTTCAAAGAAATAACCTTCGGGTCATTCATCCGACGAAATGTGTAGTTCCAATACTCCTACTATAAACCTGAGCCATCGAACCTGCTATTTGATTGATGCTCGAAGAAACCTCTTCATTCCTGCGACTTAAACATGCGCACCTGGGAATGGCATTTCAACTACTCCACACATATAAATTTTCTTCCCAAAATTTATACAATAAATCAAGCCTCTGCTTGTTATCAACACTGGAAGATTAATAAACTTACAAGTTTATTTTGTTTTACCATTCAGTTCAACCCGTGAATTTACCATACTTATGAAAAGCTTTATTTCACTTTCGAATGTATTTACGTCATGATTTTATATAAATACAAAAATATTCTATTTGATACAAATATCATTTGCTTCCCGTTTCATGCCTCTCCGTGTTATCTGAAAAATATACTTTGCTCATTGCAAATATAAACTGTTCAACCAGAATTGAAATGTTGGTTGAATGCGGGCTTGCACTAACCACTCTCCTTCGGAAAATCTCCTGTTCCAAACTAGAAATGATTAAACTTCTTCATAGGCTCTTCCTCAATACATATGATTATTATAAAATATAATATCCAAGAATTATTTAGAAAAATTATGAAAATTATTATTATTATTATTATTATTAGTGGATTATTATTATTATTATTTATATCATTTTAAATGTGTTTACTTATCATCTCATTATGTGAGAATCCACATGTTCGAATCTTCGAATATGGAAAAAATATCCATTCCTCAACAAAAATAATTTAACTCAACCTTTACATCGACGGTTTTCCGTGGTTTCCTTAAAATATGAAATATTCAAATAAATGCTCGAAATGCTCGGTCATCGATCTTAAACTGTTCTGAGTGCTGAAAATGCTCAGAATAACTCTAATAAGACTTGCGTAAATCATTGCAAGCTTTAAATACGAAGAAAAAATAAAATGTGTTGGTCATCTGCAGAAAAATAGTTTGTTCCAATTAGCTAAGCATAATATAATTCAAATGTGGCTTACATTTCTTGATGGTCTTGAAGCGTAGTAAACCTGGTCTGTACCAGATTTATCCATCGACATGCCCTATCGGACAAGCACGTATAATCCTTGTATCCGCCGCCATTATATACCCACAATTCGTATAGTCAGACATAGTGGTAGTATCTTTTGACGTTTGAATTAACTGTTGTTCCATTTTAATATGGGCTTCTATCAAAGCCATAACAGTTTGTTTAAATAGGGTCAGATCTAAGTGATCTCTTCTTAGATATGTCAGTTGTATCATAACTCACTGTAATCTTATCAGTACAAGAAAAACACTGACAGTCTAACCAATCAACGGCTGTTCTGAAGATCGTTCCCTGGGCATGGTTTATTATATCACCATCCACCATGCGCTAAGCAACTTGTAGTTTCCCTTGCGTAGACTAATGAACGCCACCGTTATAGACTAGTCTTCAGTGTACTGATAGATCGAAGTGGTTAACTAGTTACAAATATGAAAACTGACTGGAATGGATTTAAACATCCAAGTATTAAGTTATTACTGGACTGTGACAAAGTACTAAATTCTAGACAAAGTCTAGCATATGTCCATGTAGAAATATAAATATTTCCACCAATGTCTGTAGAAAATCAATCAGCTCAGTGATTCTCCTCGCCGTAAACTTACTAAGTTCCAACTCGTAACGCAGCACTTTTCGTGACTATCACGACTTTGAAAAGAACTTCTGCGTAGATCCGGCAACCATGTGCCTTGGCTCAGCGTCGTAGCAACTTGCTAGGCAAATGCTTGTGTTAGAATGAGCTATCGATGCTTCGACCAGCTGGCTTTTATTCAAAACTGTCAGGGTCACGCCGCATCAGCTGATATCTGGAAATCCTCATATCCCTTGAATCCCTGTCCGATTTACTTGATACTAATTGCATTCTCTTTCATTTGGCCGTGCCAGTAATCTGATCCCAGTCTCAAGTCTCTACTCCATGGTTAACTATTTAATCAATAAATAGCCTCTACCTCTGCTATTACTCGCTACGTCACTTGACATCCAAGTATCGGTAAATTCTTTCCAATTGCTTCGAGAAGCAATGTAGCGCGATATTCAAATATCTCAACTTTCAAAAGCGGCTACAGCCTTTCCCTTGATATCTAGGTGTCTGAATCTTGGAATACCCATTCCTAGAGTTGGGCACATCCACCCCACACCTAGCAAAAAATAAAAATTGAAAAATTTTTATTTTTCCTATCTACACATTAAATCATCTGGTTCTTGAATAATAAATCTTCAAATTCGATGCATTATAAATTCCCACGATGTTACCAGTTCGTGTATTGGCTACTTCATAGCTTCCATTGTTGTTTACTTCCACAATACGATAGGGTCCAGCGTAAAGGCTTGCAAATTTCGAGTACACTCGATTTTGCACGTCAGAGGGTGTAGGTCTTTTCACTAAAACAGGAGTTCCTACGCGCAAGGGTCTGCGAAAACGCTTTCCTCTCACTCTGCGCTCTCTTTTCTCAGCTTGTCTCTTCAACTTGTCTAAAGCTAGAGTTTCCCTCATCTGACGACTTGGTTCAATCTCAGGTGGAATAGAGATGATTCGATCCCATAATCGTGTTTGTTTAATTCCATGATGAAGCAACATGGGAATCTGTCCAGTACTCTCATGAATTGTAGAGTTGATGGATTCGGATGCTAAAGAAAGAACATCCATCCATTTCCAATGCTCATTTGGACAATAGAGGCGGCAAAATTTTGCTATCTCAGCCACCACGCGTTCTGCTGGATTGCTCTCTGGATGTCTAATAGAACAAAACAATTGTCTAATCCCAAGATTATTCATGATGGTTCGAAATTCTAAAGATGTAAATTGAAGTCCACGATCTGATAAAAGGAATTCCGGTTTGCCTGCTTCCGGAATTACGCTATCTCTTATTCTCTTCGCACAATATTTTGCGTTTGCCTTCTGAATTGGATGTAACATGGTGTATTTGCTGAAAACATCCATAGTCACCAAAATATATCGGTTACCTCTTTTAGATTTTGGGAGAGGACCATATAAATCAGTCGCGAAGACTTCGCAAGGCTTAGAAGGAATAATAGGCCTTGGTAATTCTTTCAATAATCTAGAATTATGTTTACTCCTTTGGCATAAGTCGCATTCTCGAATAGTGTTTCTGACAGTTTGTCGCATTCGCTCCCACGAAAATTTCTCTTGAATCATGTTGACCGTCTTATCTACTCCAGCATGACCTGCGATTCTATGTGCCATCCAAATAATGGGTTTTTGCAATCGTGGAGGTATCACTACTCTCAGCTTCCTATGGTCGGGATCTGCAAACTTGTAGATTAAACCATCTAACATCATAAAATCTCTTGAAATTCTTTCAGTTTCCACAAAATCATCATCATTTGGATCCATGTTTCCCTGTAGAAAACGAAAAATGTTTCTAAGACGTCGGTCTCTCCTCTGGGATAAATGCAACAACCTTAACCTTCTCAAGGTATCTTCATCCTCCTGCGTCAGGTTAACTTGAAAAACCTTAGGTGTAGACTCCACTGCTCTACTCAATAAATCAGCTCCCACATTCAACTTTCCAGGAGTGTGTTCAATAACTAGGTTGAATTGCTGAATAAAAAGTGACCATCTAGTTATTCTATCGCTGGCAAAGTTTGTTCTCAAAATAAACTCCAATGCGTGGTGATCAGTCCTCACATTTACTGAATGTCCAATTATCATTTTCTTCCACGACTCCAACGCGAAGATTACAGCAAGTGCTTCTAACTCTGTGGTGTAATAATTCCTCTCTGATGGACGAAGTTTCCTGCTAATGAACGCCAGGTAATGTCTCTTGTGGTCTTCATCTTCTTGAAGAAGAATATCTCCAATCCCTACGGTGGATGCATCAGATTCTATGATGAAATTCTTGGTAAAGTCAGGATACTCCAATTTCACACTGTTTACCAATAACCTCTTGGCATCTTGAAATGATTGTTCACAATCTTCATTCCATTTCCATTTGTTTCCCTTTTTTAATAATTCCTGAAAGGGAGCAACCGTCTTGGTGAAGATTGGAGAATGCCCTGCGAAGAATTGACCTGTCCCGAGAAAACTGCGGACATTCTTCACTCTAGTAGGTCTAGGGAAATTTGCAATTGCCTGTATCTTCGTCTCATTGGGACGATATCCTTCTCCATCCAAAATGTGACCCAAAAATTTTATTTCCTTTAGAAAGAACTGACATTTTCGAAGGTTTACTTTGAAGTTCGCTTTTCTCAAATCTGCGAATAACATTTGAAGATGTAACAAATGTTCCTCCTTAGTCTCGGATGCAATTAAGATATCATCAATATAACGAATTGCTATCTCTTTTACTTCAGGTCTCAAATTTTGTTCCAGGGCTCTGATCAAAACGGATCCAGATGTTTTGACTCCAAATGGTAGACGGCGGAATACATATGTCTGCTGGTCAAACATAAATCCCGTAAACTTCTTGGAATCTTCACTAAGCCTAATGTGATGGTAGGACGAAGTGAGATCAATATTAGAGAACCAGACCTTGCCTTGGAATTTCCTTAACAGTTCCCTAATGATTGGTGGTCTGTCATACTCTGGCAGTAATCTTGAATTCAAATTTCGCGCGTCTAAACATAGTCTCAGACTTCCATCTTGTTTAGACACTACTGCTAATGGATTGACTTAAGATGTAGTGTACTTTTCAATCACATTGTTGCTTTCCATCTCCTTGATAAGCACTTTTACTCTTTCTCGCTGCTTTTCTGCTACTGGATACAATTTAGCATGAAAAGGTGCATCATCATTTACACGAATATGATATTCAAAATCTTTAATTTCACCAGGTTTAATATCAAAAATATCGTGATACTCTTCCAAAATTTTCCCTAGCTCTGGGGACTCCTTCTCAGTGTAGACTTCTCTTCCTTCAGCTTCATGAAAAATCAGAGACCATTGAGCATCTCCCTCGATGTCTTCCTCTTCTTTTCCCTCGAAGTTAATCTCTTCGGTATTCTTGAATCTAATCGTCTCTGTCTTCATATCTATCACTGCTTGATATTTATGAATGAAATCTGCTCCCAATATCATGTCAAAAGCCATGTCCTTCATTACAACAAATACATGTCGGAAATCATGTCCTCCAATCGTAATACATAAGTATAATTGTGTTTTACACAAAGATATTTTATTGGGTATTATTCCTTGGATCTTAATTCCTGATACTGGAATCTCCTCTAAATTCTCTTTGAGCTTCCACAGAATATAAAGCTTCTCACTCACAAGACAAAGCATAGCCCCAGTATCAATCAAAGTATCGACAGGCATACCGAATACTTCGCATGATATGATTGGCATTCTAATTCTTGTACCCATTTCTTTTCGTTCGTCATTCTGTTGAATTAAGTCATCATCCTCTGCTTGCCATTTAATAATTCTGGAAGTTAAAGTGTTCAAAATTCTATCTTCTACTGTGAATTCGAAGTTTTTTTTCATTACCATTCCCCCGGGATTGTTGTGTTCCCGATGGACCTGGTTCATTGGGCCTCTGCTCCAAAAATTGCAAGTTACCTTGGTGTCTTGCTTCCAAATTTTTCCTCGTCTCCTTGTTGAACTCTTCATTGGACTGACGAGTATCCACATTCCCTCTGTTATTGTAGTTGTTTCTACCATAATATATTCTTTCCTGGTACTTTCCTTGAGTATCTCGTGGCCTTCTCCATCGAGTATTGTATCGATTTCCACCATCCGGTCTCGCATATGGCTTGTAACTGTATCTGTTACTGTACTGGTTCCATCCTCTCTTATTTGGATCTTCCCTCGGCGTTTTCTCTTCTCGCCCTTCTCGAATCTCTCGAGGTGTTTGAGAATAACTATCAGCCATAACAGCATACACAGCGTTGTTATTCTTTCCTCCCTTCTGATGGAAGAATTGAGCGTTCGTATGATCCAGCTTCTGTAATACTTCATCAAATTGTTCCATATTATAGATATCAGCAGCGATCAAAGTCCTCTGGACGTCTGCTGGAAACTGACGTATCAATGCAGTAATCAATTCGTTATCTGGCATCGGCGGATCTAAATGTTGAAGTTTAGACAGCTGTCCAGAAAAGTACGTAGAGTATCGAGTAGGTTGTGACGTCGAGAATCTCTTCGAATATAACTCTGCTCTGACTTGCTGTTGGGTTTCCGGGGACCAAAACTTTTTCAATAGCCCACGAGAAAACTCCTCAAAAGTGGTTAGAGTGGATCTAAAAGCTCTAAACCAAAGAAGTGCAGGACCTTCCAAAAACTTCCCTATCACTCGGATCTGTCTTTCTTTAGGGATCTTGGAATCTTTCAGGTAATCCCCTGCTTCTCTCAAAAATTCCACGGGTGTCACAGAATCTCGCCCTGAAAATTTAGAAGGCTTATCTTCTACATTCTTAAATACAGTTATGGGGTTGGATTGAAATACTGTCCTGACCTCATCCTGTCCTTGACTATCCGTTTCTCTAGCTCCTCCTAGATTTATCTGTATCTGTTCCTTTCCCCTTACATTTGGCATTTTCAACAGATGATCAGACTGTTTCTCATCCTTGATTTGAGTTTTCATAGCCTCAAGTTCCTTCTGGTTTTCTTCTGCCATTTTCTTAATTGCTTCAGTTTCTTTACAATTCTCCTTAACATCAATGGATATCTGGTTCATAACAGCTTCATGACTTTTCAATGACCCTGTCATATCTGATATGTCCTTCTGAGTTGCTTGGATATCTTTGGCAATTACTTCAATATGGGATGACAAAGATTCCCTAATCTCCTTGATTCCTTCTTGGTTCTCCAGCTTGAGTGTGTCTTTAATTTCATTGACAACTGTGGTTTTGATTTCAGTTTGCAATTCATTAATCACACCTTCTCTTATTTCTCCCATGACAAGTTCTTTGAATTGTTCCGTTAAACGTTGAACAACTAGAATTCCCATCTCATTACTCTCCTTCTTCACTCTGACTTCTAGGTCGATCATGTCTTCACCAACTTTCCTAAGACCATGTTCTATCCTATCAGCTAAGCTTTGGGATCGAAGATCGGCATCGCGAAATTTTTCGTCCATTAAACTTGCGTTAGTAGCTAATGAAGTTTCGAGCTCATGTGTTTTTCGCATAATTTATTCATTTTACTCTCAAGTGACATTTTCAAAATTTCAAAATTCTCTTTAAATTTACTTTCCATTGAATTAAATTTACTATTTAAATTTTCTTTCAAATTACATTTTAAAGAATCAGAAATTTCTTTAAGTTTATCATTCAAATTTTCTCTAAGTTTATTTTCTAAAGAATCAGAATTTTCTTTAAGTTTATCCTTCAAATTTTCTTTAAGTTTATTTTCTAAAGAATCAGAATTTTCTTTAAGTTTATCATTTAAACTTTCTTTAAGTTTATTTTCTAAAGAATCAGAATTTTCTTTAAGTTTATTTTCTAAAGAATCAGAATTTTCTTTAAGTTTTTCATCTAAACTTTCTTTCAAATTATCAGAATTTTCTTTAAGTTTATCGTTTAAACTTTCTTTAAGTTTATCAGTATTTTCTTTAAGTTTCCTTTCCAAAGCCTCAGTATTTTCTTTCATAATGGCTGCTACACGCAGTCCAGCCTCTTTTGAACTCTCCTCCAAACTCCTCATCATCCTCATCATTTCTTCCATAATTTCAATTATTCAAAAGTTAGGGGTATACAATATTGGCAAACACAAGCTTATAACTAGAACAAGAAATATGAATAGCTAATTGGAACACTCTAATAAAATGAGATTTGTCCTAATGTCGACGTGATGGAAAAACAAATTTCTCTACTTTTACGAATTACATTTACCACAATATCACAAGAAAAATATGCAAGTTCTCAAATATCCTCCACCTGGATTCTAATAATGTGTATGTCCAGTCATCGAACGTTTACTACTGAATTTACTTGACGCCCTAATGGTTAAGCCATTATCAAAAAAAATCAAACCCATTCTAATTATTAACCAGTTAAATTTTTAATTATCCCCACTAATTGGGTTTCCTACTAATTTATTCATCCAAACCAGACATCTCTCAACTCCCAAAATATTTCTATAAAAATTATCACAATTTCAAATCGGCATGCGATTGACCATGTCTAAATCGGGACCCACGTTCGAAGCCATTTCTCTCTCTATCTTATTTTATGTGCCCGTTTAGACCGGAGTCCGCACGACCACATATGCATTTTACCAATAATCAGTCAGCACGAGAGTCAAAATATCCCGGAGCGCCAGATGGGTTAAAGCTAATCGCAAAAACGACATCAAATAAAAAAAATGCTTTACTGATTTTTGGCTCAATGCAACAATAAGGATAGAAGGAGATTTAATTGGGTATGACACATCTGGTAAAATTATCTCAGTTTATTTTGAAGTTAAAATCTGACTGCAAAGATGCTCAAAGCAGCATCATCCACGTGTGGCGATCCACACTCTTATTCACACACAATATACAGAAATTTTCCAAACACATTTGACAATCTTTTTTTGGAAACACAAGTCCGATTAATAGTCCTGTAGACTGTGTTCCAAAATTATTAATAATTAATTCCAGTTCAAAGTTAATTGTCTATACTGGAAATAACGCAGATCACTGTTTGAATATTTACATGATATTAACACTCGTAGAATAAATGTTCATAGTATTTTAAACTTTCACTTATTTTCCAGTTTCAAAAATATATCGTCGAAAAATATTATTATCATTGAATCAACACACATTATTTACACATATTAATAACATCTGAAAAGTATTTGACCTTGAGCATAGCATCGAAGAACTGTGCGAAGCACAACAACAATTAATTGTTCTTCTGACATTAAACATTCGAGAAGTGACTCGATTATGAACTTCAAGTTCCTAACAAAATACATGATTTCTGAATCATTAACTTGATCAATAAATTGTTGAACCATTCAACTATTCAATTATCCACTCGGAATCATTATAAAAAAATATTTATATTCATGGCCATTTCTAGTAACTTTTACAACTTGCAATTCTTCGACAGAATGCGGAAATAAGAATTGTAGTTTCGTAATAAATTCATTTAGTTCATGGCACTAGGATTGAAAACATCCTTCAAATTATTCGTGGTTAAAGAATTATTTTTAATTGGCAGTGGCCCATTCTACTATTTGTGTAAGAACACAATATTACAACAACAACGGCAAAGGTCTTCCTCTGAAGAAGAATAAACTACTATCATGACAAATCCGGGTTCTAGCAAAATCAAAGTCTAAATGGAATTCGTAAACAAGGTTGAAATAAGAACTGATGGTTTCAAAGAAATAACCTTCGGGTCATTCATCCGACGAAATGTGTAGTTCCAATACTCCTACTATAAACCTGAGCCATCGAACCTGCTATTTGATTGATGCTCGAAAAAACCTCTTCATTCCTGCGACTTAAACATGCGCACCTGGGAATGGCATTTCAACTACTCCACACATACAAATTTTCTTCCCAAAATGTATACAATAAATCAAGCCTCTGCTTGTTATCAACACTGGAAGATTAATAAACTTACAAGTTTATTTTGTTTTACCATTCAGTTCAACCCGTGAATTTACCATACTTATGAAAAGCTTTATTTCACTTTCGAATGTATTTACGTCATGATTTTATATAAATACAAAAATATCCTATTTGATACAAATATCATTTGCTTCCCGTTTCATGCCTCTCCGTGTTATCTGAAAAATATACTTTGCTCATTGCAAATATCAACTGTTCAACCAGAATTGAAATGTTGGTTGAATGCGGGCTTGCGCTAACCACTCTCCTTCGGAAAATCTCCTGTTCCAAACTAGAAATGATTAAACTTCTTCATAGGCTCTTCCTCAATACATATGATTATTATAAAATATAATATCCAAGAATTATTTAGAAAAATTATGAAAATTATTATTATTATTATTATTATTAGTGGATTATTATTATTATTATTTATATCATTTTAAATGTGTTTACTTATCATCTCATTATGTGAGAATCCACATGTTCGAATCTTCGAATATGGAAACAAGAAGTTCCGTGAAGAACTATACAGCCTACTTTTCATGCCAATGATTATTCTACAGAATATGAACCTATCTAGAATAATGACGAAATTAAGTTGCTAATATCGAAATTTCCAATTAGTTCGAAATACTGTATACCTGGCATAATGTATCCTAATAGAGCACTACAGTTGGCAGCCCTGATGACTGAATATATTCTTAGTTCCGTCTCTTAATGTACAAAATACAAAATTTGGTTGGAGTCCAATGAATAGCATGGACGTTACATGCAGTTAAACATTGGATCTAACAGCGCGTGTAAAATCATGTTGGCAACAATGTCATGCATGTATTGGTCAGAAATAATCTGAAATAATATGATCTATTGTTGTGCCAATTTTGAATGAAATCCATTAGTTAGTATAGAAGTTACATGCATTTTAAAATTGGACCTATCAGCAGGCTTAGAATCATGTTGGCAGCACTGACGTATATTAGTTACTCCAAATTCGTCTAGAATGCCAGGTACTATACGTGTGCAATGTTTAGAGCTATTGGCTTGCATACTTTCTGATATATTGATATTAGGGTAACAAAAATAGGGACAGCACATATTAACAGTTGGCAGCACTGGTTGCTCCTTAGAATACGCATAGTCATATCTGTTATGGTACGCATAGCACATATGAAATTTGGTTGAAATCCAAATGATAGTATGGAAGTTACATGTATTTAAAGTTGGAACTGTCAGCAGGCTTAAATCATGTTGGTAGCACTGACGTATATAAGTTACTCCAAATTAATATAGAATGTCAGGTACTATACGTGTGCATAGTTTAAAGCTGTCGGCTTGCATACTTTCTGATATATTGGTATTTGGATAAAATAAATTGAGAGCATTTATTAACAGTTGGCAGCCCTGGTAGATCTTAAGAATACGCTCAGTCATATCTGGTTATGTACACATACAACATACGAAATTTGGTTGAATTCCAATTGATAGTATAGAAGTTATATGCATTTAAAAATTGGACCTATCAGGAGGATTATAATCATTTTGGCAACACTGCCATGTTTAGCCTCCTGGAAATTAAACTGAAATATTATGATCTGTACGTGTGCCAATTTGGAAATAGCTCCCATTCATACTTTCCAAGATATCCAACATGGAGCTCAAATTTCAATTGCGATTTTTTAGCAGTTGGTAGCACTGACATCATTTTCAAATATGGCCGTGAGATATTCAGGTATAGATCTTTACTCCTACCAAATTTTGTTTCGATTGCTGCAGCCGTTTAAGAGTTGATAGGGGGGGGGACACACACACAGCCAGTCAAACAGACAGAAGGACAGACAGACTGACAGACAGACAGACACACATTTGGCCGATCTCATAAGTCTACTTTTTCCTCATTTTTGCAAAATGTGAAAAGTAGGCTAAAAATATCCATTCCTCAACAAAAATAATTTAACTCAACCTTTACATCGACGGTTTTCCGTGGTTTCCTTAAAATATGAAATATTCAAATAAATGCTCGAAATGCTCGGTCATCGATCCTAAACTGTTCTGAGTGCTGAAAATGCTCAGAATAACTCTAATAAGTCTTGCGTAAATCATTGCAAGCTTTAAATACGAAGAAAAAATAAAATGTGTTGGTCATCTGCAGAAAAATAGTTTGTTCCAATTAGCTAAGCATAATATAATTCAAATGTGGCTTACATTTCTTGATGGTCTTGAAGCGTAGTAAACCTGGTCTGTACCAGATTTATCCATCGACATGCCCTATCGGACAAGCACGTATAATCCTTGTATCCGCCGCCATTATATACCCACAATTCGTCTATTCAGACATAGTGGTAGTATCTTTTGACGTTTGAATTAACTGTTGTTCCATTTTAATATGGGCTTCTATCAAAGCCATAACAGTTTGTTTAAATAGGGTCAGATCTAAGTGATCTCTTCTTAGATATGTCAGTTGTAACATAACTCACTGTAATCTTATCAGTACAAGAAAAACACTGACAGTCTAACCAATCAACGGCTGTTCTGAAGATCGTTCCCTGGGCATGGTTTATTATATCACCATCTACCATGCGCTAAGCAACTTGTAGTTTCCCTTGCGTAGACTAATGAACGCCACCGTTATAGACTAGTCTTCAGTGTACTGATAGATCGAAGTGGTTAACTAGTTACAAATATGAAAACTGACTGAAATGGATTTAAACATCCAAGTATTAAGTTATTACTGGACTGTGACACAGTACTAAATTCTAGACAAAGTCTAGCATATGTCCATGTAGAAATATAAATATTTCCACCAATGTCTGTAGAAAATCAATCACCTCAGTGATTCTCCTCGCCGTAAACTTACTAAGTTCCAACTCGTAACGCAGCACTTTTCGTGACTATCACGACTTTGAAAAGAACTTCTGCGTAGATCCGGCAACCATGTGCCTTGGCTCAGCGTTGTAGCAACTTGCTAGGCAAATGCTTGTGTTAGAATGAGCTATCGATGCTTCGACCAGCTGGCTTTTATTCAAAACTGTCAGGGTCACGCCGCATCAGCTGATATCTGGAAATCCTCATATCTCTTGAATCCCTGGTCCGATTTACTTGATACTAATTGGATTCTCTTTCATTTGGCCGTGCCAGTAATCTGATCCCAGTCTCAAGTCTCTACTCCATGGTTAACTATTTAATCAATAAATAGCCTCTACCTCTGCTATTACTCGCTACGTCACTTGACATCCAAGTATCGGTAAATTCTTTCCAATTGCTTCGAGAAGCAATGTAGCGCGATATTCAAATATCTCAACTTTCAAAAGCGGCTACAGCCTTTCCCTTGATATCTAGGTGTCTGAATCTTGGAATACCCATTCCTAGAGTTGGGCACAATATAGCACCTAGTGTTTCCCAAAATACTATTCTGTGGAGTGCCCGTGGGTCTGTCATTCCCACGTCGTGTAAAATGTTTATGTCTGTGGGCCCTACCCTCTGGCTGCCCTTATGATATCCAAGTGTGGTGATGCTGTGTCGTTCACGGCCCTATCTGGTCCCCTGTTCATAATGTGGGATGGGGTAGCATGTGGCTGCGAATATAAATCGGCATAGCTTAATTGCCTGTAATGGATTTTAGGAAAAAAAAAACAAGAAAATAAATTATTAGGGGGTTTTTGTTCCTCCATGGAATCTGTCGGTATCCGCCCCTAATTAGTTTGTATGTTCGCGTGTAATTGCCTGTCTGCCCCTAAGTGCTGGGCGCGTGTGGGAGAGAAGCGGCCGTGGCTGTAATTGATGCGCGCTTGTGTGTATGGAGCCGCCTACCGCTGACTCCTGCCGGCTCGTGTGCTGTTATCGGAGAGGGCTTATCTCGTATCGCGTGGTTACTTGTCACGCGCCGTGTACAGTCTGTTATCACCTTTGTGTACATGTTCCTAGTCCTGTCACTGATAGGCGTAAAATAGTCTGTCTTCCCAGATCAATCTGGTCTGCAATATTTGTGTAATATATGATGCGAAGCCTAATGTAATGCCGCTCTCATTTCCTGTATCAACATCCGTGTTGTCATTGTATACCATTACTGTTATTGTTTTATGTTAGTGTCATCATGTCTGTATGTCATCGTCACGTTCCGCTGCTACAAAAATTTCTTCCGCAAACAGCGAATGGCGACACGTTGGAATTCCCTTATTTGCAGCGCGACGCTTCCTGTATGTATGTTTAGTGTCCTTGTGTACGGAAAGTCTTTAATGATATGCAGGAAGGACAACAAAACGTGACTTATGCCACTGTCCGTGTGTCGACATGTGTTTGCATTCTAGAGAGGCCAACGTTTTAACTTGTCATGTTTTCGCTCTTAAGCTTGTTTGGGAATTTGTTTCCGTGATTACTTCCCCTTTGTGTCTTGCTCTATTATTTTATGTCCGGGGTAATCTACATGCCCCTTGTATTGGATTGCCATGATTTTTGGCCGTAGAGATGTGGTCTTACCTACTTTGTGTGAGCGTATGTCTGTGCCCATGGCGTCTCCCGTATTCCGATTTCCGGCGCTATGGTCCAAAAGAGTATTTTGTGGTCTCCGTCGAGGCCTGGTGTTTCCGGTACGTCCCCTATTGGTAGTCCCGGGGTCGCTAATGCCCTAAGTAGGTTACTATAGCGAATACCTTGGAATGGACCTACGCCCCTGTAAGTATGTCCCGTGTATATCGTCTGTGTGAATTTTGGTTAGCCCTGGTCTTAATTTGTGGGCGTAGTGTGGTTTTGAATCCCTAGTGAATGATACTCTGTCGGCCGTAATACTGCTATGTCTGTGAGTGCCTCCAGCCGACTAGTGCGTTATGTATTCGCGCTGAGCGTGCAAAGTATTGGGTTACCTTATGTGATAACGCCGCTTTTGGGACTGTGTTTCCTGTCCGGCAGTTAACATTTGAAATGCACAGCAGTTATGTTGTGACCTTCCACAAATGTTTTGAGCGTTTTTTAAATATGTCGTCTACGAGGCCCTACGTTTCTTCATAATGACCGTGCCTTATCTTTTGGCCCTAATATCGTGATGACGCTATCTGTGCCAGACTTGTGTAGTTTATGTGTTTGTACATGTATTCCCCGTATGTAAAAGAACCTTCCCGTGTTCATGCTTGTGTGGCTCAATCGTTCTTGTGCTTGTGTGTCCTGGCCCTTAGTTGCCATGTCGCGCCCTTGAGGCTGACTGCGGGCAGAAAGTTATTGCTGTATACTCCCGTGTTGGTGTACCTACCTTGTAAAAGGACCTCCCCGTGTTTATGCCTGTGCTGTGAATGGCTCAATTGTTCTTGTGATTGTATCTCCTGACCTCTGGTTGCATGTGTGGCAGCTAGATGTCTGTGGCAGGATCGTATCCTGGTGAGGTCCTCTGGGTTCGAGGGCTATCTCTTGGCTTTCTTGCCCTGTCTGCCAGTGGAATCACTTCCTTTCTTTTTTGCAGTGTCCCCGCCCTTACGTGTGAGTGTTGTTTTCCGAGTGTGGTACGCCTTCATACGGCGGGCGTGTATAGTGTCCTTAATGAGTTTGTGTCCATGCCCCGCACGTTCACTATATAGTTTAGATCAGATACCTTCCTGCAGACTTTGAAGGGACCTGTCCAACGTGGTAGGAGGAACTCGGACACGTTCTTCTTACGGGCGGAATTGGAAACCTTAACCAATTGCCGGGTGTGTATTCCACGCTCTTCCGTTGACGATCGTACCGTTCTTTTTGTTTCTTCTGTGCCGCGGTTATGTTCTTTCGGGCGTTCGTGTGAGCTATCTGCAAATACTCTAACCGGGCCGCGTTGTCTGTGAGAGTGTCCTGGGGGATGCATATTTTGTCTATTGGACTTCTGGGTGTGTTGCCGTGCAACAGGAAGTGTGGAGAGGGTTTTGTGGCCGTGGATATCGAAGTATTGTAACTGAATGTGATGGGTTGTAGATAATTATCCCAGTCTGTCCCTGTGTCCCCCGTGAACTTGGCTAGCTCTGTCCCGATAAATTTATTCATGCTATCTGTGAGCCCATTGGTTTGTGGGGAAAAACTCGTAGTTGTGTATGCCCTTATCCTTAGTATCTCCAGAAACTGTTGGAGCACTCTCGAGGTGAATGTAGTCCCTCTGTAGGATAATAGGGTTTGGAATAGGCAATATCGCGTGATTATTTCGAATAGAAATTCCACTAAGCTCTTCGTGTCTGCTTTGGGAACAGCCTTTGTAATCATGTACCGGGTAAGATAGTCTGTAGCCACAAGTATGTATTTATTTCCCTTTTCAGATGTGGAGATGGGGCCTTTAACATCTATCCCGATTCCGTGGAATAGCTCTCCTACTGGAATAGGGTTGAGTAATCCATGAGGTTTGCCAGGTCTTGTTTTAAATCGCTGGCTGGTGTGACATGTCTTTACGAAGGTGTCTATGTCGCCCTTCATGTTTACCCAGTAATATTTGTCCCGGATTCTATGGTATGTTTTATGCGTACCCAAATGTGCCCTGCCATTTGGCTATTATGGTGTCCGGTCATGATATTTTCTTTCAATGAGTCCGGAACCGCTATAGGTGCATTATCGTGCATGGCTGTGGGTTTAAATTTCAGTATCCCGTCTTTGTCTAGGAAAAATCGCCTAGACAGCCATGCTGTCTTGGAATCTACCTTGTCCAAGTTTTCTAGTGCCATTAGAATCTGTTTCAGGTATGGATCACGCTCTTGCTCCTGCTTCATGTTTACCAGCGTCAGGGCAAAAGTCGGCATATCATCCCATTCGTGGTCCTTACTGTCATCAGGGGGATCGGCTACTGGCAGCCTAGATAACCCATCTGCATCTAGGTGTGTAGCGCCTTTCTTATGCTTGACCACGAAGTTATATTCGTAAAGACGGAACATAAACCTATTGAGGCGCGACTTTGGGTTTTTGAATTTGTCCCAAAAAAGCAGGCTCGCGTGGTCAGTCATTACCGTGAACTGGATACCATAGAGGTATACCCGGAAATAGTTCACTCCCCATGAAAATACCAGCATTTCGCGCTCTGTGACAGAGTATCTGGTTTCAACGGCCGTTAATTTTCTGCTGGCATAAGCCACTGGCCGTTTGCGCCCCTCCGTGTCTTCCTGTAATAGGGCAGCTCCCAGTCCATACTGGCTTGCGTCCACGTGTACAAATGTGGGCCTATCACTACGGAAGTGTTGCAGTAATGGTGGGGTGGTCAATAGTTGTTTAAGTGTGTTGAAGGCATCTATGTGTTCTTGCGTGATGTGGAAGGGCGTCTTTTTGCGTGTGAGTTCGGTTAGGGGGTGGGCGATGTGTGCGAACCTATAGATGTACTTCCTGTAATAAGATGCCAGACCCATGAAGCTACGCAATTGTTTCAGATTTGTAGGCATCGGGATGCCCGTTATTGCGTCCGTCTTCGCTGTGTCGGGAATAATGCTTTCTCTGTTAACAATATGGCCCAGGATATTAATCTGCTGTCTGGCAAATTGACACTTCGCAGGTTTAAGCCTTAATTTGGCCTCTCTGATCCTTGCGAAAGCCTCCTCCAAGTGTACGAGATGCTCGTCAAAAGTTTGGGAGAAGACTGTTACGTCGTCCACGTAGACGAGTACCGACCGCCATTTTAGCCCTGAAAATGCCTTATCCACTAGTTTTTGGAAGGTCTGGCTGGCGTTACGGAGGCCCATTGGCAACCTTTTATAGGAATAGAGGCCGTTTTCTGTAACGAACGCCAGCTTGTGCCTGTCCGGTTCATAAATGGGGATCGAATAGAAGCCACTATAACAATCCATCGAGCTAAACCAGCTGGCCCCACCGAGGGCATCCAAATAGGTGTCGGTCCGTGGTAATGGACAGCTGTCATTTTCTATTAATTTGTTGAGCCTACGGTAATCTGTACAAAACCTGTGGGAACCGTCTTTCTTCCTGGTCAGCAAGACCGGAGCACTGTAATTCGAGATCACTGGTTCGATTACCCCCACCTCGAGCATATCTTTAATCTGAGTGTCGATAGCGTGCCTTTCCTTCTGACTCACCCTGAAGGGGGGATGGTGGACTGGCCGGTCACTGGTGAGTGTGACACGATGCTCGATAAGGTCTGTCACCGAGAGATATCTCTGCGAGTGGGCAAAGATATCTCTATTGTCTTCCAGGAGCTCCGTGAGCCTCCTATCCTGTTCCGGTGTTAGGTCCTGTCTGTGAGTGTGATTGAGTGTCTTATCAGTGTGTGTGCCTGTATGTTTGTCGATTGTGTTCAGTGTGGAGGCCTGGTGCTCGTGGGTTTCTCGCTCCGCTCGAATCCCATCTGTGTTCTTGGTGTATACCATGGGATGTGTAGTGAGCCTCTGGTTATGCATTAAAAGCATCTTGCCGCTAGCAAAATTTATGCTAGCTTCGTATTTAGCGAGGAAATCAATGCCAATTATTGCTGACGCAGAAAGATGTTCTATCACGAACATGGGGTGTGTTGGCGCAAAATGGTCTAGTCTGATGTGTATGTTTGCCACCCCAGAGATTTCTAGCGTCTGAGCATTGGCCGCTACCAGCCGGATGTCACCCGTGACACCGTGTATCTGCCCTTCGGTGACGTGTTTGCTGTTGACGCAGCTTACCGCTGCACCAGTGTCAACAAGGGCTTGCACTCTGTGTCCATTTATGCTGGCGTGTATTGTCAGTGCCGCTAATTGGTGTCCTTCCCCCTGTAAAGATGTATTATAGAGTGTGTATGTTGTTGTTGCTGCTGCCTTAGTGTCCTTGTCCTTGTGTGCGTCACTGTTTACACCCTGCGTTACATTTGTGCCGAAGAGGCATGGTGCTGGCCGCTCATTGTACTTGGCACGCTTGGCCGCGCGACTCATTTCCTGGCTCAAGTTCTTTGCCTCACTCAGCGAAATGTGCCCCGTCTGTACATTGCATGCTCTCTTCATTGTCCGCGCTGTTGAAATACAGGAATTCTTGTGAGCGGTTAATGTGTTTTCACTTCCCAGTTTCTGTGTGGCTGTGTTGTTCCTCTCCTCCTCCTGTGAGGGTGTGTCTGCAAACCTAACCCTTCGTTTGCATGTGTGACCTCGTTTTTTGTTCCAGGTGGTTGCGAGTTCGATTCCTGTTGCTGGCTCTCCTATGCCAAGTGTGTTCGCGTCCTGCGCCTGTGTGGGGTCACTTCCCGCCCCGTGTTGTGGTGTAGGGGGTATGTTTTCCCGTCTGGAGGGTGTGGGTTTGCCTTTTTCCCCTGTTTCCCTGCTGGTGGTATATTCATGTCCGGCAGTGTTGTGGGCTTATTGTCCGCGTTTTGTTCGGGCGTGATTGTGAGGGGCGTATAGTGTCCCGCCCTAGGGTTCCCTGTGAATAGTATGTGCAGGGCCCTATCGAATCCCGTTGTGGTGAACAGTGGCGGCGAGTGTATGTCAGTATATACATGTATGTTGAGCTTAAGTATCTTGGAGAGAGCGGTCACTTCTTCGGCGCTGGCATAGATACCATCCCTACTCATGTATTGTTCGTAGTCAGTCCTGGTCTGGAATGGGTTTTCCTGTTCGTCCGCCACGAAATCCCGGTACTCTTCTCAGTTGTCCAGGATGTGTTTAACCGTTTCCAGCCTGTACTCTCTGTGGTGGGTTTCGCTGTGCCGGACTAAAAAGCTAATGGTCCTGAACAGACAGTTGCCGTCCCCTTTTACGGGGTGTGTTTGGAAACGGTTCAGGGGCGGATGGTCAGCCATTGTTTTATTTGGCTGCTTCTCCCCCCTGCTCTTGCGAGTCTGTTTAGGTGAGGAGCCTCTCTGGTGTTGTGTTAGGGGAGGAACCTCCGCCGCTTTTTTAGCAGGCTGAACCTCCCCGTCTAGGAGTTTTTTGGAAACGTAGGTGTGTGTCTCCCCGCGTTATATGCCTGTCCCCCTCGGGGTGGCTGCGCCAACTCCCCGCTTGCGGTGGGTAACCGGGTGTGGGAAGCATTGCCCTCCTGTCTGTTCGCTGGGGTGCCTCGTCCCTGAACTCCCTCGGGTGTTCGTCGGTGAGCGGATAGTATTCCGGCCCCTTCGTGTACGTATCACGGGCCTCCCGTACTTTCTGAGGGGTTGTTGTTCCGCGTTTTCTGATCTGTGGCCTGTTTTCTTGTCTTCGACAGGGGGGGGGGGGTGTACGTCTGTTGCTGCGGGGGCGGGTTTTCCCGGTGATTGTACTGCGGGGATGCATATCCCTGTCTGCCTGGGGGTGGGTCCTCCCGGTAGTCCCCGTTTACCCTGTACAGTGGGGATGCATAGCCTTGCCTGCTTGGGGTGGGTTTTCCCGACAGTCCCCATTTCCCCTATAATGTGGGGATGCATAGCCTTGCCTGCTTGGGGGTGGGTTTCCCGATAGTTCCCATTTCCCATATATTGTGGGGAAGCATAGCCTTGTCTACTCGGTGGCGGGCTGCTTCGCCGGGGAATATTGTGGTCGAACTCTGAAGGGTAGTAATCCGGTGTGTATGGGGATGACGGTCGCCGTGAGGGGTAGGTTGGCTCTACATGTGTGTATGAGGCCGGTGAATATCGTGGAGGGTAATGTGGCCTGTCCTGCGCATATGGTGTTGTCGGCCGCTGTGGAGGGTAGTATGTTTTCTCCCACTCGTAGTGTCTCCTCTCCGTGTATCCCCTTTCCCTCTCGGGATAGTATAGTTCTTCTGTGTCAGTGTGTTCACTCTTGAGTGGTCCCCCGCCTGCCTGGATGGCAGCTATTGTTAGCTTCTCCATCCTGTCCACTAACTCATCCATCTTCTGGCTGGTGTCCCCCTTTTCTGGATGAAAATGCTGATTCACGGTTTTCCCCGTAGCTTTTTCCATGATCTTTATCCCGGACACTATTTTTTATGTTGTTGAGCATATGCTGGATCGTAGGATTGTTCATGATACATAATTTGTCGACGATGGATGGCCTAAGGCCCTGAATTAGCAGCTTAACTTTTTGCTTATGAGGCATGGCTGCGTTGTATTTGTCGCACATCAGCAGTTTCGCTTTTACAAACGTCTGTGCGCTCTCTGTGGGTCCCTGTGACCTCTTTCTAATTTGGTCATACAGGTCCTCATCGTCTGGTGTGAGCTGAAATTCACTTTTCATCAACAAAGTGATTTCGTCCCATGTGGCGTTTTCTAGATTGTCCTCATGGAGTTCGTACCATGTCATGGCCGATTTTGCTAAGTATGCAGGTAGGAGCCGGTTCCTGACTTCGTCGCTCCAGTCATTGATCCGAGCCGTTCTATTAAAGGCCTTAAGCTATTCCTCCGGACCCTGGCCCTCCCCCGTGAACTTTGTGGGGTGGATCATTGGATATTCCGTGTGCCTATTCATATCCTGCTCGTTTACCTCTCCTTGGCTGTGTAAGGATTCTAGTCCGTTTACGCTGACCGCACTTCTGTCGTGTGATGAGGTGTTTGGATTTGTGTTGTTCTGACGGGAATTATCCTCGCTCCCTGTGTATGAAACGTGTGTTACGTTGCCAGGGGGCTCGTCGCCTGATATGTCGTCACTGATCGATGGTGTAATGTCGTACTGTGTGGACTTCACTACTTCCACTGTCCTGTCTAAATCCTGTTTTACTGTCTCTAGAATACTATGTATATCTAGAACCGCCTCTGTCGTGTGGGTGTCTGCCTTAACAGCGTCTGTATCCAATAATTGTGTTATGCGCGCGAGCAGACTATCAGTCTTTTGCTCTGTGATTTGCAGTTGCTGTAACTATAGGGGATGGAGTGTTGGTAAGCAATCTGCCTCACTAGCGCTGGATACTGGTGACTGTTGTCCCTGCTAACCGGTCTGGGCCTGGGATCGTGTAAAATGTGTGACTTGTGCTGCCGCTGCAGGGTATTGAGCGCGGATTTCTAATGCCTTTAATTCGAGTTCCTGAAGGAAGCGTGGTGCAGTGTGTTCAGTTATTAAGTCACCGTTCTTAATTTTCAACTTCGGTAGGAGTGGAGCTGTGCTAGCCGACAAATGGTGCGCAAAGTCCCTTAGTGTGGTTCTAAATGTGGTCATTTAATTTCCACTGACCTTGCACTACGGGGTGGGTGAGGGTGGGTGTAATAATACAAATCCTCGTATAATAAAGGGGAAAAAATGTGGAGCGTATTCTGAAAAAAAAATTAGTCTCGCTTGGCTACTTTCAGTATGGATCGCTCTACCACGAGGGCTCGTTGTTTGAGTCCCTTACCCTTATTTTGCGTGGTAGTGGCGCCTCCACCAATCTGTTTTATCCCTCTGATAGGGGTGGGATAAACAGGGTAGTGTAGATGTATTAATTAAAGGGATGTTTCCGAAAAAGGGTAGTTTCCCGTATTTGGGGAAGACTACTAGTATAATGTGTTGGTGTGAGTTCGTGATCTGATGGGGACGTTCCTACAGGATGCGTTTACCTGCTAGGGGATGAATGTCTAAGAGTGAGCTATTAACCTAGCCTGCCAATTAAGTAGAGCGAGCGTTTAGCGAGCTCACGTGCAGAGTCGACACTTCGGCACGCTGGAGTCTGGCTGCTTGCTCGAGTACAATAGGATTCCTGACGGTGCAGTTCCTGGCCTTCACGGTCAGGGGCAATTAGGACTGAGGTCAGGTTGGGTGTAAGGATGTAAAACTGGGTGAAATGAGTAATAGATGAGTGTGTTTACTGACCAAGTATTTATTGGTCAGTAGCGGTGATGTACTGTCCCTTTAGGCAGTGGACAGGTATAAAGCAAAGTACAAGGTGTGAAAAATACAAAGTGTTCTGGGTAGGTGTTACAATAATTAGGAATCTGAGCACAGGGCTAGTTCTCACCTGGTGAAGAGCTGGAACGGACCTTGGAGGAGCAGAGCCGCTGGCCACGAATAGATAATGGGGCTCCTTTGGGTCTAGCTTTTAAAGCTTTCCCCCACTGCTTGGTCGGCGTTTCCTCACCGTCGCTGCCCCAGATAGTGTGTTTATGTATGTGTTATGTAAGCGTGGCTTGTCAGCAATATTGCTGGGCCTGCTTGTGTTGAGGAAGTATGTGAGGCTTATGGTATGCCTATGAGGGTGGTTTTGGTGAAAAGATGAAGGGGTGGGTCTTAGGGCTACTGCCCATGGGCTGTACAATACTTATCATCATAATTCATTTTTGTATTTCCAAAATTGTCTTATATACTGTATACTGGTACCATAATGCTTGGTTCAGTGTAAGAGAGGGCTCTAAGGCCCTAACTTCACCACTACTGAAGACATCAAATAAATAAATAGAGGGGGCAGGGTGTGTGTAGCACTTTCACTTAAGGTACACCCTGGATAGTGCTACACCCACAACGGCTCACGGCTGTTGATTTCGTGAGGGTACCTGAGCTGGATCTGCTTTCCCTTTCTCCAGTGACTCTGGGGCGGACCCTCTTCGATTTCTCCTTTCCTATGAGCCTTTCATGGCTCTACATCCTTCCAAATCCGACAATTCTCTTTATTCGAGAGTTGAGGGCATTTCTCTTACCTGTATTTCATTTCCTTTATTCCTTCCTTCTCGTCCTTTCTTCTCCTACACCGTAAGTTGTAGTTAGTTTTAGTGGATTACTGCTCTGGACATCCGACTGTGACTTTTAGTTTCGTTAGTGGATGTTATTAGATATTTATTACTTGTATACATTGTATAATACTGTAGTATTACTGTATCCTCTGTATGTCATACGAAATATATATATACCTACACAAGCTATACCCGGCATGCGTTGCAACGCCAATCAAAGAAAGTGTTGGCGTTGTAATTTTGTTTTGAAGTGCTTTTGGATACGCAATTCTTTTTTCAATTTCCGTTAAGTGCCTCCAAACTATCGTAAAATAGATTAACTAATTTAGAAACATTCATGGGTTCGTCCACAACAACTCACCAATGTTTCATTGCAATCGGATGAATGGCATGAATGCGTACGGAATTTCGTTAATACGATTCGTGCGCTGTCACTCATTTGTTGAATCAACTTGTTCGCTACCTACTGTGAAATGGATTTGCTAAGTTAGAAACCTACACATAAGTGAACACAACAACTCATCAAAGTTTCATCACAATCGATGAATAGTATATGAACGCATACGTGATTTTGTTGAAACGCTTCGCGCGTCGTCGCTCATTTGTTGAATCAATTCGTGCGCTACCTACTGTAAAATTGATTCAATAATCCAGAAGCCTTCCTAGGAGTGTACTCAACATCTCACCCAAGTTTCATTGCAATCGGATGAATGGTATATGAACGCATACGGGACTTTCCTTAAACGCTTCGTGCGTCGTCGCTCGTTTGTTGAATCTACTCGTGCGCTACCCAAAGTAAAATGGATTTACTAATCCAGAGGCCTTCCCTGGTGTGTACAATATATCTCACCCAAGTTTCATCGCTACCGGACGAATGGTTTATTAACGCATTCGGGACTTTGTTGAAGCCTTTCGCGCGTCGTTACACATTTGTTGAATCTACTCGTGCTCTACCTATTGTAAAATGGATATAATAACTATGAATCCTTCCACGGAGTGTACTCCCCAACTCACCTATGTTTCATTGCAATCGGATGAATGGTATATGAATGCATACGGGGCTCTTTTGAACCGCTCTAACGTGCAGAGACAAACAGATGAATTCGACATCACCGCCACCTATGGTACAGAACATAACTTTCAGCCACGTGCTGAGTGTAAGATACGGCGGCACTTGCACAGGTTGCAACCAGGTGTCTCTAACGCGCAGAGACAAACAGTCCAAAGGCTTCGCGTTGACTAACTGTTTTTGACTGTATATTGTGGTTCTAAAATTGTGTGTAATTTGTGGTTCTAAAATTGTGTTCATTCCAACTACCGGGTCAAATTGTGAATCTAAACCATATAGGGACACACTCTAATATAGGCCTACTGGATTAATATTACTGTTTTAATGAACTGCTTAAATTTTATTCTTGTCTGTACAGTATATGGTTACACAACTACGGTACCGTCCTTTTTACCTGTTAGAAATGGACATTATGACTATGATTCACAAAGAAAAGTGGACATTTATGGACAAAACTCTGAACTAAAAAGGAACTTCGCCTATTCATGCCATAAAGATAATGTAGCCTACCCAGCGGTTTCAGAGAAGTCAAATAAAGAATAGGCATATCACGAAGCCACTAAGAAATTAAACGATGAATGCAGAGGAGGGGTTACGTCGCTTCCTTGGAAAAAATCCTGCTGGCGCCCATGGACTGACATTGGTTTCTGCAAGTTACAGATGTCATAGTTTACTTCCAATGAAATAATAATCAGTAACGGAAGCCTAGTAATTTTAAGGAAATGAATCTTCTTAAAAAAGACAATCGAACTAGGCTATTATCGTGATGGCACCAAATAGAATTGATCACAAGTTTCAAGGTATCTGGTCAGGGATATTAATCAGTTAGGTAAAACGGGGAAAATATAGAAATAGTGGGCAAAACGGAAATGTGTTATATCTTAAATTTATAGTTGCCTTGATATATATAATAAATATATGATATCTGAGACTGCAAAGGGAACGGAGGAGTCAAAGATAAACAGAACATCAAGTTATGTTGGCCAACCTGATGACGGTTAACTGTAGTGAAACTCGAAGGTGTGCATGGATTTGATTTCAAGGTAATGTACCCGAAAATCCGAAAGTAGCCTGTTGGAATATCCATTGCCCCAGCTGGATTGCCTATTTCTAACAGCACCGGCAAATTACTACATTAGAAATCGCTCCCAACGTGGCCTTTAGGGATTAACATATAGCAGTTACAAGAATATTGTGGATCAACAACCAACTACACGGGGCACATCTACCTTTACTTACCTTCTCGGGGACTGGGAATTCAGCTTCGCCTACAATACATCCACAATACCCTAGTTCTTATATTTAAAATGAATCACACGCCAACAACAACAAATAACGAACTGTATAAAATTTAATAACAATGGTGTAAACTAACCTAGTATAAACAAAATAACAATAAACTAATTTAACAATCAAATTAAAATAAAAACACGCAATCATTCACACTTCCTTTCTACTCCACATCTTACTACAATGCTGTGTTAAAAATATTAGCATATAGTCTTGGCTTGTTTTAGGCCTACACAGCGTAAAAAGAAAACCGTTTAATGAAGGCTCTTACATTCGTGGCATTCCTGACACTTGATTTCATTCTCAAGCATACGTTTGTAGATCGCACGTGCACTGGCCTTGTTTCATCAATGAAACACCAGCACCACGCAGCACTCGGAACTGTTTTACAATTTATACAAGGCGGTGAGTCTCCCACCTGTTCATATAATGACATCGCTCTCCAACTCTAACGGTGAATCATTCTAGCCAGCTCGCATCGAGAATGCTTTTGTGTGCGTTTATAAAACACGAAAATTAACATTTAGCTCTTACAAAAGTGCACATAACTTCTATGTTTCTTTAACAATCAACGGAAATTTTTATACACTCTTTCATTCACACCCCGCAATTGTTCATGACCAATTCGGTTCGACAATTACCCTTAACAGTGGATAATCATTCATACCAAAAACATCCACTCATAAAACACACGCTATTCCAAAACAATTGATTAATAAATCCTACTAAATTAGTTAACTAATGCTTGCCAGGGTGGGTGAGTAGTTATAGTGTCGGACTACCAACCCCAAGATTGCAGGTTCGCCCCTGGCCATGGTAAGTTTTTTTTGAAGACGACAAAAATCACGATACTCATGTCATACGTTGTTGGCATGTTAAAGAACCCATTTGAATTCAGTAGGCCGTGTTCAATGGCAAAATTAATCTCGGGATTTTCCGAAAACACAAAGTTCCTCCATTCTCTACTTGAAAGCGCTGTAGTGTCAAGGAGTTTAGATATCCAACCTCCTTGACTTTCATAGTGTTCCAAGGAACGACGAAATTTGACATGCAAGCTACCCTCTGGGTGTCAATTAACAAAGCTTGCACCAGGCACCCTGGGCCATACGATATTATTATTATTATTTAACTAATTAAACCATTTCCAAAAAATTATTTACATACAATATGTTCATAATAATATACATTATTTAGTGTTGCTAACACGTTACTTTCGAGATTCTGGCTTCTCGGTTACAATACAATTCTCGACTAATTATATACACTGGTTTTCCACATAACCATTCTCTAACCTTTCGTAGTTTTGATATACTGCTTACACATTGTCTTATATAGGTTTCATTACATTGTCGGTATAATACAGTCGACTAATGAAGGTTAACTATACATAATTACATAACTTCGGGTTTAATAAAATATAATAATTGTATCATTGACATAAGTAGACAATCGTTCTCAAGTTGTATTTCCGCTAAAATCCTCCTATCAACAGAGCTAAATCGTTACTTCACATGAACTGAACTACTTGTATACAACGTCTCTTATCATGATCCATGCCTTCTTATCAAAGAACAACAATACTTTGACTTCCCTTTAAAAAGCGGAACTCCCTTCGCACGAGCCTTCATAGCTCTACAAATCCTCATATAACAGTATATATGGCATAAACAATTATCATCCACTATGTTAAACAATAACCTAAAACGGATTAATTGTTATTAACATATCTTCTGTAGGAACTTCTCTCAAATAATGGCATGACCCTCAGTATCATTCCACATGACTACTGAACTACAATTATACATGCTTCAGTTCTTCAAACGAAACTTCCAATTGTAATGAACGATATTAGACCGTTGTGATTAACCTCATAAAATTTACTCCACAACAAGATAATTAACTGTTAACTCGTCTGTCGCAAATACATGTAATAAAATTAATACTCCTGTCTCACCTCACTTGTCAAGCTTTAAATTGTTTATCAATGTAATTTCAGGTCCACAAAATGACGTGATGTTACACAAATAGTGTAAAATAACTCACATGTTATTTATAGTGTCAGATAGAATTCAATCTTGACCGGGATAAACTAGCTTTGAATTCCTAGCCAAAGATTTGAATAATCTTCTATCAAAAGGTATTTCCTCTAACATATTAAATGAACAAAGCTCTCAGCTTAACAAATAATAAAAAGGTTTGTCAACGTCGTAATGTTTTCCCACTCTACACAAAGAATGTTTATAGGGATTAAGACTTTGGTCTTATCAAACGACTAGTATTTCTTAGATCGTCGACATTTTATGTACAATAATGATATAACAATATCATTCGATGTTTCTTCTGTTCTTGAAGTTTGATGTCGTTACATTATAGTGCTCAAATTTAATTTAATAAGAATTTAATTTGAAGCTATGACACAATGTCAGAATACTTGGTTTAAATAAAATTATTAAAATTCGAGAGTCGAAACGACTAGTCTTCTATGAGGCAATATGATTCCTCAAACAAAAATTTTAATGTCAGTACCACAACTGATCCGTAGAATAAAATTGAAAAATAGATGAAAGACAATCATCTCCTAAATAATCTTGAAGCATAAAAATCTTAACCCACATCTGAAGTGTAAAATACATGAAAACACTGAAATTCATCAAATGTGAAAAAATGGAAATATGAAAATATGGAGCATGATCGTTGGCTCAGGATGTCACTAATCAAGCTCTATACTATAAATGAGAATGCACTGCTACCTTATTTGGACGAAAACTTGAAGATCTACGTTAGTATTCCCACAATACTTTAGATGTTTCCTCAGTTCAAGATACTGAGATGGATCTGCATTCGTACCTCGGATCTGCAACGTCCCTCTCTGGAATTCACCAACTTTCTCCTGGGCTCGAACGACATCCTTCTGGCAATTTTTTCTGTGTTGCTGGGCTACCCCTAGCATCTTGACAAATCTCTTCTGTAGAATCTTCATTCTCCGTCGTAAATATGCGTCAGCCTCATCATTGGAATATAATTTATAGAAATATTCATATAAATGGTGAATGAAATATTTCCATTGCTAATTGATGTTACATTAGTGTTCGTAGACTGACGAAAATGTACAAGATGGACTGTGCACTACGTCTGTATTCAAGAATACGCTGTCTAACGAAGCTCCATCGTTGTATCTTAACTCCTGTTATGGAATATGTCTCTGGCGCATGACTATTTCGTTCATCATATCGAGAATGTTAATTATGTTGAATGAAAACACTTGAAGAATAATAATAGTCATTCTGTTAATGTTTATGTGTTGCGCCAATATTAAAAGTTCTCCGCTATTGTTCACTTGAACTGCGCTCGCCAACTTCACGTCGCAATTTAAAATGATGTTCAGCTTTATTTCCAACACATTTGAAAATCTGACTTAACAGGCTTATATTTTCGAAACGGTAAGTTTTAGAACGCTCGACTTTTCACAGAATGTAGTCTTTGACCTGTTCTTTATGTATATTCGCTTAGTTAAATTCAGATCTCAATTATATAAGAGATATAATTAATTCAATGTTCCTCACAACTTCACATAAAATAGAAGTGCGGTAATCTCCTACGTTCCACCTAGCTATCCTCGCGTCTCCACAAGTCGACAGTTGTCGCACTTGGACAAAGCCTTGGGATCTCCGTTAACCCAGTAAAAACACTTCCTCACTCTTCAATGACTGCTGGAATAAGAACCTCGATCCTTGGATCTCCCCTTCCAAGTCGAAATTTTGGCGGCCATATAAATCGCCCACAATAATTTTAGCGCGTAGATTACGAATGCTTATTACTGCGTAGATTAACCGATCTGCGGTTTTTAAAGTATCAGACAAAATTTATTTTAATATTCTCTTCATTACCAAATAAGAAAATCTTCTTCTACGGGCCTACAGTAAAAGCATAATTTCATCATATTATGTAGTTGAAGTTGATCCCGTCTTCAATAAGACCTCTTCTCATTGGCTCTGGGCTGGGATCCAACAGCATAATTTATAACAATATTTATAATATTAATTTCCAAACTCGCTGTTGCTATGCTAACTTTAGCCTTCTAGAAGCGTCTATTGTGCAATATATCACGTGATCGCCCCCCCCCCCCCAACTGCCTTGAGCTAGTAACACTACCCTCCTGTGTCACACTTCCAGAAATTATATTTGCTGGTTAAATGTTATCATGGGGACGGTAAATACTCTAATTTTGTCACAAAATAATTCAATTTCCGGGGGCAGTAAGTAATATTTTGTTCATTCTTGATTCGTGTATCATGTTTTTAAACATTAGTGTTTGTTATTACATTGCGTGGTCCTTAAGCTTGTGGAATGAATGTACATTTTTAAACAGTTACATTGGAGTTTTTTTCAGTTATTATTTTCCTAGGGAGGGTTGAAGTAATAGGTTAGGGGGGGGCAAAATGGAAATATGTGAACGCGGTGAATGGAAAGCTTTCCATTTTGCCCCCGGGGTTCGATAATTTTAATATTTAGAGACTTTCTGTGTTGGGCGTAAGTGATATTACAAGGAAATTATTTTAAGAAACATTTCATGCTGTAGAGTTAAAAAATTATATAATAGTTTTTCATTTTTTAGATGGTTCATCATTACAAGCGCAAAACCAATCTTGCAATTTGGACAGAGTGGGACATGGAGCGAGCTTTGGAAGGGACAGAACATTCGAGCCTAGCAGAGGCATCAAGACGATACAGCATTCCATAGGGAACATTACATAGACATATAAAGAAGAGGACTGCTAAGAAAGTGTTGGGCAGGTACAAACCAGTGTTTTTTCATGAGCTGGAGCTGGAAATTGTAAGACATGCCAAAGAACTGGATAGTATTTTTTGGTTTGACGAAGGAATCTCTTAAAGAACTGGCATACCTCTTGGCTCAACGAAACCACGTAGCTCATCCTTTCAGGTATGGGAAAGCAGGCAGAGTATGGATGGAGGTTTTTAAGGCAAGACACTCTGAACTGTCGTTCAGAACATCTGAACCAATAAGTATAGCTAGATGTGCAGGTTTTAATAAAGAAATAGTTTCCAAATTCTTTGACAACTTATGGGAAATCTATGAAAAAAAAGGCCACTCAATGTGTACAACATGGATGAAGCAGGTGTGAAATATCCAACATCCAGACCGCCTAATGTTATTTCAGTTACAGGGAAAAGACAAGTAGGTGTTATCAGTTCAGCAGGGAGGGGCCATCTGACCCCAGTTATTGCTTGCTGCAATTCTTCCACCGTGCTTTGTATTTGGCCACAGGAAAAGGGTAGGAGAAAGAATGCTGGATGCTGGTCCTCATGGAAGTGTTGCTTGGTGTTCAGATTCTGGCTGGATTCATTCAGATATTTTTCTTAAGGGGTTGACATTTTTTGTAGATTCAGTCAGATTTTCTTATGACCACCCTGTGCTATTGATACTTGGTAATCATGCAGCTCACGTTAACTTGTCTGCAGTTGACTATGCTCGAGAGAATGGAGTTGCCATGCTTTCTGTACCTCCGCATAGGCTGCAGCCATTGGACGTCAGCTTTTTCAAATCTTTCAAAGATGGGTTTGAAGTTTCTGTGGATACCTATCAGAAGCAGCATCCAGGGCGCAGAATCACAGCGTATGATATTCCTGGATTAGTATAAAGTGCTTTCTTAAAGAGCACAACTCTTTCCAGTGTATCATCAGGCTTTAGGAAACCAGAAATCTGGCCCTTCAATAGACACATCTTTTCAGAAGAAGATTTTGCTCCCTCGTATGTGCATTCATCATTGCCATGTGATGAACGGGAGAATATCTTAAGTTCATCTAATGAGAACCAATTAGAATCATGTTATTTTGTTGGTGCGATTATTGCTGCATGTGATGGTCCTCTTCATTCAGGTTGTATATCCACTGAAAACTCTTCTTCCAATACCAGTAGGCCTAGCCTAGACCTACCAGCAGTTCACATAAAGAGCATGTAGGCCTAGGCGTATCTGCACCGAGTTCATGCATCCAACATCTTCCAGCTCTCAATGTTATGATTCGCCTAATGATGTGTTGCAATTTCCCAAGGCCAGGAAAATCAGTGAGAAACGATGTCAGCGTTGTCAAAAATCGGAGTTACTGACAAGTTCACCCTTTAAAAATCAACTTCATCTAAAGCATAAAAGCATGAAAAGAACCCTCAAATTCGAATATATAAGCTCTAACAAAACTGGTAGGCCTAAGTCTACAGAAGCAAGAAACACATTGAACAGGAAGCAAGTGAAGTTAACACAGCTACCTACTGATAACCCTGTGCTGTGTGTCATATGCAGTGAAGACTACTGTAACAGTAAATTGAAAGAAACGTGGATACAGTGTAATTTTTGCAACCTGTGGGCCCCTCAGCAGTGCACTGACTATAATATAAAGCAATCATTTTTAGCCTATTTTCAATTTTGAAAAAATAGGCTTATGAGATCACCTTTTGTCCGTATGTGTGTGTGTGCGTGTGTGTGTGTGTGTGTGTGTGAGGTGTGTGTGTGTCCCCCCCCTAATAAAATCTAAACGGCTGGAACGATTTCATTGAAACTCGGTAAGTTCATAGCACTATTCCCGGCGACCTCGACCGTACCCTTCAAATTTTGTTACGTCTCACCAATCCAACATGGCGGCTGTGCGAAATATTTCACTAGCATTCAATATCTCCGAAACTATTACCGATATCGCCCTGAAATTGTGTACGGTGATAAAGGGCACTACTAGAAGTTCATCTATGAGACTTTCAAAAATCGGGTGACTACAAAACAAACATGGCGGACAAGCGAATTAGAGATGTTTTAATAGATTTTTCTCGCGATTTAACTATCCAAATGTAATGAAACTTGGTAGAGCAAATGTTTATACACATTGTAATGCACTGGAGTCTAATTTAGTTCAATTGTTTACATAATCTCAAAATGGCGGCTGTGCGAAATATTTCACTGACATTCTATATCTCCGAAACTATTACAGATATCACCCTGCAATTTTGTACGGCGATAAAGAGTACTGATACAAGTTTACCTATGTATATTTCATAAACCTGTAAAGTACAAATCCAACATGGCGGCGGCGCGAAGTATAAATATTTAAATGGACGTTTCTCGCGAATTAACTATCTGAGTGCCGTGAAACGTTGCACGTTAAATGCTTATACAAATGTTGATCCATTGGCATCTAATTTATTTCAATTGTTTGCATAATCACAAGATGGCTGCTGGGCGTAATTTTAAAATCTCGTTTTTACTTCTTGTGTTCTAATCATGCGATTGAAGTTTGAATACCACACGTACACAATAATCTTAATGTAATAGTACAAAAATAAAAATCCAATCTGGCGACTATCTGAAATATTTAGACGGTTCTCAATATCTACGAATCTGTTACAGCAATTAAACTGAAATTTTGTATGTTGATAGAAGCAATTAACATGAGCAGGATATATGAAAATAGGCTGTATAGATCTTCACGGAACTACTTGTTTTACATTTGTGATCGCTGCCGATAGTGCATTGCCACATGGAACTATGCTTTGCTTGTATTTTGCATGTATCATCAAAGGAAATTATTTAGAAACTTTGCTGAGCATTTTGCCATCTAATATAGCAAAGCATGGTCCATTTTTCCTTCACACCGGTAATATCAATGAGTTAAAGCAATTCCATGTTGCCCCCATTATCGTTCCATCTTGCCCCCTATGAGCAGGCAAAATGGAAAATATCAGACATGATTATTTATAGCCTACATTTTCAGCAACGTTTCTTCTTTAAATAATGAATGCATGTATTGTATAAAGATATTACCGGTACTTTAATAAAATGTAGTTTCTAGAAACATAATTACATTATTACCCGTATATGAAATGTTCACATTTTCAACTTGCCCCCCCCCCCCCACCCCCCCCCCTCCCTCTTTCCTCTAGCTACAGTAGCCTAACCGTGAGGGGTAACACATTTACAGCTCTCGGTATTTGGTTGTAGCTAATTGAAATTCTTACAGGGTCAGTGGTTTAGGCGGCAGCACGCCGGCCTCTCACCGCTGGGTCCGTGGTTCAAATCCCGGTCACTTCATATGAGATCTGTGCTGGACAAAACGGAGGCAGACAGGTTTTTCTCCGGGTACTCTGGTTTTCCCTGTCAAAATTTCAATCCAGCAACACTATCCACCATCATTTCATTATTGCCCCAGAGGAGTACGTCAGGCCTCGGCAGCCGGCACAGTCCATATCCTCGCCGCTAGCTCGGGGCTTCATTCATTCCATTCCTGACCCGGTCGGAGACTGGAAGCAGGCTGTGGATTTTCACAGGGTCAGTGGTTTCATCGTACGAGTTCACTGGAAAGTTTGCGCTAACCCAATCAATACTAGGCCTACATCTTGAAATATAAATGGCTCGTTATTAGCCCCAATAACTTGTGTGTGCCGGTACCGGTATCTAGGTTGTCTAAAAAGGTACCGGTATAAACTACGTAGGCCTACCTATGCATTTGTAGGGGATACAAGATTTGGAAAGGCTGTAATTTAGGAAGCATCATTTTACTGGATCGGGCTGGTGGGATCTTACCAAACTCTCAGCTACCGGTAGCCTAAAGTAACAATTCATGTTGGAATACCGTACATGAAATATTCTGTAGGGACATGAGAAAAGGTAGGCTACGGTACCGGTATTTATAACATGTTTTACCGCAGTAATAAATGCTCAGTACCCAAAGCGGATCAGGTTATCAATTTTCGACGGCTAATTGTCGAGAATACAGCCTTATGGCGACAATATACATGTTACCCCATGTTACAAAAGTCTGAGATTATAAAGTTTCTAGTTTGATCAGTGCGACTTGTAACACACAGAGTGTTAGATAGATAGATTTTTATTAATTCCATTTGATCAAATACATGCATTCAATACATTTTTGATATAGGACACGTCAGAATTTACATGCATAAAATAAAAGAACTAACAGGTATATATTACTAAGATTATAACTATTTATAACTTATTATAATAGCAAATCTTAATAGATACAATCTTATTGCACAACTATTTACACCTCACTCTATTATCATAATATGAAAACTTAATTCTATAAATACAACAACATACAGCTAGGTATTAAAATTAAATTAAAAAAGTAAAATATAGTTATAGATTCCATCACTCCTATACGCTAAAATATTCAACTACTGAGTAAAAACAATGGCACTGCAGATAAGCTTTCAACATTCTATCAAAGGTTTTTATTTTTGGGGCCAGTTTTATATACTGGGGTAGTTTATTGTATAATTTAACTCCAGTGTGAAAAGTTCCTTTTTGATATATGCTTGTGTGTGTGTGTGAAATATGAATGTTTTGATTTTGTCTTGTGTTATGCCTATGAACATCATTGTTTGTTTTAAGAAAAACATCTTTATTCATTAAATTCTTTTTAAAAAACATAATACTTTCAAAGATATATATGCAGGGCAGTGGGAGAATGTTTAAATCTTTAAACAGAGGTCTACATGATTCTCTAGAGTTTACATTTGCCATAATTCTAATCGCTCTCTTTTGTATCCTAAACGTGCTTAGTACATCTGGCGACATACCCCAAAATATGATCCCATATCTTAAGTATGAATGGAAATAAGCAAAATAAGTATTTCTTAATGTGTGCATGCTAGTGCAGGTTTTCAAAATACGTAACGCAAAGCACATCGAGTTCAGTTTAGTATTCAGATATTGTATATGTTTATTCCATTTCAAGTCTTGTTGTATCCATAGTCCTAAAAACTTTGTTTCTGATTTATTTTCTATTTGATGACCATTTAATGTTATATTGGGCATCGCAGGATTCCTATTCTGTATAGTGTGGAAATTTAGACATACTGACTTTTTATAGTTTATTATGAGGCGATTATCTTGTGACCATTTGGTTAACTCTCCTGTAACGGAGTCAGCAGACTGCTGTATGACCTGTTTAGTTTCACCTTTTATTACGAGTGTTGTATCGTCCGCAAACAAAATTTCCTTATGTGAATGAACGTTCTGTGTTATATCATTGATATATAGAAGAAAGAGTAGTGGGCCCAAAACCGATCCCTGGGGTACTCCAAATTCAATAATTCCCTCATTGGACAATGTTTCATTAAGTAATTTGGTTCCATCATCCTTGTGTCTCAAGCTTACTATTTGTTTACGCCCTGTTAAGTAAGACTCTATCCATTTATTAGCTAGACCTCTAACACCATATTGATTTAGTTTGGTAAGGAGGATTTTATGGTCAACTACATCAAATGCTTTCGATAAATCCAAGAATAGGCCAGTTACATGTTCCTTATTGTCAATTAATTTCAGTATACTATTACTACATTCGTAAATTGCTGTCTGTGTAGATTTTTCCGTTCTAAATCCATGTTGTGAGTTTGATAATATTTTATTTTTTTCTATGAAACTTATCAGTCTCTTATACATAATTTTTTCCACAATTTTTGCAATACCAGTTGGTAAGGTAATAGGACGATAGTTATCTAATTCATCTTTTGAACCGTTTTTGTGCACTGGAATTACTTTTGATAACTTCAAAATATCCGGGTAAGTTCCTGAGAGAATTGAACTGTTTATTAAGTGCGTAAGTGGATTTATTATATTTTCTGCACATTTCTTTAAAATTGCATCAGGGATGCCATCAATGCCAGCACAGAATTTATTTTTTAGCTCTTTTATAACTATTCTTACCTCTTCACTTGTGACATGATTTATAAATAAAGAATCACTGCATATATTTATTTTATTATTAGAATTTAGTGTATTTACCTGTGATTTATTTAATAATTTTTGCGGAATTTCCAGAAAATAGTCATTAAAAGTGTTTGCTATTTCCTCTGGATTATTAATCACTTTATTATTTCTGGTCAGTGTAATGTTCCTTTGTATTTTAGCAGATTTTCCAGTTTCTTTCTTTATTACGGACCACATAGCCCTGTTTTTATTAGATGATTGGGAAATAAAATTATCATTATGCATTTTCTTTGCTAGTCTTATTACCTTATTTAATATGCTATTGTATTTTTTGTAGTATAAATTGAATTCAGGTGTTGTGTGGTATTGTTTATATAATTTGTGTAGAAATTTCTTTCTTTGACATGAATTTATAATCCCTGTTGTTATCCAATTGCTAGTTTTGTTATTTTGAACAGTTCTTCGTTTAAAGGGGAATGCTATTTCAAAATAGTGTTTTAGGGTACTGTTAAATGCATTAAATTTATCATTTACATTTTCTAGTTCATAAATTTCTGACCATGTTTCCTTATTTAATAAGTCATTGAAATATGTAACATTTGATTCAGTGAATGACCTGCACTTTGATTTTACTCCATTATCATTATTATTGATTACTTCGGATACTTCAAAACTCAGTATTTGTCCATGGTGGTCACTAAAACCCGGACAATAGACTTCTATTGAATGGTGATATTTATCTGTATTTATAAAAATTTGATCAGGAGTGGTTTTACTAAATTTTGTTATTCTTGTTGGTGTATTTACTGTAGGTTTCAGTCCATAGGAAATTAGTAACTGGTTTAATAATTCACAATTTCTATCAAGTTTTAAGAAATCCACATTTACATCCCCACAAATTATTATATCGAAATTTACTTTGCTCATGTTATTGAGTAACAATTCTAGTTTATCTATAAATAGAGGAAACTTTCCTGACGGAGAACGGTATACGCATACAATTATTAACTTAGACTGCTGAATTTTTACGGCAGAGAATTCAAAATCCTGTTCCATAATTAGATAATCATAAGCTGTTATCTGTTCATGATCTAAATTATTTCTTAAGAAGATGCAAGTACCACCATGGCTAATATTAGATCTAGAGTATTTACTAGCTTGTATAAACCCTGGGAATTGAATTAATTCGAGTTGTTCCTCTTTCAGCCAATGTTCTGAAATACATAGTGCTGAGATGTCTTTAAGTTCATTTTTAAGCATTAGATTTATGTAATCAATTTTATTATAAAGAGACTGGACATTCTGGTGGTAAATTTTAAATTTGCTACTTTTGCAAGCTTGTGTTGGTGATTTATTTACATTATTATTATCATAATTGTTATTATTATTGTTGCTAGACAAATCCGAAATACCATTGTTGCACTCCGTTAAATTTGACTTCAAAAGATGTGAATGCCAAACCTCACGTTTGGCTTCTTCTACCAGTTTCCCTGCTTCCACTCTAATGATATTACTGTTGAATTATTCTTACCATTTGAATTTACAATTTTGCAGATTTCATCACTAAGATACTCTTTTCCTAATCTATTTAAGTGTAGGCCATGCCGAGTGTGGAACTTCCTGTCTAATTTACTTACATCTACAATTTGGACATTTGGAAAACTCTTACAAATTTTATGAATTTTTCCATTTGTAGCCTCTATTTCTACATTTACACATGACTTGGGAATTAAATCGTGTCTCTGCGGAATGTTTACAATAATGACATTTGTTTTTTGCATGGATGGCAATGTACCCTTTAAATCTTTGATTACCCTTTTACTCTCATTTCTATAGACGTCGTTTGCTCCAGCGATGATCACTGCGTAGTCCTTTGCAGTAAGGGACGCACACTCTCCTATCATCCCGTTCGTGACTTCTGCAATCTGAGCTCCTGGCTTCACTGTCGAAGTGACCTCCATTTCTCGGCTTCTCTCCAAAACGCTTGCTGCTACATCTCGCCCGTGGCTATCCGCAAATATCCGCATCTTCCTGGATTTTCTCTTTATCACTTTCTTCTTTTCTTCTTGAGGAAAGTCATCATTTTCTTCGACAAGCACTCCAAATGAATTTGAGACGGGAATTTCAGTTACATGTACTCCATTTATAGGCCTAGGCTTATTCAATCTTACCTTACCAGCAATCACTGTCGACCAAGTTTCCTTGCTTTCCTCTCTGTTTCCTTTTAATTTATTCAACTCTTCCATTAACTTAGCAATATCTTCCTTTAGCAGCTTTATAATTTCGTCTTTTGAGGACAGTTCGTTTCTCAGGTTATGGCATTCGCATGACGATAGCGGTAGGCCTACATTACGACAATCGGTTTCACTTTTCTCCTCATTCAATTTTACCTGAGATCTTGTGATGATTTTATTTGCATTTTTTACTTTTATTTTGCACGACGAGCATAAATCCGTTACGGTTACACAACCTGACGAGATACTAACACTGTTTACTGTCGTCATACTAGAGATCTAAGTGAGCCTAGATGTTTACACCAAATTACACTAAATTTAATTTAATTATTACTACCTAATAGAATTAATCTAATAACCTACCAATAAAGAAGAATGTGAAATACGTATATCTTCCAATCGGGTGAAGTCTCGTAAAAGCACCACTGCTCTACTTGGTTCAAACAGTGATTGAAGAAGTCACCGAATCTTTGGATACACGTTCCCACAACTTAGTTTAAGTTTATTAAATTATCAACAAGAATTTCTAAATACTATCAATATTCCGTATTACACTTGATCTAAGGAAAGTAACTTTATAGATTTTAAGCCTCTGTTATAATATTTTACCACTTTTATCAAATATTTACACTAGCTGCTATTTCACTACACTTTCACTGTGACGCCATCTTTGAACTCTGAAGAAGTAATATCAATTTCCAATCCCAGTGCAGTAATTCAAGTTCACTTTCACATACGGTAGCCTAATTAAACGTGTTGATAAGTTCGTAATGTCGTTTACCGTTTGACAATATTCTATTTTCTCCGCCTGCCCCCAAATCAGGTTAGTGTGTTCATAAGCAAGGGAACCGAATATGGGAATGGGATGCTTTGTCTCACTGCTCAAGCAGGCTCCATTAATTTATATTTATGTCTAGTCAACCGTAGGGATAACAAATAAAAAATGCATGACCATGAGCATATAGCCTAATTGCAAACATGTGACGTAGAGCAAATGTTCGCAAGTTGTGCGTCATGCTCGTATAAGTTTTACTGTTCTTGACGAACATATGCTCTGATCACTGTGCTCTGGAGGAATGTATTCGGACAACGAGTTGGCTACTAACAAACATTCACCTATTAATTAAGAGACTGATTTGGCTTCCTGGGGTAATTATGGTGTGACTATTACCGTAAGTTTTCTTTCTGTGTTCTAGTTTCCTGAACAAAATGGAAGAAAATCCGTTCATCAAGACTGAGGCAGAATGTTTGTCTTATTCAGATGAATTCCACAACATTGTAAGTTGCATTTTAATTCGTATATGGTGTAACATTGCAATCTAAGTGATGTGCGTGACAAGCAATACTCTACACTAAACAGGCTGTCCAGGATCTGCTGAGTTTCACTTTTTTTGTTTTGTTTCACGTAACTCATAATCTGTCTGAATATCTTACATTGCATCATACTTGTATAATAATACTTCCCAGGAGACGAATGAACAGTTGCCCTCTAACAAACTGCAGGACGAGGCTGGTGATGTGTTTGAAGATGAATGGACAGCTATTAAACAAGAACATGAAATACAGGTGATTATCGGGGTTGCATTACCTCTCTTATTATAATACGAATTACTTATAGATTATATGTTATTTGTAGGTTTCAATCACTCAGCCTTGTTATCTATATGAAGACCTAACAGTAGCTGATGTTTTTGCATTGATACTGCAGTTTCACTCTGCCGGCACCCAGGGTCCTATTGTAAGCGAAGTCTACACCACATGCCATATTAAGACTTGCTTATATACGGCGAGTCAGATATCATTCGTGCTGTTTGTGTATCATATGGCTTATAGGCTAGTGGGGAAATAGAAAGGCCGCCAGGGCCAACAAGCTTCTTATCGTCAAAAGAACAATGTCTGGGTTCTAACTTGGTCGTCAGCAATTATATATTAAATGAATAGTCATCACCACATCTTTCTTCATATTTTAAATGAATAATCATTATTGCCACTTCTTTCTTCATCTTTTTGAAATAGAACCGCCATCGGAACTTGAAACAGAATACCTTACATTCCAGGCAAATACACCGCACATGGGCTTTTCCTTGGGATTAGTATAGATCGCGAGTCCCGGCGGCACCAAATTCCCCTAAAACAAAATGGCGGCTTCCGTGACGTCATCAATGACGTCACGAAATACTCCTCTAGCAAGCTTACGGGAAAAGCCTGGGGAATAGGGGGTTTTGGGTGGGGAACAACAAAAAACGTGAAAAACGGGATGGGTATCGCGATCTTTACTTGAGCCCCCCGCTCAAGTAAAGATCGCGATACCCATCAAAAAATTTTCCATTTCACCTCATTTTCAAACAATCGCGATACACAGAAAAAGATCCACATTTCACCGCATTTTTTTAAAAAAGCCGGTATCGCGATCTTTACTTGAGCTCCCCTGCTCAAGTACAGATCGCGATACCCATCAAAAATTTGCCATTTCAGCTCATTTTCAAGCAATCGCACTACGCAGTGAAAAATAAAGATCGCGATACCCATCAAAAATTTGCCATTTCAGCTCATTTTCAAGCAATCTCACTACGCAGTGAAAAATAAAGATCCCGATACCCATCACAAATTCGCCATTTCAGCTCTTTTTCAAGCAATCGCGCTACGCAGTGAAAAATAAAGATCGCGATATCCATCAAAAATTTGCCATTTCAGCTCATTTTCAAGCAATCTCACTACGCAGTGAAAAATAAAGATCGCGATACCCATCACAAATTCGCCATTTCAGCTCTTTTTCAAGCAATCGCGCTACGCAGTGAAAAATTAAGATCGCGATACCCATCACAAATTTGCCATTTCTACTCAATTTCAAGCAATCGCGCTACGCAATGAAAAATAAAGATCGCGATACCCATCACAAATTCGCCATTTCAGCTCTTTTTCAAGCAATCGCGCTACGCAGTGGAAAATTAAGATCGCGATACCCAACACAAATTTGCCATTTCTACTCATTTTCAAGCAATCGCGCTACGCAATGAAAAATAAAGATCGCGATACCCATCACAAATTCGCCATTTCAGCTCTTTTTCAAGCAATCGCGCTACGCAGTGAAAAATTAAGATCGCGATACCCATCACAAATTTGCCATTTCTACTCATTTTCAAGCAATCGCGCTACGCAATGAAAAATAAAGATCGCGATACCCATCACAAATTCCCCATTTCAACTCTTTTTCAAGCAATCGCGCTACGCAGTGAAAAATAAAGATCGCGATACCCATCACAAATTTGCCATTTCTACTCATTTTCAAGCAATCGCGCTACGCAATGAAAAATAAAGATCGCGATACCCATCACAAATTCGCCATTTCAACTCTTTTTCAAGCAATCGCGCTACGCAGTGAAAAATAAAGATCGCGATACCCATCACAAATTCGCCATTTCAGCTCTTTTTCAAGCAATCGCGCTACGCAGTGGAAAATAAAGATCGCGATACCCATCAAAAATTTGCCATTTCAGCTCATTTTCAAGCAATCGCACTACGCAGTGAAAAATAAAGATCGCGATACCCATCACAAATTCGCCATTTCAGCTCTATTTCAAGCAATCGCGCTACGCAGTGAAAAATTAAGATCGCGATACCCATCACAAATTTGCCATTTCTACTCAATTTCAAGCAATCGCGCTACGCAATGAAAAATAAATATCGCGATACCCATCACAAATTCGCCATTTCAGCTCTTTTTCAAGCAATCGCGCTACGCAGTGGAAAATTCAGATCGCGATACCCAACACAAATTTGCCATTTCTACTCATTTTCAAGCAATCGCGCTACGCAATGAAAAATAAAGATCGCGATACCCTCACAAATTCGCCATTTCAGCTCTTTTTCAAGCCATCGCGCTACGCAGTGAAGAATTAAGATCGCGATACCCATTACAAATTTGCCATTTCTACTCATTTTCAAGCAATCGCGCTACGCAATGAAAAATAAAGATCGCGATACCCATCACAAATTCGCCATTTCAACTCTTTTTCAAGTAATCGCGCTACGCAGTGAAAAATAAAGATCGCGATACCCATCACAAATTCGCCATTTCAGCTCTTTTTCAAGCAATCGCGCTACGCAGTGGAAAATAAAGATCGCGATACCCATCGCAAATTCGCCATTTCAGCTCTTTTTCAAGCAATCGCGCTACGCAATGAAAAATTAAGATCGCGATAACCATCACAAATTTGCCATTTCTACTCATGTTCAAGCAATCGCGCTACGCAAATAAAGATCGCGATACCCATTACAAATTTGCCATTTCCGTCCAATTTTAATATTTCACACACACACACGCGGTTTTTGTCAATAGTTACAGCCTCACTTGCCTAGAGGAATTGATTTTTGGTGCCCCTCTGTGGCCACAGCCAAAGGCTGCACCTACCCTCAAACTTCTAACCTTCGTTGCGTCCTATCCAATGGTTTTGACAATGGTTACAGCCTAAACATCCAGACCAATGGTTTAGTGTCAACAGTGCCCCACTAGCTGCCGCACACCTACCCACAGACTTCTAACCTTCGTTGCGTCCAATCCAATGGTTTTGACAATGGTTACAGCCTAACCGCCCAGACCAATGGTTTAGTGTGAACAGTGCCCCACTAGCTGCCGCACACCAACCCACAGACTTCTAACCTTCGTTGCATCCAATCCAATGGTTTTGACAATGGTTACAGCCTAACCGCCCAGACCAATGGTGTAGAGTGAACAGTGCCCCACTAGCTGCCGCACACCTACCCACAGACTTCTAACCTTCGTTGCGTCCAATCCAATGGTTTTGACAATGGTTACAGCCTAACTGCCCAGACCAATGGTTTAGTGTGAACAGTGCCCCACTAGCTGCCGCACACCTACCCACAGACTTCTAAACTTTGTTGCGTCCAATCCAATGGTTTTGACAATGGTCACAGCCTAACCGCCCAGACCAATGGTTTAGTGTCAACAGTGCCCCACTAGCTGCCGCACACCTACCCACAGACATCTAACCTTCGTTGCGTCCAATCCAATGGTTTTGACAATGGTTACAGCCTAACCGCCCAGACCAATGGTTTAGTGTGAACAGTGCCCCACTAGCTGCCGCACACCTACCCACAGACTTCTAACCTTCGTTGCGTCCAATCCAATGGTTTTGACAATGGTTACAGCCTAACCGCCCAGACCAATGGTTTAGTGTCAACAGTGCCCCACTAGCTGCCGCACACCTACCCACAGACTTCTAACCTTCGTTGCGTCCAATCCAATGGTTTTGACAATGGTCACAGCCTAACCGCCCAGACCAATAGTTTAGTGTGAACAGTGCCCCACTAGCTGCCGCACACCTACCCACAGACTTCTAACCTTTGTTGCGTCCAATCCAATGGTTTTGACAATGGTTACAGCCTAACCGCCCAGACCAATGGTTTAGAGTGAACAGTGCCCCACTAGCTGCCACACACCTACCCACAGACTTCTAACCTTCGTTGCGTCCAATCCAATGGTTTTGACAATGGTTACAGCCTAACCGCCCAGAGCAATGGTTTAGTGTGAACAGTGCCCCACTAGCTGCCGCACACCTACCCACAGACTTCTAACCTTCGTTGCGTCCAATCCAATGGTTTTGACAATGGTCACAGCCTAACCGCCCAGACCAATGGTTTAGTGTCAACAGTGCCCCACTAGCTGCCGCACACCTACCCACAGACTTCTAACCTTCGTTGCGTCCAATCCAATGGTTTTGACAATGGTTACAGCCTAACCGCCCAGACCAATGGTTTAGAGTGAACAGTGCCCCACTAGCTGCCGCACCCCTACCCACAGACTTCTAACCTTCGTTGCGTCCAATCCAATGGTTTTGACAATGGTCACAGCCTAACCGCCCAGACCAATAGTTTAGTGTGAACAGTGCCCCACTAGCTGCCGCACACCTACCCACAGACTTCTAACCTTTGTTGCGTCCAATCCAATGGTTTTGACAATGGTCACAGCCTAACCGCCCAGACCAATGGTTTAGTGTGAACAGTGCCCCACTAGCTGCCGCACACCTACCCACAGACTTCTAACCTTCGTTGCGTCCAATCCAATGGTTTTGACAATGGTTACAGCCTAACCGCCCAGACCAATGGTTTAGTGTGAACAGTGCCCCACTAGCTGCCGCACCCCTACCCACAGACTTCTAACCTTCGTTGCGTCCAATCCAATGGTTTTGACAATGGTCACAGCCTAACCGCCCAGACCAATGGTTTAGTGTGAACAGTGCCCCACTAGCTGCCGCACACCTACCCACAGACTTCTAACCTTCGTTGCGTCCAATCCAATGGTTTTGACAATGGTTACAGCCTAACCGCCCAGACCAATGGTTTAGTGTGAACAGTGCCCCACTAGCTGCCGCACACCTACCCACAGACTTCTAACCTTCGTTGCGTCCAATCCAATGGTTTTGACAATGGTCACAGCCTAACCGCCCAGACCAATGGTTTAGTGTGAACAGTGCCCCACTAGCTGCCGCACACCTACCCACAGACTTCTAACCTTTGTTGCGTCCAATCCAATGGTTTTGACAATGGTTACAGCCTAACCGCCCAGACCAATGGTTTAGAGTGAACAGTGCCCCACTAGCTGCCACACACCTACCCACAGACTTCTAACCTTCGTTGCGTCCAATCCAATGGTTTTGACAATGGTTACAGCCTAACCGCCCAGAGCAATGGTTTAGTGTGAACAGTGCCCCACTAGCTGCCGCACACCTACCCACAGACTTCTAACCTTCGTTGCGTCCAATCCAATGGTTTTGACAATGGTCACAGCCTAACCGCCCAGACCAATGGTTTAGTGTCAACAGTGCCCCACTAGCTGCCGCACACCTACCCACAGACTTCTAACCTTCGTTGCGTCCAATCCAATGGTTTTGACAATGGTCACAGCCTAACCGCCCAGACCAATAGTTTAGTGTGAACAGTGCCCCACTAGCTGCCGCACACCTACCCACAGACTTCTAACCTTTGTTGCGTCCAATCCAATGGTTTTGACAATGGTCACAGCCTAACCGCCCAGACCAATGGTTTAGTGTGAACAGTGCCCCACTAGCTGCCGCACACCTACCCACAGACTTCTAACCTTCGTTGCGTCCAATCCAATGGTTTTGACAATGGTTACAGCCTAACCGCCCAGACCAATGGTTTAGTGTGAACAGTGCCCCACTAGCTGCCGCACCCCTACCCACAGACTTCTAACCTTCGTTGCGTCCAATCCAATGGTTTTGACAATGGTCACAGCCTAACCGCCCAGACCAATGGTTTAGTGTGAACAGTGCCCCACTAGCTGCCGCACACCTACCCACAGACTTCTAACCTTCGTTGCGTCCAATCCAATGGTTTTGACAATGGTTACAGCCTAACCGCCCAGACCAATGGTTTAGTGTGAACAGTGCCCCACTAGCTGCCGCACACCTACCCACAGACTTCTAACCTTCGTTGCGTCCAATCCAATGGTTTTGACAATGGTCACAGCCTAACCGCCCAGACCAATGGTTTAGTGTGAACAGTGCCCCACTAGCTGCCGCACACCTACCCACAGACTTCTAACCTTTGTTGCGTCCAATCCAATGGTTTTGACAATGGTTACAGCCTAACCGCCCAGACCAATGGTTTAGAGTGAACAGTGCCCCACTAGCTGCCACACACCTACCCACAGACTTCTAACCTTCGTTGCGTCCAATCCAATGGTTTTGACAATGGTTACAGCCTAACCGCCCAGAGCAATGGTTTAGTGTGAACAGTGCCCCACTAGCTGCCGCACACCTACCCACAGACTTCTAACCTTCGTTGCGTCCAGTCCAATGGTTTTGACAATGGTCACAGCCTAACCGCCCAGACCAATGGTTTAGTGTCAACAGTGCCCCACTAGCTGCCGCACACCTACCCACAGACTTCTAACCTTCGTTGCGTCCAATCCAATGGTTTTGACAATGGTCACAGCCTAACCGCCCAGACCAATGGTTTAGTGTGAACAGTGCCCCACTAGCTGCCGCACACCTACCCACAGACTTCTAACCTTTGTTGCGTCCAATCCAATGGTTTTGACAATGGTTACAGCCTAACCGCCCAGACCAATGGTTTGGTGTGAACAGTGCCCCACTAGCTTCTTTACTTTTTTTCTACGTAGCGCTATTGCTTGAAAATTAGCAGAAATGGCAAATTTGTCCGATCATTACTTTTTCTGCGCGGGCGAAAATTTTCCATTTCACCTAATTTTCAAACAATCGTGATACACAGAAAAAAATCCATGGGATGTTGATCCTTCAACTACCAGAAGCACTGTAATAAGCATATGAAGAAATACAACACTTACCCCATTTGACACCGGAGTCCAACAGCAACTTCATTAGGTGTAATTCACATGCACAGACACTGCCTTCTTACATACACACTACCAACCATCAAAAATACCACAATCACTATAAATATACCATCCACATTACGGTATACCATACCTAAATCTTATTTTAATTTATTTTCGCAACGCATAAGTATCGCAACCGAGCATTTCAAAATCTCCCCGGCGACTAAGTTTCAAAATGGCGCCTGACAAGCACTGCGCATATCAGCTGGCGCACATGAGCTGGCCAATCACAATCGAGAAAATGAATTTCAACTCACCAATCAGGTAAGTATTTTTACCACGTCATAGGTGACGTCATTGAGATCACCAAAAGCTCACTAAACCCCGGGACTCGGGATATATACTACAACCCCTTTATGTAGAGGATACATTTTTAAACGACCATGTAATTTACCCAAAAATTTATGACTTTTTTAAAATTATATTAATCGTATTCTAGAAAATTAAACGGATTTTTTATTTGAAGTATTTTTTTGTATGTGTACTATTATTCAAAAATTATGCATAATTTTTACAAAAAAGAATAATTTCAGTGCAATAAATTATGAGAATTATTAAAAAATACAAGTGTTGCGTTTTTTTGCCGGTGAGTGTATGTTGAGTGTCATGCGCTCTAGAATAATTTGTACAAATCCTTGTTATAAACTCTTTAAAATACCGTACAATCTAAATATTAACTTGCCAAAAACTACCGTATTAGAGAGTTCATTAAAAATAGCCTGATATGGAAGAATGAAGGCCACCACACCACTGAAGTGCCGGCAAAAAAAAAAAAAAAAAGGTTCAGCAGCAATCATAGAAAAAAGAGCCTGATATTGCTCTTTGCTAGTGCCGGGTGATTTTGAAAATTGGGGACGGAAGTGGATCGGAACGATCGAGCTGGCAGTGGTGGATCCAACGGAAGTATGCACTGCCCGGTCGATCGATCAAACGGAAGTGTACTAGCTGGCAATGGTGGACAACGGAAGTATGTACTGCCCGATCGATCGATTAAATGGAAGTGTACTAGCTGGCAGTGGTGGACAATGGAAGTATGCACTGCCCGCTCGATCAATCGGACGGAAGTGTACTAGCTGGCAGTGGTGGAAAACGGAAGTATGCACTGCCCGCTCGATCGATCGATCCAGCTACCAGATTATCATTTTAAACGATATTTATCATATCAATATGACTCATTTTAACAGAATCCATATGAAATTACGTGTTGGTCTGTGAATGAAGAGGACCTGTTTATAATGAATTGAAGGTTATGAGCGGTGTCGCGTCTATTAATCTAGTTGATCCATATCGTATTCTTTATTTATGCTAGTGCTGGTGGAAGCTACAAATCATCTAATAAAATGAGTTCCGTATTATAAACTACAATATCTGTAAAACACTCCCTTTTACAATAACAATTCATAATGTGTGTATTGGAAACAAGGCAGTGTGTGCTCTCTAGTGCGAGAATATTATGGTAATACAGTAGGCAGTGCATTTAGCAGGCACTGGTTTGACGAGCACAGAGGCAAATATTTCACCGACTTTCATTTGTCATTGAGCAGTTTATGAAGCTTCACGTTCAAGGTTGAACATCACATGGGGTAGTACAAAGACGACAAATGACATTCAAGTAAGCGGCATTATTGTCAAGCTTTGGTTGAGTAGGCTAGTCAAATATTAAATGCATAACAGAATGTTGTTATATGAGTGGAATAAAAGCTGAGACAAGGTCATTTCATGATTGTAGGAAGGCATGTTTTGATTGTTTACGACGATTTGTATGAGAGTCTGGAGAATAATGAATGCTATAGTTACTGAGGAGTGTGCTCACAGTATTTGAGAGTACAGTTGACGTTGTGTGTCACTTTGTTATTATGAATTATTAAGGAAGGAAGGAAGCTTGTAGTTTCAAGTGACCGTTAATCTCACAATCATGATCTACGGTACCTCCCTTTTACGTGGAATGCGAACCACAGGACATGGCATTTCAATTCGAAAATCTCACATCTATTGACCGGGAATCAAACCCAGTCTACCTTGGTGAGAGACTAACTGCTTGACCGCTGCGCCACAAGTGTGACAGTAGCATATCTCCAATTCAATCTATACATTTATCATAATTCCATTCTGAAAATGGAGCGTAAATTGACATTTTAAGAATGTCCAAGCTGTGTAGTATACCAGTAGGATAACATGTCAGATGTTACACATCATATGCGACTACTGTAAGGTCCGTATCTTTTTGTTTTTGTTCTCTTATGGTCTTGTACCAAAAACACTGCTGTAGGCACTTTCCCCAGTGTGTTTTGTAGTTGTGTAGATAGACTGCTGTGGGAAAGGTTGAAGTAGTGCAATAGGTTGGGGAGGACGTGAGATGCGGTAAGCTCTTTCACATGGGCTGCTCCATGTCTAGTGTATGTTCCTAATGAGTACATTTACACTCTCCAGGGATGGTTCGTGTGAATTTGGGAATGAAATACGATCACAGATTTACTTGAGGTCTGACCAACATAATTTCGACCATACCGGAAGATTCGCTTTGATGATAATCTCTAGAAGTACTTGTAGGTTCTATATTCCGTATTCTTCATCAATTGATGACGTTCCCTTGCAAGGTTTCTGCACCTTCATGGGCTTTTGGCTTGTGGATTTCAGGTGCGCACCTGCTTCCTTCTAAGTTTGGTATTCTTCAGGCATTGAGGCTTTCTTTGAAATTCTCTTTATTTTGTAGACAATTATAAGTGTTTTCTCCTCATCTTCCTTCTCGTCAATTTTAGGGCACAGCAGTGGCTCTTGACCCAATAACAAATACGGGTCAACGTGTTGGGAGTTTGCAGCTTCTGTGGGACTTCGTTTGAAGTTATTGTAAATATATATATACTAGCAGGTACCCGCGGCTTCGCTCGCGTCATAGTCGTGTCATATTGTTATTCAATGAAATGCAGGTTTAACCCCGTTAACACCCCTTTAGAACCTGAATATTCAAAAATCCCTCCTTCGTAGACGTTTTCGACACACAACAAACATATCCCCAAAATATCATTCTTCTAACTTTAACAGTTTTGGTTGGTCGATGAGAATGGATATCCATAAATCCTTCCTTAGTGGAAGTTTTTCTTCCAGAATTTCACCCCTCCCGATGGGCCCCTTAAATTGGATTTATGAAAAAACTGTCGAACACCTATTTATTTAATTATTTATTTATTTATTTTTATTAAGCTGATTGTATTCCTCTGAGTTTCAAACTCCTCACCTATGTCGTTTAAGTGATGCACGCTCCGTTAGGAATCCTTCAACCCCCACTCTTCACCCCTTTTACTCATAATATACACCACATCGAAAAACCATTAGACATGTGTCAGCTTATTTTTAATGATTGGTTTATATGCCAAGTATCACATCCCCAAATGAAACCACTCGTATGATATTGTTATTCAATGAAATGCACGTGTAACCCCTTCACACCCCTTTACAACCTGAAGATCCAAAAGTCCTTCCTTAGCGGACGTTTTCAACATACAACGAACATAACCCCAACATTTCATGTTTCTAAATTCAATAATTTCGGCTGGGCGATGGTGATTGAGTGAGTCAGTCTGGACATTTTCTTTCATTTATTTTTGAGAATTTCACCCCTCCCCTTGAACCCCTTAAATGGGATTTATGAAAAAAAAAACGGTCGAACGCCTATTTACTTATGTTTAAGCTGATTTTTCCCGCTGAATTTCAAACTTCTCGCTAATGTCGTTTAAGAGATAAACGCTCCGTTAAGAATTCTTCACCCCCCAATTTTCACCCCTTTAACCTCATAATATACACCATACCGATAAACCCTTATACATATGTCTGCGTATCTTTATTGATTAATTTATATGCCGAATATCACCCCCCCCCCCCCCAAATGAAACAACTCGTGTGATATTGTTAATCAATGAAATGCAAGTTTAACCCCCTTAACACCCCTTCAGAAAATGAATATCCAAAAATCCATCCTTAGTGGACGTTTTCGACATACAACGAACATATCCCCAAAATTTCAATTTTCAAACTGCAATATATTTGGCTGGCGGATGATGAGTGAATATTCAAAAAGCCTTCCTTAGTGAACCTCTTTCCCCAGAATTTCACCCCTTCCCATGGGCCCCTTAAAATGGATTTATGAAAAAAAAACGGTAGATCACCTATTTACTTATTTTTTCAAGCTGATTTTTTCCCCTGAGTTTCATAATTTATGCCTCTGTCTTTTAAGAGATACTTGCTCCCCACTTTTCACACATACACCTCATAATATACACTACATCGAAAAACCCTCAGACATGTGTCTTCTTATTCTTAATGATGAGTTAATATGCCGAGTTTCGCATTCCCCCAAGGAAACCAATCGGGAGATATTGTTATTCAATTGAATGCAGGTCTACTCCCTTAACACCCCTTTAGAACCTGAATATCCAAAAGTCCTTCCTTAGTGGACGTTTTCGACATACAACGAACATAACCCCAAAATTTCATGTTTCTAACTTCAATAAGTTTGGCTGGGCGATGATGAGGGAGTGAGTAAGTCAGGACATTTTCTTTCATTTATTTTTCAGAATTTCACCCCTCTCATGAACCCCTTATATTGGATTTATGAAAAAAAGACGGTCGAACACCTTTTTACTTCTTTTTAAGCTGTTCTCCACCCTGAATTTGATGAGTGAGAGAGTTAATCAGAACACGTTCTTTCCTGTCCCCCCCCCCCCAGAAATTCACCACTCTCCAAAGGCCCCTTAAATTGGATATATGAAGAAACGCTCGAACACCTATTAACTTATTTTTAAGCTGCCTTTTTTCCCTGAGTTTGATGAGTGAGTGAGTTAGTCAGTCAGCTAGGACACTTTATCTCCTTTTGTTCTTCCAGAATTTCACCCCTCCCCATTGACCCCTTATTTTGAATTTATGGAAAAAAGACGGTCGAACACCGATTTACTTATTTTTAAGCTGATTTGTTTCCCGCTGAGTTTCAAACTTCTCGTCTATGTCATTTAAGAGATACACGCTCCGTTAGGAATCCTTCAACCCCCACTTTTCACCCCTTTCACCTTATAATATACACCACATCGAGAAACCCTTAGACACATGTCTGCTTATATTTATGATTAGTTTATATGCCGAGTATCACATCCACAAAGGAAACCACTCGTGAGATATTTTTATTCAATAAAATGCAGGTTTAACGCCCTTAAGACACTTTTATAACCTGAATATCCGAATATCCTCCCTTAGTGTACGGTTTTGACATACAACGAACTTATCCCCAACATGTCATGTTTCTACGTTCAATAATTTTGGCTGGGCGATGATGAGTGAGTGAGTCAGGACATTTTCTTTCATTTTTTTCAGAATTTCACCCCTCCCCATGAACCCCTTTAATTTGATTTATGAAAAAAACCTGTCGAACACTTAGTTACTTATTTTTAAGCAGATATCTTCCCTGAGATTGAAGAGTGAGTGAGTCAGTCAATCATTTAGGACACTTTCTTTCCTGTTCCCCCCCCCCCCGAAAAAAAAATCTCCCCCCCCCATGGGCCCCTTAAATTGGATTTATGAAAAAAGAACGGTCGAACACCTTTTTACTTATCTTTTAAGCTGATTATTTTTCCACTGAGATTCAAACTCCTCGCCCATGTCGTTTAAGAAATACACGCTCTGTTAGGAATCCTTCAACCTCCACTTTTCACCCCTTGCACCTCTTAATATACACCACATCGAAAAACCCTCAGACACATGTCTTGGTATTTTTAATGATGAGTTTATAAGCCGAGTATCACATTCCCCAATGAAACCAATCGGGAGTTATTGTTTTTCAATGAAATGCAGGTTCAACACCCTTAAGACCCATTTAGTACCTGAATATCCGAAAATCCTCCCTTAGTGGACGGTTTTGACATACAATGATCATATCCCCCAAAATGTCATGTTTCTAACTTCAATAATTTTGGCAGGGCGATGGTGAGTGAGTCAGGACTTTTTCTTTCAATTTTCTTTTAACATAATACCCCCTCCCCATGAACCCCTAAAATTGGGTTTATGAAAAAAAACTGTCGAACACCTATTTACTTATTTTAAGCAGTTTTTCCCCCTGAGTTTGAAGGAGTGAGTCTGTCAGTCAATCAGTTAGGACACTTTCTTTCCTTTTTTTTTGCCCACATAATTTCACCCCTCCCCATGGGCCCCTTAAATTGGTTTTATGAAAAAACGGTCAAACACCTATTTACTTATTTTTTAAGCTGATTTTTTTCCGCTGAGTTTCCAACTCCTCGCCTATGTCGTTTAAGAGATACACGCTCCGTCAAGAATCCTTCAACCCCCACTTTTCACCCCTTTCACCTCATAATATACACCACATCGGAAAACCCTCAGACTAGTGTCTTCTTATTTTTGATGATAAGTTTATATACCGAGTATCACATCCCTCAATGAAACCAAGCCGGAGATATTGTAATTCAATGAAATGCAGGTGTACCCCCTTAACACCCCTTTAGAACCTGAATATCCAAAAATCCTTCCTTAGTGGACGTTTTCGACTTACAACGAACATATCCCCAAAATTTCATGGTTCTAACTTTAATAGTTTTGGCTGGGCGATGATGAGTCAGTCAGTCAGTCAGGACACTTGATTTTATATAAGAGATAAGGAGCGGATGTCAATGATGATGCAAGATAAGAAAATTGGGCTGAAAGATTGGGACACAAATAAGGGATTCGATAATTTAGAAACTAAAATGAGATGTATCAAGATATGTGCGAATAAAAGATTATGTGAAATAACCGATTTTATATAAATCCTGGAAGAATATTGAACACTACCTCTCAAAATATGTGCACTAATATGTGCTAAATGAGATGTTATTAATCCATGCCTACCTTTTCCTGTTTTCTTCATCCCCTGTCTTCGTGATGTGCGTTAAATTCTCCCCTAATTGTATGTGATCCAAAGGGTTTGCAGTGTAAGAAGGAGAGGATCATTGGCTCCGATTATCATGCACGCTTAGAGGGCAGGTTATGTTGGTAACATTGAGGTGAGCGATCAAATTGAGAGAACTGGGAAGAGAAAAGGGAGAACAGTATATTGGAGGTCAAAGCGGATTTAAATCAGGATACCACCACAGTGAACGCCATCGATATGTTCAACGTAGGCCATGATTCCTGAAAAAGAATGAATTTCATTGATCAGTTGGAAATGTAGGCCTACCAATTTTCATTGAGTATACTCCTTCAATTCCATTGAAAAATTACCTAAGTTCATTCGGAGGCTGTGGAGGGGGTTATTTCTGAGATTGCCATAGATCAGAAGGATAACGTCCCAACAAAAACCAAAAGTTTATACTTTTTAATTTAAAATATATTGACAGTGGGCATTGTGGCCAAGTAGATTTAGGATATGTGATGTCACGTGGCGTACCCGTGGTTAGTAGCACAATATGAAGATTAAACACCCAAGTCTGGGATGTGAACTCTGAAAACAGAACGTCCTATCTGAAAACAGTTTTTGATCCAGATCGTGTCTATTTCAAATCAAGGTAATGAAAGGCAGATGAAAGGTAACTTATTCTTTGATTACGTGAGTGCTCATTTACAATTTTTAATGTATTGTAATGTACCTATGTATTTGTGAAACAAGTAATTTCTGTGCAGGATGATGCTGATCTCTCTGATGATATTAAAATTGAAGAAATGTCTATACCTGAGATTGTTCCGAGTCTCAAAATAGAAACACCATGTTCAGTGAGTGGTGGAGATTTGGAAGAGGTATGTACCTTATTGTGTTACTATTTGTTCCATCTCATAGAATACCTCATTGCCATTTTCTTCTCAACAGAAGAACGGTGTATTCAGACGTTACCCTTGACAGATGGAAGCTGTCGGCTACTAGGTTGTGTATTGTACATAAATTACAAGCCGTGTTGATGGATGGTGTGGCATTATGACGTCTGACAAATGTTGGACTCAAACCGATTACCTCCATCTATATATGATGTTGCCTAATACACTTAGCTAATGGAGGGAGGATAGGTCTTAATTCTCCTAGGCGATGGGTATATTATGCGAAGCCAGCATATCCTTAGCACAATCTCGTTGTATTAGTATCCCGGTGTAAAGGTGGTATTTTTTATGTATTTTAATGATCTAGGTATACCAAATGATGCAGGGTCAAACAACTTACCTTATACTAAACAGGGGACTGGTACGAGATCCCTACGTAATCTTCCCCCATTAACGCAGTCGGCCGAAATTTTGAATGGTTACAGACAGACACACGTTTTCATTAGAGACTGTTTTGCCTCCAGTCTAGTCTGCAAGCCTCTGTTTGCCAAGTAGTTGCTTCCATGATCCTCTATTAGTAGTTTGCATCGCAGCCTCTTTGCTTGCACTCCTCTCACTTTGGAATCGTTCAACACTGAATCTAACCAGGTCTACCTCTACTTCTATTACCGTCTACATCCTCAGTCATTAACCCCTTAGGTAATCTCTCCACCCCTATTCTCTTCACATGACCCCACCATCTGAGTCTGCTCATACGAACAGCCTCAACAAGCGTGATTATTTCAAACTGGGCCTTTATCTATTCATTACGAGTACCTTCCTGCCATTGCTCCCATCTGTTTGTCCCAGCAGGCATTCGTGCTACCCTATAATCAGTTACCTCTAGGTTATGTATGACATATCCTGAATCTACCCAGCTCTCACTTCCATACAGCAGAGTCGCTCTATTGATGTAGGGAGAGTTTAATCGCTATAACTTCTTTCTTGCACAATACTGTAGATCACTACTGAGATCTCACTGTATTGGCTTTTATACAGCTCGATTCTATTTACTTCCCCAACTACCATCCTGAGAGAACACACAGTGAAAAGGACACGAGGGAAATGATGTTATGTCGTGAAGATCACGAAGCCAAACACCAAACACTTGAGTTTTTAACTGAGCGTACCAAAAAAAAAAAAAAAAATCTGAGTGAACATTATACATTAACTCATAAAATCTTACTTGAGATCTAGGTTAGAAGCCCCTCATTTTCAGATATAGGCGCCTGAGTGGCTACCTTCATGCGGTGTTCACTGACTTTCTCTACTGCCTCACTAATAATGTCTGTGAACCCATGAAATCTAGTAGGAGAACTAGGCAAATTCATTCTAGCGCATAGCATGTCACCCCCTGCCTTCCCCTTATCAATTGACCTGAGGCCATACACAAATCGATGGTCCACCTCATGTCCACCATTCACATATTTTGAGGTGGAAAACTTTGTTTCTTTTCCACTTCTTTCACATGAAAGAACTATGATGCAAGCGAGACTCTCACGAAATGCTGCGTCTTCAGAGACTGTCACACAATCAATATTAAAAAAAATTGCACTGCACAAATGATTTCACAGCATCACACTAGAGCTGAACATCTATAACCTGGTATCCTATTGAAATGTGTTCACTATTTTCACCAGTAAAGCCGCTACCTGATTCATACTCCTTATATACCTATACATTTTCAGGAACTGGCAGCATTTTATGACACGAACTTACGGGAGAACTAATTGAACCTTCCTCACGATTGTTTGAGGTTATGGGAGTGGTGGGCAAATACTCGCTGCTCGTAATAGGAACAGCGTCAACCTTCTCTGCCTGCAAGCATGTCTACTTATTTCTAAATTGTTTTCCACGTAACTTACTTCTGGCGAACTTCTTTACCCTGGGCATGTTAAAAATGAACACTTTAATAGGCCTAACCGTAACAATATCTCACATGCACCAAACTAATCAAACAAATAATCACAGCGGCATCACACGTTGCTGACAGTAGCACCAATCGCTTAGCATCGAATTGCCTTCAAAACGAGCGTATACACATTAATACACCTAAATTTCCTCGGAAGTTATCAAAATTAAAATCTTGCGTACAGAAGGAGGTGTGGCAGTTTAAGATGACAGAGGCCATGAAAAATGCAAATTATGGGTACTTGGAATGCGATTTTGCCTAAATAAAAACTGTTGCCATGTTGTACAAATGTCAAAGAATATCAAAATACTTAAAACCAAATTTCGCAATGTTTGCGAAAATTGAGGTACGTACTCCCCTTAATCAGAGATTGTGCAGTGTTTTGTGAAAAATGCTTGTAGAATATTGTTTTTCTGGCATATATGTGGTCGTTCTAGTGATGTAAAATCCCTTTACATATTTACTGCTAGAAATTTCAATATAAATATTATTTCTCTACTGCCTCACTAATAATGCCTGTGAACCCATAAAATCTAGCACTGTTCTCCACATTTGCTATCACACTAATATTTACTTGAACCTTAAAGGAGTGATGGCTTTGATAAGTTTCATTATTACGATAGTCTTGTATAATCCAGTAGGATATGATGGAGAATATGAAAGGAATCTTAGTCAATTGTTCAACTGCTGTATCCTTACTTTCAGTTCAGATGTGCTGTAAAGTTACATTATTTGTTAATTTTTGTGTAGAAGCTGAATATGATAGCAATGAAGTAAACGATTCATTCTTGTCACTAGGATATAAAAGAAGAAATCCAGGTTGAAGAGATTGACGGATGTAGAAATCATCTAAATGAGTAAGTGGACAACATTAAAAGGAAAATCTTTCCTTCAGTTTTATGTATGCATACTAAAAATGTTGGATATGAACATGGTTTGTTGGCAAAATCCGATGTCCTCTTTTCATATCTGTCATTGTACACATATGTTTTTATTTTTGCCTCTCTTGAGTTGATATTGATATTCACTTTTGATATTTAGCAGTCCTAAAACTATCCATTCTCATTCAGACTTCTCACTGTTGGAGATATGTAAGGAAAGTGTATTACTCTGTAAAGTGTATCCAGTATGAATGTTAATGAGAAGATGACCGCTGTGCTTAATACCACATCCTACTTGTAGCACGGATGTGAACATATTTGTGGTGTAAGGAATATCCACTACTTACGACCTCCCTTATTGTGTTCCTGTCGACAGGTATTTGTTCTAAGTTCCAAAATTTTGTTCGTAACAAAATTCCTCCAAACTGGATGGTGCTACATGTAGCAACCATATCAAAGGTCAATAATGCGACTAATTTTTGACTCAGGTACAATTAGTGTTGTGAGGTTTAAATTATAGCTTACATGCAGTAATGCTGCAGGACTGATTTATGATTTTCGTGATTAGTGTTTTTGGTCTTTAAGATAACATTATTAAAGTGTTTTCTGTAAAAACCATGATAAGATTGTGTTTAGTATGCATCAATAAATACACAATCCTATAACTTAGTTCGACTGAGGACCGTCCTGTCACTTCTCAGTTGTTTAAGAGAGCTTTTAGTTTTATGGGACCATTAATCATGCAATCGTGAGGCACAGGACCTCTTTTAACGTGGAATCCGAACCAGGGGACATGGCATTTCATTTCATCAGGCAGCCGGTTGATGTTCTGTTGAAAGACCCAGTTGGCATATCCGACTGAACCAGCCGGACAAATCAGCCTTTGTGAGGACCAATACTATTGTATTGTATGTAATTCGCACTGATTTTGTAGTGAAGGGTACAATTTGTAAGTGCACCTTGAATGTGTTTAGTCCATTATATTTACTTGACTTATATTTGAATTACAACCAATGGCCATAGCGGGGAATTGTAATTCAACAACCGTAGGCTCCCATCATGTTCAATCTCAGGTAGTTCCATCTTTGCCTACCAGAGATGCCACAGTCACTGACACCTAGCGGCAACCATTGGAACTTGATAGAGCGTTTCTATCTAAATAACATACAAATTTAGCTACGCACTACCAATTGTAGTGGTAAGTTCATTTACATGCCTTGAATCTAAGACGTTGGGCCGCTGGCTTATTTCCCCTCCGAAGGATAGCATACTGGAGGATTTTAACGCTCTAAAAAATCCAACGACTTCGGCCGGGTTTGAACCCGCAATTTTGGGCATAGAAATTCAGCATGCAACCGACTACGCCACTGAGTCCGCTATATATTTACTTTAACTGACCCAACTTTACATCGCATCTCACAAGGTGACATTGTGGTATTAGTGACACTGCTGTTACAAATAGTGAGCTTGTTTGTGGTTCACTAAAACTAACAAACTAAAACTAACAAACCACGCTTTGTTTCTGCATGAAATTTGATTTATAAAATGATACATTCTTCAAGCTATGCTGCTCAATTTCTGTAATTTCATTAACGCAGCAATTGGCCATTTATTTTATTTTCAGGGCGGGTCAGGGAAGGGATTTGGTATTGAATTCGGCCGTGGACCTATTAAAAGGAACCGTCCCGTCATTTGCCTGGTGGTGAAAATGGGAAACCACGAAAACCATTTTTAGGACGACAGAGGTGGTATTTGAACCCATGCTCTCCCGATGCCAGAGATGCACGAGGTACCGCAACAGTGCTCTCGGCCACCACGGCCGGTAAATGCTGCTCAATTTTAGAGTCATCAATTGAAAGTGTGCTTGTAACAGCCATCATGTTGTGTATTTTAACCGATTACTCACCACACGAGGATGCCTTCGTGACAAAATTTGGAATAAGATTAAATTCATATGGTACATATTTGACAATAGTGAGTATTTTGCCTTTTGTTTCAACGGCAGCTAACTCGAATGAATATATTCCCCAATTTTGATTTTAGCTCCATTTTTGTGTTGTATTTTAAAAATAATTCTGTTACACATGAGGTTAGTGATATACAGAAGCCTATGAAGAGTAAATTTAAAAAATTATTATCTTTACTTAACCTGCCCAATATTGTCATAACTAGTTTTAAATGTACTCTGCGAGGATAGAAGTTTTGAAAGTAAGATTGGTGAATCCTCTTTACATAAATTATACTAATAAGCTTGTAATTGAGAGTATCCTTGTTTGTCAGTAATTAAATCAGCATTTTGAAGACGAAATCTGAAGATACTTTGAACCTTATGTCATGACGGACTGACAAAAGCATTTGTGTCTGTTATAATATCCATGCTCCATTTTCTAGACGAGATTATCATGGGATTCTGTGGCTAAGTTTCTCCAGAAATATTAAGGTGCACCAGGTCATCTATATTGTTCTTATACATTTTATGTAATTGCCAAAACTATAAGCCTCATGAATTTGAGTAGTTCAGGTAATGTGTTAAGGCGAACTTGCTATACACAACAAATCGCACTTTGAGTTGATTTTTATGCTCCCTAAATTGTATATGTTAATTTTGGTTGTAGGTATTATCATGCAAACATGATAATAACCAAGCTTTTGGTGTTTCTCAACTCAGTCTTCACATGGAAAATCCGTGAAACATTCATCGTACCAGACCTTTTATGAATATTTCGTTATCTATGGTCGAAAAAGACTACTTAAATCTGTTATCCAGTAATAGTGGGTGTTTACGTGTCTGGCACGCTCTACATCAATTAACGTTGGTATATAACACGTTCACACGGCTAGCTCTCTTAACGGATAACGGATATTTTGCATTCGTTTCGTCAATTCTATACACATTACCGATTATGCTCTTTGAATCGTATTATGCTCCTCAATTCCTGGGTGACTGTATACCATCTAAGTTTAGATCCGTAGAATAATACGGGACGATTATGCGTGGGATTGTAAAGAGACGAAATTACCGCCCAGGTGAAACATGCCTGATATCAACATTTCTCAATTATTCCATTTCCATTTCGAAATTGTTCGATATCCGTAAAACGATTATGATGAATCTCCTAGATGGATATATATACGAATTTCGATTTCTAAATAAAGTACACTGACTAACGCCTTCTCTTGAAATGTTTTCCTCCTCGCGATGATAGCATCAGAAAGTAATTTCAAATGTCGTCTAGGAGAGTCGATTTAGGAACCTCTTTGTTCTATTAATAGACTTTGTATCCGAACTTTTCACATAGTCAGCAAAAAGTTCGAAATGTTTTATGTTATTACGCTTACTAACAACAAAGCAGCATTATATTTGACAGACTTAATTTTTTTTTCACCGCCTTAATTACTCCTGAGTCTGCAAGTGGAAGTTCACCCATGAAAAGCTTTGGCAATTTCATCTATATTGCTACATCGCATAACATTATATATACATTTGTGGACATTAGTTCTCAAATAAGGTCTCTGTTGTGAAGAATCTACATCATTTATACAACGCTCACAGCAGCTAATTCACTCCTCATCACAATTTGTATTTTGGCTCATTCAAATAATTTGAGACTTAGTGCAAACAACTATCCATATCATGGTACTTAGAATCTGGGTTCTGATATGAAATTGGCACTAATTTCCTACTTTTTTGAGTGACATTGGCAGTGGTATATAAATTGTAGAACCTTTCTCAGGAGCTGGGTTTTTATGTGAAATCGATATATACTTGCTAGATTTAATGGAAATGGTTGGTAGTGTACCCGTTTCTTCGATGAGATGGAACATCCTGGCTAAAACACCACACTTCGCCAATGGAGGAGCAATCAGTTAGTTGCATGTGTAAATTTGTCTGCAATAAAAGAGAAATATCTCCTATGGCAACAGACAAAATGCCACGGGGCATTATCGTGTTTGGTGGGTTGATGGCATGGGACAATCATTTTCAGAAGGCACAAGTTAGGGCTAAATTGATTCTGTGGTAAATCATCTAAAAATACAAATCCATGATCCAAATTAAAATGTATCTTTAATTTGCATAAGGATATGTCATAAAAAAGCATTCGGCTTTCTCCTTGGTTGATTTAAGATCTTAAGTTATGATCGAAACGTAAATGCAGAGTCTCTTCAGTATACGAAGAAAAACCTTGCAGATTGTCCTGTGCTAATTTAATTCCCAATATTTATTTCTTTTTACGTTAACCTCCTCTTAACTATAGAACAATTGATTTACTATCTCAGAAACATTCATGGAAGCGTGCTCAACAACTCACCAAAGTTTCATCGCAATGAAATGAATAGTATATGAACGCATACGGGTCTTTGTTGAAATGATTCGAGCGCCGTCACCCATTTGTTGAATATACTCGTACGCTACCTATTGTCAAATGGATTCACTGAGGCGAAAACCTTCCCAGGCGTGTACACAACAACTCATCAAGATTTCATCGCAATCGCATGAATGGCATATGCACACTTACGGGATTTTGTTTACACGCTTCGTGCGCCGTCAAACATTTGTTGAATCTACTTGTTCGCCACCCATTGAAAAACAGATTTACTAATTCATAAACCTTCGCAGGTCTGTACTCAACTCACCATAGTTTTATCGCAATCGAATGAATGGTATACGAACGCATACGGGTCTCTGTTTAAACGATTCACGCGCTGTCGCTCATTTGTTTAATCTTCTCGTGCGCTACCTATTGTAAAATGGATTTACTAAGCCTGAAACCTTCCCTGGAGTGTACACAACAACTCACCCAAGTTTCATCGCTATCGGACGAATGGTATATGAATGCATACGGGACTTTGTTGAAACACTTCGCGCGTCGCCGTTCATTTTTAAAATCTACTTGTGCGATACCTATTGAAAAGTTGATTTACTAAGCCAGAAACCTTTCCAGAGGTTTACACAACTTCTCACCCAAGTTCATCGCTATCGGACGAAAAGTAGGCCTATATGAACAGACTGTGGTGTGTGAGTGTGTCTGGTGGCAGTTGCATGTTTATTAGATATAGTTCATTGTTTCATTAGACTGTGATGTGTGAGGGTGCATGTGAGTGTGCCTGGTGACAGACTGTTTTTGTGGTAGTACTTGTTGTTGGTGGAACTTACAGTAAGTAATTTTTCGTTAGTTGAATTTTGGTATTTAATTCTTAGTAGAAGGTAAGTATTTTTTTAGTAGAATTGCTCTTTACTTATTCTGAAAGGGAGTAGCAGCCTTTCAGAATAAATCAGTTCTTTACTTGTCTTATAGACGGTTAAGATGTTGATAATATAAGCCAACTAATGGCTATACTGCGTTCTGCTGCACGGCTGAAAGCAACGGGAAACTACAGCCGTAATGCTATTCCCGAGGATATGCACCTCTCTATGCATAATTACATGTGATGATGGCCTCCTCCCTTGTAAAATTTCGATCCGGAGGTAAACTAGTCCCCCGTTCGGATCTCCGGGTGGGGACTACTCGAGAGGGGGTTAACACCACAGAATTGACAAAGAGGAAATTGACATTCTACGGATCGGAACGTGGAATGTTAGAAGTCTGCTAGGAGATGGAAGGTTAGAAAACTTAGAAAGGGAAATGGATAGGTTGAGGTTGGATTTGGTTGGGATTAGTGAAATGCTCTGGCAGGAAGAACAGGACTTTTGGTCAGGTGACTATAGGGTCATTAGCACTAAATCAAACAATGGGCAAGCAGGGGTTGGTCTCATATTGAGTAGGAAACTTGGACAGCGGGTGGAATATTATGAGCAATATAGTGAACGGATTATTGTAGCAAAAATCAATACTAAACCTACGTGCACCACAGTGGTACAAGTCTATATGCCTACCAGTCAAGCTGATGATGAAGATGTTGAAATGGTCTACGAAGAAATAGATGAAATTCTGAGGTATATCAAGGGTGATGAAAATGTTATAGTAATGGGAGATTGGAATGCTTCAGAGAAGGGAAGATAGTAGGAGATTTCGGATTAGGTGAAAGGAATGATCGAGGAAGCAGGCTGATGGAATTCTGCACCGAGCATGAGTTGGTCATAGCTAACACCTTATTCAATAACCACAATAGAAGAATATACACATGGATGAGACCAGGAGATACAGGGCGTTACAGAATCGACTTCATTATGGTCAAGCAGAGGTTTCGAAACCAGATTTTGGATTGTAAAACATATCCTGGTGCGGACATAAACTCTGACCACAATCTGGTTGTTATGAAATGCAGATTAAAGTTGAAGAAACTGAAGAAAAGTCAAAAGCCAAAAAGGTGGTCAATAGACAGACTGAAAATGAAGGATTTAAACGAAAGATTCAAGAAGAGTATAAAGGAAGGACTAATGAAAAACCCTAAACCAACTTCAATAACTGCAGACGAATGGGCAGTTTTGAAGAATGAAATAACAACATCCGCTGAAGAAAACATTGGTAGGAAAGAAAGAATAGGTAAAAAACCGTGGATCACTCAGGATATACTAGAATTGATGGATGAAAGGCGGAAACACAAAAATGTAAGAGATGAAAAGGGGAAAGCAGAATACAGACGTCTGAGAAATGAGGTTAAGAAGAAGTGCAAGGAAGCGAAAGAAGAATGGTTGAAAGGGAAATGTGCAGGTATAGAAAATTGTCTGAAATTAGGAAAAGTAGACGCAGCTTATCGAAGGATTAAGAACACTTTTGGGGAAAAGAAGACTAAGTGCTGTAATATTAAGGACACAAATGGAAAGCCTCTAACAGATAGGGAAGAAAAGGTTGAGAGATGGAAAGCTTACATAGAGTGTTTGTATAAGGGAAAGGAGATTGAGAATCATGTAATGGAAAGGGAGGAGGACATTGATGAGGATGCAAAAGGAGATTTAATATTGAGATCAGAATTTGACAGAGCATTGGAGGACTTAAGCAGGAACAAAGCACCAGGCATAGATGATATACCGATTGAGTTGCTACGCTGCATAGGCGATGAAGGTCTGATCCGGTTATTTCACTTGGTGTGTAGGATTTATGAGACAGGTGAGGTAACCCCTGATTTCAAGAAGAACGTTATTATCTCTATACCAAAGAAAGTGGGAGGAGACAGATGTGAAGCTTACCGTACAATCAGCTTGATTACTCATGCTTCGATAATCCTGTCTAGAATAATTTACAAGAGGATGGAAAGCCAGATAGAAACGGAGTTGGGTGAAGACCAGTTTGGTTTCAGGAGAAATGTAGGAACAAGGGATGCTGTACTAAGTCTTAGGCTGATTTTGGAAGGAAGAATAAGGAAAAATAAGAGAACGTTCATGGCATTTGTAGACATAGAAAAGGCTTTTGATAACGTTGATTGGACTAAATTGTTTGACATTTTGAAATGTATTGGAATAAGGAACAGGGATAGGAAGGCGATCTACAATATATACAGAAATCAGACAGCAGTCATGCCAGCTGAAGGATATGAGAGAGAAGCTAGTATTCAGAAAGGTGTAAGGCAAGGCTGCAACTTATCACCCATACTTTTCAATCTTTACATTGAACAAACAATGAAGGAAATTGGAGAAAAAATTAAAGTGGGAGGGAAGATTCAAGGAGAAGTAATTTCAACTCTGAGATTTGATGATGACATCGTCATCTTGGCCGACACGCCTGAGGATTTGAATGAGTTTTTGAATGGTATGGACTCCGTCTTACGGAATGAATACATGATGAAAATTAATAAATGTTACACAAAAATACTGGAATGCAGCCGAAATAAATCAGAAATCTATATGGACATCAAATTGGCAGGTGAAAAGCTGAATGAGGTAGGAGACTTCTGTTAATTAGGAAGCAAAATAACCAGTGATGGACGAAGCAAAGAGGTTATAAAAAGTAGGTTGGCTCAGGCAAGGAAAGCCTTTCTACAAAAAAGGAATCTGCTGACATCGAATATAGATTTAGGTATTAGGAAGTCATTTTTGAAAGCCTTTGTCTGGAGCGTGGCGCTCTATGGAAGTGAAACTTGGACTATTGGTGCAGCAGAAAAGAGGAGAATTGAGGCATTTGAAATATGGTGTTACAGGGAATGATGAAGATCAGATGGGTAGATAGGGTGACAAACGAAGAGGTATTAAGACGAGTGGGAGTGGTGAGATGTTTCTGGCGACTGCTAATGAAGAGAAGAGATAGGTTACTAGGGCACATACTAGGACACCCAGGAATAGCAAGCTTAGTTATGGAAGGAAGGGTTGAGGACAAGAACTGTAGGGGTAGATCAAGGTTAGAATATGTTAAACAGATTGTAGGGTGTGGTAGCTATGTAGAGATGAAACGATTAGCTCAGGACAGGGAGGCATGGATAGCTGCATCAAACCAGGCAAAAGACTGAAGACTCAAACAACAACATGAACAGATACGGGATATTGTTGAAACGCTTCGTGCGTAGTCGCTCATTTGTTGAATCTACTCCTGCTCTGCCGATTGGTACATGGATTTACTAGGCCAGAAACCTTGCCTCTTGTGCACGCAACATCCCACCCAGGTTTCATCGCAATGGGATGAATTCGATATGAACGCATCGCCAACACTCATTTGCTTAAACTACTCGTGCACTATCTATTGTAAAGTTGATTAATTATGCCTATAACCTTCCCGTGTGTGCACAACAACTCTTCAAAATTTGATCGCAATCGGATGAATGGTTTATGAATGAACGTATTGCCAACACTCATTTGTTTAAACTACTCGTGCGCTATCTATTGTAAATTGGATCAACTATTCCTATAACCATCCCGGAAGTGTGTGCAACAACTCATCAACATTTGATTGCAATCAGATGAATGGTTTATGAATGATCGCATCGCCAACACTCATTTGTTTAAACTACTCGTGCGCTATCTAGTGTAAATTGGATTAACTATGCCTATAACCATCCCGGAAGTGTGCACAACAACTCACCAAAATTTGATCGCAATCGGATGAATGGTTTATGAACGCATAAAAGACGAACAAACGAACATCCTTTTTATATATATACAAGCTGTACCCGGCATGCGTTGCAATGCCAATCAAAGAAAGTGTAGGCGTTGTTATTTTGTATCTTATTTTTCAATTTCCGTTAAGTGCCTCTAAACTATCGTAAAATGGTTTAACACTAATTTAGGAACATTTGAGGGAGCGTGCAGAACAACTCACCAATGTTTCATCGCAATCTGATGCGTGGCATATGAACACATATTGAGTTTTGTTTTAACGATTCGTGCGCTACCTACTGTGAATTGGATTTACTAAGTTAGAAACCTTCACGTAAGTGTACACAACAACTCATCAAAGTTTCATCGCAATCGGATCAATGGCATTATGAACGCATATGGATTTTTTTTACGATTCGTACGCTGTCACTCATTTGTTGAGTCTACTCGTGCGCTACCAACTGTGAAATAGATTTACTATGTTAGGAACCTTCATGTAAGTGTACACAATAACTCATCAAAGTTTCATAGCAATCGATGAATGGTATATGAACGCATACGGGACTTTGTTGAAACGATTCGCGTACCGTCGCTCATTTGTTGAATCTACTCGTGCGCTACCTATTTTAAAATGGATTTACTAACTCAAAACCTTCCCTGGCGTGTACACAACAATTCATCAAAGTTCCATCGCAATCGGATGAATGGCATATGAACGCATACCGGATTTTCTTCAAACGATTTGCGCGCCGTCACTCATTTGTTGAATCTACTCGTACGCTACCTATTGTTAAATGGTTTAACAAACTCAAAACCTTCCCTGGAGTGTACACAACATCTCACCCAAGTTTCATCGCTATCGGACAAATGGTACGTGAACGTATACGGGACTTTTTTGAAACCCTTCGTGCGTCGTCACTCACTTGTTGAATCTACTCGTGCGCTACCTATTGCAAAGTGGATTTACTAAGCCAGGAACCTTCCCTGATGTGTACACAACATCTCACCCGAGTGTCATCGCTATGGGTTGAATGTTATATTAACGCATGTAGGATTTTGTTGAAACGAATGGCACGCCATTTTGTTGAAGCTACTCGCGCGCTATCTATTGTAAATGGTATTTACTATGCCTATAACTTTCCGGGAGTGTACACAACAACCCACCAAAATTTGGTCGCAATCGGATGAATCTTAGGCTATATGAACCCATCGCCAGTACTCATTTGTTTAAACTACTCGCGTGCTATCTATTGTAAATTGGATTAAGTATGCCTATAATCATCCCGGAAGTGTGCACAACAACTCACCAAAATTTGATTGGAATCGGATGAATGGTTTATGAACGCATAAGAGACGAACAAACGAACTTTCTTATATATATACTAGCTGTACCCGGCATGCTTTGCAATGTCAATCAAAGAAGGTGTTGGCGTTGTGACTGTGTTTGTTGAAGTGCTTTTGGATTCCCAATATTTGTTTTCTTTTTCCGTTAACCACTTCTAAACTATTGCAAAATTGATTTACTATCTCAGAAACATTCATGGGAGCGTGCTCAACCACTCACCAAAGTTTCATTGCAATGAAATTAATGGTATATGAACGCATACGGGACTTTGTTGAAACGATTCAAGCGCCGTCACCCATTTGTTGAATATACTCGTAAGCTACCTATTGTAAAATGGATTTACTAAGTCGAAAACCTTCCCTGCGTGTACACAACAACTCATCAAAGTTTCATCGCAATCGGATGAATGGCATATGAATGCATATGGGATTTTGTTTAAACGATTCGCGCGCCATCACTCATTTATTGAATCTACTTATGCGCCACCCATTGAAAAACGGATATACTAATTTATAAACCTTCGCAGGACTGTTCTCAACTCACCAAAGTTTTATCACAATCGGATGAATGGTAGACTATATGAACGCATACTGGACTTTGTTGAAACGATCACGCGCTGTCGCTCATTTGTTTAATCTACACGTGCGCTACCAATTGTAAAATGGATTTACTAAATCAGAAATATTCGCGGGAGTGGAAACAAACATTTCACCAAATTTCATCGCAATCGCATGAATGAAAAGTTATATGAACACTTACGGGACGTTGTTGAAACGATTCACGTGCCGTCGCTCATTTGTTAAATCCACTCGTGCGCCACCTATTTTGAAATGGATTTACTAAGACATCAACCTTCCCGGAAGTGTACACAACATCTCAGCCAAGTTTCATCGCTATCGGACGAATGGTATATGAACGCTTACGGGACTTCGTTGAAACGCTTCGAGCGTCTTCGCTCATTTGTTGAATCTACTCGTGCGCTACCTATTGTAAAACTTACTTACTAAGCCTTAAACCTTCCTTGAAGTGTACACAACAACTCACCAAGTTTCATCGCTATCGAACGAATAGTATATGAGTGCATACGGGACTTTGTTGAAACACTTCGCGCTTTGTCGCTCGTTTAATCTACTTGTGCGATACATATTGTAGTGGATTTACTAAGCCAGAAACCTTCCCTGAAGTTTGCACAACATCTCACCGAAGTTTCATCGTTATTGGACGAATAGTATATGAACGTAAACGGGACTTTGTTGAAATGCTTCGCGCGTCGTCGCTCATTTGTTCAATCTACTCATGCGCTACCTATTGTAACATGGATTTACTAAGCCAGAAACCTTCCCTGAAGTGTAAACAATATCTCACCCCAGTTTCAAGGCAATGGGATGAATGGTATAAATACGCATGTGGGACTTTGTTGAAACAAACGCACGCCATTTTGTTGAAGCTACTCGCGCGCCATCTATTGTAAATTGGATTGACTATGCCTATAACTCTTCCGCAAGTGTGCACAACAACTCACCAAAATTTGATCGTAATCGGATGAATTGTAGCCTATATGAACGCATCGCCAACACTCATTTGTTTAAACTACTCGCGTGCTATCTATTGTAAATTGGATTAACTATGCCTATAACCATCCCGGAATTGTTTACAACTCACCAAAATTTGATCGCAATCGGATGAATGGTTTGTGAACGCATAAAAGACGAACAAACGAACATCCTTTTATATATATAAAGATAAGATAAGATTATTAAACAAACAAATAATTAGAAAATTGAACACCTTAATAATTCGTTGGCACATACAACATTTGTTTAATAAACTTGATGAATTTATGGTCACATGATGCATTTAATTTGATATTATTTTATACTTCACCATCTCAATCTACAACAATAGTACCCAACATGTAGTTCCGTTAAGAACTATACAGCCTATTTTCATATATCCTCCTTATGTTAATTGCCTCTATCTACATACAACATTTCTGATTGATTGCTGTAATAGATTCGTAGATATTGAGAACCGACTAAATATTTCGGATGGTCGCCATGTTGGATTTTATATATTTAGGTCGTAGAGTTATGTACTGTTACATGAAGATTATTGTGTACGTGTAGCATTCACACTTCAATCGCATGGTTAGGACACAAGAAGTAACAAGGAGATTTTAAAATTTCGCACAGCTGCCATCTTGTGGTTATGGAAACAATTGAAATAAATTAGATGGCAGTGGATTAACATTCGTATAAGGATTTACTGTACCAAGTGTCACTGCACTCGGATGGTTAAATTGCGAGAAACGTCCATGTGAATATGTATACTTCGCGTCGCCGTCATGCTGGATTTGTGATCACCAGGTTATTTAAAGTCCTATAGACTTAAGTTCAGAGCCCCTATGAACATGAAAAATTCAGTTTTATTCCTATAATAGATTCGTAGATATTCAGAGCCGTTAAATATTATGGATGGTCCCCATGTAGGATTGTTAAATGTATAGGCCATAGAGTCATGTGCCATTAAAAGAAAATTATTGCGTAGGTTCATTATTCAAACTTTCACTTCGATCGCATGCTTACGACACAAGAAATAAAAACTTAATTTTAAAATTCTCAAAGCCGCCATCTTGAGGTTATGTAATCAATTGAACTAAATTAGATACCAGTGTATTACAATGGGTATAAACATTTCCTGTACCAGATTTCATTGCGGTTGGAACAATAAATCGCGAGAAAGGTCTATTTAAAATTTTCAAATTCGCTTGGCCGCCATGTTCGTTTTGTAGTTAACCGGTTTTTGAAAGTCTTATGGATGAACTTCCATTAGTGCCCTTTATCTCCGTACAAAATTTCAGGATGATACCGCTAATAGTTTCAGAGATATAGAATGCCGGTGAAATATTTCGCACATCCACCATCTTGTGGTTATATAAACAATTGAACCAAGTTAGATGTCGGTGCATTACAATGTGTATGCACATATACTGTACCAAGTTTTATTGCGTTTGGTTGGTTGAATCGCGAGAAACGTCTATTTAAAAGTCGTGAATTTGCGTGGCCGCCATGTTGGTTTTGTAGTTACCAAATTTTAAAAAGTCACATAGGTGAACTTCTAGTAGTTCCCTTTACCACCGTGAGAAAATCCTGGGTGATATCGGGAATAGTTTCGAAGATATTGAATGCTGGTGAAATATTTTGCACAGCCGCCATGTTGGATTGGTGAGACGTAACAAAATTTGAAGGGCACGGTCGGGGTCGTCCGGAATAGTGCTATGAACTTACCGAGTTTCTTTGAAATCGCTCTAGCCGTTTAGAAGTTATTAGTGGGACACACACACACACACTCCTCACACTCACGCACACACACACACACACACACACACACACACATGGACAAAAGGTGATCTCATAAGCCTATTTTTTAAAATTGAAAATAGGCTAACAAATGAGCATCACTGGGGTGTAACCTCTGAATTACAAAAAAATACAAACAGATTTCCTAAATTATGGAGTTGATTGTTAGTGGGGTTCAAAGGTGGAATTCAGAGCTTATTCACTGTCTGTTCATGCATGTATTTATGTATGCGCAACACTGTTACCTGCAAGCCAGACTATTTTCAGGCACGAAGCACTTAAGCGTTTCAGGGTAGAGCCTCTCCATAAAAAAATGTCAGTGATTAACGTGGTGAATTATTTCCGGGTTAAAATTTGCATAGTTTCAGAATATTAACAGTTTTCTCCTTTGAAAAAATTGCTTGAGGTGAAAATCTAGGGCATGAGCAGAGTTAACCCATTAAACGGAGTTAAAAGGATTTCACAAAATGTCCATCACGGACTTTGAACCTGACGAATACACTGGATGAACTTTCGAGAAGAGATTGTCTAGATTAAATGGAGTACAGAGTTAGTCCCACGATTTGCCCAATTATTGGCATTTGACAGAGTAATGTTTAAAATTCCCACGATGTCCAGTTTTGAATTTGACAAAGTAGAGAAGAAGAAAGTGAATGCTTCGTTGCGCCCGACCAATAGTTATAATTTCAGCTCTCGCGAAGGCGAAATGTTTTGTCAAACATCACGTAATGATACTTTGTCATCACAAAATGAGATCTAGCCGGCTAGTTATAAATTCAATAGCTTAGAATACTTGCAAGTATTAAAATAGCTCCATAGCTAAGTTAAACTAATGAGTGACCTATTATTGCATTGCGGCAGGCGTTGTAGTCTGTGGCACTTACTTGACCGTCAGAAAATGTCGGGCTTGGCTACTGCACCTCGAGAGTGCTCTGGTAGCTTTGCTGGCAGCACTAAGACGACTTACAAGCTCGTAGAGCTCCCGAGTGGCGAGCAAGCAGGGAGGGGTACGGAGGAGAAAGGAGGTGACGTAACACGTACCAACAAGTACACAATACAAATAATTCAAATTCACAAATTTCTTCCCAAGTCCAAGGAACGTAGCAGCGTGTAGGCTGCCATCTGTTTGGAATGAGTTGAATTCATAAGCAATCTGCGATTGCTGTTGACAACGAGTTCCCACGCCAGTCGCATGGGACGAGAGAGTTCAGAAAGGCGCCGCAAGGTGGCGCTCCAAGAAGAAGCTGGAGGTTTCTGTTAAACAGGGGGAAAGGCGTCTCGTTCTCTGTAACATACTAAAACAAGAACTAAACAACGGCACAATAGGAGGGAAAAATGACACAAAAATCTCTGTTGATGGTTTTCACGAAATAAAAGGACAAAAAGGCAGAAAAGGTCAAGAAAACCCAGCATGGGTGCGAAATTCGTCTAAGCGTATATTCCAGGAGCATATCACACCGTTTAAAGTTTCTATATAGAAGTCAAGTCAAGTTAGATGAAGGCAGTTTTGCTTAAGCAAAATCTTAGGAATAAGGAGAGCTGTATTAACAATTATAGTTATTTTTTGAAGAGAGAATAAAGAATAAGAAGAAAAATTTTGTCGAATAATTATTCTTAAAAAACCGGTAATAATGCTGATTGGTGTAAATTGTTGACAGTATGAAAATTATTGGCATAATACCCAGGGATGGAAGATTGTCTGCAACCATAGTTATTATACTCGGTGGACATGGAAGTGAGACTGGTATTTAGAAACATGTAAAGTAAGGCTGAATTTTATCACTGGTAATTTTTAATCTATACATTTCGCAAGTTACGAATGAAACGAGAATGAAAGTTAAAGTGGAATTAGAGGACCAAGATAAAGTAATTTCGACTCAGTGACTTACTGACGACATTGCCATCATAGCCTGTTCACCAGAGGATATGAATGAGTTACTTAACGTTGTGTACTAGATGCTGAGGAAAGTATTCATCATAAAATAATTTTATATAGAACAGAATAAATGGAATTCAGCAGGAAGATATAAAAACTATTGGTAAAGTTTGGCGGTTGAAACGCTAAAGGACGTTGGTGACTCCAAATTGGGCCCAATATGCACAAAGCAAATGAGATATAAAGTTAGGGTTGACATCTTCTGACATGAAATATAGGTCTAGGCAGGGCTAGATTTGGGACGGTACGCACCGGGACGCCGTACCGAAACCTCTGATCGGGGGAAAAGTCGATTATAAAATATAATATTTAGAATTGTGGAACGATAGTTGTAAGTCAAGGTCAACTTGGTCTTTTACTGGATAATTATTTCACAAAACTGCGACGAAAAAATTATAAAACAAGAAATAAATGATTGTTGGTGAACTTGTGTGTATTTTCAAACCGAATTGTACTTAATTTTTAAAATTACGTAAAAAACGAAATTGAATTAATGTACATTGTTTGAATGGTAGCCTAGTTGCCCTACATTAAAATGCAATAAAGGCCAACGGCTATGGTAAGAAAAATGTTGCTACAGCAGCCTCAATTTAATTTAAAATTGCAATTATAATTAGATTGCTATTTTGTCCAGTGATTAATTTTTAAAAGTGTTCAGAAAAGCGTAAAAATGTTCTTCCTGGATCAATGTGCGCTATGTTTTGTGGTTAATCTTTATGGGTTTCCACTTTCTGTACATTATAACAAGCCACAGTTATTTAAAGTATCTCATTTTTTCTTGGAACATAAAAGTAACCACTCATCTCCACACAATTTCTTTACCCTTAAATAGTGGTAACCATTCATTTGCGATGTATTCCACAGTGAGCCACACTGCCTGCATATCCACCATAAATCCCAAATTACTATTCGGTAGGGAATATAGCATGTACGAGCACATAGTCAGCTGGTGTTCAGTTGCCCGGATTCCATTAAATAATCATTACAGCCTCGCACATAATGTGGGAGAAAAATAAGTTATACACTCGCCCAGGAAGTGTGAATCAGTACACAATATCCGTAATCATTCAATAATTTCTGTTATTGAACTGATTAAAGACTAGGCTGACTTTTGGGATATAAGATGAGTCTGTGGAAATAATTACCCTTTGCCCATTATCAGCAATTATTGAAATTGATATGGATTACACAAACAGAGTGGTTCACCAGCCCCTTATTTTTTGTGGGTGGGGGTAGGCAACCGAACTAACGTGTATATCATAGTCATCCTAAAAACATTATTACCTGCTGCTTTACGGCCTTAGCAGAACTTTACCGTCGAGTTGATGCTCGCGAATGTAGTAGAAATCATTAGCGGTAGTGTTATTTCAATAACCTCAACATTACTATAATGCATGTTTTAAACAATCACAGCTCTGAATAAGACCACCTTACGTTTGGACAGGTGTCTATGGGGGTTACGAATAGATTCACTATCAGCAGTAGCTAAGGTGGCTAATTCTGGTGTTGCGTCAGGTAAGCTGCCTGCTGGCTGGTACAGGTTTATTACAGTGGATGTACTATGGTCACTTACGTACCTGTTCCAACCAGAGATTTTTATCATTTCCGCGGGCTTGCCTGGGATGATGTGCCACAAAACCTGTATCAAAAAGTACACAATTTACGCTTTATTCAACCAAACACGGCTCTAATACAAGTACAAGAAACACATTTCTTCCCGTGACCCTTAAAGAGGTGCCCGCGCGGGAAGCCTAAGTTAACGGGTAATGCCGTCTGTTGAAAGAGTCCTGGGGCTACGAGCAAAGCGAAAAGCCCTCCTGAGCCTTTCTAACATGTGTAGCATTTGTAGCATGCGTCATTTGAAATGATACAACGTCTAGTCTTTCAGACTGACTGATTTTTATTTGGTCCTGAAAAGGACCATTTTTATCCGATGGTACGTAGCCAGGTTGGACGACGACATAATGATCTGTAGCACGAAAGCAAGTTACTCTGTATATTCAGGGTATCAAGCGTTCGAAATGCCACCACCTTGGTTTAAAGGGATAATCAGACTCACTCGGGCCACCGCACGTATCCCGTCAAAGACCTCTGTTACCTCATTCCTCATCCTTACGTCCGACAAACTTAAAACAGTATTAATTGATCTACCGATGAGGAACCCCTTATGGTATTGAGTTAATGCCATTGTTATCATGACTTTTCTTTGTAAAGATATGATAAGAGAGAATTTGAAATTCTCAGAAACGAAATTTACTAACCGAATAAACGCCTGTTCAATGAATTTTCAGGTAGGATTATTTTATACAAAATAAAGTGTGTTGGCATTTTTGTGGAATTGATTTTCAAATCTATATCATCTACTCGAGACCAACCTTCCTGGAAGTGGTTTTCCATGGCATCCCATTTCTACTCCAGATAAAATGCTGGGATGCTTCGAAATTTAAGACCTTTGCCACCTCCTTAACACTCCTGCCTTCAGTTACAAATACACAAACTACTACGGACACCTTAATAACATAGGTTAATAGACAAATTTAAACACACACTAGAACACAAGAATGTGATGATCATGATTTCCAAGCCCCTAAAGTTTTAAAAGAAACCTGAAATATTGACGCCGCTGAGAACAGCTAAGCTAAATGAAGTCTTATGTGCATTGGCTCATGGCTGATGAACTATTAGTCCTACTGACGTGGAATTTGAATTAAAGAAAACTTTGAACCTTTTTCTCCACCTTGTAACTGGTTGTTTTTTGAGGCAACTATTTTCCTCAAATTGGCTACGAAGGTGAAAATACACTTGCGAAACATTTCACTGGGTAAATTCCAGCCAATGATAGCTACTTAAAACTCTGATTTTTAGCTTGAAAGCAATACCAATTTGTGAATGAGGGTATATTAATCATACCAGTGTAAACACCTCACTGATTAGTCCACAGATGCCAATGAAATGCCAGTTTGAGTGTTAAAAGTGCACGTTGCATTGAGAACAGCCTATAACCGCGAGAACATTACAATATTCCTAATTCTCATAGTTCCATAACGTAATGTTTCCGCTACCCACAATGCAGTGGAAACGCACGTGGCTAGGTGATGTGATCGAGGTGGCCGTGGGTTAAGCGAACACCTGCACATTTCGGAGCCATCACAGGTCCTTAGTATTTGGCGCGAAAGTGATTATGGTCGCTTTTCCCTTGCTGGGCCCATGGTTTAGTTTACATTGCTCTCACACTGGAAGGGCGCAGATAAATATCGACCATCAGGAGAATTGTAATGTTAGTCGGGTGTCATAAAACTAAATAGTAATGGGTTGTTGAACCACTCTGCTCGTGTGGGATTTTAGGGAGATATTTATCTATTTAAAAAATCAATACTACACAACAGCCGAACTGCAACTCACATGAATACAACACAACATCTACTCCGCAAACGTTTTCCTTTTGTTTCTTCGTTTTTATTGTCTTCATTGCCTTCTTGAAACACTCGTATATTCGGCCATCCTACTGTTCATCTGTCTTGGATGACACATAACCATCAGTCCATGGCTTCATGTATTCCGTACAGCTTGAGGTTTGTTTGGGACCCTAATGTTCACCTTCCCGACACACGTCATAAGCTACCTGGAGTTTCACTTTACCTACACGATAAGGTCCAAGAAATGTCTTTCTTACTTTGAGTGAGGGTCCTGTCTGGGTACGCTTTATGGCCACGATGTCTCCCAGCAGGTACTGTCTAGCCGATCCGCGATGTCTATTGAAAGACTTCTTATTTTCTTGCTGGACTTTGAGAATCTGCTGTTTTTATCTTTCCTCAGATTTTCTCTTTTTCCTTCAAATTCTTCTAGTAGTAGTTCTTCATGAATGAGCTCAGCGATCCTTAAGTCGGTCTTGTGTCTCATTCTGACTCCTGTCAATAGTTCAAATGGCGTCCTTCTAATACTTCGATTGTATGTGGAGTTAATGGCCTGTTGCACAGCCTCAACATGCTTGTACCAGCTTGTCGGATCAGATATTGTAAGCTTTGCTAGAACGGAAGTAATCAGAGAGTTGATTATCTCTACTTGACCATTCGATCGTGGCAATCCAGTTGTAATGAGCACATGTTTAATGTTTTCTATTTTGCAATCGTCTTCAAACTCATGAGATTTGAAGGCTGATCCTCGGTGAGATATTATATCTACAGGGCTTTAAAAGATTTACTTATGTGCTTCAAATCTGGCAGTGACTTCTTTCGCAGTGGTAAACTTTCTTGGGTATAGCCAGTCAAACTTTCTAACACTATCAACAACTGAAAATATGTGACGATATCCTTTATAACTTGATTTCAAAGGTCCAATATGATCTACGTGATGTGTATGTAATGGCACACTTTCCTTGCACAAAGGATACAGAAATCTTTCCTGTTTTCAGTCTTTCTGTTAATTAAGAGACAATTTACACAATTTGATATGACACTAAGGATTTTCTTCTGTTCTCCTCACAGAGAAATGACCTCTCGTGGACACTTGTAATAATTTCATGTTGCATCGCTTTTGGTACAACTAATACTTCATGACCCTTTCTAAATTTGAAAAATATGTCATCTCGAATCATAAAAACCTTGTAAGATCTCTCCTGGCATATATCCTTGATGGCGTTAAGATCTTCATCATCATGGAGTACTTTCCTCACTCGGACAACCAAAGAATCAGGAACTGCTTATAAGACAGTATGGCGACTCAGAGCATCGAAATGTCGCATCCTCGTTCCACTTCTTTCTTCGGTGGTATATCTGTACTCCTCAAACATCAAAGCCAATCTCGCAACCGTAGGTGTTGGATCATTCTTATGCATCGTCTTTTGGAAAGAAACACAATCTGGGATTATCCTGAAATCTCTTCCCTGAAGATACACTCGAAACTTCTTCAATGTAACAAAGATGACTAATACTTCTAGCTGATAACTGTGATATTTTTCCTATTGTGGTGTTGTCCTTTTGCTCATGTAATGTACATGATGCAGTTGATCATACTCAGGTGATCTCTGCATCAGCACGGCTCCATATCCAAGCTTACTTGCATCAGCATGAAGTTCGGACTCGTATGAAGAATTGCAGATGCTTAAAACAGGATTCTTTGATAAAGCTTCCTTCAATTTCTCAAAGGAAATTCTCTGTTTTGTAGAAAATTGAAATGCTTCATCCTTCTTCAGCAAATTCCTTAAAGGTCTCACAGTAACTGAGTGTTCTGGTATGAACTTCCTGAAGTATCCATTTAAGCCAAGCAAAGATTGCACTTGTTTCACATTTCTTGTTTCCGGAAATTTCTTTACAGCATTAGTTTTCTTTGGTGACGGATAGAGTCGTCCATCCTCTTCCACGTGTCCCAAGAACTCAACCTTCCTCTTCAGTAGATGGCCTTTTTCTCTGTTCAATTCAACGCCATAATCTTTATCTACCTCTAGCAGCGTATTCAAGCGGTGAAATGCCTCTGTTTCATCTTTAGCTGGAGTTATTAAGTCATCCATTAACATAAGTTAATGAATCACCAATGATCGTAAAACACAGTTAATGAAACTTTGGAACACTGCTGGTGAGTTGCACAAACCAAATGGTGCTTTTCGGAACTGAAATTGACCGGCGTGAGTGACAAAATCGGTATATTTTCTACTTTGAGACCCCACTGGCACATGGGAAAATCCATTTTTAAAATCAAGTGTACTGAATACTCTTGCTCCTTGCAACCTATCTAAGATATCTTCAATGAGCGGCAGCGGTTATCGATCCTTTAGGATGATCATGTTTATTTTACGATAGTCGATACACAAACGAGGAGAGCCATTTTTCTTGCGCACAACCACTACAGTACTAGCGTATTCTGAAGAACTTGGTTCAATGATGCCTATTAGCCTTTTCTTCACTTGGTCGTCATCAGCATCTTTTTCTGCAGGTGCGAGTCGTCGTGGTCTACTGAAAACTGGATGCTAATTCTTAAGCGTAATTATCAACTCCTCATCGAACTTTTCGTTTTCGCAGGTTCACAGGAGGAAATCTTTTCTACTACATGTTTCTTGTAGTCATCACTTGTAGACTCACCTATATCTTATGGCTGCTCTTTATCAACATTGATCTGCATGAGAAATATATCTGATTTTGGCTTGGAAATTCGATGCCATTTTGATTTATCACTACATATCCTTGCTGTAGTACATCACTTCCAATTATTGCCAGCATCTTCATTGTACCATGAGTCACAAGATAAATGTCAACCTCAAATGCTTCATCATCAATAAATACAACTGTGTGGAAGTAGCCTTTAGGTATGACATAATTCTTCACAAAACTCGTAAGGATAAGGTCAGTATTTCCTAGTGGAGGAGCTCCTAAATCAGCATGTCTTCATGGATTAAAGTAACGCTGCTTCCTCATCTACTAAGGCATTTATCGTGGTACTAGCAATCCTTTATTTAGTGGTGAGACGGGGAGGTGCAGGTTTCGTTAATGTGTTTACTGCGTTGCCCCTACCTGCCTTACCATCTATTGTCTTGCACTCCACCGACTTATGACCAAATTTATTACATTTATAACATTTCAGACTGCCTTTGTAATGGCAACTCGACGATTTATGGCCAGCTTCACCGCAGTTGAATCATCTCTGTGCTTTGTGTTTTTCTTCAACAGCTCCAGTAGTCTTTTCTATCGAAGTAGGTATCTGTGTTCCATCTTTCTTCAAAACCCTTGTGTTCCCTCTTTCACCTATGAACTCATAGTCTCGCGGCTTTTTCTTAAAAGTCTTGAAATTCTTTGCCCCATACGAAATCAATTTACTTTCAGAGTCGTCTTCTATACCATACATCGATAATGTACTGTACCAGGGAGTCATCATCAACTTCACCTCGATGTGCAATCTCTTTCATTACAAGCAGGTACCCTTGAAATGTTTCTTCTTCTTTCTTCTTCTTCTTCTTCTTCTTCCGCCTAGTCAGTAGTCTATGTACTTCTGAACTGCTCATCTTGACATTAAACTCTTCTATTAACGCGGCCTTTAATTTCTTCCATGTTGTTAAACCAGTTTCACTTTGAATGAATAGTTTTGCTAGACCAGACAATGTTTTCTTAGCAAATACCAACTTCTGATGTCGTCCCATCCCATCAGAACAGCTGTTTCATCAAATTTCATAATCCATTTTCTGACTGTACAATCTCCTTTACCATCAGTGGTGCAAATGGAATCTTCCACATCTCGAAATGTTAGCGCAAATTTGCGGCCTGAATTTTCCCGTTTTCAAATGAGGAATGGTCTTCTGCTGATGTTTCTGTCTTGTATATTACTTTCTTCTTATTGCTAGTGTGCTGACTTGAATTCCTGCTAGCTTCCAAGCTTGAACTGCACTGGACATCGTATTCATCATCTCTGTCGTCACCTTCTTCATCCTAATCATCGTCATCGTCTTTATCATCCCCGTTGTACTCGAGGTTTGATAGCAATTCTATTTTAATGACATGTCTTAAAATACGCTTCACTAGCTTCTCTTTATCTCCCTCAAACCCCAAACGTAAGCACATTGCATACTGTATTCAAATCACGTTCAGCAAAATTGTCAAGAGCATACTTAACCTTATCGTCATATTCAGTGGAAAATGTATTCAAATCACGTTCAGCAAAATTGTCAAGAGCATACATAACCTTATCGTCATATTCAGTGGAACCTTCCGAAAAATGAAATTCATTGAACCCTCGTTGCCTTTTACGGTTCTGTCGATTGCCTTCGTTACTATATATAAACTTATGCAGGTATGTAACTGCAGACACAGGTGCAGTGGAAATGGTTTATTCTTTGATCTCCTAATATTTTGATTCTTGATTGCAATTGGCGTATTTACTCAAAACGTGCCTCGTTAACTTACACGTAATTGTCAACATACATCGTAGTTAAACATCGGCGTCATTTACATTTACAATGTACGTCTTCATTCTTCTATAACGTCGTTTATTTAGACAACAATGGCAACGAATTTCAGTCTACTTACACGGGCCTTCGTCAGCTACAACAAGTAAGACATCTTGTTTGCAACTTACGAATCATGCAAACCAATTTTGAAGGACTTGGTTGATCTAAATGGCATTATCTCTCCCGAATATCCTTGAAAACTATGTGGATGTAGCTGTAATATGGGAAACACATATAGATAATGAGGAAAATTTAAAATAAAGGGGGCGTGTTGCGAGATATGAATTCTTAGGAGCAACTTATCACCATACTTACGGCTGTGCTACTTACATACGCATTAATATTGAAATTGCAAATTTGATTTCTGTTGAAACTTCAGAAAATGTTCACATTATCGTGATAAAAATTGACAACATTACAATGACAAATGTTTACAAGCCACCTGCAATAAACTAGTCTGCTGAAGTGATCCCAACTCCACCTCATCCTAGCATATACATCGAAGACTTAAATAGCCACCATACTGTGTGGAATTACAATGAAGATGATGAGAATGGTGAAAGAATCGTTAATTGGGTTGAATCTTACAACCTTAGTTTAGTATTTAACTCAAAGGACAAAGGGCCTAGAAGAAAAAATTAAACCCTGACCTTTCTTTTTGTGATCACTCCAAATGTCAACCTCTTGCCACAGTGAAGACTGTTCTTGGGAATATTCCAAATAGCCAACATCGGCCAGTTTTAGCTAAAGTAGGAATTCAAATACCTATAATCAGATCCATTCCAAAACCAAGAAAATTAGAAAATCTTACTGGAGCAAGTTATCCAGTGAACTTGATAAAGTTATTACCTGGATCCCCCCTGTGAGTGAAAAGTGTGAAAGATTTGTAGAAGCTGTCTTATCTACGGCAAAAATGTGCATGCCAAGAGGATTTCGCAAAGAGTACATTCCAGGATGGAACACGGATTGTGAAGAACTATACCAGTCTTAAATAACCACCAATGATCATAAAATTGCTACCGAATTGTTACAGAGCTTAGATAAAGCTCGCAGAGAGACCTGGCTACAAAAGACAGAGAACTTAGACTTAACAAGATCAAGCAGAGGAACGTGGAGCCTGCTGAGGACATTGGGAGGATGTTCCCCACCCAACCGTGATGATCCACATGTAACACCAGATCAAATAGCCAGTAGAATAATTTATTTGTCCAGGGCACCATCGCATAAGCAACATACAAGAAACATTAAGAAAGAACTAACCAACCTCTAGCAAAATGCAATCCACCGGTCAGAATATTCCAATGGCTTCACACTAGCTGAGATTAATACAGCACTTTAGGATGTTAAAACAGGCAAATCACCAGGGTTTGATGGCATTCATCCTGAATTCCTTGTCAATTGAGGGAACAAGACTCGTAAATGGCTTGTAGCTTTCTTTTCTTATATAATGATCACTGGCAAACTACCAAACGCTTTCAAGAAAACCAAAGTCATAGCTGTATTGAAACCTGGTAAGCCAAAGCATTAACCAGATAGCTATCGACCGATAGCTCTCCTAAGCTGTTGCTACAAACTTCTGGAAAGACCCATCCTTAACCGAATGGTTCGAATATTCATTAAGTAACACCTGTGAACAAGCAGGCTTTAAACCAAGTAGAAGCTGCACAGATAAAGTACTAAATCTCACCAGTCATATAGAAGCAGGGTGTCAAAAACAACTTAATACAACTGTTGCTTTTGTTGACCTTACAGCAGCCTATGACATGGTATGGAAGGATGGATTACTCTACAAACTCATGCGTATCATACCATGTCAAACTATGAACAATCTTATAAACATATGCTGTCTGAAAGATATTTCCAAGTGGTTGTTGGGACCAAAATTAGTAACCTTATGAAACTGAACAATGGACTCCCTCAAGGATCCCTTTTAGCTCCAGTGCTCTTTAACTTGTACACCTCAAATCTCTCTATGACGCAATCGAGAAAATTCATTTATGCGGATGACCTGCCATTGACAACTCAACAAAGAACTCTTACGAAGAGCAAACAGATTATTTCCTCAGATCTAAGCATTATGAATGAATACTTCAGAAATGGAGACTATCACCGAATCCTAGTAAGACTGAAGCTCATTGTTTCCACGTAATCAACAGGTTGGCAAATACAAAGCTGAATGTCATCTTTAATGAGAAAGTCCCCCATCAACAAAATGTTTCAAAATATTTAGGCGTTACTCCCGATAGAACTTTGTCCTTCAAGAAGCACTTGCAGAACACTGCAGCAAAACTAAGATCACGCAATGACATCTTGTAGAATTTATGTGGAACCTCATGGCGAGCTACTGCAACAACATTACGATCTTCTGCTTTAAGACTTGTCTATTCAGCTGATGAATACTGTGCACCGTTGTGGCTTAACAGTCCACGTGTGAAGCAGATTGATGTCCAATTGAATTCGGAGATGAGGATAATATCAGCTTGCATCAGGACCACTCCTCTGTACTGGCTCTCACCTCTAAGTCACAGCTTCCTATTCATTCTGGCAAACCAACAGTAAAGATAAGTCGCTTGAAATCCTGCCGACCTCCAATCCTAACAGCGGTATCTCTACAGTTAAATAATTTTCAGATTGACAACAAATGGTCTGAGGTATGGAATGATTTATTCCGTGAGAAATATAGAAACTTCATTGATCCTATCAAGAAACCAGCTTGCATGGAACTACCACGCCATACATGGAAATCGCTCAACAGAATTCGAACGAGACATGGGGTCTGCACTGGCAGCTTATACAAGCGGAATACGGCTTTCTTACCTCAGTGCGACTGTGGATTTGAAAAACAGACCATCCAACATATTGTGAAGGACTGCAGCCTTCGAGCACATAATGGAAACCTGAAAGACTTGCATGATGCAACGCAGCCTGCTCTTGATTGGATTTCAATTTTAAATATTACTTCGTAAATCTGAAAAAAAATCTGAACATTTTATCTGTTTATATGTCTCTTCAACAAAATTGATATTAATATTTATTGTTCTTTTAAATGCTAATGTACACTATATGTTTAATGTGTTCCTTAGCTTGTAATTATTTAGATGTACCATGCCAAACGCTAAATAAATATACCGCCGTATTACTATTTTGGCATGTTCTTAGTCATCCATTAGTTTTCTATCCCGGACGAGCCCCCAAATTGTGGGATTTAAGGGAGATTTTTTTTGTAAAATCAAATACTACACAACAGCTGAACTGCATTACTCATGAATAAAACACAACCTCTACTCCGCAAACGTTCTCTCTTGTTTCCTGTTTTTATTGTCCTCATTGTCTTCTTGAAACATGGATATATCCATAAAAGCTATGACTCCAAATACTCCAATATGACTCCGCACAATATATGAGTAATTTTAAAATATATTTGTGTTAGTGATTGTAATGAATGATGCTCTAATTACACTGGGCAACAAAAAATAAATTTTTGAATGTTCCTTGCATATCATGAGTAAATTCTTACTAATTTTGGGTTGATAAAATCGAATATGACTATGAAAAATTTTTCTTAGCTCTAGTTTCTGTGACACCCAATAGGTGGAAGTATTTCCGTTTAATGGATTATGAGAAAACGATACATTTTAATTGCATATGCCACCGACATTGAAAGTGCATTTAATCTATTTTTAAATGGCAGTTACATTCTAAGAGTTCTAAATTGATGGAGGAATATCTTGCAGTTGGTTGGATCTGAAGAGAATCGCGTGGTGGCTTCATCAGATTATCGTCTGTTAGCTAGTCTCTTGTAAGTGATTTCCGGAGCACCCCTACACAAAGTCCAGCAGTAATCCGCAATCATTGCTTCACTACAACGGCCCTGATATCTTTGTTCCATAACAGAAATATCCTGATGGAATCGTTCTCCGTGTTCATCACTGATTGCCCCACATCTAGGAGGGAAAAATTCTAGGTGGGAGTGGAGAATATGGATTTTAAGGGACTTGGTGTATCCATGTTGATGGCAATTTTGCAGGAGCACTGTCACCAACTGAGTGTAGTTATTATCTCGTTTGTTGCCTAAAAATCCATGAATAATTCCCTTGAAGGATTCCCAAGCTTCCTTTTCTTTGCCCTCCAAAACTGGGTCAAATGCAGGATCCGTAACGTGTTCTCGAATTTGTGGCCCGACAAAAATACCTTCCTTAACTTTGGCATCACTTAATTTAGGAAATGTCTCTCTTACGGACTTAACGGCTTGTCCTTCTTGGTTCATACCTGTGACAACATTTTTCATTATACCCAGCTTGATATGCAGGGGCGGAAGAAGAACATCTTACGTGTCCACGAGAGGCTCTGTTACGACATTTTTCTCGCTAGGGTTAAGATTTCTTGCAGGCCAGTCTGCTGGAATATCATGTGGTTTCCTATCCCTGCTGTCCCACATACATAAAAAGCAGCAATATTTTGTGTGCCCCAGTTGCATTCCTGAGAGTATAGCAATGACTTTTAAATCATCACAGATTTTCAACTTGTGTTCATGATATTTGATTGAGTCCAAGACGGGTGTCATATTTGCATAAGTCTCCTTCATGTGAACTGCATGACCAACAGGAATAGAAGGAAGACGGTTGCCATAATGGAGTAATACAGCTTTCGAACTAAGCTTTGAGGAGTCTATGAATAGCCTCCATTCAGTTGGATCATGGTTCAAATTCAAACATTTCTTCAAGCCATTAATGTTGAAGCAAACAACAACATTGTTTTTCTTTTCAAAAAAAGGGAAGCAGATCCCTGTGACGTTTTTTGTACTGTGAGACTCTAACATCATGTTCCAGAGGATTCCATTGCTGTACTCTAGACCTTGAATTTCTGCCTTCTCCTCTGACAAGTCAAGGTCTCTAATGAGATCACTTAATTCCGCTTGACTCAGTTTGTGCGGCTTATCATCTTATTCTACAAAATCAGGGTCACGGGATGTGAAAGGCTTGTTGGATTCTTCTTCTTCTCCTTCTTGTCCCACACTGTCTTCATTGTCTACTTCAAATACACAATTTTTGGGTGGAGTAGGAACTGGTAAACTATCTGAATGTGGAATGGATCGAATGGCAGATGGAATATTCGGGTACTGAACTGTTCTTCTTTTCTTCATAGACAATCCTGCCTTTATAGGTGGAGTCAAGCAGAAATAGCAGTCATCTGTATGGTTTCTAGGCTCCCGCCAAACCATAGGCATTGCAAAAGCCAGCGATCGTTTCTTATTTTTCAGCCATTCTCGCAGTGTAACTGAACAAGCGCTGCAACATATATGTGGAGCCCATGACTTCTCCTGGTCACCTACTTTCATACCGAAATAATAGTGACAGGCAGTCTTCACCAGAGCAGTCAGTTTGCGTTTCTGTGACGAAAATGTTATTTCACCACAAATGTAACAAAAATTATTCACTTTATTTAGACATTTTCGTGGCATGTTGAGAAAATTTACTCTTTAAAAGCACTGCTAAACCTGAATTTCTGAATTAATTACAGCAGAAGCAATATGAAATGCACAGTCACAGCAACAATATCTATGTTTATAACATACAAACAGCTGAAGAAAGTTTGTTTGTTGTTATTTAACAGGTGTGCCAACTCCCAAAACAAAATTTCTCCCCAATTTCCCCCAAACTGAAAATGTTGACTCTAAAATATGAAATGTCATTTTATCTTCAAGCAAAAGTTAATCTGTCATTTTAATGGTGATATTTCAACTAAGCGAGTGGAAATACAAAATAATTATTTTTGAGCCCGAAACAATTTCATTGTTGGCAGTATCATCATTTCATTAGTTAGATCTGTGGAACTTGACAGTTTCGTTCGCTATTTTCTGATAATTCAATAGAATTAATAGCGCAGTGCAATACATTTATACCAATGATTTCAGGGTAATATGTCCAAATACTTCAAATCCTGTTGTGGGGAACATTTACGCATTGTGTAATACTGGAGGCCTTTCGTCTCCAACTGTATCTGGAAAAGGGAATAAAATCGCACAACACATGAAGCCTTCCTCACTTTGCATATGTGAAGCCAAGTTTGCTCTTGAAGGACACTTGAAGAGTCACATGCGTACGCATACTGGTGATAAGCCTTATTCATGTAGCATATGTGAATCGAAGTTTGCTCGGGTAGGACACATGCTTTCGCACACTGGTAAGAAGCCTTATTCATGTAGCATATGCAAAGCCAAGTTTGCTCAGGGCGGAGACTTGAAGCGTCACATGCTTACGCATACTGGTGATAAGCCTTATTCATGCAGCATATGTGAAGCCAAGTTTTCTCGGGGAGGACACTTGAAATGTCACATGCTTACGCATACTGGTGAGAAGCCATATTTATGCAGCATATGTGAAGCGAAGTTTGCTCGGGGAGAACATTTGAAGAGACACGTCCTTACGCATACTGGTGATAAGCCTTATTCATGCAGCATATGTGAAACCAAGTTTTCAAGGAAAGGACACTTAAAACGTCACATGCTTACGCATACTGGTGAGAAGCCTTATTCATGTAGCATATGTGAAGCCAAGTTTGCTCAGGGAGGAGACTTGAAGCGTCACATGCGTACGCATACTGGTGAAAAGCCTTATTCATGCAGCATATGTGAAGCCAAGTTTTCTCAGGGAGGACACTTGAAAGGTCACATGCTTACGCATACTGGTGAGAAGGCTTATTCATGTATCATATGTGAAGCCAAGTTTGCTCAGGCAGGAGACTTGAAGCGTCACATGCTTACGCATACTTGTGAAAAGCCTTATTCATGCAGCGTATGTGAAGCCAAGTTTGCTCAGGGAAGACGATTGAAGTCTCACATGCTTACGCATACTGGTGATAAGCCTTATTCATGCAACATATGTAAAGCCAAGTTTGCTCAGGAAGGAGCCTTGAATCGTCACTTGCTTACGCCTACTAGTGAAAAGCCTTATTCATGCAGCATATGTGAAGCCAAGTTTGCTCAGGGAGGAGACTTGAAGCGTCACATGGTTACGCATACTGGTGAAAAGCCTTATTCATGCAGCGCACGTGAAGCCAAGTTTCCTCAGGGAGGAGACTTGAAGCGTCACATGCTTACGCATACTGGTGATAAGCCTTTTTCATGCAACATATGTGAAGCCAAGTTTGCTCAGGGAGGAGCCTTGAATCGTCACATGCTTACGCATACTGATTAAAAGCCTTATTCATGCAGCGTATGTGAAGCCAAGTTTTCTCGGGGAGGAGCATTGAAGCGTCACATGCTTACGCATACTGGTGAAAAGCCTTAATCATGCAGCGTATGTAAAGCCAAGTTTGCTCAAGGAGGAGACTTGAAGCGTCACATGCTTATGCATACTGGTGAAAAGCCTTATTCATGCAGCGTATGTGAAGCCAAGTTTGCTCAGGGAAGACGCTTAAAGTGTCAAATGCTTATGCATACTGGTGATAAACCTTATTCATGCTACATATGTGAAGCTATGTTTACTCGGAAAGGATATTTGAAGACTCATACTGATGAGGAGCCTTATCGGTGTAGTATATGTGTATCCAACTTTGCTGAGGTAGGAAACTTGAAGAGTCATATGCTTACGCATACTGGTGATAAGCCTTATTCATGCAACATATATGAAGATAAGTTTACTCGGAAAGGGGATTTTAAGACTCCTATGTTAAGGTAAACTGGTGATAAGCCTTATTCATGCAGCATATATGAAGCCAAGTTTGCGTGGAAAGGACAGTTGGAACCGCACATATTAATGCATACCGGACAGTAGCCTTACTCATGCAACATATTTAAAGCCAAGTATGCTAGGAAAGCCGCACATGTTTACGCATACCGGCCAGCAGTCTTAGACATGCACTGTATGTGTAGCCACGTTCTCACGGAGAGAATTATTGAAGCCGTACATGTTATTGCATACTGTTGAGAAGCCTTTTTTCATGTAGCATATGTTAAGCCAAATTTGCTCTGAAAGATGTATTAACGCCGCACATGTTACTGCGTACTGATGAGAAGTGCTAAACATGTAGTATGTGTGAAGCAAAGTTTGCTCAGGGAGGATAATTTAAGTCTCACATGTTAACGCATACTGGTGATAAGCCTTCTTCATGTGGCTAAGTGAAGCCAAGTTTTCTCGGATAGAGCAATTAATGCCGCTCATGTTATTGCGTACTGGTGAGAAGCCTTATTCATATAGCATATGTGAAGCGAGGTATACGCCGGGTGGTTATTTGTGATCTCATATGTTACTGCATACCTGTGAAAAGCTTATTCATGCAGTCATCTGGAAGCCTCTCACAAGTCCATATGTCCAGGATCACAGTGTAGATACGCCGGCTAGTTTTAGCATTTCTACTTCTATCCCATCTTCCCCAGACGCTTTGTTGTTCCTGATGAGTTTTATGATCTCTTCATATGTTGGAGGAAGGATGTAATCTGTGTGAGGCTTAGTGGGTTCCATAACGGGGAGTCGTTCGGCAGGTTCTTCGGCATTTTGCAGTGTCTGGAAGTAGTCAGATAGGGTTTTAGTAGATTCAATATCGTTGAGACACATTGATCCGTCTGTTCTCTGGATATGTAAAGTAGGGAGTGCAAACGAGGTCGTTTGCTGTTTGAGGCCCTAATATAGGTCTCTGGAGTTGTTCCTCTGAAAATTCTCTTCTGCTTGCTTGATCAGTTCATTGTTGTGCTTCTTCTTTGCCCCTCTAATAATGATGCACTGGTCTTCCCTTGCGTAATAAAGTCGTGCAAATTGGCTTCATTCTTATTCTGGGTCTATTTGACCCATGCCAGTCGTCTGGCCTCAATAGACTCATCGCATTTGTTAGACCACAATGGGTACTTATTTGCCTTATGCCTTCTAGGGATTGTCTCCTGCGCTGTTTCTATTATGGCGTCTCTAAGAGGGGCCCACCTTGTAGTGGTAATATTCGTATTGGTATGATAGTTCAGTATTTCTTGGTAGCTTGTGCTGTCAATTTTAAGTTCTGTGGTATTGCATCGCTGGTGCTTTCGCTCTAGATAAATAGCAGAGACACGAGGAACATAAATTAAAGCAAAAACAACAAAAACACTAATGGACGGGGGAAGGAATACCTCTTTCGATGCGTGCTGGTCCCAAGATTCCGAATCGAAAGAAAGATGACTTCCACAAAAGGGAAACAAAACAAATTGCTTAAGGCAAAATCAAAAGAAAAATTAAATTTTAATAATTGAGTAAAGATCCCAAAGGTCGTGTGATTCGTAACTTTGCAACAGTGCGAAGCCAAGACTGACTTTGAACGAAAGGTACACTAGGAACTCAAATATGAGAAATAATAAGACTAAAGCAAATAATGTACTTACAGAATAAAAATGTATTAATAATAAAATGAACACATGGGTACAGATTACAAATTAGGAGTAGATGTAAAACACGAGTAACTTTAATGAAAAATAAAAGGAATCTAGAAATAAATTTAAATCGTAATAGCAACTAATTGAAAACACGATTCAATAATAAAATTCAAAAAGATGAAGCAAAATTGAACAAATCAAGGAATTTCATGGAACTGCATAAAAGGAACGTGTACTTACTGAGATGCCATGATCTGGACTCCCGCATAAAAGCAGAACTACAGCGTTTATGATGTTGTGAAATCATGGGGAAGGGGGGGGGGGGGTGTAAAAGGGTGGGGAGTGGAAGTGTCCGTATTTAGGAAACGGGGGTTGGGGGATGACACTGAATTACGAAGTATAGCGAAGTCAGAGGAAGCAACACAAAATTAACACGTCAAAATAAAGAATATGAAAATTACATTAATTTACTTGATATTACCGGGACACGAAATGAGAGAAAAAAATTAATCAGCTAAGAAATATGCTTTGTAGGGAAACAATAGGCTTACGTAGAGGTAGTAATGTAGAAAACGCAATGGCATACGAAGAAATAAAGGAAATAAGGCGTGGCGAATGGACGGTGACTAACACAAAGAGCATTGCTCACATGCATTTCCCAAAACAGAGGGAAGGATCAACTTGGAGACGAATGAGACTCAGCTCCGTTGCCAACGGCCATACCATGTTGAGTACACCGGTTCTCGTCCGATCACCAAGGATCAACTTGGAGATGAATGAGACTCAGCTCCGTTACTACAATGATACCTTAACCCAATAAACAAATTCTGATACGAAAATCAAATGACAGATGCCTTGAAAGAGTGCACATCAATTTGTGACGTAAAGCAGGGCGTAATTAAGCCTCGAAGAAAAATAGCATATATTTCAGACCTGAGAAATTTAGGTATAATAAACAAGTAGTTCCGTGATGAACTATACAGCCTATTTTCATATATCCTACCCATGTTAATTGCCTCTATCAACATACAAAATTTAAGTTTGAAGGTTGTGATAGATTCGTAGATATTGTGAACCGTATAAATATTTCAGATGGTCGCCAGGTTGCAATTTATGTACTGTTACATGAAGATTATTGTGTAACATGTGGTGTTCAAACTTCAGTCGAATGATTAGAACACAAGAAGTAAAAACGAGATTTAAAAATTTCACACAGCTGCCATCTTGTGGTTATGGAAACAATTGAAATAAAATAGATGCCAGTGGAATAACATATGTATAAGCATATAACGTGCAAAGTTTCACTGCACTCGGATGGTTAAATCGCGAGAAACGACCATTTAAATATGTATACATTGCGTCGCCGCCATGTTTGATTTGTGCTCACCAGGTTACTGAAAGTCCTACAGCTGCACTTATGTTCATAGCTTCTATGAACATAAGAAAAATCAGCTTGATTGCTGTAAAAGATTCGTAGATATTGAGAACCGTCTAAATATTTCCGATGCTTGCCATTTTGGATTGTTATATGTATAGGCCATAGAGTTATGTACTGTCCCCGTTTACCTGGATAGTAGGCTGTCAGATATCCGCCCCCTCAATCGGATTGCCAATAATCAATCGCACCGGCACAGTTACATCAATGAAAATGGCACTGACAGATACTGTCGAGATAAGAGCACAGAAATTCACAGGAAATCATTGTGGAACACACCAAAATAGACGGGGGTTTATACTTACCGTTGCTTACCTCTTAATTATCTCGGGGTTTGAGTTGACAACAGGATCACTAAAAGTCTGTTCACACAATAATCTCCGCCATGACATTTAAAAATGAACCAGAAACGAAGACGAGAACTTTGAACTGTACAAAAGCTTTATTTCTAATAAAGGGTCTGATTATCCTAACACAACAAAATATACGTGGCTATCAGTAGCCCAAGTCAATCTGACTACGTCCTCCAGTAGGACTTGCAAAAATAATATACAACATGATATTAAAACATTTTAGCTCCCAAGAGCTCCAAATAACGTAATATTCATAACACTATTGGATTGGAAAAGGACGTCAGGGTGTGACATATATATGAGCATTTGTTTCCTTTTAATAAACAAGAGAATGGTATTTATAGTCGCAAGGCCGGAGTGTACCACCTCACTCTCTGAAAACCATATGTTGACACAGCTGCGGGCTAACTTCCAGCCTGCTGCATACTGGTCAAATGCGCTCCCTTCTCACACGCTATGTTACGTAAGAATCCAGCCTGCACTCTCAAGCTTTTAAATGTCTTACAAGACAACTCACATTATATTTACGCAAATCTTTCAAGTACTTTGATCACATCCTAATGGATCATTACATAAATTTCTTAAACTTGTTAACTTCAATCCAAATGTTTAACTAGCTCTTAAATGTTTATAACAAAATCACATAAATTATTTATAACAATTAGAAATTGTTTATAATAATTTGTCAAAGACAATAAAAATATTATAAGCACGCCTTTAACATCACTCTCGTTTCACATTATTTTCAAAAATATTTACAACAATTATTTACAATATTAACATTTAAATTGTTTAAATTATTAATTTAATAAATACATTAGCCACATGTTCATTCGGTTGGTAATTTTATAATCCTGTTTAATATAATCGACCAATGAAGGTTAGTTATACATTTTAATGTCACAATCTGATTTAATAAAGTTCTTAATAATGATTTGTGACGGCAACCTTCATTCAACATCTTGTCTCAAATTCTTTCAAAACTCGTGTTAATTATAACAGTAAATCACTTGATTAATTTTCAACGAACTATAACAATCTTACTCCAGCGGAAAATCCTTCGCTAACAAGTTAATGCACAATCTGCATTAAAAATATGCCCAAAATCATCATATATTAATCTATATGGCATTTACAACTTTCACATCACTTACAAAACTTCCACAAATAATTCTTTAACATTTATTCCTGTGGGAACTTCCTTCACATTCAAGGGCATTATATTTCAGCGACTTTCAACACGCGCTGCACTAGCGATTATACATTCATAGTTCCACTTAAAAATTTTATAATCATAAATTGTTTCAAAACTGTTTTTCTATTTAACCTTCGTAGATTTCATTCATGAACTGAAATGAAGTCAAAACTTGCCAATCACAAACAAATTTAATAGTGAATACGCTTATATACGCCTATCTGGTCTATCAAAATTTAAGACTAACATCTTAAAAGAAAATTGAAGTATGAAAATACTATCTTCAAATAAAGTGCGACTAAACTGCAAAGTAGTCGAATAGACTCCAATTAGATTGGGGAATGCAAACATCGTTATATAATTCTCTAATTGAGAAAAACTCCTAACAAAAGTACTTGACTTTAATGCATTCAATAATTCATTATTAACATTACTCTTTCACAAAATTGTCTATGATGCAATGTTCATTCATAACTGACGATAAATGTCTGTGTTGCAATTAATACAAATAACGACTAGTATTTCCAAGATCGTCGATAACGTAAGATTTTAACGCTCTAAAATCATTTAAATGTTCTTCCTTCTTGATGATGACAGAAAATTGTTCAAAGTAATTAAACTGGGGTAGAATTACTTTAATAAAGTGACACGCTGTCTGAATTTAAATCTGCCATAAAAATCATTAACTTACAGTCAAATCGTGACTACAAAAAAAAATATTAATTACTGAAAAATCTAAATATCAGTCTCAACTGATTCAAAATCGTTAACTATGCCCATGACATAACAATGTCTTAATAAAACGTCGAAAAAATGCAAAACTCATCAAGGTGTACTGAGAATAAGAATCTCAACAAGAAAATAAGGCAAAATACATGAGGATAAAAATATGGGAAAAATGGTTGCTCAAACATTACTATGTTACTCAAATACAATAAACGTTCACGACTACCTTATCTGCCGATTGACGTTCCAGAGGAAAATTCCCCAAAGAAGACTGCTGATGGATCCATTTCACCACGTTAAAGCTGAGCTCCATCCTCGAAATAGGAAATAGCACCATCGGAGAATCGAACTGCTTCCTTCTCCGTGAATCGCTCTGCTCCTCGAAAACGAATAGACATCCTTCCGGCAATAATCTTCTTTGTGAGTCGGGACTACCCTGACCTCTCTTGAAAAATTCCCTGAAGTTCCAGTAGACAATCATCATGACGTTTTGTAGAAATTTCCGAAGAAATTATTCATATTCAGAGTATGAAATTGTTTCTATGGCTGTTCGATGATATTCAGCCTTTACTTACGAAACATGGGTGTAGATGGTATTCACCGCATGTTCGCTTATGTGGAATAGCAATTAGCGAAGTTCCATGTCGCTATCTTACTCCAATGAAGTATGTCCCAATTGCAATAAGCCTTCTTAGCCCTCCATTTGCACTTCAGTTGTAGTGTCAGAAGAACAAACTGCCGTATTCAAATGCTCCATTATACTGTATCGTTCTGTAAGCAAGCAATCTGAAGTCTTTCTACTCCACTCACAGCGTTAGCCTTGCGTTTATTCTGGCTTATACAAAGTGTTTCTCTAGTGGCGAGATAATCACTTTTGCCAGTCGTATAAAATAGCTAATATCTTTTGAAGTACTCGGTCGAAATTGTTCAGCTTTTCTCTATAATTGCATGTAGAACTGCACAATACAATTATGTTATCGGAGACCGCTAACTGTTTGAAGCTCAACTTATAGAAGCTTTCTAAGGTCCGTTTCAACTTCACCTAGTTTGACCTGTATCTCGTTACTATAGTGGCCTCGCCACGCGTTATAAAAACGATTCTTTTCACTTGCTGTTCACTTTGATGTTTCACTATATTGAATGTATAATAAACTGACTTTCACAAATACTTCGATGATCTGAGCATTAGATCTCAGAATGATCAGCGAACGTAAGAGAAGAGAAGAGAAGAGGCTCCTTTCTTCTGCGCAAGCCCTTTTATTACCTTCTCGAGGGGCGTTACCATCCCTTCCCAAGCGTGATACTACGTCATCGCTAGAACTTCCAACTTCGTTAATACATGACGGATTTTCAAAATTCAAAAACTGAAAATAAATTTCACCAAAATTCCAAATCAATGCTTTTACTGCAAATGGATTTCTACAATTCTGCATTCAAAAAGTCATAAAAATACCATAGTTTCAGCAATCTCCGTCTTCCTTTAAACTATCGTTCATTGGTTCATGCCTCTCCTCCAATAGCATAGTTTCTTCCTCAGCAGAATTCCTCGTTTCCTGTGACTGCGTCGTACATCTTGGAACATTCTGGACAAAAATGCTGACGTCACTGAGAATCTCAGCTCAAGTAGCTTGCTGGCATATCATTAACGTCATCCGTGCTTACGTCATGACTACCCACGTCATAACTATGACAGCCATAACTCTAATCATAATTTCAAATATAGCCACCGTGGTCTCTACATAATTCAATTACGGGGGCATTCTCCTCCCACCACGTTTTAAAAACAGTTGCAAATTGTTTTTAAACTCAATGTTACAAGTATCTCAACTCTCTTGAACACGAAATTGAATTATTACTGGCTTACTCTAGGATAATATCTTTTTAAATTTCCAGCATTGAACTTGCCGTAAACGACATTATTCTCTTCATCGTAGAGTTCATAACAGTTGTTTCCATAAGCGTTCGTAATCCTAAATGGCCCCAGGAACACTAATCCAAATTTGGGGTAGATTTTCTTGGTCATATCAGCCTTGACAGGTCTGCGTAATAATACAAGATTTCCAACTTGAAAGGGTGTACCAAAACGTTTTCCAGCTACTCTCTTCAATCGTTTCTCTGCTGCTTTCTGGAGTTGTTCCTTTGCCTTGTCAATCCTCTGCTGTCTTCCTATGTCGGGATCTCTCGGTATGTGGTTGAAAAGATTATCCCACGGCCTTTCTGGGTTTCTTCCTAGATGAAGTCGCATTGGCACTTCTCCTGTGCTCTCCTGCACTGTAGAGTTCAGACATTCCTCAATCAGGGGTACAAATCTCACCCAACCAGAATGATCATTAGGACAGAAAATTCGACAGAATTTCGAAAATTCAGCCATATATCTTTCTGAGGAATTCGATTCAGGGTAACGCACGCTTGAAAATAAGTGCTTAATGCCAAGCCTTTCCATATCCGCTGCAAATTCCACGGACGTAAACTGCGTTCCATGATCCGATAGTAGATATTCCGGTATACCAGCTTTAGGAAATACAGCATTTTCCAGTCTGCTTACTACGTTCCTCGTGTTAGCTTTCTGCATGGGACTCATTGTAACAAATTTTGAGAAAACATCCACGGTCACCAACAGGTACTGGTTACCCTGGTATCCCTTCGGACAGGGGCCAAATATATCCGTCGCCATAAGTTCGTTTGGCTTGGAAGGAATCATCGCCTTCGGTTTTCCCTTTAATAAAGCAGAAGCATACTTTGCTCTTTGACATTTGTCACAGGATCGAATGACCTTGGCAATGCTGGAACGCATGTTAGTCCAGATAAATCTCTCTTTAAGAGTATTAAGAGTTTTATCTAAACCGGCATGTCCAGTTGCATGATGAGCTACCCACACTAAATTGACAACAAGTTTAGGTGGCACGACTATTCGAAGTTTTGTATGCGCAGGGTCAGCATACTTGCATACAATGTCTCCACTCAAGACAAAGTGTCGTGAATTTCTCCGTGTAGTCTCATAGTCAACATCCGTATTGTCCATGTAACCCTTGAGGAACCTGTACATTTTCCTTATTGGAGCGTGTCTCTTCTGTGACACACCGATTCGGGCTAACCTCCTAACGGTTTCTTCATCTTCTTGCTCCAATTGTACATGGTGTATCTGCACATTTTTAATAGGGTTACGTGATAGAGCATCAGCCAGTAAGTTATCTTTCCCAGGCTGGTGGACGATAGTAGCGTTAAACTGTTGGGTGAACAAAGCCCAACGTGTCAATCTATCACTCGACATGTCAGTTTGCAACATAAACTGTAGTGCTTTATGGTCAGTAATAATGATGACCTTATGTCCCAGCAGGATTTTCTTCCAGGCTTGTAAAGCTGTCACAAAAGCTAACGCTTCAAGCTCTGTCGTGAAGTAGTTTTCCTCGTGCTTTTTCAACTTCCGACTAGTGAACGCAATGTAGTGCTTGTTGCCTGCCTCGTCTTTCTGGTATAAGACTGCACTAATGCCTATTCTTGATGCATCAGACTCAATATAGAACACCTTCTCAAAGTCTGGGTACTCCAGTTTCACATTATTTTTGAGCATCTCTTTTGCTTTCTCAAAAGCCTCGTCTGCAGCGGTACTCCATTTCCATCTGTTGTTCTTCTTGAGTAAGTCATACAGAGGAGCCATAATTTCCGAGTATCTTGGACAGTGGCTGCTAATAAATTGGCATGCACCTACAAATTCTCTGACTTGTTTTACCTTAGTTGGCTTTGGAAATCTCGTGATCGCATCTACTTTTTTCATGTTTGGATGATATCCATCTTTATCAATAGTATGCCCCAAGTAATTTATCTCCTTCTTCAAAAATTGACATTTTCCAAAGTTCACCTTTATGTTGGCCTCCCTTAAATTCTCGAACAACTTTCTCAAGTGCACTAAATGTTCTGCGGCATTTGGTGAAGATACGATTAAATCGTCAATGTAGCAGATTACATTTTCTTTCACTTCGTCAGTGAGCTTACTATCAAGTGCTCGAATAAGTGCTGGTCCACTGTTAACCATTCCAAAAGGCATTCTGGCAAAGACCCATGACGTCTGGTCAAATAGGAATCCAGTGTACTGCATACTATCCTCTTCTAATTGAACTTGATAAAATGAAGACGTCAAGTCAAGAACGCTGAAACAAGCTCTTCCTTTGAATTTCCGAAGCAGATCTCTAATCTTGGGTGGTCTGTCATTTTCTGGAAGAATCTTCAAGTTGATGGTCCTGGCATCGAGACAAAGACGTATCTGACCATTACTTTTCTTCACTACTGTGATGGGGTTTATATAAGACGACGCCTGTTTTCTAATAATCCCGTCTACCTCCATTTTTCTGATTAACCCTCGTACTTCTTGATAGTATTTCTCAGGAATGGGGTATATTCTCTTCTGGTAAGGGGTTTCATCTGTCAGTCTTATCTTGTACTTATAATCCTTAATCAATCCAGGCTTTTCATCGAAAATATCTTGGAATTCCTTTATCAGATCCTCAAATTCCCCCTGAATTTCTTCAAATCCTTCAGTTTTTCTACTGGGTATTTCTTCTAAGTTTTCCACTTCATTAATTATTGTATTCAAAATTTCTTCCCTAAGGTCTATATCCAGACTGTTTTTCACGTCCTGTTCTTCTATCTCTTCTGTGATTATGTACCCATCATTAAAGCTAATACTTCTGTTCTTCATGTCAATAATAGCTCCAACCTTCGATATAAAATCGATTCCAAGCACCATATCAAAATTGATCTTGCTCACCACAATGAAGATCTGTTCATAATTCCTTCCATTGATCTCAAAGTTCAATAACACTTGAATCTTGCATTTCACTGCCTTATCTTGGAATATCCCTCTCACTTTGACGGTAGAAACAGGTAGAACTGTCATGTTCTCTCCTCTTAGTAGACTTTGATAACATTCCTCTGAAATGATGGAAATAATAGCACCAGTATCCAGCAGGGCTTTGTACTGCTGTCCATCTATCCGTACAGCAATAATCGGTAAGGCACATGGTCTTTCCTCTTTAACAATACCCCTCTCTTCTAGTAAATCTTCATCGGTAACTTCGTATATCTCATTAATCGTAATCAGGTGTGGTGTGGCAATGTATTTACAGGTTCTCACTGACGTTGAGAAATCGGCGTTTTTTTTTATGTTACCGACCTCAAAATTCTGTTGGCTCGTAGAAGGCCCAGGATCGATTACAACATCCTGCCTTTTCCTTTGATTGTCAGCTTCTTTATCCCTTAATTCTTTTAAGTATTGCTGGCTTTCCTTTTCTCTTTGCTGATATTGATCAGGTGTCATAACCTGACTTTGAGTATTCTGGTTTCTATTTTGGTTTTGGTTACTCCTATTATAGTTACGATTATACCCATTATTGTTTTAATATCTGCCTCTTCCATTATAGTTGCCTCGGTTGTAGTTCCAACCTCTTCTCTGTTGATATGGTCGGTAACCTTGTGATCTGTAGTTTCTAAACTGATTATTCCTGTGAGGACCTACATTGTCAGTTTTCTCCTCCTCTGGCTTGTCAGTTTGTTGGACTTGGTCCATGTATACCGTATTGATTTCCTTATACTCTTGCCTTTGACCTTTCTGGACTACGTTAGGCATTGGACTTGTGTAGTCTAACCTTCTTAGTAATTCATCCATGCTGGATAAATCCCTGATGTTGGACGAAATTATAAGTCTCCTCACCTCAACTGGCAGCATACGAGAAATCGCATCTATTAGTTGCTCCGTGGACAATGGGGGTTGCAAAAATCTCAAGCGGGACAACTGACTCGTAAAGAAATCAGCGTACCTCGTTGGAAGAGTACCTGAGTATTTCCTTGAATATACCTCCGCTCTTAACGAATTCTGCGCTTCTATGGACCAAAATCGTTTGATTAATGCCTCTGCAAACTCGTCAAAGTTGCTGAATGTATATCTAAAAGCTCTGAACCATTCAAGGGGTCCTCCAATCAGATATCTCTCTACAATCTTCATCTCTCTCTCTCTGGGAATGTGAGCTTCGATGAAATAATCTTTGAGATTCCTTACATACTCTATAGGTGTCAAACTATCAGTGTTACTGAATTTTTGTGGTTTGTCCTCGAAATTCCTAATGACCGTCACGTTCCTTGGATATGAATCCGAATAGTTTTTCCCACTATCTCGATAATTCCACTCAGATTCCATATTCCTCTCGTCATCCTCCTCTCTGAATCTGGATACACGTTCTTCAGGAGTCACGTCTCTTTCTTCTAGATCTAGGTGACATCTTCTGGTATGCTTCCTGTTCAATTCGCAAGCTAAGCCTTCTGTATCCTTGTCGGTGATTTCTGTTAAGACTTTCTTGACTATCTCTTCCTTGTAGTTTTCCATTAAACTAGCCTCTCCTAACTTCAAATTTTTCAGTTTACTCGTCGTTTCATTTACATCAGAGACAACTTTATGAATTTGATCCTCTAATGTAGATTTTAAAGTTTGCATATCCTGATCTAGTTGTGTTCTATCGTCAACTTGTTTTTCGGATAGCGAATTTATCCTGACGCTTAAATCTTTTCTAATCTGTACTACCTCATTATTAATTTCTATCTGCGTACTGGCAAGTTTTCTTTCAATCCTTTCCTGAATTTGGGTTACATGTTCCCCACTTGACTTATTCCACTCGTCTTTCCATACCGCTACGTTTGCTGTTAACATCTCGGCTATGTCTACTTCGATATCCTCTTTTAATACTCTATTGTGGTCTAATACCTGTGTTCTCATGACCTCTACGTCATACTTCAACTCTGCTAAAGACGTTGTTGTTCTAACCGATTCATCGACTAACCTAGTCGTTAATGCAGTTATATTACGCGTACAAAGAGTTTTTGAGTTTTCGATTTCTTCCCTGACTTTATTTACATCAGTTTGGACTTTAGTGATATCTACAAAAACTGTGTTGACCTCTACCTGAATCTTAGTTACATCACTTTGCACCTCAGTTATATCCGCATGAATGTTGTTAATGTCTACCTGAACATTAGATACATCTGTTCTAGCTTTTTGAATTTCTTTCTGGACTTCCTCGACCTTGTCTTGGACAGTCGCTACATCGTTTTTGACAACAACTACTTCGGCTCTAGCACAAGCAATATCCCCTCGGACATTAGCTACATCTAGATTTAACATTGTAAGGTCTTTCTGTACCTTAGACACATCATTTTTAACATCATCAACATTTTTATGGACATTAGATACATCTGTGCGGATGTCACTTACAGTATTTTCAATTCCTAGGGTATTAATCTGTAAACGCGACATATTATCCTCCAAATTAGCAGCACTAGTTTGGATACCCTTCAAACTTTCACCCATGCTAGCTTTCAAATTAGCAGACAAAGTACTAGCATTCTCCTCCATTCGACTAGTATTCCTAGCTTCCATCTCCTTCATACTACTATTCATGCTAGCAGACATATTACTAGCATTCTCCTCCATCCTTGCATTTAAATTAGCAGACAAATTACTAACATTCTCCTCCATTCTTGCATTTAAATTAGCAGACAAATTACTATTATTCTCCTTCATCCTTGCATTCAAATTACTAGCATTTTCCTCCATCATCTGCTTCATGTTAGCAGACATCTCCTCTAACATTTTCTTCAAACCTTCATCTGCCATTATAATATTATTATTCAAAATGGATTGCTGTAGGGACATACATCAAAAGAGCAAAATAACAACATTTGAGCAACACTTTTCACCATATATAAATTTGATCAATTTTCTGTCCTAAATCTAACTTATAACTACCTTATAATTAATATTCGAAGATACTTCATGTTGAAACAAACTCAAGCACATGTTCAAGTTTCTCTGGCTCATTTTAAAATATCCTAACACAAATAATTTACATTTACAATCCAAATAATTAATTTTATCTTTAATATGACTGAAATGTCATAAGCCGGTCAAATAAAATAAGATTCCAGATTATAGGCGATTTTTCTAAGTTTCCTGCCCATTTAACTTTTCTCAAGTTGTATAAGATCTGATCTTTTCTGAGTGTAATTTTCCTAATACAATACAACATTTAATTCCTATATAATCACACTCTTAAATACTACAATTGGCCTAGACATCTAACAAAGAATCAACCTCTTTATTTGAGTCTAATCGAACCTCACGTTTTAGGTTTGTCAATCTTTCTAGTGTTCAACCTGGTAATCCAGTTTTGTCAAATTCGTCCCACATATTAGGGTCAATCTTACTGTTGACTCAGCCCCACGCTCTTGGGTCGCCAATCTTTCTGTCCCCGTTTACCTGGATAGTAGGCTGTCAGATATCCGCCCCCTCAATCGGATTGCCAATAATCAATCGCACCGGCACAGTTACATCAATGAAAATGGCACTGACAGATACTGTCGAGATAAGAGCACAGAAATTCACAGGAAATCATTGTGGAACACACCAAAATAGACGGGGGTTTATACTTACCGTTGCTTACCTCTTAATTATCTCGGGGTTTGAGTTGACAACAGGATCACTAAAAGTCTGTTCACACAATAATCTCCGCCATGACATTTAAAAATGAACCAGAAACGAAGACGAGAACTTTGAACTGTACAAAAGCTTTATTTCTAATAAAGGGTCTGATTATCCTAACACAACAAAATATACGTGGCTATCAGTAGCCCAAGTCAATCTGACTACGTCCTCCAGTAGGACTTGCAAAAATAATATACAACATGATATTAAAACATTTTAGCTCCCAAGAGCTCCAAATAACGTAATATTCATAACACTATTGGATTGGAAAAGGACGTCAGGGTGTGACATATATATGAGCATTTGTTTCCTTTTAATAAACAAGAGAATGGTATTTATAGTCGCAAGGCCGGAGTGTACCACCTCACTCTCTGAAAACCATATGTTGACACAGCTGCGGGCTAACTTCCAGCCTGCTGCATACTGGTCAAATGCGCTCCCTTCTCACACGCTATGTTACGTAAGAATCCAGCCTGCACTCTCAAGCTTTTAAATGTCTTACAAGACAACTCACATTATATTTACGCAAATCTTTCAAGTACTTTGATCACATCCTAATGGATCATTACATAAATTTCTTAAACTTGTTAACTTCAATCCAAATGTTTAACTAGCTCTTAAATGTTTATAACAAAATCACATAAATTATTTATAACAATTAGAAATTGTTTATAATAATTTGTCAAAGACAATAAAAATATTATAAGCACGCCTTTAACATCACTCTCGTTTCACATTATTTTCAAAAATATTTACAACAATTATTTACAATATTAACATTTAAATTGTTTAAATTATTAATTTAATAAATACATTAGCCACATGTTCATTCGGTTGGTAATTTTATAATCCTGTTTAATATAATCGACCAATGAAGGTTAGTTATACATTTTAATGTCACAATCTGATTTAATAAAGTTCTTAATAATGATTTGTGACGGCAACCTTCATTCAACATCTTGTCTCAAATTCTTTCAAAACTCGTGTTAATTATAACAGTAAATCACTTGATTAATTTTCAACGAACTATAACAATCTTACTCCAGCGGAAAATCCTTCGCTAACAAGTTAATGCACAATCTGCATTAAAAATATGCCCAAAATCATCATATATTAATCTATATGGCATTTACAACTTTCACATCACTTACAAAACTTCCACAAATAATTCTTTAACATTTATTCCTGTGGGAACTTCCTTCACATTCAAGGGCATTATATTTCAGCGACTTTCAACACGCGCTGCACTAGCGATTATACATTCATAGTTCCACTTAAAAATTTTATAATCATAAATTGTTTCAAAACTGTTTTTCTATTTAACCTTCGTAGATTTCATTCATGAACTGAAATGAAGTCAAAACTTGCCAATCACAAACAAATTTAATAGTGAATACGCTTATATACGCCTATCTGGTCTATCAAAATTTAAGACTAACATCTTAAAAGAAAATTGAAGTATGAAAATACTATCTTCAAATAAAGTGCGACTAAACTGCAAAGTAGTCGAATAGACTCCAATTAGATTGGGGAATGCAAACATCGTTATATAATTCTCTAATTGAGAAAAACTCCTAACAAAAGTACTTGACTTTAATGCATTCAATAATTCATTATTAACATTACTCTTTCACAAAATTGTCTATGATGCAATGTTCATTCATAACTGACGATAAATGTCTGTGTTGCAATTAATACAAATAACGACTAGTATTTCCAAGATCGTCGATAACGTAAGATTTTAACGCTCTAAAATCATTTAAATGTTCTTCCTTCTTGATGATGACAGAAAATTGTTCAAAGTAATTAAACTGGGGTAGAATTACTTTAATAAAGTGACACGCTGTCTGAATTTAAATCTGCCATAAAAATCATTAACTTACAGTCAAATCGTGACTACAAAAAAAAATATTAATTACTGAAAAATCTAAATATCAGTCTCAACTGATTCAAAATCGTTAACTATGCCCATGACATAACAATGTCTTAATAAAACGTCGAAAAAATGCAAAACTCATCAAGGTGTACTGAGAATAAGAATCTCAACAAGAAAATAAGGCAAAATACATGAGGATACAAATATGGGAAAAATGGTTGCTCAAACATTACTATGTTACTCAAATACAATAAACGTTCACGACTACCTTATCTGCCGATTGACGTTCCAGAGGAAAATTCCCCAAAGAAGACTGCTGATGGATCCATTTCACCACGTTAAAGCTGAGCTCCATCCTCGAAATAGGAAATAGCACCATCGGAGAATCGAACTGCTTCCTTCTCCGTGAATCGCTCTGCTCCTCGAAAACGAATAGACATCCTTCCGGCAATAATCTTCTTTGTGAGTCGGGACTACCCTGACCTCTCTTGAAAAATTCCCTGAAGTTCCAGTAGACAATCATCATGACGTTTTGTAGAAATTTCCGAAGAAATTATTCATATTCAGAGTATGAAATTGTTTCTATGGCTGTTCGATGATATTCAGCCTTTACTTACGAAACATGGGTGTAGATGGTATTCACCGCATGTTCGCTTATGTGGAATAGCAATTAGCGAAGTTCCATGTCGCTATCTTACTCCAATGAAGTATGTCCCAATTGCAATAAGCCTTCTTAGCCCTCCATTTGCACTTCAGTTGTAGTGTCAGAAGAACAAACTGCCGTATTCAAATGCTCCATTATACTGTATCGTTCTGTAAGCAAGCAATCTGAAGTCTTTCTACTCCACTCACAGCGTTAGCCTTGCGTTTATTCTGGCTTATACAAAGTGTTTCTCTAGTGGCGAGATAATCACTTTTGCCAGTCGTATAAAATAGCTAATATCTTTTGAAGTACTCGGTCGAAATTGTTCAGCTTTTCTCTATAATTGCATGTAGAACTGCACAATACAATTATGTTATCGGAGACCGCTAACTGTTTGAAGCTCAACTTATAGAAGCTTTCTAAGGTCCGTTTCAACTTCACCTAGTTTGACCTGTATCTCGTTACTATAGTGGCCTCGCCACGCGTTATAAAAACGATTCTTTTCACTTGCTGTTCACTTTGATGTTTCACTATATTGAATGTATAATAAACTGACTTTCACAAATACTTCGATGATCTGAGCATTAGATCTCAGAATGATCAGCGAACGTAAGAGAAGAGAAGAGAAGAGGCTCCTTTCTTCTGCGCAAGCCCTTTTATTACCTTCTCGAGGGGCGTTACCATCCCTTCCCAAGCGTGATACTACGTCATCGCTAGAACTTCCAACTTCGTTAATACATGACGGATTTTCAAAATTCAAAAACTGAAAATAAATTTCACCAAAATTCCAAATCAATGCTTTTACTGCAAATGGATTTCCACAATTCTGCATTCAAAAAGTCATAAAAATACCATAGTTTCAGCAATCTCCGTCTTCCTTTAAACTATCGTTCATTGGTTCATGCCTCTCCTCCAATAGCATAGTTTCTTCCTCAGCAGAATTCCTCGTTTCCTGCGACTGCGTCGTACATCTTGGAACATTCTGGACAAAAATGCTGACGTCACTGAGAATCTCAGCTCAAGTAGCTTGCTGGCATATCATTAACGTCATCCGTGCTTACGTCATGACTACCCACGTCATAACTATGACAGCCATAACTCTAATCATAATTTCAAATATAGCCACCGTGGTCTCTACATAATTCAATTACGGGGGCAGTACCATTAAAGGAAAATTATTGCGTAGGTTCATTACTCAAACTTTTACTTCTATCGCATGATTACGACTCAAGAAATAAAAACTTAATTTTAAAATTTCGCACCGCCGCCAGTAGAGAGGCTGGGGGGGGTTTTGACTCAAATACCGTTATTTATGCAAATGAGGGGGGCGTGGCAAGGTCAATGACCTTGAGGTAGGTCATGGTCAATGACCTTGAGGTAGGTCATTGACCCCCAAGGTCGCCGGGACCCCGGAAGGTAAACAAACCTTGGAGGGTCCAGGAACCGGTTTGAGGGGGTGTGGGTGGAGGGGAGGGGTGGGGGGGAGGGGGGGGGAGGGAAGGGTGGGGGGAGGGGGGAAGGATGGAAGAGGCTCTGCACGAGACCCTCCTCGACCCAGTCTCTCTCTTGGACTGAGCGCCTTCTCTGTTATTATCCTGGGCTATATAGCTTTGCCTTATGCCCGATGAGATCCGAGTGTTGCCGAAGGTTTCCGAATCTTTGTCGGTGAATGAATCGTCAGATTTGAACGGTCAACTGGCGTGTGTGTGTGTGACGTCACAGCAGATTACGAGATGTGAGGTAGGTCATGGACGGGAGTGTTTTGAATGGAAAACATGAATGGCGGTGGATGGCGGTGGTTGTTGAACCCTGACGTGGTAGGTTGGTTAGGTTTGAATGGGTCTGAGAGACAAACAAGATGGGGTTGAAAGCGCTCAATGGTAAACAAACATCAATGGTATCGGGAGTAGTGAATGGAATTGAGGGAGAGGGGGAATGAACTGGTTGTTGAATGTGCTCAATGGTAAACAAACGTCAATGAATCAGGAGTAGTATTTCCTGTAAATGGTAGGGTAGGGGTAGGATACAAATCGCATAGCATGTTGAGTCGGCCAGCTCGACATGAAATAAAAACAAGAAGGTGTACACCAGATCTGATTTATTAATCCATGAATTATATGTGGCATTAAAACCTAGCCACTTAACAAAAAGTTTATTGCCACGTTTTTGTACAATTTTTTCAACAAGATAATGGCTTGGGATATTGCGTCCTTTGCAGTTCCTCCATGTAGAATCCTCCTTGGATTGGCTGCTTGTTGAGGTCATCAAGTAAATAAACAACTGGATTAGAAAGTTTTACCTTGCGAATACGAAATATTTCTGTGCTCCAGTTTGGTGTGTATCCTTTGGCGAAGATTGTTTTATGTTTACTGATGCGCACATAATCACCAATACGTAATTGATGACGTCGTGGATCTACTGTTTTGATTTTGTGATGAATGCGATCCAATTGCGCAATGTTCTTGGTTACAAGGCGTGGTTTCATTTTGATGGTTCTATGTTTAGTGTTGTTGTAACGTGTCACCAGGTCGCCTACAAGTTCAAGCCAGCGATAGGATCCTCTTGCTGTAAATTGTTCCCACATGCGCGTCTTGAGTGTGCGGTTGAAACGTTCTACAACACTTGCCTTTAGATTGCTAAAAGTGGAATAGTGATGGATGTCAAGTGATTTGAGATAAGCGGAAAAAGTCTTGTTGAAAAATTCTTTGCCTTGATCTGTTTGAAGCAAACGAGGTTGTCGTCTTGACCGCTGAACGATGGTCTTGAATGCAGCGGTGACCAGTTGTGCAGATTTATTCCGAACAGGTTCAACAAAGGCCATTTTGGAATAAACGTCGATGACGGTGAGCAGATAGTTGACCCCGTTGTTAGCTTTGGCATAGGGAATCATTTCAACCAGATCAGCTTGCCAAAGATCGTCAACGCCCCGTGTGATGACATGACGACGATGGTAGAGACGACGAGCTGGTCTATGCAACTCGCGAGCAATGCCAGCCTTAACAGGCGAGGGTGTATGAACACGTTGACTCATTAGACAATAATGCCAGCATGACGAAGCTCCTCTTCTATTTCTAAAACTTCCGCCTCGTGTCCGGTATGACCAGCCTGTTCTGATGCACGCAACAGTTGCAGACGTTTAACCAACTTATTTGGATTGTTCCAATAGGCGAAATCGATGAATGGTTTCAAAGTATTAAACGTGATACCGGACGCTGAATTTGCACGGCGAACACTTGCATAGGTGGGAAACAATTTTGATATGATGGTTTTATATTTGAAGCTCTTATTAGCATTTACTGCTTCAGAACGTTTATAATTACGTCTAAAACCATTTTTAGCCATCAAGATGTCTTTATACTTTTCAAGATCTTCTTTATCATAGTCCTCGGTAGAAGGTGTACGTGAAAATAAAAGTTCTAAAAGACCTGGCGTCAATTTATAACGAACTGTTTTAACAATCAAAACATTGTCACTTATCTTGATTGGTGAATCGCCAATTCGAAATCTATTGTTTTCATAGCGAACACCATAGGTAGTATCAGTTTTCTTAGTAAAAAGATCTTCAAGGAAGGGAGTAACCAACGCACCATAATTTTGTAGTAAAATGGATTTTAACCGCACATATTGTTCGGGCGTATTTAATATTTCTTTAAGAGTAGGCTGCTTTTCTTTGAGTCTAGTGGGTGTTTCAGCAATTATTGATGTTTTCAAAAACTGGGGCAGCGGTGATTCTATGGAGCTAGAAGACGGAAGCAATGGAGAAAAAACATCCTCAGGTTCTTCATCATTTTCTTCCTCCTCTTCAATTGTTTGTGTTTCTGTTGAGCGTGTACTAGGTTTTGATGTTCCTTTCAACACAGCTTCCAGAGGTGACTTCAAATGTTTTTCGACAAACAGTTCACTGTCGGCATGTGCACGTTTTAGATAGCGAAACTTTTGTCGAATGCTATTTCGTGCACGGATTATGTGCTTTTTTAATTGACTCCCTGTTGTCGCCATGACATCTGAACTAATGATGTTCAGAAAAGCAATGCAGCTACTTAAATACGAATGAAATGATCAAATCCCATGCGGTAGCGTCCATTGTTGATGTTGCTCTGCTTATCAATAACAAGACAACTGTGGTGATGAGCGTTCCAACACATGGCACACAACTGTGTAAAGGCTTGAAAGGTCATGTCTGGGTTCACGTGATCATCGTAGACGTGATGCATGTTGCGCTCATCCTGTCGGAAGAGAACAATCACGTTGGCATTGTCACGAATTAACTGTTTTGGTATTCGCGAATAGGTTTGAGCGAGATAAAAACAATCAATATATTTATGACGCCCCATGCTAAAGTAAGCCTGAATAATACCCTGTCGTTCTGTGGCCACATCGTCAAAAATCATAAGCGAATGGGGGCGAACATTGTCTGGAGAAATGACATCTTCGTGTGCTGCGAATGTGAAGTAGCCCATGTTGCGCAGACCTGACATGACCTGTTCCAAGAACACATACAGCGGTTGATACAGCGATTTGGCAAAAATATAGATATTTTGAAAGCGCACTCCGTTTAAGGAGGTGATTAGGGTAAGCAGAAGATTGGTTTTTCCACATCCCGACGGGCCGGCGATGAGACAGCGAATGGAGGATGGGAAGAGTGATCCATGACGTTGTTCGGACGATGTTGAGAAGAGGTGTGAAACCAAGTCTCCCACCGGAAGTGAATGTTGTTGCTTAATAATCTGCATATCAACTAAATGTGAAAGGGGAAGAGCTGGTCTCTATATACATGAGGCAAACGGGTGTTTCAGTTCCAGTGTAACCATGGACGCCTTTGGAAGAACTCTCAAAACAAATGAACGATTTGCTTTGACAAACGATCCAAAACATGATACAGATCCGGCTACTAAACGATATGTCGATGCTAATGTATTGTCACGCACTACAGATGGCAATTACGACTTTAATGGAAAGCGATTGACCAATATAACAGAACCCGTATTACCCTCGGACGCATGTTCAAAAAAGTATGTAGATTATTACCGATTACGACGTATCAAAGGAGATTATGAGGCTCAGAATAAACGTATTACAGGCGTTGCAGATCCTGTGAACGATCAAGATGTGTGCACCAAAGCCTATATGTTAACCAATGCTGTGGTGTTAACAGAAGCAAAGGACTATGACGTACACCAACGTCGAATCACTCAGCTGGCTCTTCCAACAAACAACACGGACGCTGCTCGAAAGGACTATGTAGATAACAAGGTGAAACAGGTGCTCAGTATTGTGCCCACCCTAACTGCAAAGGGCTATACAGCAAATAATGCACGCCTTGTGCATGTGGCCGATCCTGAAGATGATCAAGATGTTTGTACAAAACGGTTTTTAAACTCTGAAATGGAAAAGGTGTGGGAAATTAAGGAGAACGCTCTACAGATGAAGCGAAGACGAATAGCAGAAGTTGCTGATCCTGTGCAACCTCACGACGTGACGACCAAACGATTTTTGGAACAACGGTTATCGCTTTTTATTAAATCAATACCCTCTATATTTCTGCTTCACATTGTAAACCAACAACCGGTAAAAGATCCCAATAACCTCGCCTACATACTACGTTCGGGGTATGACAATTACCGTTTAATGTATGATGGTGCCATTCGTGTAATTGAGTATGCACCAGATTTGAAACATTTAGAGGTACGATTAAACGGTAGTGTTCAACCACTTATTGATCAACCGGTGAAAGCCGGAGACAAATTATTCTTTCACTTGAAACTCTCGTCTGAAGAAAAAGAGGCGGGGAAAACGATGAACGATTTTCCTCTGTATATAGAACTTGAATATACAGCCACCATTGAATAAATAACTACAGGTTCCCTTCCTGAGGAGCGTTAGTTGTGTTCTATACTTTGCGGTGTGAGGTTGTCTTGTTCTTTGGTCGCGATGGTGAAACAGAGATATGTGGTGAAGAAGAGGAAGAAGTTGTCAAGAAAGGGAGGCTTTAAAGCTATTCTTCATGCGGCACGTCAAGCTTCGCGCGGAGAAACAAATAGTGAGTTGGCTATTAAGAAAGCACTCCGAGCAGCACGATTGCATGCGAATCCCAAAAGTAAACTACGTTTTAGAAAACGTGCCCGAGTTATTCCTGTGCCGAAACGTGGTGGATTTTTACCTGCACTGTTTGCTGGACTAGCAGCCCTGGGTTCACTTCTTGGAGGAGCAAGTGCGGTAGCACGAACGGTGAAAGCTGTTGAGGAGGCGAAGCAACAGTTGAAGGAAAGTGAAAGGCATAATAAAACTATGGAGGCCATAGCACTGCGCGGTAAATGTGTGAACATGAAGCTAGCACCCTACAAGAAAGGACTCGGCATTTACATGTCGCCAAAAAACGGTTAATCGATGCACTGCCACGACGAGCCATGACGCATGAGGAAGTTATAAGATATGCAAAACAGCTTAAGATCTCCCACTTTCGAGGCGTGTTTATGCGCAACCAACTACCGTCTCGACCACGGAGCCATGAAAGTGCAGTTGTCAATTTGGATGACAGTCATGGACCGGGAACGCATTATGTGGCCTACATAAAGCATGGGCGAACCGTGTGGTACTTTGACAGTTTTGGAAATCTTCCTCCTCCGACAGAGCTTGTTCGCTATTTTGGAAGCAGTGCAACAATACACTATAATGTGAAACGAGTGCAAAATTTTAACACGCAACAGTGCGGTCGTCTATGTTTGACTTTTCTATATAAGACCGAGCACGGCGGATGACGTGGTCATTATGACAACAGAAAGTAGAACGTTTACAGTGCACGGACAAGGTGCGGAAGTAACTGTTGACTTTTATCCTCCTATTGAATTGGGACGACGACCCTACGTGCTGGGACTTGTTTCGTTTGAAGGCTATAATAGAATCTGCAACATAATTGAAGACGTCAATGATAAGTTCTACTACGATGACTATGTGTTAACTCTACCGTCTGGCAGCTACACCGTAGATGATATTCACGATCACATCTACACAACTCTCACCAAAGAATTTAGTCTAAAAGCATTTCTGGACGGGACACGCAAGTTTGAACTCATAGCCAACAACGTGACACGTCGCTGCAGTATTCTTTCTTCTTTTAGGATTGATTTTAAATCTCAACCAGATTCGATTGGGTCATTGTTAGGCTATTCACCACAAGTGTTAGTACCGAACGTGATACACAAGTCTGACCAACCGGTGAAAATAATTGAAGATCATCACGTATCTGTCACGTGTAATATTATTACAGACGTCTACACCAATCAAGATCCCTCGCATTCGCTTTATGATTTTATTGTTACTTCACCTGGTGGTTATATCATCCGCGAAAACCCGTCGGTGGTGCTCTATCATCCTGTGAGTGTGACCAACATCAGGAATATTACCTTAAGACTGGTGAATAGAAACCAACGTCTCATCCGATTAGACCCTCATACACCTGTGACCTACAAACTGTATTTGAAACCAGCATGAAACAAGTGTATAAAGCGGCAACGCTGTCAAGAGCAGGTGTTAGTTGTGCTCAACGCGTGTACAGGTTAACACGTGTCAACAAGCAGATCCTACAACAACTTGGTTACATCTTACGTCATGAATTCGATTCTAGACGTGACAAACCCTGTCGAAGTTCAGGAGGGTATTGTAAGAATTGAACACCATTCCTACCAACCGTATACTCAGGGACTAAATAATAATGATGAGATTCGAATTACTATTAACCAACAAGATATCTACACGCTTCCACATGAAAGTTACATCCAGATTGAAGGGCAACTCACCAAATTGGATGGTACCATTCCAACAACGTCAAAGTTGGCCAACAATGCTTTGGCCTTTTTGTTTTCTGAGGTTCGCTACGTGATCAACGGTATTGAAGTGGATACTACTCGAAATGTTGGCATAACAAGTGTCATGAAACTTTATCCCTCGTACGGAAGCGAAGAGACTAAAGCTTTTTGTATGGCTGGTTGGTGTCCCAACTCAACCAACGACTGGATGATTAACGATGATGGTACATTTACTGGACATTTACCTCTAAAATTAATACTAGGCTTTGCAGAGGATCATAAGCGCATTGTTGTGAACGCAAGACAGGATCTGATTCTTGTACGAGACAGGAGTGATTATAATGCGCTAAAGGGAGCTGATACAGCGCCAATAGATACAAAAATTCTACTGCAACGAATTCTATGGAAAGTACCGCACGTTACTCTATCAGATCAGAAAAAATTGAGTCTGCTCAAGATTGTGGAGAAGGATACAGCTTTACCCATTCAATTTAGAAGCTGGGAGCTGCATGAATACCCTGTATTACCACTCTCCGATACACATACTTGGTCTATAAAAACCTCACGGTATACAGAGCGGCCACTCTACGTCCTGGTTGGATTTCAAACAGATCGCAAATATCAACAGAATAAAGATGCATCAAAATTTGACCACATCCAATTACGAAATATACGACTTTTTTTGAACGGAGTTACCTTTCCCTATGAGGGAATGGATTTAAACTTTAACAAGAACAAATATGGTAAGCTCTATGACATGTTTGTAAACTTTCAGTCTTCCTATTATCAGAAAGAGGCATGTCCGCTATTATCACCACAAGACTTCAAGTCCAAGGCGCCTCTGGTGGTGATGGACTGTTCGTATTTAGAGGAGTCGATGAAGGAAACAACAATTGATATCAGACTAGAATTTGAAACATCTACAGTTATTCCAGAAAAAACAACAGCCTATTGCCTTATTGTTCACGAGGCGCAAGTGTTTTATCAACCGCTGTCCAATATGGTGACCAGAGTATAAATAGCATGTCTTCCTGTATTGCCCTTCACAGTCATGGAAAGCTACGATGAAGTCACAACCCCCTCTGCAAGGTGGTTCTGCAAATGTGAAAGTGATTCACCAGGTTCAGATGAAGATTCAAGGTTTACCATTTATCGCGCCCTAGTGAGTGAAGCTATAACTGCCTATCACAAGAATCATACTGTGCTTAGAATGCCGCCGCATCTGGTTCACTATTTACCAGATGGATTCATGTCTACGTTTGGTATTCATGACAGGGGCTACAACAACAAGCCCATCACTAATCAAACAAATAATGTGGACGATGGCGTTGCCAAAGCTTCATCTTGTCATGTTGGAGAGCGGGTAGATTGTATGGACTGCAAATGCGATCGTTGCTCAACAAGTCGAGACGCTGATGCAGCATTTGAGATTTATCGCACCCTGGTGAGTTTAGCAATACGCGCCTACCATAAAGCACAATTTCTTCGTGAAATGCCGCAGCATCTGATTGCCTATTTACCAGCTGGATTTCTGACCGCGTACGGTGCACACGACATTGACCTTAATTGGGATAAGCTACCATTACACCTCCGTATGTCGGCGGATGTTGCAGCCTGCCGTCCTTGTCGTAGACACTTTATGCATCGAGGAGATTCTCACTGTGATTGGGATGGTCCAAATCCTATGATAAAAATTGTAAGCGATGTACTGATAACTTTATGAATAAAATTGTGTAATTGATTCTTTGTGTGTATATTATTTTCCCGCTCCTATCCAATCAGTTAGTTGTTAAGAAGCAGCGGTGGTGGAAGGTGTGATATCCGTCGCCATGCCGAAAACATTGATTGTCGACGTGCAGGGTTTCAAGGTGAACGGAAACAAGTTTGTATTTAAAGAAGTAGGAATTATTGACTGCACAACCATGTGGGCACCAAGAGTAACCAGTTTTGTCTTTGAACCACCGTTTCCATTGCATTTGCAGTCAGACGAGGACAGAAGACAAACAGAGTGGTTGCAACGCAATTTGGGACTAGTCTGGAAAGAAGGCGACATTCCTTACCAGCATCTATCACTTGTTCTGAAAGCTCACTTGTTTGGTGCTGACCTTGTATTTGTAAAGGGAAGTGAAAAAAAGGAATGGTTGCGTCAGTATGTTAATTCAACATGTCAACTTGTTGACCTTCATGATCTGGGATGTCCTGCACTGTACAACCTCTCCGTGCCTGATGAACCTCTACAAAATAAAACACTTCAAAATGTTTGGAAGCTTTTTGATTGGCTAGCTCGCAGAGCATGTCAAAACTTGCATGTTGAGTGCAAAGCGTTGTAACGTCAGCTTCAGTGTGAGACATACCAGTGATCAGTGTGGACGTGTAGTAATATGGCAGCAATTGAAGGTTTGGACTCAAACCCCACAGAGCGAGCTATTGTCAAGTTTTTTGCCTGTAAAAAAAAGCTTGACAGTTTCACAGATGAGGAATTGAACGCTTTGCCCAAGGCGTTTCTTTTTTATGTTGCTTCAAACGCGGTGAAAAATATTTGGCACAGTGTACCTAGTGAATGGAGCAGAGATCCTGGTCTGCGTGAACTACAACCATGCACTGACTTTAGTCATCACCAGCAAGTGTCTATTACTAAAATGCCATCCATTAGACAGTGTGGAACGTGTCAGCTCATCAAATTGTACCACGGCCATACAAATATACCGTCCTGTAAAGACTTTGCTTCATCATTCCATGGTTGCGATGAAGAAGAGGAAGAAGAGACAGCAGCGGCAGTATCGCCAGCACCAAAAAGTAAGACAACGCTTGAAAAAGATATGCCAGACCTTTGCTGGTCATGGTCTAGTTAACAAGGCCATTGATCTACTTCCCATTGAACTGCATATTCCTGGCCATCAATTTTGTGGACCTGGAACTAAACTAAGCCAACGTCTAGCACAAGGGAACTCTGGAATCAACATATTGGATGCAGCGTGTAGAGATCATGACATTGCTTACAACAACAAGAATATAGAAGTACGTCGAGTTGCAGACCGCATTCTTCTAAGAAAGGCCATGCAGCGTGTGATGTCATCTACTGCTTCTATTGGTGAGAAGATTGCAGCCTTGATTGTAGCAGGAGCGATGAAGTCAAAGCTATTGATTGGTGGTGGATTAGTGAGGAAAAGGACAAAGTAATAAACATGAATCAAATATTGTGAAGTATTTATTTGAGAGTCAGTCCACCAGTTCATAGTATACACAAAATATGGTTTAGTTTTCTTCTTGTAAAAAAACATACAATTTTAATAAAAAGAATTGAAAATGAAAGTGTGTTCTTTTTTTTTTACTAGGTGTGGAAATGTCCATAAGGCAAGCTATTTACACCATCCCACAGACGTTTATTGTCATATGCTGTCAGCGATGTTTTATTTTGATTTACTGTAAAAATATTATGGTTCTTTGAAAGAATGCGTGTTTGCTGGTATAAGCGAGAGGTGTTTGCGTCGAGTACACATCGATATTCCTCAACATTGAGGAATTGTGTGACGCTACGAAGAACACCCTTCGCTTTGCATTGACCTTTATTCTTCTGTGTTGAAAATGCGTACATTTTCGGCGCCAAAGCCACAAATTCTGTCATAACATCACCGGCGCACTCATCCATAAATAGACCTATTTTTTTTTATTCATGGGAATTATGCCAAACATATTGTTAACCTCATAGTTTGAGGTATCAAAGTAATTTGGATGTTCTCTCATCACTGAGTAAACATCTATCTTATTGGTTTGATAAATAAGACTGTCTGTATCCATATACAGTAATTTTACATCTCCAAACTTTTGTTTGGCAAACTCATAATGAAATTGATACATTACAAATTTTGAAAAGTCAAGTATTACCATTCCCAAGTAAATTGGTTTGTTATACATGATTTCTGTCTTTGACAATTCAATGGTTACTAAATCAGTTTCAATAACTCGTACAGAATGGAAATTAGGCATAGCTATATATTTTCGTGCGCCATATCGACCGTCCCAGTGGTTTACCAAATGAATAATTCTATGCTTTCGAATATTTTCCATTGATTTACCGTAGCACGCATTGTTCATTAATTTATAAAAATTTGATTCAAATGTGGTCTTGGCGTGCTGCCGATGATGAGTATTCAATTGCATGTACGGTTGTAACCATGGTTTTTGGTCAAAGCAAATAATGCGGTGAATGGATTGCAGTTTCAAACCATGTTTCAAACATTGCATTAAATTTTCAATGTGTATGACGTACCGATTTTTTGAATTTAACGTCGCCAGCAACTTTTTATTGTTGGAACGTGAACTGGGAGGTTGTAATTTTTCAACACAAAATGGTAGATCAGAATGATCATTGTGTATCTCACAGGGATATAATAAGTCGACCTCTAGAACGTAGCCACGCGTGTCATTGCTCAACACATCTTTTAAATTAAAATTTGAAACTTCATCTGAAGTCAACCATCGAAAATTTTGATATGGAAGAGGTTTTTCCATAGCATATCCGTATAAATTGTTACAATCTAGGTAGGTGAGGTATGTTGTAGGTTGGTTTGGTTTGTATGTATCCATATATGGATTATTTGCTTTGGCGTGCTTTTGCACAAGCGAAACAAGACCACCACGTATTCCACGTTCAAAAAAGAGTAACATGTCGATGTCTGTTAATAGTTCCAGTTCTATTTCAGTCACCTTCAACATACAGTCCCAACTATATCCGGCAAGGGTGTAGTAATGGGCTGGATCTAGATTGTAGATTTCAAGACACAGTTTGCGAAAGTGTTCAAACACGTCTGTCAAAAGTAGTGTATCAATTTTGAGGTATAAATCAGCATACTCGCCCAAAGTTGATATCTTGAACACGTCCCATACTTTTTGGGCGTGTAAATAGTCTTCTTCAGAAATATGACTTTTTGTTAAGTCATTGTAAAATTTATCCTTTGAAGGGAGTGCAGTTTCCTGCAAACATGCCCAATTGTTTACATGATTATAGGGAAACACCCCTTTTCGAATGCATAATTCAAATTGTTCGTCACCAGTAAAGTTTTGACGTACAGAATTCAAATTGTTTGGGTGAAGCCCTTGAACCAGCGCATCCAATGATGATGCGAGGAATCTATACGAATCTAAAAATCGTATACTAATTCCATTTCGCCATTTTGTAAACGAAATAAAATTTTCATGATTTTGTGGAATTAAAGAAAACTTTTGGTTTTCAAGGTTAACAAATTCCTTAATAATTAGATGACTGTCATACCGAGACATGTTGTGCAAGAAACAAGAAATATAGCGTGCTCTTTTATAGGCCAAATTACATGCACTATGAGCCGCTCCTCTAAATTTGCCAGTGTACCGATTATGGTCTCTCACTGGCGTGTCACAAGTTGCTATTGGTTTTTGACAAATGTGGCAAGTGGTTGCTGTTGCAAAAGCCACCTCGTCTGCATCCAACATTTGAAGCGGAATTGGGTTTTCCAGGATATTGTACACCCGATCTGCCAAGGCGTCCAATTCATTTAAAAACCAAGCAGCAGCATTTGCATCGCGATAAGATTTGAAGTAAGAAAGCGAAGGGTCATATGAGCAAATCACGTTTAGAGCACAACTGAATGGCACATGTTGCTGTACTTGTTGAGTGTACGGGCGTGCTGGATCCGGGTTACATGTGTCAATGGGTGTGGTTAAACATTCAAAATCTGCATATACTGTAAATGGAAGCGGTTCTTGACGAGACACATTTTGAAATTTCATACTGGCTTTATCCTTTTCTGGGAATGTAATTTTTACAGCTGGTTGTGTAATGCAATCAATAGTATGGGCTGTCAACTTTTGATTGCTAGTAAAATATTGCAAACAGCGATCACATATATATACCCTATTTTTACTCTTTGTAATTTGCGAACGAACTAGTCTGGAAAGATCTTTGATATAACAATAATGGTTGCACAATTCCCCTTCAATGTACAATAAATTAAAATGCTTTTCTTTTTTTTCCTTTGTCACATAGAGTGGCCCAATAACTTTGTCCCCTTCAACTCCGTATACATTAATGGAGTAAAGCAGATTTTTAGATTCAAAACGAGAAATGGCGTTGAGGTCCATTGGGAATTCTATGTCTGCTAAATTTAGACTGATCATTAATTCCATACATTTCTGGTGATATTTGCCCATTCTGTGAACATTTTTACTTGCAGAACATAGCCCAGCAGCCTGGGACCAAATAAAGCAGAAAACATCATTATTATCCACATTGATAACTGCGTGACGGTTTTCCAACTGTTTAGGCAAATTAACATGAGATGAACCACTATTTATGGGATCAAAGGTGCATACATTAATTTTAAGATGATTGATAGCTTCCAGCGATTTGCCACTTTCCAATTCTTGAAACTCGGCAAAGCGCGTCATGAGCTTATTGACAATATTTTTACTATACCAACTGTGTATATTATCAGTGCGGTATAATTTAGTCATGTGTGTGTGTAAATAGATTGGCTGAATGATTTCGACACCTTGTTTCAAAATAGCAAAGTCACATAATAACTCAGCGTTAATCTTTAACGCTACATGTTCTCTTAAACAGTCTTGCATTTTATTTTGAAAAATGTTGTAGCTAGCGTTTAAAAATTCATTTGGGTCTAAAAATTTAGCATCATTATTAATTTTAAAGCTACATAACTTATTATTAAAACAACTATCCACGTTCTGCCAACTACGTTCTGGTGCTGACATCATGACACTTACAGTAATTACATTTACTACAAAAACAGCAAATCACTGAACAGTTTGCAGAGAATGAAAACAAACAAAGTTTATTGTCTCTGCAAATTCTGTTTTAACATTTACAAATTTTAAATTTTATTTGATTCTTCAATAAATTCTACCAAACATCTTTTGTTTTCTAGTCCCAAATATTTTAGGTAGATGGTTCCTTTGTTGAGGTCATTTACAGCTTCGTCGTTGAATTCCATGAACCTCGCAGGTAAGAAGACAGCGATATCTTCTAGTTCACAAACTATTCTTCCCCCATATTTCGTGTTTACCCTGCGAACAGCTGTCACCAAATAGGACTCGTTAACTGGCAGGTCCTGTAATCGTTTAGTCTCCAGACCTGTTGCTCTGCCAATGAGATTCGCAACTGTTATAGCAGACATATTGGTTCTGAAAGTTAATTATAAAGTGTTTAGGTAAACTATTAAAAAGGTTCAGGTACCCTCCACCTTTATTTATTAGCACATTAACTCAAACCCTGATCTATAGACTAAACCATCAAATGTGTATACAAAACTTATTTGCTAAGACGAGGAGTCTCGTAACAGTGCTTAGTCCCAGTAAATCAGTCGGATAGAGCGAGATAAGGTAATATCTCTTTTGACTGACGTCAAGCCTGGTAATGACTGTTAGTTGCAATAATAGTTTCATATATCCACTTGAGTAGTGTGTCCTGCATCCCCATCCAAACCTCTAGACTAAACCATCAAATGTGTATACAAAACTTATTTGCTAAGACGAGGAGTCTCGTAACAGTGCTTAGTCCCAGTAAATCAGTCGGATAGAGCGAGATAAGGTAATATCTCTTTTGACTGACGTCAAGCCTGGTAATGACTGTTAGTTGCAATAATAGTTTTATATACCCATTTGATATTATTATTATCCACTTGATAAATATTTAAGGTCAACTGTATAACCATCGACAGTTAGAGAAACTAAAAGTACTGTGTTCAATATTACCTGATAGAAGATCTTTGCAGCAAAGCGATGTGTATACTACCAACTCGTGGACTTCTCTGGCTAGCAACAATAATGTCACGGCTTATATACCCTTACAATCAGAGGCAACACACCGGTTTGTCCGCTTTCTCAGTAACTGGATGACCTCCATATTTAGTATAAATGAACCTGCTACTTTACAAAGAATTGTCATTCACTGCTGCTATGTCTGATCAGGAAAACACCCATCATGGCGATGAAGAAGAAGAATCCGCAAATTGGGATTCGTCTTTGGACATTTTCATGTAAGTAATATTCATTTTTTTTTTAATTGATACCAGGCTAAAAAAATTAAATCAAAGCCTAGAACGCTAACCAATTAACCATGGGACTGGAATATATTTTTAATTAAGACAATACAAACACCCAGTCCCCATGCCAGGGGAATTAATCACCAGAAAATACAATCCACACAACCCTCCCATAAATCTAACCCAGGACCCTCCAGTTCAGAGGCTAACAGCAGCCAAGAACAGTATAGTTGAGCCACACAGCTATACACATAGTTGTATCTTGTCTCGCAATAAGCAGTCAAGTTAATTATTACACTATTGTTTAAATGCAATGTCAAGCTTGGCTGGCACTATTGCTGTAAATGTTAATAGCGTTTGTCAAATTGTGGTCAAGTAGCTTTGAACACTTAGATAGGCGTTAAGGTTTTATAAACTTAGCCGGGTGTGACCTTTGTGTAATAACTTGTACTAGTCGAGAATGCAAATTGTATGCAAGTAGTACTTTCTTCAACACTTGTTCATATATATTAACTATAATAACAGCAGCTCCACTCACTAAAGCGCAGCGTTATGTCATAGGGCTCAAGTCGCCCACGGGTGTTAACTAGAAAGACATGCACTTGGCCTCTCCAGAGGTCGCACAATCATTATTCATTACCTACCATTAGTTTCATTACTCATTAATTCATCCTGCAAAACTTTTAATTTAATTTCATAGCTAGTTTTTTTTGTCGTGTGACCTCCTCAGAGGCCGAGTGCAGGTCTTTCTATTCGACGTCCGTGGGCGACCTGCGCGTCGGGATGGAATGGATGAAGATGAATGAAACTGGCCAACGATGTGGAAGGAATCGGCCGTGGTCTATCAGAAGGTACCGTCCCAGCATTTGCCTGGTGTTGAAAATGGGGAAACCACGGAAAACCATTTCAAGGACGGCCGACGGTGGGGCTCGAACCCACGCGTCTACCGAGTCAGCAGAGAGCTTGGTCCCATGACCTAATGCAGCGTTTCAGCCTTGTAATACTATCATATATACCTACATTTTATGTTACATAAGCACACATGTTGACGATTTTAAAAATACAGTGTATTGCATCCTACTTGGTATTCATACATTGTTTGGAACAAACAGCTTTCTTTTTCTCCCAGTCCGACTTAAGAAACATGACTAATTTATTGTAATTTAATGCAAATTGTATTACCGGTTAGAGACCTGTTAAATTTATTGCCGATGTCAAATATAATGGCTTTCATTATATTGCCAAGACATACTGCTTTAACAAAAATAAAAGTTAATAGCCTACATCATCAATCATGATACCAGTCTAATGTCAAAAGGGCTTTCAATATCTTAGAGTTGTGACAGTATCATTACTCATACATTAAAATTGTGTTGCGCTGTTATGTAAATTAGCATTAGTATACCAGCTTCTCACTCACTTCATGTGAGATCTGTGTAGGGTACCGCAAAAGTTGAATTGTTGTTGTTTGAGTCTTCAGTCTTTTGACTGGTTTGATGCAGCTCTCCATGTCTCTCTGTCCTGAGCTAATCTTTTCATCTCTACATAGCTCCAACACCCTACATCGGAGGCAATCTGTTTAACATATTCTATCCTTGGTCTACCCCTACAGTTCTTGTCCTCGACCCTTCCTTCCATAACTAAGCTTGCTATTCCTGGGTGTCTTAGTATGTGTCCTACCAACCTATCTCTTCTCTTCATTAGCAGTCACCGGAAACATCTCTCCTCTCCCACTCGTCTTAATACCTCTTTGTTTGTAACCCTATCTACCCATCTGATCTTCATCATTCTCCTGTAACACCACATTTCAAATGCTTCTATTCTCCTCTTTTCTGCTGCACCAATAGTCCAAGTTTCACTTCCATGTTGTTTGAGTCTTCAGTCTTTTGACTGGCTTGATGCAGCCCTCCATGTCTCCCTGTCCTGAGCTAATCGTTTCATCTCTACATAGCTCCAACACCCTACATCGGAGGCAATCTGTTTAACATATTCTAACCTTGGTCTACCCCTACAGTTCTTGTCCTCGACCCTTCCTTCCATAACTAAGCTTGCTATTCCTGGGTGTCTTAGTATGTGTCCTACCAACCTATCTCTTCTCTTCATTAGCAGTCACCGGAAACATCTCTCCTCTCCCACTCGTCTTAATACCTCTTTGTTTGTAACCCTATCGACCCATCTGATCTTCATCATTCTCCTGTAACACCACATTTCAAATGCTTCTATTCTCCTCTTTTCTACTGCACCAATAGTCCAAGTTTCACTTCCATGTTGTTTGAGTCTTCAGTCTTTTGACTGGCTTGATGCAGCTCTCCATGTCTCCCTGTCCTGAGCTAATCGTTTCATCTCTACATAGCTCCAACATCCCTACATCGGAGGCAATCTGTTTAACATATTCTGACCTTGGTCTACCCCTACAGTTCTTGTCCTCGACCCTTCCATCCATAACTAAGCTTGCTATTCCTGGGTGTCTTAGTATGTGTCCTACCAACCTATCTCTTCTCTTCATTAGCAGTCGCCAGAAACATCTCTCCTCTCCCACTCGTCTTAATACCTCTTTGTTTGTAACCCTATCTACCCATCTGATCTTCATCATTCTCCTGTAACACCACATTTCAAATGCTTCTATTCTCCTCTTTTCTACTGCACCAATAGTCCAAGTTTCACTTCCATAGAGCGCCACGCTCCAGACAAAGGCTTTCAAAAATGACTTCCTAATACCTAAATCTATATTCGATGTCAGCAGATTCCTTTTTTGTAGAAATGCTTTCTTTGTCTGAGCCAACCTACTTGCTTCGTCCATCACTGGTTATTCTGCTTCCTAAGTAACAGAAGTCTCCTACTTCCTTCAGCTTTTCACCTGTCAATTTGATCTCCATAGAGGTTTCTGATTTATTTCGGCTGCATTCCAGTATTTATGTTTTACATTTATTTATATTCATCATGTATTCTTTCCGTAAGACGGAGTCCATACCATTCAAAAACTCATTCAAATCCTCAGGCTTGTCGGCCAAGATGACAATGTCATCAGCAAATCTCAGAGTTGAAATTATTTCTCCTTGAACCTTCACTCCCACTTTAAATTTTTCTCTAATTTCCTTCATTGCTTGTTCAATGAAAAGATTGAAAAGTATGGGTGATAAGTTGCAGCCTTGCCTTACACTTTTCTGAATACCAGCTTCTCTCTCATGTCCTTCAACTCGAATGACTGCTGTCTGGTTTCTGTACAGATTGTATATCACCCTCCTATCCCTGTACTTTATTCCAATTGATTTCAAAATGTCAAACAATTTAGTCCAATCAACTTTATCAAAAGCATTTTCTAAATCTACAAAAGCCATGAACGTTCTCTTATCTTTCCTTATTCTACCTTCTAAAATCAGCCTAAGACTTAGTACAGCTTCCCTTGTTCCTACATTTCTCCTGAAACCAAACTGATCTTCACCCAACTCTGTTTCTATTTGGCTTTCAATCCTCTTGTAAATCATTCTGGACAGGATCTTTGAAGCATGAGTAATCAAGAAGGTTGAATTAAGGATAACAAAATTAACAGTATTATTCTCTTCTTGCAAAACATTTTTTAAACTCAGCTTCCAAAAGCTTACATATAGCAGAACGCGGATTTTACAAGTACAGAGGTGACAGCCGAGTTCAGCATTGCTTCCACTTACTTGTGTCAAGCTCCTCTCTGTCTTCTTTCCTGTCAACCTCGCTTGGTCAACTCTTGTTCTCTTCCAACTCCAACAGTATTAGAGTATCCAAGGCCCTTGCCACATCTTTTCTGATTCCCTCCTTCTGCAAGAGGCCAGTCTTCTTTTCCCATTATTTCCTACCTTCTGCCTGTCATTTAATCATTGATGCAGAGAAGTGCAAGGAGTATGCCTCCATAACTTAGGAGGTTTTCTTCTGTGTACTTTAATTTTCCCTGACACAAACATCAAGACAGTTTATATCCTCGCCGCTAGATTGGGTATTCTAATGACATTGATAGACATTTTTTCTATTTTATAGTTTTTCGAATGACCGCGTCATGGCGGAATTTTTCGTGCAGATGATGTTGATGATGGAGGCCGAGAATGACACGGAGGAGGACGATGATAGTGAAGAGGAAGGAGAAGAAACTAACGAAAAAAATAATTAAATAAGTAATTGTAAGAAAACAATATTAATAAAAAATATTCTTGTTTTGATTGATTTATTTGTCTATCATTCCCACTTTTATTTTTTTATATGAAGCTGAGCGAGCCAACATGTCAGGTGTCAATCTCAGAAATTCACTCCTGTGACATCACACATCGGTTGACCGTTCAAATCAGATTATTCATTCTAACACCCATCCATGTCCATTAAACATCTAGCACGCCTTCCATATCCTCAGCTCCATAACACATAAATTCAAATCTCCCAAGTCAGCATAAATAAAAAAATCCTTCGGCTGCACTAGGTCTCTGTGATTATGCCTCCATGGCTTAGGGAGAAGCATGCCAACCTCTCACTGCTAGGTCTGTGTTTCAAATCCCAGTTACTCCATGTAAAATCTGTGCTGGACAAAACAGAAGCAGACTGGTTTTTCTCCGGGTACTCTGGTTTTCCTGACTAACTTTCATTCCACCAACACTCTCCACCATCATTTAATTTTATCAGTCATTTATTCAATCGCTGACTCAGAGGAGTGCGATAGGCTTCGACAGTCGGCACAGTTCATATCTTCACAACTAGATGGAATATTCCAATGTCATCAATAGACATTACACCATCTTGTTTTTATTTCATGTCGAGCTGGCTGAACCGACATGCCATGCGTTTTTGTATCCCCCACCCATTAACAATTTGTTTACCGTTAAGTATTAGAAAAAAAACAATCCCATCCATGACCTACACTACATTCTGCCTGTGACGTCCCAACCTCCATTCACAGTTCCATCTTCATTCACGTTTGTTTACCCGCCAACCTAGCACGTCAGGGTTCAAAACCACCATCCATCTCCATTCATGTTTCCCATTAAAACACTCTCATCCATGACCTGTGCTACATTCCGTAATCTGCTGTGACGTCGCAACCTCCATTCACGGTGCCATCTTCATTCACGTTTATTTACCCGCAAACCTAGCACGCCAGGGTTCAACAACCACCATCCACCACCATTCATGTTTTCCATTCAAAACACTCCCGTCCATGACCTACCCCACATCCCGTAATATACTATGACGTCACACACACACGCCAGTTGACCGTTCAAATCTGACGATTCATTCACCGACAAAGATTCGGAAACCTTCGGCAACACTCGGATCTCATCGGGCATAAGGCAAAGCTATATAGCCCAGGATAATATCAGAGAAGGCGCTCAGTCCAAGAGAGAGACTGGGTCGAGGAGGGTCTCGTGCAGAGCCTCTTCCATCCTTCCCCCCTCGTCCCCCACCCCACCCTTCCCTCCCCCTCCCCCCCCTCCCCCACCCTCCCCCCTCCCCCCACCCCTCCCCTCCACCCACACCCCCTCAAACCGGTTCCTGGACCCTCCAAGGTTTGTTTACCTTCCGGGGTCCCGGCGACCTTGGGGGTCAATGACCTACCTCAAGGTCATTGACCATGACCTACCTCAAGGTCATTGACCTTGCCACGCCCCCCTCATTTGCATAAATAACGGTATTTGAGTCAACCCCCCCCCCCCCCCCAGCCTCTCTACTGCCGCCGTCTTGAGGTTATGTGAACAATTGGACTAAATTAGATGCCAGTGAATTACAATATGTATAATTATTTACTGTGCCACTTTTAACTGCGCTCAGAGAGGTAAATCACAAGAAAAGTCTATTAAAATATTTCAAATTCGCTTGCCCGCCATGTTCATTTTTTACTTTGCAGGTTTATGAAAATTACATAGATAAACTTGTACTAGTGTCCTTTATTAGCGTACAAAATTTCAGGGTAATATCTGTAATAGTTTCGGAGATATGAAATGCCAGTGAAATATTTCGCACAGTCGCCATTGTGAGGTTATGTAAACAGTTGAACTAAATTAGACGCCAGTGCATTACAATGTGTATAAACATTTGCTGTACCAAGTTTCATTACTTTTGGATGGTTAAATCAAGAGAAAATTCTATTTAAAAGTCTCAACTTCGCTTGGCCGCCATGTTGGTTTTGTAGTTACCAGGTTTTTGAAAGTCTCATAGGCGAACTTCTAGTAGTCCCCTTTATCACCGTGCACAATTTCAGGGTGATATCCATAATAGTTTCGGAGATACTGAATGCTGGTGAGAAATTTCGCACAGCTTCCATGTTGGATTGGTGAGACACAATCAAATTTTAATGGCACGGTCGAGGTCACCCAGAATGGTGCTTTGAACTTACCGAGTTTCATTGAAATCGCTCCAGCCGTTTAGAAGTTATTAGGGATGCACACACACATCACACGCGCACACACAGACAGACGGACAAAAGGTGATCTCATAAGCCTATTTTTTTATGAAAATAGGCTAAAAAAATAAGATCGTCTACATGAAAAGCAGGGAAGGCAAATAAACATAGAGACTTCATTAAATTAACGTAAACGAAGGCGAAAGGATTTGGGTTCACAGGAACGACATCACACCATCATCAGAAAGAAAAATAAGTAAATAAAAGGAGGCACATAAAAAAGGCAGAATGCGAAACAGATATTTAAAATGACTTCTCATTAGATACATTTAGTGATTGAATCGTACTTACTTAGTTGCTCAGGAGCGTGGGTGAGAGCCCGCTGGATACAAGCGTCCGTCTCACATGACGGTAAGAATTGGAAGAACGAAGCCTTCCTTGACAGAGCGTAGAAATGCGCCCATAAACATGAGTCGTAATACGACCAACATCCCCTCTCTGTATACATGGAGAGTGGGGGTCCAGTGGCAAAAGCAAGGATGACAAAAGTTATGCTTTTGGCCATGAGTAAAATTTACGTACATAGAAGGGTGACATGTTTCACCATAAGTTGAAATGTTACAGGGAAAATACAATGTTTGAGCGCATTAAGAGTGACTGAGAAACGTATGTCACAATAATATGACATAAAGGAATGATAATAATAATAATAATAGTAACAATAATAAAAATAATATGAAAAAAATAATCAACCAGATAAAAATGGTTCAGTATCAAATCTTGGGATCTTCTTGCTCTTCACTGGCATACCATTGGTCTTTCTTGGCGGCTTCAGGTTTGTCATAACCAGCGATAGGTAGTGTTAAGAGTCGATGTTGGCTCCCCTTAGGACCTTAACATTCGTGATGTCAGAGTTGTGTTGTCTGTCTATTGCAATGTGGTCAATCTGGAACTCACCGAAGATGCTGTTTGGTCTGGGCCACGTCATGGCCTTGCTGGATAGATGTTTGAAGGCCGTGGACATCAAGAGTTGTCCATACTTTGTGCACACGCTGATTAAACGTTCCCCATTATTGTTGGTTCTTTTATGAGCAGGTTATCGTCCTTCAATTTTCCGTAATTTATGTTCTTTCCCAATTTGGGCGTTGAAATCTCCTAGCAGTATATACGTGTGGTGATGCGGCATCTCATTTAGGGTTTCTTCAAGGGTATCCCATTACTGGTCTCTGTTCTCTGGGTTTTTCCTGTTCGAGTCGTTCGTAGGAGCATGGAAGTCAACCAGGGGGTATCCCCCATTATTGCATTTGATGGCTAGTACTGAGGTCCTGTCGTTAGGTGAAAAGAAGCCAGGAACACTTTTAATCCAACTGTGGTGAACTGCGAAACCAGTCTTTTGAATATTATTTCCGGCTTGTGGGGAGGTACACCTTTCGCATGACAATTTCTTCTGAGTTAACAAAATGTGTGTCTCATAAACTATATGTTACAAATATATAACCCTTTTCAGGATTATCAAACACAGTTCACTCATTATTATGCACAAAACACATTTTATAATATGAATGTAGTCATGCATTATTATACCATCAACCTTTTAATTCTTTTTTTACAGTTGGACATCGTTTACATGATAAGTACCCCACAATTTAAAATATTTACATGAAAGTCCTTTTGGGCTGTTGGTCACATTGACGTCTACTACATACACCAAAATAATTGATACAAATATTCAGGATTACTTTTTCATTTTCTGAATCTAAATGTTTATTGTTTTTTTTACATTTTAGGGTTAAAAATATTCTCTTAAATGGGAAGTATGCTTCATACACAAAATGTTTTGGCGTATGATGTTCATGTTAGTACAATACACAATCATGAAAAATATCATTGAGGTATCTTGCATAGTCTTTGAGTTATCATGTAAACGCTGTGTGAAAATAAAGTTTTCGGGAAACAATCTTCAAACTTTCCAAAGGGTAGAATTTAAAGAGACAACTTAAGCGCAAGCATCTAACATTTAGGGGCATATCTCGGTAAGTTTTCAAGATATTTGAATTTTGTTTTCACCAAATGATGAATACAAGATTAGTCTTTCAAATAACGTATTAATAAAAGTTAACATTTTTTGAACCTGAATGGTGTGCCTCCCCCCTTTAAATGTATTTTGAAAGAAATGCTAAAAACGCTTGTTTTTTTAAGGGAACTTAATAAAAATAAATTTTGATTGATTTTTTTTATTCATTATCTTAATTTTTGGTTAGCAGATTTTTGAACTCCTAAAATTGCAAGAAGATATTTTGATTTGACCCTGTATGGATCGACACTAGCGGTCTTTTTCATAGATTTAGGCCACAAAGGATGTGGTCTTACTGTTGGTGTGCATGACTTGCCAGTCAAAACGGAAGTAGATATTTCGATTTTTATTTGACCCTGTATGGGTCAACACTAGCACTTGAAGTGATAGATATACTGAACTACATACGACAAAATATTTGGCCTTACTCTTGATCTCCATGACTTGTCAGTTCAGTGTGTGTTATCACGCCGCCAACACGTAAGAGGCGTTTGGTTAAAACACAAAATATTCAAAAGTGGAATAATAAAATTAAAAAGCAGAAAGTAATAGGACTCAGCGACGAACTTGGAACGGGTCGGCAACGAGATGAAGACGTTGTAATTGATAAACGATCAACAACTACAAATCAAATTACTTCAAAGAAACGCAAACATCGCCAACAGAAGACGAAGACAGACGATACACTTATCGTTTCGCTCAAACAATGCACAATCATCAGGTGTTAGACCACTTTCTTTGTAGTATGTAGTTCACTAAATCTATCACTACGAGCACTAGGGTTTACCCATACATGGTCAATTGGGACAAACATCTTCCACTATTTCTCCTGACCTGCCGCGCCGCCGTGCATGAAGCCACCGGGTGCACACCAGCCCGGGCCATGTTTGGGAGGGAGCTCCGTCTACCTGTCGATCATGCCTTCGGCCGACCTGGGAATGATCCGATCCCGGTAAGCCAGTACTGTCAAGAACTGGTCGACGAACTGGAGGACGTGCACGCGTTCACGAGGAGAAAACTGCGGATCGAGACCGACCGAATGAAGACCCGATACGACCAGCAGACGGATGCTGGCGGATTCCACGAGGACGACCTGGTCTGGCTCTTCAACCCAAACTGCAGAAGTCCTGGGAGGGCCCGTACCGAGTCGTGAAACGATCAACGATATCGTCTACAGGATCCAGCGGAGCCCGAGGGCGAAGATGAAGATCGTGCATCGAGATCGCCTGGCAGCCTACGGAGGGACACAGACGGACCAATGATTGATCGGGACGATCAGCCTTTTTAGGAAGGGGGTGGTGTTACGGCTGTGAGTTTGTGTCATCGCTCGCCGCATGAGTCACAACTGCCCCAGGGCTGGGCTGTGCCCTGCCTCGTGTATTGCGTGCGCCTTATGCAACAGGGCTACTAGGACAAAGGGAGGTGTTATAAGTGCCAGAAATTCGGGTTCATGTTATCCCGAAGCTCGAGCCCTCAAATCTGCAGAACATGCGGTAAGGTACCACACGAAGCGGAAGAGTGCACCACACCATATCAGTGCACTAATTGCCCTGGATTTCATTCTCCTCGGGACAGGAACTGCCCTGTCTTCCTGAGTGAGAAGAAAATTCAGCAGATCAAAACCCTAGATGGTCTCACCTACCAGGAGTCTCACAAGAAGTACCATACCACGATTTTGCCTTCTCCAAAGATTGATTATAGAGCTATAATAGCAAATTTGGTCCCGGCTACCTCATCTTTTGTCTCAGCTGTGAAATCTTCCAATGTACCACCGCCATCTACATCTCTATCTACACACCAGAATCGGAAGGAGAGCCCGAAGGTGACTTACACCCCACCTTCCCAAAGAAGGCTTTGCGAGCGAAGGCTGCTCCCCCCGCACAGCAGGGGAGGAAGTTGAAGACTTACTCTCTTCCCAAACAGTCGGCGAAAGCCGCGCCAAAGCCGGCGGAGGCGGCATCGTCGATCAGGGTCAGGAATTCGTCTCCTGACCCGTCTAAATATCTTAGAGAGGCGGGGAAGAAGGGAGCCCGCACTACGCATCCGCCCCACCAGCTGCGAATGCTTCTGCACCTGGGGACGATTTGGTCCCCAGATCTGCGCACTCCCCACGGAGATCCCGCCGCTGCCGAACTGCGTCTAGGAAATCTTCCGCTGAGTCGATTCACTCCACGACCTCGCCTGAGGACATGGAGATTATGATCGACGTAGTGGATGATGATCCTCCAGAGGTTAAGTTGTAGCTTGCTGCTCCAACTTATTCCCTAGTTCACACTATGGCACTCTTACAGTGGAATTATAACAGTTATGACAGGCATTTGACAGAGCTCCGTCAGCTCATTGCACAATACGCAGCGAGTCTAGTCTGCCTACAGGAAACAAACCTCAGACCTGATCACGAGACTGTTCTCAGAGGTTTCCGACTATACTCTAAAGAGCGACAAGACGCCGCCCGGGCTTCCGCAGGCGTTTGTACCTTCGTTCGCTCTGACAGCTATAGTGAAGAGTTTCCACTCGCCACTCCTCTGGAAGCTATTGCAGTTCGCGTGTCCTTGCCTGCTATGACAACTAATTGTAACATGTACCTTCCACTGAACCAGCCACTTGATATTAATGATGTCTCTGATCTTGTTGATCAACTTCCAGTCCCTTACCTAATCGTGGGTGATTTCAACTCACATCACCCCCAATGGGGATCACCATCTTCCTGCCCCAGAGGAAGGGACGTGGAGGGCTTGATTCAAGGGTTGGATATATCTCTATTAAATACAGGGGAAGCTACACATTTTAGCTTAGCGCACGGCACGTACTCACACATTGACTTGAGTGTGTGTAGCCGTGCACTGGTCCCCCTATTTGGTTGGTATGTACACGACGACCTCTGTGACAGTGACCATTTCCCAATCGTTCTGACACTTCTGAACCAGAAGCCCGTGGAGTTTCCCAGTCGTTGAGTACTTAAGCGGGCAAATTGGCCCTCGTTTCAAGAACGAGCTGTGTTCGTTGATCTTGGTTGCCGGAGCGTCGATGACGAAGTACAGCACATCACCGATGTGCTTCTTGCTGCCGCCGAAAAGTCCATTCCATCCTTTTCTGGGACTCCTCGCCGCAAACTCGTCCCTTGGTGTACAGAGGATATTGCAGCGGCAATAAGAGACCGTCGTCGAGCTCATAAGCACTACCGTCGGCGTCCAACCATGGCCAATTTGGTGGCGTTTAAGAAATTTCGTGCCAAGGCACGGTTTCAGGGTTGACACGCGGCCGGGAAAATCGGAAAAAGTCAGGGATTTTTGTTGCGGTCAGGGAAAACCGGGAAAAGTCAGGGAATTTTGTAAAAAAATGAGGGAAAGAAGAAAAAATAAAGAAAAAAATAATTATTACGGTTTGACAGTTATTTTTTGGTTGGTATACCAGGGTGTCTACCGGTTGCGAAGGTAACGAAAAAGTAGCTAATTTTACAAACGGGTAACGAAAGTAACGAAAAGTAGCTAATTTTTATGTCTAGATAGTTGGAGGAAACGAAAATTCGCTGAGGTCGGTTTAAATTATTTAAACCCGCGCCTCTAGGCTCACAGATTGTGATGACGCGAGTTTCACGCAAGCGGCGCCGATTACGTCGGCTTCCCCGTGCACGACCTCAAGGAAATTCATACTGAGGATACATTAAGTCGTACTGTATACATCGGTTCAACGTATATTGTTGGCATCAAGAACAGAGTTTAATTTTGTGTGAAATGTTTTTCTGTATTATTCGGACACCTGACTTTTTGCGAGACGTTTATTCGCGATAACTTCCAAAACTCAACAGAAACCTCTCATTTCTGATATTGACCTCTACATTTGGATATCTCAAATTGATGTCCAGAAATAATGCGATATAAGTTATTGTCGCGATCTTGCGAAATGATATCGTTTCGAAAAAATCGCAAAAATGCTCCGAAATACATAGACGACGGTGAAAATGAAAATCCACAGCCTACTTCCAGTCTCCGACCGGGTCAGGAATGGAATGAATGAAGCCCCCATCTAGCGGCGAGGATATGAACTGTGCCGGATGACGAGGCCTGACGCACTCCTCTGGGGCAATGATAAATGAATGACAGATGAAATGAAATGATAGTGGAGAGTATTGCTGGACGACGGTATATTTTAAAAATCTAACCGTCTCGTAAATTTGTAACATCCAGTTTGGTTAATTCGAAACTCCGTTATATGTCTTTTTTCCCTTCGAACTTTGGTTCTATTGTATATATAATCTAACCGGTTATCTCGAAAACTTGTATAATTTGAATTCCTCTTGTGTTATTCGTGCAATCCTCTCTGAATAATTCGTAATATCCGATACATACTTCGAACGTTCATCCTCCAAAATACGGCCTCAACACGGCCGGCTGGCCGCACGACTTTCCTGCGGGAATCTCGTCAAACGGACCGAAATCAACGGCAGTTGCGTAAGTCATAAAACCCGTGCCCGGTCGCGAACTAGTGTCCACGAGGACTGCGGGAATCCTGTCAAAGGTGGTTGGGCACCCATCACGAAACATTCCGAACCCTACTCCCCACTTTTCCCGTTACCGTATACTGAAAAGTGTACGGGGAGCGAAAACTGCATCAACCCACTTAGAAATAACAGACTAAGTAGCATCGCGATACTCATTTCTCCTCGTGATCCACCGTGAACTTCCATCCACAGCATAGGGACAGCGGGAATCACGGCGCCGACCTTACAACATGTCCATAACTGCTTGTGAATTTTAACCATGCCCCAGCTCGAACTTGCCTCTGCCATTCTGCCAGGACAGTTAGGCAGGCAATCGTGGAACGGCCGGATGCGGAGCAGGTTGCATATTATCGCGTTCTCAGTGTCCACCCGCGAGGACAACGTGAATCTCGTAAAACTACCGAAAGCGGCAGCGATTGCGATACATCGCGATATTTCTCCATGTTCGATCGTGAAAACTACAAATCGCGTCAAACGGCTGATACCAGCACCGATCGTGTAACGTCTCGATATTTCTCCGTTCTTGACTGCGAAGACATGATTCGGTGACGATCACGAACGTCGCATATATTTCGAGATCTTCCGCGGGGACAAAGGATATCTCCCCAAACGGCCAAGATCAGAGCAACTTCTTGGTAATCATAACTTCTTGTACACAAGACGGCACATTAACTGAAAAACTCATTTGATATTAAATATCTAATGTTAGAATTAAATGTATCAGTTGACAGTTTCTAGACACGTTTATTGTGATTGACTAAAAAGTAAGAATTGGTGATTGATTGCTTTCTTTAGTTATTTTTTTAAATTGATGTTAGCAAATTAACATCTATTGTAAAAATAATGTGTTCCTGTTCTTATCGTAATAAAAGTTATTTATTACAGTAAGGAAATGTTTGTTGTTGTTATTTGTTTTTATACTTTTAAAGAAACGCGTTAACTTATCTACAGAGAGCTACATATAAGTCCGGTTTATATAATGAAACATTGCTCTGATATTTTTAATCACTATTATTTTCATCTACTACAACATTTCTCCTCGGGTCTAAGAATAGCCTTGCACAAATAATAGTCTAAAGTCAGTTTTTCTACCTTAATCTTAATCGATCATAAAGAAGAACGTTTCCTAAAGGTAAATGCACTTTAGCTAGGTTTGGAAAACCTATGGAAAAGTGCAGTAAATGTCGTCTCTGTGGTCAATGAATTTTCTATACTTTGCTCTGGAAAATTGGGAAAGTCAAGGAAATAAACGACTCTGCGGTCAGGGAATTTCTTAAATGTTGGTCTGGAAAAGTCAGGGAAATTTAAAATCCTGATAGCGTACCAACCCTGGGTTTCTTATCCACCAGAGTAAGAAAGAATCATGGGAACGGTATGTGTCGTCTATCACGGCACATACCCCCTCCTCTCAAGTTTGGACTAAACTACGACGCATTTCGGGCATTCAGACATCTTCTACTGTACCGGGAATTGTCATTGATGATGAATTGGTTACAGATCCTTACTGCGTTGCAAACCATCTCGCATCTTATTTTGCGGATATATCCGGTACCGATAACTATGATCCTGCCTTTGTGGCCCTGAAGCACGAGGCAGAACGTTTCCAGCTCAGTTTTGCTTCCCACGCTTCGGAGGAGTACAACGTGCCCTTTACGGAGTGCGAACTCCGCGGAGCGCTGGCGCTCTGCAGGGACACGTCTCCCGGCCCGGATAATATTCACAACCAGATGCTTAAACGCCTTAACGATGAGAGCATTCATTATTTGCTCAAGGTGTTTAATTGTATCTGGTTGGAAGGTGTGTTTCCAGCGCAATGGCAGGAAGGTATCATTATACCTATCCTGAAGCCCGACAGGGATCCCAATTTGACATGGAGTTACAGACCTATTTGTCTCACAAACGGTCTGAGCAAGCTCTTGGAGAGGATGGTCAATCGGCGCCTGGCGTGAGTCCTGGAGAAACGAGGACTCCTGTCTGAATACCAGTGTGGTTTCAGGGCGTCTCGGTGTACCAACGACCATCTGGTACGCCTGGAGACCGCCATACAGGACGCTTTTCTCCGGAGACAGCACCTAGTCGCTGTTTTCTTTGACCTCGAGAAGGCCTGTGACACCACTTGGCGTTACGGCAGCCTCTCTACCCTGCATCAATGGATATTCCGAGGTAACTTGCCGGTTTTTATTGCGAATTTTCTGTCCCTTTGCCTATTCCGTGTCCGAATAAGGGGGACATATTCGCAATATCATATACAGGAAAACGGAGTCCCACAGGGATCAGTGCTTAGCGTAACATTATTTGAGATTGCTTTAAACGGTATAGTCGCTGCTGCTGGTCCAGCAGTGGTACCGTCGCTATATGTAGACTACTTCGCTCTACATTATAGTGCGCAAAATATGGCGGTCGCTGAACGACAGCTACAACAAGCTATTCGGAGAGTGGAACGCTGGACACTAGAGCATGGTTTTCGGTTCTCAACCGCTAACGAAGAAATCATATCGAAGATGGGTCTGCCGGCAGCTTAAATAGCAGACAGAACAAGCTTCTCTAAAAATCGATGTCCGGCCATTGGAGAGCCCAAACCACGTTAGCAGGAAGAAGCGCGGTGAGTGGCTGGAGAGAGGCTACGTCATGGAGATGGCCAATGAGAGCGTAGCTTACTGAGACCAGCAGGACAGGCCGTAATGCCACGAGGTATGAGTATAATGACCTATGAACACTTGGAAAAATGTTTTAAAGGCGAGATATATACTGTAACACAACAGGTGAGTACGAAAATAATTTTAAAAATGTTTAAATTAAACAGGAAGGTGAAATAAAGAATTAATTGTCACGAACACATGGTGACGAAAAATGAGGTTATGAAATCAAATTCTGGTCTGACTTTTGACATAACCAAAACCTACAAAATTAACACGTTAATCATTCGCAAATGCGAACATCCACGATTCCTAATTGTCTAGGGGATATGTTTAATGTAGTCGATGACATCACAGATTATATATGGACGTTCTTGTTCATTCGTTTGATATAGTGCCTCAAATTACCACTATAAACTGTGCTGTTTTTTGGTATGAGGTCACATGTTGTCACTTGCAGATGCAGTCATATGTGATGAATTACAACGGCCTGTGATGTTTGATCATGACTCCTGTACCGTATGATTATGAATTACTTTTAGTTGTTAAGGCGATGCTGCCAACTTCACCTCGCTCCCCGAAAGCCAATATCCAGGATGAATCTGTTAATCACTGTCTGAATGGAATCATTGGTCGCTACTGGGTTAGACCATTAGAGACTGTACTATGTCAGTTTTTCGAATCATTGGAAACGTTTATGCATGTTCTGGTCCAGCACTGTGATGTTCTGCAAATGATCTCGGTAATCCACAGAAGCAAGGGAGATTAAAATCTCGACATCCTTCATGGCAACTAGGCAAGATGCTTGTTGAATCTAAGTTCAATATGGACGAAACTTGGCGAGAGGAATGGACTACATCTAACCCTGATAAGCTAGGATTGATCACCGACCCCTGCAGGAAACCTCCTGGTTTCCATCTTCCAAGAAGGATATGGACGTCACTTAACAGAGTGCAGACCGGTCACGGAAGATGTAACTTTTGGCTCCACAAATGGGGGATAATTTCTAGTCCTCAGTGCGATTGTGGCGATTCAGTGCAGACAATCCATTTTGTAAATATTGTCAATTCAAATTACAGTACAGTAGGTATGTAGTGAGTTTTAGTTGTAAGTTTGAAGTTAATTTGTTTATTAGATATATGTCATTGTTCTATTAGACTGTGGTGTGTGAGGGTGCATGTGAGTGGGCCTGGTGACAGACTGTTTTAGTGGTAGTATTTGTTTGTTGGTGAAACTTTAGTATTTTTCGTTAGTAGAATTTTGGTATTTAATTGTTAGTAGAAGGTTAGTATTTTGTAGTAGAATTGCTCTTTACTTATTCTGAAAGGGAGTAGCAGCCTTTCAGAATAAATCAATTCTTTACTAGTCTAATAGACGGTTAAGATATTGATAATATAAGCCAACTAATGGCTACACTGCGTTCTGCTGCACGGCTGAAAGCAACGGGAAATTACAGCCGTAATGCTATTGCCGAGGATATGCACCTCTCTATGCATAATTACATGTGATGATGGCCTCCTCCCTTGTAAAATTTCAATCCGGAGGTAAACTAGTCCTCCGTTCGGATCTCCGGGTGGGGACTACTCCAGAGGGGATTAACATCACAGAAGTGACAAAGAGGAAATCGTGACAGTCTACGGATCGGAGCGTGGAATGTTAGAAGTCTGCTAGGAAGTGGAAAGTTAGAAAACATAGAAAGGGAAATGGATAGGTTGAGGTTGGATTTGGTTGGGATTAGTGAAATGCGCTGGATGGAAGAGCAGGACTTTTGGTGAGGAGACTATAGGGTCATTAGCACTAAATCAAATAATGGCCAAGCAGGGGTTGGTCTCATATTGACTAGGAGACTTGGACAGCGGGTGGAATATTATGAGCAATACAGTGAACGGATTATTGTAGCAAAAATCAATACTAAACCTACGTGCACCACAGTGGTACAAGTCTATATGCCAACCAGTCAAGCTGATGATGAGGATGTTGAAAAGGTCTACGAAGAAATAGATGACATTCTGAGGTATATCAAAGGTGATGAAAATGTTATAGTAATGGGAGATTGGAATGCTGTGGTAGGAAAAGGGAGAGAAGGGAAGATAGTAGGAGATTTCGGATTAGGTGAAAGGAATGATCGAGGAGCAGGCTGATGGAATTCTGCACCGAACATGAGTTGGTCATAGCTAACACCTTATTCAATAACCACAATAGAAGAATATACACATGGATGAGACCAGGAGATACAGGGCGTTACCAAATCGACTTCATTATGGTCAAGCAGAGGTTTCGAAACCAGATTTTGGATTGTAAAACATATCCAGGTGCTGACATAAACTCTGACCACATTCTGGTTGTAATGAAATGCAGATTAAAGTTGAAGAAACTGAAGAAAAGTCAAAAGCCAAAAAGGTGGGCAATAGACAGACTGAAAGTAAAGGATGTAAACGAAAGATTCAAGAAGAGTATAAAGGAAGGACTAATCAAAACCCCTAAACAAACTTCAATTGCAGACGAATGGGCACTTTTGAAGAATTAAATAACAAAATCCGCAGAAGAAAACATTGGTAGGAAAGAAAGAATAGGTAGAAAACCATGGATCACTCAGGATATACTATAATTGATGGATGAAAGGCGGAAACACAAGAATGTAAGAGATGAAAAGGGGAAAGCAGAATACAGACGTCTGAGAAATGAGGTTAACAAGAAGTGCAAGGAAGCGAAAGAAGAATGGTTGAAAGAGAAATGTGCAGGTATAGAAAATTGTCTGAAATTAGGAAAAGTAGACACAGCTTATCGAAGGATTAAGAATACTTTTGGGGAAAAGAAGACTAAGTGCTGTAATATTAAGGACACAAATGGAAAGCCTCTAACAGATAGGGAAGAAAAGGCTGAGAGATGGAACGCTTACATAGAGTGCTTGTATAAGGGAAAGGAGATTCAGAATCATGTAAAGGAAAGGGAGGAGGAAATTGATGAGGATGAAAAAGGAGATTTAATATTGAGATCAGAATTTGACAGAGCATTAGAGGACTTAGGCAGGAACAAAGCACCAGGCATAGATGATATACCGATTGAGTTGCTACGCTGCATAGGAGATGAAGGTCTGATCAGGTTATTTCACTTGGTGTGTAGGATTTATGAGACAGGTGGGGTACCCCCTGATTTCAAGAAGAATGTTATCATCCCTATACCAAAGAAAGTGGGAGCTGACAGATGTGAAGATTACCGTACAATCAGCTTGATTACTCATGCTTCAAAGATCCTGTCTAGAATAATTTACAAGAGGATAGAAAGCCAGATAGAAACGGAGTTGGGTGAAGATCAGTTTGGTTTCAGGAGAAATGTAGGAACAAGGGAAGCTGTACTAAGTCTTAGGCTGATTTTGGAAGGTAGAATAAGGAAAGATAAGCGAACGTTCATGGCATTTGTAGACTTAGAAAAGGCTTTTGATAACGTTGATTGGACTAAATTGTTTGACATTTTGAAATCTATTGGAATAAAGTACAGGGATAGGAGGGTGATATACAATCTATACAGAAACCAGACAGCAGTCATTCGAGCTGAAGGACATGAGAGAGAAGCTGGTATTCAGAAAGGTGTAAGGCAAGGCTGCAACTTATCACCCATACTTTTCAATCTTTACATTGAACAAGCAATGAAGGAAATTGGAGAAAAATTTAAAGTGGGAGTGAATATTCAAGGAGAAATAATTTCAATTCTGAGATTTGCTGATGACATCGTCATCTTGGCCGACAAGCCTGAGGATTTGAATGAGTTTTTGAATGGTATGGATTCCGTCTTACGGAAGGAACTCATGATGAAAATTAATAAATGTAAAACAAAAATACTGGAATGCAGCCGAAATAAATCAGAATCCTCTATGGAGATCAAATTGGCAGGTGAAAAGCTGAAGGAAGTAGGAGACTTCTGTTACTTAGGAAGCAGAATAACCAGTGTTGGACAAAGCAAAGAGGATATAAAAAGTAGGTTGGCTCAGGCAAGGAAAGCATTTCTACAAAAAAGGAAACTGTTGACATCGAATATAGATTTAGGTATTAGGAAGTCATTTTTGAAAGCCTTTGTCTGGAACGTAGCGCTCTATGGAAGTGAAACTTGGACTATTGGTGCAGCAGAAAAGAGGAGAATTGAAGCATTTGAAATGTGGTGTTACGGGAGAATGATGAAGATCAGATGGGTGGATAGGGTTACACACGAAGAGGTATTAAGGCGAGTGGGAGAGGAGAGATGTTTCTTGCGATTGCTAATGAAGAGAAGAGATAGGTTGGTAGGACACATACTAAGACACCCAGGAATAGCAAGCTTTGTTATGGAAGGAAGGGTCGAGGACAAGAACTGTAGGGGTAGACCAAGGTTAGAATATGTTAAACAGATTGCCTCGGATGTAGGGTGTGGTAGCTATGTAGAGATGAAACGATTAGCTCAGGATAGGGAGGTATGGAGAGCTGCATCAAACCAGTCAAAAGACTGAAGACTCAAACAACAACAACAACGGTCAAATCAAAGTCGAAATATCTACTTCCGTTTTGACTGAGAAGTCATGTACACCAAGAGATAGACCACTTCGTTTGTCGTAAGTAGTTCACTAAATTGATCCAAAATTAAGCAATTTTACCCTTTTTTTAATGTCCTAAAATCTTAATTCCCAAGTCATGTTTCCAACAGTAAGTTCCTAGCCTGAAGGTCTAGAGCTGAGGTAGTAACCCATATTCATGTGCATCATAGAACATTATTGACACATGGAATGTTGATCACATTTTAGTATATCATATTTGCAAGAGTCGCCTCCGTTGTGTAGTGGTCAGCGAGCTTAGCTGCCATCCCGGAGGTCCCAGATTCAATTCCCGGCTCTGCCTCGAAATTTGAAAAGTGGTATGAGGACTGGAGCGGGTTCTTCTCAGCCTCGGGTGGTCCAAATGAGTAGAGGGGGTTCGATTCCCACCTAAGCCATCCTCGAAGGGGTTTTCCGTGGTTTCATACTTCGTCTACGGGCAAATGACGGGATGGTACTGTACCCATGTGAGTAATCTCGTTGGATAATATGCATCCGCCTCCAACTAGCATCAGCTCTCAGGCGTGTACGGTAACCCCAATTTTGCAGTGCATATTTTGGATTTGAGGCTAAAAGGTATCAACTCTACAATGATAAAGCACAACTCTATTCTAAAACTTTAATTCATTAAAATAAATCATGGCTTCAAACACAAAACAATACCCAAAAAAAAGCATAAAATAAAGCAAACAAAATTTTTACTTCCACAATCCATAAGTAAACAAATATGAAATCACAACAAAGTCATACCTAGCCATAATGCTTTACCCTTCTGTGAACTTCACAAGGATATACTAGTGCGCTGATGCACCTACGACTTCAAAACAAATGTACATTAACATAACAGTCATACAATGTGACTTCTTTAATATTACAACAAGGATTATTCCTTAAACCTCTTTACGTTAAACAATTATGTGTGCCGTGCGTGTTTTAATATTTTTCTTCTCACCAATGAAATGCTTTGCATGCATTTACCTATTTGGACGTTGCACCAAAATCAACGTGCAACTCCATAATTATGTAAGCTACCCCCGACACATCCTTCAATTATATGGTTTCACCGCATGCTGTCTGTGATTCCTAGATAAAACGTTACGTTATAGCTTATGTCGGATTGTACAATAGACTACCTCGCGCTCAAGGCGATTGGCATCTAGTAACCAACTACATGACTTGGTTCCAGTGACGGTACAAATATATCATGTAACTATTCGTCAGATAGCTAAATTAATGAACCATCAGGATTGACTATGATTATCCATATGTTCACAAACCACATGGCTATAATACTCAACATAACAATCTCGCATTATATGTCATTTTAACAAGGTCTAGAATCTCTTCCCTTTATAACTTGCCTGAGCGGTTCGAGTGGTTGGCACCGACCCTCGGCTAAGGAAATCGCTACACAATAGAAAGTGGGATGGGTCGTTCCACCAATTATCTCGACCTTTCTAAAAGTTTGAAAGCTTCCCTCTCTAAGCAGTGGAGATTTACAAGACAAATACTGTGTCCTAACCGGCACACATGTTCCCAAAGGATCTTAATTGACTATTATGCCAACAGGTATTGAATGAGCTTTTGTAATTATTCCTACGTCGAGGATAATGATTAATTAATGGCCTCACATGGGTCCATTCAACATGAAGGTTCGGGGTTCGTAATGCATGAGCCTGGCGGTGACCGATGTCTCAAGTATAATATAGGCGCACAAAACCACTGTCGCCATGAGTTTTCGCTGCCCACGAGCGTAAATAACTCATCATAAGTTCTCGGGAAATCATAGAGCTGCGAGGTGTCCTTGTTATCCTCGACTCTATCATAGGATTCCAACCCGGAACACATTTCAATCCTTCTTCAGAGCTAGGGTCCATTCACTAAAACTCCGGAATAAAATATCTCCAACAATGTCCACGACATAGGAGAATTCATACGTAGAATAGACTATCTGGCCCCTAATGCTCCATGCTACGACACACCGACCTCTAATATTAAGAGAAATCTAACATTTACTCTATAAGCTTCTCAATTAAGCTGCAAATTCAATTCAATAAAAGCTCTTTCATTACTGGTATCATTACCGAATATATGCAATATTCTGATATAAAACTTCTTTCCATAATTACTGAAATGTAATCTCATTGTAACATCCTCCTGCTTAGATTGATAAGTCTTGCAATTAGCGTTAATAATTCTCGCTTACAACAATTATTTGTTTCCTGATGTGTTCATTCATACTCTTAATAACCATTATTATTATTATCATCATTTCTCACTGACATAAATGACCAAATCATTATTTATTATTATTATTATGAATCTCATTGACATAAATGACCAAAATCATTATTTATTATTATTCTCACATAAATTACCAAAATTTCCGACATAGCTAAACGTTTTAAACTCGAACAATCGCGTTCGTTACCTTTACATAACTGATTGCCATTCTTAATTCATAGTGGGAATAATTACTCCACTTAATGATGCAAATCATCATTTCAACTCTATCAAAATCAACTCAATACTGATTAAACATGGAGGATCAGCCTCCTAACTGACTTGTACTGGCATCTATAAGGAATTCACAATACCTTTACGGAATCACAGACATGCATCGGTCCATACTTCTACATAATTATAACCATAATTTGTGGGGTACTTACATCTCTATAGGCATCTAAGGTGGCTCCGACCAATCATATTCTTCCATGTCGCCCGCCATAATGGGTTTAACGCGACATATTTCTCTTGTTTACACACATTTGATTATACATAATTTCTATCACCAACACGACACGTTGCATACCTTTCAGGAAGTTATCACTCCCCAAACATGTGAAACACTTCATCAAACACTACTTTAAATGATATTTTTACATATACATTACACTGAACACTCGTCACTTTATACACACTTCAATGCTGAGATTCCCTAGCAGAGATCGAAATTGCAGGTGTCGACGGCATCTTACGTTATCAACTCCTGATTGAAAGTCTGGTTATCTGCTCTCGGAACTCCCCAACAGTTTTATGACGATCATTACTCCTACAGTAAGCGTCCTGCGTTACATCAATACGCTTGCTCCTAAACATGAGCGTTAACATCTGGTATTCTCATGGCAATACCAAACACTTAGTAAAGTTTCTTTAGCGCATTCTATCGTAGTTACACATATACGATTAGTTCATACAATACACACTGCGCTTAATAAAGTTCAACACTTTCACAAATAATTATATACAATAATGCTACCGTTAGTCTATACGGTGCTTCATAACTGAACACGTCATAGTTCGTGCGGCTGATTATGCCTGTATCACGACTATTATTCATACAAACATATTTTCTGTTTCTTTTACACATACCAGTCTTTGTTCGGCGTCTCGATGAATAGATCCGTCATGCGTTTTGCCTTGACGAACTTGCTTCAACCTGGCTGTAGCTAACTGAAGTTTCACTCGAAGACTGCACGTAACTTATTTGAAGATTTCTTTCTGCGGCTTACACGCTGTCTCGTACTGCTGCATATTTGCTGCATACTGATTGCAACTTATTTCCATTGTGCTACAATTGACAATTGAGTAAAACTGTAACTGGCTGTAACTGCGCTTGGCGGCATGTAGACTGAGCTTGACTGCGTCTCGACTGAGATTCGAGTGAGTTTCAAAGTGAGGTTCAACTGAGAGCTCCTCCTGGGGTCTACTCCCTTATATCGGATTTCCACAGAAAGTAGAGCAACATCTTCCCGCGTAATCTTCGCTCCTCTCACAGCATGATTCAGGTCTTCAAACCATGACCATTGTGTTCCTCTCTCTTCACAGGTCCCAAAACTATCTGTGTGCAAAGGAATCGCTCGTTCAATTAATTTATATTAATTCCTTTCTCCATGGCGTGGGACGCTACCTAGTCGGGAACTCCCCGTCAACATCTTCACATCCCTCCGCGAACAATGGTCGCTTCACAGTCCTTACGCACATCACTAAATATGCACCAATTTCGCATGTAAAAGACTCTAAAATTATCTTCTTGCCAAGATATTCACCTGTGTGCAACTCTCATCTCGATTCGTTACTCCAATCACGAGTAATCAATGATTCTTCTGGGCATTTCACCGCCCCTCCTCTACATCTATTCTCCGTCGGGGAATAACTGTGTCATTTTTCAGGCCTCTCCCCTGCTCCAGACGACATAATGGGGTGACAGAGATGGACGTGGCTCCACTGAGACCAACCCACAATTCTGGGCCGATTAGTAAATGTCAGCTCTGCCCTCCTCTCTGCTTCAAACCTCCAATAGCTTACACCAAATCGTCTTATAATGATATAATCTGCTAATTATTTCCTACATTATTTTAATAAATAATGCCATTTCATCAAAAATCACACCAGTGATTAAATATACATCTCTTTCGAGGGGTTTTTACCAAGAAACTCCCTGTACAGATCTCTGGTTCGCTCCCTGGCGGAACCTTTTCACTGATCACAGTCTCTGAGAACCATGTTCGATTCCAGTCAGCATAACCCCATCGGGTTCATGTTCCCCTTGCAAAACTTATAAAAGTCCAATGCAAGTGGCTTATATAAGTAACCAGCTGACTGTCGACCACCGTCTGTGTTTACGTCTGGGGTCCTTCACCTTGTCTGGCTGCGAGTGGGTTAGTAGTGTTCCCCCTTCCACACTCGGCCTTGTTTCTGAGCTGTCTATTCTCCCTGCGAAGGGTCGCGTTTACAGCCTCAACCTCTCTAGCTACTCTGACCATTTCTTCATAGAGTTCTCGCAAACACTGGCATTCTTTCTGCTCTCCGCTTACACTGGGTAAACTGTCTGCTTCTCGTCCCGTCTCGCCGTTCCAACATTCAGGTCTGCCTGCTTGGCTGCCTCCGCTCTCCACGTTGAGTTGGGTGTGCGTTACTAATTCTTCTTCTGGTTCATCGAATTCTTCTGGCGAGTAATAAATTTTTAAGTTGGCTATGTTCATAACGACCTCGTTTCCATTCTCTAAATGCCTTAACCTGTATGCATTGTTCTGGAGGTCTCTTATCACCTCGAACGGGCCGTGGTAAGAAAAATTAAACTTCTTATACTTCCGAGCCTCTGGATCTGAACTGGCGGGTTTCTTAATTAAAACTTTCTGTCCCACGAGAAGCGGTTTATGATACCTCTTCGCACGATTCCTTCTCTGGCGTCTCTCCGCCTGTGCTTTTAGATATTCAAAGGTTCGTTGGATCCTCAATTCTCTACCGAGCTGTGCGTCTACTGGTAATGGAATAACACCATTCCACGGTCTCTCTGGTCTCTGATCCAGATGTAGAGTAACGGGAACCTGACCTGTCGCCTCATGTACAGTATTATTTATACAGTATTCAATTACTTCTAGAAATTCAATCCAACGCCAATTCGCTTCAGAACAGTAGATCTTCATGTATTTCTGGATCTCTCTCATTACTCTTTCAACGGGACTTGCCTCAGGATGGCGAATGGTAGATAAAATCTGCCTAATTCCTAGAGTTTCCAGTTCTCGACGAAATTCTGCACTAGTAAAGCAACTTCCGTGGTCCGAGAGAATGTTATCCGGCTTCCCAAGAATCGGAATAACTCTCTCTTTCAGGCGCTTCAAGACCTGTTTTGAACTTGTCTTTTGAATGGGGCACAACACCACCATTTTCGAAAATACATCCATGGCTACAAAAATGTGTCTATTGCCTCTACGTGCTCTAGGCAATGGTCCAAAGTTGTCGATACTCAATAGCTGCCTTGGCTTCTCTGGTAATAACGGGATAGGTCGTTGCCTCATTAAAAAGGGATTCGGCTTTACCCTTTGGCAAAGATCACATGTTCTAATAGCATTTCTCACCGTTTCTCTCAATTTTGGCCAAGTAAATGCTTCCTTCAACAGAGCACAGATTTTATCTATCCCCGGATGACCAAATGCTCTGTGGGCTAGCCATACTAACCTCCTCTGCAAAGATGCAGGAATTACAATCCTTTGACGTGTATGATCCACATCGTCCCACTTGTGTAATATCTGATTATACCATACATAATCTGTTGCCAATGCCTCCGCCTCTCTGTATATCGCAGTTCCCCTTGCTAAACGTCCCTCAAAGTAATCGATTATCATCTTCAACCATGGGTCTTCGCGTTGTAGGTTGGTAATGTTCCTTAAGTCATCCAACGTCTTCTGATCTCGATTCTCAATCTGGACCGCTAGTACTTCTTCTTCTCTAGGGTAACGACTTAATATGTCCGGTATTACATTCTCTTTCCCTGGACAGTATTCTATTTCCACATCAAATTGCTGGATATACAGGGACCATCTTGTCAATCTCTGACTAGACAAATCTGTCTTTAACAAAAATGTTAAAGCTTTATGGTCTGTTCTCAGGACTATTCGGAAGCCGTACACGAGTTTGTGCCACGATTGCAACGCGTACAAAATTGCGAGCAATTCTATCTCTGTGATCGTGTAATTTTTCTCATGGGCTCTCAGTCTTCTGCTGATAAAGGCGATAAAAACTTTCTTCTCAGGCTGGTCAACATTTTCCTGGAATAGCATCGCTCCAATCCCAATAAGTGATGCATCCGTCTGTATGATAAACTTCTGGGTATAATCTGGGTATCCCAGTTTCACATATTCCAAAAGCATTTGTTTTGACCTCACGAATGCTTCCTGACATTGCTCCGTCCAGTTCCATCTGCCGCCTTTCTTCAATAGGTCCTGCAGTGGTGCTACTGTCGCAGTATAGTTTGGGCAGTGGTTCGAAAAGAATCCAATTACTCCCAAATACTGTCGGACGTGCTTTACTTTCGTGGGTCGAGGGAAATTCCGAATTACCTCCAATTTATCTGGATTAGGCTTCACTCCATTTGCATCAATAACATGCCCTAGGAATTTAACTTCCCTCTGACAGAAGTGCGATTTCTTGATATTGACCTTAAAATTCGCTTCTCGAAGGTCATCTAGCAACTTCTTCAGGTCTCTCATGTGCTCCTCCAGAGATTCTGATGTGAGTAGAATGTCGTCTACATATCTGATGGTACTCTCTTTAACCTCATCTGATAGATTGCGATCTAACGCTCTTATCAGAGCTGAACCAGCTGTTTTCAACCCAAAAGGTAGCCTTAAAAATGTGAATGTATGTTGATCAAACATAAATCCTGTCAACAGACTAGTTTTCTTCTCTAATTCAAGATGGTGGAAACTGGATGTGATATCCAAGTTTGAGAATATAGTTTTCCCTTTAAACTTCCTGAGGATCTCTTTAATAGGTGGCACTTGGTCAAATTCCGGAATAACTCTCAAATTTAAGCGTCTCAGGTCCAAGCAGACTCTGACAGATCCGTCTGTCTTTGGTACAATTACCAATGGACTTACATAAGGCGTAGGTGTTTTCTCAATAACACCGGCCTCCAACATCTCCTGAATTGCCTCTTTCACTTTAGCATAATGCTTTTCAGCTATAGGGTAGGGTTTCTGCCTAAATGGTGTCCAATCACTGACTTGAAAAGCATAAGTGAAGTTCTATATCCGACCAGGTCTCGAATCAAAGACTTCCTTCTGTTCCAGCAATAACTGCTTTAAATTTTCCTTCTCTTTTAGCCCAATTTTCGCTTCTTCTAGCTTCTCCGAAATGTAGTCTTCCAATTTGGGTTCCAGATCTTTTTCCAAGTCTGTGGCTAGTGTTTTGAGCTCCGCTTCTAACTGCTCAATAGCTAACACTTCTTCATCAGCCACATCTCTGTATGTATGCCATACTTGTTCACTGGATCCTGGTTCAATTTCATTGAGTGCGACCTCTAAGCCTTCAGCTTCTTCATTCACATGGAACATAACCCTGTCCTGTGCTAGGTCAATTATCACTCTGTATTCCCTTATAAACTCTGCCCCAATAAGTAGGTTATAAGGTAGTTTGTTTACTAACAGAAAACTCTGTGAGAAAATAGAGCCTCCTATCTGTAAATCTAGGAATACCTGGTATTTACATATCATTGTTCTGTCTGGAATTACCCCTTTAATTTTGACACTGGAGATCGGTATCTTCAAAATGTTCTCTCTCCGGGCTATTTCATTGTATAGAGCTTGTGTCATCAGGCTCACTGTTGATCCTGTGTCTAGCAGACTTCTGACTTTTAATCCTGCCACTCTCACAATTATAATAGGCAATTCTCTCTTGACCATGACCTGTGGTCCTCCTGTATCCTCAATCAATTCTTCTGGTTTGGCTATCCAATTGATGATGTTAATAGACTTCCATCCATCAGTCTCGAGCTCTTCTAATTTTGGCGTTTTTTTTTTTCTTCAGCGCCCGCCCCTTTGGAGTTCCTTCTCTCCTGTTCGCTGCGCTGTAGTTCCAAACTCTTAGCTCCATCTCCATATCTGTCTGGCGATGTCCTGTTCTGCATGACTTCTTGCCAGCGGACTTGTGCTTTCTGGGGCTCATCTCCCCTTTCTTCGAGGTATCGCAAAGAAGCATGATATCGCTCTTCTGCCTCGTCATCGAAGTTATTTCTTCTCTCTTGGGGTCTCCAATTTCTATTATTGCCTTCCTGGCCATTATTACCTCCATTGTTATGGTACGGTTTGCCCCTGTTATCGTGTTTATTCCACGAACTTCGACCTCTTCCTGCTTTATTAGCATTTCCTTTGTACCTTGACTGCCATTTTCTGGGTTCCTGTTCCCATTGCCGTCCATAGGAATCTAAAGTTTCTGTGCTCGTGGCCTTGTTGTTCCTTGGAGCTTGCTGTTGGTCAGTCTGTGTGTTGGTCACGTGGACTTGTTCCACGGTTCGACTCTGACGCATAGTATTTGCTGTGGTGAGGTCCAGTTGCCTTAGAACTGTCTCCATTTCCATAGCCGTTTTCGCATTAGCCGAGATTAGTAGCCTTTGGATCTCGTATGGAAGCTGTTTGGCGATAGCAATGCATAGCTCCAGTTCACTAGGTTTTTGATCCAGCTCTTTAAAACGACAAATCTGCGATATGAAGAATTCTGCGTACTTCGTCGGGTTGTTCGTGCTGTACTTTTTGGCATACAAATCCAGCCGTAAATTCTGCTGAGTCGCGGCGTCCCAATACCTCTTCAAGAATGCCTCGCGGAATTCCTCAACAGTATCAAAAGTGTAACGGAAGCTGCGAAACCATAATGCGCACTCCCCCTCTGTTAACTTCTCTATAGCACGTAGCCTACGCTCCTGCGGTATTCGTGCATCATTGAGATATTCAGTCACTTCCTTTAACCAATATTTTGGTGTCATACTACAGTGACTACCTGAAAACTTCCTAGGTTTTTCTTCGCTTGCCCTAATGACGTTTATCACCTGGGTGTGCATCGCATTTTCATGTGGCGTCGATGCCGCAATTGGTACACCTGGCGTCATGTAAGGACTTTCTCCTGCGCCTGCAGCGTTCCTGCTTATAGGTTGGGTTTCTAGGTCTGCCCACCTTGTTTTTCTTATATCCTCTATGCTGCCTTCACTTGACTTAGGATATTTCAGAAGTGTCTCCTCCTGTGCTATTATCCTAGTCTCCATTTGGTTATGGCGCATTTCTGCTCTTTCTAGGCGAGTAATGACTTCTTTCTCTATTCTTGTAAGCCTATCTCGGTTTTCCTCGGCTACTTGAAAGATTTTCACCTTGTCTTCTTTCAGACTTTGTTTGATATGGGATATTTCATCCTCTACGTCCTCTTTAATTTGAGCAAGGGTCTTGTCGCTTGCCTCTGTTTTCTGGCCTTCTCTTATTTCGAGTTCTTCTCTCAGACCTTTAATTTCATCTTGAATGTGTCCATTGACTTTAGACAATTCATTCCGGACCTTGGTGATCTCGCCTCTGTTTTCCTCTTGTCTTTTATTGACTATGACAATATCACTTTGCACTTGGTCCAGTTCTTTATGAACTTTACCCATCTGACCTTTCACGTTGCCTACCAGCTCCTTATTTTCCTGCGCGATAGCCTTAACTTCGCCTATTTCCTGGCATTGACCTAATATATTCTGGTCCTGTTTCTTGAGGTCACCGTTAATTGCTCTAGCGTAGCTTTTCAATTTCTGATCCCATTTGGAGTCGTTCTCCTCTAATCTCTGGTCTACTGTTTTCGTAAACTCTGCGAACTGTTTCGCTTGGCGTTCGAGATTCGCCTCATTTTGGATCTGAATATCCTTAATATCGTTAGACAACGCCTCTAATTTACTGTTGGTTTGCTCCTGAGCATGCCTACACGCTTGCAAATTACCCTCAAGTTTGGCTTCTATGGCCTCGAAACGTTTGTCAGTATTTACCTGCATTTCCGATACAATGCTTACAACAGTATCTGTTACTTCGGTCTTAATGACTTCTTGCATTTGACCTAACTTATTATCTAGTGCAACCTGATTTGCATCTAACCGATTACTCAATTCAGCTTTATATTCAACTTTATTTGCCTCTAAACGGTTGTTTATTTCAACCTGAGTTGCATTAATTGCCTCCTGATTGGCATCTAACCTGTTATTTAACTCTCTCTGGTTCTCATCTAACCGAGTGTTTATGCTATCCTGGAACGCCTTGGTTTCCAGTTTATTCTGCTCGTGAACAGCGTCAAAATGCTGTTTCAGTCCTGCAATAACTTGCAAGATCTCCTCCGTACCTGGCATTTTACAATAACACACTTAAATATGCAGGCAGGCTTCCTGGAAAAATATGTGGATACGTTTCGAAGAGAAACATCAAACACTGCACACATATCGTGAAGTCGTACAAAACCTGATAATATTATGGTAGATTGTGGATTGGGTATGTAACGCTCGTACCCTTAGGCCATTCTCTTCTCAATAGAGAGATTCTGCGTTACCTCAAAAGCCTACTGAATTCAAAAATCACTCAAACACAGTTTGAGGCAAAACAATTACTATGGTTTTCCCCATGAAATACCATAAAAAATCTATGGGTTTTCCCTAAATCCCATAAGTTCCACGTATTCTGGGCGCCATGATAAATTATATCTATCAGTCGTGGTATTAGTAGGACATCGGCCATATTCTAATTTACTATAAAAACTGTTCAGGGAGTGGTTTTTACTGCCGAAAGCCCCACTTGGGCCACGCCATGATAAATTAATAGAGCTTTTACTACCATAGACTCCACAGATGGGCGTCATGATAAATTAATATGTATCTATCGTTGCCCGGTTCGTGCAATGCCAACATCGCTCATATTGCACTGACGCAGGCGGTTCCATAAAGAGTTAATACCGTCCCACGCTGCTTGGGCCATGATAAATGAGTAGAGAATAAGCACAATCTATCAAAATTTATATATACGTATCGGAACTTAGCTATGGATTAGGAGCGGTCACACCCTAATTCGTTAATTCTTACTTTAATAGAGTTGTGTGCATTAAATCTGACCGACTTTAGTCGTACCTTTAGCTCATATCACAGTATAGGACATCAATTTCCATGTACCCATGTGAGTAATCTCGTTGGATAATATGCATCCGCCTCCAACTAGCATCAGCTCTCAGGCGTGTACGGTAACCCCAATTTTGCAGTGCATATTTTGGATTTGAGGCTAAAAGGTATCAACTCTACAATGATAAAGCACAACTCTATTCTAAAACTTTAATTCATTAAAATAAATCATGGCTTCAAACACAAAACAATACCCAAAAAAAAGCATAAAATAAAGCAAACAAAATTTTTACTTCCACAATCCATAAGTAAACAAATATGAAATCACAACAAAGTCATACCTAGCCATAATGCTTTACCCTTCTGTGAACTTCACAAGGATATACTAGTGCGCTGATGCACCTACGACTTCAAAACAAATGTACATTAACATAACAGTCATACAATGTGACTTCTTTAATATTACAACAAGGATTATTCCTTAAACCTCTTTACGTTAAACAATTATGTGTGCCGTGCGTGTTTTAATATTTTTCTTCTCACCAATGAAATGCTTTGCATGCATTTACCTATTTGGACGTTGCACCAAAATCAACGTGCAACTCCATAATTATGTAAGCTACCCCCGACACATCCTTCAATTATATGGTTTCACCGCATGCTGTCTGTGATTCCTAGATAAAACGTTACGTTATAGCTTATGTCGGATTGTACAATAGACTACCTCGCGCTCAAGGCGATTGGCATCTAGTAACCAACTACATGACTTGGTTCCAGTGACGGTACAAATATATCATGTAACTATTCGTCAGATAGCTAAATTAATGAACCATCAGGATTGACTATGATTATCCATGTGTTCACAAACCACATGGCTATAATACTCAACATAACAATCTCGCATTATATGTCATTTTAACAAGGTCTAGAATCTCTTCCCTTTATAACTTGCCTGAGCGGTTCGAGTGGTTGGCACCGACCCTCGGCTAAGGAAATCGCTACACAATAGAAAGTGGGATGGGTCGTTCCACCAATTATCTCGACCTTTCTAAAAGTTTGAAAGCTTCCCTCTCTAAGCAGTGGAGATTTACAAGACAAATACTGTGTCCTAACCGGCACACATGTTCCCAAAGGATCTTAATTGACTATTATGCCAACAGGTATTGAATGAGCTTTTGTAATTATTCCTACGTCGAGGATAATGATTAATTAATGGCCTCACATGGGTCCATTCAACATGAAGGTTCGGGGTTCGTAATGCATGAGCCTGGCGGTGACCGATGTCTCAAGTATAATATAGGCGCACAAAACCACTGTCGCCATGAGTTTTCGCTGCCCACGAGCGTAAATAACTCATCATAAGTTCTCGGGAAATCATAGAGCTGCGAGGTGTCCTTGTTATCCTCGACTCTATCATAGGATTCCAACCCGGAACACATTTCAATCCTTCTTCAGAGCTAGGGTCCATTCACTAAAACTCCGGAATAAAATATCTCCAACAATGTCCACGACATAGGAGAATTCATACGTAGAATAGACTATCTGGCCCCTAATGCTCCATGCTACGACACACCGACCTCTAATATTAAGAGAAATCTAACATTTACTCTATAAGCTTCTCAATTAAGCTGCAAATTCAATTCAATAAAAGCTCTTTCATTACTGGTATCATTACCGAATATATGCAATATTCTGATATAAAACTTCTTTCCATAATTACTGAAATGTAATCTCATTGTAACATCCTCCTGCTTAGATTGATAAGTCTTGCAATTAGCGTTAATAATTCTCGCTTACAACAATTATTTGTTTCCTGATGTGTTCATTCATACTCTTAATAACCATTATTATTATTATCATCATTTCTCACTGACATAAATGACCAAATCATTATTTATTATTATTATTATGAATCTCATTGACATAAATGACCAAAATCATTATTTATTATTATTCTCACATAAATTACCAAAATTTCCGACATAGCTAAACGTTTTAAACTCGAACAATCGCGTTCGTTACCTTTACATAACTGATTGCCATTCTTAATTCATAGTGGGAATAATTACTCCACTTAATGATGCAAATCATCATTTCAACTCTATCAAAATCAACTCAATACTGATTAAACATGGAGGATCAGCCTCCTAACTGACTTGTACTGGCATCTATAAGGAATTCACAATACCTTTACGGAATCACAGACATGCATCGGTCCATACTTCTACATAATTATAACCATAATTTGTGGGGTACTTACATCTCTATAGGCATCTAAGGTGGCTCCGACCAATCATATTCTTCCATGTCGCCCGCCATAATGGGTTTAACGCGACATATTTCTCTTGTTTACACACATTTGATTATACATAATTTCTATCACCAACACGACACGTTGCATACCTTTCAGGAAGTTATCACTCCCCAAACATGTGAAACACTTCATCAAACACTACTTTAAATGATATTTTTACATATACATTACACTGAACACTCGTCACTTTATACACACTTCAATGCTGAGATTCCCTAGCAGAGATCGAAATTGCAGGTGTCGACGGCATCTTACGTTATCAACTCCTGATTGAAAGTCTGGTTATCTGCTCTCGGAACTCCCCAACAGTTTTATGACGATCATTACTCCTACAGTAAGCGTCCTGCGTTACATCAATACGCTTGCTCCTAAACATGAGCGTTAACATCTGGTATTCTCATGGCAATACCAAACACTTAGTAAAGTTTCTTTAGCGCATTCTATCGTAGTTACACATATACGATTAGTTCATACAATACACACTGCGCTTAATAAAGTTCAACACTTTCACAAATAATTATATACAATAATGCTACCGTTAGTCTATACGGTGCTTCATAACTGAACACGTCATAGTTCGTGCGGCTGATTATGCCTGTATCACGACTATTATTCATGCAAACATATTTTCTGTTTCTTTTACACATACCAGTCTTTGTTCGGCGTCTCGATGAATAGATCCGTCATGCGTTTTGCCTTGACGAACTTGCTTCAACCTGGCTGTAGCTAACTGAAGTTTCACTCGAAGACTGCACGTAACTTATTTGAAGATTTCTTTCTGCGGCTTACACGCTGTCTCGTACTGCTGCATATTTGCTGCATACTGATTGCAACTTATTTCCATTGTGCTACAATTGACAATTGAGTAAAACTGTAACTGGCTGTAACTGCGCTTGGCGGCATGTAGACTGAGCTTGACTGCGTCTCGACTGAGATTCGAGTGAGTTTCAAAGTGAGGTTCAACTGAGAGCTCCTCCTGGGGTCTACTCCCTTATATCGGATTTCCACAGAAAGTAGAGCAACATCTTCCCGCGTAATCTTCGCTCCTCTCACAGCATGATTCAGGTCTTCAAACCATGACCATTGTGTTCCTCTCTCTTCACAGGTCCCAAAACTATCTGTGTGCAAAGGAATCGCTCGTTCAATTAATTTATATTAATTCCTTTCTCCATGGCGTGGGACGCTACCTAGTCGGGAACTCCCCGTCAACATCTTCACATCCCTCCGCAAACAATGGTCGCTTCACAGTCCTTACGCACATCACTAAATATGCACCAATTTCGCATGTAAAAGACTCTAAAATTATCTTCTTGCCAAGATATTCACCTGTGTGCAACTCTCATCTCGATTCGTTACTCCAATCACGAGTAATCAATGATTCTTCTGGGCATTTCACCGCCCCTCCTCTACATCTATTCTCCGTCGGGGAATAACTGTGTCATTTTTCAGGCCTCTCCCCTGCTCCAGACAACATAATGGGGTGACAGAGATGGACGTGGCTCCACTGAGACCAACCCACAATTCTGGGCCGATTAGTAAATGTCAGCTCTGCCCTCCTCTCTGCTTCAAACCTCCAATAGCTTACACCAAATCGTCTTATAATGATATAATCTGCTAATTATTTCCTACATTATTTTAATAAATAATGCCATTTCATCAAAAATCACACCAGTGATTAAATATACATCTCTTTCGAGGGGTTTTTACCAAGAAACTCCCTGTACAGATCTCTGGTTCGCTCCCTGGCGGAACCTTTTCACTGATCACAGTCTCTGAGAACCATGTTCGATTCCAGTCAGCATAACCCCATCGGGTTCAGTACTGAGACCGTATTTTGTATTTAGTTGGATATAGGTTAAGTTGGCAATAACACTGATGGCAATACAGCGAAATTTCTTTCAAACGCAGGTGCGCGGTAGTACTGTGGCAAGGTTAGGAGATGTCAGCAACCCGCCCTACATACCGACGACCACATGTTTGACATTTTAATACCTGTATTGAATACAAGATGGACACAGCACCACTGTCGTTATTTTGAATAGCGTGGTAGAGCAATATACACAATGCAGTATGAAATGAAGAATGGGAAATGCATCCTGTGGATAAAAGAATATAACTGAGAACTTTTATATGAGTATAAATGCATGCAGTATTATATCATGTGATTATCAAACTCGGCAATGATACATATATCGATAGTTACTGTTGATCAGAGGACAAGGTGCATTGTGGATCACCTGGAGACAGTATGATTTGCGGGAGCAAACGAACAGTTGATTAGTGAATACAATTTCAGCGAGGAGGGTCACAGAGCTCTCTGGTCTGAGCACATGTACGTGCGTTGCCGTGAAATCGTGTTTGTTCGGTAACGTGGAGTTGATCCGACATATACGTGTTACAGTATAACGTGATAGGATTTTCGTCTGATCTTATTATTGTTTCAGACAGTGTTAACCTTCAATTTGAGCACAGTGAACTTGCATTCATGTAAGATAACTTCTTCTTAAGCCAATGGTACAACAACGTGTTCTACATTGCAGTACAGAATAAACAGCTTTAGCCATGATTGTCATAAATGATATGAGAAGAGAGAGATATTGCTACGTTATGAAGATGCAGAATATGGACTAAACACATACAAGAAATGTAACACATAGCAGCGTTGAATACTCAGGATGATTACTTGATTCCAATATGAGCAACTACAGCATAAGGCTTTATAAGAGAAGATTGAAGAGATTATGAAAGTCGGAATGACAATTTGTACTGCTTCATAATGAAACCAGCTTGGCTTACTATATCAATGTTGTCGTGCTCTCTAGCAAGTGAAAGAACTATGAACTTTGTCAAACGAACACCTGTTAGCTTCGTCTCGTTCGCGAACGGTAATCGGGCCTTCTTGATATCCAGTCGTTTCGTGATCGGTGCAGCTGAGCAGATAGGGTTCGATCCCAGGCAGGAGTATGTGTTATAGCATTCACACTTCATTCAACTAGAACTTCAACAAGGTAGCTGGAAGTTTTCTTTTAGTAGACAGTATGAATTTGTCATGCTTTTGAATGTTCCTTTTCACCAATTTTGATTAGAGTAGTTAAGAATTACAGACGAGGGCTAGGGTGATTCTTTAATCATTTCTGTCCGAGTATGTAATTCACTTTGTAGTTCAATTTAGTAGTTATTGTAGTGTTACTTTGAACATTACCTTGCTTTCATTAAGATGTAATTTGGGAATACAATAGAAGAATATAGTTTGTTGGGAAGACAACGTGAGAAAACTTATAGGGAGAAGACCACGTTAAAATTATATAAGAATAATTCTAACTCAAGCAGATGTCCCATAATCCGTCGTATACGTGAATTCGACTTTGAACAAATTCTCTGGACTTTTTGAATTTGACTTTGAATATTTTTTGAAAGCTCATGCAAGTTATTGGATAGACATTCAGGTCTATATTTTTGGCAGATTGAGCATAGACGTGGAACATAGTGATTTCTAGTATGATTCTTTGCGATTGTGCGAATTCATTTCTGGTAATCCAGATTTTTGAAATTCTTTTGATTTCGACTCCCTTTGTGAGCTCGTTCAGTTTTTAAATTTTTGTGGATTCTTGTGGGAAACTCCAACTTGGTTTAGCGTTCAAATCTAATGGTTAATTTGTACCTTCTCAAGATAGGCTCTTTCCCATGCTGTAGTTTTGACGTGTTTTCTTTTGAGGAGAATCTCCAGTGGAATTATTTTCAATTATGCGAAAACTGAATCGTTCGTTTCACAGTGGTCGGTTGAGATACACGAAAGAAATACTTGGTTTGAGAAAATGTAATTAGTAATAATATGTAATGTAAGGAGAGAAATGTTTAAAATATATGTAAGTTATAATTGAGGTGACAGACTTCGAATTCTCACACAGTTATTTAGACTTGTGAATACAATATTTTATCACTGTTCTGATAAAGATTATTCTTGACACTTTAGCTTTTGGCTAATTTGAAGCAACATATTTATCCATGATTGTATAAAAACTTGTGTAATATTCGTAATGTTTGGAATTTTTTAAGAGCTGTTAAGCGATGATATAGTAATAATGGAATTTTGCCTGCGTATTTGAATTGCAATTTAGGAGATATTTGACATATGTGGATAGTCAATATCAATTTTTTCAGCACTGAATTAGCTTTAGAGCTATTGCTGAGTGCACTACGGTGTATTATTTTGAACGTGAAATTGAGTCACGATTTTAGCTAGTGAAAAGCTAATGTACAATTTCGAATCCAACATTTAAGAAACCAAGTATTGTATCAACATCGTTAATATATGTTAAAATTTAGTAACAATTGTTTTTAGAATAGAGTTTAATAGGAAGGACTGTAATATTAATACTTGTATAAACTCGAGCTATTTATAACTAAAATATTGAGTGATAGAAAATCTAATATCTGTGAGAAAGTGAATTGAAATATAATCATTATAATTAACAATACGACGTCCGATTAGCTTAATTTTTTGTCATTTAGGACGGCACGGACTTGAAAATTGAAACCAAATAACTGTATATGAATACATGAAATTAAAGAGATGAATAATTCTAGGCGCAACTAAATCTCAGAAATAAAATGTAATTATGTAAAATATGTATATATTAATTGCTACGATTGAATGGAATATTTGTATAAATATGTCAAAAAGGGTTTACGATCATATCAGAATATTTTGTGTGTTTTTTTTTTTTTTTTGGAACTTCGTTAATAACGATGAGACGATAGGCAGTTTGTGTGGCCTTATTAAGGCGGTTGTTACTTAAACATTTTTCATGCTTCGGCAGAGGCATAAGATTATAAACTTTTGTTCAGTGGAGTTTCTACTTCACGACACTGCGGTTTCAGTTAATAAACTTTTGTAAAATTTTTGAAATTCATACGAATGACTTAGTGATTTCTATTCGAATTAGAATGTGCTTCGAGAACCAGTGGGTTATTAGCTAGGATGCTTTTTAACGCGCCCGAGATTAGATTAATTTAATTATCTTTAAGAGTCTTGGTAGCTCACTTTGGGCTATTTTTTTATAGACCACTGGCATCATCTTATCACATTCTTTTTAATTTTTGTGGTATTCCTATCCGTAGTCTATCCTTGGTGGTGGTGTCTTGGGGGTTATATTCAGCCGGGGCTTCCAGATTCTATGATCCTGCATTTTCTTCGGATTTCACCGTGTAAGACCACGTGGATACGGGTGCAGTACTCTACCAGTATTTTCTGTTTGGTATAGATAACATGGATTTATAAGAAGCGATTATTACACTCTAGTGTGGAGTTTTCAACTTCCAGTTGCAAACTACAGCCAGCATGACGCGAGCTTAGGTGAAATCGCTTATGCATCCCTGCTTTGCAGAATCAATACGGCTCCAGTCCGTCTACAGTGACCCTGGTCGCATATGTTTTCGAAGAACGAACTTGTTCACAAGATGGATGTGGTACAACCACGATATAAAATCTACGGATATTGACTTTTGCCGAGATCACAAAGAGGACCTACGACTTGGGATCATAATGATTTACATTTAGGAGTATTCTGAAGACATTCACGGAGATATATAATCCATTTCAACGGTTCATATGTGTTTATCGCACTAGCATGCAGCTTCGATATTTATCGATAGGAACGCTATGCATCATGGGAAGAATCCGTAGAGATGGTCGGAGCACTGTGTGAAATAGCTCACTCACGTCTTTAAACTGTTGTTATAACAAGTCTGAATCTGACTGTTGATATAGTGCGTTTTTACGAGTACGGTACGGGAGTGGTGTTTAACTGCTTTCAAGGCAGACACAGCCGAGAAGACGCGGGTCATTCGCATAACCCGGTGTCTAAGTGATACGTGCATAATTGTGTCGCGAATGAACTTAGTGCTGTTGCTGAACTTTCATTAAGTTTGAAACTATAACATGTGGACATATAATATCATTGGGATTTTTACAAAACACGCTGCCATGTCATACGTAACTGAGTTGAGAGGAACTATCAACCAGTCATTTCTACGTGCAGTAATGACTTGTTAAACAGTCAGAAGGAGTGCAACACAGAGCAGAATTGAGAATCTAATTGTGACCAATGCTTGAATCGTGGATAACATAAGCAGACGTTTGTACAAGAAGAGACTGAAGGATTCTTTAGCTATGATACTGAGATAATTACTTCTACTACATAATGAATCTACAAGAAGAGTGCATGAATAGACTATTTTTTCGCTTTAGGCCCATCCAGGTATGTACGTGTGACAGTCCTTGAGTCGTCAACAGCTGTTCGGACATAGGAGGAGATGGGTTCGACCGCTAAGTTCCAGACCAGGGCTCAACCTCTCGACACCCAGGATGACGGTTCGATTCCAGGAACAACGTGTGTTGTGACACGCATTTATCTTCTTCAAGACATGATAAGGTAGCTGTGAGATTCTTTTTCAGTAGACAGTATGAATCATGTCATATCTTTGGATTGCCTTTTTCACCATATTTCTTTAGTATTTTGAACAGGGACTTGAAGATTAAACTTGACGCTTCTGCCAATTTTGTCCGATAGTCCATGTTAGGTTACGAATGCACCTACAGAGTTAATTCTTGTGTAGAAAGTTCCTTGTGGTACTTTAGTTTTTAAAATGTACATATTACATTTTTGGAATAAGATACGAGCATTTTAATTAGTTGAAAAGAAAACAACAGTCAAGAATATGCGTTATTAGGAGGAAGATTACGATTATGTATTAGGAAGAAGAATATTAACAAAACAGGTATTAATAAAGTTGCTTAAGCCTAATTCGATATCAGGGGATATGTGGAAATAGTATGAAGTTAGTATGAGGAATCTCAAATGTGGAGAGATTGCCATTTTTGTGATGACATTTGTGGATTATGCGAGCTGATAAGCAGTGGCTGAATTATAATTATCAGAATTATTCGTGAATAGAGCACGATCATTGTAGCCACAGTGCTGGTATTTCAGAAGTACCCACCATTTAAATGTTTATTGAAGGGAAATTTATTTATCTTGACATAGAATGTTAAAATTAACGAGTAGCCAGTGTGACACGATATTTGGAAACAATATGATAATATTATAGTTCAAATGGAGCTACAATTTAAAATTTTCTTAAAGTGACAATACGTTTGATGAACTTTATTGATTGTCAAATATGACCGTTTATGATTACAAACTAATGTTATATGAATGATGTCAATGGACAACAAGAATCATAGCGAGATTCAGTGAAATGATACAACTGTATATTCTTGTATATATTCCTTTATAATATTTTCTTAGGGCATATGTGTATTTATCATGCGACATTATGAAATAATATGACGATAATTTCTCTGAACAGCACATAGATGCAATAACTTGTCATATTCGTCAATCGTGAGACGAAAATTTTATTATTTTGTCGTACAGTTGTTAGACGTTTGATCTACAACCAACTTCGTTTCAGTTAATGAACTGTGGCATACATGTTAAATATTCAATGATTTAGTGATTTATATTAAGAACAGGATGTGTTAGGAGATCCAGGGGGGCAATATTTCCAACGTCAGCCACGTGCCTGAGATTAATTTTAGAGTTTTTCGAGTTCACTTTGAGCTAGTGTTTCTTTGTTCTTTTACCTCTGGGAATTTCTTAACGCATTCTGTTTACTTGATATGTCCTTATCCCAGGTTGATCCATGTTAGTAGAAATTTGGGGGATATTTCAGCCGGTACTTCCAGATTCTACGATCCAGCTATTCCATCGGTTTTCACCAGGTAAGACCATGTGATACGGGTACAGTACTGTGCCCGATTAAACATGGACAGTACTTGTCGAATCCGATTGAAAAGCTGCATCATAGAACCTGAATGTCCCCAGCTAGAAATACCCTCGAGATCCTACCAACAAGTACTACATGTGACCAAAACTCTCCTATGGAGATTGCGTTACGAAAAAAAAGAAGAAAATAAACTAGCTCAGACGATTAAAATCGAGAATCATAAATAATAAAATCACAGGGAAATAAGACTTATCTGGGAATAACAACCAACACTGGTCTTCATAACACAATCTTACACAAATTATTATGAATCACAAGGTCAGCCTTCCAGAAAACAACACTTGATTTATTGAATTGTTGACTGATACAAGGAATATTTAATTCCCCTGCCAATAGAATCAAAATGATTTATTATATATTACACGGCATGAGCTACGTCGCGATAAGGTTTCACGCTTGCAATGTAAAAATGCACAAAATTAATTTGAAATTACCACAAATACACGTGGATATTAGCGATCTGTTAAGAATAAACAACACTCATTTTAAAATGTATACATAAATTTCCATGATATGGCAATCATGATGCTTGTAATTATATAAATATTCATACAAAAATCGTGAATCGGTTATTTCAGATATCGCGTATACGTGGACATATTTCAATACTATTATCACACAATTTTCATAATCACATTTCATTAATCGTTCTAAGCATCAAAATAATTCTAAGCCTTTCACAATAATCGGTATCAATATCACTAATGTTAACATGCTGAGATCATCACCAATAGTCATTATCATATATTCTGTTTCATAAGAGCAGTAAATCTAAATCATCATCTGGCCTATTTCATCGAGCTATTAAGCTAAGTTCAAACGTATCTTACGATATCGTGTCAAATAGTAAGTAATGATAATAAAAAATACTAGCATAAGCTCTGCTTATTAATTCTTCCAAATACTAACATGTTTAACATGATTCAAAATTAATCTTCGCATATCTAAATTTTCACTACCATGTATGATCATGTATTTCTTGCAGCATAATAATTTCTCATCATATTTTCCTCAAATGTTTCATGTCCTAAATCACGACTAAATTCCTTGAAATACAATCACATAATCAACATTCTTTTTAATATCTTATAAATACAATATGTATATGCTTCATTAATTTCAATACCACTTTTTAATCGATACAGCTTCATTATACCTTCAAATATGCTTTAAATAGACATGCTGCAAATTCTTATGTTGCTCAACAATTTTATACTTCAGTTAGATTTAATTTTGTTTAATGCATGTTTTATTACGATTTCGTTGTTTTTCATGGCTATAATGTATAATAACACTTTTCTATTATTTAATAACTAGCAGAAGTGTCCATTCTTCGAACGGTCTTCGATATTAATAACTAGACGTTTTCAATTGAGCTACTGTTGCAATCGTTAGGGGTTTGGAACCTGTTTATCGACAAAGAAAAATGATTAGTTAAAATGTGCTCTCAAAATAAATTTACTTAACGTGTTCTTCCTGACGTGAAAATAAAATTGAAGACCACGTAGACGAATCGCAATACACGTCACATACAAACTGACCCTAACCGTTGTGTCAAGTGCCCAACCACACGAAGACCTCTTTTATAAATTATATAGGCTTGTGGTACATGAAAATTCAGTTTTTTTAACCTCAAATGGCCCTAATTCCTATAAGCAGCAAAATATAGTTACTATATCAAATCAGGAATATTTGAAAATAATTTTGGTGTTTGGAGATACAATAGACTTTCTGTACGACATATCGCACGTATAAGTCGTGTGAAAAATATCTAGGTTACTCCTTGAACCCTTTAAGCGCATTGACGAATTGTACAGTTTTAGTTGGTTCCGTGATAACCATATAGCCATTTGCAAACTTTCACGGAAATGTAATAAATGAGGGGCATTCAATTAAATGCAGTTCTACACCCTTAACACCCTTTTAGAACCCGAATATCCAAAAATCCTTCCTTAGTGGACTTTTTCGACATACAGCGAACATAACCCCAAAATGTCATGTTTCTAACTTCAATCATTTTGGCTGAGCGATGATGAGTGAGTGAGTCAGTGAGGATATTTTCTTTCAATTTTCTTTATCAGGATTTCACCCCTCCCCATGGGCCTCTTGAATTGGATTGATGAGAAAACGCTCGAACACTTAATAACTTATTTTTAAGCTGTATTGTTTCCCTGAGTTTGATGAGTGAGTGAGTCAGTCAGTCAGTTAGGACACTTTCTCTCCTTTTTCTCCAGAATTTCACCCCACCCCATTGGCCCCTTAAACTGAATTTATGATAAAACGGTCGAACACCTATTTACTTATTTTTAAGCTGATTTATTTCCGCTGAGTTTCAAGCTTCTCACCTATGTCGTTTAAGAGATACACGCTCTGTTATGTTTCCTTCAACCCCCACTTTTCACCCCTATCACCTTATAATATACATCACATCGAAAAACCCTTAGACATATGTCCGCTTATTGTTAATGATCAGTTTATGAGCCGAGTATCACATCCACTAATGAAACCACTCGTGAGATAATGTTATTCAATGAAATGCTGGTTTAACCCCCTTAAGACCCCTTTAGAACCTGAATATTCGAAAATCCTTCCTTAGAGGACGCTTTTGGCATACAACGAGCATATCCCAAAACTGTCATGTTTCTAACTTCAATAATTTTGGCTGGGCGACGATGAGTGTGTCAGGACGTTTTCTTTCAATTTTTTTCAGAATTTTACCCCTCCCCATGATCCCTTAAATTGGATTTATGAAAAAAAAACCTGTTGAACACCTATTTACTTATTTTCAAGCAGTTTTCCCCCTGAGTTCGATGAGTGAGTGAGTGAGTCAGTCAGTTAGGACACTTTCTTTCCTGTTTTTCACCCAAGAATTTCACCCCTACCCGTGGGCCCCTTAAATTGGATTTATGGAAAAACGGTAGAACACCTATTTACTTGTTTTTAAGCTGATGTTTTGCGCTGAGTTTGAAACACCTCGCCTATGTCGTTTAAGAGATACACGCTCCGTTACGAATCCTTCAACCCCCCACTTTTCGCCCCTTTAACCTCATAATATACACCATATCGAAAAACCCTCAGACTTCTTCTTATTTTTAATGATGTGTTTATATGCCGAATATCCCATCCCCCAATGAAACCAATCGGGATATATTGCTCAATGAAATGCAGGTCTACCCCCTTAAGACCCCTTTAGAACCTGAATATCCGAAAATCCTACCTTAGTGGACGTTTTCGACATACAGCGAACATATACCCAAAATTTCATCGTTCCAAATTCAATAATTTTCGCTGGGCGATGATGAGTGCGTCAGTCAGGATATTTTCTTTCAATTTTTTCCCCTGAATTTCACCCCTCCCCATGGGCCTCTTAAATTGGTTTTATGAAAGAACGCTCGAACACTTATTAACTTATTTTTATGCTGTATTTTTCCTCTGAGTTTGATGAGTGAGTGAGACAGTCAGTCAGTTAGGACACTTTCTCTTCTTTTTTTTTTCGCCAGAATTTCATTCCACCCCAATGGCCCCTTAAATTGAATTTATGAAAAAATGGTCCAACACCTATTTACTTATTTTTAAGCTGATTTTTTCGCTGAGTTTCAAACTTCTTGCCTATGTCTTTTTTTTAGAGATACACGCACCGTTAGGAATCCTCCAACCCCCACTTTTCACCCCTTTCACCTGATAATATACACCACATCGAAAAACCTTTACACACATGTCTGCTAATTTTTCATGATTATTTTATATGCCGAGTATCACATCCACAAATGAAACCACTCGTGAGATATTGTTATTCAATGACATGCAGGTTCAACCCCCTTATGACCCCTTTAGGACCTGAATATTCGAAAATCGTTCCTTAGTGGACGGTTTTGACATACAGCGAACATATCCCCAAAATGATATGTTTCTAACTTCAATAATTTTGGTTGGGCGATGATGAGAGATTGAGTCAGGACATTTTCTTTCAATATTTCCCCCCAGAATTTCACCCCATCCCGTGAACCCCTTAAATTGGATTTATAAAAAACTGTCGAACACCTATTTAATTATTTTTAAGCAGTTTTTCTCCCTGTGTTTGTTGAGTGAGTGAGTGAGTCAATCAGTTAGGACACTTTCCTTCCTGTATTTGCCCCAGAATTTCACCCGTCCGCATAGGCCCCTTTAATTGGATTTATGGAGAAACGGTCGAACGACTATTTACTTATTTTTAAGGTGATTTTTTCCTCTGAGTTTCAAACTCCTCGCCTATGTCGTTTAGGAGATACACGCTCCGTTAGGAATCCTTCAACCCCCACTTTGCATCCCTTTAACCATAGAATATACACCATATGGAAAAACTCTCAGACACGTGTCTCCTTACTTTTGATGTTGAGTTTATATGCCGAGTATCACATCCCCCAATGAAACCAATCGGAAGATATTGTTATTCAGTGGAATGCATGTCTACCCCCTTAAGACCCCTTTAGAATCTGAATATCCAAAAATCCTTTCTTAGTGGGAATTTTCGACTTACAACGAACATATCCCCAAAATTCCATGATTCTAACTTTAATAGTTTTGGATGGGCGATGATGAGTCAGTGAGTCTGTCAGTCAGGACACTTTGTTTTATATAAGAGACTAGCTGTACCTGGCATGCGTTGCAATACCAATCAAAGAAAGTGTTAGCGTTGTAACTTTGTTTGTTGAATTGCTTTTGGATTCCCAATATTTATTTATTTTGCGTTAACCATCTCTAAACTTTTGTAAAATTGATTTACTATCTCAAAAAAATCATGGGAGCGTGCTCAACAACTCACCAAAGTTTCATCGCAGTCGGATGAATGGCATATGAACCCATACGGGATTTTGTTTAAACTATACCCGCCTTTCACTCATTTGTTGAATCTTCTTGTGCGCCACCCATTGAAAAATGGATTTACTAATTCATACACCTTCGCATGACTGTACTCAACTCACCAACGTGTTATCACAATCGGATGAATGGTATATGAACGTATACCGGACTTGGTTGAAACGATTCACGCACTGTCGCTCATTAGTTGCATCAACTCGTGCGCTACCAATTGGAAAATGGATTTACTAAATCAGAAATGTTTGCGGGAGTGGAAACAACATTTCCCTAAATTTCATTGCAATCGCATGAATTGTATATGAACGCATACGATTTTTTTAAACGAAACGTGCGCCGTTACTCATTTGTTGAATCACCTCGTGCGCTACCTCTTGTAAAAAGGTTTTACTAAGTCAGAAACCTTCCCAGGAGGGTGCACAACAATTCACCTAAGATTCATAGCAATCGGATGAATGGTATTTAAACGCTACGGGACTTTGTTTATGCGATTCGCGTGCCGTCGATCATTTGTTGAATCTACTTGTGCGATACCTGTTGTAAAGTGGATGTACTAAGCCAGAAACATTCCCTGGAGTGTACACAACATCTCACCCAAGTTTCATCGCTATCGGACAGATGATATATGAACGCATACGGGACTTTGTTGAAACGCTTCGCGCGTCTTCGCTCATTTGTTGAATCTACTTGTGCGCTACTTATTGTAAAATGGACTTACTAAGCCTGAAACTTTCCCTGGAGTGTACACAACAACTCACCCAAGTTTAGTCGCTATCGGATGAATGGTTTATGAACGCATATGGGACTATATTGAAACACTTCGGGCATCGTCGCTCATTTGTTTCATCTTCTTGTGCGATACCAATTGTAAAGTGGATTTACTAACCCAGAAACCTTCCCTGAAGTGTTCACAACATCTCACCCAAGTTGCATCGCTATCAGACGAATATTATATGAACGCATACGGGACTTTGTTGTTACGTTTCGCGCGTCGTCGCTCATTTGTTGAATCTACTCGTGCCCTGCCTATCGTAAAGTGAATTTGCTAAGCCAGAAACCTTGCCTGAAGTGTACACAACCTCTCACCCAAGTTTCATCGCTATCGGACGAATGGTATATGAAGGCATACGGGACTATATTGAAACACTTCGCGCGTCGTCGCTCATTTGTTTAATCTACTTGTGTGATACGTATTGTTAAGTGGATTTACTAACCCAGAAAGCTTCCCTGAAATGTACACAACATCTCTCCCAAGTTTCATCGCTATCAGATGAATAGTATATGGACGCACACGGGACTTTGTTGAAACGCTTGGCGGGTCGTCGCTCATTTGTTGAATCTACTCGTGCGCTACCTATTAAAACATGGATTTACAAAGCCAGAAACCTTGCCTGTAGTGTACGCAACCTCTCACCCAAGTTTCATCGCTATCGGACGGATGGTATGTGAACGCATTTGGACTTTGTTGAAACGCTTCGCCCGTCGTCGCGCATTTGTTGAATCTACTCGTGCGCTACCTATTGTTAAGTGAATTTACTAAGCCAGAAACCTTGCCTGAAGTGTACAGAACATCTCACCCAAGTTTCATCGCAATGGGATGAATGGCATAAGAACACATGTGGGACTTTCTTGAAACAAACGCACGCCATTTTGTTGACGCTACTCGCGCGCCATCTATTGTAAATTGGATTTACTACGCCTATAACTTTTCAGGGACTGTGCACAACAACTCACCAAAATTTGATCGCAATCGGATGAATTGTATATGAACGTATCGCCATTACGCATTTGTTTAAACTACTCGCGCGCTATCTATTTTGAAATGGATTAACTATGCCTATAAACCTCCCGGAAGTGTTTACAACAACTCACCAAAATTTGATCGCAATCGGAAGAATGGTTTATGAACGCATAAAAGACGAACACACAGACATTCCTTTTTATATATATATAAGATAAGATAAGATAAGATATAAGATAAGACTATCAGTAGTGCCCGGCTCCGCCCGGAGGAAATATATGTTTTATGGATGATAATGTATACTACTACAGAACTGGCACATTATACATAAACTAACAGAAAAAAACAATAATGTAAAAATAAAACATTTTGTGGTAGTTAGTAGTGGGAGCGATACGTAGTACGGTATAATGGACAAACATTCACCTCATTTTCCCATAATGATAATGATAATAATGAATAGGGAAACGGCTATTTACTAACTACAGTACTGACACAATACATGTAATTTACAAACGAATTGAAAAATATGATTAGGAAGAGGACTAAGTGGAATAAAAGACACTGGCTAGGGCCTATATCTCATTGGCTGAGAGAGAAGTAGTGAGCAATAGTGTCGTCAGTTGTCGCAGAGCGCTGTAGAAAAATAATCAGAGCACTTTGAATAACTTTGGCTGTCCCGAGTTCCTGAGGTAACAACAGTGGTTAAGGATCGGAATAAATGAAAGTTAATTTGAAAGCACCAACGCTTATTGCAGTTGATCTACACCTCAATGTACTGGACCTACACCATCGCACTTATACAGAGGCATAATATTTTCATGATGATAACTCTTTTCAGGGCCTAAGATTTTTTTTGTACTAATTCCTTCCCGTGACTGCAATTTATAAGCAGCGCAAAATGCAACTATTTTCGCAATTCTGCTCCAGAACACGGGTAGGGGCGGCGTGATGCAGCCCGCTTTGTGGGTCAGCAATATACTTATTAAGATATTCTTACAGTTACACTACTACGTACATGAATGGTTCTAGGGCCTTAAAACGTGTTTCTCAAGTTCCTTTGGTCTGTTATTCTAAATATGGAGAATGGAAAGGGTGGTCAAAATTAATATCAAATGGACATTGTTACCAGCAGGGGTTTCAAACGGTATGTAAAATTTTTGTAATTCGGTGAAACGGTTTAGATTTGTGCCAAAGGGCCTAAATGCAGGGATTGGAGTGGTCGGTCGGAAATTTCATGTAGACAGTGTTACTCGCAGGGTACCAAAGGGGGAGTATACAAATTTTGGTTAAGATCGGTGAAACGCTGTAGATTTGTGCCAAAGGGCCTAAATGCAGGGAATGGAGTGGTCTGTCCGAAATTGTATGTAGTGTGCCCATATGGATGAGGGCCACCGATTGTTTTTCTTGGGATGAATCAACTGTTTGAAGAGCGCGGGCCAAGGCGTTTTGTTTCATCAAGATGACATCGGATGGGGAGAGCATGGACTTGAGGAATCTCATATGGTATATTTACGAGCTTTAATGTGTAGAGGTCGAACTAACAAAACATCGTGGGAACATGCAGTACTCATTTCTGGGAATAAATACCGAAGAGATCAAGAGATTCCGTCGACTGGGTCAGGAGATATTGGAAAGCGAAGAATCCATGGCGCAAGGATTATGTTTTTCATCCGCGTGGCTGGTGGGAGTTAGGCCACATGCAACAGGTGTGAGGTGATGCGAGGAGACTCTGACTTGAGACGTCAGGCGCACGAGGGCAAGTCACGCTTGGTAATTGAGTTTGAGGGTACCAGTCTAAAAGTTCTGGAAAGCAATCAACGAATATGATGTGGGCCTTAAAATCCATATATCATAAATAGGCAGCGTAGGCAAGCCATTGCTTTTGTCTGTGCAGAGCTTTGGGGAATAATATTCCTTACCTGCAGTCAGGATATCATAGCCGACATATGAGCCATTGCTTTTGTGTGTGCAGAGCTTTGGGGAATAATATTCCTTACTCATCTAGGGAATGTAGTCTAGAAACTAGAAATGGTACTAGTGTACTACGTAAACCTCTCTTAAGATTGTCAGTGTATCACTCCAAACATCAAGACCATAAGCAAGTACTCGAGGATCGAACCAAAATGATTTCGAACCCGGTGTAAATATTCTAGAAAGGGAAAGTGAACCAGTCGAGTTAGGAAGATTTTCTGTGGCACAAAGCTGCAAGTGATAGATTGGGACTCCAATATGTATAACATTATGTTGCTGGACATGCATCATATTTGTTTGAGAATGATAGACCGAACCGTCATTATGATGTGCTAAGGGAAGTGGAGGTGAGATGTCAGGGGATTTTTGGGAACATCGTCGTGAGTGATGGAGTTAGGCGAAACGTGAAGCGGAACGTCTGTGCACGGGAATATATGTGTATCAGATGGTATAAACGGACTCTACGTCAAAAGTATTCTGCCTACAAGAACTTCACGATGTAAGCCAACTTTATTATTAGTTACTAGTGTTTGTGCATTCTCAATTTCGACTACACTGTCTGCTAGTAGGATTCTGCGTTTGGATATCTATTTTCAAGACGTTACAGTACATTTGCGGATTTATCAGCCAATTTTTAATAATGGATCTCTTTGATGGAAATCTAGTGTGTGGGGATCTCAGCTGGAAATGCCACGATATAGCAGTAGGCTACGACACGGAGGTTATTTTGAACTATTCTACGTCTAAACGTTATGCTAGGGAACTTTGATAATGCTGTTGGAGTTTGTTTACATTTATTTGTTTGTAATTAAATTAATTGCTAATTATATTTTGTCGAGTTTTACTCATTTTAGTATTTTGATGAATCAGTAATGTGGATAGCCACATTGCGCTTAAATATTATTCCTCGGGAATAATAATTTACTGCAACGGAATTTTCTGTGAATTTATAACATTTTACATTTGAATTTGAAATAAATGTTGTAAAATATTTTCTTTGTAAATGAAGTTGAGATATGATATCGGAAGACTGTATGACTGGTAGTCAAGCCATAATGATAATAATAAGTGAAAATCCACAGCCTGCTTCCAGTCTCCGACCGAGTCAGGAATGGAATGAATGAAGCCCCAATCTAGCGGCGAGGATATGAAGTGTGCCGGCTGCCGAAGCCTGTCGCACTCCTCTGGGGCAATGATTAAATGAATGTCCGATGAAATGAAATGATAGTGGAGAGTGTTGCTGGAATGAAATAGTGACAGGGAAAACCGGAGTACCCGGAGAAAAAACTGTCTGCCTCCGTTTTGTCCAGCACAGATCTCACATGGAGTGACCGGGATTTGAACCACGGACCCAGCGGTGAGAGGCCGGCGTGCTGCCGCCTAAGCCACGGATGCTTCGATAATAATATTAAGTAAATGATTATATTGTTTGGAACGTTTTCCAATAATAATAATAATAATAATTCCTGGTAATAATAGTGGTTAATAATTGGATGAATAATGGATCGTAGTTGATGATATGGGAGTTCATGTTGAATAGAGGGACATGCCGAAAACGTGATTTTTGATACTGGGAGCGGAAGGTCATCCATATACGAATTTTGTATAAAATGAGGAACTATGTATTGGAAATAATGCGACAGTTAAACAGGGGTGTGTTGGAGAAGACATTAAAAGTTTATTACACCTATGCGAGAGGCCGAGATATTTAAGGTGATTGTGAGGGAGAGCATGATCCCATGTGCTGGTTATTTAGAAGCCATTGAACCCAGCCTGCGTAGCTGAGGGGTCATTATAAAAATAAGAAGCTAATGGCCTATTGTCAGTGAAATTCTACATTCCTAAACTGTTGTATAATAGCCCACATGTTGTAGTCGTTTAAATATGCATAAGTTGAGGTCTCGTCCTAGTTTTTGCTGAAAGCCTTACCGTGTCCTATTCTACATATTTACAGTATGAGAGGCATTTTTGTCCAGAGGATGGTAAATAAATTAATTATTTAAGCTGATAGCTGATTGGTTGGTGGATCCATTAATGTTCATAAAATACCAGTTTGGATTATTCTAAATAATAATAAATTAAATAAATCAAAGGAAATAAATAAAGGAATTACATTAAAGGGAATTAAACTAAATAAATTAAATCAGAGGATTTAAGTAAAATATGTAATGCGGAATAAAATGTATTTATGATAAAAATGTGGAGGAATGTTTGGAGCACATTCAAATTTTTGAATTTGGAAATGATGGTCATGGTGTTAGTGGTTTTGATTTCACATCGTTTTGGGAATGTAAGTGTCCAGATATGAGTTAGGATATGTGAATTGCACCGCAAAGGTTGAAGCAATTCTGGAAATTTGATTCAAGTGATACTTTTGTAAATATTAAAATCACGGTGTCAGGATGGACTGATATTTTCCTGCACATCAATGATAAATGTACAGTTTACACAATTAATTTAAAAAAGATGCTGAGATGGACTAAAGATTTTCTCAGACATCAAATTAAACGTTGAAAATAGTGAATTTATTTTGGTTAAAGGCTGTGAATAATTTATTTTATGCGTTATTTATTTATTTATTCATTTATTTATTGCCACAACAGGGCAGTGCCCCAATTACAGTAGCAAACAATTAAACAATTGGTTACACACAGATAATACTTGAAAATACAAGATAAAAATACATTAGAATACAAAATAAAAATTGAAGATTAAAAATTAAAAATTAAATTAAAAAAGAAGAAATTGTTAACAAGGAATATACACAAGTTCAAGTCGCAATTACAGTAAATGAAGCATGATTTTTAATATTTGGTCACATAATGTAAAACTAAATACATATCTTAAGGTAATAATACAATAGCAATGGACGATGGTAAGAAAGTGAAACCTAAATTTAATATCTTCGTTATAATGAATCATTTGACATCTAAAACTACGTGTAATTGCCTTCTATAATTTAGCAAGGACATTCCAAAATCTAAATTGTCAGCAGAGAGCCTGTTGTAAGTACAGCACATATTCAATATCGGTGAATTTTTATGGAAATTTGTATTAGATTTTTTAACTATTAGGAGTTCTCGTTTTCGGAGACATTTCTTTCTCACATTGAAATTTATTTGCCCTAAAATTTCACTCGTGTCTGAGATACCATTGATAATTTTATACAAATATATCTGCTGAGCAATAAGCCTGCGTGTTGAAAGTTTAGTCATTTGGAATTCTGACAACAAGTTAGAGTAAGGAATTCTACAACGGATGGCTGATACAGAGTACTTCTTGTAATATAGGAAGCGTAACAGTTTCTTTTGCAGCCTTTCTATGTTTTTTATATGTGACTCGTACATTGAGCCCAGAGTTCTAAATGCATCAATATGATATTTGAAACTCAAATCATGATTTATATACAACCCTAGATCCTTGACCGTATTCAGTCTAGTTAAAAGATTTCCATCCATTCTGTAGCTCGATTCCAAGCGTTGTCTTTTCCGAATGAAGATGATGAAATTACATTTTTTATATTAAACAATAACTCATTGTCTAGGCTCCATTTGTGAATGTTATCTATATCATTTTGCAATTTATATGTAGATGAGGGGCCCAGGGGAGCGCAGGATGTCTTTATTTTTCAGGGCTGGAATATTAGATTTTTCCCTGGGGGAGCATTGTATTCTAATAGGACCAGCAGACAGTTAAATTAAACTGAGGTATTTTTAAGAAGTTGGTGTTATTCACAAATTATTTGCACTTCCTTCCATCCTTTATGGAGTGTGAATTTCCATATCCGTCCCGCTAGTTTTGTTTAATTTGCTTTATTTTACTCAGATGGACCCCGGGATGTTGAGTCTTATGCTCGGCGGATGTTGAAATTCATATTTGTGTGGACGTGGGACATCGGCCAAATGGTCACAGTAGATAGTGTTACTCGCCGGGTTCCTAAGCGAAGTATACAAATTTTGGTTCAGATCGGTGAAACTGTTTAGATTTGTATAACTAACAGACAGACAAGCCAACATTGAGTTAAATATATATATATATATTTACACCGCTAGTGCAACAATCACAATAAAGCAGGTTATCACATGAATTCTACACACACACCCATGTACACTGGGCAATATGACCACGATGTCTAAGCCCCGAAAATGAAATATTAACCGTGGATACGATAGCTTAGAGAATGCTACAGTCCAATACAATCCTTGATTCACAATTGGTCAGTTTTCCCATGTGTCGTTTAGCAAATTTTACCGGACTATCATGATACACGTATTATACTTAGGAGAATAGAGAACAACCTTGATAACTACATTACAGACGACCAATTTGGATTCAGAAGGGGCATTGGAACAAGAGAAGCAATATTAACTCTAAGACAAATAATTGAAAAGAGAAATAGAAAAGGAATACCAACATATCTAGCATTCGTGGATCTGGAGAAAGCTTTTGACAACGTGAATTGGAATATACTGTTCAAGTTACTAAAAAAAAGTGGGAATCTCTTATAGAGATAGAAGAATAATACATAGTTTATATAAGAATGAAAGGGGAATAATAAGATCTGGCAATAACCAGGAAGAGGTTGAAATAAGAAAAGGAGTACGACAAGGATGCTCGCTATCTCCTTACTTATTTAATTTGTATGTCCAAGATGCCATAAATAGGATAAGAGAAGAGATTCAAGTTGGAGTAAATATACATGGGGAGAAGATTGACATGCTCCGATTCGCAGATGACATTGCTTTAACAACAGATAATGAAGATGATCTTCAACAGATACTTCATGTAATGAATAACATCCTTAAAAACGAATTTAACATGAAGATGAATAAAAATAAAACAAAAATACTCGTATGCAGTCGGAACCAGGAAGATCATAGAAGAGCACCAGCAATTTATATCGAGAATGATAGAATACAACATGTGAAGGAATATAAGTATCTGGGAAGCTTGATAACGTATGATGGAACCAGCAAACGAGAAATTTGGAGTAGAATTATTCAGGCAAAGAATGCCTTTTATACAAAGAAGAATCTCTTCACATCCAGAAGTATAGACCTAAAAATAAGAAAAAGACTGTTGAAGACATACGTGTGGAGTGTGGCTTTGTATGGTAGTGAGACCTGGACAATAGGGAAGAGAGGAAGTTGATGGCTTTTGAGGCTTGGTGCTGGAGAAGAATGCTTAAGATCAGTTGGATACAACATATGACAAATGAAGAGGTTTTCAGAAGAGCAGGAGAAAGTAGAAGCTTTATGAAGACCCTGAAAACAAGAAGAGCAAATATGTTGGGACATATTCTCAGACATAATAGCCTGCCAGCAAGAGTCATCGAAGGGATGTTAGAAGGGAAAAACACTAGAGGAAGACCACCACTTGCATACATCACACAGTTAATGACAGACACGAACACAAAATCATATCGTGAATTGAAGAGGATGGCGGAGAATAGAGAAGATTGGCGAGTTGCTGCAAACCAGCCCCAGGGCTGTTAACTTAAGAGAGATCATGATACAGAGTAAATCGTTGTTGCCTAGTGACAACATGTCCATCAATGTTGCGGCGTTGACTATCATGATATAGTGCTAGTCGTTGTCGCCTAGCGACAATATGTCCGTCAAGTTTTTAGATAGGTGAAACGGTGAAGATTTGTGCAAAAGGGCCCAAATGCAGGGAAAGGAGTGATCTGTCCGAAATGTAAAGAAGACAGTGTTACCCGCTGGGTTCCAAAGGGTAAGTATACAAATTTAGGTTCAGATCGGTGAAACGGTGTAGATTTGTATAAATAACAGACAAACAAACAGACAGACCAACATTGAGTTTTATATATAGAGATAAGATAAAATAAGATAAATAAGCAGATTCCGTGAATTTACAGAATGATGATTCAAAATTAATATTTATATCTCTCAAGATGAAATATTTTACCCGTGATTCTCTGTTGGCTCATATATCAATTCCTGCCGGGATCACGATAAACAGCAGTCTTCTCTCTTTCTAAAGATAGAACCTTAAGGGTATGGCGGGAGCTCGGAACCACTGAGCTTAGGTTGCTGAGTTTATAATCGGGTAATATTCGAGTAACACCCAGCGCTATGTTGCAGAATACATACAGGGTCATTATCGATGTGCGCCCCAATATACACAGCTGTGACTGGCACAGATCGCGGGCGTGCGTACACGGTTCAGTCGGGCTCTTTTACACGTTTACCAAACATGTTCAATAATGTGTACCTACAGGGCTCATAGCCGATGCTGAAAATGTCATTCCACTCTTGTAACACACACCTGACATCTTCTGATGAATGATACACCCGATTCTTGTGCTAAACGATTTGAGGGGTATGTTCCAATACTTCGCCAATATCGTCTAATTTTTGTTCTATAAGAACACTATGCTGTCCCTCAACTCTAATATTATTTACGGAGCCTGTTTCCTTGAATCGTTTAGCAAGCCTCCTAATTAGACACAGGTCTTCCTGGAAACTTGATTCGAAATTTTCGTCTAGTTTCAGAACAAGATTTGCTACTTTTCATATACGAATTATGGATAAACACACGTTCGCGCAATGTGAATTGGTGTCTAGGCATGACCAACAATCACATTAATCACAATACTCACTAAACGTGCAACACTTCCGTCTATGCTTTGCAGATACACGCCCATATGAATGACAATACACGTGTGAACTAACGATATGAGTCAGCGTAGCGCGCCACCACCGGCTGGATCGTGTACGCGCGCCCGCGATCTGCACCAGACAAAGCCGGCTTATCTTGCCGTGTGTATCGGGGCGCACAAAGAAAATGACCCTGTATTATTACCCCTTGAGTTAACATTTTAAGATTTTAGATTTAAAATTTTAGATTTTCCGAAAAGAGTAAACTACAAGGTCACATACCTAACCTAACCTCAGTTTACCTAACCAAACATGTCCTCAGCTAACTCAACCTAACCTATAAAGATAAGCCAGAGGCTAATGTTCATACACAATGTATATAAGGGCACACGCAACTATCTCTATGCTAGGATTATAGAGAATAAGGTAAAGATAACACTTGCACGATGCCTACTGTGCAAGATATTCGCTACGCACAACCAGCTTAGGATTACAAAGTCAGTTAAGTTTTAAAAAGTAAAAGCTTTCATTCAGTTTTTTCTTTCATTTTCATATTTCACACATTGAAATTAGCCAATTTCCCATTTACAGTTTTTAAAATTTCAGTTTGAAGTTTTGAATTTTTTCAATATTGAAACACGGAATTTCCAATTTTGTTGCTTACATGTTTTTGATTTACTCGATGCCAAAAGTTCATATTTGCAAAACACAATTTTCATTGCATATAACAAGTCTGTATACCCTGTCTCAAAGCATATAGGTAATAAATGGGTTATACTATACTTTTGACTACCGTACCTAATTTTAGCTAACTAGGGTAATTTCTCAAGATTACTAGAAGTTAACAGTTGGATTGGGAGTGGGAGCTGGGTAGTAATTAGAATGTACAAACAGTGCCCATACAATATCTTCTATTTCATTTTAAATACATTTACAATATTTACACATAATACATTTACTTTCTTTAATTTTTTAGTTATTAAATTGTATAGTTGTTTTTTGTTTTTTTTCATTTTTTATTCTTAAGTATGAATACCATTTTTTCTTTTTTGTTGCTTGATTGGTGTTGTTTTGTATTTTTGTAGTGCTATTGTTTTACAGTATTATATTATATTTCTTGTTTTAGGATTTTCATATGCATTATTTAACACTTTAAACATGGTAAGGGGTAGGAATGTCAAATGTCAACCTCACCTGCTCGTGGTGCACCCTGCTTTAGACTGACGAGGCTCTGACGACTGAGTGACTCCCGGGATAAGGAGTTCCCCTCCATTATATCAACGGCTTCCTTGGAAGGTGGATGAGTATGTGCAGGTTAGGGCACTCTCGTGCCCTTGAGGTGGGAAACTACCTCTAAAGGCGGATGAACCAAAATGGTCAACGGCATATAATAAGTCCTCAACGGCGGACCAGGCGTACGGGCGACCAGTACAGCCCCAACGGCTGGGAAGGCGGATGAAGGCTGCAGCAGGTTCGGAACCTCTAGTCGTCGTAGTTACTATGCCACTAGTTAAAGGCTCTGTATCTGTCAAGGATCGTGTGATTGTTGATGTGCAGCAGCATTCCCACGTAAAAAGATATCACGCACATGCGTCTTCTGAAGGAAATAACATCTCTTCTTGCACGACTGCAAGCCCTGCGGCGATCGGGGAGTTGTGACGGGAGCAGGATTGTGTTATCTGGGAGCTTCTAGTGACAAACAGGCACGTAGGCGGCGGATGTGTGATTTTCGCTTTGCTCGAGGATGGGCTGTAGAGCAATTCGTATGCTGCATTCGTGACTAAGCAGGCCTATTTAGGATCCGCTCTGCTTACCCCGAATGGGGAGGGAGCTATAAAAGGTGCTCTAAACATAGCCAGCCGAAATACTACCTGACTGGATAGCCGCGTCCAGAGGGTACACCATATGCGGTCGAAACAAAATAAATATGAATTTTGCCACCTGGAACATCCGCACTCTAATGGACACTAACACAGAAAACTGACCACAAAGACGAACAGTAATTGTTGCTCGTGAACTGAGGAGGTTTAACATTGATATTGCTGCACTCAGTGAAACGAGACTCGCAAATGAAGGACAATTGAAGGAACATGGAGGAGGCTACACCTTCTTTTGGAAGGGGAAAGAGGCTAATGAACCACGTATTCATGGAGTTGGTTTTGCCATTAAGAATGAACTCATTGATCATCTTGCTGAGCTTCCATTTGGTGTAAATGAAAGGCTTATGACCCTACGCCTCAAGCTCAGTAATTATCAAAGAGCAACTATAATAAGCGCATATGCTCCAACTCTCACTTCTGAAGAGGACCAAAAGGAAGAATTCTACTCCCAAATCGATGAGCTTCTGAAAAATATACCACAGTCTGATAAGATCATTCTCCTCGGGGATTTCAATGCCCGTGTTGGTAGGGACTCAACACCGTGGACAGGTGTAATTGGGAAGGAAGGTGTTGGTAACAGCAATCATAATGGGACTCTTCTCCTAACTAAATGTTCTGAATATAACCTTGTCATTACAAATACACTCTTCCGACAGAAGGACAAATTAAAGACATCATGGCAACATCCAAGATCAAAACATTGGCACCTAATTGATTATGTGATAGTGCGTGCCCGAGATCAGCGTGATGTACTCATCGCAAGAGCTCTGACAAGTGCTGATGACTGTTGGACTGATCACAGACTGATCCGATCTGTTATGGCTCTGCGAATTCCCCAGAAATGTAAAAAGCAGGGAAAGCTCGTAAGACGTAAGGTCAATACCGAACTTCTTAAAGATGATAATGTTAAATCAAAGTTACATAAACTACTTGGTGAAAGGCTGCCTGATGATTATCCAGAAAATATAGAAGAACACTGGCAAATGCTCAAGTCAGCAGTACTCTCAGCCTGCGAAGAGTCAGCTGGTTTTGCTAAGAAAAAGCATCAAGACTGGTTTGATGAGAATGACCAAGAAATTCAATTTCTTATAGATGAGAAGAGGAAAGCGCTCAATGCATGGAAAAATAACCCTAAATCTGCATCCAAAAAACAACTTTATCAAGATGCCAAGGCTGAAGTCCAAAAGAGAACTCGAGCCATGAAAAACCTTTGGTGGGTATCTAAATCACATGAAATGGAGTATCTAGCTGAGACCATCAATACACATGCTTTCTATAGTGCAACAAAAGTAGTCTATGGACCATCCCATCACACCGTAAATCCTCTAAAATCAAAAGATGATACTGAACTTCTCCGAGACACTTGTTCAATCAACTCCCGCTGGAGGGAACATTTTGACGAACTACTGAACATGATGATGATGATAATTGTTGTTTTAAGGGGCCTAACATCTAGGTTATCGGCCCCTGATGGTTTGGGTGATCGTGAAGATGAAAAAGAAAAGCGAACTTAAAACTAAAACTAACTACTAACCTACATACTGAACAGGGATACCCACGTCAATGATAACATTTTAAGCAAAATTCCTCAGAGACCAGTACAAACTCAGTTTGATGAAGGTCCCTCCCTACTAGAAGTTGAAATTGCTATTAATCAACTCAAGAATAATAAGGCAGCAGGCATAGATGGGATTCCAGCTGAACTATTTAAAGATGGGGGCACTGTACTAGTTCACCACACTCACAAGCTCGTTGACAAGATATGGAAAACAGAAACGATCCCAGATGATCTCAGGGATGCCTTGATAGTAGTAATCTTTAAAAAGGGTGACAGAGCTCAATGTGGCAACTATCGTGGAATATCCCTGCTTTCTGTAGCTGGAAAAATTCATGCCAGAATCCTGTCCAATCGTCTTAAACCTTTGGCTGAAGAATCACTACCTGAAATCCAATGTGGATTTAGACCCAATCGAGGAACAACTGATGTGATCTTCTGTGCTAGACAGATGCAAGAAAAATGTAGGGAACAAGATCGCCTTCTTTATATGGTCTTCATTGATATCGTCAAGGCTTTCGATTCAGTCAATAGAGAAGCGCTTTGGAAAATCCTAGCTCGAATTGGATGTCCTCCAAAATTCATTCAGATCATTAGAATACTCCACGATAATATGAAGGGCTCAGTTCTTAACAGCAACGGGCCTGGAGAACCCTTTAAGATCACAACAGGTGTCAAGCAAGGATGTGTGATCGCCCCAACATTATTCTCAATTTTTGTTGGCGCTATGCTTCACCTGATCAAAGAAAAAGTTCCGCATGGAGTAGATATTGAATACAGGACTGACGGAGGATTATTCAATCTTAGCAGACTGCGAGCAAAGACAAAGGTATCGACAGGTTCCGTTTTCGAACTCCAATATGCTGACGACAATGTTATATTGCCAAACTCGCTAGACGATTTTGAGGCTGCTCTGAATGCTTTTAATGACGCGTATAAGTGCATAGGTCTGGAAATAAACACCGGTAAAACACAAATTATCCATCAACCTGCTACGTCCAACTGTAATGCTGCTGGTTTTCCCATTATGATCAACGGGGACAACTTAAAATACATTGAACACTTCCCTTACCTGGGCAGTCATCTCTCAGCAAATGCTAACATTGATGCTGAAATCCAATATCGCCTTAAATGTGCCAGTGCAGCGTTTGGGCGTCTACGAAAAAGGGTGTTTGACAACCATGACATCAGTACTCCAACCAAATTGCATGTGTACCAAGCTGTTGTAATACCTTCTCTGCTCTATGGTTGCGAAACCTGGACTACCTACAGAAGGCACTTAAAGTGTTTGGAAAAGTACCATCAGCGTTGCATCAGGAGAATTCTTGGAGTTAAGTGGCAGGACCGACGCACCAACATCAGTGTCCTGGAGGAAGCGAATACTACCAGCATTGAGGCTATGATATTAAAGCATCAGTTTCGATGGGCAGGACATGTTGTTCGCATGCCTGAACGTCGTCTTCCAAAACAAATCATGTACTGCCAGTTGCGGATTGGACAGAGAAAGCAAGGAGGGCAACGGAAACGCTTCAAAGACGTCCTAAAATACAATTTAAACAAATGTCAAATCAACACGGATAAATGGGAGACTACAGCATCAAATCGTCAGGTATGGCGTCGCTTCGTCCACCAAGGTCCACTATGTTTCGAACAACATCGACGAAGCCGTGAGACTGAGAAGTACAATGCGAGGAAAGAGCGTGAGCTTTATAGGAAGATTAACCCACAAGAGCCAGTGGTTGCTCCGAACAACGTGTGTCGCTACTGTGGGCGAGTTTGTGTTTCCAGGATTGGACTATATAGTCATCTAAGAACTCACCTTTAGAAGACAATCTTACTCGAGAACGAGTGATAGCCTATTATTATTACCATTCTTGTCAGTTGTTTCGTCACATAGCAGAAACACGTCTTTGTTTTTTATATCTTCCCTAATTTCTTCCCTCCTTCTTTCGCCAATCATGGGGATGTATTTCTGACGAATCTGATTTGCTGATGGTAAATCTCCACTTCCGCGAACGTACTTATTAAACCAAGTACGGATAGCAGGATTGTCTAGTTTCTCTACTGGTATATTAGCTTTAACAAACGCAGTAGTAGTGTCCAAAATAAACTCTTCTTTCATATCCTTCACACGACTAGCATTTGATAATGTTTCTTTCAAGGTGGCCACTCTAGGGACACTAACTTCAAGACGCGAATTTTCTCGGCGTTTTGAATGCTTCTCCGATTTGCAATGTTTGTCTAATGCATCTTTCCTGCGATAATCTAACCGACAATCACAATATTTGCACATAAGAATGCCACAAGAAATTATAAATCCTTCATTCTTATATTCTTTAAGTCTGTCTGTGGCAGAAACAGCTACCTTCGGCATTTTTAAACTCAACTGAGCGATGCCCAGTAACAAACACTGTTATCACACGGTTGACTGTAGTCACACGCCAGTATAAATTCGTAACCACACGCAAAATTTATTTCTGAATTCGTGTCATAATATTTAAATTACGTCGCGTCTCATCTTCCTGTACTGCTAAGTTCGGAACTAATACGACGAACACGTGGTCGCCAACTGATTCACGCAAATAACACACTAGCTTCGATTATAACGCACAATTTGCGCACTTTTTATTGAATTATATAGAATTCTCTACTATAATTTACACTCGCTACCGATGTAACAGGAGGCAAACGTAGTTTACATTATGAACAACTATCACATAACCTTTTGGAGGTAGTCGGCCAAACTATTCACGCCGCGATATAACAGCTGTTTACCACAGCGCTAAAATCCAACGAGTAACGAGAATATCGACAGTATATCGTAATATGACGTATATCGTAGTATTACCCCTCGCGAAACTATACAATCGATCATTCTCTCGAATTGAACACCAACCAAATTCGATTATCGGCTTGTGGACAAAAATGTTCGGATTGGTGTGGGGAAAAAATATGAAAATTTGTTTTTATTTCGCAGATTGCGGTATTTGTGGTGTTATTCACAAAATTCGCGTTAATTCGCGATTTAATTTCACTCCTGGGCGGCACGAAACATGTAAATACGTGAAAATAAAACATCCTAACCTCTAAATATGACTTTTCGTTTTATCGCGAATTAACAAAAACTAACACCTCTACCAATAGCTAAACATCTAGTAGTGCCCTTTATCAGCGTACAAAATTTCAGGGTGATATCGGTAATAGTTTTGGAGATACTGAATACTGATGAAATATTTCTCACAGCCGCCATGTTGGATTGGTGCGACAGAATAAACTTTGCAGGGCAGGGTCGAGGTCGGCCAGAATGGTGCTATGATCTTACTGAGTTTCATTGAAGTCGCACCAGCCATTTAGATTTTATTAGGGGGGCACACACACGAATCACACACGCACACACAGACACACGGACAAAAGGTGATCTCATCAGCCTATTTTTTTCATAAAATGAAAATAGGCTAAAAACGAGATTTAAAAATTTCACACAGCTGCCATCTTGTAGTTATGGAAGCAATTGAAATAGATTAGATGGATTAACATTTTTTTAAGCATTTACTGTACCAAGTTTCACTGCACTCGGATGGTTAAATTGTGAGAAACGTCCACTTAAATATTTATAATTCTCGTCGCCGCCATGTTGGATTTGTGATCACCAGGTTATTGAAAGTCCTATAGGTGATCTTATGTTCATAGCCCTTATAAACATTTAAAAAAATCAGTTTGATTGCTGTAATAGATTTTGTTATATAGTGCATATACGAGAAAGTATAACACAATACATCACTGTTTATACTGGTTTATTCTTCAGTACACCCGACACATTTACACATACTGCGCTCCCTCACGGACATCGCTCTAGGCTTTTTTTTAGTGCTAGTACTACGTGAGTCAACAAATTGTTTAGTTACAACTACCATAACCAAAAACTCTCCTCCTTAACTTAACAATTGTATAAACATTTGTTCTTAACGAAATATCTTTACATTTCTTTTTTTTACTTTAAACCAACCCCATTTTACCCACTATGGTGGTTATCTTATCACCTCCCAATGGTTTGGTAAATACATCTGCAATGTTATCTTCCGACTTTACATACATGAACACAACTTCGTTTCTCTTAACGAGCTGTTCAACAAAGCAATACCTTATGTCTATATGTTTAGAATTTTCTGAATCAAGGCCATTTTCTGCAAACATTATGGCACTTTGGTTATCGCGATAAATTACAGTAGGTCCTTCTACAAGTTCAAACAAGTTTAGTTCCTTTAGAAACATTCTCAACCATAGTACTTCTTTCGCTACCTCACACATGGCATAATATTCTGCTTCGGCAGTAGACAAAGCTGCCACAGTTTGTTTTTTTGTAAGCCAAGATACTGGTCCACCTGCCAGTTTAACAACATTGCCAGATCTAGACAATCTCTCTCCTTCCACCTTATTGTAGTCAGCATCACAATATACCTCAATCTTAGGTTCAATATTTTGGTAGATGTTTTTTAGATCTTTGGTACCCTTCAGATATCTCACTATATGAGTAACATCATTCCAGTTTCTAATTTTTGGGTCTTTATTGAATTGACTTACTTCACTCAGTGCATAAATAATGTCAGGTCTGGTACATGTAGACAAGTACATGAGTTTACCCACTGCTGCTTGATATTTCTCATTAAGTTATCAAATGTTTGATTGGCTGACTCAGTCCTATCATTACTATTTATTGGTAATGGAGCGGTTCTGGGATTAGCTTTCATGAAATTAATCTTAGTAATTACATCATCAATATACTAGCTTGCCACGGTGGGTGAGTGGTTATAGTGTCGGACTACCAACCCCAAGATTGCAGGTTCGCCCCTGGCCATGGTAAGTGATTTTTGAAGGCGACAAAAATCACGATACTCATGTCATACGTTGTTGGCATGTTAAAGAACCCATTTGAATTCAGTAGGCCGTGTTCAATGGCAAAATTAATCTCGGGATTTTCCGTCAACACAAAGTTCCTCCATTCTCTACTTGAAAGCGCTGTAGTGTCAAGGAGTTTAGATATCTAACCTCCTTGACTTTCATAGCGTTCAAAGGAACGACGAAATTCGACAAGCAAGCTACCCTCTGGGTGTCAATTAACAAAGCTTGCACCAGGCACCCGAGGCCATACGATAATATTATTATAATTATTATCAATATACTTTCTTTGATCAACACGTACATTCCCTTTCTCTTGAGTCACTTGCATACCCAAAAAATATGTCATACTCCCAAGATCTCTAATTTCTAGCTTTGAACTCAATTTGAGCTTGAATAGTTCAACTTTCTCTTTTTCGCCCCATATTCCGAGATCAACATACAGAGATACAACAAGTCCGCCATTCTTATCCACATACACACATCTATCTTTATACAGTCTCCTCAAATCTAGTTCTTTCAATGTATTATCAATCATATTGTACCATTCCCTGGTACTCTGTTTTAATCCATAGAGACTCTTTTGAAGTTTCCACACTTTGTCTCTATTCCCTTCCAAAAAAACATTCAGGTTGTTCAACATAAATTGTTCCCTCCAATTTACTGTTTAGATATGCTGTTAGTACATATACATGGTGAATTACCCAACCCTTGATTACTGTCAATGCACAAAGTAATCTTAAAGTTTTCTTTTTTACCACTGGAGAAAATGTCTTGTCAAAGTTGAGCCCTTTGATTTGAGCTTATCCCGTAGCTACTAATCTAGCTCTGAAACGCTCGATAGAACCGTCTAACCTTTGTTTGATTTTGAAAATCCATTTCGTCCCAATCACCAACTCATTTTTTGGTCTATCAACTAATACGAAAGCATCTTAGTAGAGGAGCAGGGAGGGTTCTGCTTCAAATACCGTTATTTATGCAAATGAGGGGGGCGTGGCAAGGTCAATGACCTTGAGGTAGGTCATGGTCAATGACCTTGAGGTAGGTCATTGACCCCCAAGGTCGCCGGGACCCCGGAAGGTAAACAAACCTTGGAGGGTCCAGGAACCGGTTTGAGGGGGTGTGGGTGGAGGGGGAGGAGTGGGGGTGGGGAGGGAGGGAGGGTGGGGGAGGGGGAGGGAAGGGTGGGGTGGGGGACGAGGGGGGAAGGATGGAAGAGGATCTCCACGAGACCCTCCTCGACCCAGTCTCTCTCTTTGACTGAGCGCCTTCTCTGTTATGGTCTCGTGCTATATAGCTTTGCTTTGTACTTGATGAGATCCGAGTGTTGCCGAAGGTTTCCGAATCATTGTCGGTGAATGAATCGTCAGATTTGAACGGTCAACTGGTGTGTGTATGTGTGACGTCACAGCAGATTACGGGATGTGAGGTAGGTCATGGACGGGAGTGTTTTGAATGGAAAACATGAATGGCGGTGGATGGCGGTGGTTGTTGAACCCTGACGTGGTAGGTTGGTTAGGTGTGAATGGGTCTGAGAGACAAACAAGATGGGGTTGAAAGCGCTCAATGGTAAACAAACATCAATGGTATCGGGAGTAGTGAATGGAATTGAGGGAGAGGGGGAATGAACTGGTTGTTGAATGTGCTCAATGGTAAACAAACGTCAATGAATCAGGAGTAGTATTTCCTGTAAATGGTAGGGTGGGGGTAGGATACAAATCGCATAGCATGTTGAGTCGGCCAGCTCGACATGAAATAAAAACAAGAAGGTGTACACCAGATCTGATTTATTAATCCATGAATTATATGTGGCATTAAAACCTAGCCACTTAACAAAAAGTTTATTGCCACGTTTTTGTACAATTTTTTCAACAAGATAATGCTTGGGATATTGCGTCCTTTGCAGTTCCTCCATGTAGAATCCTCCTTGGATTGGCTGCTTGTTGAGGTCATCAAGTAAATAAACAACTGGATTAGAAAGTTTTACCTTGCGAATACGAAATATTTCTGTGCTCCAGTTTGGTGTGTATCCTTTGGCGAAGATTGTTTTATGTTTACTGATGCGCACATAATCACCAATACGTAATTGATAACGTCGTGGATCTACTGTTTTGATTTTGTGATGAATGCGATCCAATTGTGCAATGTTCTTGGTTACAAGGCGTGGTTTCATTTTGATGGTTCTATGTTTAGTGTTGTTGTAACGTGTCACCAGGTCGCCTACAAGTTCAAGCCAGCGATAGGATCCTCTTGCTGTAAATTGTTCCCACATGCGCGTCTTGAGTGTGCGGTTGAAACGTTCTACAACACTTGCCTTTAGATTGCTAAAAGTGGAATAGTGATGGATGTCAAGTGATTTGAGATAAGCGGAAAAAGTCTTGTTGAAAAATTCTTTGCCTTGATCTGTTTGAAGCAAACGAGGTTGTCGTCTTGACCGCTGAACGATGGTCTTGAATGCAGCGGTGACCAGTTGTGCAGATTTATTCCGAACAGGTTCAACAAAGGCCATTTTGGAATAAACGTCGATGACGGTGAGCAGATAGTTGACCCCGTTGTTAGCGTTGGCATAGGGAATCATTTCAACCAGATCAGCTTGCCAAAGATCGTCAACGCCCCGTGTGATGACATGACGACGATGGTAGAGACGACGAGCTGGTCTATGCAACTCGCGAGCAATGCCAGCCTTAACAGGCGAGGGTGTATGAACACGTTGACTCATTAGACAATAATGCCAGCATGACGAAGCTCCTCTTCTATTTCTAAAACTTCCGCCTCGTGTCCGGTATGACCAGCCTGTTCTGATGCACGCAACAGTTGCAGACGTTTAACCAACTTATTTGGATTGTTCCAATAGGCGAAATCGATGAATGGTTTCAAAGTATTAAACGTGATACCGGACGCTGAATTTGCACGGCGAACACTTGCATAGGTGGGAAACAATTTTGATATGATGGTTTTATATTTGAAGCTCTTATTAGCATTTACTGCTTCAGAACGTTTATAATTACGTCTAAAACCATTTGTAACCATCAAGATGTCTTTATACTTTTCAAGATCTTCTTTATCATAGTCCTCGGTAGAAGGTGTACGTGAAAATAAAAGTTCTAAAAGACCTGGCGTCAATTTATAACGAACTGTTTTAACAATCAAAACATTGTCACTTATCTTGATTGGTGAATCGCCAATTCGAAATCTATTGTTTTCATAGCGAACACCATAGGTAGTATCAGTTTTCTTAGTAAAAAGATCTTCAAGGAAGGGAGTAACCAACGCACCATAATTTTGTAGTAAAATGGATTTTAACCGCACATATTGTTCGGGCGTATTTAATATTTCTTTAAGAGTAGGCTGCTTTTCTTTGGCTCTAGTGGGTGTTTCAGCAATTATTGATGTTTTCAAAAACTGGGGCAGCGGTGATTCTTTGGAGCTAGAAGACGGAAGCAATGGAGAAAAAACATCCTCAGGTTCTTCATCATTTTCTTCCTCCTCTTCAATTGTTTGTGTTTCTTTTGAGCGTGTACTAGGTTTTGATGTTCCTTTCAACACAGCTTCCAGAGGTGACTTCAAATGTTTTTCGACAAACAGTTCACTGTCGGCATGTGCACGTTTTAGATAGCGAAACTTTTGTCGAATGCTATTTCGTGCACGGATTATGTGCTTTTTTAATTGACTCCCTGTTGTCGCCATGACATCTGAACTAATGATGTTCAGAAAAGCAATGCAGCTACTTAAATACGAATGAAATGATCAAATCCCATGCGGTAGCGTCCATTGTTGATGTTGCTCTGCTTATCAATAACAAGACAACTGTGGTGATGAGCGTTCCAACACATGGCACACAACTGTGTAAAGGCTTGAAAGGTCATGTCTGGGTTCACGTGATCATCGTAGACGTGATGCATGTTGCGCTCATCCTGTCGGAAGAGAACAATCACGTTGGCATTGTCACGAATCAACTGTTTTGGTATTCGCGAATAGGTTTGAGCGAGATAAAAACAATCAATATATTTATGACGTCCCATGCTAAAGTAAGCCTGAATAATACCCTGTCGTTCTGTGGCCACATCGTCAAAAATCATAAGCGAATGGGGGCGAACATTGTCTGGAGAAATGGCATCTTCGTGTGCTGCGAATGTGAAGTAGCCCATGTTGCGCAGACCTGACATGACCTGTTCCAAGAACACATACAGCGGTTGATACAGCGATTTGGCAAAAATATAGATATTTTGAAAGCGCACTCCGTTTAAGGAGGTGATGAGGGTAAGCAGAAGATTGGTTTTTCCACATCCCGACTGGCCGGCGATGATACAGCGAATGGAGGATGGGAAGAGTGATCCATGACGTTGTTCGGACGATGTTGAGAAGTGGTGTGAAACCAAGTCTCCCACCGGAAGTGAATGTTGTTGCTTAATAATCTGCATATCAACTAAATGTGAAAGGGGAAGAGCTGGTCTCTATATACATGAGACAAACGGGTGTTTCAGTTCCAGTGTAACCATGGACGCCTTTGGAAGAACTCTCAAAACAAATGAACGATTTGCTTTGACAAACGATCCAAAACATGATACAGATCCGGCTACTAAACGATATGTCGATGCTAATGTATTGTCACGCACTACAGATGGCAATTACGACTTTAATGGAAAGCGATTGACCAATATAACAGAACCCGTATTACCCTCGGACGCATGTTCAAAAAAGTATGTAGATTATTACCGCTTACGACGTATCAAAGGAGATTATGAGGCTCAGAATAAACGTATTACAGGCGTTGCAGATCCTGTGAACGATCAAGATGTGTGCACCAAAGCCTATATGTTAACCAATGCTGTGGTGTTAACAGAAGCAAAGGACTATGACGTACACCAACGTCGAATCACTCAGCTGGCTCTTCCAACAAACAACACGGACGCTGCTCGAAAGGACTATGTAGATAACAAGGTGAAACAGGTGCTCAGTATTGTGCCCACCCTAACTGCAAAGGGCTATACAGCAAATAATGCACGCCTTGTGCATGTGGCCGATCCTGAAGATGATCAAGATGTTTGTACAAAACGGTTTTTAAACTCTGAAATGGAAAAGGTGTGGGAAATTAAGGAGAACGCTCTACAGATGAAGCGAAGACGAATAGCAGAAGTTGCTGATCCTGTGCAACCTCACGACGTGACAACCAAACGATTTTTGGAACAACGGTTATCGCTTTTTATTAAATCAATACCCTCTATATTTCTGCTTCACATTGTAAACCAACAACCGGTAAAAGATCCCAATAACCTCGCCTACATACTACGTTCGGGGTATGACAATTACCGTTTAATGTATGATGGTGCCATTCGTGTAATTGAGTATGCACCAGATTTGAAACATTTGGAGGTACGATTAAACGGTAGTGTTCAACCACTTATTGATCAACCGGTGATAGCCGGAGACAAATTATTCTTTCACTTGAAACTCTCGTCTGAAGAAAAAGAGGCGGGGAAAACGATGAACGATTTTCCTCTGTATATAGAACTTGAATATACAGCCACCATTGAATAAATAACTACAGGTTCCCTTCCTGAGGAGCGTTAGTTGTGTTCTATACTTTGCGGTGTGAGGTTGTCTTGTTCTTTGGTCGCGATGGTGAAACAGAGATATGTGGTGAAGAAGAGGAAGAAGTTGTCAAGAAAGGGAGGCTTTAAAGCTATTCTTCATGCGGCACGTCAAGCTTCGCGCGGAGAAACAAATAGTGAGTTGGCTATTAAGAAAGCACTCCGAGCAGCACGATTGCATGCGAATCCCAAAAGTAAACTACGTTTTAGAAAACGTGCCCGAGTTATTCCTGTGCCGAAACGTGGTGGATTTTTACCTGCACTGTTTGCTGGACTAGCAGCCCTGGGTTCACTTCTTGGAGGAGCAAGTGCGGTAGCACGAACGGTGAAAGCTGTTGAGGAGGCGAAGCAACAGTTGAAGGAAAGTGAAAGGCATAATAAAACTATGGAGGCCATAGCACTGCGCGGTAAAGGTGTGAACATGAAGCTAGCACCCTACAAGAAAGGACTCGGCATTTACATGTCGCCAAAAAACGGTTAATCGATGCACTGCCACGACGAGCCATGACGCATGAGGAAGTTATAAGATATGCAAAACAGCTTAAGATCTCCCACTTTCGAGGCGTGTTTATGCGCAACCAACTACCGTCTCGTCCACGGAGCCATGAAAGTGCAGTTGTCAATTTGGATGACAGTCATGGACCGGGAACGCATTATGTGGCCTACATAAAGCATGGGCGAACCGTGTGGTACTTTGACAGTTTTGGAAATCTTCCTCCTCCGACAGAGCTTGTTCGCTATTTTGGAAGCAGTGCAACAATACACTATAATGTGAAACGAGTGCAAAATTTTAACACGCAACAGTGCGGTCGTCTATGTTTGACTTTTCTATATAAGACCGAGCACGGCGGGTGACGTGGTCATTATGACAACAGAAAGTAGAACGTTTACACTGCACGGACAAGGGGCGGAAGTAACTGTTGACTTTTATCCTCCTATTGAATTGGGACGACGACCCTACGTGCTGGGACTTGTTTCGTTTGAAGGCTATAATAGAATCTGCAACATAATTGAAGACGTCAATGATAAGTTCTACTACGATGACTATGTGTTAACTCTACCGTCTGGCAGCTACACCGTAGATGATATTCACGATCACATCTACACAACTCTCACCAAGGAATTTAGTCTAAAAGCATTTCTGGACGGGACACGCAAGTTTGAACTCATAGCCAACAACGTGACACATCGCTGCAGTATTCTTTCTTCTTTTAGGATTGATTTTAAATCTCAACCAGATTCGATTGGGTCATTGTTAGGCTATTCACCACAAGTGTTAGTACCGAACGTGATACACAAGTCTGACCAACCGGTGAAAATAATTGAAGATCATCACGTATCTGTCACGTGTAATATTATTACAGACGTCTACACCAATCAAGATCCCTCGCATTCGCTTTATGATTTTATTGTTACTTCACCTGGTGGTTATATCATCCGCGAAAACCCGTCGGTGGTGCTCTATCATCCTGTGAGTGTGACCAACATCAGGAATATTACCTTAAGACTGGTGAATAGAAACCAACGTCTCATCCGATTAGACCCTCATACACCTGTGACCTACAAACTGTATCTGAAGCCAGCATGAAACAAGTGTATAAAGCGGCAACGCTGTCAAGAGCAGGTGTTAGTTGTGCTCAACACGTGTACAGGTTAACACGTGCCAACAAGCAGATCCTACAACAACTTGGTTACACCTTACGTCATGAATTCGATTCTAGACGTGACAAACCCTGTCGAAGTACAGGAGGGTATTGTAAGAATTGAACACCATTCCTACCAACCGTATACTCAGGGACTAAATAATAATGATGAGATTCGCATTACTATTAACCAACAAGATATCTACACGCTTCCACATGAAAGTTACATCCAGATTGAAGGGCAACTCACCAAATTGGATGGTACCATTCCAACAACGTCAAAGTTGGCCAACAATGCTTTGGCCTTTTTGTTTTCTGAGGTTCGCTACGTGATCAACGGTATTGAAGTGGATACTACTCGAAATGTTGGCATAACAAGTGTCATGAAACTTTATCCCTCGTATGGAAGCGAAGAGAGTAAAGCTTTTTGTATGGCTGGTTGGTGTCCCAACTCAACCAACGACTGGATGATTAACGATGATGGTACATTTACTGGACATTTACCTCTAAAATTAATACTAGGCTTTGCAGAGGATCATAAGCGCATTATTGTGAACGCAAGACAGGATCTGATTCTTGTACGAGACAGGAGTGATTATAATGCGCTAAAGGGAGCTGATACAGCGCCAATAGATACAAAAATTCTACTGCAACGAATTCTATGGAAAGTACCGCACGTTACTCTATCAGATCAGAAAAAATTGAGTCTGCTCAAGATTGTGGAGAAGGATACAGCTTTACCCATTCAATTTAGAAGCTGGGAGCTGCATGAATATCCGGTATTACCACTCTCCGATACACATACTTGGTCTATAAAAACCTCACGGTATACAGAGCGGCCACTCTACGTCCTGGTTGGATTTCAAACAGATCGCAAATATCAACAGAATAAAGATGCATCAAAATTTGACCACATCCAATTACGAAATATACGACTCTTTTTGAACGGTGTTACCTTTCCCTATGAGGGAATGGATTTAAACTTTAACAAGAACAAATATGGTAAGCTTTATGACATGTTTGTAAACTTTCAGTCATCCTATTATCAGAAAGAGGCATGTCCGCTATTATCACCACAAGACTTCAAGTCCAAGGCGCCTCTGGTGGTGATGGACTGTTCGTATTTGGAGGAGTCGATGAAGGAAACAACTATTGATATCAGACTAGAATTTGAAACATCTACAGTTATTCCAGAAAAAACAACAGCCTATTGCCTTATTGTTCACGAGGCGCAAGTGTTTTATCAACCGCTGTCCAATATGGTGACCAGAGTATAAATAGCATGTCTTCCTCCATTGCCCTTCACAGTCATGGAAAGCTACGATGAAGTCACAACCCCCTCTGCGAGGTGGGTCTGCAAATGTGAAAGTGATTCACCAGGCTCAGATGAAGATTCAAGGTTTACCATTTATCGCGCCCTAGTGAGTGAAGCTATAACTGCCTATCACAAGAATCATACTGTGCTTAGAATGCCGCCGCATCTGGTTCACTATTTACCGGATGGATTCATGTCTACGTTTGGTATTCATGACAGGGGCTACAACAACAAGCCCATCGCTAATCAAACAAATAATGTGGACGATGGCGTTGCCAAAGCTTCATCTTGTCATGTTGGAGAGCGGGTAGATTGTATGGACTGCAAATGCGATCGTTGCTCAACAAGTCGAGACGCTGATGCAGCATTTGAGATTTATCGCACCCTGGTGAGTTTAGCAATACGCGCCTACCATAAAGCACAATTTCTTCGTGAAATGCCGCAGCATCTGATTGCCTATTTACCAGCTGGATTTCTGACCGCGTACGGTGCACACGACATTGACCTTAATTGGGATAAGCTACCATTACACCTCCGTATGTCGGCGGATGTTGCAGCCTGCCGTCCTTGTCGTAGACACTTTATGCATCGAGGAGATTCTCACTGTGATTGGGATGGTCCAAATCCTATGATAAAAAAATTGTAAGCGATGTACTGATAACTTTATGAATAAAATTGTGTAATTGATTTTGTGTGTATATTATTTTCCCGCTCCTATCCAATCAGTTAGTTGTTAAGAAGCAGCGGTGGTGGAAGGTGTGATATCCGTCGCCATGCCGAAAACATTGATTGTCGACGTGCAGGGTTTCAAGGTGAACGGAAACAAGTTTGTATTTAAAGAAGTTGGAATTATTGACTGCACAACCATGTGGGCACCAAGAGTAACCAGTTTTGTCTTTGAACCACCGTTTCCATTGCATTTGCAGTCAGACGAGGACAGAAGACAAACAGAGTGGTTGCAACGCAATTTGGGACTAGTCTGGAAAGAAGGCGACATTCCTTACCAGCATCTATCACTTGTTCTGAAAGCTCACTTGTTTGGTGCTGACCTTGTATTTGTAAAGGGAAGTGAAAAAAAGGAATGGTTGCGTCAGTATGTTAATTCAACATGTCAACTTGTTGACCTTCATGATCTGGGATGTCCTGCACTGTACAACCTCTCCGTGCCTGATGAACCTCTACAAAATAAAACACTTCAAAATGTTTGGAAGCTTTTTGATTGGCTAGCTCGCAGAGCATGTCAAAACTTGCATGTTGAGTGCAAAGCGTTGTAACGTCAGCTTCAGTGTGAGACATACCAGTGATCAGTGTGGACGTGTAGTAATATGGCAGCAATTGAAGGTTTGGACTCAAACCCCACAGAGCGAGCTATTGTCAAGTTTTTTGCCTGTAAAAAAAAGCTTGACAGTTTCACAGATGAGGAATTGAACGCTTTGCCCAAGGCGTTCCTTTTTTATGTTGCTTCAAACGCGGTGAAAAATATTTGGCACAGTGTACCTAGTGAATGGAGCAGAGATCCTGGTCTGCGTGAACTACAACCATGCACTGACTTTAGTCATCACCAGCAAGTGTCTATTACTAAAATGCCATCCATTAGACAGTGTGGAACGTGTCAGCTCATCAAATTGTACCACGGCCATACAAATATACCGTCCTGTAAAGACTTTGCTTCATCATTCCATGGTTGCGATGAAGAAGAGGAAGAAGAGACAGCAGCGGCAGTATCGCCAGCACCAAAAAGTAAGACAACGCTTGAAAAAGATATGCCAGACCTTTGCTGGTCATGGTCTAGTTAACAAGACCATTGATCTACTTCCCATTGAACTGCATATTCCTGGCTATCAATTTTGTGGACCTGGAACTAAACTAAGCCAACGTCTAGCACAAGGGAACTCTGGAATCAACATATTGGATGCAGCGTGTAGAGATCATGACATTGCTTACAACAACAAGAATATAGAAGTACGTCGAGTTGCAGACCGCATTCTTCTAAGAAAGGCCATACAGCGTGTGATGTCATCTACTGCTTCTATTGGTGAGAAGATTGCAGCCTTGATTGTAGCAGGAGCGATGAAGTCAAAGCTATTGATTGGTGGTGGATTAGTGAGGAAAAGGACAAAGTAATAAACATGAATCAAATATTGTGAAGTATTTATTTGAGAGTCAGTCCACCAGTTCATAGTATACACAAAATATGGTTTAGTTTTCTTCTTGTAAAAACATACAATTTTAATAAAAAGGATTGAAAATGAAAGTGTGTTCTTTTTTTACAAGGTGTGGAAATGTCCATAAGGCAAGCTATTTACACCATCCCACAGACGTTTATTGTCATATGTTGTCAGCGATGTTTTATTTTGATTTACTGTAAAAATATTATGGTTCTTTGAAAGAATGCGTGTTTGCTGGTATAAGCGAGAGGTGTTTGCGTAGAGTACACATCGATATTCCTCAACATTGAGGAATTGTGTGACGCTACGAAGAACACCCTTCGCTTTGCATTGACCTTTATTCTTTTGTGTTGAAAATGCGTACATTTTCGGCGCCAAAGCCACAAATTCTGTCATAACATCACCGGCGCACTCATCCTTAAATAGACCTATTTTTTTTTATTCATGGGAATTATGCCAAACATATTGTTAACCTCATAGTTTGAGGTATCAAAGTAATTTGGATGTTCTCTCATCACTGAGTAAACATCTATCGTATTGGTTTGATAAATAAGACTGTCTGTATCCATATACAGTAATTTTACATCTCCAAACTTTTGTTTGGCAAACTCATAATGAAATTGATACATTACAAATTTTGAAAAGTCAAGTATCACCATTCCCAAGTAAATTGGTTTGTTATACATGATTTCTGTCTTTGACAATTCAATGGTTACTAAATCAGTTTCAATAACTCGTACAGAATGGAAATTAGGCATAGCTATATATTTTCGTGCGCCATATCGACCGTCCCAGTGGTTTACCAAATGAATAGTTCTATGCTTTCGAATATTTTCCATTGATTTACCGTAGCACGCATTGTTCATTAATTTATAAAAATTTGATTCAAATGTGGTCTTGGCGTGTTGCCGATGATGAGTATTCAATTGCATGTACGGTTGTAACCATGGTTTTTGGTCAAAGCAAATAATGCGGTGAATGGATTGCAGTTTCAAACCATGTTTCAAACATTGCATTAAATTTTCAATGTGTATGACGTACCGATTTTTTGAATTTAACATAACTTATTATTAAAACAACTATCCACGTTCTGCCAACTAAGTTCTGGTGCTGACATCATGACACTTACAGTAATTACATTTACTACAAAAACAGCAAATCACTGAACAGTTTGCAGAGAATGAAAACAAACAAAGTTTATTGTCTCTGCAAATTCTGTTTTAACATTAACAAATTTTAAATTTTATTTGATTCTTCAATAAATTCTACCAAACATCTTTTATTTTCTACTCCCAAATATTTTAGGTAGATGGTTCCTTTGTTGAGGTCATTTACAGCTTCGTCGTTGAGTTCCATGAACCTCGCAGGTAAGAAGACAGCGAAATCTTCTAGTTCGCAAACTATTCTTCTGCCATATTTCGTGTTTACTTTGCGAACAGCTGTCACCAAATAGGACTCGTTAACTGGCAGGTCCTGTAATCGTTTAGTCTCCAGACCGGTTGCTCTGCCAATGAGATTCGCAACTGTTATAGCAGACATATTGGTTCTGAAAGGTAATTATAAAGTGTTTAGGTAAACTATTAAAAAGGTTCAGGTACCCTCCACCTTTATTTATTAGCACATTAACTCAAACCCTGATCTATAGACTAAACCATCAAATGTGTATACAAAACTTATTTGCGAAGACGAGGAGTGTCCTAACAGCGCTCAGTCCCAGTAAATCAGTCGGATAGAGCGAGATAAGGTAATATCTCTTTTGACTGACGTCAAGCCTGGTAATGACTGTTAGTTGCAATAATAGTTTCATATATCCACTTGAGTAGTGTGTCCTGCATCCCCATCCAAACCTCTAGACTAAACCATCAAATGTGTATACAAAACTTATTTGCGAAGACGAGGAGTGTCCTAACAGCGCTCAGTCCCAGTAAATCAGTCGGATAGAGCGAGATAAGGTAATATCTCTTTTGACTGACGTCAAGCCTGGTAATGACTGTTAGTTGCAATAATAGTTTCATATATCCACTTGAGTAGTGTGTCCTGCATCCCCATCCAAACCTCTAGACTAAACCATCAAATGTGTATACAAAACTTATTTGCGAAGACGAGGAGTGTCCTAACAGCGCTCAGTCCCAGTAAATCAGTCGGATAGAGCGAGATAAGGTAATATCTCTTTTGACTGACGTCAAGCCTGGTAATGACTGTTAGTTGCAATAATAGTTTTATATACCCATTTGATATTATCCACTTGATAAATATTTAAGGTCAACTGTATAACCATCGACAGTTAGAGAAACTAAAGGTACTGTGTTCAATATTACCTGATAGAAGATCTTTGCAGCAAAGCGATGTGTATACTACCAACTCGTGGACTTCTCTGGCTAGCAACAATAATGTCAGGGCTTATATACCCTTACAATCAGAGGCAACACGCCGGTTTGTCCGCTTTCTCAGTAACTGGATGACCTCCATATTTAGTGTCCGCTTTCTCAGTAACTGGATGACCTCCATATTTAGTATAAATGAACCTGCTACTTTGCAAAGAATTATCATTCACTGCTGCTATGTCCGATAATGAAAACACCCATCATGAAGAAGAAGAAGAATCCGCAAATTGGGATTCATCTTTAGACATTTTCATGTAAGTAATATTCATTTTTTTTAATTGATACCAGACTAAAAAAATTAAATCAAAGCCTAGAACGCTAACCAATTAACCATGGGACCGGAATATATTTTTAATTAAGAAAATACAAACACCCAGTCCCCAAGCCAGGGGAATTAATCACCAGAAAATACAATCCCCACAGACCTCCCAAAAATCTAACCCAGGACCCTCCAGTTCAGAGTCTAACAGCAGCCAAGAACAGTATAGTTGAGCCACACAGCTAAACACATAGTTGTATCTTGTCTCGCAATAAGCAGTCAAGTTAATTATTACACTATTGTTTAAATGCAATGTCAAGCTTGGCTAACACTATTGCTGTTAATGTTAATAGCGTTTGTCAAATTGTGGTCAAGTAGCTTTGAACACTTAGATAGGTGTTAAGGTTTTATATACTTAGCCGGGTGTAGCCCAAGGACGGCCGACGGTGGGGCTCGAACCCACGCGTCTACCGAGTCCGTCCTGACAAGCTTTTAATTGAATTTCATAGCTAGTTTTTTTTTGTCGTGTGACCTACTCAGAGGCCGAGTGCAGGTCTTTCTATTCGACGTCCATGGGCGACCTGCGCGTCGGTATGGAGTGGAAGATGAAACTGGGCAAGGATGTGGAAGGAATCGGCCGTGGCCTATCAGAAGGTACCGTCCCAGCATTTGCATGAGGAAGGAATCGGCCGTGGCCTATCAGAAGGTACCGTCCCAGCATTTGCCTGGTGTTGAAAATGGGAAACCACGAAAAACCATTTCAAGGACGGCCGACGGTGGGGCTTGAACCCACGCGTCTACCGAGTAAGCAGTGAGCTTGGACTCATGACCTAAGTGCAGCGTTTCAGCCTTGTAATAATATCATATATACCTACATTTTATGTTACATAGCCACACACATGTTGACGATTTTAAAAATACAGTGCATTGCATCCTACTTGGTATCCATACATTGTTTGGAACAGACAGCTTTCTTTTTCTCCCAGTCCGACTTAAGAAACATGACTAATTTATTGTAATTTAATGCAAATTGTATTACCGGTTAGAGACCTGTTAAATTTATTGCCGCTGTCAAATATAATGGCTTTCATTATATTGCCAAGACATACCGCTTTAACAAAAATAAAAGTTAATAGCCTACATCATCAATCTTGATACCAGTCTAATGTCAAACAGGCTTTCAATATCTCATACATTAAAATTGTGTTGCGCTGTTATGTAAATTAGCATTAGTATGCCAGCTTCTAACTCACTTCATGTGAGATCTGTGTAGGGATACCGCAAAAGTTGAATTGTTGTTGTTTGAGTCTTCAGTCTTTTGACTGGCTTGATGCAGCTCTCCATGTCTCCCTGTCCTGAGCTAATCGTTTCATCTCTACATAGCTCCAACACCCTACATCGGAGGCAATCTGTTTAACATACTCTAACCTCGGTCTACCCCTACAGTTCTTGTCCTCGACCCTTCCTTCCATAACTAAGCTTGCTATTCCTGGGTGTCTTAGTATGTGTCCTACCAACCTATCTCTTCTCTTCATTAGCAGTCACCGGAAACATCTCTCCTCTCCCACTCGTCTTAATACCTCTTTGTTTGTAACCCTATCTACCCATCTGATCTTCATCATTCTCCTGTAACACCACATTTCAAATGCTTCTATTCTCCTCTTTTCTGCTGCACCAATAGTCCAAGTTTCACTTCCATAGAGCGCCACGCTCCAGACAAAGGCTTTCAAAATGACTTCCTAATACCTAAATCTATATTCGATGTCAGCAGATTCCTTTTTTTGTAGAAATGCTTTCTTTGTCTGAGCCAACCTACTTGCTTCGTCCATCACTGGTTATTCTGCTTCCTAAGTAACAGAAGTCTCCTACTTCCTTCAGCTTTTCACCTGTCAATTTGATCTCCATAGAGGTTTCTGATTTATTTCGGTTGCATTCCAGTATTTATGTTTTACATTTATTTTCATCATGTATTCTTTCCGTAAGACGGAGTACTTTATTCCAATTGGTTTTAAAATGTCAAACAATTTAGTCCAATCAACTTTATCAAAAGCATTTTCTAAATCTACAAAAGCCATGAACGTTCTCTTATCTTTCCTTATTCTACCTTCTAAAATCAGCCTAAGACTTAGTACAGCTTCCCTTGTTCCTACATTTCTCCTGAAATCAAACTGATCTTCGCCCAACTCTGTTTCTATTTGGCTTTCAATCCTCTTGTAAATCATTCTGGACAGGATCTTTGAAGCATGAGTAATCAAGAAGGTTGAATTAAGGATAACAAAATTAACAGTATTATTCTCTTCTTGCAAAACATTTTTTAAACTCAGCTTCCAAAAGCTTACATATAGCAGAACGCGGATTTTAAAACTACAGAGGTGACAGCCGAGTTCAGCATTGCTTCCACTTACTTGTGTCAAGCTCTTCTCTGTCTTCTTTCCTATCAACCTCGCTTGGTCAACTCTTGTTCTCTTCCAACTCCAATAGTATTAGAGTATCCAAGGCCCTTGCCACATCTTTTCTGATTCCCTCCTTCTGCAAGAGACCAGTCTTCTTTTCCCATTATTTCCTACCTTCTGCCTGTCATTTAATCATTGATGCAGAGAAGTGCAATGAGTATGCCTCCATAACTTAGGAGGTTTTCTTCTGTGTACTTTAATTTTCCCTGACACAAACATCAAGACAGTTTATATCCTCGCCGCTAGATTGGGTATTCTAATGACATTAATAGACATTTTTTCTATTTTATAGTTTTTCGAATGACCGCGTCATCGCAGAGTTTTTCGTACAGATGATGTTGATGATGGAGGCCGAGAATGACACGGAGGAGGACGATGATAGTGAAGAGGAAGGAGAAGAAACTAACGAAAAAAAAAAATTAAATAAGTAATTGTAAGAAAACAATATTAATAAAAAATATTCTTGTTTTGATTGATTTATTTGTCTATCATTCCCACTTTTATTTTTTTATATGAAGCTGAGCGAGCCAACATGTCAGGTGTCAATCTCAGAAATTCACTCCTGTGACATCACACATCGGTTGACCGTTCAAATCAGATTATTCATTCTAACACCCATCCATGTCCATTAAACATCTAGCACGCCTTCCATATCCTCAGCTCCATAACACATAAATTCGAATCTCCCAAGTCAGCATAAATATAAAAATCCTTCGGCTGCACTAGGTCTCTGTGATTATGCCTCCATGGCTTAGGGAGAAGCATGCCAACCTCTCACCGCTAGGTCGGTGTTTCAAATCCCAGTTACTCCATGTAAAATCTGTGCTGGACAAAACAGAAGCAGACTGGTTTTTCTCCGGGTACCCTAGTTTTCCAGACAAACTTTCATTCTACCAACACTCTCCACCATCATTTAATTTTATCAGTCATTTATTCAATCGCTGACTCAGAGGAGTGCGATAGGCTTCGACAGTCGGCACAGTTCATATCTTCACAACTAGATGGAATATTCCAATGTCATCAATAGACATTACACCATCTTGTTTTTATTTCATGTCGAGCTGGCTGAACCGACATGCCATGCGTTTTGTATCCCCCACCCATTAACAATTTGTTTACCGTTAAGTATTAGAAAAAAACAATCCCATCCATGACCTACACTACATTCTGCCTGTGACGTCCCAACCTCCATTCACAGTTCCATCTTCATTCACGTTTGTTTACCCGCCAACCTAGCACGTCAGGGTTCAACAACCACCACCCACCACCATTCATGTTTTCCATTCAAAACACTCCCGTCCATGACCTACCTCACATCCCGTAATCTGCTGTGACGTCACACATACACACACCAGTTGACCGTTCAAATCTGACGATTCATTCACCGACAAAGATTCGGAAACCTTCGGCAACACTCGGATCTCATCGTGCTCAAAGCAAAGCTATATAGCCCAGGATAATATCAGAGAAGGCGCTCAGTCCAAGAGAGAGACTGGGTCGAGGAGGGTCTCGTGCAGAGCCTCTTCCATCATTCCCCCCTCGTCCCCCACCCCACCCTTCCCTCCCCCCTCCCCCCCCCCTCCCCCCCCTCCCCCACCCTCCCCTCCCCTCCACCCACACCCCCTCAAACCGGTTCCTGGACCCTCCAAGGTTTGTTTACCTTCCGGGGTCCCGGCGACCTTGGGGGTCAATGACCTACCTCAAGGTCATTGACCATGACCTATCTCAAGGTCATTGACCTTGCCACGCCCCCCTCATTTGCATAAATAACGGTATTTGAAGCAGAACCCTCCCTGCTCCTCTACTCATCTTTCTTTGATAACTGATCAATCTCATTTTGCCTAGCTGCGAACCATTTACAAGAATGTTCACTCTGTAAAGCTTCCGTTGCAGTTTTTGGTTCCATTAAATCTAGACAGTCACACTCATTGATAAACATTGATAACTGACAATATGTACATACTTGGTTCTTACGCAATCTTTCACTCCTCCTCACTTCTACCTGTAATTCCAATTCATTAACATTTTCATCAGCACAACTTTCAATATCCTCATCATTTAAATCGTGAATCAATGGCACATAATGATCTGCTAGCTCCTCCTCATCCCAGCCTCTAAACCAACTCTCATCACTCTCTTCTGAAAAAATAGAATTTGACATCTCATTTGCAACGAGCATGCCAGTTTCACTCTCTAGTATACTTTCTTTGTCTCCTTCATCTACAAATTTAACATTCGTCTCAGCATTTACTGTAATGTTAGGGATGATGGGTTCAATGACATTCTTTATTTGTACCCGCTCAACATATGGAAAATATTGTTCATTAAATTTAACATTATGGACAGTAGCAAACACTCCTTTCGTCGGAATCCAGACCTTATAACCTTTTACTCCATTTTCTAAACCTACAAAAATCCAATCGATTCCTCTGGCCTCAAATTTGCCTCCACTTTTCTCATACATAATACCTTTACATCCAAAAGTTTTTAACATCTCATAGTCACTGATAGATACAGCTCTTCCCTCCCACAAAGCCAAGGGAATTAAATTGTCGATTGACCTGGAAGGACATAAATTTTTATCACACACATATCATTCATTGATTCTGCCCAAAAACCTACTGGTAGCCCCGAACGTATCAACATACATCTCACACCATTGGCTAAAGTCAAGTTAACCCTCTCAGCTATTCCATTTTGTTCCGGTGATTCTTTGACAGTTTTCCTACGATGGATTACATTCTCCCTCAAAAAATCATTGAATTCGTTACTTATATATTCTCCACCTACGTCTGTCTGAATTGCCATTATCTTTCTTCCTTCCTTGTTGTTTCCTACCAATGCTTTGAAGTCTTTGAAACACTGGAACACTTCAGATTTCTTTTTTAGAAAATACAGACTCAAGTGTCTCGAGTAGTCATCTACAAAGGTTAAAACATATTGGGATCCTCCCATAGACTTTACACATTTCCCCATGACATAACTGTGTATTACTTCTAATGGTTGAGTTGATTGTCTTTCACTTTATTTTAGGGAAACCCTGCTTAGTAGTTTTGCCTAAGGCACAAACATCACAATCTACTTTACCTTTCACCTCAAATACAGGAATCTTTCTTATTCCCTCATAATGCCAATGGCCAAGCCTGTTGTGCCACTCCACTGCACTCCTCAAAGCAACTGCATTATGGATATTACTATTATCATCACTTTCTGCCTCAACATTTGTAACTGATATTGTAGCTTTAGATTTGGTTGACATTGATTCTAATACATAAAGTCCATTTTTCTCTAGACCTTTGAACACATCTTTTCCCTTTAGTCGCCCTACTGCAAAGCCATCAAAAGTCTCAACAGATATTCCTTCCTTAGCCAATCTAGAACAAGATATTAGATTATAATTGAAGTCAGGGTCATACAAAGTATCATGAAGTTCTCGAATAACATCACCACATTTTTGTGTCAGCTCTACTCTCACAGTACCTATACCCTTCACTGGAACGCTGCCTTTACCCATATGAACGTAACCAGTTGTTGCTTGAAACATAATGAATTCTGACTTTTCTTTACATATGTGATCTGTACATGCACTCGTTATCACTCACTTTCATAGCTGCTAAACTCACTGCACTTATACAAGCCAATACAGACTTATCCTTCATCCTTAAAATTATCAGCTTTCTCTCTATTCTCGGTGCAGTTTCTGGCAATATGCCCACTACCACCACATCTGAAACATTTTTTATTTTTTATCACAGGATAATCTCAAGAGATATGCCCCCACTTATCACACTTAAAACACTTCCTATCATTGCTGAAGTTGTTATTCTACTGCTCCGTTTGCTGTCTTGTTTGAAAAGTTTGGTTATGTCCGCCACGACGTATTCTCGGCGCAGGTTTGTAGTTGGACGCCAATGCTCCCTGGACTGGTTTCAGCTTCTCTTGGATCTCCTTGTCTTCTTGAAGTAATACTGCTTTCACTCTCTTGGTCGTCAGGTCCTTGTCACCACCAAGGATCGCTATGGTGACACGATGTGAATCAGGTAGGCCAGCCAGGAATAGTCCAGCCAGCTGTTTGTCATTCAGTTCCAATCCGTAGCCCGCACTCGCAACCACTCGATTAAGTCCTTGAATTTCAGACATATAATAGTGCATGGATTTATCCGGTGTTATGGTTATGTTCATCATCTGCTTCATCACTTTTAAGAACTTAGTCAATGTGAAGGAAGTGTGGGTTTCCTCCAAGGTCGTCCAAGCGTCCTTCGCGAACACGCATTCTCCAATGTCCTCTACATACTCTCTCGACACACTTTTTAGTAGGAAAGCGAGAGCCTTACGGTTAATTCGCGCTTGATCAACATTCAAATAGTTGATGTCCTCTTCATTAAATCCAGGATCAATTGCGTTGCAACAGTTTTTGTCGATAAGTTCTGCTTTGGCAACTTTAGACAAAGAATAATAGTTCGAAAAACAAAGTTTGTCCATTCGTTCCTTGTTTTCTTCCAACATTTTGAATCAACTGCTCACAACTCGACAACACTTTTTTTCATTTCTCAAAATTTAACACTGCTCAAACTTTTTCACTTTTCTCTCTTCTCAGCGTTCCTGGGCCCATAACCTTTTGTTATATAGTGCATATACGAGAAAGTATAACACAATACATCACTGTTTATACTGGTTTATTCTTCAGTACACCCGACATATTTACACATACTGCGCTCCCTCACGGACATCGCGCTAGTCTTTTTATAGTGCTAGTACTACGTGAGTCAAAAAATTGTTTAGTTAAACTACCATTACCAAAAACACTTTTAACAATAGATTCGTAGATATTGATAACCGTCTAAATATTTCGAATGGTCGCCATGTTGGATTGTTATATGTATAGGCCGTAGCGTTATGTACTGCCCCCGTAATTGAATTATATAGAGACCACGGTGGCTATATTTGAAATTATAAGGAAAGTTATGGCTGTCATAGTTATGACGTGGGTAGTCATGACGTAAGCACGGATGACGTATATGTTATGCCAGCAGGCTACTTGAGCTGAGATTCTCAGTGACGTCAGCTTTTAGTCCAGAATGTTCCAAGATTTACGACGCAGTCGCAGGAAACGAGGAATTCTGCTGAGGAAGAAACTATGCTATTGGAGGAGAGGCTTGAACCAATCAACGATAGTTTAAAGGAAGACGGAGATTCCTGAAACTATGGTATTTTTATTACTTTTGGAATGCAGAATTGTGGAAATCCATTTGCAGTAAAAGCATTGATTTGGAATTTTGGTGAAATTTATTTTCAGTTTTTGAATTTTGAAAATCCGTCATGTATTAACGAAGTTGGACCTTTTAGCGATGACGCAGTATCACGCTTTGGAAGGGATGGAAACGCCCCTCGAGAAGTTAATAAAAGGGCTTGCGCAGAAGAGAGGAGTCTCTTTCGTTCTCCGATTATTCTGAGATCTCATTGTCAGATCATCGAAGTATATTTGTGAAAGTTCTTTTCTTATACATTCAATATAGTGAGACGTCGAAGTGAACAGCAGTGAAAAGAATCGTCTTTATAACGCGTGGCGAGGCCACTATATTAACGAGATCCAGGTCAAACTAGGTGAAGTTGAAACGGACCATAGAAAGCTTCTACAAGTTTAGCTTCGAACAGTTAGCGGTCACCGATAAGATAATTGTATTGTGCAGTGCTACATGCAGTTATAGAGAAAAGCTGAACAATTTCGACCGATTAGTTTAAAAGATATTAGCAGTTTTATACGACTGGCAAAAGTGATTATCTCGCCACTAGAGAAGCACTTTTTGTATAGCCAGAATCAACGCAAGGCTGACGCTGTGAGTGGAGTAGAAAGACTTCAGATTGCTTGGTTACACAACGATACCAGTATAATGGAGCAATTGAATACGGCAGTTTGTTCTTCTGACACTACAATCGAAGAGCAGATGGAAGGCTAAGAGGGCTTATTGCAATTGGGACATACTTCAACGGAGTAAGATAGCGACATGGAACTTCGCTAATTGCTATTCCACACAAGCGAACATGCGGTGAATACCATCTACACCCATGTTTCGTAATTAAAGGCTGAATACCATCGAACAGCCATAGAAACAATTTCATACTCTGAATATGAATAATTTCTTCGGAAATTTCTACAAAACTTCATGATGATTGTCTACTGGAACTTCAGGGAATTTTTCAAGAGAGGTCAGGGATATCCCGACTCACAAAGAAGATTATTGCCGGAAGGATGTCTATTCGTCTTCGAGGAGCAGAGCGATTCACGGAGAAGGAAGCAGTTCGATTCTCCGAGGGTGCTATTTCCTATTTCGAGGATGGAGCTCAACTTTAACGTGGTGAAATGGATCCATCAGCAGTCTTCTTTTGGGAATTTTCCTCTGGAACGTCAATCGGCAGATAAGGTAGTCGTGAACGTTTATTGTATTTGAGTTTACTAATAATGTTTGAGCAACCATTTTTCCCATATTTTTATCCTCATGTATTTTGCCCTATTTTCTTGTTGAGATTCTTATTCTCAGTACACCTTGATGAGTTTTGCATTTTTCGACGATTTATTAAGACATTGTTATGTCATGGGCATAGTTAATGATTTTGAATCAGTTGAGACTGATATTTGGATTTTTCAATAATTAATATTTTTGTCGTCACGATTTGACTGTAAGTTAATGATTTTTATGGCAGATTTAAATTCAGACAGTGTGTCATTTTTATTAAAGTAATTCTACCCCAGTTTAATTACTTTGACCAATTTTCTGTCATCATCAAGAAGGAAGAACATTTAAATGATTTTAGAGCGTTAAAATCTCTTACGTTGTCGACGATCTTGGAAATACTAGTCGTTATTTGAATTGATTGCAACACAGACATTTATCGTCAGTTATGAATGAACATTGCATTATAGACACTTTTGTGAAAGAGTAACTTTAATAAGGAATTATTGAATGCATTAAAGTCAAGTACTTTTGTTAGGAGTTTTTCTCAATTAGAGAATTATATAACGATGTTTGCATTCCCCAGTCTAAATGGATTCTATTCGACTACTTTGCATTTTAGTCGCACTTTATTTGAAGATAGTATTTCTATACTACATTTCTTTTAAGATGTTAATCTTAAATTTTGATAGACCAGACAGGCGTATATAAGCGTATTCACTATTAAATTTGTTTGTGATTGGCAAGTTTTGACTTCATTTCGGTTCATGAATGAAATCTACGAAGGTTAAATAGAAAAACAGTTTTGAAACAATTTATGATTATAAAAATTTTTAAGTGGAACTATGAATGTATAATCGCTAGTGCAGCGCGTGTTGAAAGTCGCTGAGATATAATGCCCTTGAATATGAAGGAAGTTCCCACAGGAATAAATGTTAAAGAATTATTTGTGGAAGTTTTGTAAGTGATGTGAAAGTTTTTAATGCCATATAGATTAATATATGATGATTTTGGGCATATTTTTTTTAATGCAGATTGTGCATTAACTTGTTAGCGAAGGATTTTCCGCTGGAGTAAGATTGTCATAGTTCGTTGAAAATTAATCAAGTGATTTACTGTTATAATTAACACGAGTTTTGAAAGAATTTGAGATAAGATTTTGAATGAAGGTTGCCGTCACAAATCATTATTAAAACCTTTATTAAACCAGATTGTGACATTAACATGTATAACTAACCTTCATTGGTCGATTATATTAAACAGGATTATAAAATTACCAACCGAATGAACATGTGGCTAATGTATTTATTAAATTAATAATTTAAACAATTTAAATGTTAATATTGTAAATAATTGTTGTAAATATTTTTGAAAATAATATGGAACAAGAGTGATGTTAAAGGCGTGCTTATAATATTTTTATTGTCTTTGACAAATATTATAAACAATTTCTAATTGTTATAAATAATTTTGTGATTTTGTTATAAACATTTAAGAGCTAATTAAACATTTGGATTGAAGTTAACAAGTTTAAGAAATTAATATAATGATCCTATAGGATGTGAGCAAAGTACTTGAAAGATTTGCGTAAATATAATGTGAGTTGTCTTGTAAGACATTTAAAAGTTTGAGAGAGCAAGCTGTACTCTTACGTAAGTTAGCACGTGAGAAGGGAGTGCATTTGACCAGTATGCAACAGGCTGAAGGTAGCCCGCAGCTGTGCCAACATATGGTTCTCAGGGAGTGAGGTCGTACACACTCTGGCCTTGCGACTATAAATACCATTCTCTTGTTTATTAAAAGGAAACCAAATGCTCTATATATGTCACACCCTGACGTCCTTTTCCAATCCAACAGTGTTATGAATATTACGTTATTTGAAGCTCTTGGGAGCTAAAATGTTTTATATCATGTTGTATGATAAATTTTGCAAGTCCTACTGGAGGACGTAGTCAGATTGACTTGGGCTACTGATAGCCACGTTGATTTTGTTGTGTTAGTAAAATCATACCCTTTATTAGAAATAAAGCTTTTGTACAGTTCAAAGTTCTCGTCTTCGTTCTGGTTCATTTTTAAATGTCATGGTGGAGATTATTGTGTGAACAGACTTTAGTGATCCTGTTGTCAACTCAAACCCCGAGATAATTAAGAGGTAAGTAACGGTAAGTATGAACCCCCGTCTATTTTGGTGTGTTCCACAATGATTTCCTGTGAATTTCTGTGCTCTTATCTCGATAGTATCTGTCAGTGCCATTTTCATTGATGTAACTGTGCCGGTGCGATTGATAATTGGCAATCCGATTGAGGGGGCGGATATCTGACAGCCTACTATCCAGGTAAACGGGGACAGTACCATTAAAGGAGAATTATTGCTTAGGTTCATTATTCAAACTTGCACTTCGATCGCATGATTACGACACAAGAAATAAAAACTTAATTTTAAAATTCGCACAGCCACCATCTTGAGGTTATGTAAACAATTGAACTATATTATATACCAGTGTATTACAATGTGTATAAACATTTGCTGTACAAGTTTATTGCGTTCGGATCATTAAATTGCGTGAAAAGTCTATCTAAAACTTTCAACTTCGCATGGCTGTCATGTTCTTTTTGTAGTTAACAGATTTTGAAAATCAAATAGGTGAACTTTCAGTAGTGCCCCTTATCTCCATACAAAATTTCAGGGTGATATCAGTTATAGTTTCGGAGATATAGAATGCCAGTGAAATATTTCGCACAGCCGCCATATTGGATTGGTGAGACATAAAAAATTGAAGGGTGCGGTTAGGGCCGTCTAAAATGGAGCTATGACCTTACCGAGTTTTATTGAAATTGCTCCAGCCGTTTAGAAGTAATTAGGGGGGCACACACACAGACACACACACACATACGCACACACACGGACAAAAGGTGATCTCATAAGCCTATTTTTTCATTAAATGAAAATAGGCTAAAAATAGTGATTCAGCCTGATGCCTTAGTATTTTTCAGAAATAATTACCACACTTACTAAGTTTACTGAAGGGTTTTCTTGTATTTTGCTTTTAGGGGGCGGTCACCGTGGTTTGGTGGTGTTTTCTAGAGCTATTTGTCTTGCATATATGATCCGATGATGCTAGGTTGACGAGTGAAGCATGTCATCCCATAGTTTCATTCTTCAATAGTCCTTAATAATAAATATAAGTCTTTACCTCTTGTAATTTATTTCAGTATTTTCACATATTCCAGTAATTGGAATGGTATTTGTGATGACCAACTGAAAGATACAATATTATTGTTAATATGGCAACACTGGAAAATGGCCTCAAAGCTAACTTTATTTTTATACTCATAAAATAATTCAGGTCAAACACATTAGCATATTCTCCGCAATCTCCTTGAATGAAAAACAGAGCTTTATGATTGAAATATGAAAAGCAGATTGCAGATCAATCAGCGTAGGATGTCTTTCTATTTTTGGAGCGTCTCTTTACATGTAGATTATGATTAGCAAATACGCTTTTACTAGAAAAGTACGGATATATTACAGATGTGGATGAAGAAAATGGAAACTTGAACGCTTATTGGTTTACTTAAAGTGATAGAAGTGTTGCCTAATTCTATTAAAGAAAGCTTTCCAGTCGGTCCACACAAACTGTGCCCAATTACATTAGGCGGGAAACAAGTATTTACACACACTAACGTGAAAATAGAACAAATGGGTTAGCTATGGGATCACTACTCAGCGGTCTAGTAGCCAGCATTTTCATAAACAGCATAGAAAATACGATTCTAACAACAACAAAAAAAAGACAATTGGGATTAAACAATGGAATAGATACGTGGACGATATCCTATGCCTATATAACACAGAACAACCAAATGAAGATTATATCTTACAAGACATCATCAGTTTACACCATTCGATCAAATTTATTAAGGAGTCGGTAAAAGAGCGGAACATAAATTACCTCAATGTAACAATGGTCGAACAATAACTTGTCGTTCTCGATCTTCCGCAGGCCCACTCAAACATTGATGATTGTTCCACCCACACAAGCACACATACGTTAGCAGAATTCAACTCTTATGTTAAAAGACAATTTCAACAAATAAATTAAAATAATAAAACAATTTGCTCAAGAAAATAATTCTCCACCTAATAAGATAGATCAAATAATACAAACACCAACCAGTGATGTAAGCAAGTTCGCACGTATGAACTTCGTGGATGCAAATTCGTACAAAATCACTAATATTTTGAAAAGTCAAGGAAGCAATGTAGCATTCAGAACAAACAACACATTAGGTAAGCATCTCCATAAGACCATTTTTGGGAAAATTAGGTGTACTTGCTTTCATGCCTAGAAACAGGGTGTCAAGCCAATTATGTAGGGTAGTCAGGAAGAATATAGAAATGCCATCAAACACAGGAAACACTCGGCAGTATGCGAGCACATGTATGGCACAGGACTTAGCTTTACAAACATTGAAATGACCTAAGAATCATACACTAGGAAACAAAAGTAGGGAACTTGACATAAAAGAAGCCATACAAATTCACTTAGCTAAATTAAACAACCCAGATAATGTAAATGAACACCTATTCTTGCAGAGTTCACCCCTATTCACACTATTAGGCAACAATCCCGTCAACAATAAGGTAACAACATAACGAAACAAGTAGTTCCGTGAAGAACTATACAGCCTATTTTCATATATCCTATGTTAATTGCCACTATCAACATACAAAATTTCAGTTTGATTGCTGTAATAGATTCGTAGATATTGAGAACCGACTAAATATTTCGGATGGTCGCCATGTTGGATTTTATATATGTAGGTCCTAGAGTTATGTACTGTTACATGCAGATTATTGTGAACGTGTAGTATTCAAACTTCAATCGCATAATTAGGACACAAGAAAAAACAAGGAGATTAAAAATTTTTTCACAGGTGCCATCTTGAGGTTATGGAAACAATTGAAATAAATTAGATGCCAGTGGATTAACATTCGTATAAGGATTTACTGTACCAAGTTTCACTGCACGCGGTTGGTTAAATTGCGAGAAACGTCCATGTGAATATTTATAATTCGCGTCACCGCCATGTTGGATTTGTGATCACCAGGTTATTTAAAGTCCTATAGGTGAACTTAAGTTCATAGCCTCTATGAACATTAAAAAATGCAGTTTGATTGCTAAAATAGATTCGTAGATATTCAGTATCGTCTAAATATTTCGGATGGTCGCCATGTTGGATTGTTAAATGTATAGGCCATAGAGTCATGTACCATTAAAGGAAAATTATTCCGTAGGTTTATTATTCAAACTTCCACTTCGATCGCATGACTACATCACAATAAATAAAATCTTAATTTTAAAATTCGCACTGCCGCCATCTTGAGGTTATGTAAACAATTGAACTAAATTAGATACCAGTGGATTACAATGTATATGAATATTTCCTGTGCCAGGTTTCAGTGCGCTTGGAACATTAAATCGCGAGAAAGGTCTATTTAAAATTTTCAAATTCGCTTGGCCGCCATGTTCGTTTTGTAGTTAAACGGTTTTTGAAAGTCTTATAGATGGACTTCCAGTAGTGCCCTTTATCTCCGTACAAAATTTCAGGGTTTTACCACTAATAGTTTCAGAGATATAGAATGCCGGTGAAATATTTCGCACATCCGCCATCTTGTGATTATGTAAACAATTGAACGAAGTTAGATGTCGGTGCATTACAATGTATATAAACATATACTGTACCAAGTTTCATTGCGTTTGGTTGGTCAAATCGCGAGAAACATCTATTTAAAAGTCGCAAATTCGCTTGGCCGCCATGTTGGTTTTGTAGTTACCAGATTTTCAAAAGTCACATAAGTGAACTTATAGTGGTTCCCTATATCACCATAGAAAATGTCAGGGTAATATCAGTAATAGTTTCGGAGATATAGAATGCTGGTGAAATATTTCGCACAGCCGCCATGTTGGATTGGTGAGTCGTAACAGAATTTGAAGGGCACGGTCGAGGTCGCCGGGAATAGTGCTATGAACTTTCCGAGTTTCATTGAAATCGCTCCAGCCGTTTAGATTTTATTAGGGGGGGACACACACACGAATCACACACACACGCACACACACACGTACAAAAGGTGATCTCATAAGCCTATTTTTTCAAAATTGAAAATAGGCTAAAAAAAAGCCAGGCAATGAATTGCTATTGGGAGATAACGAGCTAGAAGGTTATATATTGTACTGTATTCTCAGTAAACCTAAGCCTAGATGAGGCAGTGATAACGAGTCCATGAAGCCCGTAATGTCCAGCAGCGCTTACATATGACTCATTGGTTTATGCGATGCAGGGAAGAGATCTTTCGTTATTTTTTAGATCTTCTCAATTATGCATCATTGGCGTCCACGACGCGATCTAACAAAAATGCAACTAATGTTTCCAACTTGCAACAACAGATGGTGCGTGGAACACTTAAACGTAACATTAATGACAAGTTCTAGGAATGGCAACCAGAGCGCACCACAGGAAACTAACTTAATTCTAGCAATTTTTCGGAACTTCAGTTCGGTGAGTGCGTACAATGAGAACGGACACTACAAGGATCAGTTTATAAAACCAGATAAGTTGGCATAATTCCATTTAGAGCAGTGTTTCATTTGTGAATTCGCCACACGAGACATCACGATACTATTAGGCCACTAGTTTAAATAGGAATGAAACAAATTACATGAATCTATTAATCCCATGTTATGTTTAGTCAGGGTATGAGCATAACAACCTATATGATTAGGTACAGTAGAATCGTGTTGACGGACTAAACAAGCATAAATGCCCTAAATAAAACCATAAAAACACACATATTTTAAAAGGGATCAAATATCAAAATAATAAATTTACGTTCATAGTTGGCACTAAGTTTCGAAGATTTCTTACGAAATAAAGAAGTGAGCCTCTCAGCCTCAGTGCGTCAGGAAATGTTCCTTCAGTGTGCACGACCAGGGTTATGAAGAACATCAATTCAAAGCTAAAATTTCGCGACAATCAACACACGTACATAAGGTCACTGCAAATATGTGTAATAATGGAATATAACAACGCTTCCTGTTGACGAGTTTAGTGCAATCCCACGTGCCTAAAAAGTCACTTCAGGCAATGAATAATATATACTGTAAGTTGTTTCCCAAATAACCAAAGACTAATTCCAACACCGTCTGTTTCTCGAACCGTGCCGTTGGTAGAATTGGCAACACAGGATGAGGGCTCTAAGGTGTATAAACACGTAAGCTCGCATGCTAAGTTTTATACATAAATATCGGTCATTCTGATATGACAGTATCTAAATGCAGCTCGTAATACATATTTCAACACCCCTGAAATTCCTCGTCGTAAATCAGAGCTTCACCTATGAAACGAATAATAACCTAGTGAGCACAAATCCAACATGGCGGCGACGCCAAATTTAAATATTCAAATGGACGTTTCTCGCGATGTAACCATCCGACTGCAGTGACACTTGGTACGGTATATCTCTCTATATATAAGAAAATGAAAGTTTGTATGTTTTTTCTGAATAGCTATGGAAATTTGCGTTATTTACGCGTTTCAGGCTGTTTTATGACGGATGCGCGCGAATTTTTTTGTCTGTCTGTATGTCTGTTTGTTTGTTTGTCTGTCTGTGGACAATTTTGCTCCCTTATAACTCGAGATCGGCTGGGTGGATCAACGGAAAATTTGGTACAGATACGACTCTAATCATTGATGTAAATCATCTCTGTACCTCTCATAAAAGGGGGGCCTACCCCCTTAAAATACTTGCTGAAATAGGCGAGACAAAGCTCATTTTTAGGCCCTCAATGTGAGAAACGAAATTAGGGGGTCCTAAAGGGACCCTAAAAAGCACATTTAAGGCCCTAAAACCAACAGTTTTTGAGATACTCCCAGAAAAGAAATTTCATTCAATACAATAAGCGGCTTCGGTGGCGTAGTTGGTAGCATGCTGAGCTTCGATGCGGGTTCAAACCCGGCCGAAGCCGTCGGATTTTTTAAGAGCGTTAAAAACCCTCAGTATGCATTCCTTCGGAGGGGAAGTAAAGCCGGTGGTTCCATGTCATAGATTTATGGCATGTTAAAGAACCCTCCACTAATAACACCTGTGTGAAGCTAAATTGGATAGGTTAAGAATGTAAACAACGCTCTTAGGTTTCTACGTTCGTTGCCAAGAGCCGATTGCGGTAGCATCTAGTATCTAAGTTCTGAACTTGACCTAGTAGTCGTTGACAGTGGCGCTTGGCGGCAAAAGTAGGAACTATTTGAAAAATTCTAAGTTGCAGTCTGTACTTAAATTAAAAAACAGATAACACACACTGATACAGTCATCACAATTAACACCGGTTATCAGACAGATTCTACACACACCCGATGTACACGGGGCTACATGACCGCGTTGTCGCAGCCCCTAAACTTAAGAACCAACCAACCAATACAATAATGAAAGAAAGCAAGCCGGTAACCATGGCAACTGAAACTCACAGGTCCATCTATTGCTGTACGACGCAATACAATTCCATTTATAACATTACTGAGATTGTTTGCAAACGGCTATAAGGTTATAACGGAACCAAATTAAGTTGTAAAATTCATCAATACATATAATGCGCTTAAGGGGGCCAAGGGGTACTCTAGAATTGTTTCACCCGATTTACACGTGCTGGTGTGGTACGGAAGGTCTATTATATCCCTATCCCTATATTGTTATATTATTATTATAATAATTATTATTATACTACGGCTTACAACGACGAGACAAAACTTATTTATAGCCCCTTGGTGTCAGAAACAAAACTAGGCGCCCCTAAAAAGCCATAATGGGTCCCCGAAATCTACATTTTAAGGCTCTAAAACCAAGTGTTTCTGAGATATTACCAGAAAACTAATTTCATTTAATAAACTAATGTAGGAATGCAAGCCAGTAACCATGACAACAGTGTCTCAAAAAGTTACATTCAACATTCCATCTATTTTTACAAGAAGTAATGCCACTCCATTTATTAAATATCTGTAAAAGTTTGCAAATGGCTACAAGGTTATCACGGAACCAACAAAAACTGTAAAATTTGTCAATGCGCTTAAGGGGGTCAAGGGGTACCCTAGATGTTTTCCCAAAACTTAAACGTGCGATATGTCGTACAGAAGGTCCATTATATCTTCAAACAGCAACATTATTTTCAAAAATTCCTGAATTGAAATAGATTATTTTTTGTTTATTTTTGTTTTGTTTTTAGGAATTTGGGCCATTGGAGGCTAAAACACCGGAATGTTCATGCACCACAAGCCTTCATAATTCATTGAAGGGTCATTTCTTATGTGACGTGTATTGTGTTTCGTCTACGAGGTTTTCAATTTTATTTTCACGTCAGGGAGTACACGTTAAGTAAATTTAGTGTTTTTTTTTATTTGTCTAGAAAAAGATTCCCGAGAGCAGAGCTCTGTCGTGGGGAACAGTACATAGTTCATTACATAGATGACGGACTAACTATACATATGCTAAATTATAATACATTTAGAGTACAGTATACAAATAAGCAATTGAAGTGTATTCAAAGCGACGCTTTTGACACAATAAATGACCAAGGAAAAAGCAGTATAATATAATTGGAGAAATGAGACTATAAGCTAATGAGCATGCTTTGAAGTTATGACTCAATTAGTGTTGATAAACATAAAAGACTAGCAGGTACCCGCGGCTTCGCTCGCGTCATATTGTGTCATATTTTTATTCAATGAAATGCAGGTTTAACCCCGTTAACACCCTTTTAGAACCTGAATATCCAAAAATCCCTCCTTAGTAGACGTTTTCGACACACAACAAACATATCCCCAAAATATCATTCTTCTAACTTTAATAGTTTTGGTTGGTCGATGAGTGTGAATATCCAAAAATCCCTCCTTAGTGGACTTTTTCTTCCAGAATTTCAGCCCTCCCCATGGGCCCCTTAAATTGGATTCATGAAAAAAACGATCGACCACCTTTTTACTTATTTTTCAAGCTGATTCTTCCCCCTGAGTTTCATACTTTATGCCACTGTCTTTTAAGAGATACTTGCTCCGTTAGGAATCCTTCAACCCCCACTTTTCACACATACACCTCATAATATACAGTTCATCGAAAAACCCTCAGACATGTGTCATCTTATTCTTAATGATGAGTTTATATGCCGAGTATCGCATCCCCCAAGGAAACCGATCGGGAGATATTGCTATTCAATTAAATGCAGGTCTACCCCCTTAACACCCCTTTAGAACCTGAATATCCGAAAATCCTCCCTTGGTGGACGTTTTCGACATACAACGAACACAACCCAAAAATTTCATGTTTCTAACTTCAACAAATTTGGCTGGGTGATGATGAGTAGGTGAGTAAGTCAGGACATTTTCTTTCATTTATTTTTCAGAATTTCACCCCTCTCATGAATCCCTTATATTGGATTTATGATTAAAAAAACGGTCGAAGACCTATTTACTTCTTTTTAAGCTGTTCTTCCCCCCTGAGTTTGATGAGTGAGTGAGTTAATCAGTTAGAACACTATCTTTCCTGTTTTTTTCCCCCAGAATTTCACCCCTCTCCAAGGGCCCCTTAAATTGGATTTATGAAAAAAAGGTTGAACACCTATTTACTTATATTTTAAGCTGTTTTTTCCGCTGAATGTCAAACTTCTTGCCTATGTCGTTTAAGAGATACACGCTCCGTTAAAAATCCTTCAATCCCCAATTTTCACCCCTTTCACCTCATAATATACACCACATCGATAAACCCTTAGACATATGTCTGCTTAATTTTAATGATTAGTTTATATGCCGAATATCACATCCCCAAAGAAACAACTCGTGAGATATCATTAATGAATGAAATACACGTTTACCCCCCTTAACACCTCTTAAGAACCCGAATAAACAAAATTCCTTCATTAGTTGACGTTTGCGACATAGAGCGAAAATATTCCTAAAATTTAATTTTTCCTACTTCAATAGTTTTCGCTGGGCGATGATGAGTGAGTGAGTCAGTCAGGTCATTTTCTTTCAATTATTTTACCTGAATTTTATGCCCTCCCCATGCGCCCCTTAAATTGGATTTATGAAGAATCGCTCGAACACCTATTAACTTATATTTGAAGCTGTCTTTTTCCCCTGAGTTTGATGAGTGAGTGAGTTAGTCAGTCAGTCAGGACACTTTCTCTCTTTTTTTTTCTAGAATTTCACCCCACCCCATTGGCCCCTTAAATTGAATTTATGAAAAAACGGTCGAACACCGATGTACTTATTTTTAAGCTGTTTTTTTTCGCTGAGTTTCAAACTTCTCGCGTATGTCGTTGAAGAGATACACGCTCCGTTAGGAATCCTTCAACCCTCACTTTTCACCCCTTTCACCTTATAATATACACCACATCGAAAAACCCTTAGACACATGTCTGCTGATTTTTAATGATTAGTTTATATGCCGAGTATCACATCCACAAATGCAACCACTCACGAGATATTGTTATTCAATAAAATGCAGGTTTAACCCCATTAAGACACCTTTAGAACCTGAATATCCGAAAATCCTCCCTTAGTGTACGGTTTTGTCATACAACGAACATATCCCAAAAATGTCATGTTTCTAACTTCAATAATTTTGGCTGGACGATGATGAGTCAGTGAGTGAGTGAGTCAGGACATTTTCATTCATTTTTTTTTTTCAGAATTTGTCCCCTCACAATGAACCCCTTAAATTTGATTTATGAACAAGTAGTTCCGTGAAGAACTTTACAGCCTATTTTCATATATCCTACTTATGTTAACTGCCACAATCAACATACAAAATTTCAGTTTAATTGCTGTAACAGATTCGTAGATATTGAGAACCGTCTAAATATTTCAGAAGGTCGCCAGGTTGGATTTTTATTGTTTTACTATTACATTAAGATTATTGTGTTCGTGTGGTATTCAAACTTCAATCGCATGATTAGAACACAAGAAGTAAAAACGAGATTTTAAAATTACGCACAGCAGCCATCTTGTGATAATGCAAACCATTGAAATATATTAGATGCCAGTGGATCAACATTTGTATAAGCATTTAAGGTGCAGCGTTTCACGGCACTCGGATAGTTAATTCGCGAGAAACGTCCATTTAAATATTTATACTTCGCGTCGCCGCCATGTTGGATTTGTGCTCACCAGGTTCCCGAAAGTCCTATAGGTGAACATATGTTCATAGTCTCTATGAACATAAAAAAATCAGTTTGGTTGCTGTAAAAGATTCATAGATATTGAGAACCGTCTAAATATTTCGGGAGCTCGCCATTTAGGAGTGTTATGTGTATAGGCCATAGAGTTATGTTCCATTCAAGGACAATTATTGCCTAGGTTCATATTTCAAACTTTCACTTCGATCGCATGATTACGACACAAGAAATTAAAACTTAATTTTAAAATTTCGCACAGCCGCCATCTTGAGGTTATGTAAGCAATTGAATTAAATTAGATGGCAGTGCATTACAATCAGCAAAATCAATTACTGTACCACATTTCACTGCGCTCAGAGAGTTAAATCACGAGAAAAGTCTATTAAAATATTTTAAATTCGCTTGGTCGCCATGTTCGTTTCGTACTTTACAGGTTTATGAAATATACATAGGTATACCTGTATCAGTACCCTTTATCACCGTACAAAATTGCAGGGTGATATCTGTAATAGTTTCGGAGATATAGAATGTCAGTGAAATATTTCGCACAGCCGCCATTTTGAGGTTATGTAAACAATTGAACTAAATTAGACTCCAGTGCATTACAATGTGTATAAACATTTGCTGTACCAAGTTTCATTACATTTAAATAGTTAAATCGCGAGAAAAGTCTATTTAAATGTCTCAACTTCGCTTGGCCGCCATGTTGGTTTTGTAGTCACCAGGTTTTTGAAAGTCTCATAGGTGAACTTCTAGTAGTGTCCTTTATCACAGTACACAATTTCAGGGCGATATCGGCAATAATTTCGGAGATATTGAATACTAGTGAAGTATTTCGCACAGCCGCCATGTTGGATTGGAGAGACGTAACAAAATTTGAAGGGCACGGTCGAGGTCGCCGGGAATAGTGCTATGAACTTCCCGAGTTTCATTGAAATCGCTCCAGCCGTTTCGATTTTATTAGGGGGGGATACACACACGAATCACACACACACGCACACACACACACACGCACACACACACGGACAAAAGGTGATCTCATAAGCCTATTTTTTCAAAATTGAAAATAGGCTAAAAATAAACTGTCAAGCACTTATTTACTTATATTTAAGCAGTTTTATCTCCCTGAGTTTGAAGAGTGAGTGAGTGAGAGAGTCAATCAGTTAGGACACTTTCTTTCCGGTTCCCCCCCCCCCCCTCCCCCAGAATTTCACCCCTCCCCATGAGCCCCGTAAATTGAATTTAGGAAAAAAAACGATCGAACATCTATTTACTTATCTTTTAAGCTGATTTTTTCCGCTGAGTTTCAAACTCCTCGCCTATGTCGTTTAAGAGATACACGCTCCGTTAGGAATCCTTCAACCCCCACTTTTCACCCCTTTCATCTCATAATATACACCACATCGAAAAACCCTCAGACACTTGTCTTCTTATTTTTTATGTGTTCATATGCCGAGTAACACATCCCCCGATGAAACCAATCGGGAGTTATTGTTACTCAATGAAATGCAGGTTTAACCCCCTTAAGGCCCCCTGAATATCCAAAAATCCTCCCTTAGTGGACGGTTCCGACATACAATGATCATATTCCCCGAAATGTCATGTGTCTAACTTCAATAATTTTGGCTGGGCGATGGTGAGTGAGTCAGGACTTTTTCTCTCAATTTCCTTTTTTCAGAATTTCACCCCTCCCCAAGAACCCCTTAAATTGGGTTTATGAAAAAGACTGTCGAACACCTATTTACTTATTTTTACGCAGTTTTTTCCCCTGAATTTGATGAGTGAGTCTGTCAGTTAATCAGTTAGGACACTTTCTTTCCTGTTTCTCCCCCCCCCCCAGAATTTCACCCCTCCCTATTGGCCCCTTAAATTTGATTTATGAAAAAACGGTCAAACACCTATTTACTAATTTTTAAGCTGATTTTTTTCCACTGGGTTTCAAACTCCTCGCCTATGTCGTTTAAGAGATACACGCTCCGTTAGGAATCCTTCAACCCCCACTTTTCACCCCTTTCACCTCATAATATACTTCACATCGAAAAACCCTCAGACACGTGTCTTCTTATTTTTAATGATGAGTATATATGCCGAGTATCACATCTCCCAATGAAACCAATCGGGAGATATTGTTATTCAATGAAATGCAGGTCTATCCCCTTAACACCCATTTAGAACCTGAATATCCTAAAATCCTTCCTTAGTGCGCGTTTTCGACTTACCACGAACATATCCCCAAAATTTCATGATTCTAACTTCAATAGTTTTGGCTGGGCGATGATGAGTCAGTCAGTCAGTCAGTCAGTCAGTCAGTCAGTCAGGACACTTGTTTTTATATAAGAGATAAGGATTATTTGGAAGAATGTGGTATCACAAGAGTAAGTTATTATACATTTAGAGTAAATTATTATACGTACATTATTATACAATCAGAGTCAGCAAATAGTACTTTTTCAACTTTACTCGAAATGGCCCAATTTGAGAGATTCTTGCTAGATCAAGTGGTACCAGGTTATACACTGAGATGAGCGAGTGCTGCAGTGCATTGACTCCAAATTTAGTCGTTCTATTGCTGACTACATGTAACTTTTTTTTTGTCTTGTGCAGTGCATGTGGATTTCATTAACGAAAGAGAATGTAGTATTTGTGGTCATGAGACTATGCAATATTTTATAAATAATTAAAGTAGATTTGAAAGATACAAGCAGTTTCAACGGCAATATATTAGTTTCAGTGTACATTCTACAGCGAGGGTATAAACGATGGAATCCATACATTGATCTTAGAGCCCTGTTTTGTAGAACCTCCAGATTATTCAAAGTAGTTTGTGAGGCTCTTCCCCAGATGGAACATAGGTATGAGAGCCGAGACGTAGTGTCTGTGTTGTTACATAAAACTTGATTTTAGCAAAGATTCCAACTAAAGCTGAGATTTTATTTTTTAGATTCGTTATATGTGATGCCCAAGAAAGAGTATTGTCTATTGTCAAGCCAAGGTATTTAACCTCCTTCACCCACTTAAGTCTGGTAGTACCAGAAGAGATATTTGTTGTTGCATTTAAATCATATTCACATTTATGGAACATCATGCAGACAGTTTTTGAGTAATTAGGTGTTAACAGATTCATTCTTAGCCATTCCTCCAAGACATAACAGTCATGCTGGATATCAGATATAATCTCCTTGTCAGATTTAGAGAAGTACAACAACGAAGAGAGATAATCTACCCTTAAAAGGGCATAAGGTTATGTCATTTATGTATATGAGGAATAGAATCGGCCCTGAACATATTTCAACTAATCATTTTTCTGTGTTGACAAACAGGTTCCAAGCCCCTAACCATTGCAACAGTAGCTCAATTGATTACGTCTGGTTATTAATACCGAAGACCGTTAGAAGAATGGTTACTTCTGCTAGTCCTTATATAATTTTTAATCCACTGGCAACCAATTCATTAATATTATTTTCATAACCACATAATAACGGCTGAGAGAAATTTGTAAATCTCAATTTTATTTATTGTGTCCAAATCATGCGATTGAAGTTTGAATAAAATACCTACAAAATAATCTTCATGTAATAGCACATAACTCTTAAGGCCTATATATAAAAATCCAGCATGGTGACCATCCGAAATATTTAGACGGTTCTCAATATCTACGAATCTATTACAGCCATGAAACTAGACAATTTCTAAGTTGATAGAGGCAATTAATATAAGTAGGATATATGAAAATTGAATGTTTAGTTCTTAACGGATCTAATTGTTTCATAAATTAAAAATCTAAAAATGGTCATGTTTTTAATAATTAGTATTCTGAAATATTGACCCAAAGGCCTTGGAATGCCTTCTTAAAGAATTAAGTCAGCCTTTTGTTTAAGCCTGAAAGCACTTCTATATGTACTGCGATCAGAGGAGGAAATCATCAAGTCAATGACTTGCTGCCTTTCAGCGCCCAATTCCATACTTAATGTAGGGCGCACTGCGTTACATTTGTACAGGGTTTAGCTGGTTTTTAGCCTACTTCCGATTTTTGCAAAAAATGAAAGTAGACTTATGAGATCAACACAGAGCCCAAAATTGTGTGTCTGTCTGTGTGTGAGTGTGTGTGTGTGTGAGTGTGTGTGTGAATGTGTGTGTGTACTCTGAATGTCTGTCCCCCCCCCCCCCTATCAATTCGAACACGGTGAAACCTAATTGAACGACATTTGGTACAGAGGTAGCACTAGCAAAGGGCACCTCAGTGTCATGTTTTATATCGCCGCCATCTTGACGTAAACGTAATGGCGGCCCAAGGCTAGTAAACTACAGAGGTTGCCTCAATATGGAGCTCTTAGGCGAGGGGATCGCGGAGGGAAGGGAAAGGACGTGACGTCACACGTTTCCTCGTATCGTGCGAGGCGCGAGATATGCAAGGAAAGTTAACTTTCCCACACGTTATATTGTGTGGATTGCAATGGTTTAAACATGTGTTTTAAGCCCTTTTGTTTATAATCATGCCAGGCCAAAGATGTGCTGTGGCAGTTTGTCACAGTTATTATAAAGTTGGAAATGACTTGTCGTTTTTCACGATGCCTAAAGACACATGCGTTCGCAATCAGTGGATTGCTGTATGTAAGCGAAAAGATCATTGTAACCCTCAAACATGTAGGATAGCCTATGTTCCCTCCACTTTAAGAGTGAAGACTTCAAATTAGACTACAGGGCCGAATTGCTTAATATAAAGCCAAGATTTCCAAGGAATCTAAAACCAAATGGTAAGTGAGCCTGGCTGGCCTACTCTTAAGTTTTGATGACCTGCTAGGATGATTTTAAAGCTGTTAATATTTTTGACATATTTCGTACATGGTATCAGGGGTGTATATACAATTTTCTTCGAGGAGGGGGGGGGGGGGGGGGGCGGGGGCTGACTATCGTGGAAAATTGTGAGTACTTAATGAATTTTCTATTATAGCCTATGGAGTATGAATGGAAAATATCTCAATGGGCTACTTGTCAATTTATAAAGTAGAAAGGTAAACACTCGTTTTCTTTTACAAATTGATAATTATTTCTTAAAAGTAGACTACTGTGAAATACATTGCATGTTGTACCCAAGTTGGCTTATTTCGGGGGGGATCTGGAGCCCCCTCAGCCCCCCTATATACGCCCATGCATGATATTTTGTTTTTGGACAAGATGGAAAATTTCATGAGTATTTCTCTTTGCATTGGTAAAAATTCTTTGCAAATATTCCAGAAAGCAGTCATCATTTCAATAAAATCCCTTCGACTTCTGTACCAAGATATGGCCCGTAGGCATAATACAAAGTACATTCTCACACATAGGCTAAATCAAGATGCACTGGAAAACCTCTTTTCACAATTGCGAACCCGTGGTGGCTTAAATGATCATCCTTCTCCCCTTGACTGTATTTACAGACTGAGGATGATTATTTTAGGAAAAAATCCAGGAGTTGTTCAAAAGCAAACAAACACTGCTGATCCAGATTCAGATGAATATGTAGTTGCTAAAGCACTAAACAAAGCTGTCATAGTGTCTGAATCAAGTAACGTGCTTCCTGAGTCCTTCATTGCCAATATCATGGAACAAAGTGAGGAAGATGGCAAGGCTTATTTTGCAGGATATGTAGCCCACAAGTTCCAAAATAAATTTCCACAACTTGGGAACTTAACCTATGGAATGCAAACTCAACACGACTATGCATTACCGACTTGGATTAAACACTTGTCATACGGTGGTATGACCGATCCCTCAGAAACTTTGCTAAACCAGTTCCGGCACATTTCAGCAAAATTCGTCACATTTCACGGAAAATACGGATTTCAACGAGGCAAGAACGTTCTAAGAAGAACGACAGAATTTGTGTCGAGAGAAGTTCCTGTGTCGAGAGAAGTTCCTGACGTACCGTCTGGTGGGGTTGAGGCAGCTGTGATAACAATTTTCTTCATCAGATTGAAACATTCCAATTCTATCTTGCATAAGTGAAGTGGTTATTGGAAGTCACTAACACCCACGATTCTGCTACCGAGTCTAGGCGAATTTCCAAGAAATTCAAGAAGATCACTACATAAAATGTAAGTAGGCAACATTTAGTTACTTTATCACCCATTTACCGATAATTTCATACGAATATACTGTTCTTTGCGTACTCAACAGCTGTTGTTGACAGTTTCGTTACGTTCCCCACATGGCGCGTTTGGTATCTTGTGACGTCATCCGCCTTGTGAGCGCTGATTGGTGAGTGAAAATTGAGGCAACCTCTGTAGTTTATAAGCCTTGATGGCGGCCACCCAAATGTTCAAAGTTTAAATGAAATTACGACCAACTTAATCATCTTATCTCTACCAAATTTTGTAACATTATACTTATATGTATGATGAATCTTTTTTCCAAACTACAAGGTCATCTGTCCAATAATTTGCGGATGGCGGCCATGTTGTTTGTGTGCAAATCGATTTCCCCCTATCTTTTCAAACACGGTGAATCGGAATTGAACAAGTTTGGTACAGTAGCAGCACTAGCAAAGGGCACCTCAGTGTAGTCTTGCGCATAATAGTTCGCGGCTGGGAGCGATCAGTTTAGTTCGCAGCTCCTTAGCGAACTAGTTCGCTCTTTTAGTTCGTTAGTTCCCATCTCGAAGACAGATCGTTCGCTCGCCTTGCTACTGCACGCTCTCCTCGTTTTTTATAGCAGTCTGTCACCACTCATTACTCGTCAGGCACTGGTGCGCATAATAGTTCGCGGCTGGGAGCGATCAGTTTAGTTCGCACTTTCGCAGCTCCTTAGCGAACTAGGTCGCTTTTCTAGTTCGTTAGTTCCCATCACGAGTTCCCTGAAAGACAGATCGTTCACTCGCCTTGCTACCGCTACTGCACGCGCTCTTTTGCTTGTTATAGCAGTTTCTTTATAACGATCAGTGCAGTCAATGCCTTATTTTGGGTAATTAAACATCAAATGGGAAAATAAATCAGTAGCCTAATTTACACAAAATGTAAAATGGCATATTCAGCTATTCTGTTCTTATTTTTTACTTTACATACATTGTAAGCGTACTCGTAGTATTTTAATTTTTAAATGGATTTGTTAATTTTTAAAATTCTTTATTTTGTCTTTCAATTGTTAATTGGATGAAAGCGTGTTTTGTTTTCATTTGCCGGGTTAAATTTCCGTTTGAAGAAATATTACTTATAGAATATTCTAAATACGTTTATTTTAGTAAATAAAAATACCATTATACAGTATATGCCATGGTAACAAAAATATTTCTACTATTGGGTACAGGTTAAGTAGGCTATGCCGCACAAGCAATATTACCAATATTAATAACCCTTTATGGGATAGTGGTCTCTTTATTAACCACCTGTCACAAGGACAGTTGATGCTTTCAAAGATGCTGATAGTTGAATCTTTCAGCCAAATTTCTGAGAATTTTCCTGCCGAAGTGAAATATTAAATAAATTGCGTACGTATCTGCTGTGCCCACGTTATATCCCTGCCGGTGAGCTACGTTATTACTTCCAGGAAAGGTATACCGTACACCGACTGTAAAAGCATCACCAAAGACATTTCTCAAATTGGCACATCAACAATTGTGTGGCAAGCACTAATGAGTGTGCCGAGTGCATTATGCTAAGTCGACCGTCAGAACTCCCGAGCCCCACACTGTGAGGTAATGACTTATGAATAGGAGAAGAGGAGTCGACGGCTCGAATTCTCAGAAATATAACTGTCCTCACCGGCAGAGATATAATGCGAACACTGTACTTGATGTAATGTACGGTAATGGATAAAATTTCAAACGATTTAAAAATAAAATCATTAACAAGTGTAAAAATGAAATTATAATATGAATGTAGAAATAAAAATTATAAAAATGAAATTGCAATAATAAAAGAAATATATAAATTTAAATAAGAAACTTAACTATAAAAAATTATAAAAATTATTGTATAAATCAATTTGAAATTAGTTAATTAAATAATTCAATATAAATATCAAAATTAAATCTATCTTATAAGAACATAAATTGAAAATTAAAAACAAATACATAAACATTAAAATTAGAGAAACAAAAAATAACATTATTAATAATAATTATAATAATTAATATAAATTAAAATGTAAAAAACACATAAAAGTAAAACAAAATAGGTTTGCCCTATCAAGTGTTAAGAAAAGTAATACTAACACACACTTCTAATTTGTTACCTAACAATTAGGCACAGTGAAAATAACAATGACTCTTGAGTGAGATCGTATGCTAAAGCATCTTGTTTGTTCTTTACCTATCATTCGTTAATATAATTAACTTACATATTGTTATGCAAAAAAGTTAATTTGGACACTTTGTTCGTCGATAATAGAGTTCTTCGATCATTGAGGATTTGTCCCGTCGCCGAAAAAACGCGTTCGCAGGGTACTGATGTCTCTACTATGCAAAATCTCTTCAACACATAGGTGTAAACATGAGTATATAACTGGCGACGCTCGTGCCACCATTGAAGGGGATCTTTATTTCGATCTAAATACTCTTCCTTGAGGTATTTATCGAATTCGCGAATACCAGCAGCAAGTTGGTTCTCTGGTCTATTATTTTTTTTAATTTCTTGGTCAAACTCAGCCCATATACTGCTGATACTAGAACTAGACACGGATGAGGTGCTAGGAGTAGGAGCAGCCACTGAAATATCTTGATTCTCCCTTTGAAGTAATTGCACTCTGCCGATTTTATTTCTGAGGCCTTATATTGCAACTTCACAAGCTCTTTGGTTTTTTAATCCTCTCTGTCTAAATTGGGGGTCCAGAATGGTACATTCAGCGTAGAGAATATTATTCTCTATATCTTTGAAACGGTCTTCCATGCCTTTCTTTAACACTGATTGCACAGCAACAATTTTTTCATTGTTAGAAGCATGTTTTTGCAGGAAACTTTTTAGCAAGTTACAAAACACAATAACTTTTGATAAAGTCACAGATTTTTCGGCACTTATTTCTACTGTTATTTCATAAAATGGACTCAGTAAGGGCAAAACTTCTTCTAATTATCTCCCAGTCCCTTTCCTTTATAGTTAGGTCAGAGCGTAGAAGTGCAACCGTAGCAATCACAGCATCCTTTATCTGCACAATTCGCTGAAGCATATCAAACGTAGAATTCCAGCGGGTCTGGACGTCCTGTTTGAGCTTGAGAACAGGCAAATTCATTTGCTGTTGTGTAGCAATCAATTTCTTTTTTCCTTGTGTGCTACGATTGAAAAACTCGACAGTATTTTTAACTTGCACTAAAACGTCAGATATTTCTTTCGTAGCTTCTTGTGCGACAAGATCTAGAGAGTGTGCAAAACATGAGATTGACCGCCACCCACCAAGTCTGACAGCTGATAAGATGTTTGCAGCATTATCGCTAATGATGGCCGCAACTTTGTGGGAAATATGCCACTCTTCCATAACATCTTTCATGAAGTTGCATAAGTTTTGGCTGGTATGCCGCTCATTATAATTTATACAACCAAGTAATGCCGACTGAAGTTTAGTCTCTTCATCTATAAAATGGGCTACATTGGCTATATAGCTTTCATTATTCCTAGAAGTCCAACCATCAGTACTGAGAGACAACTCAGATACAGCTTGCACTTTCTTTTGCACTTCGTCCTTTACGTCATTGTAAACGCTTGACATTAAATTTTCTGATAACGTTTTCCTTGACGGAAGTTTGTAACCTGGGCAATAAGTTGTCGAAATTCTCTTTCTTCCACTATTCGTAAAGCGTGATGCCCTTTAGCAACCGTCCTGTCAACTTGTCTGTCTATTCGTTCAACCTTTCGGACTGACGGTGGTCTACGAATGTATTGGTTCATTGATTGTTGTGAGTCTGCTACACTTGGCGAAGCCGAAATAATATTCTCCGACTCGGATGTGGTTTCATTTGATTGATGTGTGTTTAAATGAGATACTGTCGGTGGCTGTCTTTCAATTGTTAATGGGATGAAAGCATGATTTGTTTTCATATGCCGGGTTAAATTTCCGTTTGAGCCTCCTGCAATACTTATTAATGTTGAGCAGTGGTTACATTTTGCTTTCTTTTTATCTGTGCCTTCCGTGAAATGTATCCAAAGGGAGCTATGCTTCCTTTTAGATGACATCGTAATAAATGACCTAAAACAAAACATATTAACCCTATTATCAAATTGATATACATTACACTACTTCACATCATCGCATTGTAGAAGTCACATAATATTTTGATAGTCATATTACATCAGTGGCGGTTCTCCATTGAAGCGTTTGAATCGCCGTTTCACCTGCTCTATTACAAAATAAGTAATAAATATATATATATATTTTTTTTTATTAAACAAGAATTCTACTGCATTAGATGTTACCAATATAAGACATGAACATCGACCTTCAAACGACACGGCACGGTGAAGCGATGGTGAATCTACTGCCGCGTTGCTCAACTAACTTGATGCGACAGGAATGTGCTGACAAGAACGTTGTTGATTGAGTATTGGGTAAGGCTACTAATCTCTTGTAGACTACTGTAACCGTTACTGTGCTCGCTGCACGTGCAGTTCGTGTATTAGATAGCGACGTATTGCGTGTGTAATATGTTTTACATTTTAATATTCGAAGATAAAAAATACAAAAATATGAGTATTGAAACATTAGTGAAATTCCTTATTTTTTCCTTATTTCCTTTTATACCTTGTAGGAACATAGGGCAGCTACAAACTTCTTCCATCTAACTGTGTTGTTGGCCATCCTTTTAATTTGGTTCCATGTCTTTCCTTCTGGATCGACTTCTCTTTCTATTGTTTCTAAAGCCAAAAGTCGTCATTTGTGTATCATTAGTGAAATACTGTACTTAAAAGAAAACAATATGGACGATGTGTTTGTGAAAGCATACACTAATTATTCTCTTTAATTTTTTTTCGCGTAAATTGGCGCATCACCATACGATTCATGAACGCCCACAGGATTTTTGACATTATCTTTATTATCAATATCATTATCTAAATGGGAGGAATAGGATTTCTTAGTTCAAAGCTTTTGTCCATCGCTTTTCTTTGTGAATCATCGTCATAATGTTCATTTGTTAAAAACAGGTAAAAAGTAGTTGTCACCATGTATCAGCAAAAATAGAAAACAAGCAGTTCATTAAAATGGTAATGTTAATCCAGTTCGCCAATTTTCTAAATAATTGGAGATATTTTCAAATAATCCCATATGACTAAGTTAAATAAAACCGTGGAATTATCCCCACATCTAAATCAGTTAACTATCAGTAACTTCAATTTATGAACCGCCACTGTATTACATTAAAAATATAAGGTAGTTATTACCTGTTAGCTGTATTTACTGTATTATAAACCAACATTCAACATTCGCCGCACCGCGCCAAAACTTGACAATCTTGCAACTAACAATCGATACACCCAATCAACTGCACCGAACTAACTGACTGAACGAACCAAAGCGCATGTGATTGTGCAATGAGTGGTGATGTGACGAGCTGACGAGCTCTTACAAGGATCGAACGAACTAACAAGCAAGGGATCTGGGAACTAGTTCGGTAGTTCACCTGTGGGACCCGCTCTTCCGAACTAGTTCGTTCGCGAACTACACAAGACTACCTCAGTGTCATGTTTTAAATCGCCGCCATCTTGACGTAAACGTAATGGTGGCCACCCAAATGTTCAAAGCTTAATTCAAGTTACGACCAACCTATTTATCTCATCTCTACCAAATTTTGTAAATTGATACCTTTATGTATGAAGAATCTTTTGACTAAACTACGAGGTCATCTGCCCAATAATTTGCAGATGACGGCCATGTTTGTGTGCAAATCGATTCCCCCTGTCTTTTCAAACACGGTGAATCCGAATTGAACGAAATTTAGTACAGAGGTAGAACTAGCAAAGTGAACCTCAGTGTCATGTTTTATATTGCCGCCATCTTGACGAAAACGTAATGGTGGCCACCCAAATGTTCAAAGCTTGTATCAAATTACGACCAACCTATTAATCTGATCTCTGCCAAATTTTGTAACATTATAGCCTTATGTATGAAGAATCATTTGACCAAACTACGAAGTCATCTGCCTAATAATTTGCGGATGGCGGCCATGTTTGTGTGCAAACCAATTCCGCCTATCTTTTCAAACACGGTGAAACGGAATTGAACGAAATTTGGTACAGATGTAGCACTAGCAAAGGACACCTCAGTGTCATGTTTTAAATCGCCGCCATCTTGACGTAAACGTAATGGTGGCCACCCAAATGTTCAAAGCATAATTCAAATTACGACCAACCTATTCATCTGATCTCTACCAAATTTTGTAACTTTATACCTTTATGTATGAAGAATCGTTTGACTAAACTACGAGGTCATCTGCCCAATAATTTGCGGATGGTGGTCATGTTTGTGTGCAAATCGATTCCCCCTGGCTTTTCAAACACGGTGAAACCGAATTGAATGAAATGTTATACACAGGTAGCACTAGCAAAGGGCACCTCATATTCATCTTTAATATCCGTATAGCACGTTGTTTTTCAACAAGCTACTACAACCAACATTCAATTATACTCCTTGAAAAGTACAAAGAGTTATAACAACACCCATGCATTTAGGAGAAAGTAGGCTATATGTCCTTTACTGAACATCCTGTTAGGTTACAAATCCATTTTTAAATAAAATAGCATGTGAAATATTCGTTTTGGAAGTTATTATGCCGCACTAAACTGAACACCGAGCTGAAAGGCATTAAGTCACAATTCCAAAATTGATTTGAAAAATATGTTTATTAAATTATAATTGATATTCCGCTAACACAAGTATAACCTGAATAGTTGCTTCACAATATAGATGACTAATATAGTGTGTTTGTTAAGTTCTGTTCTGTCAATTCCGTTTTACCTGTCTCCTGAAAAATACAATAATAAAATCTGACTAAATAATTTTCAGCTCCATCCGATTCAATTAAGTTATTCACGAGATATGAAACTACTCTATATATAAAACAGGCTTAACGCGGCACAGTGTTCACTGGTTTGGTGAAACTCCCAGAAAATAGCAATAAGAAGACAAAGATTTAAATAAAGGAACTAATTTTAAAATGTTATTTATGACGAGCTAGTCCTTTTATTTGTTGTCATTACTCAAGTGCACAATGGAATTCATGGCTTCTGTAGTATAGTACCACACTTCACGCAGTTAATACGATGCAGGCGTTATACCACATATCCTAGTTACCTTGTTTCGACGAGCTGGGAAACAACTAATATCGCAGGTAAGAATACAGACTCGTACAACTATGAAGTGTGTGGAATTGTCCCCAAGTTGTTATTACAGGTTTCTTATATTGATTATTAAACTAAGAGGAACACATGCGATATGCTCTATCAGAACAGGGCGGTAAGTAATTCTCCTCGAGCTAGTAGTTATAGCGCGGCCGGTGCACTAAAGGATATGATGAAGGAAGGTCTAGACTGGAGCAAGGTGATGAAGACGTGGTATGAGGACAGGGGCTCATACACCCAACCCGGGCAACTGGAGATGGATTATCATGATGATGATTTAAATGTTATAGGCTGCACCAAATACCTGACTAATCATAAGGCCCTTGTCTACTACACGCTAGTTGCGAGATTGGATCCTGGCATGCACGAGGCCTGTGTCTGTATATTTACTGTTATTTTGCAGAACCTCTCCAGGGGATTATTTTGGCATCCTGGGAACTCTCAAACCGTTGCAATTATAGAGGACGTTAAACCAATGCTATTAAATTTCACAATTTTCGGCCACAGGATTTCCTTTTTATGTCCACCATGCATTAATCAGGAATTGAACCTGATTTTCCTTGGTGAGGAACAAGCAGCTAAAACACTAAGCTATCACACAGCACCCATCCCACTAAAATTATCGATTACCTAATTATATAACAGATTGTAGGCAGGTGGCTAAAAGATTATATGACAGCCCTTTTTCAGTGAGCATTATTGCACTTCAAGGGTTTTGTGTTTTTAAAATACGAGCTCCATGCATTTTGTGTGCAAATCCTGTGTTGAATTACAGGAGTGCACACCGGTATTACTTGTATACCCTATTTTTGGTTTCATTCCAGCAACACTCTCCTCTATCATTTCATTTCATCTGTCATTCATTTAAACATTGCCCAAGGGGAGTGCGACAGGCATAGGTAACCGGCACAGTTCATATCCTCGCCGCTAAATGGGGGCTTCATTCATTCCATTCCCTGACCCGGTCAACTGGAAGCAGGCTGTGGATTTTCATTTTCACGTATTTTCAATTTAAATTGCATTTTGTAAGTATTTTGAGCGTAAACTACTTTTTGTGCGAATTTTTCAATATATTCCTTTTGTGAGTATTTTCCTTCTAAATTACCTTTTGTAAGTGTTCTCAGTCTAACTTAATTTTCGTTACGGTTTCCATTTAATTGTCATTTGCGCTATTACCCAGACCATTAGGGGCCGATAACCTTGATGTTAGGCCCCTTGAAACAACAATTATCCTCATCTTCATCATCTACTCCTTGTAGCACTCTGCGAGTTTACTGTAAATAATAGATGCACGGACCGAAGCCCGTTTGATGTTTAATTGAGGGTTAATTTAAAATACATAGTGTACAGATCAATTAGCCTACCCGTATTCCAGTGGAGCAATATTCAGCAGCAGATATCCCTCACGATAGAAGGGAATTACAACGCGTAATCGCTTATTTATTTACTTGGTACAACGTCTGTCTGTCAGCTGAAGGAGAACATATTCAGCATCATCTGTGAAAACGTAGCCTAAGTTCTTAAATCATGATTTGCTGGTGAATTAACACTTAATGTACTCTGTTACGGTTTCCACCTCCGCGCAATCTTCGGAACGTGCACTCGCCTGGTACAGTTCACGCCACGGTTTTTGGCCGGTCAGTCCCGGTTTCACAGTGGAACAAAGGACAGTCGGTGAGCCTCAGACAGGTGCAATTGATACGCGAGTTTTCAGTTGCGCGGAAAGCAACTCACATATCAATTGCACATGCCTGAGGTTCGCCCCCTGTCCTCTGTAAGACTGTAAAACCGGGCCTCACCGGCCAAAATTCGTCGCGTGAACAGTAGCTGGCCGCTGGTCCCGCTCCGGCAAAATAATCACCTGTACAATCGGCACTGTTAGATAATGAAATTATCACAAACCTTTAAATAACACCGAATGTTGGGAATATTTCCAGGCATTGAATGCATATAAAACAGCAGAAGAATTAATCAAGACTTGGCCAGAGATGGCAAATATTCTTGTATGATCTTGCATTGGTAAGTAGAACTGGTGGGAAAGTTTTAAATAACCCTTTTTAAATAACCCTTACGCTGCCTACCTTGTGGAGGAACACACTTCTGTCTACCATCAATAGAAGGTAAGATATTTCCAGGAGGGGAGTCAAAGGTGTTGCTTTAAGGTGGGATGTTCATGAAATGTCAATTTTCAATTTATTGTTATTCATTAATACAATTCATTGACAGTATGTTCCCAAAGTTTCAGTGGTAAAATCACATCCGAAGTGCTTGAAAAATAATTAAATGTGTGGCGCGACCTCCCTGCCACGCCCTCTTTTAGATGTAACCCTTAGATACTAGCAAGGTCAACAACGATTCCGTGGATGACATTCAAGCAAAATCGCTTCTAGGAGGCCGTGATATATACTCTATGGTTTTTATAGATCGCCTGCGACTCTGAGCCGTATCTTCGAAACCATAATAATTAATCAGCTGCTTGGTTTATAAATAAACCATTCTTGTTTTGCCTTGTGCTACTGACGGCGATTTACGGAAGTATTTCATTTGTTCATCATTCAATAATGCCACGGCCACGTAGAGTGTACAGAAAAATGGATAAGCAGCGTTTTCAGAAACTGCGGAATGCAAAAAGATGCACACTTTAAGTGGATTATGGCGAGGCTCTCAGACAGAACTCAGCCATGTGACATGAAGAGTGCTGCATATTTCCAAGTTATGTCAACAGATGAACGTCCAATTCATCATCTGTGCCACATTTGCTGGTGCAAATATCTACAGACTCAGTGGAATAACTCCCCCTATATTCACAAGGAGAGGTTCCCAAATTGTATTCTGGATGTTGTCAAGCCCACTTACAGGTTTCTGGCCGATCCTGACCTTTTCGAAAAGTGTGTTCATGGCAAAATGCAGAATCCAAATGAGGCTCTCAATTCACTCATATGGAAACAACTGATGCCCTATGACCACATTCTCATCTGCTACAGTTGTCAGAATTGCAACTTATGCAGTTAGGGAGGATGAAGGTATTAGAGAGAATGGCCTTCAAGATAGGAGGTTTCACTCAAGACATCTTGAGGAACACAGATTTACAACGCCTTTTTGCGGCTGAAAAGTCAGTTGAAGACCTCATAAAGTAAAGAAGGCAGAAAATTAGATGCCAGAAGAGAAGCCTTGAAGGGAAAGAAGATCCTTAGTACAGTTCGGAGGCCTTCTGAGGGCGTAACATAAGATGAAATGTTATGTTCAACTTTAATTTGCTTTTCCTGAAAATAATATTTTTAAATGTTTATGTACGGTAGCCTACCTTTTTCTCAGAATCTAAGAAGGCTAGAATTATGCAATTTTGTACTTGCATTACTATAAGCACAGAAAATGATGCCACGAGAGCAAATTTTAAAATTATGTGTTTAAGCTGAGATATGGGGTATAGTCTTTGCTATTTTGTATTAATTTTATATTATTCTTGCAGAAATATAATTTAAAAATTATTTAAATTCACCTATTTGATATTTTCGAAAACTCCCATCTGAGAAGCTTACTATATGCTAAGAGATTAAACAGAGAACATTTTGTAAAAATCTGTTGTAGCCTATAGTTTTTGAAAAAGAAAAGGTACATATATAAAAAATTAAAATCCACAGCCTGCTTCCAGTCTCCGACCGGATCAGGAATGGAATGAATGAGGCCCCCAACTAGCGGTGAGGATATGAACTGTGCCGGCTGTCGAAGCCTGTCGCACTCCTCCGGGGCAATGATTCAATGAATGACAGATTAAATGAAATGATAGTGGAGAGTGTTGCTGGAATGAAATTTTTGACAGGGAAAACCGGAGTACCCGGAGAAAAACCTGTCTGCCTCCGTTTTGTCCAGCACAGATCTCACATGGAGTGACCGGGATTTGAACCACGGACCCAGCGGTGAGAGGCCGGCGTGCTGCCGCCTAAGCCACGGAGGCTCAAAAGGTACATATATGATTTTTCGAAAATAAAATTTAAAATTCCAAAATACTTAAGTTGCCAGAGCCAAATTCGCGATAATCAGATCGCAACGAAGGAAAATATGAGACGATCATTTGACCCCTTTTTTCGCGCCAAAAGCAATCATACTTCGCGCGTCGCGCCCAGAGAGAGCGAGTGCAGATGCTGTATGTTCCAAAACAGCGAGTTTAAGTGTACATGAGAGTGTGGAGTGCGAGTGTTCTTGCGAGACAGCCCTAGGTCCATGAGGAATTGTGCATGAACAACCCTGTTTACTATAAATATTGCATTATCTGCGAAGTTAGTGCACCCTACAATACTTTCCGAATAATTATTTACAGTGAGTAAATGTTGCACTTGAGTAATATCAGACGCAGGGAGAACTAGGCATCGTTTCGCACGCATGTTTTAAAAGACCCCTCTTGGGGATTGCCAGGTACAATAGCTAGTAATTACGTGTTTTCAAACGGTTACAAATTATATTAATTCTTTATGATAGGGTTTCCTTCCTTTATATCACCGCTGTCAATGTTGCCAACTTGTCCAATACAAAATACACCACACGACATGAAATAATAGGCAAAACTATTGGCCTAGATAAAGATTATTGATGTGTGACTTCCACCATTGTGCGTGACAAAACCAGGGGTGTTATCTATTAGCTAACGCGGCCCTGATCCACCATTCGTCTGGACCAGGGCCGTCGCGAGGGCGGTGCAAGAGGTGCGGTCGCGCTATCTATCCACCATTGGTCTGGACCAGGGCCGTCGCGAGGGCGGCGCGAGAGGTGTGGTCGCACTATCTATCCACCATTGGTCTGCACCAGGGCCGCGCGAGGGCGGCGCTATCTATCCACCATTGGTCTGGACCAGGGCCGTCGCGAGGGCGGTGCAAGAGGTGCGGTCGCGCTATCTATCCACCATTGGTCTGGACCAGGGCCGTCGCGAGGGTCACGCGAGGGTCACGCGAGAGGTGCGGTCGCACTATCTATCCACCATTGGTCTGGACCAGGGCCGTCGCGAGGGTCGCGCGAGAGGTGCGGTCGCGCTATCTATCCACCATTGGTCTGGACCAGGGCCGTCGCGAGGGTCGCGCGAGAGGTGCGGTCGCGCTATCTATCCACCATTGGTCTGGACCAGGGCCGTCGCGAGGGTCACGCGAGGGTCACGCGAGAGGTGCGGTCGCACTATCTATCCACCATTGGTCTGGACCAGGGCCGTCGCGAGGGCCGCGCGAGAGGTGCGGTCGCGCTATCTATCCACCATTGGTCTGGACCAGGGCCGTCGCGAGGGTCGCGCGAGAGGTGCGGTCGCACTATCTATCCACCATTGGTCTGCACCAGGGCCGCGCGAGGGCGGCGCTATCTATCCACCATTGGTCTGGACCAGGGCCGTGGCGAGGGCGGCGCGAGAGTTGCGGTCGCGCTATCTATCCACCATTGGTCTGGACCAGGGCCGTCGCGAGGGCGGCGCGAGAGTTGCGGTCGCGCTATCTATCCACCATTGGTCTGGACCAGGGCCGTCGCGAGGGTCGCGCGAGAGGTGCGGTCGCGCTATCTATCCTCCATTGGTCTGGACCAGGGCCGTCGCGAGGGCGGCGCGAGAGGTGTGGTCGCACTATCTATCCACCGTTGGTCTGGACCAGGGCCGTCGCGAGGGCGGCGCGAGAGTTGCGGTCGCGCTAACTATCCACCATTGGTCTGGACCAGGGCCGTCGCGAGGGTCGCGCTATCTATCCACCATTGGTCTGGACCAGGGCCGTCGCGAGGGTGGCGCGAGAGGTGTGGTCGCACTATCTATCCACCATTGATCTGGACCAGGGCCGTCGCGAGGTCGCGCGAGAGGTGCGGTCGCGCTATCTATCCACCATTGGTCTGGACCAGGGCCGTCGCGAGGGTCGCGCTATCTATCCACCATTGGTCTTGACCAGGGCCGGCGCGAGGGTCGCGCGAGAGTTGCGGTCGCGCTATCTATCCACCTTTGGTCTTGACCAGGGCCGTCGCGAGGGCGGCGCGAGAGGTGCGGTCGCGCTATCTATCCACCATTGGTCTGGACCAGGGCCGGCGCGAGGGTCGCGCGAGAGTTGCGGTCGCGCTATCTATCCACCATTGGTCTGGACCAGGGCCGTCGCGAGGGTCGCGCGAGAGGTGCGGTCGCGCTATCTATCCACCATTGGTCTGGACCAGGGCCGTCGCGAGTGTCGTGCTATCTATCCACCATTGGTCTTGACCAGGGCCGGCGCGAGGGTCGCGCTATCTATCCACCATTGGTCTGGACCAGGGCCGTCGCGAGGGTCACGCGAGAGGTGCGGTCGCGCTATCTATCCACCATTGGTCTGGACCAGGGCCGTCGCGAGGGTCGCGCGAGAGGTGCGGTCGCGCTATCTATCCACCATTGGTCTGGACCAGGGCCGTCGCGAGGGTCGCGCGAGAGGTGCGGTCGCGCTATCTATCCACCATTGGTCTGGACCAGGGCCGTCGCGAGGGTCGCGCGAGAGGTGCGGTCGCGCTATCTATCCACCATTGGTCTGGACCAGGGCCGTCGCGAGGGTCACGCGAGGGTCACGCGAGAGGTGCGGTCGCACTATCTATCCACCATTGGTCTGGACCAGGGCCGTCGCGAGGGCCGCGCGAGAGGTGCGGTCGCGCTATCTATCCACCATTGGTCTGGACCAGGGCCGTCGCGAGGGTCGCGCGAGAGGTGCGGTCGCACTATCTATCCACCATTGGTCTGCACCAGGGCCGCGCGAGGGCGGCGCTATCTATCCACCATTGGTCTGGACCAGGGCCGTGGCGAGGGCGGCGCGAGAGTTGCGGTCGCGCTATCTATCCACCATTGGTCTGGACCAGGGCCGTCGCGAGGGCGGCGCGAGAGTTGCGGTCGCGCTATCTATCCACCATTGGTCTGGACCAGGGCCGTCGCGAGGGTCGCGCGAGAGGTGCGGTCGCGCTATCTATCCACCATTGGTCTGGACCAGAGCCGTCGCGAGGGTGGCGCGAGAGGTGCGGTCCCGCTATCTATCCAACATTGGTCTGGACCAGAGCCGTCGCGAGGGTGGCGCGAGAGGTGCGGTCCCGCTATCTATCCACCATTGGTCTGGACCAGGGCCGTCGCGACGGCGGCGCGAGAGGTGTGGTCGCACTATCTATCCACCATTGGTCTGGACCAGGGCCGTCGCCAGGGTGGCGCTAGAGGTGCGGTCACGCTATCTATCCACCATTGGTCTGGACCAGGGCCGTCGCGAGGGCGGCGCGAGAGGTGCGGTCGCGCTATCTATCCACCATTGGTCTGGACCAGGGCCGTCGCGAGGGTCGCGCAAGAGGTGCGGTCGCGCTATCTATCCACCATTGGTCTGGACCAGGGCCGTCGCGAGGGTCACGCGAGGGTCACGCGAGAGGTGCGGTCGCACTATCTATCCACCATTGGTCTGGACCAGGGCCGTCGCGAGGGCCGCGCGAGAGGTGCGGTCGCGCTATCTATCCACCATTGGTCTGGACCAGGGCCGTCGCGAGGGTCGCGCGAGAGGTGCGGTCGCACTATCTATCCACCATTGGTCTGCACCAGGGCCGCGCGAGGGCGGCGCTATCTATCCACCATTGGTCTGGACCAGGGCCGTGGCGAGGGCGGCGCGAGAGTTGCGGTCGCGCTATCTATCCACCATTGGTCTGGACCAGGGCCGTCGCGAGGGCGGCGCGAGAGTTGCGGTCGCGCTATCTATCCACCATTGGTCTGGACCAGGGCCGTCGCGAGGGTCGCGCGAGAGGTGCGGTCGCGCTATCTATCCACCATTGGTCTGGACCAGAGCCGTCGCGAGGGTGGCGCGAGAGGTGCGGTCCCGCTATCTATCCAACATTGGTCTGGACCAGAGCCGTCGCGAGGGTGGCGCGAGAGGTGCGGTCCCGCTATCTATCCACCATTGGTCTGGACCAGGGCCGTCGCGAGGGCGGCGCGAGAGGTGTGGTCGCACTATCTATCCACCATTGGTCTGGACCAGGGCCGTCGCCAGGGTGGCGCTAGAGGTGCGGTCACGCTATCTATCCACCATTGGTCTGGACCAGGGCCGTCGCGAGGGCGGCGCGAGAGGTGCGGTCGCGCTATCTATCCACCATTGGTCTGGACCAGGGCCGTCGCGAGGGTCGCGCGGGAGGTGCGGTCGCGCTATCTATCCTCCATTGGTCTGGACCAGGGCCGTCGCGAGGGCGGCGCGAGAGGTGTGGTCGCACTATCTATCCACCATTGGTCTGGACCAGGGCCGTCGCCAGGGTGGCGCTAGAGGTGCGGTCACGCTATCTATCCACCATTGGTCTGGACCAGGGCCGTCGCGAGGGCGGCGCGAGAGGTGTGGTCGCACTATCTATCCACCATTGGTCTGGACCAGGGCCGTCGCCAGGGTGGCGCTAGAGGTGCGGTCACGCTATCTATCCACCATTGGTCTGGACCAGGGCCGTCGCGAGGGCGGCGCGAGAGGTGTGGTCGCACTATCTATCCACCACTGGTCTGGACCAGGGCCGTCGCGAGGGTCGCGCTATCTATCCACCATTGGTCTGGACCAGGGCCGTCGCGAGGGCGGCGCGAGAGTTGCGGTCGCGCTAACTATCCACCATTGGTCTGGACCAGGGCCGTCGCGAGGGTCACGCTATCTATCCACCATTGGTCTGGACCAGGGCCGTCGCGAGGGCGGCGCGAGAGTTGCGGTCGCGCTAACTATCCACCATTGGTCTGGACCAGGGCCGTCGCGAGGGTCGCGCTATCTATCCACCATTGGTCTGGACCAGGGCCGTCGGGAGGGTGGCGCGAGAGGTGTGGTCGCACTATCTATCCACCATTGGTCTGGACCAGGGCCGTCGCGAGGTCGCGCGAGAGGTGCGGTCGCGCTATCTATCCACCATTGGTCTGGACCAGGGCCGTCGCGAGGGTCGCGCTATCTATCCACCATTGGTCTTGACCAGGGCCGGCGCGAGGGTCGCGCGAGAGTTGCGGTCGCGCTATCTATCCACCATTGGTCTGGACCAGGGCCATCGCGAGGGTCGCGCTATCTATCCACCATTGGTCTGGACCAGGGCCGTCGCGAGGGTCGCGCGAGAGGTGCGGTCGCGCTATCTATCCACCATTGGTCTGGACCAGGGCCGTCGCGAGTGTCGTGCTATCTATCCACCATTGGTCTTGACCAGGGCCGGCGCGAGGGTCGCGCTATCTATCCACCATTGGTCTGGACCAGGGCCGTCGCGAGGGTCGCGCGAGAGGTGCGGTCGCGCTATCTATCCACCATTGGTCTGGACCAGGGCCGTCGCGAGGGTCGTGCTATCTATCCACCATTGGTCTTGACCAGGGCCGGCGCGAGGGTGGCGCTATCTATCCACCATTGGTCTCGACCAGGGCCGTCGCGAGGGTCGCGCGAGAGGTGCGGTCGCGCTATCTATCCACCATTGGTCTGGACCAGGACCGTCGCGAGGGCAGCGCGAGAGGTGCGGTCGCGCCAGGCCCCGCGCTCAGAAAAGCCCCGAGGTTCACGCCATTTTTTTTTTCATTAATGAAAGAAATAAAGATAGTGTATTTGATTGCGTCCAGCTCAAATTAAAATAAGCCAACAATATAAAATATGCTGTGTTCGTATGGTTTGGTAGTTTGTTGACACAACTTGGGTCGGCCCTCGAGTTTTTGGAGGTACACGACACTTCGGGAAAGGGGTTAGCTCAGGTTTTAGTGGGAGTATTGGAGGATAATGATCTTGATATCATGGGCTGTAGGGGACAAGGGTATGACAACGGTGCTAATTGAAGGCCAAGTATAAAGGATTGCAGACGCGAGTACAATATATTAATAAACGAGTAATATTCATGGCATATGTTGCACATCATCTTCACTTACTTTTGGGTGACATGGTTAAATGCAATAAGGACGCTATGACATGTTTTGGTATAGTTCAGAGTCTGTACACTTTGTTTGTAGCTTCCACGAAAAGGTGGGACATTTTGTGCGAACTATGTCCTGGCCTCCTCACATTAGAAATCTTTATCTAGCACGAGAGGGGAATGTAGAATTGACAGTGTCAAGCCCATAAGGAGCCAGTTAGGCAAAGTAAACGAACCTCTAGAAAAAGTGGCAGAAACTACCAAAGATCCTGTTACACGGCCAGAGGCCCAATCGTTATTGCTTCATACAAGTTCGTATGAATTTGCTTTAAGCCTCGTTATCTGGTACGATATTTTAGTTTCTGTGAACTCAACAAGTAAAATTCGCCAATCTGGGAAAACTTCGTTAGATACGGCTTTAACCGAACTTCAGGGCCTAAATTCATTTTTTCAAAATTATCGCAACACTGGCTTTAACAGTGCAATGCCCACCGTTCGAGAAATAATGGAAAATTTGGGCCATGCAAATACATTTTCTATTCGCCGTCATGGCAATCGCAAAAGGTTCTTTGATGAAATAAATCAGAAAAATGATCAACAGGTGGAAAAAAGACCGAAGAGGAACTTCAAAAAGAAGCTGAAAATAAATTTCGGGTAAATTACTTTTTGTCTGTCGTAGATACTGCACTGAGCTGCGTAGAAAATAGATTTAACGTAGTTAATTATTTTTCGGAATACTTTGGATTTCTTTTCGATCCTTGCAAGCTTTCCAATTTGCAGGAAAAGCAATTGTCATTGTCAAGACCATTGTCAAACACTCTCTAATTTTCTAAAAGACGGGGAGCTTGAAGATTTGGATGCAGAAGATCTTTTTCTGGAGCTACAATTATTTAGGTAGGCCTACGCTGTTCCGACATCTGTAAAAAGTGCTTTAGGTGCACTACAGTACTTAGCCCCGATAAAGGAGTCCTATCCTAAATTAAGGACGGCCTATCGAATTATGCTTACAATTCCTATAACGGTTGCTTCGGGGGAAAGGAGTTTTTCCATTTTGAAACTAATCAAACGCTACTTGCGATCAACGATGGCGCAGGAGCGTCTGGACGGTTTGGCTACTCTGTCAATCGAATGTGAAACGGCCAAAAAAATTAGAAAAAAAACACGATTTAATCAGCACTTTTTCCCTAGCAAAGGCCCGCAAAGCGCCCTTTATATGAATAAAAAGCTCTAAATTATAAACAAAAATCCAGATTTTTTTAAAGCCTGCCTTGTAAACCATGTTATTTCTCGAACAAAGGGGCCGTTCAGCTCATATTTATCGGTGAAAGTGGACTTGTAGCACTTTCAGCAGTTAAGTTTATTAAAAACTACATAGCCGTAGAAATGTTGAAATATGTAATCGTGATTGCGTATTATATTTCATTGTGTGCGTTTGGGTAAGAAAGTACATCAAGCACATGCTTCGTTTTCCATAATATATTATTTATGCCAAAAAAATCACCTGTGTTAGCTCATTATATCCGCTTTTATCTGATCAGGTGCATCCTGTATCCAATTTTATTCTTATCCTATTTCTTGAAGTTTGTTTAGAAACTAAAAATGAAATAAAATGAGTTTTAACTAGCCTAAAATTGTAATTTCTTTTAAAACATCACTCCTCGTACAACACAGCCACTTGCAGTCTAAAATTTGCATTTGCTACCTCCACCCCGCGAACTCATGGCTACTAGGCCCCGCGCACATTATCGCGCCAGGCCCCGCGCAACCTCGCGACAGCCCTGGTCTGGACGAAAATATTGGTCTTGGCAAAACCATTGCCCTGCCGGATGCGATATATTACTGAATGCGTGTGGTTGGCTTTACTGACCCCTTGAAAAAGATAGATGCCAAAGTCGCAATTTCAACTAGGATATAAGTAGTGATCCTATTTGGGGGGGTCTCTGACAGCGGAGGAGTAAACATCTATTACTACATCATCTCCAGATATTTTCCCGACTGTTGATTCAGGTGAATTCGTTAATTTCATAGTTTAAAAAAATTATTTAAAGGAAACCCTCTCGTGAAGTTTTACAGTGATTATTGCTTTTAGTGTGATCTGTTTCTAGTCTTATAATTTCCTCTTAACACTCATTTAGCCTATCATTGGTACCAGTAAGTTCATTGGCGTGTACCATAGAGCGGATCAGTACCTTTGTTACACATTTGGCAAGTTATTAGTCTAGAATTTAAACGAAATAACGTAATTTGTCCATGTTGTAAGACTTAAAAAATATCTTCTGTAAGGACATGACATAACTTGGCTTTGATTACGTGATTCACAGCGGAAATAAATGTGGATATCAGACTAAGAACAGCCTTATGAGGACATAATACATTTATGTACATATTACCCCCTTTTTAGTTTTAGAACGCGATAATGATTCTAGTTTGAGCTGGGCTCTTTGTAGCTCAACGAGGATGCTTTCAGTGGCTTATGAACGCCTGTTTGCTACTCGTGCAGTAAAATATGTTCACCTTCAAGTAGCCTATTTAAACGTGTTGATAGGTTTGTTATGTACAATATTGCCAATCAATACTATTATGTACTCCACCTGCCCGCAAATCAGGTGTGTGTAGGCTACATAGGATTAGAGAAACGGAATGCAGGGTGCTATTTCACTGCTCTACAAGCACTTGCCATCAATTCCTTATTTTATCTAATCAATCGCATCTGTAACTATTAAAGAATAATACGATCATGACGTTCAACTTCAATTCTAATACTTCAAGTAACTGGTTGCAAGTTGAGTGTTATATGCATTAGTTTAAATGTTGTTGAAAAATACAGTATAACCTCTGCTTATTACTGTGCATCACGAGGGTTATATTCGGACAACGAGTAATACCATACGTTAGGAGGTTTGAAGCTACCTCATTTGATGTATTAATCATGATGCATATTTGGCGTACTGCCTTATGTACGGTCTTTCTCTGATGAGTGCTCTTTCTCTTTTTTTAGTTTCGTGAACATAATGGAGGAACAGGCTTTCATCAAGCGTGAGCCGGAATGCTTGCCCAAATCAGATGAATTCCCGAATATTGTAAGTTGCAATTCTCTTACTATTATGGTATGCGAATGACAGTTACTTGATAGAGTGAGTTCCTCTCATGACTCGTCCGACCAGCGCACCGATCTTATCTCCCGTTGACTCAGCACTCCCCGCTCGGCATGCATAGCAATAAGAACAGAACAGCACTTGGCTCACTTTATCCGTGCATGACATGAGATAACAATTAAAATGAAGAAAGGAAGAATTAATAAACTTATGTCGTACCTTAGGCTATGACAGGAGATGTTGGAAATGTTCTCCTCATACATCCACACATTTCCGGCATCGTCTTAGGAAACTCCGATTCACACGCATAAGTTCGTCTTCGGTAAATGAGGCTATTTCTCTCCGGATATGTTCTTTCAGTTCGTCCAACGTGTGAGGGTTTCTTGTCCAAGTCGTCTTAGGGATTTTGTTGGCGTATGTTCTAATCTTTCTGAGATTTCATTTACTTTTTCCTCATTAAGCACACGTTTTGTAACACTTCGCTTCTTATAGAGTAAAGAACCAGTTCCTCTCAATTTGTTTACGAGATTCCGCACGGTATCTCTATGTGGAGAGCGTACACATGGAAAATGTGTTATGAAACGTCTAACGACTTCCCAGCAAGACGCGTTTTCACATAATTATCGTACATAAATACCCATTCCTCTAACGTGTACACACGTCGATGCATTATGAGAATTATACCCCAAGTAACACTTCACAACTCGAGAACAGTTGGAACGACAGATCAACACTAACTTAATACACGGTATAATCACGGACCAGAACTGCGAAATGCGCGCTGTGTAACAGGAAGTGATCAGTCAATGCTAGGTAGATAAGCTCGATGCGCTGGCCGGATGAGTCATGAGAGGAACTCACTGTAGTAAATGGGAGGTAACCAGGATCTGTTAAATTTTACTACCGGTATTAATATTATACGTACGGTACCTTAATATTCATATTGCATCTTTATATTATACAATCGGTCATACTACCCGGGAAACAAATGAGCAGTTGGCCTACGATAATCTACAGGACGAGGCTGGAAATATATTTGAGATAGAAATAGCCTATAGCTGTTAAAGAGGAACAGCAAATACAGATGATTAACGGACCTGCATTACCTCTCCGATAATAATGCGAATGATTTTTAGATTAAATATTATTTGGTAGTTTTGATAACTTTGTCTTGTTTTCTATAAGAAGACCTAACAGTAGCTGATGATGATGTATTGATACCTAAATTATATGAGGCATTTGAATTTTTTATCGAATGGCCGCGGGTGCCGGGTGCAAGCGTAGTAATTTGACACCCAGAGGATAGCTTGCATGTCGAATTTCGATGTTCCTTTAATCACTATGAATGTTCAGGAGGTTAGGTATCTAAGCTCCTTGAACACTATAGCGCTTTCTAGTGGAGAATTGTGGAACTTTGTGTTGGCAGAAACTCCTGAGATAAATGTTGCCATAATGAACACGGCCTACTAAATTCAAATGGGTTCTTTGACATGCCAACATCGTATGACATGCGTGTCGTATTTTTGCCGCCTTTCAAAAATCACTTACCACGGCCAGGAGCGAACCTGCAATCTTGGGGTTAGTAGACCGACACGCTATCCACTCACCCACCGTGAGTGAATGCGCTGCTGTTTGTTTATCTATTTCTTATAGGCTAGTGGTGCCAAGGGAAGGCAGCCATGGGTAAGTAAGCTTTATACCAGCTAAAAACAACGTTTAGATTCTAACTTTGTTAACAGCAATCATATTTCTTCTTCTTCTTCTTCTCCATCCACTTCTTCTTGACAAAATGACCACCAACGAAACTCGGGCCTTAATGCTAAACATTTATGCCTCCCTGTGGTCAGTTTGTTAGTTTGATACAAAGGATATGATTTCTAAATATTCTTATACACAGAATCTGAAAATTAACGTGCCACAACTACAGTAGAGGGAACGATTTTGAAACCGACAGGTCTGACTAAAGCCCGCCATTGCTTCTGCCGGCTCCCATTTTCCATCTTTTTTCTGGACCTCTCTTGGGTAACTCTTTTTACAATTCAGATCCGGATAGTATTAGATGTTCATTCAGTTTCTCACCTTACTTGACTGTTTTATTTACTAGATGGTAATTTACCCCAATTTACTTTAAGAGTCAGACCTCCTCCTTCACTTGATGATTTCCTCTACCTTTCATAAGATGTGTGTAGCCCACATTCAATGGTGCTCACTGGGTGACACCAACAAGAAGATATCACAAATGTAAATTTCCTCATCCCAATGAAGCATTGCACTAATATTGATTTGATCCTAAATACATCTGTTATGTTAGTTTCGAAATACACTTGTGTGATCTCTGCAGAAGACAACATGTGGCGAGCTTAAATGGGTACGTAAGAAATAGATGGGTCGGCAATTTCTCTTATCCTCTCATACCAATTGCACTGCTACAGTCACTTTCTCCAGTATGTTTTGTAGCCCGCTAAGTATGTACATAGGCTGCTGAGGGAATGGTCAAAGTAGTAAAATGGGTTGGAGAGGAACGTTGTAAGCCCTTTCACTTTCATATAAAGTCGCAGAAAATGCAAAGCAAAGAATGGCACCAAATAAATCCCTATGCAAGTTATTTGCTCATAATATTTAATCACATTGCTCCTTTCACGCCCGTAAACAAAAAAAAATATAAGTTATTGTGTTGCCATTTCTAACATTTAAATAATATATGAACCGATCTAGCTACCAATCTGGTACCTACGTTAGCTCTTGTATTATGCTTTGAATTTGGAAGGTATTGAGAGTAATGGAAACCTGTGTAAGATTTAATTCCGCCTGTGGAAATGAACGTGTTTGTGAAACAAGTGATTGTCTGCAGGATGAGACTCAAGTCACTGAGGATATTAAGACAGAAGAATTCGCCATACCAGAGTTTGTGCCGTGCATCAAAACAGAAACACCATCTTTAGTGAGTGGTGGAGATTTGAAAGTGGTAAGTATCTTATTTAGTTTCTATTTGCTGCGTCTTATCGCATCTGATTGCCATCGCCTTCTCACAAATACTATTTAGGGATTACAAAATTGTGTATTCACACCATGCTGATGATAAATACAAGCTGTCTGCTGTATGGTTGAGTATGGAGTGGAAAGCAGTAGACGTCTAGGTGGATGGTAAAGATATTGTCCGAGTAGTGCTGGACTCAAACACAGGACCTACCTCTATATTGCCTTTGCTCCATTCGATGAGTTAAGGTATGATAGATCTTATGTAACAGCTTAGGCTTTCACGACCGGCGTTCAGCACTAGATCTTAATTCCCATAAGTGAATAGTACAGTATGTAAAGCCGGCATATCCTTAGCACAATCAATTTGCGATTTGTATTAGTTGCCGGATGTGAATTTTGTATTTTTGTATGCAAAAGTTACAGTATTGTAATGGTCTGGGTGTACGTAAAATTCCGGGGTCGATTAAATTACTGTATTCTAAAAAGGGAATGGTCCGGAGTCACGTCATAAGGGAATTGGAGGGGAGATGGTTTTGTCTGTCTCCACAATTGTCTAGAATGGTCTTCCTTTGCTTGTCACTTTAACTCCAGTAAATTGCCAGAATGCAGTGACGACCTTCTTTCGTAATCTTGATTATTCTAAATTTATGCACTTGGAGATAAGCATGAAGGTACCATAACAAAATGCCTGCAGATATGAAACAAAATGAAGAGATCATTCTATAACCACATTAAGAGACTAATCGTATGTACATGAATCCATAACGACGGTGGACATGCAATACCTCGTAAGATATTATCTTCCTTATAGCAGGTCGCGAAAGCAAGATGTCCACGGAAATGTTTTATTTGAAATTGAAGTACACTGAAAGCATATAAACTTAAATATCGCTGTTTGTATTCAATGTTTGTTAAACTTTCGCACTTGTTGAACCGACTCACCCTCCACCATTGTAAAGCTAACCAGGGTGTCTACTGGAAGTTACTTTTTAGTTACTTTTAGCTACGTTTTAGGTACCTCGTATTTCACGACGTTTTTTGCGATCCACACGCCTAGGAGCTCATCGTGCTTGCGGCCCTGATTTAATTCCCATTTCTGCCATGGAGGATTTGTGCCCTGGTATGAGAAGATGGACCTGATAAAGTGCAAGCCAAGCACTGCTGTGGCAAGTAACATCTCATTTATTCACAACGAGTATGTAGCAGTACATTAGCAAGGAAGTGGCAAGCAGTGACGTAAACCAACAACTACTGACCACGCTGAATATTGATCATGGACCTGCATTTCTTAATCAATAACAGATAGGAAAATAACATATTATTACGCATCTTCCAACATATGCATTGTGTAAATCTGGATACAAGTTTCACTCACAACAGACCTAGCTTACTTTCTATAAGCCAATAACTAGTAACGAAAGCCCACGTTGATCAAATGAAGTTTTCATTGAGACTGATAAAAATGAAAACACACTGCAAGATAAGAAAGTAGCTATCCCTTTGAAAGGGAAAGGTTACAAGACCATGATAAGACCAGTGGCTCTTTACGGCGCAGAATGTTGGCCAGCTTCAACCAAGCATGAACAAGCCCTACATGGAATGGAGATGAAAATGTTACGTTGGTCCATGGGTGTTACACGACTTGATCATGTCAGGAAAGAACATATCTGGAAACAGATGGGAGTTGCAGCCATTACCGATAAAATGAGAGAAACACGGCTTCGGTGAAGAGAACTCTGTGGCAAGAACACCTCTCCAATAGGATCCAGGAAGAAATCGACCCCGTGGACGTCCAAAGAAAAGATAGCTGGACAGAATCAAGGTAGACGTGGTGATGTGTGGACTCAAACCTGAAGATGCCCTTGACAGGAAGAAGTGGCGAACAGCAACCAAACAAGCGGACCCTGCACCATCGCGGGATACACGCTAGGAAAGAAGAGGATACTGCAAGAAAACATTAACACACTAAATATGATTTCACTGGATTATTTGAGTTCAGGAATTGTGTCCAATATCATTCTTATAATGGTTGTACCATTGAACTTATAGTACATGCTAAAACTTTTCAGTTTACTACTGTCCTCGACACATAATAGTAACAATAAAATTATATTTAAATGCAAAATTAATCTTCTTGATTTACCTATCTGTTAAATATAGACGGCCCAATTGTGTATCCGATGGGAAGGTAAAACAAAATTTCAGTACAGAACAATCGGAGAGATTACAGTAAAAGGAGGGAAAATTATATTTATCCTGAGTAAACAATTACATCCTAATTAAGAGGCTATAGAATTCCTCTTTTTAAAAGCCACCATAATTTAACATTCCTTTCAATACTCTTTTTTATCAAAAACATAAAGATAGTACTGAAGCCTTAGGAAAAAATAATTCTTTACAAAAATATATCACACTTAACTAGAAATTAAACAAAGAGTCACTGATTTATAACAACAATCATATACAGCAAATGTCTGCAATAAATCCGGACCTCAGAGTATTAGGAACAGAATACCTACACTGACTTAATGGTTAAGATGAAGTAGTTCTAAATTTCAACACCTACACTGACTTAATGGTTAAGATGAAGTAGTTCTAAATTTCAACACCACCCGCCGCGCCGAGCGCGTGGTCTGAGCAGATGACGGCAGTCAATCAGTGATACATTACCGCGCACACATTGTACTTACAATACCAGTACGTTTTAACTGCAGAATTAAATCATGACCCTGCTGAGAGACATTTTGGACTTATACGAGGTTCAAGCGGTGACGATCATCCTACGTCTACCGTCTTGTTTCACCTCCATTTGCTTCAGTATGAATACACAGGATCGGAACATTAACGTGCCACGACTACATTAGTAGGAACGTTTTTCAGACCGACAGGTCTGGGTAGAGCTCGCCATTGCTTCTGCGTACTGGCCCAGGCTCCCTTTATCCATCTTTGAACTGGACCTCCCTTGCGTAACTCTTCCCACAATTGAGACCCTGGTAGTATTATATGATTAATCAGTTTCTCACCTTACTTGGCTGTTTTATTTACTGGCTCTTAATATTCCCTAATTTACCTCCTCCTTCACTTGATGATATCCTCTACTTTTCTTAAGATGTGTGTAGCCCACATTCAATGGTGCTCACTGGGTGGTACCACCAAGAGGATATCACAAATGTAAATTTCCCTATCCCGTTGAAGCATTGCACTAATATTGATTAGATCCTGAACACATCTGTGAAGTTAGTTTTAAAAAGGCGCGTGCGTAATCTCTACGGAGGACAATACGTGGCATGCTTAAATGGGCACGTAAGAAAGAGAAGGGTCGGCATGTTCTCATATCCTCTCATACCAAGTGCACTGATACAGTCGCTTTCCCGAGTATGTTTTGTAGCCCTCTAAGTTTGTCCATAGGTTGCTGAGGGAATGGTTAAAGTAGTGAAATGTGTTGGAGAGGACATGAGAACGTGGTAAGCCGTTTCACATGGGCAGCTCCATGTCTGTTTTGTGTTTCTTCATCCTCTCTACGGATGGATTTGTGACTTGGAGGATAAAATAACGTCACTTCTTTGAGGTATGACCAACATGAGTGCATACTTTCAGCAAATCCAGAAGATTTACATTTATGATGTTCCCTGTACACCTTCATGAGCTTATGGCTGGTGACTTTAAGGTGGGCTCACTCCTCTTTCCCTTTTTGATCTACATTTCATGATATTAATGTGCCCAATTTAATCTTTGTAAAATCAGCATGATTAATATTCTGTTCCCTCCCTAAATCTGTCACAGTGTTAAATTGGTTCTTATATTTCAGGACCAGTGCACATAAGTTGGGTATTAATTTCTCAATTATTGTCTGCATGTATCTTCAACCTTGAGTTAGGAAACTCATGCTAGTGATCATCTAGATCAGGGGTCTCCAAACTTTCCAGCCTTAGGGCCATACTGATTACTCCAGTAAGTTCCGAGGGCCAAAACCATATTATCATTGTTGCCGGTGGTAAAAAGTGAAATAGTCCACTGATGAAAAAAAAGTCCGAAAAAGTACGCAACGTTGAAAAAAGGCTGCAAATCGGACTAAAGTCCGCAAAACGGCAACACTGTATATTATTAATTTTCCTGTCATTATCTGTAATTTCTAGATTAGTCGTAGAGTACGAGCCATGAGGAGTAACGTGACACGACATCTGGTGGACACAAGCGGAAATAGGTAGTACCTTCTATCGCTAACAGATGGCGCTAATAGCACGTACAGAGTAATCTCGTTGGTTCGAGAGAGTTCTGGTGTCTTCCACTCACTTCTAGATGGCAGTAATTGGAATATATAAGAAGGCTAGTTGCGCAACCACAAGTCAGTTCCTATGACACTGTTGTGAAATAAAATAGTGCGTACCTCCTTAAAACGTGTTTGTGCGTGTTTAAGTTTAAGACATCTTTGTAACAGTATTTTGATTTGAATTGTTGCTTTTGTGTGTGATTTAGTAGTATGGAAAGGAAGCGAAAAATTGATAGTGAATGCAGAAAATTCAAAGATGAGTGGAACATTCAGTATTTCGTAATTGAGTCCAGTAACAAGGCGCTATGATTGATTTGCAATGAAAGCATAGCCGTTCTCAAGGAATATAATATTAAACGTCATTATGAAACAAAACATTTTCAAAATTACTCAAAATATACAGGAAGTTTGCCGACAGACAAATTCGAAGCTATGAAGCGCGGATTGAAATCGCAGCAATCTTCATTTACAAAACTCAAAACCGAACAAGAGGCTGCAACTCGAGCCAGCTTTCGTGTGGCTCTTGAAATTGCAAAACGTGGAAAACCATTCACCGATGGAGAAATGATCAAAGAATGCATAATTGCAGCAGCCGAAGAAATGTGCCCTGAAAAGGTAAATTTATTAAAAACTGTCAGTATGTCAGCAAACCCTGTGGCTCGAAGGGTAGAAAACATCGCTGAAAATATATCCTCTCAACTGTTCGACAAAAATGGAGATGTTGAGCGGTTTTCTTTGGCCTTGGATGAGTCAACGGATGTGTCAGATACTGCTCAGGTGTTGATTTATATTCGAGGAGTAGATAAAAGCTATGAAGTGCATGAAGAACTTCTTGATATGTATAGTATTCATGGCACAACTACTGGTACAGATATTTTTAAAGGAGTTGAAATGGCCATTAATCAAAAGAACCTTCGATGGAAAAACTTGAAATGTATAACAACTGATGGGGGCAAAAACATGAGTGGGAAAGATAAAGAAGTGGTCGCTCTTGTGTCAAAGGCTGTAGAAAATGACGGTGGTTCAAAACCATTAGTCTTACATTGTATCATTCATCAACAGTCTTTGTGGGAAAATGTTTGGATATGTCTGAAGTTCTGAAACCAGTCATATCAACTGTTAATTTTATGAGATCTTTTGGGCTGAATCACCGACAATTCCGACAATTTATTGAAGAGATTGGAGAAAATGACTTACCTTATCATACTGCCGTACGTTGGCTTAGTTGTGGGAAAGTCCTTCAGCGCTTTTTTGAACTTCGAGCAGTGATCGAAATTTTTTTGAATGAAAAGCATCGCCCTCTTACTGAATTACAAAACAAAGCATGGCTGTGGAAGTTAGCATTCTATGTTGATTTGACAAAACATGTGAACGAACTGAATTTGAGATTGCAAGGAGAAAACCAGCATCTTCCTGATTTATACACTAATATCAAATCATTCCGGAAGAAATTGATACTGTTTCAATCACAACTACGAAGTAAATGTCTTTCACATTTTAAAACATGTGAAATATTCAGCCACACCACTGAGACTGAGTTTCCTATCGATTTTGCAATCGAAACTTTGAGTGCTTTGAAAATAAATTTTGATACTCGTTTCTCGGACTTCGATGCATTTGCGAATCAAATTAAGATTTTTCAGGATCCTTTTGATACTGACATTGAAACCCTAGCCCCGGAACTTCAAATGGAAATGATTGAACTACAGTGCAGTGATATAATTAAGAACAAATATCAAAACTCATCTTTGTTGGAATTTTATAAGAGTCTTCCACTGACACAATTTGATAATTTGCATAAATTTGCTCGTCGGCTGTTTTCTGTTTTTGGTACTACTTATTTGTGTGAGAAGACCTTCTCCAAAATGAAGTACACAAAAAATGTTTACAGATCTAAATTAACTGATGAGCATCTTAAATCTCTTTTAATAATTGGTACAAGTAAAATTAGTCCACAACTACAAACTATTGTCAGTGGAAAATCTCAATTACATAAATCTCATTAGTATTTCATATGTCTGCATGTTATACATGTCTTTACTCATTACAATTCTGTGTTTCTTTATCCAACTTATCACAAAAACAATAACAATAAGCCTAAAACAATGTTATGAGTAGTTAGCCCATGACCATATCAATGTAGATGTCATATTAATAATTATTCAACATAAAATTAGAATACTTCAGTAAACTAAATTTAATTTGCTATAAAAAAATGTTCTCTAAAAGGTGTTTTCAAGTATGCTAGCTCTCCGCGGGCCGGAAAAAATCTGTCCGCGGGCCGGATGTGGCCGTCGGGCCGTAGTTTGGAGACCCCTGATCTAGATCATATGACCAAATCGGCGATCATGATTAAATAGTTTCCTAACTGATATCAAGAATATTTTCATTCTATTAGGTAATATTGGAGCAGGGAGGAAAGGAGTCAAATATTGATAATGTCTTTAGTACCCTCTGAAAGAAAAAGGTTGACTTTATTAAATTCTCTTCTTAATCTCGAGACGAACAGCCCTGCTATTCCATCACCTTCACAAGGACCGTTGTAGACTTAATATGAATTACAGCATTTCGATCAGCCTGGCAGAAAGAATGTAATATCAATATCCCGGGAAACATGCCTGCTTACTAACGGATGTGAAATGGAGTCATTCTGTTCCAGAGATATAGCTGAGTATGATAGCAAGATACCATCTCTAGTCCAAAGGATTGATACGACAAAATAGGGGATAGTGGTGTGTTTTGTGGTTTTGACAATGTTAGAGCATTCCTATATGGCAGATAAATTGTTGTTGACGCATTATGGCTCCCATCAGTGCCCACAAAATGTGTCTGGAAGCTAATGAAATCTTTTAAGGTGGTCCCTACTTTCAACTTACTTTATGGCTCATCATTTCCAGTGTCTAACCATCGTGGTATTTTTAGCCTACTTTCGATTTTTGCAAAAAATGAAAGTAGACTTATGAGATCAACACAGGGCGAAAAAAGTGTGTCTGTCTGTGTGTGTGTATGTGTGTGTGTGAGTCTGTGTGTGTGTCTGTGTGTGTGTGTGTCTGTGTGTGTGTGAGTGTGTGTACTCTGAATGTCTGTCCCCCCCTATCAATTCGAACACGGTGAATGCGAATTGAACGAAATTTGGTACAATGGTAGCACTAGCAAAGGACACCTCAGTGTCATGTTTTATATCGCCGCCATCTTGACGGAAACGTAATGGCGGCCACACAAATGTTCAAAGCTTAAATCAAATTACGATTAACCTAATCATCCGATCTCTACCAAATTTTGCAACAACATACCTTTATAGAGGAAGCATCCTTTGACCAAATAACTAGGTCATTACCCTAATAGTTTGCGGATGGCGGCCACCTTTGTGTGAAAATAAATTCCCCCTATTAATTCAAACACGGTGAAACCAAATGGAACGAAATTTGGTACAGAGGTAGCACTAGCAAAGGGCACCTCAGTGTCGTGTTTTATATCGCCGCCATCTTGACAGAAACGTAATGGCGGCCACACGAATGTTCAAAGCTTAAATCAAATTACGATTAACCTAATCATCCGATCTCTAGCAAATTTTGCAAAAACATACCTTTATGGAGGGAGCATCCTTTGACCAATCTAATAGGTTATTAGCCCAATAGTTTGCGGGTGGCGGCCATCTTTATGTCAAAATTGATTCCCCCTATTAATTCGAACACGGTGGAACCGAATGGAACGAAATTTGGTACAGAGGTAGCACTAGCAAAGGGCACCTCAGTGTCATGTTTTATATCGCCACCATCTTGACTGAAACGTAATGGCGGCCACACGAATGTTCAGAGCTTAAATCAAATTACGATTAACCTAATCATCCGATCTCTACCAAATTTTGCAACTACATACCTTTATGGAGGGAGCATCCTTTGACCAATCTAATAGGTCATTCGCCTAATAGTTTGCGGATGGCGGCCATCTTTGTGTCAAAATCGATTCTCCCTATTAATTCAAACACGGTGAAACCGAATGGAACGAAATTTGGTACAGAGCTAGCACTAGCAAAGGGCATCTCAGTGTCATGATTTATATCGCCGACATATTGACAGAAACGTAATGGCGGCCACACAAATGTTCAAAGCTTAAATCAAATTACGATTAGCCTAATCATCCGATCTCTAGCAAATTTAGCACCAACATACCTTTATGGAGGGAGCATCCTTTGACCAAACTAATAGGTCATCAGCCTAATATTTTGCGGATGGCTGCCATCTTTGTGTGAAAATCGATTCCCTTATCAATTCGAACACGGTGAAACCGAATGGAACGAAATTTGGTACAGAGGTAGCACTAGCAAAGGGCACCTCAGTGTCATGTTTTATATCACCGCTATCTTGACGGAAACGTAATCGCGGCCACCCAAATGTTAAAAGCTAAAATGTAATTACGACCAACCTAATAATCTAGTCTCTACCAAATTTTGCAACACCATATCTTTATGTGGGAAACATATTCAGACCAAACTGCAAGAACATCAGCCCAATAGTTTGCAGATGGTGGCCAAGTATGTGTGCAAATCGATTCCCCCTATCAATTCAAACACGATGAAACCGAATTGAACGAAATTTGATACAGAGGTAGCACTAGCAAAGGGCACCTCATATTCATGTTTAATATCCCTATAGCACGTTGTATTTCAACAAGCTACTACAACCAACATTCAATCATACTCCTTGAAAAGGACAAAGAGTTATAACAATACCCATGCATTTAGGAGAAAGTAGGCTATATGTTCTTTACTGAACATCTTGTTTTTTCTCTTCAATCGCTTTCCTATCCCTAAGTCCTCTGATAACAATGAAAGGTCTTGTTACCTAAACTGCGAGTCTACATTCCCTGTTTGATAATTTTATTGAAGGGCGATGCACAATTGGCATTCTCAGTGGGGCAACTTGATTGTAGCTAATTGTAGCGGGTGTTTCACCAATCCTGAAAGAAATTTACATGAAATTACTAAGTGCAATTATTTTAGTACTGTTATATAACGAATTGATACCATTGTTAAATTTCGAGAACAGTTTTGTGTACCCTACAAGCATGTTATATTTTCATTTAATAGAAGAGTATGACTCTGATCATATTTGAAGAGCCATTCAATTTTAAATCTAAATATCTAAAAATTACATTTCTCAAAGCAATTTTACCCTACACTATTCTCGTAACCTCCACTGAAATCATACAAACTCGCAGAGAATTCAAGCCAATGAATTGCACGAAATAAATCCCTATGCACGTTATTTGCTCAGAATATTTAATCACATTGCTCCTATCACGCACATAAACCAAACAAGTTATGGTGTTACAAATTCCAACATTTAAATAATTTTAAAACCAAACTATCTTACCTAGTTTTTGTATTTGTATTTGTATTTGAAAGGTATTCAAAGTCACAGAAACCTGTGTAAGATTTAATTCCACCTATGTAAAGGAACGTGTTTGTGATACAAGTAATTGTCTGCAGGATGATAGTGATCTCACTGAGGATATTAAGATAGAAGAATACTCCATACCAGAGATTGTTCCATGCAAAACAGAAGTAGGCCTACCATCATTAGTATGTGGTGGAGATTTGAAAGAGGTAAGTATCTTATTGGGTTACTATTTGTTGCATCTTATAAAGGACATGTCCTGATAGCCATCGTTTTATGGCAAATGCTGTTTAGGGATTTTAATGTGTGTATTTAGACCATGCTGATGCCAATACAAGCTGTCTGCTGTAAGGTTGTGCATGAACTAGAAAGCAGAAGACGTCTATTTGGCTGGTAAAGCATGATATTGTCCGAGTAGTGCTAGACTCAAACACAGGACCTCCCTCTATATTGGCCGTCGCTCTATTCACTGAGTTATTGTATGATAGACATTATATAACAGCTTAGGCCGGCGTTCATAACTAGATCTTAATTCTCATAATTATGTGAAAAGTTCATCATGTAATTAAGTTGGTGTACCATACCAACTGACGAGCCCAATGGTACACTGGGGCGAAACGCTGGCAATTTTATCATTTTATCATATTTTGTTAAAACATCTTGTAATGCAAGCATACCCTTAGCACAATCATGTTGTATTCGTTACCTGATGAGTACTTTGTATTTTTGTATGAAGAAATTACAGTACGGTATTGTAATGGTATAGGTATACAACATATTCCGGGGTCGACTAAATTACTGTATTCTAAAAAGGGGAGTGGTCTGGAGTCCCTTCATGTGGGAATTGGAGTGTAGATGGTTTTGACTGCCTCCACAATTGTCTTGAATGGTCTCCCTTGGCTTGTCACTTTAATTCCGCTTTAGGGGCAGATACCACGTGGTGCGCCCCTTAAAACAACAATAACTAACTAACAAAATGCCTGCAGATATGAAATAAGAGTAAGAGATTATCCTATAACCACATTAAGAAACTAATAGTGTGCCCTTTTAGCAAGAAATATGCAAATCACAGTATGCCAGCATTGCTCAATTCGGGATTTTTCGGGGTTGCAGTATGTTCTCCCACTCTGTGACTTACACATTTTGGATTAAATAGAGGATACACTTGCAAAAAATAACAACAAAATCAACTCCTATTTTAACACATTTAATTAATCAAAATTATGGCGCTACAAACAATAAAACAAATAAACCACTGACCAATATCTTTCTACTTGTTCCATGTGAACAAGGAATACTATAATAATTAAACAAATATTCTATTAAAGCACATGGTTTCCTTTAAAATCAACGAGTCACAATTATTTTTACTTCCATAAAGTACCTATCTTAAAGTTCCATATAACTACGAGCTCCTCTGGCTCGATACTTTCCAATAATAATGGTGTCATACTTTTGTACACCTCAAGAACTATTTTTATCTTTTCTTATCATCAAAACAAATATATAATTACATTTAAAATTACATGTTAATTATCTACTTGAATATTTGGGCACTTCACATGTTCTCAGCATTTACCATCTCTCTCAAGTTTTACAAATTGATCACAGTGACCGGGAAAATACTTGTGTACTCCAGAGTTATAAAGATTACTTGACAAAGTCAAAAACTATGATTACTCCCGGAACCTAGTTACCTTCATTTAACTCGTGGAATCCTGTTTCCATACAACATTACAATAGGGATTGTTATTTATTTTATTTGTCTTACAAGACCATTATCACATAAGAAAACTACGATCTGAACTGGCAAGCGGTAATATCAATCTACAAGGACCTCGGTTCAACGCCCGGGTCATTAACAACTTTTAAACACTCACGGTGTAATATTTACTTCTTCCAGACGGCCTTCACCCACCCCTCCTGCAGCTAGGGTCTGACCGTAATACTTGAGCGTGATTTATGACTGTGCGGGAAACTTCCCGTTTTAGTCTGCGGGTGGAGCTCTCCTCAATGCTTTTAAACAAACCTTCCTTTCATGTTCAGTTCTTTGGGGAGACATGGCATTCTACTTCTCGTTTTACTTTCAACAATAATATTGGGCTCATAAACCACTTTCGTAATCTTGGCATTTATTAATTATGAAGGGTCCTCGTTGATTGGGAAGAGTAATACACATTCTACGACGAATAATTAGGGGCTTCTACAACAAGAGGATTCTAGGTTCGAATCTCTTAACATGCCTCGGGAACCATTCCCATATTGGAGGACTTATACAAAATGCGATTTAGGTCGCCCGTGGCCTACATGACCTACGCTCAATAATACCATACATTTGCTCCCTTTTACATAATAACACACACATGGCCTCGTGGTCTACGTCACACTTAGAGGACTTACAACATATCTCAATTCACTGCAATCAACTACCCCTCATAAGTAATTTACCAAGTACATTTAACTTCTACGCATTCCTAGCGTGACTTTTTATTTTAATTGCGTTCCATTGCGCTATACAGTATTTTACAGCCTATCGTCTTCCAAAGAACTAATAAATTCCATAGTAACAATTGATACATATCTCAATTTTTATATTAATCTTTTCCCTTTACTATAAATCGCTCTATTTTTAAGAACAGGCATTAACCTCATGTCTTATACTTTTATTAAGGCTCCAACGATCTTATGTTCATATCATTCAATTTGATCTTGATTTATATCTTCATTCCTTACAAAAGCTCAAAAGCTATTTCTTTCATATAATTCAAATTTACCTTTATTTAAATATCTTTCATGATTATTATTATTACTTCGCTTGCTGTTATAACATTCGTCAAATACACTGACATTTTATTCATACATTTTCTCTACATGATTTATTCTTTTACATAATTATTTATAATTTTTCAACTTTATTTTTGTTCAGACCGCATTCTTATTTGCTTATTATTTATTTAGAAACATCCCTTTTACTCAAACTCCGGTGGATTTGTACACAATCATTTCCCCCGACACCAAAACATAATGAAAATCTTTACTCACATGTTTTTAGGTCGTTTTCTGACCTTTCTCCTCGTGCGATGCGTCATTTTGCCCACTTGTTAACTTACTCCATCTTGTACAAATTCATTGCGTTTACAGACATATCTTGACACATATTTAACACGTATACATTTAACACTGACAACATTTAAATACACTGGTGTATCCGTTTAGAACACACAATAAAAACACTGAAAAATATATTACTTTTAACACAAAATCTTGATATATTTACACTTCACAATTTCTGATCACTAGGCCGCCTTTTTTAGCCTATCACTCGTGACCTCTTGACCTCCCGTCTCCAAGGGTGAAATTTAGTAATGTCGGCTTCCTATCCTCTCCGAATATGCAAGTCTCGAATTATCTACTTCCTCCCTGCAATAGCACTTCTTCGAATCCCGTTCCTGACGCTCTGCTATTTCTCGGACTCGACGGCTCCCCTTTTAGGTCCTATTTATTGATCTTATCGAAAGTCAGTTCTGTTCGCGGTCCCCACGATAATCTATCGGTGACCTATAAATTATTTAGCAACTAATACTTCTCGAGTCTTAGTGCTTTTGAATAGTTCGTCTGCTTTCTTGAAACAATGTCTATAGTTTCCTTTCTTCTTTGCTTATTCGGTTCTCGCACTTCTAATTGTTCTAGACTACGTTGCGAACCTTAGTCTGTTTTTCCCTGCTCGGGTTCTTTAAATTGGATAAAATATTTATCTCGATGTTCCGGTACTTCCGTACGTTATGATACTTTTGGTCGTTTTACTTAAAGACCTATCGCCCTGAATCCTAAGTTCGCAGCCTGCTTTGACTGTATTTTATGAACTTTTACGGTGAACTTTGTACTGTCGGACCTACATCCTGTAACTAGGATTTTCCTAATTTTCAACACGGCGATACTTTAATATTTCTTCTTTGCAACTCCTTACGGAGGACCGCAAGTTATTGATACTGCGACGCCCGTGGCTATCGGTTATTAACTCTGCGATGTGATACAGCGTTTTTTCCCCTCAAGGAAAGCTTGTATACTGTCTTTGGTGCGATGTAACTTCACGTCCCCTGGACTATCGGATGTAACACCTCCCCTCAAGGAGTACTGGTAAACTGCCTTCGATGTCTGATACAGCGTAACGCCCCCTGGACTATCGGAAACTGCATGATTGGCTTGGTGAGGCCAGGAGTTTTATACTATTTAGTCACAAAAAGATAAAATCCTAGTCCTTTTCGTGACCAACTTTTGAACTTATTGTCGTACAATTATAAAAATTATATCTCCAGAAAGCTCGTCTTCTCAATGTCAAATGATCTCATTGCGCATAAGAATCGATCGTGCATTTTGGAGATATTAATTTATTTGTAATCTTCAGCTGCGTGGGTGTTGCTGTTCATTTTTATAATTCCCCACTCCTCTGGTATCAGTGAATCCCCGATGACGTATACTGCGTTTGCAGTTTTTTCCTGTGCAATTATTACAAGGTTTTTCTTTGCACAAAATCTCTAATCCGAAATGATTCACAGTCCAGTGATTATTTACTTATTTTTATACCTGCAAATGGGTTAAATTTAATTATTCTTCTACTGGCACAGCGGCGATGTTGCCGTTTTCCTGCAAGCTAAGCGGGATTTCCGATTCACGCTTCCTTGTCTAACAGCCGAAACTTTCCACTCGTCCTATTAATATCCATGACTGGCTCCTTCTCAATGTCAAGAGGCATGATCTCATCTTCTGAACACCTGGTCCCAGCGGCTTGCACAACGTTAGGCTAGAACCCTTGCTTGAAATCTCTCTCCATTCCCTTAAAGACTGTATGATTCTTTCATTCATTCCACAAAATACATGGATTCGACCCCCTTTGAGCCGAAGGTACATGGGTTCATCTCTCCCTTCCTTAGGTAAATAAATTTTCGAAAAATTTTGAGGAAATTTATTTTAATTATTCAATAAAAATCTTATTTTTTTTCCTTTAAATGTCGAAGCCATCATAACGTTCATCCGTACCTTCTGATTTTTGTTCCTTAAAAATCCCACGATAATTTGGTTTTTCCATCTTTTTAAGTCATACCCGGTAATTGTGTAGGTTGGGTACGCTCTGTCCCTACCCTTTCGTTCCTTTTCTTCATTTGTCTGGACTTTTGATTCCCGGAACCTCATTCTTCTTTACGGGTGTGGTCTATCCCTACCCGTTTTCCTTATTTCATCATTCTCCTTTCTTAAATTGAAATTTTCTTCTTCAACGAAATTAATTATTTCTTTTATTTCCCAATATGTTTTCTCCAATTCGCATTCGCACTCGAATGTTTGAGCTGTGTTTCCTATTTCTTCCTTATTCTCGTTTCTATCAAAAGTGGATTCCTCATCTCTAAATTGTTCCATAACCAGGGCTTGTTCATTGGCTTCATCGAAGTCTTCGGGAGGGTAATATACTTTCAAATTCGCTGAATTCATGGTCACTTCGTGATTCGTTTCACAGTGCCGAATTCTATAGGCATTATTTCTCAAATCTCTTATTATTTGATACGGTCCGTGGTACATTTTCTGGAACTTTTTGTACACGCGGTTCCCAGGATCTGAAATGGCGGGTCTTTTTACTAACACCATTTCCCCTGCTACTAATGGCCGATGATACCTCTTATGCCTATTTCTTCTTTGCCTCCTGTCGGCTTGAGCTTTTAGATGCTCAAAGGCTCTTCTTATACGTACATCTCTTCCAGGCTGAGCGTCTGCTGGCCTAGGAATTACCAGACTCCAAGGTCTCTCTGGTTGCTCATTCCGATGTAACGTTATTGGTATCTCTCCCGTAGATTCATGGATTGTGTTGTTTATACAAAATTCGATAATGTCCAAGATATCTATCCACATCCAATTTTCTTCGGCACAGTATATTCTACAATACTTGGCCGTCTCCCTCATCACTCTTTCTACAGGATTTGCCTCAGGATGGCGAATACTTGACAAAATCTGACGTATTCCAAGTCTTTCTAATTCTTGTCTGAACTCTACACTGGTGAAACAACTACCGTGATCCGACAACAAGTTCTCAGGTTTTCCCAGAATCGGTATCACTTTTTCTTTGAGTCGTTTTAACACCTGTTTGGTACTAGTCTTCTGTATGGGAGCAAGGACAACCATTTTAGTGAAGACATCCATAGCCACCATTATGTGTCGATTTCCTCTTCTTGCCTTGGGCAAAGGTCCGAAATTATCAATAGATATGATTTGACCTGGCCTCTCGGGTAACAATGGTATAGGCTTTTGTCTCATCAGAAATGCATTTGGTTTAATCCTTTGACATAGATCACATGTCTTTAGCGTGTCCCTTACAGTTTCTCTCAGTCTCGGCCATACAAATGCTTCTTTCAGCATCGAGACTGTTTTGTCGACTCCCATATGTCCGAACGATCTATGGGCTAACCATACTATTTTCCTCTGCAAAATTGCAGGTACAACAATCCTTAATCGTGTATGGTCAGAGTCCACAAACTTATATAATAATCCATTATAAAATGTGTAATCTTGAGCTATCTTATTAGCTTCCGTGTACGCCGGTGTTCCCCTTATCAAACTTCCCTCAAAGAAAGATATGAGCATGTTCATCCATGGATCCTCACGTTGCCGTTGACTAATGCTTCTTAACTCATTTAGAGTACGCTGATCCCTGTCTTCCAAATCAATAGCCATTACTTCCTCTTCTGTGGACTCTGGCTGTCTACTTAAATAGTCTGGAACTATATTTTCTTTTCCTGGGCAGTATTCTATCTTTACATCAAACTGTTGAATATATAAAGCCCAACGCATCAACCTTTGACTGGATAGATCAGTGTTCATCAAAAAGGTTAAGGCTTTATGATCCGTCCTTAAAATGACCTGAAACCCATATACGATCTTTCGCCAATATTGCAGCGCGTGCAATTTCGCTAGCAGCTCGATCTCGCTGATCGTGTAATTTTTCTCGTGTGGTTTCAGTCTCCGACTTGTGAAAGCTAGATAATTTTCTTATCAGGGTTATCCGGGTTTTCCTGATATAGCATTGCCCCTATTCCAATCTGGGATGCATCTGTTTGAATGATAAATCTCTGATTAAAATCAGGATATCCTAGCTTCACGTAGTTTAAGAGCATTTCCTTGGCCTCCACAAATGCTTTTTCTGTTTCCTCCGTCCATTTCCACTTGCCCCCTGAGAAGAATCCAATCAATCCCAAAAACTGGCGAACGTTCTTCACCTTCAAAGGCCTTGGAAAATCTCTTATCGATTCTAATTTGCATGGATTTGGTTTAACACCATCCTTATCAATCACATGCCCTAAAAATGTTACTTGTCTTTGACAAAAATTTGACTTCTTTAAATTGATTTTAAAATTTGCCCTTCTTAAGTCTTCCAATAATTTCTCTAACTTTTCTAAATGTTCCTCAATATTCTCCGAGGTAAGCAAAATATCATCCACATAACGGATAGTGCAATCTTTCACTTCCTCTGACAGGTTTCGATCAAGCGCTCTTATTAAGGCAGATCCCGCGGTCTTCAATCCAAACGGACATCTCCTGAAGCAATATGTTTGTTGGTCGAACTGAAATCCAGTCAACAGGCTGGTTTTCTCTTCCAGTTCGAGATGATGATACGAAGAAGTCATGTCAATATTTGTGAAAATCTTCTTGCCTTTGAATTTCCTCAGTATTTCTTTTATGGGTGGTGCCGAATCATTTTCTGGTATGATTTTTGCATTTAAATTTCTGGCATCTAGACACACCCTTACTGAGCCATCCGGTTTACTCACAATCACTAATGGACTAACATATGGTGTCGCCATCTTTTCTATAACACCTGCATTCATCATCTCCTGCAGTGTTTTCTTCGTTTGTGGGTAATGTTTTTCCGCAACCGGGTATGGTTTTTGTCTAAACGGTGCCCAATCATTGACTTGGAACGCGTATTTAAAATTTTCAATCTTTCCTGGCTTGGAATCAAATACGTCCCTAAAATTCAATAATAATTTCTTTAATTGTTCCTTGTTTTCGAGGTTAACTTTAGCTTCCTCTACTTTTCCTGACAGGTTGATCTCGAACTCAGTTTCCAAATCATCTTCGAGTTCTATCTTGATGACTTCAAATATCATTTCTATGTCCTTACAACCTTCTTCCGTTACTTCTTCCACATGCCATACCTGTTCTCCTATTTTCGCATCCTGTTCCTGTAGGTTAATGTTTTGTTCATCCACATCCTCTCTTTGAATTCTAATGCAATTTTGCGCTAGGTCTATGATGACCTTGTTCTCACGGATAAAATCAATACCTAATATAACATTATACGGTAATTGATTATCCAGCAAAAAGCATTGCGAAATTTCAGCGTTACCCATGATCAGATCAATGTATACCTGAAATTTACATGTTAAAGATTTTTCAGGGATAATCCCCTTAATCTTTACACTTGATGTGGGAATTTTTAATACACGACCCCTTGTTTCCAGTTCATTTAGAAGGGTTTGCGTAATTAAACTTATTGTGGATCCGGTATCAATTAATGCCCGGACCAGTAATCCTTCTATCCTTAGCATAATTATGGGTAATTCTCTTTTGATAGGTGGGATTCCTTCCACCTCCTCGTTAATTAGCTCATCTGGTCTAGCTATCCAATTCACAATTTCTACCTCCTCCCAGCTCCTGGTATGTTTCCACTCTTGACGATTTAAATTTGGATTTTTTTTAAATCCTGAGGGCTTCCTTTCCCCTCATTCTTTAATTGAGCTTGTAGTTCCAAGCTTTGAGCTCCGTCTAGCCGGTCGGGTGATTTCCGGTTCTTGATTGCCTCACTCCAACGGACTTTCTGCCTTTCAGGTTCGTCTGGTCGTTCGTTCATGTAACGAAGACTTTCCTGATATCTCTCCTCTATTTCGGCCCGATATTCATCATCCCTATCCTCTGGCCTTACGTTCCTTCTGGGATAATTTTCCCATTTCTTTCTGTTTTCTTGCCTCTGATGGTTATTGTTATAGGGTCGGCTCTCTTGTTGCCTATAACCCGTATTCCTAGGATTTCTTCCTCGATATCCTCCTCTGTAGTATGGCTGTCTTCCTCTAGGCTCTTGGTGCCCGTACTCTCGACCTAGTCCTTGAGTATCAGTGCTAGTGGACTGATTCCTGATCGATGGTTTTTCTCTGGTTTCCTGACTGCTGGCCATGTGTACCTGTTCAGTCTGTCTTTGATGCCTAGGAGTTACGTGTGACGTCGTCATATCTAATTGACGTAGTACGCTCTCTACCTCCACAGCACTTCTGGCTTTGGATGAGATTAACAGCCTCTGAATCTCATATGGAAGTTGTCTTGCAATGGCGGCACACAGGTCGTTCTCCGCCGGAGCAATGTCAAGTTCCCTGAATTTACACAGCTGAGCTGTGAAAAATTCTGAGTACTTAGTTGGTGCATTTGTGCTGTACTTCCTAGAGTACAGATCTAGCCTCAAGTTCTCTTGGACATCTGCTGCCCAATATCGTTTTAAAAAGGCTTCTCTAAAGCCTTCCACCGTATCAAAGATGTACCTAAAGCTTCTGAACCAGGTGAGACAATCACCTGCCAACAGCTTCTCAATAGCTCTCAGTCTCCGATCCTGAGGAACTTTCATTTCGTTTAAGTACTCTGCGACTTCCTTTAACCAGTATTTTGGAGTAATTGACATGTTATTACCAGTAAACTTTACCGGTCTGTCCTCATTCGACTTAATGATGTTTATTATCTGACCATTGGTCTGGTTCATGTACGGGGTTGACATCGCCATCGGATATCCTGGGTTCTTATTAGGGCTCTCCTAAGTCCCTATCTGTATCTGTGCCTTGTTCACGGGGATCTATCCATGCTGTCTTTGGAAACTCATCCTGACTCTCAAATTCTAATTTCCTTTCCCTTCGGGCACTTTCTTCATTCGCCATGAGTTGGATTTCCATTTGACTATTTTTGTGTTCAGTCCTTTCCAACCGTGATCTTAATTCATTTTGAATTCTTTCTTGATTCCTTTTACTATCTTCCTCTACCTTTTTGAGTTGGAATTTCTCTTCCCTGAAACTATCCCTGATTTCAGCTAATTGATCTTCTACCTCTTTCTTGATGACCATGACCTGTTCTTTTATAATTTGTGGCTTAACGTCACCTTTAGTATCTAAGTCTTCTCGCATTTCCTTTATCTTTTTCTCCATCTCCTTTTGTCCTTTGTAGACTTTGTCCTGGATCTTGTTCATATCCTCTCGAGCCTTTCCTTGCTCCTCGAATATAATTGTTATGTCGGTCATAACCTTATCTATATCTCCCTTTGTATCTCCCATTTGTTTTGTTAATCCTATTACGGTTTCCTGAATTCCAGTAACCCCTTTATCTATCCTCTCTATTTTTATGAGTTGTTCATCACGATCCCTTTTTCGTTGCGTGCTTTCCTTCTTAAGATTCCCTTCATATTCACCTAACTTCGTAGTAATATCCCCCTCATGCTTTCTCAACCATTCATCCACCTGTCCCGTGAATACGTTAAATTGCAATTCCCTTTTGTTGGCATCGGCCTAACCTTGCCTCTTAACATCAGTTATTTCTGCCTGAATTTTCTCGACTCTTCCCTCGAGGGTTCCTACTTTATCCTCAACCTTTCCACATCGGGTTCCTAGCTCATTCACACCTTCTTTTATCTCATCCCGGGATGTTTTACAGATATCGCTGTTAAATTTTATCTGAGCTTCTAATTTATCCTGCACACCTTGGATCTGGGTTACAAGTTCCTTTTCAAAATCATCACCCTTTTTTTCCATATTACTTAACTTAATTTCTAAATTTTCAAAATTTTCTTGACATTTATTTTGGGACTTTCTCATACTTTCGTTCATAGTATTTATTTGGACTTGCAATCCTGAATGAAATCCTTTATTTTCCTCTTTTAACTCAGTTAACTTACTCCCAAACTCATTGTTAAACCCTTGCAATTTGTTATCTATTGTCCCTTCTATTTCAACCTTCAGTGCTCCATTGTTTGCTTTACTGTCGGCTTTCATAGACTCTAACGTCTCATTTTTTATCACTTCCAACTGTTGTTTAATGTTATCCCCATTTTCTGTTTTCATCTTTTCTATCTCAGCCTTCAGTTCCTTATTCATTTTTATACCGTCGGCCTCGATAGTTTCTAATTTAGTTCCCATGTTATCACTATTAGTTTCGATGGCTTCTAATTTCTCATTTATGGATTCGAACTCTTTTTTTTTCATCCTTTTGGAGGCCCAATGTATTGTCTATCGTTCCCAATTTATTGTTTATGGCCTCCAAGAGCCGTTGCATCTCTTCATTCAATGCCATCTTATTAGAATATAGTGGGCTACTCATGCCACATCGCTAATACATGCTTGAGAGATGGTAATCTGAATCATTGTGTCCCAATTTCTTCAAAAATTTACTTTGGTACGGGTTTTTACTACAACGTACCCTTTTGATATCTTTATTTAAACTCAAAAACTTTTATGGAAGTATTTTAAAATTCAAAATTTCGAAAAACCATTTTTCCCAAAAATTGAAAATTTTGATTTTTCGAGAAGACTCGGGTTTTCCCTAGGAAAACTCAGCCCTGCGTACTGGGCGCCATTTTAGTTGTTTTACTGGGGGGTTGTTTAATTCAGGGCTGCTCGGTGTGAGTTTCCAGGGACCCATGCGGTCAGTTAACATTATACGTTGTAGCTGCTCCTATCATTACTTTACTTTTACATGAATTGACCGTCTTTAGTGTTCCTCTAATCATTAATCCAAACACAGTACTTCTATTCCCCACCTGTGCCCTTTTAGCAAGAAATATGCAAATCACAGTATGCCAGAATTGCTCAATTCGGGATTTTTCGGGGTTGCAGTATGTTCTCCCACTCTGTGACTTACACATTTTGGATTAAATAGAGGATACACTTGCAAAAAATAACAACAAAATCAACTCCTATTTTAACACATTTAATTAATCAAAATTATGGCGCTACAAACAATAAAACAAATAAACCACTGACCAAAATCTTTCTACTTGTTCCAAGTGAACAAGGAATACCATAATAATTAAACAAATATTCTATTAAAGCACATGGTTTCCTTTAAAATCAACAAGTCACAATTATTTTTACTTCCATAAAGTACCTATCTTAAAGTTCCATATAACTACGAGCTCCTCTGGCTCGATACTTTCCAATAATAATGGTGTCATACTTTTGTACACCTCAAGAACTATTTTTATCTTTTCTTATCATCAAAACAAATATATAATTACATTTAAAATTACATGTTAATTATCTACTTCAATATTTGGGCACTTCACATGTTCTCAGCATTTACCATCTCTCTCAAGTTTTACAAATTGATCACAGTGACCGGGAAAATACTTGTGTACTCCAGAGTTATAAAGATTACTTGACAAAGTCAAAAACTATGATTACTCCCGGAACCTAGTTACCTTCATTTAACTCGTGGAATCCTGTTTCCATACAACATTACAATAGGGATTGTTATTTATTTTATTTGTCTTACAAGACCATTATCACATAAGAAAACTACGATCTGAACTGGCAAGCGGTAATATCAATCTACAAGGACCTCGGTTCAACGCCCGGGTCATTAACAACTTTTAAACACTCACGGTGTAATATTTACTTCTTCCAGACGGCCTTCACCCACCCCTCCTGCAGCTAGGGTCTGACCGTAATACTTGAGCGTGATTTATGACTGTGCGGGAAACTTCCCGTTTTAGTCTGCGGGTGGAGCTCTCCTCAATGCTTTTAAACAAACCTTCCTTTCATTTTCAGTTCTTTGGGGAGACATGGCATTCTACTTTTCGTTTTACTTTCAACAATAATATTGGGCTCATAAACCACTTTCGTAATCTTGGCATTTATTAATTATGAAGGGTCCTCGTTGATTGGGAAGAGTAATACACATTCTACGACGAATAATTAGGGGCTTCTACAACAAGAGGATTCTAGGTTCGAATCTCTTAACATGCCTCGGGAACCATTCCCATATTGGAGGACTTATACAAAATGCGATTTAGGTCGGCCGTGGCCTACATGACCTACGCTCAATAATACCATACATTTGCTCCCTTTTACATAATAACACACACATGGCCTCGTGATCTACGTCACACTTAGAGGACTTACAACATATCTCAATTCACTGCAATCAACTACCCCTCATAAGTAATTTACCAAGTACATTTAACTTCTACGCATTCCTAGCGTGACTTTTTATTTTAATTGCGTTCCATTGCGCTATACAGTATTTTACAGCCTATCGTCTTCCAAAGAACTAATACATTCCATAGTAACAATTGATACATATCTCAATTTTTATATTAATCTTTTCCCTTGCCTATAAATCGCTCTATTTTTAAGAACAGGCATTAACCTCATGTCTTATACTTTTATTAAGGCTCCAACGCTCTTATGTTCATATCATTCAATTTGATCTTGATTTATATCTTCATTCCTTACAAATGCTCAAAAGCTATTTCTTTCATCTAATTCAAATTTACCTTTATTTAAATATCTTTCATGATTATTATTATTACTTCGCTTGCTGTTATAACATTCGTCAAATACACTGACATTTTATTCATACATTTTCTCTACATGATTTATTCTTTTACATGATTATTTATAATTTTTAACTTTATTTTTGTTCAGACCGCGTTCTTATTTGGTTATTATTTATTTAGAAACATCCCTTTTACTCAATCTCCGGTGGATTTGTACACAATCATTTCCCCCGACACCAAAACATAATGAAAATCTTTACTCACATGTTTTTAGGTCGTTTTCTGACCTTTCTCCTCGTGCGATGCGTCATTTTGCCCACTTGTTAACTTACTCCATCTTGTACAAATTCATTGCGTTTACAGACATATCTTGACACATATTTAACACGTATACATTTAACACTGACAACATTTAAATACACTGGTGTATCCGTTTAGAACACACAATAAAAACACTGAAAAATATATTACTTTTAACACAAAATCTTGATATATTTACACTTCACAATTTCTGATCACTAGGCCGCCTTTTTTTAGCCTATCACTCGTGACCTCTTGACCTCCCGTCTCCAAGGGTGAAATTTAGTAATGTCGGCTTCCTATCCTCTCCGAATATGCAAGTCTCGAATTATCTACTTCCTCCCTGCAATAGCACTTCTTCGAATCCCGTTCCTGACGCTCTGCTATTTCTCGGACTCGACGGCTCCCCTTTTAGGTCCTATTTATTGATCTTATCGAAAGTCAGTTCTGTTCGCGGTCCCCACGATAATCTATCGGTGACCTATAAATTATTTAGCAACTAATACTTCTCGAGTCTTAGTGCTTTTGAATAGTTCGTCTGCTTTCTTGAAACAATGTCTATAGTTTCCTTTCTTCTTTGTTTATTCGGTTCTCGCAATTGTTCTAGACTACGTTGCGAACCTTAGTCTGTTTTTCCCTGCTCGGGTTCTTTAAATTGGATAAAATATTTATCTCGATGTTCCGGTACTTCCGTACGTTATGATACTTTTGGTCGTTTTACTTAAAGACCTATCGCCCTGAATCCTAAGTTCGCAGCCTGCTTTGACTGTATTTTATGAACTTTTACGGTGAACTTTGTACTGTCGGACCTAAATCCTGTAACTAGGATTTTCCTAATTTTCAACACGGCGATACTTTAATATTTCTTCTTTGCAACTCCTTACGGAGGCCCGCAAGTTATTGATACTGCGACGCCCGCGGCTATCGGTTATTAACTCTGCGATGTGATACAGCGTTTTTTCCCCTCAAGGAAAGCTTGTATACTGTCTTTGGTGCGATGTAACTTCACGTCCCCTGGACTATCGGATGTAACACCTCCCCTCAAGGAGTACTGGTAAACTGCCTTCGATGTCTGATACAGCGTAACGCCCCCTGGGCTATCGGAAACTGCATGATTGGCTTGGTGAGGCCAGGAGTTTTATACTATTTAGTCACAAAAAGATAAAATCCTAGTCCTTTTCGTGACCAACTTTTGAACTAATTGTCGTACAATTATAAAAATTATATTTCCAGAAAGCTCGTCTTCTCAATGTCAAATGATCTCATTGCGCATAAGAATCGATCGTGCATTTTCGAGATATTAATTAATTTGTAGTCTTCAGCTGCGTGGGTGTTGCTGTTCATTTTTATAATTCCCCACTCCTCTGGTATCAGTGAATCCCCGATGACGTATACTGCGTTTGCAGTTTTTTCCTGTGCAATTATTACAAGGTTTTTCTTTACACAAAAATCTCTAATCCGAAATGATTCACAGTCCAGTGATTATTTGTTGTTGTTGTTTGAGTCTTCAGTCTTTTGACTGGTTTGATGCAGATCTCCATGCCTCCCTGTCCTGAGCTAATCGTTTCATCTCTACATAACTACCACACCCTACATCTGAGGCAATCTGTTTAACATATTCTAACCTTGGTCTACCCCTACAGTTCTTGTCCTCGACCCTTCCTTCCATAACTAAGCTTGCTATTCCTGGGTGTCTTAGTATGTGTCCTACCAACCTATCTCTTCTCTTCATTAGCAGTCGCCAGAAACATCTCTCCTCTCCCACTCGTCTTAATACCTCTATGTTTGTAACCCTATCTACCCATCTGATCTTCATCATTCCTGCAAATGGGTTAAATTTAATTATTCTTCTACTGGCACAGCGGTGATATTGCCGTTTTCCTGCAAGCTAAGCGGGATTTCCGGTTCACGCTTCCTTGTCTCACAGCCGAAACTTTCCACTCGTCCTATTAATATCCATGACTGGCTCCTTCTCAATGTCAAGAGGCATGATCTCATCTTCTGAACACCTGGTCCCAGCGGCTTGCACAACGTTAGGCTAGAACCCTTGCTTGAAATCTCTCTCCATTCCCTTAAAGACTGTATGATTCTTTCATTCATTCCACAAAATACATGGATTCGACCCCCTTTGAGCCGATGGTACATGGGTTCAATAGTAAGTACTTGAATCTACATCGACAGAGGACATGCAATACCTCGTAAGCTATTCTCTTCCTGATAGCAAGTCGCGAACGGCTAGAGGTCCACAGAAATATATTTTTGCCAAATGTTTTATTTGAAGTTGAAGTAGCTATGCCCAAGACGAGGACATGAGCTTTAGTTATAAGGTTCAGCGGGAGTTTATGTCTACTCCAAGCTGGGAGTTGTGTGCCAGACATAATGAAAAGAAGGGATACGAGCACAGTAAAGTCGTTAATGCTTGCCGGTGATATGTATCAGCTTTACATTGATTTGTATGTAATTGGGAAATCCTTATTCTGCTTTTTCTCATATCTTACAGCTGTGTGTGCGAATGTATTTCTACGCTTATTAATTTCCTGTTTCTGGAGGGTTGGGGAGGAGTAGATAAGAGTTCCTGTGGGGCAACAGTTTTACAGCCGGATGCCAGCCTGCCAGCTCTATAGAGAAATTTATGAGAAAATATTAAATATGTATAGATATATAGTTAGCCATATCTGAAACAAATGGTCCTTATTAACAATATTTAATGAAATCTAAATGGTATTAAATAAAACCACCAATAGTCAAAACATTTATTATTATTTGTTATTTAATGTACTAGGACTAGTTTCAACCACAGTGAGGTCATCATCAGCAAACTATCAAGTTGAAGGAAGGTGGAAGATGACTACTGATTAATAATAACCTTACGAGTAATTGAAACTATCTTGAGATGCTCTTAAAATATCCAATTCGATGGAAAACAGATCTGTTACTATGTTATTTCACCATAAAGTATAAATCACCTTCTCTTTAAAAGTGAAAAATATATTAGTCATTTTTAAAACTAAAAGGGATATTAATTACAAGGTAAAACCAAATATAAATGTTCTTCTACTACTTACACATTGGGTGTGCTTCTTGAAATGCACTGTGTTGTAATATCACTTGAATACCACACACAGTACATTTGAAAAACTTACCTGGAAGACATATGGCAACTGTATATCTACAACCTTAAATAAACCCTGGCTCTTTTTATATTGGAAGATTATTTCCTTACAGGTGTTGCCATAATGGTAGGGTATCATATGCGTAGTACATGGATCCACTGCCGCCTTCATAAAAGAGTCATAAACTAAAATATAAATTATCTCCTAAGAAACATATGAATTATGTTGTAATTTTGAGATGCTCTTAAAATGTTCCAGTTTTGTAACTAGGACTCGCACCACCATAAAATCATGCCCTTCAATGTTATCAGAACAATAATTTTAACGACGTGCATGAATGAGTCGGTGGTATATCATGTACGGCAGGTACAGGTGCCTGGACATGATTACCGACAAAAAGCAATAAATTCCAACCAGCAGTTTCGTACACCACCCATGCCAGCCTTAAGAAGAGAACACATTCATTCAGGTTGCCTTGTAGAATTAAATTTCACCTTCGTTGACAACTCGGACAAATGGAAAGGTGCTGATTTTCAGAAAAGGATCCAGTTGATGCAGTTAGTAGCAATATGTAGTGGCAATATTTTTGTTACATCGTCTACATTACACTCTCTAATTTTATTGAGAATTTAATAGTCTTTCTTCTACTTCTTCCTACCAAGTGTTAGGCCAGGTGGCCTGTTACAGTCTCGTTCCATCTCTTCGTTGGTTGACCTACGTTTCTCCTGCCTCTAGGTTGGTATTTGAGGATTCGTCTGGTGATCCGGCTGGTCTTCTAACTTAGTACATGGTCCTTCCAAGCTGATCTGTACTGTGTGGATAATTGGTTTTACTTTTAGTTCTTTAAGGATAATCTCAGATCTTTTCCTATCCCATAGTGTATATCCAGCGGTTCTCCTCATGAACCGCATCTGAATTGTCTTCTTCAAATATGCGCAATGATTTATGAAAAAGTTTTTGTAGAATATTGGCATATACTGTATGAATAATTTATACGTTCATTGAGCTTGGAGAGCAAGTCATTTAATTATTATATGTGATTGAAATGAAGCAGTTAGGTAAAAATCCCTTACAGTCTTACTGCTGGAAAATGTCGAATAAAACGTTCTTTCTTCAATCTTTAAGTCTGTTACTTCCTTTAAACCACTGTTCTCCCCATTTTCTATCACAGTTAAGTTTAATTAAACTACGAAGACTGATGGCTTTCATAAGTTTCAGATGGGATGACTTTTATAATCCAGTGAAATATAATGGAGAATACGAATGTATCCTCAGTCAGTTTTACAGGTGATATTACCTTACTTTCAGTGAGCTGTTCTGTAAAGTTACATTATTTGTCATTTATTGTGTAGAAGACAGCAAAGTAATTAATGATTCATTCTTGTCGCTAGGATATAAAGGAAGAAACCCAAGATGAAGAGAGTGATGCAAGTAGACATCATCTAAATGAGTAAGTAGACAACATAATAACGAAAAGCAGTCTTTTGTTTTATGGATTCAAACTTCAAAAATGTATGTGGATAAGGTTTGTTGGCAAAATCGTATATCCTCTTATTATATCTGTCATTGAACATACAGTATTTATTTTGTTATTGCGTGTCCAAAGTTTACAACTGTGGGGTATGAGAAGGTAATGGGTAAGTGGGGTGAGGATAGGGTTGCAAAACGTGTTTTGGACTTCTGGGATAACATGGAGTTACCTGTAGGAAATTAATTCTCGAAGCATAAGGAGTGCTGTTTGCCGATGGATTAGGGTCGAATGTCTCTAGGATAAGTAACATAGGCAGAAATACAGCAAGTCGTGGGAGGATTTGGATATCAATTGGAAAAGTTAGGTCAAGCGGCAGGAAAACCTATCTGGAGTGTTGTAAAGAATCATAGAAACGGAGGAAAAAGAGAAATCAGCAGTTTTCTGAATAATTTAGGGAAACTCATTGTAGATACCAAGGAAGCACTGGGAAGATGGCAGGAATACTTCGAAAACATGCTACAGGGTCTGTATATTTGCTTGGCAAGGACATTTTTGCTCACGCGCTCTGCTAGTGACTGCTCAAACTCCAGTTACCGCGCGCATATGTGCGGCAAAATAAGGTGCTTAAAATCAGTATCATGAACTTTTACTCAGCATGTTTACAGTATATGTTGAATCTGTTTCCCAAACGCTGCCAAACATAATTGGAATCTCATTATAAAGCTGGCGGTTACTCCGGTTAATTTAGCATGAGTAAGGAAATACAGATCTTTACTTCATTTTTTATTGATTACTGATCCTCTACGTTTGAATCTCTTGGCCAGTTGTTTTATTGTCCGATTTATAGGAATTGTTCTCCAGGGAAATTTCACTCAAAACTTTTGTCTTGTTCCTGCGCACGAATTCCTGCACTTTATGCACGTATTATGCAGATATACACGTTCACGTAACGAATATTTCACATAAGGCATTACAGTACTATACACAATCACAATAAACCACTATAGAATATGATATACAGTACACAGTAGCTTTATAATATACCCAATTAGCTCAGAGATCACACGCCTACCGCTGCAAGAGCGTTGGACTTCGGCTGGAGCGTCAACCTATAACAGCCGGGGACCGGCAGCCAAGGTCGAGCGAAATCATCTTGCAAGACAGAAATAAAGACCCTGTATATGTTAATGGAGACTTATCTGGCAATTTGGCATACTTTTAGAATATGCTGGAGGAGAATGAGGATGGGAACAGGATCACAGTTGAAGAAGTAGAGAGGGTAGCAAATTAACTACAATGTTGTAAAGTGACAGGGGTAGTTGAATTTTAGGCAGAAATGGTAAAGTACAGTGGAAAAGCAGGGCTGAAATGGATGCATGGGGTAATCGAATTGGCATGTGGTTTAGGAAATGTTCTCTCTGGCAGGACAAAAGCAGTATTCGCACCAATTTATGAGCAAGAAAACAGGAAATACTGCAATTATTTTACAGGGATTTGTTTGAGAAATGTCCTGGGCAAAGAGTTAGTAGGAAATGTAGAATGGCAAGTTCGATCATTCGCGGAGATTATGATGGATGCAATACAGTGTGGCTTTAGAGACCACAACAACAAGGATGTCAAGATCAGAATTGTAGTATGCGCCAAGTTATTTAGAATTGCAACGAGAGGAATACACAGTTGTGTTTGTGTATCTAGGGATGGCGTACGATGGAGCACCCAGGGAGAACACGCTCAGCATCCTGAGGGAATATGGTATCGAGGGAGGGATTCTACAGGCAATCAAAAGTATTTATGCTGATAATCGGGCTGCAGTTAGAGTTGATGTAGGATGAGTTCTTGGTTCAAGGTTGTTATAGCTACTGTATTGTACACACATCAAAAAAAGTTTTGCATCACCTCGGTTCCCAGATCTCCGGCATATAGACGTTGACTGTGTATATTGTATCCAAGATACAGTCCCTTTGACTGTTCATAGATGTCACTAAAACTGCTCAAAGATGTAAACAACCATGCATGAGCAGGGCCTATTAGACGGAGGGGGTACGACAGCCGATCAGTTCCAGTCATTCCACCAGGACGAAGGTACGCTGCTCATGTTGTCTGTAGTTCTACCATGCCTAGAAGGTCAATACCGCAGTTCGATCGCGTCCACATTGTTACTTTGTGTCAAGAAGGGCTCTCAACAAGGGAAGTTTCCAGGCGTCTCAGAGTGAACCAAAGCGATGTTGTTCGGACATGGAGGAGGTACAGAGATACAGGAACTGTCGATGACAGGCCTCGCTCAGGCCGCCCAAGGGCTACTACTGTAGTGGATGACCGCTACTTACGGATTGCCGCTCGGAGGAACCCTGACAGCAATGCCACCATGTTGAATAATGCGTTTCGTTCAGCCACAGGACGTCGTGTTTCAACTCAAACTGTGCGCAATAGGCTGCATGATGCGCAACTTCACTCCCGACGTCCATGGCGAGGTCCAGCTTTGCAACCCCGACACCATGCAGCGCGGTACAGATGGGCCCAACAACATGCTGAATGGACCCCACGGAATTGGCATCACGTTCTCTTCACCGATGAGTGTCGCATATGCCTTCAACCAGACAATCGTCGGAGACGTGTTTGGAGGCACCCTGGTCAGGCTGAACGTCTTAGACACACTGTCCAGCGAGTGCAGCAAGGTGGTGGTTCCCTGATGTTTTGGAGTGGCATTATGTGGGGCCGACGTACGCCACTGGTGGTCATGGAAGGCTCCGAAACGGCTTTACGATACCTGAATGACATCCTCCGACCCATAGTGCAACCATATCGGCAGAATATTGGAGAGGCATTTGTCTTCATGGACGACAATTCTCGACCTCATCGTGCACATCTTGTGAATGCGTTCCTTCAAGATAACGACATCGCTCGACTACAGTGGCCAGCATGTTCGCCAGACATGAACCCTATCGAACATGCCTGGGATATGTTGAAAAGGGCTGTTTATGGACGTCTTGACCCACCAACCACTCTGAGAGATTTTCGCCGAATTGTCGTTGAGGAGTGGGACAATTTGGACCAACAGTGTCTTGATGAACTTGTGAATAGTATGCCACGACGAATACAGGCATGCATCAATGCAAGAGGACGTGCTACTGGGTATTAGAGGTAGTGGTGTGTACTGCAATCTGGACCACAAATGCTGAAAGTCTAGCTGTATGATGGTACAACATGCAATGTGTGGGTCTCATGAGCAATAAAACGAGCTGAAATGTTGTTTGTGTTGATCTCTATTCCCTTTGTATTTAAAGGTTCCGGAACTCTTGGAACCGAGGTGATGCAAAACTTTTTTTGATGTGTGTATACATGGTCCATTTGTTCAAGGGCATAAACTGGCTGGGTCAATATGTTTGAACATGAACAGAATGTAGGGAGTATGGTATGAAGATCAGCATTTCAAAGGGAAGGAATGCAAGACTATAGAATGCCAGGTGATAGAAACAAAAGAGGAGCAGATGGAATATGTATTCATTCTGAAAGAGACCAGAAAGTGGCTTTTACACTTGCATGAGATGTCATCGTGGGTTTTGCATGCTCTGTTTCATCTTTTGGGGCATATTACCTATTCCAATTAGTAGACAATATCACTACTGCACCTGAAATTACATGAAAAGTGAATTCTGGCACATCTAGGCTCAACTAAAATCCCCTTGGCCATCACCCATGTCTCACTGGTAGCAAGTGGCAATGGTCTAATAACACTTTGCATCATTTGGGCAGGTGGTAGAGGGGATCAATGTTTTAAGGGGTGTAACATCGAGGTCATCTGCACCTGTTGACACACAGTTATGCTACAGAAGGGAGAGTTTTGTCTGCTCAAAAAATAAGGGTAGTGAGTAAAGGAAAAGACCACTGAAGACTCGCTAAGCTTCGAATGTTTAAACAGAATAAAAGTTGACCAAGCAAGTTACAGTTATTGTTAAAACGGGTGGAACAGCGAGGTCATATTCCCATCTGTCCCATTGACGAAGGGAGATCGTCAGGAAGATGAAAGATGAGCCTGGCACAAGTAAGTAGACGTACCTCACAATTCAGGTGGGGCTCTATATTTATTTCATACTGTGCCCCACAAGTTGATTGCCCAGAGGAGATCAGTAGTGACATGCAGAGTCGATTGGTGTAGCCTATGAGACTATACGCTGGGAGGCTTACATTTCCATTAGCGGCATATCAATACGTTAATTAGGAAATAATTGTAAGAAGGCAAAGGAGTAAAATGATTGAGATACGTTTTAAACGACCACCAATTTGCGTCATTTGCCGCTTATATTTACAGCTACTTTTGATGTAGCGCTTTACTTTGCTGCTGCTGTTACAGCGCTGTAAATTCCGCTTTAAAGAAAACGAACCCTGTCTGTTGGCGTGTGAGTCGTGTTGCTTGTATGTAGCGAACGCTTAATAGCCCCAGGGGGTATGTCGTCACAGCCATGAGGGTCAACTTGTGGCGCGGTAAAGCAACAAGTTGGAATCCCAACATTGACAGACATTTTTGCCATTGTAGTTGTTTCTGGATCCAGCATTCATGGCTAAAGAGTGTAATTGGCAGCACCAACAAAGTTTTATCACCGCTGGATAAAATTGTTGCCAGCTGCCAAAAGTTAGTAGCGCTAGAAGAAATTGTTTCAGAAGAGGTACAGGAGCCATGTCGAGGTGGCTGTTGGGGTCTATAACCCGGGACCAAGCCGGTGGTGGTCACGTGTCCAGCAGGTGTGGCGGAGGACTGTGGGGGGGGGGTCTATAACCCGGGACCAAGGCGGTGGTGGTCACGTGTCCAGCAGGTGTGGTGGAGGACTGTGGGGGGGGGGGGGGTCTATAACCCGGGACCAAGGCGGTGGTGGTCACGTGTCCAGCAGGTGTGGCGGAGGACTGGGGGGGGGGGTCTATAACCCGGGACCAAGGCGGTGGTGGTCACGTGTCCAGCAGGTGTGGTGGAGGACTGTGGGGGGGGGTCTATAACCCGGGACCAAGGTGGTGGTGGTCACGTGTCCAGCAGGTGTGGTGGAGGACTGTGGGGGGTGGGGTCTATAACCCGGGACCAAGGCGGTGGTGGTCACGTGTCCAGCAGGTGTGGTGGAGGACTGTGGGGGGGGGGGGTCTATAACCCGGGACCAAGGTGGTGGTGGTCGCGTGTCCAGCAGGTGTGGTGGAGGACTGTGGGGGGGGGGGGTCTATAGCCCGGGACCAAGGCGGTGGTGGTCACGTGTCCAGCAGGTGTGGTGGAGGACTGTGGGGGGGGGGGTCTATAACCCGGGACCAAGGCGGTGGTGGTCACGTGTCCAGCAGGTGTGGTGGAGGACTGTGGGGGGGGGTCTATAACCCGGGACCAAGGCGGTGGTGGTCACGTGTCCAGCAGGTGTGGTGGAGGACTGTGGGGGGGGGGGGTCTATAACCCGGGACCAAGGTGGTGGTGGTCGCGTGTCCAGCAGGTGTGGTGGAGGACTGTGGGGGGGGGGGGTCTATAGCCCGGGACCAAGGCGGTGGTGGTCACGTGTCCAGCAGGTGTGGTGGAGGACTGTGGGGGGTCTATAACCCGGGACCAAGGTGGTGGTGGTCGCGTGTCCAGCAGGTGTGGTGGAGGACTGTGGGGGGGGGGGGGTCTATAGCCCGGGACCAAGCCGGTGGCGGTCACGTGTCCAGCAGGTGCGGTGGAGGACTGTGTTGGTAGCGGTGGTGCTGCACCCAGGTCGTGAACTGAAATCCGGGTTGCGTCAGAGCGGAGCGGTCTTGCGGTTGTTGAGACTCACTCCAAGAAGAGGCGCAAACTGAAGGGCAGAGGTTCTGGAAAATACCTGGGTTGTGCCCGTGCAAAGCTGTCTGAGCGCAGGTTTGCTTAGGAAGGTGTCCGGGAGGCTGCCGTCCCCGGCTCTTGACGGAGCGGGAGCTGTCTCCGGTGAAAACTTACAGAGCTGGCAGAACGCAACTACTTACCGCTGTGTCGCATAATGATTAACCACTAGAGCCACGGAACCCCGCTGTGGTAGCCTCTCGTGTCGTCTTGTCCTACTGACGCTGAAAGTATTGAACCAGCTGAGCTAAGGTTCATGTGATATTTTTCATGACAACACATTTATGATGGGATGTACTACCTTTGAACACACCCAGAAAGCAACTAGAAGCTGAGAGCTTATACAATTCTCTTTGGAGTAGCGAAGGATCGCACTTTTGACTCTGGTGAAGTCTGCTAATTATTTATCTGAGGTCTTATTAATCAACTGTAACTTTCTACGAGACTCAGAATATTCCATTTCGTCATTCAGTATTATTGAAACCGCTGAGAACTATGACCGGTTTTTTGGCTTGATCAAGGCTGCTGCCAAAAGAAGCATCCCTAGAGGAGTCCGAAAAGACTATATCCCTGGTTGGAATGAAGAAACAACTCGTCTAAGCTATGAATTTGAAAAAGACAGCAGCCGTGAGAAAGCATTTGTAGTGCTGAAATCCTTGGACAGTGCTAGAAGAGAGAAATGGTCCAAGACTGTTGAAAACTTGAATTTTACCCACTGAAGTAGGAAAGCATGGTCCTTCATACGAAAACTGGACCCATCGTCTATACCATCGAGAAAGCAATCAAGTATCAATGTAGAATCCATAGCTAACAAACTTGTTTCTACATCTAGGACTGAAGGACAGAAGAAGTTCAGTAGAAAGATACGACTGGAATTCAACCAGTTAAAACAAGAAGTCCAACCACATCCGTTGTACTCACGCCCATTTCCTTTAGGAGAGATACAAAAGGGTTTAGATGGTCTTCAGACTGGCAAAGCAGCAGGATTTGATGGTGTGTACCCAGAGTTCCTTAAGAAATGTGGCCCAGCAACCAAGCGATGGCTTGCCACCTTCTTCAGCTCCATTCTGCATTCAGGACGCCTGCCTCCATCTTTCAAGAAGACCAAAATTATTGCAATATTGGAACCAGGGAAGGATCCTAAGCTACCTCAAAGCTACAGACCTATTTCCTTACTTAGTGTCACTTACAAACTACTTTAAAGGCTTCTACTGAATAGGATTGCTCCTGCAATTGAGTCACTGATTCCTGTTGAACAAGCTGGATTTCGCCCAAAACGAGACTGCTGCGATCAAGTCCTTGCCCTATCTTCCTATCTAGAAGCTGGTTTTGAGAAGAAGCTCAAAAGTGTTTCTGTCTTCCTGGATCTCTCAGCAGCCTATGATACTGTCTGGAGGAAAGGACTTCTCCTTAAACTTATAAAGGCAGTTCCTTGCCTTTAAATAGTCACCCTGATTGGCAATATGCTGAGTAACAGGCTATTCCAAGTGTTCACTGAAAATGTTAGAAGCAGGTTCCACACTATTAATAATGGTCTGCCACAGGGATCAGTTCTATCCCCTCTGCTATTCAACTTGTACACCCATGATCTGCCCGAAACTCTATCCCGAAAATTCATCTATGCGGACGATATAAATCTTACAGTCCAAAATACCTCCTTTAATGAAGCAGAGGATATAAAGAATGCAGATCTTCAGAAGATGGATGAGTACTTCAAGAAGTGGCGCCTCCAGCCAAGTGCTTCAAAATCTGAAGTTGCCACATTCCACCTTAACAACCTAGAGGCAAACTACCAGCCTAGAGTTAAGTTTAGGAATCAATACCTAAAGTACAACAGATGTCCTAAGTACTTAGGCATAACATCGGACAGGACACTGACATATCAACAACATACAGAAAAAACTGCTGCAAAACTAAAAAGTCGCAATATCCTACTTAGTAGGTTAGCTGGAACATCATGGGGCGCTGACGCCAGCACACTCAGGACTACCGCTCTGGCTGTCGTGTATTCTACAGCTGAATATTGTGCAGGCGTGTGGTTGAACAGCTCTCACTGCCAACTCTTAGATATACAACTCCGCCAGGCAATGCGAATCATCTCTGGTACTCTACGTTGCACCCCTACCCAGTGGCTACCTGTACTTTGTAATATCGCTCCACCCCATATAAGGAGACAGCAAGCTCTTGTTCGCTTGTGGTACAGGATCAAAGGAAATGCTGAGCTTCCTATTCATCAGGATGTCATACGGCTCTCTACAAAGAGATTGAAGTCCCGAAAGCCAGCATGCAAAACGGCTATTGATCTTTCGTCCACTGAGTTCAACCTCCGAAATGCCTGGAGAGATGAATGGCGAAACTCCTCACCTCGTGGCTTACTTCAAATCAGTGACCCCACCACAAGACTTGCTGGTTTTAATCTTCCTCGGGCAGTTTGGTCAAGGCTCAACAGAATCCGATGTGGTACCGGTCGAACAGGTGCAGCCCTACACCAGTGGGGTTGGATAGATTCCCCCCGATGTGACTGTGGTTTTGAAATGCAGACTATCGAGCATATTGTGCAGAATTGCCCTCTGCATTCATATCCCGGCGCCTTGGATGATCTCCACTCAGCAACTCCTGATGCAATTGCGTGGATTACAGACCTTCCTGTCCAAATTTGATGTGATGGTCCTAATGCTGTGAATAGTGTTAAATGTAAATAGTGTACATACTGTAATTATTTTCTGTCATGTAAGCATCATACGCTAAATAAATAATAATAATTGAAAAATTTTGGAGAATGTTTTTTTTCCACTTTAAGGTATGGTAATATCATTGCGGATATGCAAAAAGGAATGTAAATAGTCGCTAAACGACTTAGTTTGACGACTTGATTCCACGGGGAACGCAGTTCCGTGCACTACGTCTTGAGGATCCGCCCGGTTGAGGCGTGTTGTAATACCCGTCGTGTAAGACGTGGGAATAGTCCGCTTTATAGCGAAGAATTTTATCAAGTGTCATCGAGCACCATCGTATTGTGCATCGCGATTATCAAAGTGTAGTGATCAGCACTAATAGTATTGTGAATTTATTTGAAACGTATTGTGAATTTTCTACGATTTTGTAGCACCGCATTTTGTACCCACGTGATTTGTGGAGGGCTAAAGCCTGGTGTCAAATATACAAGTAATCGTTATAACGTTGCATTAAACGAGTGTTATATTAAATACGCTTCGTGTATAAATTGCTACAGTGGATTTATCTGCAAGAATTCGACGCCAATTTCACGGATGCCACGTGATGGCAAAAATAGAATCTGTGCACGTGTGAAACAGCAGATCAGTGCATGGCCATTTATTTATGATATCTGCAAAGTGTAGAGGCTGTGTTGCTAGATATATGTGTAACGCCTTTGATAGCTACAAAGCACACCGCAATTTCAAGTGATAAAGAAATACATGATGTCTAATATTACCGACCACGTGTTCGACATTTATAACACCATGTTCGAGTCGAAGATGTTGGGCTAGATACCGTCATGCTATGAGGGAGACATCTCGGATGGAACGAGAAGGAAGGAGTCGAGGATGCCCTTTCTAGGCATGTTCAACCCACTCACGATGTCAACTACGGGGACAGACCGAACCCTGATCTTTGGGAGAGCCAAGTTGGAAGTTCTGATATGGATAAAACCAATCCTGAAAGCCAGAGGTGCTTTGTTCAACCCTTGTCGTTGGAAAGAGCTAAGTGTGGGCTCCTTCATATCGTGAGTTTGTACAACCCTTCATTGTTCTAGTCATTGGTAGTATATTTAGATTAGTGTAGATTGTAAATCAGCCGAACTTCGTGACAGCCATTTTATAGGCAGGGAATGTAATTAGTATAATTAGATGTTATTTATTTACAGTGATTGTGAGCCACCCTTGGGTTCGATATTTTGTTTAACCCTGGTGCAACCTGATGGACGTCGTAGGACGCCAATTCCTGTCTATTGCTAAACGTGACCGTAGTCATTTCATGGCTACTTTGTTTAACCCCATCTGGGGTGATTTTGGAGTCTTAGCAGACTCCGGACATGGTAAATTGATGCCATGGTCATAATTCTTTAACTGCACTCATAGCAGCCAGTCAACGTTACGCCCCTAACTTGATTAGAGAAGTCGTATCATTTAGGTAATCGACTGTAATTACCAGTTTTGTAACTGCATTTATATTTCATTCGGGATGTGCTCAGAAGCCATCCAGGTCGAGTGTAGACCTTGTAAGTAAAAGGGATGTTTCGTTGTAACCTAGCATCGAACCCAGTTCCCAACGTATCATTAAGCAAATCCAGCAGAGTGAGGTTTGCGCCATAATATTATTTTGTTTGTGTCAAGTGTAATGACACGTGATTTATTTGAATGTTTGATATGAGAAACAGATGAAGTGTTTTATCTTTGAGAGCAAAGAGCTCCAGCGATGATAGACACTGCTATCTTTTAAACGTCTTTGCTATGAAAGACAGATTTATATATTTATATTCAGCTTTATAGCGTGCTCTTAATGCACACATTCTTTGATGTTTATAACCTATGGTATGGGTATTATTATGAGGCCAGTTTTATAGTTATTTTCTTGCCAAAACTGCCGGCCCAGTCAACGTGTTGTGTCAAATAGTACAGGGAGTCAGTAACTCGCTGTGACACGAAGACAGGTGTGTGAATATTTCCCAGCGCACGATTGAGAGCGCTTGCTTCCAAGTGAGACAGACTTATTTTTAACACAGGACGCAATGCTTGCAGCATTTCTTTTTTCATTGCAATGATAACTCATGGAACCCAGTGTCCATTTCTGTGTCTGAACACATGTTCTGTAGATTATTTTTTAGTTAAACGCCTTTTGCGTGCACCGTTGGTTCGACGAGTACAGTTATGTCAGGATTCTTATATTATGTTGGAGGCTAGTGACCCCCGTGAAGAGGCTTTTCATGTAAGAAGGTATTTTGTGTACCATGTCCGGGACAGTTCCCGTAGACCAAATATTTAGGGAGGGTAGCTGATGTGTTTCCAGGCCTGTCCCAAAGTTATTGAACGCGAGCTGCGCGCCGCTGGTAACTTGTGTTATTGTGTGTCCGAGATGTTATTACTCGTTGATCGTATCCCGACTTTTGAGTCGAGGCTCCTCGGCAGAGATGATCTCGCAGAGACGCTCCATGCCAGGCTAGTCAGCTGTTCTTCGCCATAAACCAACGATAATTCAAACTGACAACTTAATAATAAAACGCATACTTTTTGATAAACCAAATATAACTAACAAATCCTTTCTATTTAACCTTGTTCATTTGCATTTGGAACCTGCTGACATAGCCGTGCCAATTGAAAGTATTTCCTGGAGGAAATGACCTTAGGACAGCTGACACTTTTTGTAACGACAAAGGCTTGCTTGAACCTTTAGTTCGTAGCTGGTGGAGCTCAGGCCATACGATGTTAGACGTAGTTTCCACTACGCAGTCGTCACCGTAATTACACACGTTAAATGACTATGGCTTACGAACAGTAAACCAAGGTGTAGGTAGGCTTTGAATAAAATTGTGGTCTTGTATTTATTGATTTATTGATGTGAAAATGTATAAATCCTCTATGTCACCTTTTGTGTGGTGGTTAGCACCTAGTTTGTAAGAGTGCCTTAGATGTTTTTTATGGCTTGTCACATAGCTTTGATTGTAGTCGTTTGATACTACGGACGTCACCGCCGTAAATTTTGTAATTAATTGGTAGTACTTAGCTAAATGAATTAATATTAAATGTAAATAAGGGAATGGTATCATCCTAACTTAGATTTGTTTTGCTGCCCTGTTAAATGTAAATTCCGATATTAGCTTGATCTTGTAACTTGACCTAGGGTTTCTCGCCGTATCATTTTCCTATTGTTGCTGTTGTTGCTTTAATAATTGTGAGATAGATCTTTCGCGAGGGTTTACAGTAACTTCTCAGGTAGGGACCTGCTCTTTATTTTTGATTATTTATTAGCTTGCGGATTAGCCGATAGAAACCCTCCGAACTAGGATAGGGGTTTGTCGATTTTAAAATAAATCTTTACGATGTTTTACATAAGTCTGGATGTTTCTTTTCTCAGTCTAGCTTTTAAGGTGAACCTTTCCTTAGGCAGTCTATGACCTTTAGTCACCATGTACCACAATCCCCGTGGATGATGGATTCTCGTGCCGCTTTGGCCTGTTTGGAAGTTCACCCGATCCCCTTGGCATTTAGGTCCGGCGGATGAGATGTTAGGGAAGTCATTTAGGTTGTTGGCTGTCATGGCAGCTCCTCTGACGGGCTCATATCCTAAACTATATTAAGTGGCGCCCAACTCATGTGCCGACGTTAACGTGGTGACCGTCAGTTCCTTGTTATTTAAGAGGATCTTAATGTTGATCAATGGTAAATTAACTGGACTGGGACGAACTTAGAAAGTCGTACTGCAGATCAATTAACCGCATGGCATTCATGTATGATACAAGTCCATGGGGTGAGACTTTTGTGTTAGATAAATGATGTATAGGATTTTCTTTGATGATGCCTCATCCTGAGTAAATGTAATACTTTGTTTCGCTCGCTGTTGTCTTTGTAAATGTAGAAGCACTTAGTTTGCATACTCCAGCTGTACTCTTGATGTTTATTTAAATGAAACAAGCTTTATACCACTAAGTAACTAATCATAGCTGTAAGCTCCATAAGAGATTGCTCCCTCTCTTTCTCAATAATTTCTTGTCATGGATGAGGAAACAATTCGTCGTGTATTTGGAGAGATGTTGGCAGGTGTCAATGCCAATCTCCAGCAGATTACTGCTGACTTAGGTGAAGTCAGGCAGGAAGTAGGTACTGTAAGGGGTGACTTAGGTAATGTCCGGGGTGATTTAGAAGTTAATACCCAATCTGTTAACAATATAAGTGGTCATGTGGACCAGGTTAGACAGGATCTTGAGGTTAACACACAGTCAATTAATAATGTTAGACAGGATCTTGAGGCTAACACCCGATCAATTAACACTGTAAGTGGTCATGTGGACCAAGTAAGAAATGAAGTTAATAATGTTAGGGCTGATCTAACGCAGGTCAGGGCCGACATAGATGCTCATAGAATAGAGGCCAGAAACGATCTTACGGCGGGTTTAGCGGCTGTTAGGGTTGACGTAATACGACACCATCAGGAGGCTAGCCAGCGTATTGATCAATTGACAGACCAAATGAATAGAGCTGGGGAGGACGTGCAAGCCCGTTTAGAGGAGCATACCGCTCAGATTCAAACAACTATCAATAGAGTTCAGGTTGATATGAGGGCTGACTTAGACCATACTCGAGAGGAATTTGGAACTCGATTAACTCACGTCGAGGGATTCATGAACAACGTCAAGAAGGACATGGCTGCCATGAACATAGGACTCGTACTGATGAGAGGTGCAGCGAACGCCGTCAACAATAATGTCAAGACAATCGTGGATAGTTTGATCCAGGTCAAGGACGAGTTGTATACGAATCAAAAGAACATTACGGAATTAACCGAGACCGTAACAGGGCTACGAGAGACAGTAGACATTCATCGAGAAGAAAATAAGGTCGATGTAATGTTATTGTGGGGTGACCTTAATGAGCATAAAACCATTATGGAGGCGAAGGTAGCCGTGGTCAAGGATGACGTAGGTCAGGTCAAGGACAACATACCAAAGTCGAGGGGGAAATCGACTCACTGCATAAAAGATTTGAGGAAGTCGCAATAACTGAGAGGTTAGACCTCAGTTACAACTTGAGGACAGCTATTCGTGAAGTCGACACCAACCTCATAGGTAAAGTCGAGAGAATTGAGTTGCAGCTCAACGATTTGGGAAACAAGTTCGCGGCTAAGACTATCCCAGGGCTCGAGATTATCGAGAGAGGTCTCGACCGACTTGAGACTCAACCAAGGGAGATACATGTACCTCCACAGATGGGAGACTCTCAGACAACACCAGGACCGCAATCCGCAGGGATAATGCCTACACACTTTCAACCTAGCGCACCCATGGAACCACAACCGTTCCAATTTACCGGTTCAGCGCAGAGTCATGCGTTAAATTATGATGCGAATCCTTTCCAACCCGCACATAATCAACAAAGTCAGGAGACAAGTACGCCAACGCATAATTATACGCCGAGTTCATTCAGACCCGCGCACACACAGGGGAACGTGACAATCATCCGTTCGCGAGAAGAGCAACCAGCTCGATTCTCAGGCACTGGAAGTGGCATCACTCCTGTAGAATTCTTAGCGAATGTGGAGAGCTACTTAAGGGACACAATGGTAACTCCGGAGAGAGAGCTCCGAGTTATTGAGCGTTTGCTTGAGGGGCAAGCTAGCACTTGGTTCATGGCCTTCCGCTATTCATTCGTCGGCTATGAAGACTTCAGAGAAGCCCTACTGAGGACTTATTGGTCGAGCGACATCCAGCAAAGTATCAGAGCTGAGATGTACACTCGCCGATACAGCTCGAACACTCCGACGCGCTATGCGAACTACTTCGCAACCCAGCTAGCGAAACTTCGTTGTTTGCAACCCCCACTGTCAGAGCAAGACCTTGTGAATACCATCGTCTGGCAATACCCTGCAGACGTGCAACGAGTATTGATCGCTGCAGGAGCATCTACATTCCAGCAGTGCGATCAAATCTTGCGACGACTGGACGCCAATACTGAACAGTTTCCAACACACCCTCATCAGAAGGCTGACAGGCGTGATGAGCGACACGTTAACTTGACGACTGTGGACAAAGTGTGCCAGACGCCACAGCAAACACAGACTCAAGAGAGTCTTGAACAGCGTAATGAATACAATCGTGGTCGGAGGAATTGGAATAACACTCCGTACGCTAGAGACCGGAGAGATGACCGTCGTAGTTATTGGAACCGACGCTTTGATCGAGGGACGAACGACAACCGTCGTCACGATAACGACCGCCGAAGGAATAACAACCGAAACCCACAGCAGGGAGATGTCCGTAGAGATTACCGCTACAGCGGAGGATGCCGTCGAGATCGGGACCCCAGATATCAGGCCGATCGAGACTGGAGAGGAAGAGCACAGGAGAGTCGTGAATACCTTCAGCAACTCCAAGGACTCGGAGAAATCCAAGAAGGGGGAGATCAGAACCCGACTTCGCGGGAAACACGAAATATTCCGGCGGAAGAAACGGAGCGAAACCAGCCCGGTACTTCCCGCAAAGAAAAAAAACGCCAAAAACTCAGTAGACTCTTACCCGATTGAATACAGACTAACTGCCACTATCTTACTCTGGGAACCAATTCAGGAAGATCTATTAGACGAACGACGAACCACAACTACGAATTGACGCGACTACCGAAAATTGTAGCTACCCTGAATGGATGTGACGTAGTCATTCTCATCGATACAGGAGCGATGATAAGTGTCATTTCCGCCGATTGCTATGCCAGACTGAAAGCAAACTCTGAGGTGACAGAGCTGCCAGTTTCTGCAGCAAGAGTCAGAGGAGTTATACCTGACCGTGTTATAACGTGCAAGATTCAATTTGTATGCACTTTAAAAATTTCGAGCCTCGTGTACTTGCACGAATTTCTAGTGATGAAAGGCCTGCATTATGATGCCATATTGTGTGCATACTTCATTCGGAAGTACGATGGAATCATTGATATGGGACGTAATACGGTGGAGTTTAAGCCGAACGAAGCCATTCAAATGAATTTGGTAGAGGAAGAACCGGAATTTGAATCCGAAGTCAACGTTGTTGAGAATTTAAATGGCAAGGAAGTTGAAGAGACACAAGATGCCGACGGAGAGGCAGAACAATTATCAGCACCTGTACGAGAGAAACTAGATGCAATATTAAGCGAATACGAGGATATATTCGACACCACACCTGGTGAAATATTGGACTACGAGTACGATCTTATAGTACTAGATGATTCCCCGTTCCAGAAGAAGATTTATCCTATCGCAGAGAAACACCGAGAGGAAGCTGCTAAGAAGATCCATGAAATGGAAGCAGCAGGTACAATTAAGAAGTCACCGACTTCTTTCTTGAATCCTATAACACCTGTGGTTAAGGTGGATGGATGCCTGAGACTTAGTCTCGATGCCAGGGCCTTAAACGAACGCCTAGCTCCTGAGCATGACCGACCACCCAAAATTAGGGACATCCTCAGAAAATTTAAGGGGAAGAAGGTATTTTCGTCATTGGACTTAGTACAATCCTACTACCATATAAGATTGTCTGAGCATACTCTGAAGTATACAGGGTTTCTGTTCGATCAGACCACCTATGTCTTTCGAAAAGTACCCTTTGGAGTGAAAAATGCCGGAGCTGCATTAATTAGAGCACTTGATGCGAAGCTAACTCCTGAAGTAAAACAGAAGGTGATATGTGGATGATATCATCATAGCCTCGGAAACGGAGGAAGAACATTTAGCAACTTTACGCCTTGTTTTTGAGAATCTTCGAGAGGCTAATTTCAAAGTGAAGTTCGACAAGTGTCGATTCTTCCAGAGCGAAGTCAAATTTGTGGGACACATAATGGAGATGGATACAGGCCGAATCCGGCGAAGATCAGAACCGTTGCTGCATTTCCGACACCAACCCGTGTGAAACACGTGAGACAATTCCTGGGAATTCTCCAATTCTTTGCTGCTCATTGTGAGAAGTATTCTGAGACTGTCGCACCACTTCAAGGTCTGTTGAAGAAGAATTGCCGATGGGCTTGGGACGACAAGTGCGAGACAGCTTTCAGAAGAGCTAAACAGATGCTGGTTGGTTCGATTCAGTTAGAATATCCGGACTACTCCCGGAATTTTATTCTAGAGACTGATGCATCTGCGATTGGAATAGGTGCCTTCCTATTGCAGGAGGACGATGAGAAGAAACGTCATTACATCGCTTTCTTAAGTCGACGTTTGAGAGCGCATGAATCTCATTATTTCACCGCTGAGATTGAAGCACTCGCGATTGTTTACGCGCTAGAGTACTGGCAGACACTTTTGTTAGGCCAGAGGATTATCGTGAGGACCGACCACCATGCGCTGACCTTCATTTTACGAACAAGACTGGCAAGCGACAGGATCACACGTTGGACGCTGTTTCTCCAACAGTTTGATTTGGAAATTGTTTACCGACCAGCCAGAGAGACTGTGTTGGCCGACATTCTCAGCCGGAATCCTGAAGCCACTGTAAATGCCATTGACATCGAGGGAGAATGCGAGGAACACCTTCGCCGACTTCGTCATCTAGCAGAAGGACAACGACGTGAGGAGGAACTCCGGAACATTATCCGCTTCCTGGAACGACGAATGGATCCACAGGATGCTCACTACGCGAGGACAGCTGCTCTTGTAGATGACTATTTGATCTATCATCGTGTCTTGTATAAGTTTGTGGACGAAGACCACACTCAACTGCGTGCAGTCATTCCGAGGAGATATCAAGAATCTGGGCATGGTGGGACTGACAAGACCGTTGCGACCATCAAGGAGTCTTTCACCTGGAAAAGGCTAGGAACCACCGTTATACAGTGTTAACGTGCTTGCGACGCATGCCAGCGTAACAAGTACACGTCACACTTGTTGAAGGAACCCCCTAGGCCTATACTCCCATTTCAACCTAGAGAGTTATACGCACAGGATCTCTATGGCCCAATACCAAAGCCCGCCGTGGGAATCGCTTCATTGTTGTAAACATCGATGTGTTCACGAAGTACAAAATGTTTCACCCAATTCAGAAAGCCACCGCACACCGGATTATACAGAGGATTAGACGACAAGTGATACCAGAGGCAGGAAAGCCACAATTCCTGTTGACTGATCATGGATCACAGTTCACCTCTGTAGAATTCGCCAATGCTATGAACGAGTTGGAGATAGGTCATGTTTTATCTTCAATTCGCCATCCAGAGAGCAACCCAGCACAATGCGTAATGGCAACTATCGCAAAATTCTGTCGATTGTATTGACAGGAAGAACACTGGCGTTGGACCGAAATCCTAGTTATCATGGCAAAGTGTATTAACTCAACAGTCCATGAGAGCACTGGTCAGATACCCATGGTTTTGCATTTGAACCAGATGCCGATGAGAATGTGGAATCGTGTGATTGTAAATCCACCTTGTTTACAACCATCACACGCCTGCAGACTTTTAGCTGCAAGGGACACTTTGGACAGAAAAGCTGCGAAACGTTTGAGAAGAACTAGACGCCAGAGATTGAGAGAACCACTAGTCGCGGGAGACCTTGTTCTCATAAGGAGCCCCGGAATTTCAAGTCCTATAGACCGCATATATTGGAAATTTCTGTCTTCATATTATGGCCCCAGTCGTATCCGACAACCTCTGAACAATGGAAGTTACGTGATTGAAGACATTCAAACAGGAGAGTGTTTTGGAACCTTCAACGCAGCTAATCTAAAAAATATATCACTCATGAATGAACTTTGAGTCAAATAAAAATGTCTTCCCTACATTTTTATTTGAAACGACGGAGAGGCAGATGAACCCGCCGAGCTGCTAAGGTTCATGTGATATTTTTCATGACAACACATTTATGATGGGATGTACCACCTTTGAACACACCCAGAAAGCAACTAGAAGCTGAGAGCTTATACAATTCTCTTTGGAGTAGCGAAGGATCGCACTCTTGACTCTGGTGAAGTCTGCTAATTATTTATCTGAGGTCCTATTAATCAACTGTAACTTTCTACGAGACTCAGAATATTCCATTTCGTCATTCAGTATTATTGAAACATTTTGGAGATTTTTTATTTCCACTTTAAGGTATGGTAATATCATTGCGGATGTGCAAAAAGGAATGTAAATAGTCGCTAAACGACTTCGTTTGACGACTTGATTCCACGGGGAACGCAGTTCCGTGCACTACGTCTTGAGGATCCGCCCGGCTGAGGCGTGTTGTAATACCCGTCGTGTAAGACGTGGGAATAGTCCTCTTTATAGCGAAGAATTTTATCAAGTGTCATCGAGCACCATCGTATTGTGCATCACGATTATCAAAGTGTAGTGATCAGCACTAATAGTATTGTGAATTTATTTGAAACGTATTGTGAATTTTCTACGATTTTGTAACACCGCATTTTGTACCCACGTGATTTGATTTGTGGAGGGCTAAAGCCTGGTGTCAAATATACAAGTAATCGTGATAACGTTGCATTAAACTAGTGTTATATTAAATACGCTTCGTGTATAAATTGCTACAGTGGATTTATCTGCAAGAATTCGACGCCAATTTCACGGATGCCACGTGATGGCAAAAATAGAATCTGTGCACATGTGAACCAGCAGATCAGTGCATGACCATTTATTTATGATATCTGCAAAGTGTAGAGGCTGCGTTGCTAGATATATGTGTGACGCCTTTGATAGCTACAAAGCACACCGCAATTTCAAGTGATAAAGAAATACATGATGTCTAATATTACCGACCACGTGTTCGACATTTACAACACCATGTTCGAGTCGAAAATGATGGGCTAGATACCGTCCTGGTATGAAGGAGACATCTCGTATGGAACGAGCATGATTTGGAACTTCAAGAACGTCGAACGAGAAGGAAGGAGTCGAGGATGCACTTTCTAGGCATGTTCAACCCACTCACGATGTCAACTACGGGGACAGACCGAACCCTGATCTTTGGGAGAGCCAAGATGAAAGTTCTGATATGGATAAAACCAATCCTGAAAGCCAGAGGTGCTTTGTTAAACCCTTGTCGTTGGAAAGAGCAAAGTGTGGGCTCCTTCATATCGTGAGTTTGTACAACCCTTCATTGTTCTAGTCATTGGTGGTATATTTAGATTAGTGTAGATTGTAAATCAACCGAACTTCGTGACAGCCATTTTATAGGCAGGGAATGTAATTAGTATAATTAGATGTTATTTATTTACAGTGATTGTGAGCCACCCTTGGGTTCGATATTTTGTTTAACCCTGGTGCAACCTGATGGACTTCGTAGGACGCCAATTCCTGTCTATTGCTAAACGTGACCGTAGTCATTTCATGGCTACTTTGTTTAACCCCATCTGGGGTGATTTTCGAGTCTTAGCAGACTCCTGACATGGTAAATTGATGCCATGGTCATAATTCTTTAACTGCACTCATAGCAGCCAGTCAACGTTACGCCCCTAACTTGATTAGAGAAGTCGTATCATTTAGGTAATGGACTGTAATTACCAGTTTTGTAACTGCATTTATATTTCATTCAGGATGTGCTCAGAAGCCATCCAGGTCGAGTGTAGACCTTGTAAGTAAAAGTGATGTTTCGTTGTAACCTAGCATCGAACCCAGTTCCCAACGTATCATTAAGCAAATCCAGCAGAGTGAGGTTTGCGCCATAATATTATTTTGTTTGTGTCAAGTGTAATGACACGTGATTTATTTGAATGTTTGATATGAGAAACAGATGAAGTGTTTTATCTTTGAGAGCAAAGAGCTCCACCGATGATAGACACTGCTATTTTTTGAACGTCTTTGCTATGAAAGACAGATTTATATATTTATAATCAGCTTTATAGCGTGCTCTTAATGCACACATTCTTTGATGTTTATAACCTATGGTATGGGTATTATTATGAGGCCAGTTTTATGGTTATTTTCTTGCCAAAACTGCCGGCCCAGTCAACGTGTTGTGTCAAATAGTACAGGGAGCCAGTAACTCGCTGTGACACGAAGACAGGTGTGTGAATATTTCCCAGCGCACGATTGAGAGCGCTTGCTCCAAGTGAGACAGACTTATTTTTAACACAGGACGCAATTCTTGCAGCATTTTCTTTTTCATTGCAATGATAACTCATGGAACCCAGTGTCCATTTCTATGTCTGAACACATGTTGTGTAGATAGTTATTTGTTAGTTAAACGCCTTTTGCGTGTACCGTTGGTTCGACGAGTACAGTTATGTCAGGATTCTTATATTATGTTGGAGGCTAGTGACCCCCGTGAAGAGGCTTTTCATGTAAGAAGGTATTTTGTGTACCATGTCCGGGACAGTTCCCGTAGACCAAATATTTAGGGAGGGTAGCTGATGTGTTTCCAGGCCTGTCCCAAAGTTATTGAACGCGAGCTGCGCGCCGCTGGTAACTTGTGTTTTTGTGTGTCCGAGATGTTATTACTCTTTGATCGTATCCCGACATTTGAGTCGAGGCTCCTCGGCAGAGATGATCTCGCAGAGGCGCTCCATGCCAGGCTAGTCAGCTGTTCTTCGCCATAAACCAACGGTAATTCAAACCGACATCTTAATAATAAAACGCATAATTTTTGATAAACAGAATATAACTAACAAATCCTTTCAATTTAACCTTGTTCATTTGCATTTGGAACCTGCTGACATAGCCGTGCCAATTGAAAGTATTTCCTGGAGGAAATGACCTTAGGACAGCTGACACTTTTTGTAACGACAGAGGCTTGCTTGAACCTTTAGTTCGTAGCTGGTGGAGCTCAGGCCATACGATGTTAGACGTAGTTTCCACTACGCAGTCGTCACCGTAATTACACACGTTAAATGACTATGTCTTACGAACAGTAAACCAAGGTGTAGGTAGGCTTTGAATAAAACTGTGGTCTTGTATTTATTGATTTATTGATGTGAAAATGTATAAATCCTCTTTTGTGTGCTGGTTAGTACCTAGTTTGTAAGAGTGCCTTAGATGTTTTTTTATGGCTTGTCACATAGCTTTGTTTGTAATTGTTTGATACTACGGACGTCACCGCCGTAAATTTTGTAATTAATTGGTAGTACTTAGCTAAATGAATTAATATTAAATGTAAATAAGGGAATGGTATCATCCTAACTTAGATTTGTTTTGCTGCCCTGTTAAATGTAAATTCCGATATTAGCTTGATCTTGTAACTTGACCTAGGGTTTCTCGCCGTACCATTTTCCTATTGTTGCTGTTGTTGCTTTAATAATTGTGAGATAGATCTTTCGCGAGGGTTTACAGTAACTTCTCAGGTAGGGACCTGCTCTTTATTTTTGATTATTTATTAGCTTGCGGATTAGCCGATAGAAACCCTCCGAACTAGGATAGGGGTTTGTCGATTTTAAAATAAATCTTTACGATGTTTTACATAAGTCTGGATGTTTCTTTTCTCAGTCTAGCTTTTAAGGTGAACCTTTCCTTAGGCAGTCTATGACCTTTAATCACCATGTACTACAATCCCCGTGGATGATGGATTCTCGTGCCGCTTTGGCCTGTTTGGAAGTTCACCCGATCCTCTTGGCATTTAGGTCCGGCGGATGAGATGTTAGGGAAGTCATTTAGGTTGTTGGCTGTCCTGGCAGCTCCTCTGACGGGCTCAGTATGGCCTTGGCCTTCTGCACTTCACGGAATACAAAGCTGAAATATTAACAGTCTGTCAGTGTTCTTCTCGCATTCAAATATGTGTACTTAACTGCTATGCCACACTCGACTGACTCGGTGATTCATTGTAGCCCACTTTGTTGACTGACTGCACCGTCGTACACGAGGCTCTGAACTCTGCTGCGTGGCATTCCTTACATAGTTGGAGGGATTGAGTCTCAGTCTTTCCAGGTGGATTTGAAATTCTAGACTTGACGAGACATAGCAGAAGGTTTTGGGGTTTTCTTGAGATTCCCACGCGTTCTCTTGAGAACCTTTGCGAAGCTGCTTCTCGTGCGAACCTCCTCCCGTTAGCACCACCTTCGAATGCTGAACACCCACAAGCCATTTGCCCACCGCGTTCTGTCAGGTGTTTAGGCAAACTGTTGGATTCAAGAGTTTAGTGGACGGGAGTAAGACAAAATGGTGGATTTGCTATCATAACATTAGAACGTTTAAATGGTGAACTCAAATCGATTTGAGTACATTTGACGCAGTGAATACTGTCATACAAACGGGACTCCGATTGTATTGAGTTTCAAGATCGATACGGTGAAATTGTAAGATCGGATCTTATCCAAACTGGTGTTCAGGAACATGTAAACGCGTATCGTGCTCTCGAGTTAAATTTTTGAAGTATCTACTCTCATCGGTCACCCAACTCTCGAATTGCTTGTATACTTTCTGCCCATATTCTTCGTTTCTTTCTGTGTTCCTGTCGTGGTTGATAGGCCTAGTTTGTTTGCACGTGTTTTTAGTGTTAGTGAATTTTCGTCTGTTTGCCTTTAATGTCTGGTCTGGTGTATCTGTCCAAAAAAGTGCTCAACATAGAAAATGAAAATACACCGTCTCACTTTGCTACTTATTCCGTTCCATTTCCCAATTGTCTACTATGAATAAATTGACTGGTTGAGTGACGCAGCGGTAACTTTCTCGCCTGCTTCCCCCAAGGTTGCAGGATCGAATCCCGGCAGTGACACGTTACAGGTCCCATTCGGGGCAGCATTCTGGCAGCCCGGCGTCTCTCCAAGTTCCAGTAGTTAAAATGGACGTAAAACCAATAATATTTGGTCATTATTAAACTGAACATAAACTTGTTTAGTACAAACAACTTCAAAATCTACCGCACATCCGTTTTTCCTGTTTACAATCAATTCGTCATAAAATGTCGGATGTTAATTACGGATATTTTATGCCTTGCTGTTTAATACGGGTCAGCCAACATAACTGCAGTTTGCCCACCATAAATTATATGCCATATTGGAATCGATTTCAATGCGAACTGAGACTGCTCATGCAAACAGGCATCGTACTGAAAACAGATTCGCATTGAAATCGATCTTAGTTCACCATGTAAACGTAGTAAATTAACTACATTATTCGGAAGACTGACAGTTTCTGAATATTTTACACTGAATCTTTACAAGTACTTCATGTAATGTTATATGGTTCATTGTTATTTTAGCGGTAAAGCAGGGTCCATGTAAATCTGTTCGTAATACTTTTTTACTAACATTGTGGAGTGTGTGTATTAATAGCAGCAATTTGATATAATGCGTAATTGATTGGTTCATATTGCACATCTCACACTTGGTCCCTCACGGCCCCAATGCAGCGGGAAACTACTGCCATAAAGTTCTCTCCGAGGTATTGCACCCATCTATGCATAATCCTATGTATGATACCCTTCTCTTTTGTGAAATCACAATCGTGCAGTAAATATGCCCCACTTTCTGATCTACAACCAAGGGTAACTCGAGAGGGGGTTAACATCACAAAGGTTACAAGCGTGATGTCTGGCATTCTACTGGTCAAGTGTGATTATCCAGAGGCAGGTTTAGGAACATGAAATGGGGAATACAGTAGATAGTTTGAGGTTGGATTTGGGTTGGAGTTGTGAAGTATGCAGGAGAGAAGAATGGGACTTATGGCCAGGAGACTACAGGAGCATTAGCACTAAATCAAATAAAGGTTATGGGGAATAAGTATCATATTGACTGGGGATCTTGGACAGTGAGTAGAATTTATGAACATTATAGTTAAAGGCATATTGTGTTTAAAACTAGAATGAAACCTACGTGCATCAGAGTAGTACAAGTCTAGAAGGCTCCAATCAAACAAATAATAAAGAAGTTAAAAGTTACTAGTAACACATACAGTTGGTGTAATTCTGCAGATTGTCAATGTTGTAAAGTAAGATTTAAAAGTTGTGTTAAGAAAAGGAAGAGAATAAAATATAGTGGCGAATTGTAGAATGGATTGAAATAATAGATACAGTACCCAATACAGGGTATTATGACGAGTGGGGGAGGGAAGATGAATCTGGCGAGTTGTAATGACTAGAAGAGATAGCTTGGTATGGCACATACTAAGGCAACAGGAATTGCAAACTTGTTATGGAAGGACGGATCGAGCACACGAACTCTAGGGGTCAACCAAGATTACTATTTTGAACGGATAGCTTCGGATTTAGCCCCTGGTAGATATGCGGAGAGTTATTGATTACCTCAAGAATGAGTGACGTAAAGGACAGCACTAAACCAGTCAAAATACTGACGATTCAAACAATAGCAACAATGTATTCATCTTACTCAGCATCACTGTAAAAAAAGCTCACCTCAATTTTGCACGAGTGTATACGCATTTACTTAAGCAAGTGCATTGATTTCTGCATTAAATGAAGTCCTGTACTTTATTTCACCACTTTTAGAATATTGTGCTAGGTTTGACAAACCTCTGAGACACTTCGGTAACGTATCGATTATTAATTTAGAATAACAGAATACAATCTTTGAATTTGTTGACCTCTAATTGCACCAATAAATTTGAGTGGAGGGAGGGTTTGGTACCCCGAGGCCAAAGTGGCCTGAAGACAATTAACCTAGTACTATTCTATGCGCACAATGAAACATGGACTCGAACAGCAGTAGGTAAAATAAATATATATTCTCAAGGGAAAAGAATACAAGGCCGAATGGCTATGGGAGGGAACACCAATCTGCACTCCAACTATATATCTAAAATGGAGGCCAAGCTATACCCCAAATTATATGGCAACGCTGTATAATTAAAACAAGTTACATTTACGTGATTTAGAAATCACCACATATTAAACCTTTTCTAATTCTTATCCGAAACTACTACAGTCTCATTTCGATTCATTTCAATTGGTTACTCATTACATTCTTTCAAATAGGCTTCCGAAAATGTTTTGCAACCAGCATGGATGCTGTGCTTATGCGGCCATAATAGACCAAAAGATGCCATCTCAGACAAACGAAAAGCAAGGGGCCGTTTGTCATTATTAAAACTATCAAGTTCCCCACGCCAAAATCCTGACAATTACATTCTTGAAATCAATTAATTTTACATTAGCAGCATGGAACGATTAAAAATGAAACCAAACACATCTCGAAAGATGAAGTAAAACAAACTCGTTTTCGCTGCTTAAATAATAGGAGGCGTGTTATGAATATAAAATAATCTTAGGCCACATATAATAGACCCATTAAAAATATAAATTGAACAAATTAGCAAATCAAGAAAACGCCTTGGTAAAAGAAGAATAGCGTCCTTTTGGAATCGAAAGTTATTTCAATGCAACCGGCCAGACGACACTTGTCCTCTTAAAATTCACAAACATAAATCCCATTTTCATGAAATGTCTTAAATATTTTGTCTGACGGATCTAGAGTTCCAATTAGTATTATCTAACAGTTTTACCTTGTTCTCGGACCAAGATTTAGGTAGTGGTCCGAGGCTACCACAAACCGCGTCCTTTCACCACAAGCTCACATTATGTTCTCTTCTTCTCACTTAGCTTCATTTCGACAATGGGACGCCATTTTGCGCATGTGCAGAAGTTCATTTTAAAACCGATGACAAATGTAAAACGCCTGGCACTAGTTTTAATGCCAACTTTATAATTAATTTTCCTTCACCTCTTAAATTATCGAAACGTCCTTTTTTAACCAAATTTAATTTGGCAATAGAATTTTCATCGATGTGTCCGTCAATGATTGGCTATCAGACTTTAGATTATTTGAACAAATACCGCCAAATCCAGTACAGTCCCAGCATACATATTATTCACTAGACAGTCAACAATGGCTAATTTCAATCAATGTAGACCGGAGTAATTAGTTAATATATTTTCCATTACAAGACAATGGTTATTTAAGTTATTTATGTCTTCTTCTTGTATCCAGAAATGATTCACAATTAATGCCTGGAGCGTCGGCAGAAGAATGGGGGGGTCACATGGGGGCGGCGACCGGGGGGCGGGGCACATGGGGGCGGCGGCGGCGGCGGCGAAGTATTGTGAGTCGAAACCAATCGGCTCACTAAGTACAGGTCGAGATATTAAGTTGTTGGGTGGAGAATTGTTTATTAAAAGCTCCCAGCTACAGTGCGAGGTTAGACGGGAGTCACATAGTAGCGAGCAAAGAGGTGGATAATGTGTGCTATGTGGTGTGGTTAATAATAAAGAGTTACCACTTTCTGAACATTATAACAAGCCACCGTTATATTTATAGTATCTGATATTTTCGTGGATTTAAAGCTAATCACTCACCTCCTAACAATTTATGTAGCCCTAAATAGTGGGAACCATTCATCTGCGATGTATTCAACAGTGAAGCATCATAGCCCATATGGTCTCGTAATCACATGATCTGCATGTCCAAAATTCCAACCATAATCCATAAGCGAGAATGGCTATTCTTTTGAGAATATAATACGGATCATTCTGTCACCTGCACGAGCACGCACTTTCGAAATTAGCTGGATTTCAGTTGAATGGTCTTTATAATTATATTCGTACAGCCATGTTGTTAATGCGACACAATGTTGTGTTAAAATAAGTTGAACACTCGCACTGGTAGTTTGAATTGGCACAACATTTCCGTAACCATTCAATAATTTCAATAATGTATCTAATCAAGGACAATGCTCACTTTTGCCAAACAATATGAGTCTGTGGAAATGATTACCCTTTTCCCTATGACCCCGAACTTTGTCGTATGAAATTATAAAGGAGTTGACTATTTTAATAGCATTGACACAGTCGAAAGGAGACATAGTGTTACAAAACGTGCCATCTCTATGACACAGTCATATAAAAAAGACGAGGGAGCTTAACATTCCAGTGAACAGAACAGGTTTTTCATAAAATAAATAATAGTAAGCGGAGACACGCTCGGCCAGGTACAAAAAAGAATATGACTCTTGTCACGAGCCGAGCGCACGCATGAATTGATAAAGAAGGGGGAGAAGTTCACGTGAACCGAATCGGCAATTCATATTTAGGAAATTTAGCGTTGCTGTAAATCGGTAATTACAATTGTGACAGAAGAAACAGAAGTTACTTCAGTACACTGAGATTGGTGGAATATTATAACGATAATTGTCATTGTTTTGACATTAATTTAAGAGATCCATTACATCAAGAGGAATTATTATACGAAGTGTGATCGCCATTATTCCCTCGCTTTTGTAAAACGACGCTATTGAAATTTCGAGGTACGATTATCAGCGCATTATTATTTTCTTGACACTTGAAGCGGTCGGCTGTGTCACAGTTCGTAGTCCCGAGCATAGTGCGGGTAACAGTATTTTTACCGGCAAATGCAGCTGCATCTTCGGCTAAGCACAATATTGAGACGAACTACCATCACGCGGAGTGCGGTCTTTTGTATTTTCTAACTACAAAGAAATCTGCTACAATTAAGAAGCGGTCTTTAAAAAAATCATTTTCCGATAGTGAAATATTTGGCTTGCCAGAGGCTATAGATGCTTCAATGCGGACACCCATGGAGTTCGCTACAAGTTCCGTTAAATTTCAAGCACCAACATTCGCTACCTGATGTCACTGACACCTAGTGGTGAACGCTGGAACTTTGATAGAGTGTGTCAAGGAAATCAAACCTGCAAATTTAGCTTCACACAAGTTTAATTAGTGAAAGGTTCTTTTACATGCCATACATCTAAGACATGGAACCGCCGGCTTTACTTCCCCTCCGACGGAAGGCACACTGAAGGATATTAACGCTCTTAAAATATTGCTCGCGAAGAGTATTCATTGAACTTCGGCAATATTATCTACGAGGGATTATTATTAAATTCCCTAATTTTCGAGGGACGATAGTTCAAACATTTACGAACTATCAATGAACAGTTATTCGATTTTGCATACTCTATTGCAAACGAAATATATTAAGACGTAAATATGTCAGCGGAAGCACGAGGAAATTTCACCAAGATTTTCCAAATTCATTTAGAAAATAAAATTCATCACCGTAGCATGAGGAACTGCATTCGTTATTAATACGGAAGTTGAGATGGATGAGTAAACATGTATAAGGGAACACTACCATGAGGAACAAGGAGAACCTGAGAATAACCAGCTGACATTAAGCTAAAATAATGAAACGTTCAGGAGTAACATGAATGCCACACTACAAAATTGTAACGAGAGAAGATAACTTCTAGAACATCATTTAAAGTCAGCGCCAAGCTGAAAGGAAAAAGATGTGAAAACTAGGACAAACCCAGTTCAATTTGAGTCCCGAATGAGAATGGAATTGGAGGTCCGAAGACGCAGTTCGAACAGGGGAAGAGAAGGAGTTCCATTCGCTGTTAACACCAGAGCAACGAAAGGTATATCGTCTTATATTTTCGTCAACAGCAGTAGATATCAACATAGGTAGAAGTGAACTTCAATCATGTTGCTGTAGAAATTTTGAATTTCCGTCAGAAACTATTTAATCCATATTTTATCTTTCGACTGTTTATCAGTTTTGAATTTTAGGATTTCGCTTTTTCAAATTTGGTTTGGGAGTTATTTAGATCAAAGATTTTCGTTAGGATTTTCGGATTTTGCCGTATTTTTCGGTCTGTTGTTTTAATGCTGAAGATTTTTATGGATTGATAAGTTTAATTTTAGGAAGTTGTTTACGAAGTGATAAGCACTTTTAGATACAGATTTAAGCCAGGATTGAACCATTTTTAAACTGTGAAATGATTTTGATCATTCATTCAGACAGAAAGGATTCTTCTTGAGTATCAGACGATAACAGATGATGACTAGATGTTACTCAGGATTATCTTTGAGTTGTGTTAGAGAATCGACAATGTTTTAGTTACGTCGTTTTATAAAATGATTTGTATAGATTGCATTGGTTTTAAAGAAGCACATTACGCATTGTTGACTGCATTAAAGATAATGTATTTGCTTTTAAATATAGAATTTAAGCATTGTTGAATGCAACAATCATGAACGGTAAGCAGGGAGGATAGAAAATGTATTAACGTGTGATGATGAATGTTGTGGATTTTAATTTTTTTGAAGTACTGCAAGTATGTGAAACATATTATATTACATGGGAGAGAGATAGTCTGGATATTTTAAAAGTTGAAGGAACGCATTTTTGTTGCTAACAAGCACGAAAGATGGTATTTTAATGAGAAGATTGTACTCCAATCGGTCATGTCGACGTTGGAAATATAAGTTGTTGCAGTAAATAGTTAGAAGTTGTTTTTTAAGAAATTCGTGCTAGTTTTAATTGAGAGGTCATTTTTGGAACTGAGTCTTGTAGGGATAAGTTATTTTAAGATGTTATGGGTTAATGTGAATTTCATTCCACATGTTGTATGAGAAAGTTGTATATGTTGGGAACGCACGAATGAAGTAATTGTATCAAAGCAAAGTTTTATTATTATTATTATTATTATTATTATTATTATTATTATTATTATTCTTGCATCGTTATGCCCGACTCAGGAGCACGGTTGAACCTGTTTATCTGATGTGTTGGCCTTCTTTTCCTTCCAAAATCTCTTCATCCTCTCGCTGAGCGCCTTTCTTCGGTCTTCTGTCCAAGTTATGGTGGCCCTGGTGTTGGGTTTGTCTTCAAATTGGTGATTGTCGATTAGGGTTCTGAATTTGCATCTGTCCTGTATAATATTGTCTGAAATGTTGATTTCCTGGAGATCTGTTTCAATTTCACGTAGCCAGCTATTCTTGGTTTTTAGTGAGAGGGCCAAGTTGAGAATTCTTTTAGTCAATCTGGCATTGTTCATTCTGATAATGTGCCCGTAAAATTTCAATCGTCTTTTCCGAAAAGTATGAGACATTTTTTCACATTGGCGATATATTTCCTGGGATGACTTTTTCCTCCAGATTCCCTCTATAAAAACTGGGTCAAAAATTTTTCGGAAAATTTTCCTTTCTTGTTTTTCAATCTCTTTGGTTAAAGATTTGCCACCAATGATTAAGGTTTCTGATGCATATAACGCCTCCGGTTTGATTACTGTATTATAATGTCTAAGTTTTGCTTTCCGAGATATTGATTTTTTGTTATACCTATTCCAAGTGATTCTGTAAGCTTTCTGTAATTTGGAAATTCTCTCTTTATTTGCTTCACGGTTTAAACCAGAGGGCTGAATAATTTCTCCCAGATATTTGAATTCGTTCACTTGAAAGATTTTGCCGAATTTAGTTCTCATAGGTTGTCCGTCTAAGTATCGTGAGGCTCCTTCCATGTACTGAGTTTTCTCATAAGAAATTTGAAGTCCCGTTTTGATGGCAATTTCATGTAATTTTTTAATGGAATGAATTGCTTCTTGTCTCTTATTAGAAAGGATTGCTATGTCATCAGCAAAAACCAAACAATGTACATGAATTCTATCTTTGAGTAGTCTGCCAAGGGTTATTCCCTTAGTTTCCTTTTCCCAGATCCTGATTATCTTCTCAGGTACGAGGTTGAACAGTAACGGAGATAATCCATCTCCTTGGCGGACCCCAGTGTTAATTGCAAAAGGCTCAGATATTTCGCCGAGGAATTTAACTTTTGACGTAGTGCCAGTTAGTGTTTGTCTGATTAATTCTCTTGTTTTTCTATCCACTTGAAATTCTTCTAGAGTATTGAAAAGTGTTTGACGATCTATAGAGTCATATGCTTTTCTGAAATCTACAAAGGTAATGACTGTCTGTCTGGTTTTGCGCATTTGTAGGATAGTTTTGAGATTAAGAATTTGTTTCGTACATGATCTTCCTTTTCGGAAACCTGACTGGTATTCTCCAATCAGACGGTCTGTTTGTTTCTCAAGTCTAGTGAGCAGGGCTTTGGAGAAAGTTTTATAAATAACTGGTATCAAGGAAATTCCTCTATAATTATTGATGTTGGATTTATCCCCTTTCTTGTGCAGTGGATGGATTAGCGCACATTTCCAATCCTCAGGTATTTCTTCGGTGATCCAGATGTTCTCAAGAATTGAGTGGATTTTCTGGGCTACGTTCTCACCACCTATCTTCAGCATTTCGGCAATTATACCATCTTCCCCTGGGGCTTTATTATTTTTGAGTCCATGGATTATTTCTTTAATTCTTCCAATGTTGGGGGTTCTGAATCTTGGTTGGATGTTTATTTTTTCAAAGATGAGTTGTTCTTTAGGGGATTCACAATTTAAAAGATCCTTGAAATAATCTGCTAGAAGTTTGCAATTTTCTTGATTATTTGTTTCCAATGTCCCATTCGGGCGTTTGAAGCAAAGACTGGGTGCCTGATAATTTGATAATTCTTCTCTGAAGGTTTTGTAGAAGTTTCGTGTATTGTTTTTAGTAAAATCTTGTTCAATTTCAGCCAATCTGTAGTGATCGTACTTGCGTTTTTCAGATCTGATGATTTTAGAGGTTCGTTTCTGTACTTTGGTGAATTCGTGCCAATTTTGTTCCGTTTTGTGAGAATTCCAATATTATTATTATTGTTATTACTATCTTTATTACTTTATTTAACCCGAGGTTGACAAGTGAAGCATGTGCTAGGCTTTATTGAACTGCCATGACTATCAGGAACAGTTGTTAATTTAATGTTGGTAGTTTCTTTTGATAAATTTACAAGACGAGTTACGGTAGTTTAAACTCGAATATATATAGAATATTACGATGAGGATGTCGTATGAATGTTGCAAATAGACGTCAATAATTTAGGTAGATCGACAATAGTATAGGATAAGTGTAAATAGTTTTTTTATTAGAGAGAGAGGGAGTAGTTTCTACACTGTATGGATTTAATATAGGGCTTTTAATTATTGTTATGAACTCCGGAGAGGAAGTTTGAGTCGAGGTGGCTTTGGAAATATCAATGGCATTCCAGATGGATTTATTTTATTTTTGAATGTGAGGATTTGTTTTTGTCTTCGTTTTTGAAATGGAGAGTTCACTTTAAATTGCGGTATCGTCACTTACTAATAAATCACCGGACATGACGAGTTCATTTATCCGCAACATATTTTTATAAATTAGAGATTTTGTTTTATATTTATTAGTTATAAGTTCTACTATGGAGGTAATTATAGGCGCTCAGCACCTTTTTCCACCCTATAATCCCCGAGAAGCGCAATTTTCTCACTCTCCTATTAGAATTTGATATTTTACCCAGTAGTGTAGTCCATAGTACAATTGTAGAACTGTCTCCTTTTGCCGTGTTTGTCAGGCATATCTATCAGTGGTTTCTGTAGCTGGGGACCAGTAGGATTCTGCAATCTTGCTCATCTTTGATACTGGCAAATATGTTTAAATGGACACACATAAATCAGTTTATTTTCATACATAATGGATTACCAATTTATCAAGAAAAGTTCTGATTCCAAATACTCCGACATGACAAACCAATTTGTTTGTATAATATATCTCTCTGTTAGGTAATCAGCCCGAAGGCTGGTTGGGTCCTCAAAAGCACCGCCGTTAGATTATGTGGGTAGATACCCACAAAAAACCAAGGCTGTGGTATATTGAGGTTTATTAGGCAAGAAGAGGAGTGAGGTAGTTTGATATTGCTTTCCTCACTGAGACAGAACAGCAGTACTAACCCTATGAGTAGAACCTTTCACAGCATCCACAGGCACTGACTGTGCCCTGAATATCATTACTAAGCACCATCCATGCCTCAGTAGCTTCCATATAATAACAGCCATGAGTGAGACTGAGACTTAGACATCGGTGAAGAGCCTTATTTTACTCTAGCCTGTGCGAACAGACAATTGCAAAAGTACTGCATTCATCTAGAGATGGCAAAGAGGCCAGTATAATATATAAGTAATTTTAAAATATTCAGACTGTATGAAAAACATACAATTGCAAATTGGAAACGTGATCAGTAGATTTACTTCACGTTAAAGATCCTCTACGGGGCACAATTCCGGCAATCCTGTGACTCTAAAAGCCCAAGTTGTTGAAAGGGATGTAATACCAATAACATTAATTCCGGGTACTTGATAAGGACAGTTTTCCTGGTAGTGATATTAATGATTGGTGTTCCTGTTATCATTTTGTAAGTATGACCTCTGTATCTGGAAACTTTTATTCACCATTCTCAGATAATTCAACCTAATTCAGAGCGCACAGTAATATATGAATACCAATGATTTCAGACTGATACGTCATGATACTTCGAATCCTGCTCTAGGGACGATTTCCGCTTTATGTAATACTGGAGGACATAATATTAGTTCCAGCACAGTAACTGTAAGGAAATGTATAATCGATGAAAACTTGAAAACGAACCTGCTATTTTATAGAGGTAAGAAGCCTTATACATGTAGAATATGTGACTCAAAGTTCCTTTCGTCGAATTCTTTGAAGGCACACATGTTTTCCCATAGTGGTGAGAAGCGGCATTCATGTAGCACATGCGAAGCCAAATTTGGTGATATGAGTCATTTAGACACACACATGATTATACTTACTGGTAAAGGACCCTACGCGTGTAGGAGTTGCAAAGCGGAGTTTAATGTGAAGAGCAATTTGAAGACACACATGGTAATCCATACTGGTGAAAAACCGTACGTGTGCAACATTTGCGAAGCCAAGTTTAATCAGAAGAGTCATATGAAGCGACACTTATTAATCCATAGTGGTAAAAGGCCATACTCATGTGTCAAATGCGAAGCCAAATTTTATACTAATGATTTGAGAAGACATACGCGTACGCATAGTGGAGAGAGACCACACACATGTAGTAGTTGCGAAGCCAAATTTAATAAAACTGAAGATTTGAAAAGACACATGCTCATACATACTGGCGAGAGACAACACTCATGTAGGAGTTGCGAAGCCAAATTTGCTAGAAAAGATTATTTGAAGATGCGCATTTTAGTCCATAGTGGTGATAGGCCGTACTCATGTAGCAGTTGCGAAGCCAAATTTTGTCTAAAGAGTAGTCTAAAGACACACATGTTAACCCATAGTGGTGAGAAGCCCTACTCATGTTCTACATGCGAAGCCAAATTTGGTCTAAAGAGCAGTTTGAAGACACACATGTTAACCCATAGTAGTGAGAAGCGGCACTCATGTACCACATGCGAAGCCAAATTTATTAAGAAGGGTAATTTGAAGACACACATGTTTATACATACTGGTGAGAGGCCGTACGCGTGTAGAAGTTGCGAGGCCAAGTTTAATCAGAAGAGCCATTTGAAGACACACATGGTAATCCATAGTGGTGAAAGACCGTACGCTTGTGACAGTTGCGAAGCCAAGTTTAATCAGAAGAGCCATTTGAATACACATATGTTATACCATAGTGGTGACAGGCCATTCTCATGTAACAAATGCGAAGCCAAATTTTATAAGTTTGAAGATTTGAAAAGACACATGTTTAGCCATAGTGGTGAGAGGCCTTAGTAAGGGCATCAAATGCAAAGCTAAAAAATCTCACAAAGGTGCTTTGAACCTAAATGATTACTCACAGTGGCAATAATCCACGCTCATATACCGTATGCGAAGAGAAGCTTTATCTTTAAAGTAATTCAAAGCCTCACATGAAAACCCATAGTGATGAGAAGCCACACTCGTGTAGCATAAGCAAAGCCAAATGTGATCGGGGAGAGAACTTGAATAAATACATGTTCATCCATGGTGGTTAGAAGCCTCATTTACTATCAAATTGTTTTTTAAGGCACGCATGTTAACACCTAGCGGTAAGAAGCTTCTTCATGTACCATGTGCGCAGCAAAATGTATTCAGAAGAGGCAAAATTAATTACTTGGTGTCAAGAAGGTTAAGATTTGATGAGAGACATCGTATCGCTTTGGATGCCAAGCAATTCATGAGTTAATATGCTAAAACTGCTAAACCACGTTATGTAAAATTACAAGCCTTTGATACAAGGTATCTCCCGTCTATATTTATCATGATAGATAGTAGATATTTTTAACATACGTTATGCTAAATAACCAATATTTGGCTTCATTTGTATAATTAATTAATCTTTAAAAATATTTAATAATACAAATTGGAGAACTTAATGTGAATTTGACAGCCAACGTATTCTCTATAGTAACTTTTGTGATATACATCCTAAGCTAATTGTTTTGAAAAATATCCGAAGCATAGAATATTTCTATCAAATATCTTTCTAGTACGATGAATTTCGACAAAAATATGCGTATACAACCCTCCGGCAATAGGCGGATTATCGTCAGTAAAATCAAAGTCCTCAGTAGACAATTAACTCTCACACACTTTACTCAGCCCTAAAAACTTATTTATATCACCTTCGTTGAATGTATCATCATGTATATTATCTCCAGGTAAGGTCATAAACAGACACGACTTCAAAAGATAACACACGTGGGAAGTCAGTTGACTGCAGCATGTTCAAAGAATACCTATTATGGATGCAGTTATTCAAGGAACTTAAACTTACCGATATATTCTGTTAAAAATGGTTCCCGGCTTGTCTAGCCGCTGCGTGTCTGGAGATAAAACTAAAAAATTTGTAAAATCGGACTGAAGGATTGGCCGGTGGTCTGTTTACCGGAAGCTCCCTCGTTCGATATATCGACCCCATGGCTTCATAACGGCTAATCCATAGCGGCGAGAATCTATAATCTATTAAGGTAGATTAGTTTTGGGGAAGAAGACTATTTTTGTTGTTGGGATAGTCATATCTATGTTTAGCAACATTAAAATAAATAGTCCTTTTTCCTGCTTAATGCCTTAATATTTTTCTGAAATAATTATCACACTTACTACCTTTCTTTACGGGTTTTCTTGAATTTTGTTTTTAGAGGGTGGTGACTGTGAGGGTGTCACTGTAGGTTCGGTGGCGTTCTGTAGTGCTATTTGTTCTACATATTTGGCTCTGTCGATGCTCGCTTAACGAGTGAAACACGTCATCCCTTCTTCATTAGTCCACTGGATGTGATGGAATACCAGCGGAAGCTCTCAAAGAAGGAGGCGAGGAACTCATAAGCCACATACATGATCTTATCATTAAAATTTGGAGAAGTGAAAAAATGCCTGCTGATTTCAGAGATAGTCTGATAGTTCCCATATTTAAGAAAGGTGATCGTGCAGACTGCAACAACTATCGTTGTATATCATTGTTATCATACCTTGAAAAGCTTATTGCTCGTATTTTGGCGAATCGTATTCTATATCTGGTGGAGAAAATACTCCCAGAGAGCCAATGTGGTTTCAGGCCTTCTAGAGGAACCGCAGACTTGATATTCACTGGTCGTCAGCTTCATGAGAAATGTAGAGAGCAAAATAGACCTCTTTATATTGCCTTTATAGACCTCAGTAAGGCATGAGTCGGTAACCCGTGAAGCCTTGTGGAAGATTTTAGAATTGTATGGTTTTCCACTAAAATTTATAACCTTCTTAAGACTACTCCACACTGATATGAAGGCAAATGTCATTGGTAAGGACTCTATTGGAGAACCATTTCATATAAATACCGGCGTTAAACAAGTCTGTGTGATTGCCTCTACATCGTTTTGTCTGTACGTTGCCACTGTCATGCAGTTAGTCAAAGATGATCTTCCTTCAGGCATACATAGACGTTACAGGATGGATGGGATGATCTTTAATTTGAGCCGTCTAAAGGCAAGGACTCGAACATCTTCTGTTGCATTGGTTGAGTTACAGTACGCTGATGATAATGCAGTAGTAGCTCAATCAGAGGACGAACTTAGAAAAATTCTGAATTCTTTTTCTTCAGCATACAAAAAGTTTGGGCTGTAACTAAACACCAGTAAAACCCAAGTCCTGTACCAACCAGCCCCTGGGCAAGGACCATCGATGGAGCGAAGCTTCAAGAAGTAAACACCTTCCCTTATCTTGGCAGTACCCTGTCATCAAATGCAAATATTGATTCCGATATCCAACACAGGATTAACCTGCTGGGGCATCCTTTGCAAGATTAAGGTCTAGAGTTTTTGACAACCATGATATCAATGCTGCAACGAAGATCCTTGTGTGCAACTCACTTGTAGTTCCCACCTTACTATTAGGATCTGAATCCTGGGCATGCTACAGACGTCATTTTAAAAAGCTGTAGCAATATCACCAGCGATGTTTGAGGAGAATTCTTCGTGTGACATGGCAAGACAAATCCACAAACATCAGCATTCTCGAAGAAACACAGACTACCAGTGTTGAAGCCATGCTTTTAAAACGTCAGCTGCGATGGACAGGACACGTAAACCGCATTCCCAAGCAGGTGTTTTGCTCTGAACTAACTGAGGGCAAGCGCTGTGTGGGAGGTCCGAGGAAGCGATTCAAAGACATACTAAAGGCTAATATGCAAATGTGCCATATTGATGTCAACAACTGGGCGCCTTAGCCCTTGATCGCTCATCCTGCAGATCAATTGTTCATCGTGGTGCGATACTTATTGAAGAAAACCGCCGACGTATGGTAGAAGATCGGAGGCAGCGCAGAAAAAAAAGAGTGTTCATTAGAAGACAGGGAATGAATGCGAATGCCTCACCTGGACCTGATACTACCTGTCATCACTGCGGAAAACTATGTGTCTTCCGCATTGGGCTTTTTAGTCACCTCCAGACTCATCGATGAAGAGTCATTCGGCATTGGAAGGCCAACCTACTCGAGACGAGTGTTTGCTGTCATCATCATCATCACATAAATTTAATTTAATTCAGTTTCGTTAACTTATTCCAGTAATTGGTATAATTTTTGTGTTGACCGACTGAAAGATACCATATTAGTTGTTAATATGGCAACACTGATAAATGGTTTCTAAGCTATCTTTAATTGTGTGCTCATAAAGGAATTCAGGACAAACACATTAGCATATTCTCCGTCATCTCGTAGCATGAAAAACAGAGTTTAATGATTAAAAATGAAAACAGATTTTTGATGTCTTTCTATTTATAAAGGGTCACTTTTCATGTAGATTATGATTAGCAAATACGTTTTTGACTACAAAAGTACAGACATTTTATACATTTGAATGAAGGAACTGAAATATTGAATGATTTTTGTTTTCCAGTAGTTGTCCGTCATATGGTGTATACTTAAAATTTTCATCACGTTGCTACATGTCACGACTTTAATGCCCTCAGGACCGCTCATAGTATGCGTTTATATGTTAAGATGTGCTAGTCATGTCGGAAAGGAAGGTGAGCTAGTCTGGATATTTTCAACCAATATCCACCAACTGATGGGCAGAGTTTATTTAACATACATTCATATTTCTATAGGTTCGGAATAAAGGCAAAAGGACCGCCGGGTGCTTTTCACGACGCCTCCTGAGCAGATTATAAAAAGGTTCAATTGGACAACCTACTGCTCATGCTGAAATCCCGGTAGAGGTTAGGTTAGACTCGCATCTTAAATTTTAAAGCCAGTCTTTTAGTGATGGCAATGCACACTGTCTAGAGAAACATCTGGTACTTGTTGGGAGGGCTGTTTGGTGTAATTGACCACTCATATGCACTCTCACATATCACAGTCTAATATAACAATGAACTACTACTAATAAACAACGCAGCTGTCACCAGACACACTCATATGGACTCCCACACATCACAGTCTAATATAACAATGAACTACTACTAATAAACAACTGTCACCAGACCCACTCATATGGACTCTCCCACATCACAGTCTAATATAACAATGAACTACTACTAATAAACAATGCAACTGTCACCAGACACACTCACATTGACTCTCACACATCACAGTCTAACATAACAATGAATTACTACTAATAAACGATGCAACTGTCACCAGGCACACTCAGATGGACTATCACAACTCAAAGTCTAATGGAACCATGAACTATATCTAATAAACAATGCAACTGTCACCAGACACACTCACATTCGTTCACAACGAATAATACGACCGGGAGGCACCTGCAAAATAGTAATCTAAATAAACAAGACCCGTATTCAAAGTCAGGGGTATATTCCATTACATGCCAAGACACTGATTGTCAAGCTAATTACATTGGACAGAGCGGAAGACGCGTAGATACACGTTATAATGAACATAGGAATGCGATAAGATACGGAACACATTCAGCCGTATGCGAACATATGTGTGACACGGGGCACAGCTTTACTAAAATCGAGACTGACCTAAAAATAAATCATCACGAATCGAAAGGACATAAAGGAAGCAATCGAAATTCACCTAGCCAAACAAAACAATCCCAACAATCTAAATGAACACACTTTTATGGAGAGTTCACCCCTTATCAATCTACTAAAAAACACACCCTGTCGAAAACAAGACACAACTTAGCGATACAGCCAAGCTAGATAAGGGGGGGGGGGATAGCGGTGGTTATAGGTAAATGTTATTTGGATCAGGTGTACTATGTACTTTTTTCTGCAATAAACCTAGGCCGATATGCGCGGCAGTATTAAAGGTGCCGGGACGTCTTCAATAGACCGCGTACCGCTTAGTTTGAATGGCTTTTTAGTCCACGCGTGACGAAGATAGTTCCACGGTCTTTAAGTAGATTTGACAACGCCACACAAATAAACATGGCACTGACCTCAGAAAGAACATAGGAACAAAAGGGGGAGAAAGGGAAAAACCAGTTCCGCCCAGTTACAACCGGGTTAGTCGACTATAACTGGTGTCAGAGTGAACATGAAACGGCTTGAAGTTCCAGTTAGGAAGACAACCGGATAAGTATCAGCCTGTATTTTTACAGTATAACCATAGTGGATTTTGTATAACCATATAACCCCAACCAGACAAATTCCGGATTTTTATCACCATTTTAGAATTTCACCTTACATTAGATATACTACATTTAGCATACACCGACAGTTGAATTACCAACACTGCAACTAAATAAATGAACATGTTGTATATATTTTTCACCTGTATTCTCAAACATAGATGTCTGGCTGCGTGGCTCAGGGGTAACGTTCTCGCTTGCTGAGCCCAAGCTTGCAGGTTCGAAACCTGGCGCAGTCAGCTGGCATTTGAGGGTGCGCAAATGCGAGGGAGCCGTGTCAGTACATTTACTGGCACGTTAAAGATCCCCTTCGGGGCAAAATTCCGGCACCCCGGCGTCTCTAAAAGCCAGTGTAGTTAAAAGGGACGTAAAACCAATAACATTAACATTAAACTCAAACATAGATGTTATAGCCTAAGTGTAATGGATCTGATGATGATCGCTTGACGTTCGAAACTGGTCATCCTAGTGTATTTATTAATCTCATGTAATTTATTTCAGGAATAGGGCATAACCCAGCTCTATTTGGGTACATTCGTGTTGGACGACTGAAAAGCACCAAACTTTTGTTTAGATTCAATTATCTAAGAAAAATTCTGAGCAATGTAACAAAGTCAACATTCCTGAAAGAAAGTTTACCCTACACTATTGTCTTAACGTCCCCATAGAAATCCTTCCATACAAAATATTGCGAAACTTAAAAGCCAATGAATGGCACAAAATAAATTCCTTCGCAAATACAAATGTTATTTACTCATAAGATGTAATCCTATTGCTCTTATTTTCTGCAGCAGAACAGCTAATCCATTGGCGTTCTAAAACGTTCATTAGAATCCGACTTATAAAACAAACAGAAAAAGTTATCGTAGTTTGATTTTCTTCAGTCGATCTATACGATTGTTCCCAATTGTGGCTTATTCCCTAATGCTCAAAAAATTTACAGATGATTTATAATTATCATGTACTAGGTACACCGGGATTCCAATGAATGAAGCAATATGTATTATCGAAAACAATCTAAAGACTAACAACTCGGCAAAAGAAACCGCGTAGATCGTGAAATTACTGAGGGTCGTACTCAGCCTAAACGTGGTTCAATTTTTCAATTTATTTTATTTATTTATCGTATGGCATACATGAAAATTATTTACAATTTACCATCAAGTTCCGAAACGTAATGAAGTGCCTGTGGAGTCCCTAGGAAGAAGTCGCTGAAGTCACCACCGTATGATGTTTGTGGGCATTCCTGAACAAGGTGCCGAACAGTCTGTCTTTCAGCACCGCACTCGCAACATGGCGAAGACTTTTTCCTCCATTTGTACAGGAGATTGCCGCATACACCGTGATTGGTCCGGATTCTATTTAATTTTGACCAGGTCTTTCTATGCTGAGTGAACCCTGGCTGCTCTCAGTTATGCATGGCATTACTGTACTCTCTGGAGGGTCAAACGAATTCCAATCAGAAGACCATCTCTCAGTCAGGTTGAATTTGTTAGTTGCAAGATTCTCCACTATGCAGATAGGTGGATGTCTTGAACGTAATTGTTTCACATGTAGATCACCAATGTCTCCATGGATTGGTAGTTGTTTGTTGGTCTGGATCTTTCTATATTCTCTTATCAAAATGTTGCATCGCCGCAAATGAGGTGGTGGGATGTGGCTGAGAATAGGAAGCTATTGTGTAGGAGTTGACATAATTGTTCCTGTTATCATGCGCATGGTGTTATTCAATTGTATATCTATTAATCTTACATGCGGACTATTTATCCAGACAGGCGCACAATACTCAGCAACAGAATAAACTAAACCTACAGCTGAGCAACGGAGAGTAGTTGCATTGGCACCCCAAGTGGTGCCACATAATTTCCGTAAGATGTTGTTTCTTGTCTTCATTTTGGCAGAAGTCATTCGTAGGTGTTCTTTGAATGACAATGTTCTCCCCAGTGTTATACCCAAATACTTGGGATGTCTGTTATGGCGAAGGAGGATGTTATTGAAGTAAACCGTAAGTTCCCTTGTAGCCATTTTATTGTTCAGGTGGAAGCAAGCAACTTCGGTCTTAGTTGTGCTTGGCTCAAGTCTCCATTTGCGAAAATAATCTCCCAGTGCAGAAAGATCATTTGTCAGCGTCTCTTCTGTGCTTTCGAAACATGAATCTCTAGTAGCAATTGCCCAGTCGTCAGCATATCCAAACTTCCTTGATTTTGTGGAGGGGAAATCTGATATATAGAGGCTGAACAATAGTGGGGCAAGCACTGATCCTTGAGGAAGTCCATTATTTAATTTACTTGGTTTGCTAATTTCACTGCCCATGATGACCTGGAAGCTTCTATCATTCAGCATGTTGCTTACAAGACGAGCCAGTGTCTTACAAGGGATAACTTGAAGTAATTTATGAATTACACCCTCTCTCCAAACAGTGTCATAAGCTGCCTTAGGTCTATAAATGCTACTGATGTTTTTGGCGATTCTGGAACTCTGCCTCAATATAGGTGGTTAAGGAGAGAACTTGGTCCGTGCAACTCCGTTGTGGTCTAAATCCTGCTTGTTCTATGGGAATTACTTCAAGCACCTTTGAGGCGATTCTGTTCAAGATTAGTCTCTCAATTAACTTATAGCATACGCTCAACAATGAGATTGGTCTATAACTGTCTGGTCTGTCACTTGGTTTTCCAGGCTTCAGTATGGCAACGATCTTTGTCAATTTAAACAAACGAGGTAGCTTACCAGTCTGAACAATATTAGTGGCTAGCTTGGATAGCCAAAGACGAGCATGCTTTCCATTGTGTATCAAGAATTCGGGATGTATTCCAACAAATCCCGGTGCCTTACCACTTTTTACATCTTTCAGCGCTGTGTCAATGTCCTGGATGGTGAAGGGTTTAGTGTATTCTGATCCAGAATTACTTGTGGCTTTGAGATTGGCCAATTCTTTCTTGATATATTTTGTGTGATTTCTGTCTCTAGCTGTTCGAGACATTGAAACTATATGGGAAGCAACCATTTTTGGAGTGACATTTTGATGTCCACGGACAATAGGGGTACCTCCTCCAAGTTTTCTCAAGAGTGACCTGGCTATTCTGCTGGATTTGCTGAAGTTAATAGATTCTACGGTTTCAATCCACTTTTCCTTCCGAGCATTATCAAGGCTACCAAGTAGTTCTTCAGCGATCTCTTGTTCACCACTTGCCAGGAACCCTTGGTACAGCTTTTCACTTGCATCAGTCCATCCAGGAACATATTCCATCCTGAATCCTCTTGGAATGTGTTTTTTGGCTATGGTAATTACAGCTCCTACAAATCTACCATAATTGTCACTCGTTGGAGGTATCCATCGGACATATTTATCTACTTCTTCTGAGAAAGCTTTCCAGTCCAATTTTTTGAAGTTCCAGCGTGGGCGAGGATATGAAGTCACAAGGGGGATTTGTATTCCAACTTCAAGATAAACTGGGCGGTGTTGACTGTGCGGAAAAGCTGGTAGAACTTTCCGTGTAGTACACAATGGCCGATAGTTGTTGTCACAGGAGACAAACACCTGGTCTGGGTTATATTCCTGTTTACATGCAGCTGATCTAAATGTACCTCTATATTTTGCATCGAATACAAGATGGATGTTATGTTCTTCAGCCCAACTCATGAGATTTTCTCCATTGACATCAGAAATAGTATACTTCCAATCTTCATGATGGCTATTAAAATCACCTATATAGACTGCAGGGTGATATTGCACCTGAAGAACTTGAGGTGGCCATGTAGAGACTGGAGGCTTATAAACATTAGTTAGTTTTTCAATAAAATATACACACAGCAGAGGGCCTTGACATGGGGTCACCGCTATGTGGGCTATTGCCGACATCTTCATTAACTCACTGGAAAATGCGTTCCTAGAAATGTTATCGACATAGAGCATAGTGCAGTGTAAAAATATGTGGATGACGTATATGTACGACACTGAATTAACAAAGGAAGAAGCATTACTCCAAGTCATTAGGAGCCTACACCACTCTATTAAATGCACTAAGGAATCCGAAACCGATCGTAAAATAAATTATCTCGACATAATTATCGATCGTAAGGATAATGAACTTTATACTCCATATTCCGAAAACCGACACAAACATCGCATATAATTGACTATCATTCCAATCACCCCAGAACGCATAAATTAGCGGGCTTCAATTCAATGGTGCAAATGGCTTTAAACATACCCATGTCGAAAGACAACTACAACAACGAGATCCGGATAATCAAGGAAATAGCAAAAGATCACAATGTTTCCGCTCAGAAATATAGATCAAATTGTAGCCAGACATAAGAATAAATGGATACACGATACAATGAACACAGAAATGGGATAAAATACGGGACGCACTCGACCGTATGCGAACATCTGTGCGACCCGGACACAGTTTCACTAATATTGAAACATACTTAAAAATAATTCATCATGAACTGAAAGGCCTCTTGACACCAAGAGAGCAATCGAGTTACACTTAGCTAAATTAAACAACCCAATAATTTCAACGAACACACATTCATGGAGAATTCACTCAATTAGAGAACTACCCCCCCCCCCCCCCCCTCCACCTGCCCCCCCCCCCACTCCCCCTCCCCTCTACACCCACCCCCAGGTCGGAAACAAGACACAATATAACGTAGTAGCTAAGCAAGATAAGGGATTATTAAGGAAAGTATGTCATTGGATCAGGATGTACTGTGCTCGTTTAGACCGGAGTCCGCACGACCACATATGCATTTTACCAATAATCAGTCAGCACGAGAGTCAAAATATCCCGGAGCGCCAGATGGGTTAAAGCTAATCGCAAAAACGACATCAAATAAAAAAAATGCTTTACTGATTTTTGGCTCAATGCAACAATAAGGATAGAAAGAGATTCAATTGGGTATAACACATCTGGTAAAATTATCTCAGTTTATTTTGAAGTTAAAATTGACTGCAAAGATGCTCAAAGCAGCATCATCCACGTGTGGCGATCCACACTCTTATTTACACAATATACAGAAATTTTCCAAATACATTTGACAATTATTTTTTCGAAACACAAGTCTGATTAATAGTCCTGTAGACTGTGTTCCAAAATTATTTATGATTAAATCCAGTTCAAAGTTAATTGTCTCTACTGGAAATATCGTAGATCACTGTTTGAATATTTACATGATATTAACACTCGTAGAATAAATGTTCATAGAATTTTAAACTTGCACTTATATTTCCAGTTTCAAAAATATATCGTCGAAAAATATTATTATCATTGAATCAACACACATTATTTACACATATTAATAACATCTGAAAAGTATTTGACCTTGAGCATAGCATCGAAGAACTGTGCGAAGCACAACACAAATTAATTGTTCTTCTGACATTAAACATTCGAGAAGTGACTCGATTATGAACTTCAAGTTAACAAAATACATGATTTCTGAATCATCAACTTGATCAATAAATTGTTGAACCATTCAACTATTCAATTTTCCACTTGGAATCATTATTATAAAAAAATATTTATTTTTATGGCCATTATTAGTAATTTTCACAACTTGCAATTCTTCGACAGAATGCGGAAATAAGAATTGTAGCTTCATAATAAATTCACTTAGTTCATGGCACTAGGATTGAAATTATCCTTCAAATTATTCGTGGTTAATGAATTATTTTTAATTGGCAGTGGCCCATTCTATTATTTGTGTAAGAACACAATATTCCAACAACAACGGCAAAGGTCTTCCTCTGAAGAAGAATAAACTACTAACATGACAAATTCGGGTTCTAGCAAAATCAAAGTCTAAATGGAATCCGTAAACAAGGTTGAAATAAGAACTGATGGTTTCTAAGAAATAACCTTCGGGTTATTCATACGACGAAATGTGTGGTTCCAATACTCCTACTATAAACCTGAGCCATCGAACCTGCTATTTGATTGATGCTCGAAAAAACCTCTTCATTCCTGCGACATAAACATGCGCACCTGGGAATGGCATTTCAACTACTCCACACATATAAATTTTCTTCCCAAAATGTATACAATAAATCAAGCCTCTGCTTGTTATCAACACTGGAAGATTAATAAACTTACAAGTTTATTTTATTTTACCATTCAGTTCAACCCGTGAATTTACCATACTTATGAAAATCTTTATTTCACTTTCGAGTGTATTTACGTCATGATTTTATATAAACACAAAAATATCCTATTTGATACAAATATCAATTGCTTCCCGTTTCATGCCTCTCCGTGTTATCTGAAAAATATACTTTGCTCATTGCAAATATCAACTGTTCAACCAGAACTGAAATGTTGGTTGAATGCGGGCTTGCGCTAACCACTCTCCTTCGGAAAATCTCCTGTTCCAGACTAGAAATGATTAAACTACTTCATAGGCTCTCTCTCAATACATATGATTATTATAAAATATAATATCCAAAAATTATTTAGAAAAATTATGAAAATTATTATTATTATTATTAGTGGATTATTATTATTATTTGTATTAGTTTAAATATGTTTAATTATCATCTCATTATGTGAGAATCCACATGTTCGAACCTTCGAATATGGAAAAAAAATATCCATTCCTCAACAAAAATAATTTAACTTTTACAGTTACATCGGCTGATTACCGTGATTTCCCAAAAATATGAAATATTCAAATAAATGCTCGAAATGCTCGGTCATCGATCCTAAACTGTTCCGAGTGCTGAAAATACTCAGAATAACTCTAATATGTCTTGCGTAAATCATTGCAAGATTTAAATACGAAGAAAAAATAAATGTGTTGGTCATCTGCAGAAAAATAGTTTGTTCCAATTAGCTAGGCATAATATAATTCAAATGTGGCTTACATTTCTTGATGGTCTTGAAGCGTAGTAAACCTGGTCTGCACCAGATCTATCCATAAATATGCCCTATCGGACAAGCATGTATAATCCTTGTATCGGCCGCCATTATATACCCACAATCCGTCTAGTAAGACATAGTTGTAGTATCTCTTGACTTTTGAATTAACTGTTGTTCCATTTTAATATGGGCTTCTATCAAAGCCATAACAGTTTGTTTAAATGGGGTCAGATGTAAGTGATCTATTCTTAGATATGTCTGTTGTAACATAACTCACGGTAATCTTATCAATACAAGAAGACACTGACAGTCTAACCAATCAACGGCTGTTCTGAAGATCGTTCCCTGGGCATGGTTTAACACCATCTACCATGCGCTAAGCAACCTGTAGTTTCCCTTGCGTAGACTAATGAACACCACCGTTATAGACTAGTCTTCAGTGTACTGATAGATCGAAGTGGTTAACTAGTTACAAATATGAAAACTGACTGAAATGGATTTAAACATCCAAGTATTAGGTTATTACTGGACTGTGACAAAGTACTAATTCTAGACAAAGTCTAGCATATGTCCATGTAGAAATATAAATATTTCCACCAATGTCTGTAGAAAAATCAATCACCTCAGTGATTCTCCTCGCCGGAAACTTACTAAGTTCCACCTCGTACCGCAGCACTTTCGTGACTATCACGACTTTGAAAAGAACTTCTGCGTAGATCCGGCAACCATGTGCCTTGGCTCAGCGTAGCAGCAACTTGCTCGGCAAGTGCTTGTGTTGGAATGAGCTATCGATGCCTCGGCCGGCCGGCTTTATTCAAAACTGCCAGGGTCACGCCGCATCAGCTGATATCTGGAAATCCTCATATCTCTGGTATCCCTGGTCCGATTTACTTGATACTAATTGCATTCTCTTTCATTTGGCAGTGCCAGTAATCTGAACCAAGTCTCAAGTCTCTACTCCATAGTTAACTATTTAATCAATAAATAGCCTCGACCTCTGCTATTACTCGCTACGTCACTTGACATGCAAGTATCGGTATATTCTTTCCAATTGCTTCGAGAAGCAATGTAGCGCGATATTCAAATATCTCAACTTTCAAAAGCGGCTGTAGCCTTTCCCTTGATATCTAGGTGTCTGAATCTTGGAATACCCATTCCTAGAGTTGGGCACATCCACCCCACACCTAGCAAAAAATAAAAATTGAAAAATTTTTATTTTTCCTATCTACACATTAAATCATCTGGTTCTTGAATAATAAATCTTCAAATTCGATGCATTATAAGTTCCCACGATGTTACCAGTTCGTGTATTAGCTACTTCATAGCTTCCATTGTTGTTTACTTCCACAATACGATAGGGTCCAGCGTAAAGGCTTGCAAACTTCGAGTACACTCGATTTTGCACGTCAGAGGGTGTAGGTCTTTTCACCAAAACAAAAGTTCCTACGCGCAAGGGTCTGCGAAAACGCTTTCCTCTCACTCTGCGCTCTCTTTTCTCAGCTTGACTCCTTAACTTGTCTAAAGCTAGAGTTTCCCTCACCTGACGACTTGGTTCAATCTCAGGTGGAATAGAGATGATTCGATCCCATAATCTTGTTGGTTTAATTCCATGATGAAGCAACATGGGAATCTGTCCAGTACTCTCATGAATCGTAGAGTTGATGGATTCGGATGCTAAAGAGAGAACATCCATCCATTTCCAATGCTCATTTGGACAATAGAGGCGGCAAAATTTTGCTATCTCAGCCATAACACGTTCTGCTGGATTGCTCTCTGGATGTCTAATAGAACAAAACAATTGTCTAATCCCAAGATTATTCATGATGGTTCGAAATTCTAAAGATGTAAATTGAGGTCCACGATCTGATAAAAGGAATTCCGGTTTGCCTGCTTCCGGAATTACGTTGTCTCTAATTCTCTTCGCACAATATTTTGCGTTTGCCTTCTGAATTGGATGTAACATGGTGTATTTGCTGAAAACATCCATGGTCACCAAAATATATCGGTTACCTCTTTTAGACTTTGGGAGAGGACCATATAAATCAGTCGCGAAGATTTCGCAAGGCTTAGAAGGAATAATAGGCCTTGGTAATTCTCTCAGTGATCTAGAATTATGTTTACTCCTTTGGCATAAGTCGCATTCTCGAATAGTGTTTCTGACAGTTAGTCGCATTCGCTCCCACGAAAATTTCTCTTGAATCATGTTGACTGTCTTATCTACTCCAGCATGACCTGCGATTCGATGTGCCATCCAGATAATGGGTTTTTGCATTCGTGGAGGTATCACTACTCTCAGCTTCGTATGGTCGGGATCTGCAAACTTGTAGATTAAACCATCTAACATCATAAAATCTCTTGAAATTCTTTCAGTTTCCACAAAATCATCATCATTTGGATCCATGTCTCCCTGTAGATAACGAAAAATGTTCCTAAGACGTCGGTCTCTCCTCTGGGATAAATGCAACAACCTTAACCTTCTCAAGGTATCCTCATCCTCCTGCGTTAGGTTAACTTGAAAAACCTTAGATGTAGACTCCACTGCTCTACTCAATAAATCAGCTCCCACGTTCAACTTTCCAGGAGTGTGTTCAATAACTAGGTTGAATTGTTGAATAAAAAGTGACCATCTAGTTATTCTATCACTGGCAAAGTTTGTTCTCAAGATAAACTCTAATGCGTGGTGATCAGTCCTCACAATGACTGAATGTCCAATTAACATTTTCTTCCACGACTCCAATGCGAATATTACAGCAAGTGCTTCTAACTCTGTGGTGTAATAATTCCTCTCTGATGGACGAAGTTTCCTGCTAATGAACGCCAGGTAATGTCTCTTGTGATCTTCATCTTCTTGAAGTAGAATAGCTCCAATCCCTACGGTGGATGCATCAGATTCTATGATGAAATTCTTGGTAAAGTCAGGATACTCCAATTTCACACTGTTTACCAATAACCTCTTGGCATCTTGAAATGATTGTTCACACTCTTCATCCCATTTCCATTTGTTTCCTTTCTTTAATAATTCCTGCAATGGCGCAACTGTCTTGGTGAAGTTCGGACAATGCCCTGCAAAGAATTGGCATGTCCCGAGAAAACTGCGGACATTCTTCACTCTAGTAGGTCTAGGGAAATTTGCAATTGCCTGTATCTTCGTCTCATTGGGACGGTATCCTTCTCCATCCAAAATGTGACCCAAAAATTTTATTTCCTTCCGAAAGAACTGACATTTTCGAAGGTTTACTTTAAAGTTCGCTTTTATCAAATCTGCGAATAACATTTGAAGATGTAACAAATGTTCCTCCTTAGTCTCAGATGCAATTAAGATATCATCTATATAACGAATTGCTATCTCTTTTACTTCAGGACTCAAATTTTGTTCCAGTGCTCTGATCAAAACAGATCCAGATGTTTTGACTCCAAATGGTAGACGGCGGAATACATATGTCTGCTGGTCAAACATAAATCCTGTAAACTTCTTGGAATCTTCACTAAGCCTAATGTGATGGTAGGACGAAGTGAGATCAATATTAGAGAACCAGACCTTGCCTTGGAATTTCCTTAACAGTTCCCTAATGATTGGTGGTCTGTCATACTCTGGCAGTAATCTTGAATTCAAATTTCGCACGTCTAGACATAGTCTCAGACTTCCATCTTGCTTAGACACTACTGTTAATGGATTGACATAAGATGTAGTGTACTTTTCAATCACATTGTTGCTTTCCATCTCCTTGATAAGCACTTTTACTCTTTCTCGATGCTTTTCTGCTACTGGATACAATTTAGCATGAAAAGGTGCATCATCATTTACACGAATATGATATTCAAAATCTTTAATTTCACCAGGTTTAATATCAAAAATATCGTGATACTCTTCCAAAATTTTCCCTAGCTCTGGGGACTCCTCCTCAGTGTAGACTTCTCTTCCTTCAGCTTCATGAAAAATCAGAGACCATTGAGCATCTCCCTCGATGTCTTCCTCTTCTTTTCCCTCGAAGTTAATCTCTTCGGTATTCTTGAATCTGATCGTCTCTGTCTTCATGTCTATCACTGCTTGATATTTCTGAATGAAATCTGCTCCCAATATCATGTCAAAAGCCATGTCCTTCATTACAACAAACACATGTCGGAAATCATGTCCTCCAATCGTAATACATAAGTATAATTGTGTTTTACACAGAGATATTTTGTTGGGTATTATTCCTTGGATCTTAATTCCTGATACTGGAATCTCCTCTAAATTATCTTTGAGCTTCCACAGAACATAAAGCTTCTCACTCACAAGACAAAGCATAGCCCCAGTATCAATCAAAGTATCGACAGGCATACCGAATACTTCGCATGATATGATTGGCATTCTAATTCTTGTACCCATTTCTTTCCGTTCGTCATTCTGTTGAATTAAGTCATCATCCTCTGCTTGCCATTTAATAATTCTGGAAGTGAAAGTGTTCAAAATTCTATCTTCTACTGTGAATTCGAAGTTTTTTTTTCGTTACCATTCCCCCGGGATTGTTGTGTTCCCGATGGACCTGGTTCATTGGGCCTCTGCTCCAAAAATTGCAAGTTATCTTGGTGTCTTGCTTCCAAATTTTTCCTCGTCTCCTTGTTGAACTCTTCATTGGACTGACGAGTATCCACATTCCCTCTGTAATTTTAGTTGTTTCGACCATAGTATCTTCTTTCCTGGTACCTTCCTTGATTATCTCGTGGCCTTCTCCATCGAGTATTGTATCGATTTCCACCATCCGGTCTCGCATAAGGCTTGTAACTGTATCTGTTACTGTACTGATTCCATCCTCTCTTATTTGAATCTTCCCTCGGCGTTTTCTCTTCTCGCCCCTCTCGAATCTCTCGAGGTGTTTGAGAACAACTATCAGCCATAACAGCGTACACAGCGTTGTTATTCTTTACTCCCTTCTGATGGAAGAATTGAGCGTTCGTATGATCCAGCTTCTGTAATACTTCATCAAATTGTTCCATATTATAGATATCAGCAGCGATCAAAATCCTCTGGACGTCTGCTGGAAACTGACGTATCAATGCAGTAATCAATTCGTTATCTGTCATCGGCGGATCTAAATGTTGAAATTTAGAAAGCTGTCCAGAAAAGTACGTAGAGTATCGAGTAGGTTGTGACGTCGAGAATCTCTTCGAATATAACTCTGCTCTGACTTGCTGTTGGGTTTCCGGGGACCAAAACTTTTTCAATAACCCACGAGAAAACTCCTCAAAAGTGGTTAGAGTGGATCTAAAAGCTCTAAACCAAAGAAGTGCAGGACCTTCCAAAAACTTCCCTATCACTCGGATCTGTCTTTCTTTAGGGATCTTGGAATCTTTCAGGTAATCACCTGCTTCTCTCAAAAATTCCACGGGTGTCACAGAATCTCGCCCTGAAAATTTAGAAGGCTTATCTTCTACATTCTTAAATACAGTTATGGGGTTGGATTGAAATACTGTCCTGACCTCGTCCTGTCTTTGACTATCCGTTTCTCTAGCTGCTCCTAGATTTATCTGTATCTGTTCCTTTCCCCTTACACTTGGCATTTTCAACAGATGGTCAGACTGTTTCTCGTCCTCGATTTGAGTTTTCATAGCCTCAAGTTCCTTCTGGTTTTCTTCTGCCATTTTCTTAATTGCTTCAGTTTCTTTACAATTCTCCTTGACATCAGTGGATATCTGGTTCATAACAGCCTCATGACTTTTCAATGACCCTGTCATATCTGATATGTCCTTCTGAGTTGCTTGGATATCTTCGGAAATTACTTGAATATGGGATGACAAAGATTCCCTAATCTCCTTGATTCCCTCTTGGTTCTCCAGCTTGAGTGTGTCTTTAATTTCATTGACAACTGTGGTTTTAATTTCAGTTTGCAATTCATTAATCACACCTTCTCTTATTTCTCCCATTACAAGTTCATTGAATTGTTCTGTCAACCGTTGAACAACTAGAATTCCCATCTCATTACTCTCCTTCTTCACTCTGACTTCTAGGTTGATCATGTCTTCACCAACTTTCCTAAGACCATGTTCTATCCTATCAGCTAAGCTTTGAGATCGAAGATCGGCATCGCGAAATTTATCGTCCATTAAACTTGCGTTAGTAGCTAATGAAGTTTCGAGCTCATGTGTTTTTTCGCATAATTTATTCATTTTACTCTCAAGTGTCATTTTCAAAATTTCAGAGTTCTCTTTAAATTTACTTTCCATTGAATTAAATTTACTGTTTAAATTTTCTTTCAAGTTACCTTTTAACCTGCTTTCTAAAGAATCAGAATTTTCTTTAAGTTTATCATTCAAATTTTCTCTAAGTTTATTTTCTAAAGACTCAGAATTTTCTTTAAGTTTATTTTCTAAAGAATCAGAATTCTCTTTAAGTTTATCGTTTAAATTTTCTTTAAGTTTATTTTCTAAAGAATCAGAATTTTCTTTAAGTTTCCTTTCCAAAGCCTCAGTATTTTCTTTCATAATGGCTGCTACACGCAGTCCAGCTTCTTTGGAACTCTCTTCCAAACTTCTCATCATCCTCATAATTTCTTCCATAATTTTCAATTATTATTCAAAACTTAGGGGTATACAATATTGGCAAACACAAGCTTATAACTAGAACAAGACGTATGAATAGCTAATTGGAACACTCTAATAAAATGAGATTTGTCCTAATGTCGACGTGATGGAAAAACAAAATTCTCTACTTTTACGAATTACATTTACCACAATATCACAAGAAAAATATGCAAGTTCTCAAATATCCTCCACCTGGATTCTAATAATGTGTATGTCCAGTCATCGAACGTTTGCTACTGAATTTACTTGACGCCCTAATAGTTAAGCCATTATCAAAAATAATCAAACCCATTCTAATTATTAATCCAAGTTAAATTTTTAATTTTCCCCACTAATTGGGTTTCCTACTAATTTATTCATCCAAACCAGACATCTCTCAACTCCAAAAATATTTCTATAAAAATTATCTCAATTTAAATCGGCATGCGATTGACCATGTCTAAATCGAGACCCACGTTCGAAGCCATTTCTCTCTCTATCTTATTTTATGTGCCCGTTTAGACCAGAGTCCGCACGACCACATATGCATTTTACCAATAATCAGTCAGCACGATAGTCAAAATATCCCGGAGCGCCAGATGGGTTAAAGCTAATCGCAAAAACGACATCAAATAAAAAAAAAATGCTTTACTGATTTTTGGCTCAATGCAACAATAAGGATAGAAGGAGATTCAATTGGGTATAACACATCTGGTAAAATTATCTCAGTTTATTTTGAAGTTAAAATTGACTGCAAAGATGCTCAAAGCAGTATCATCCACGTGTGGCGATCCACACTCTTATTTACACAATATACAGAAATTTTCCAAACACATTTGACAATTATTTTTTCGAAACACAAGTCTGATTAATAGTCCTGTAGACTGTGTTCCAAAATTATTTATGATTAAATCCAGTTCAAAGTTAATTATCTCTACTGGAAATATCGTAGATCACTGTTTGAATATTTACATGATATTAACACTCGTAGAATAAATGTTCATAGAATTTTAAACTTGCACTTATTTTTCCAGTTTCAAAAATATATCGTCGAAAAATATTATTATCATTGAATCAACACACATTATTTACACATATTAATAACATCTGAAAAGTATTTGACCTTGAGCATAGCATCGAAGAACTGTGCGAAGCACAACACAAATTAATTGTTCTTCTGACATTAAACATTCGAGAAGTGACTCGATTATGAACTTCACGTTAACAAAATACATGATTTCTGAATCATCAACTTGATCAATAAATTGTTGAACCATTCAACTATTCAATTTTCCACTTGGAATCATTATTATAAAAAAATATTTATATTTATGGCCATTATTAGTAATTTTCACAACTTGCAATTCTTCGACAGAATGCGGAAATAAGAATTGTAGCTTCATAATAAATTCATTTAGTTCATGGCACTAGGATTGAAAATATCCTTCAAATTATTCGTAATTAATGAATTATTTTTAATTGGCAGTGGCCCATTCTATTATTTGTGTAAGAACACAATATTCCAACAACAACGGCAAAGGTCTTCCTCTGAAGAAGAATAAACTACTATCATGACAAATCCGGGTTCTAGCAAAATCAAAGTCTAAATGGAATCCGTAAACAAGGTTGAAATAAGAACTGATGGTTTCTAAGAAATAACCTTCGGGTTATTCATACGACGAAATGTGTGGTTCCAATACTCCTACTATAAACCTGAGCCATCGAACCTGCTATTTGATTGATGCTCGAAAAAACCTCTTCATTCCTGCGACATAAACATGCGCACCTGGGAATGGCATTTCAACTACTCCACACATATAAATTTTCTTCCCAAAATTTATACAATAAATCAAGCCTCTGCTTGTTATCAACACTGGAAGATTAATAAACTTACAAGTTTATTTTATTTTACCATTCAGTTCAACCCGTGAATTTACCATACTTATGAAAATCTTTATTTCACTTTCGAGTGTATTTACGTCATGATTTTATATAAATACAAAAATATCCTATTTGATACAAATATCAATTGCTTCCCGTTTCATGCCTCTCCGTGTTATCTGAAAAATATACTTTGTTCATTGCAAATATCAACTGTTCAACCAGAACTGAAATGTTGGTTGAATGCGGGCTTGCGCTAACCACTCTCCTTCGGAAAATCTCCTGTTCCAGACTAGAAATGATTCAACTACTTCATAGGCTCTCTCTCAATACATATGATTATTATAAAATATAATATCCAAAAATTATTTAGAAAAATTATGAAAATTATTATTATTAATATTATTATTAGTGGATGATTATTATTATTATTATTTGTATTAGTTTAAATATGTTTAATTATCATCTCATTATGTGAGAATCCACATGTTCGAACCTTCGAATATGGAAAAAAAATATCCATTCCTCAACAAAAATGATTTAACTTTTACAGTTACATCGGCTGATTACCGTGATTTCCCAAAAATATGAAATATTCAAATAAATGCTCGAAATGCTCGGTCATCGATCCTAAACTGTTCCGAGTGCTGAAAATACTCAGAATAACTCTAATATGTCTTGCGTAAATCATTGCAAGATTTAAATACGAAGAAAAAATAAATGTGTTGGTCATCTGCAGAAAAATAGTTTGTTCCAATTAGCTAGGCATAATATAATTCAAATGTGGCTTACATTTCTTGATGGTCTTGAAGCGTAGTAAACCTGGTCTGCACCAGATCTATCCATAAACATGCCCTATCGGACAAGCATGTATAATCCTTGTATCGGCCGCCATTATATACCCACAATCCGTCTAGTAAGACATAGTGGTAGTATCTCTTGACGTTTGAATTAACTGTTGTTCCATTTTAATATGGGCTTCTATCAAAGCCATAACAGTTTGTTTAAATGGGGTCAGATCTAAGTGATCTATTCTTAGATATGTCTGTTGTAACATAACTCACGGTAATCTTATCAATACAAGAAGACACTGACAGTCTAACCAATCAACGGCTGTTCTGAAGATGGTTCCCTGGGCATGGTTTAACACCATCTACCATGCGCTAAGCAACCTGTAGTTTCCCTTGCGTAGACTAATGAACACCACCATTATAGACTAGTCTTCAGTGTACTGATAGATCGAAGTGGTTAACTAGTTACAAATATGAAAACTGACTGAAATGGATTTAAACATCCAAGTATTTGGTTATTACTGGACTGTGACAAAGTACTAATTCTAGACAAAGTCTAGCATATGTCCATGTAGAAATATAAATATTTTCACCAATGTCTGTAGAAAAATCAATCACCTCAGTGATTCTCCTCGCCGGAAACTTACTAAGTTCCACCTCGTAGCGCAGCACTTTCGTGACTATCACGACTTTGAAAAGAACTTCTGCGTAGATCCGGCAACCATGTGCCTTGGCTCAGCGTAGCAGCAACTTGCTCGGCAAGTGCTTGTGTTGGAATGAGCTATCGATGCCTCGGCCGGCCGGCTTTTATTCAAAACTGCCAGGGTCACGCCGCATCAGCTGATATCTGGAAATCCTCATATCTCTGGTATCCCTGGTCCGATTTACTTGATACTAATTGCATTCTCTTTCATTTGGCAGTGCCAGTAATCTGATCCAAGTCTCAAGTCTCTACTCCATAGTTAACTATTTAATCAATAAATAGCCTCGACCTCTGCTATTACTCGCTACGTCACTTGACATGCAAGTATCGGTATATTCTTTCCAATTGCTTCGAGAAGCAATGTAGCGCGATATTCAAATATCTCAACTTTCAAAAGCGGCTGTAGCCTTTCCCTTGATATCTAGGTGTCTGAATCTTGGAATACCCATTCCTAGAGTTGGGCACAGTACGATGTATCTTTTTCTTCAATAAACAGAGGCTGGCATTAGCGGCAGTATTAAAGATTCCGGCACATTCTCATGTGACCATTTGCGCTTAAATATGCCTCTTTAGCTTATGCGTGGTGAGGATGAAAACTGGGCTTTAATAGTTGAAGATTGTCCACTATTTAGAAACATACACCACATTAGGGAGACTAGACTTGGCAAAACACAGTCATATTTGTAGTATGAACACACACAGGAATGCGAGAGAAGGGAAAGGCCCAGGGAGATAAGGGACCCTCACCTACAGGAAACTCTCCTGAGTTGGGAGCAGACAGTGACAACCTTCACCAAGCCCGCGCAAGACCTATCCAGATAAGTAGCCTGCGCAATACAATCTGAACTGACCATTTAACCACAATCACATCGTCACTCTAAACGAGAAAAGTTTGGAAGTCAGTCACCAATTCCATCTTAACAAAACATCTCGTAGACTATAACTAATAAATATTGGTGAGTTGCATTATCTTAACTAATACTGCAACTAAATAAGTGTATATATTATAAATACTTTCACCCACACTTTCCGACATAGATTTCAGAGCCTAACTGAAATGGATCTGATGATGATCGCTTGACGATCGCTACTGGTCATCAAAGAGTATTTATTGATCTCATGTACAGTTTTTCATGATTAGGGAATAAACCACAATTGGGTGCAATATTGTTAACCGACTGAAGAACATCAAACTACATTTTCTAAGGCAACACTGAAAAATGGCTACACACACCATAATATTTTGAGTTATGTTGGTACCATTTCCCACATTCAATTAATGTATAAACCAAGCAAGCTAAATCCTGATGCAATATCCTATATTTTACTTCGCACCAGAATATTTACGCTATGATGAAAAATAAACAGTATACAAATGTGTACAATAAATGCATTCTCACCGGTGTCATAATCATATGCTGACAGCCAATCAGCTGTTTCACCTTCAAGTCGTCTCGCCGTCGGTTAAGTCTCGAAAATTGGATCCAAATATCATGGAATATTCGTCAGTTTATCAGAATATCCGTAGTGTTCAACATCTCATGTAAATTTCATTAGTGTTCATTTCTGACATCCTTAATTAACATAACATTCGGCTATACAAAATGCTGTTATACTCGTCTGTGATATTTGTCAATGTTTGTCTACACGTGGCTTATTATTTTGTTTTCACTCATATCTTGTACAGGAATTTACACTCAGATTGATGGCTCCGTTGCCTTTCTCAATGTTAATATTTCAAAACAAAAGTATGAAAAGAACCTGCTTATATCTGCAACTTCAATTTAAATCCACAGTAGCCACTGCTTTCTGTATCCCCCTGATATTGGCCAGCCTCTCTGCTTGTGCTAATATACAGTTACAATAAGAAATGTCTTAATCACATGGCTGTCCTAGCGTATTGTACAACTACTATTATACAAAGTTTGGCCAGTTAACATTTCTAAAGGTATTAAGGAATACATCTGCATTTTATCAAGATTACAATAAAGGTAAGTAGTTAAAATCATCAGTATTTTCGTTCCCTTAAGTTAGTCATTTGACATTAGATTAACTTATCCCTCCTGGATCGATTTGGATTGCCATCGTGATTACGAAGGTACCTTCTCCCCTGGCGTGTAAGGTTTTAGTTGTCTATGACGTGATTTACAACCACTGATATCGCGTACATTTCTCCATGACCAACGGCTTCTACACTTCATGTAATGTGATAAATAATTGCTCTGCTTCAAATCTGACTCTGATTCTTTCACTATTGCACTTCTTAATACTTTTACAGAGCACAGCCTTCCGGCCAATTCCTGGCGAACTACTAGATGATTTTATTACTGCAACCTGGCTCCCAAGGCCTTCTATAGTGTAGTTACACTGCACACATTGTATTACAGTATATAAAATTATTTCTGCTCTTAGCTCTGATATAACACTTGGCAATTTGTGGTACGTTTTCACACAGCACGACGACTAACCTTACGGTGCACGGTTCGCAAATAGTTGTGTGAAATGTTCGATGCATCACTAGAGTATTCCGCTCTAACGAATTATACTATGTTTTGAAGAATTTTATTCAATTTTTACAATTTTCAATACCGTGTGGCTGGGTGACCTAACGCTGACATGCCATTCGACAAGTAATATTCTCTAATTAGTAAGTGGTTCCGGCTTCCTCCTCATGTCCTTCAGGATTATTTTAATTGTTTATTAGTCCCACGTTCCAATAGCATGCAGTAAACTTCCAACCCAATTTATTGTGTTGTCTATCTTTTCTGTTATTGTTTTAATTATTAATTTCCGTCTCTTAATTCTAGTGCCGTTCACAGCTCATTCGCTCTTTCCACAGCTTTCTCGTGCACCTTTCACCATGTAATATCTTCCTCAGTAGACTCAGCTCGCAATTTCGGAGTATACTTTGATGTCGTCACGTATATACTCTATATATGGTTATCAGCTGAAGAACTTTCTGAAGACTGGTATATTCAATCAGAAAATAGAATCAATATTCTGTACAAAATTTCTGATCGAGTGCTTGTACGTTGCATTGAGTTTGGAAGGAGTTCATAGGAATGGAACCCTGTGTAAAATTTAATTCCACCTGTGCAATGGAACGTGTTTGTGAATCAAGTAATTTCTCTGCAGAATGATTCTAATGTCACTGAGGATATGGAGACAGAAGAATTTTCCATACCGGTACCAGAGTTTGTTCCATGCATCAAAATAGAAACACCGTCTTTAGTGAGTGGTGGAGATTTGGAAGAGGTAAGTATTGTTTTTGGTTACTCTTTGTTGCATCTTATAAAGGAAATGACCTGATTTATGTATTAACAGATTGTGTATTTGACCGTGCTGACTACAAACTGAAGCTGTCAGCTATTAGGTTGTGTATGGTATGGAAAGTACAAGACGGTAAATGGAATTATATTGTCTGAATAGTGGTGGACCCGGACCTTTGACTCCCTCTTGGTATGCCGTTGCTCTATTCTCTGAGCTATTGGAAGAAAGATCTTAATTCTCGTACGTGAATGGACATAATATTGTGAAGGCAGCATATCTTAGCACATCCACGTGTTATTAGTTGGCTGTTGTGAACCTTGTATATTTTTGTAGATTGCAGTATTTTAACGATATTTGTATCCAAATGATTCGGGGCTGACAAAATTACTTCATTGTGAACAGAGGAAAAGTGCGAGATACCGTCGTGAGAGAATTGCTGTTGAGATGGTTTTCACTACCTCCAAAATTGTCTCAAGTTGCCTTCCTTGGCTTGTCATTGTGACTCCATCCTTCCTAATCTTGAATATTCTATGGTTATACATCAAAACGTAATGTTCTTCAGTCGGTCAGCACGATTGCACCCACTTGTAATGGGTGGCTTGCTTATCTGGAAATAAATTTATGAGATTGTTAAATACACTTGGATGACCAGTTTCTATCGTCAAGCGATCATCTTTAGATCCTTTGCACTTGGCTATTAAATCTATGCCTACAAGTATGGGATATGATATTTACAATATATAGGTCTAGGATCATTTAGTTGCAGTAGTAATTCAACATTTCATACATTTGAAAGTGTTTTTCACCATACATATCAATATGACTAAATATCAATTTCGATCATGGGACTAATTATAATTTGTAGAGCGTCATATGGGCTTATTCGCATGGTAACCCCCGGTCATGTGACTGGATTCACCAATGTCGTTAATTTTCTTCTACTTTTTTCGTAAAATATTTTTTTCCATCGTGCTTTGTGGGAGCAAATGAATTCGTAATACTTGGCTGAAGTGTTATAGTTATTTTTAAGTTCTACAATTCCCTTAGGATCATTACATTTCTAAATGGTATGTCTACGCTGATACATGACGCTCTTTGCTGATTTCTGTTCCCCAAGGCAGTGCAAAATGGAGCAGACAGGTGGCGTTCAAGGCCTTTCATGTTCGACCTCGATATATATTGGCTTAACTTTAATGCGTTAGTAAATTCTGGAAAATTCGTATTACAGTATTTCTCATTTCATATAGCTGATTAAGATGTGTGTGTATGTATTTCTACCCTTATTATTCCTGTCTGTGCCGGGTTTGGAAGGAGGTGGAGGAAGCTCCTATGACGGAACGTTCCTTCTACAACCGGATGCTTTTCCGCCAACTTTAGAGAGGAGTTTATGAGAACAACTTACATGTGTAGATGTGGCGCTTGATGATTTTGTTCTTTGACGTCAGCGATCCATCATGTGTGATATTACTCATGGGTTTCAAACTCTCTTGTCTTCAGGTTGCGGAAATAGTGTCACCACATGGCCTGGACTCGAAGTTTCGTGATATTTAAAATGAGCTCAGCTCCATTCTTGAAGGCATTTTTGAAAGCTTTAGAAATAGTAAATAGTTGGGGCACAGTTATTGAAAAGTTTGTCAACGTCGCTGCAATCACAATTGCTCCAGTTGCATTATCGAATCGCAGCCCAGTCAGTTGGTATTTAACGGTGCGCAAATGTGAGGGAGGCGTGTCAGTAAATTTACTGGCACGTTAAGATCCCCTTCGGGGCAAACCTGCGACACCCCAGCCTCTCTTAAGGCTGTAGTTGTTAAAAGGGGATATACAACCAATATTAGTATTAATAATTAGAGCTGCTCCAGGTATTCATTGGATAGTAAATTCTACCAGCGATTCCGTGGCATGCATGAGTAATTTATACGTTTATTCTTAAAAGCTGCGCTGATGCAACTATTGACGGCCAAGTCACTTGTTAGTGGCATTAGGCACTGTGACTGAAATGGGCCAAAAGTTTGGACTAGTAAGGGATAATCCTCTTGGAATGCTGCTGCTAAAATGCAAAAATAAATATTATTCCTTCAGTCCCTCCTATTACTTCCTGTAAAGCACTGTTCACCACATTTTCTATCACATTCTGATTTACATGGCCTGTGAGGAATGATGGCTTCGATAAGTTCCAGATGTAGATCAGACATGTTCAATGCAGTGTGGAATATTATGGAGATTAATGATATAATCTCAGTCAGTTTTACAGCTGATATATGCTTAGTTTAATTTTAACTGTTCTGTAAATTTATATCATAGCATAAGATGATGGCAAAGAAGTTAATGATTCATTCTTGTCACTAGGATATAAAAGTAGAAACCATTAATGAAGAGTGTGATACAAGTAGAAATCATCCAAATATGTAAGTGGACAACATAATAAGATAAAAGTATTGTTGTATATTTAAATGTGCAAACTTAAAATGTTGGATGTGAATAAGTTTTTTGGACAAAATTAGTTATTCCCTTATTATATTTGTTATTCAACGTTTTTGGATTTGTCTGTCTTAAGTGGGTATTGATATTTAATTATTATTGTGCAGCCCAAAATGTATCAATTGTCATTCAGAGCTTTGGAAGTATTTACGTATATATATATATATGGTATCCAGTATGAATAATGGTCAGGAGATGACTTTGACCTATTTGTGATGAAAACTGTTTCTGATGTGTGGAAAACCCTCTTACTTGTAGCAGTGATCAGAGACTGCATGTGATTTGACTATGGAAAGGAAGATCCACTACATAAAAACCCCCTTATTGTGTTCCTGTCTCCAGTGTATTTGTTCTCAGTCCCCAAGCTCTCTTTTGTATTCGAGAATATAAACAGCTTCCCCGTCATCCGATGTGCTACATGTAGTAACCACTAATCTTCGATTCGGGTAGAATTTAAATAATTTCCGAGGTTTAATTATATCTTGCTTAGTACTTTACAAGCTTTAAAAATGGATATTTTCCAAAATGCCCAATCCATTTATTACTTCATTTTAGGAACTATGATTTCCTAGCTTTTCATTCCTCAATTTTCTTTATTTGTGGTATAATTGCACTATAATGCGCATCAAGTGACTTCTACTAAGACAAGGTTTCCTCTATCCTGTGAATTGACTGTGAATTAACTGTTCTCTGGTTTTCTGGATGAGTTTCTGTGTTCTCATTAATATTTTTAAAGTAGAATGCAATTCAATCACGGGACGATGCTAGCGTGGAAGAAGAATACATCTGAACAATGTTGGAAACAAAAGTCAAAAGTTCCATCTAAATGAAACCCCCCAAGTTGATAAGGCTTCTAGTTCTGGAAGCAAAGCTATGCATATGGCACAAAGTAATGATCGCACCACACGACTCCTTCCTTTCATGCTGCATGTGCGGGATGTCCCGATAAGCAGGGTTCCCATCTTCATTTCGTTTTAATGAACAAATTGACAAAGAGGGAATAACCCTAAAATAAATAATCTATTTTTTTGATAATGAACCTAATAAATGGGATGTGATAACATATATTCTGTAGATGTACAGCGAAAGTAAGCTAAGACGTAAAAAATATATACAATAGAAAAAATCACCTATAAACACACAATGAGTACGGTAGGTACAATACAAAACCATTCGGCAAGCGACCGTGGTCTCAAACTTGGAATGAGGTGGTTGTGGGGCCACGATCCCGGGCCCAAGGAGGTGACGTGTCCGGCAAGTGTGGTGGAGGACCATAACATGGTATGTGCCAGCGTGATGCAACTGCGAGCTGGCGGCACGCAGGTTTGCCTAGTGAGGATTCCGGGAGACCACTGCCCCCGGTTCCGAGCCGAGAGTTTGCTTGTCCCTCGCAGCTTCCGCGCAAAACTAGCAGAGCTGGTAGAACGCAACTACAGGTGCCATCAAAGCTAGTGGAATGCAGCTGCAGGTTTTCCGGGGTGTTGCACAATTGCCCTCAAACCTGGGTTCCAATAGCTCAGTGACACATATTTCCTGCCTCAAAACAACTCGTGTCTAGAAAAAGAAGCACTCCTAATAATCTAAAGTTGATTTCACAAAAATTGTCTGTCGTCACAGCACAAAAACTGTGCACTGGATCTCTCAGCTATCTATAAAATCTCCATAATTCACGGCTTACTGCTGTGTCGCATAATAATTTACTACCAGAGTCACGGAATCTCGCTATGGCAGCCTCTCATGGCCTCGTGCCTTGACCACGCTGAAATTAGGCACTAGACTTCTGCACTTACCTGAATATTCCCGCAAAAAACTATCACACTGACCGCCTGTCACTAGTCATGCATCTCAATCTGTGAATTTATTTATTATTATTACAGTGTGTTTTTCTCAATTTTATACACGTATACACCTTTAAGAAAAATGAATGCCTTCAAAAAGACACAAAGCAAGAGTGGCTAAGAAAATATGCCGCCTGTCAAACATGTCAACAAATAAAACAACATGAAATCAACACTAATATCATTCCCAGACTTCATCTCATGTGTCCACATAAACAAAGCCAATTCCCGTTTATCGTGTTCCCGTAGTATGGCTTGTTTTGGTTTAGAGGTAGAGTACTAATCCTAGGATTGTTTCCTTCCCAACCAAGCGTCCAGTCACGATCCCGTGCTGAATCGGTTGGCAGGGTGCAGAATCACATTAACACTACTTACGATCAAAACAATAATCGAACAACTCACTGACGTGTTCTTCCCTTACATTATAGAACACACTAACGAATTAAATACTTCCGCAATAGTATAACAAAGTACTCGCGTTCTTACGAATATGACTGACCCGAAACATGGGCTACAAACCAAGTGTGTACGGTCATCCTCCCTACACTGGCCCAACATCCCGGTCAGTCGCATACCGCCGTTACTGTAATCAAACCAGAATCAGTATACAAACAAACACAAGCCAAGTTAAATCACCAAAAATATCAAGCAAGTTATGCTTTCCTGAAAGCTTGAACACGCCTGAAATGAAGACAGTGGCTTCAGGTAACGTCATCACTGCGTAAGCAAAAATACACCCTCTTAGAACAATGAAATAAACAAGCTTTTAACAATTCAGGCCTCGAAATATTCATAAACAAATTGAACTCTCCTTTAACTTAAGTCACCCAAGTGACACAACATGGCCATGACTCATGATCCCACGTATTTCAAAGTGAATCACCTAACTCACACAACAGCTGTATTGGACAAACATTACGCGCCCATAAACAAAGTATATCGATTAAAGCCATCATAGCTTCATCAAGATCGAACCAATAAATTCCACAGGGGCTTTACAAATACCACCTGCGACGGACACGTTACATCCAAAGTCGGGTCGGATCTCCAACGGACGGTCCCTTTATCAAACCCCGTAGGTATATAACTTCCAAGTAACATAAACGCATCTCGATGACTCGTGGGATACACCTCCACGTATAATAAGGCACACTCAAATAACACGACTTGTAGCTTACCTCATTCATCACTCTCCTTCGTCACGCGAAATCATAGTCAGCCTATATCACAAATCTACCTCATCAAGAAACCTTCACAATTTGTCTTTAACTCAAACAAACGAGTGGCAGTAGCTGATGGCCTTCCATCCCCATAGATGCTTCATAGAGCACAATAAAACATTTTTTTTATCGTATGGCTTTTAGTGCCGGGAGTGTCCGAGGACACGTTCGGCTCGCCAGTTTTGTAGCTGCTTCGAGACGGACACCCAATGGGTGAGCTACAAGTACCGTTGGGGAGGAAAGTTGGAAGGGAAGGGCGAGGAGTTGGAAGGTAGCGGCTGTGGCCTATAGTGAGGGACCAACCCCGGCATTTGCCTGGAAGGAAGATGGGAAACCACAGAAAACCATCTTCAAGGTTGCCGGCGGGGGGATTCAAACCTCCTCGCCTCACGGATGTGAGCGACTGCCATTAGTCATGCCGTAACCACCACGGCTAACTCACCCGGTACAATAAACCATGCCTGACTTATTAAAACTTTACAAATTCCAGCTTTACCTCCCCACACTGTCATGGCGTTAGATTATGACCTACGTGCGCCGAAGCCCCTCCACATACAGCAATCTACACTTCCCCGTGAACTTGAACAAAATTACGTGATGACCGCACGCCTCGTCAACACATCATATGACACGCCAGCATATTACGTTAATCAGTACTAATCTTAATTATAATCAACACACAAAATCAAGATATTTACAAACATATCTCACTCGCTGCCTTCACCGACCCCCAAAATGAAATAAATTTCAAATTTGTACTCAACCTTTCAGCATTTCACGCCATCGTTACCCAGCACGCCTCTACGTGCACTTGGCCCATGGCCCCCATCACGGACCAACCGAATGACTGCATCATGTACTCTTGAATGATGACACCACCACGATTTCAGCTTCTCTATTTCCTCGCTGGACGGGTGATTTGTGAAATATTGTTATTAAAATGTATGCCAAACTGGACCACTGCATACAATGTATAATACGACCTCATATAATTTTACGGCACACGAACCGCTTTTAAAATCTCACAAGCTTAGCTACAACCTGGCTACTCAATTCACCCGGTCTAGTCAAACTGCAGCTCAACACAACTGATTAACTCTAGTCTTAGCCCTCTGGCTATCTAATACTTGCACTAAAAGTTTGGCACGGGTACAATTTTCTAAAGTATCTGGCACGGACCGGCACGGGCTCCAGCTTCCATGGCCTGTCAAAAACTGTGTGCAATAATCAACATGGCAGCGCTATTTAACGATTTCTCGCAAATCTGCAAGAGTGGGGAGGAGAAATGTCCAATTTCTTTGGAAATTATCTTAGGCACCTGGAAAACGTCTTAAACTGACACAGACAGGTTACGAATATATAACTTTTTCGAAATCCGATCATGCCTTTAATTACGAGAGAATTAGCGTGTCTTTCGCGGGCTTCTTGGCAGTCAGTCATTTCTCCGGGCCTTCTGGCGTCTTCTTCCCCCATTGGTTGACGTGGGCATCGGTATCTGTAGCGACTGGCGAACCCCGAACTCCATGATTTCAAAATATACCTAGGCCTTCCGGCTCCATTAAATTCCTTAGATTTTGGCGATCAAAACGATGTATTTCTTCTTAATTAATCCACCTGACTTCATAAAGTAGGCGTGGGTTAGTCCTCCGTCTCGGCATTTTCATATTCATATTTTCATATTCCTTCTTCGTAGATCATTTTTCACAAAGCACTTCGGTACATTGCCCCCTGATTCCCACGTACGATCGTTCTCTTGGTCGACGACCTGTTCTAGGCCGCTCCTTCCCCGTGTCCCTTCCATAAAGCAAATTACACCCTGTCTTCCTTTATCTGCAAGCAGGTTTGTTCCTTAAGTGACCGCCAGCATGGCGACTTGTATTTCTCCTGTATGAGCCACCTTCACACAGTGATACTTGAGCGAGAATCAATTCTCAATATTTCATCGAAATCTGAAATGCTGAGAATCTCATTGAGGTTACAATATATATTTATATTGAGCCCGTATAGTCCGAAGTACCATGTGACTGGGAGCCAGTTCGGCCACCATGAGTCTCCTTTCCAAACGAATCATATAGGGAGAGACTCAGATGTGCGCCTAGGCTAGCTCTACACATGAAAACTAATCTCTGGCCGTTTCCGGGGTTTTTACCCCCTCAAGGAAAAGCCAAACTACAAAAATAATCCTGTCTTAGATTATATTTCCTATAAATTTACTTTAAAATTCGGATCCCTATCCTACTTGATAGAAGATCGCCTGGCTAATCCATCATTAAACTTGCTATCAAATAATACCTTAACAATTTCCCTAAAATAACGAATTCCTAACTACAAAACAATCAGCAATCAAACTATGTACGCAACACGTAAAGCACTTAAAGTCACCCGTACTCAAACACAAATGTCCCCTTAAGAATAACATTACTCACACTTGAACCGGTTTCTCATGTGCACGAAAATTCAGTACATTGCTACGTAAAATAAAACTATACACAAATATCCTGTCTAAATAATGCCATTGTGTAACTTAACGTAATGTGGTTGCTTCCGACATACTAAATCTGATATGCCCACAGGTACAAATGTTTCAATAAATAACCGCCGGTGGCATGGACTCACATGTTATATCCTGGCAGTCTGTGGTTCAAAATGAAGTCCCCATCCTTCCTTCCATTATGTTAGCTGCGGTTATAGTCTCCGTCTTGGGTTCCCATCCATCTCTCCTCCTTCAGTGAATGGTTTAGTGCATATTTCTACTCTTAGGTAGAATACAGATCAGCTTGTAGTACGCCATGTGACTGGTAAGAGGTACAGGGTGAAATAACGGAGCACAGAATTTAAATAAAATATTGTTCGTCTAGAACTAAATCTCACCGATTCTAAAATTGGCAGATCTTTTAATTGACCACGCACATCTGCCTTCCACAGATTCCAATGCAGTGCATTTTAGCACTTGGATGCAAACATTACTGGCAAATCCACGGTGAAAAGTCTCACCACCTCCCGTGAGTTTTGCAAAAATAAATCGGTATATCATCTTGAAAATGTACTGTTCGTGGATTAAATTGTCCACACAAAATTATGTTCATTCAAACATTCAGACCAATTGATATTGTCCTACTACTACACACGTTATTTCACACGTAAATTTCTGCTTACCAAAGATTCCAATTCTTCACTGTCCAATGAAATAACTAGTTCACCGTGCTCTGCACGTAATTAACAGTTGAATTTCTCTTTACTTACAACTAAAACGTAATTCTCTTACAATGATTAACACGATTCTGAATATCTCGTGTCCGTTTACAACAAGACGCGGATACCCTCGACCCTTTAACTTCCGAACGATGAGATGTACTGACGTCTGTTATAATGGTTTTCTACTGTCCACTTTTTTACACCTGAACTAGTCAAATCAGCACTAGGTCTTCACAGTTCTCTTTCATATAGTGTGATAAACATTTCCAAACACATCAGCTTATTATTCACGGGATTAACAAGTAGAATTACAGCACAATTTTCATAATTGGAAAATAATTCCTTCCGGTGCTGTCAGGTTGTAATATTACGTGTCACGGTGAGTAAGGTGCGTTCTTAAGTTCATGTGGTTAATTCCCTCTGCTGTAAGAAAATTTTCCTGTGTATTTTCAAATTTTACATTCTCCAAAATGAGACACCGGGCTCAATATATATCTCCTTCTTTTCCTTCGTCTTTTCCCAGACAAGTAGGGTTGACGTTGCTGGCAACTCTTCTCCAATTTCCTCGGTCCCTAACGTCCTCTTCCCTTAGATGTTTCTCCCTCAAGTCATCTCGTATACAGTCCCTCCATCTTCTTCTTGATCTTCCCCTTCCTCTGTCACCTTGCACTGCCATTACTGCCATTCTTTGCCAACATAAGCGTCGTTCCTTCTCATGACTTATCCATACCACTGTAGTTTTCTCTCTTGAACCTTCTTTGATATCTCCGTCACTTTAGAACTGCCTCTTAGTCTCTCATTTATAATCCTATCAGATCTGGTGACGCCACAAATTCTTCTTAACATTTTCATTTCAGCCACATCCATTGGCTTACAATGTGCCTTAGTTGTTGCCCATGTCTCTGCCCCATAAATCATTGCATATCTCACTACTGACTTATACACCATTCCTATAATCCTCAGGTTTATCACACAATACACCTGATATTCGTTTCCAGTTCATCCATCCTACCTGCACTCTGCGGGCTATTGCCATGTCTGAATTGCCATCACTGGACACTGTTGAACCTAGGTAGTTTAAACTATCTATTTTCTTCAAGTCTTGCCCAACCAATCGGATTGTTTCTTCTCCTTGTCCTCCTAGGCACATGTGCTCCGTTTTCTTCCTCTTGATTTTCATCCCTTTGTCTTCCAAAACTTTTCTCCAGATCTCCAGTCTCATTTCCAGCTCATCCTTTTTCGTGCTACATAATACTATATTGTGTGCGAACATCAGACACCAAGGAGCTTGCCTTCTAACCTTTTCTGATAATACATCGAAGACCAAATTGAAGGTATAAGGGCTCAGCGCAGACCCCTGATGCAACCCAACTTGCATTGGTATCCAGTCTGTGAGTCCTACACTGCTTCTCACCCGCATTCTAGCACCATTACACATATCCTGAATAAGCCGTACATATTTCTATAGCACTTCTCTCTCTCCCATACACATTAGGGGCCGATAACCTAGATGTTAGGCCCCTTAAAACAACAATTATCATCATCATCATCATCTCCCATACACCTCCAGATTTCTTGCCGCGGCACTCTGTCATAAGCCTTTTCTAAGTCGAAAAAGCCATATGCAATTCCTTCCTCCCTATATTTCTCCAAATGTTGCCGGAGTGCATTAATAGCATCCATCGTTCCTCTACCCGGCATGAATCCGAACTGTTCATTCTCTATTACTATTTCTTCTCGGAGTTGTCTATCTACTATCTTCTTCCAGATTTTCATGGTATGCGCCATTCGTTTTATTCCTTTATAGTTACCACAATCCTGGATGTCACCCTTCTCCTTCTATAAGGGGATTACTGTCGTATCTCTCCATTCATCCGGAATCCTTTCTTCATGATATACCTGTTGCATCAAGTCCCAGAGCATATCCAATTCCTCACCGAGACACCTCTATGCTTCAAAAAGGATTTCATCAGGACCTGCCGCTTTTCCACTTTTCGTTTTCTGCACAGCTGTTACCAGTTCGTCTCTCGTTATATCCGATACCATGTTCAGGGATGGTACACCCTCCTTAGTAATTGATCTTGGATTTTCCTCCTTCAGCAGATGTTCAAAATATTGCCCCTGTCGGTTCTTAATACTGCTTTCCTCTTGGAGCAACATTCCCTCCTCATTATTTATTTGTTTGACGTGGGTAAAATCGTTTTTTGCCTTGTCTTCTGCTCTAGCTCTTCTAAAAATCTCGGCACTCATTTTAGTTGACTCTAGGTCCTCATACACTTTATTCCATGCAGCTGCCTTTGCCTTTGCCACGGCCTTTTTATCAGTTTTATATGCCTGTCTGTAACTCTCTCGACCGTTTTCTGAGCCAGATGAGTCGCATCGTTTTTAGACACACATTTTTGCTTTGATTGCGTCTCATTGCTCCACCACCATGCTTCTCTGTCTACCGGGGGAATTTCTCCCGATGTTTTGCCAAGCACATCTTCTCCTACTTTCCGGATGGCACTAACATTGGATTCCCACCACTTCTGTAAACTTGCACTGGTAATAATTCTTGTAGAACCTTCACTTTGAACTCACGTTTTAACTCTGGCCAATTGATTCTTGGCAATCTTCGTTTTATTATCCTATTATTGATGCCACTTTACCCCCAGTCAAGCACAAACACTCTTCTTTATATTGTTACATGTTCCCCTAATATAACTTTGCAGTTCTTTATTTCCATCAAGTGGTGCTGTCTGCACATCAGGAAATCTATCTGAATTTCTCTACCACAGCTTTTGTAAGTTACCATGTGCTGCTCATATTTCTGGGAAAAGGTGTTGCATTATACCAAGTCAAATGCCAGGCAAAATTCACCACCCTCTTCGCTACTTCATTTCCTGCACCATAACCCCAATCTTTATGGACTCTCTTCAATTGGCCTTCATCGGCTTTACCGATATCCCCATTCAGATCACTTCCTAGGAACACTCTTTCTCCATCTGGTGAACTGACGAATTCCTGTTCAAGGTCGTCCCAAAAAGCATGCTTCTCTTCATCTATAAGTCATATTCGCGGAGCATAGGCACTTTTGATGTTGACGCATCCTTCAAAACAACGTTTTACATTTATCATCCGGTCACTTCTCCTACTAACACTTACAAGACCTGACTTCAATTTAATTATGTAAACTTTCGAAATATTATGGCTGTATGCACTCAAAGTGATATGAATGAAAGATGCTCCAATGGTAATTTCACTAATTAGATCTCGGGATATTAATGATAGTATACGCCATTTTATACTGATAGTACTAAATATTTCAGGCTGAAATGTCCAGATACGTCGGTTCCTGCTTTAGGGGAGTTTTACGCATTGAGTAATAGAGGAACATTAACTATGGAACAAAATTATAAATTCAACCTCCTAAGCCTTAGCAGTGACATGACATTTTCGTGTAGCGTGTGCGAAGCTAAATTTAGTTGAAAAAAAAAACTTGAAAGCACATATGCTAATCCATAGCGGAAAGAAGCCATATGCATGTGCCACATGCAATGCGATATTTAGCCGAAGATGGCATTTGAAAGAACACTCACGAACCTATACCGGTGATAAGCCAAATTCATGCAGCGTATGCAAAGCGAAATTTAGCCATACAGGACATCTGAAGGAACACACACGGACCCATACCGGTGATAAGCCATATTCATGCAGCGTATGCAATGCAAAATTTTCCTTCAGAAATAACTGGAAATCGCACATGTTATTCCATAGCGGTGAAATGCCCTACACATGTAGCGTATGCCAAGCCAAATTTACCTCGCGTGTTGGGTTGAATGCACACATGCTTATACATAGCGGTGAAGAGCCTTATTCATGTGGCGTATGTGATGCCAAGTTTACCTGGAGAAAAAACTTTAAGGCCCATATGCTAATCCATAGTGGAGAGAAGAAATATTCATGCAGCGCCTGTGAAGCCAAATTTAAACACAAACGGAATTTGACGGTACACTTGCAAGTCCATAGCGGCATGAAGCCATATACATGTGACGTATGCCAAGCCAAATTTACTCAGAGAGGGTCCTTAAACAGACACACGCTAATTCATAGTAGCAAGAAGCCAAATATAGCCAGTGAGGGCACAGGAAAGGACACATGCTAATTCAGAGGTGCGAGAAGATATATTCATGTAGAGTATGCAAATCAAAAGTTTTACGGTACTTTGAGAAGGCTGTTCAAATCTCCATATGCATGAGAAACTTTATACTGAAGCAAGAATTGAAGTCACCCATCGTAATCAATAGAGGCGAGAAACAATTTTTATGAAGTATGTTCGGAGGCAAATTTAATTGAGAACATTTCATCTATTTTTAACTAATGGTGGCAAGATGCAATAATCATGTATTTTATGTGGAAACATGTGAATACACACGCCACAATCCATATCGGCTAACAGCCTTTTTCATATAGAAATTGCAATGCTAGTTCTGCTCAAGGGGACGTTAGATTAATCGTATTTTAATTTCTTTTCGCAGTTCACACATTTTATTTGTTGTTTTCAACAATATTTTTACTGGTTTGATGTGTGTTATAAATCCTTCTCTCTTTATTATCAGTCGCAAGAAACATCTCCTCTTGCCCACGCGTCTTAATACCTTTCCAGTTGTTGCTCTAACCATGTGATCTTCATCATTCTTCTGTAGCTTCCTAAGTAATACAAGTCTTTTACTATTAGTTTCTCACGAGCCAATTTGACGTCAATAGCGGTTTCTGTTTTTAATTTGACCTCATTCCACTATTTTCCTTAACACTTATTGATTTTCCCTTATGACGTAGTCCATTCCATTGAGAAACTCAATCAAATCCTTTGGTGAATTGACTGGCTGTGCGGCTCAGCGGTAACGTTCTCGCTTGCCAAGCCCAAGGTTGCAGGTTCGTATCCTGGTGCAGTCAGCCGGCATTTGAGGGTGCGCGAATGCGAGGGAGCCGTGTCAGTACATTTACTGGAACGTTAAAGATCCCCTTCGGGGCATAATTCCGTAACCCTGTCGTCTCCGAAAGCTAGAGTAGTTAAATGGGACGTAAAACTAATAACATTATTATTATCATCGTTGGTGAATGGGCTATGATGAGAATCTCAGAGTTGAGTGTATTTCCCCTTGATTTTTTACTCCTACTATAACATTTTCTCCAAACTTCTACATATATATTTTAATTGAATATTATGGGTGATAAGTTGCATTCTTTCTGAACACTATCTCCCCTCTTATGTCTTTCGGCTCGTATAACTGCTTCTGGATTTGGTATGGATTGCAGATCACCTTTCTTCCACTGTACTTCATTCCAATCTTTTCAATATGGCAATAAAGTTACACCTATCAAAGTTATCAAAATCTCTGGTTTTGTTGTCCAGGCCAAAGCTTTTATGATTTGGATAAGTTTTTTTTCTATATTCATTTTAAATATAATATTGACTTCTTAAATGATTTAAAAAAAATTGTGCTGTACAGTCGTTATTGGTAATAATAAACTATGTCCATTATAAACTGTTTTATTTAATCCCGTGTGAATTTTCAATACGGACACTGCCTAGGAATGATTACAACTGATAGGGTTGGCCCGTACATGATTGAATTTCAGGCTGAGTAGTCCACTGAATCACTGATTTCGAGTGTAAACGTACCTCCCGCTGGTTTATTTATGTGCGATCAATCGTAATATACATATATCATTACGAAATATTCTTTGTTTTATTTCTTAGTCGTGACTTGTAGCTAGTCTAATTAAAAACTTGGTTCATGAATAATTTGAGATTTATTAGAACTTAGTGTGACTTGCTTTCATCCCGAAGTAAGTCCACTCGTGCCTCGGGGTCTTTATTTGACTAATCTTCTGTGGGTTCAGGCATTTAAGTTTTGTTTACTCACCAGGCTCAGCAACGAAACTACCATAATGCTTCCATTGCAACTTTTACAACTCATGTGTTCAAGAAGATATCAGCTGTGATATGACTTTCTTCATCGGGGCGAAGCACTTATAAATGGATTGGAATGTCCGGATCAATTTTTCGATTTTTCATAAATTTTATAATGCGTTATCACGCTTTTTCGTAGAAATTCATTATCCGTATTTTTCTCGAAACAGTAATCCATTGTATGATTGCCTAAGTAATGCTAATTTTGTGTAAAAGGGAGCTTGTCTCTCATCGTACATTGGCACTGCACTTGGCATCATTTGAGCCTTCACAGTATGTACAAGCGAAGTGCTTTGGTGAGGTGACCATACCAACTGACGATCCTGATGGTACTCGGGGGCTAAACACTGGCAAATGAGTTGAGCAAACCAGATCAATTTTTCGAATATCTTTGATATTTAATCAAGTGTTCATCTGCTAAATAACATTCAGCGTCTTCACCAGGACAACCACCTAGTAGTGCATGTACATCCAAGAATATTAGTTACAAAGATGAGGTTGAGGTAAATTGTTGCCGCAAGAAGGAACTTATTGGGTAGAAGCGAAGCAAATTTCACTAGTAACGGTGGTTTAAGAAGCTCGTTATGTATATGTACTTGTATATATGGTATATGATCGCATACGGAACTTGGCTGAAACGATTCTTGCGCTGTCGCTCATTGATTGAATCTACTCGTGCGCTGCCTATTGTAAAATGTATTTACTTAATCAGAAATCTTTGTGGGAGTGGAAACAACATTTCTCCAAATTTCATTGCAATCGCATGAATGGCATATGAATGCATACGGAATTTTTTTTAAACTATACACGCGCCGTTAATCATTTGTTGAATCTACTCGTGCGCTACCTATAATAAAAAGGATTTCCTAAGTCAGAAACCTTTCCTGGAGTGTGCACAACAATTCAACTAAAGTTTCATAGCAATCGGATGAATGGTATAAGAACGCATACGGGACATTGTTTAAACGATTCGCATGTCGTCACACATTTGTTGAATCTACTTGTGCGATACCTATTGTAAAGAGGATGTACTAAGCCAGAAACCTTCCCTGCAGGGTACACAAAATCTCACCCAAGTTTCATCGCTAACGGACGAATGGTATATGAACGCATACGGGACTTTGTTGAAACGCTTCGCGCGTCTTCGCTCATTTGTTTAATGTACATGTGCGATACCTATTGTAAAATGGATTTACTAAGCCTGAAACTTTCCCTGGAGTGTACACAACAACTCACACAAGTTTACTTGCTATCGGACCAAAGGTATATAAACGCATACGGGACTATGTTGAAACACTTCGCGCGTCGTCGCTCATTTGCTTAATCTTCTTGTGCGATACCTATTGTAAAGTGGATTTACTAACCCAGAAACCTTCCCTGAAGTGTACACAACATCTCACTCAAGTTTCATCGCAATGAGACGAATAGTATATGTACGCATACGCTTCGCGCGTCGTCGTTCATTTGTTGAATGTACTCGTTCCCTACCTATTATAACATGGATTTACTAAGCCAGAAAACTTGCCGGTAGTGTACACAACCTCTCATTCAAGTTTCATCGCTATCTGACGAATGGTATGTGAACGCATACAGGACTTTGTTGAAACGCTTCGCCGGTCGTTGCTCATTTGTTGAATCTACTCGTGCGCTACCTATTGTTAAATGGATTCCCTAAGCCAGAAAACTTCCCTGAAATGTACACAACATCTCTCCCAAGTTTAGTCGCTATCGGACGATTGGTATGTGAAAGCCTACAGGACTTTGTTGAAACGCTTCGTCCGTCGTCGCTCATTTGTTGAATCTACTTGTGCGCTACCTATTGTTAAGTGAATTTACTAAGCCAGAAACCTTACCTGAAGTGTACAGAACATCTCACCCAAGTTTCATCGCAATGGGATGAATGGTATATGAACGAATGCGGGACTTTCTTGAAACAAACAAACGCCATTTTGTTGAAGCTACTCGCGTCATCTATTATAAATTGGATTTACTACTCATATAACTTGTCCGGGACTGTGCACAACAACTCACCACCATTTGATCGCAATCGAGTGAATTGTATATGAATGCATCGCCATTATGCATTTGTTTAAACTACTCGCGCGCTATCTATTTTGAAATGGATTAACTATGCCTATAAACCTCCCGGAAGTATGTACAACAAATCACCAAAATTTGATTGCTATCGGATGAATGGTTTATGAACGCAAATAATACGAACAGACAGACATTCCTTTTTATATATACACCCAGGTATATATATATAAGATATCACTTTCTTGTGGACACGAAAACTACCGCAATGATGCACCAATCACTTTGAATTTTTTACATAATATGTATCCCTACAAAATCTCGTTCGCTTTCGTTATTGGGCACATCGGTCGAAGGGGATGAAAATAGGGGACTTTTTTCGAAAAAGGGAAATATCGCTATAACTCTCTTAATATTAGAAATATCGAATCCATTCAAAGTTCATGCCATGCGCCAAATAAGGCCCAAAAATGTATGTTTGAAAAGTTTTTTGATAGCACCAACCATTGACAAAGGGGGTGGGAAAAAGTGGGTTTTTCGGGAAACATTAATCATATCTCTCTTAATAGGCTCAATATCAAAATCGTAAAAAATGGAGAGTATTCCCCTAATAATTACCTAAAACTTTTGTTTGAAAGAAGTTTTGATATGACCCACCATTACGCCAAGGGATGAGCAAAATGATTTCGAAATTAAAAGAAAATGCCAAGAGCCATCAGAGGTTGCCATGACAACACTACTAAATTGATGAGGGTTGAGCAGTCAGACAACGCCATTGCACGAGATCACATTCAGATTTCCATCTGACTCTGTGGGAAGCCGCTTTGCAGACGAAACTGGTAGCATGCTGAAATTCTATGCCCAAGGTCGCAGGTTGAAAGCCGGCCGAAGTCGTCGGATTTTCTAAGAGCGCTAAAAATCCCTCAGTATGCTTTCCTTTGGAGGGTAAGTTCCAAAATTCGTTGCGAGTGGCTGGTTGCGGTGGCATCTAGTAGCCAATTTCACAGCTAGGTGTCGTTGACGGTAGTATTTGGTGGCAATATTAGGAACTACTACTTGAAATTGACCGTCTGCAGTCGGTACCTGAATTACAGACTAATACAGCCATCGCAATTAACACCGTTTATCAGGCAGTTTCTACACACACCCAAAGTACACGGGGCTACATGACCGCGTTGTCGCAGCCCCTTAACTAAGGAACCAATCAACATCTCTGCGGGAGATACAATTTTGCGCGAAGAAGTAACAGACTGTTATAATTACACATCAGAGTCGAAACCTTGCATAAGGACAGTGTGACCACAAGTATAAAAATGGACCCCAAATGACGAGAAGGTTACCGTCCCCATAAGACAATAAAGTGTTTAAAATATGCATAAAATGACAAAAAACAAAGTTCATTAAGCTCCAATTATAAAATACTTTCTCGCAATAAATGAGGTCTGGTCATTCTATGAAAACCTGCATATTCTACCTATTTTCGCCTATCCCCAAGTTTGCCCGGTGAAATCTACCACTGCCTTCCAGAGTGCCGAGATTTTTTTTTTTATCATTACGTGTCACGGAAGCAATTTTGCGAAGGAAACCAACCGTAGACCTATTGAAAGGCCAGTCTTGGCATTTGCCTGGTAGTGAAAATAGAAAATCATGAAATCCATTTTCAGACCGACCAAAGTGGGATTCGAACACACGCTTTCCCTATGCCATTGAGTCACGAGGTAGCGTGCCGGAGCTCAAGGGCATCATGGTCGGTATGGAAGCACATATACATTTCTACTTGCCATGCCGTTATGGATAGCTCGGAGCACTTCTACACCTACGCGCTTTTTCTGTCTATCTCTTCCTTCTTGTGTTTCCGGCGTACGCTAAATGTGATTGAGTAATTGAAACTACAGTACCGTTATTACAAGCGACTGTATAACGTGTGAATCTTTATTTTCAACAGTGAATTTATCCGTCGTATATTCACTGAGCCAAATATTTGTTCATGCCATATGCGGATATCCCCAATCGAATCGTGAGGCGCTGAGTTTTCTTTAATAACGAACTCTCGTAGCAGAGTAAGCAAATGGTCTAATTTTCTTAATTATAACATGATTTGTGTAAGGTGACATATGACATAAACGATGAGTAAGGACGGAATTGCGTATGTTCTTGAATCTCATCAGACAAACAATTAGTTTTAGCCAACATTAGATGTGAGATGATTGTCTTTCATCATTTTCACATTTATATTCTACGATTCAGTTTCGGAACTAACATGTTTATTTGTTTAAGGAATCAGTATTCCTTATTTAAGACAGTCATTTTAACTTTCGACGTTTTTCAACTTTATTGTGAATTAAGGATGCAGACATTTAGTCGTGGATGCCAATTAAATTCCTTTTAGTAATTTAATTTGGGCATCTTTTTGAAAGAAAATACTTCAAGAACAGAATGATATATTGTTATATTATCATAATTACTATGAACGTAACGTCGATCTGACAAGAAATATTCGTCACGATATGATAGAAGTCATATACTCATAGACATCCTTTGTATAGAATGGAAACACACTTCGGAATTGACAATCCTTACTTTATTTGAGAAAGCTAAGAGCTTTAGTCATTTAATTTCATTAGGAGATATATCTTTATAGAAGATAATTTTTATCATACGACAGGTAATTCAAAGCTAGTTTATCCCAGTCAAGATTGAATTCTATTGGGAAGATTAATAACATGTGTGGTTATTTATACTCAATATGTGGTGTCACGTCATATTGTGGACATGACATTGCAAAGACGTGTAATTTTAAAGCTATATAGGAATGGTGGAACATAATAGTATTTCTATTAAATGTATATGTAACAATTTAGTAGACAATTAAGTAACATTTTATAAAGTAAACTCATGGAGGTCAACACGATACGTGTAAGGTAGTCTTTTATAATGGAGGTTTCTTTTAAGGACAGAAGGCAGGGTTCAGTATGCCAGCAGTTGAGTGTTACAATGCTGAGGAATATGCCAGTAATTTATATGCAAGTTCTACAGAAGAGATGTTGGTAACAATTAATGTGTGGTGAGGAATTGTTCAACATAGTAGATGAGAGTTTTAATACCATATATAGTGTGTATATGAGACTACGTGGAGAAATGTTTGTGCTCATGCGAGGATGTTCCGCATTTGAGGGAAGTTACAAAGTATAGTTCTTTTGGTAAGAACATGGCATTATAGCAATGGAGTCGTTGTGTTAAGAACTCCGATATATCTGAATTTACGACAAAGAAGTGATGACGAGAGTGTTAATGAGTGGAAAATAATTTTTGAAAAATGTTAACAACTTATGTTGACTAATACTTCTATTTTTTTTTTATTATTAAAACACAGATTTGAGTATCAACGTGCATTTGTTCTTTGCTGATTGAACGCATGAGACTTATATTGACTATAAACCCAATTATGACAGGGTGTTGCAGTATATTAACATTGGTGAGTGATCAAGATATTATATGTGAGCATCACATTTTATATACTTGATAGACAGGTAAATTTTGAAAGAGAGCTAAGACTCTAATATATAACGTATGGATATCGTTATACAACGTTAAACATAACGAATGCAGTGTTTGTAAATACTTTTCACAATTATTTAATTAAGGGAATAATTAAGTAATAAATATTCGATCATATGTTTTTGAAATGTAGTGTATTTTAGAATGAATGTTTTTGGGACCAGTGTTTTACGTTGTTAAGTGTGTATGAACAACTTCGTTGGTCTAGAACAATGCGAGGGAGTGCATGGACGATTGTATTAAAATGAGAGTGTATTTGATGGGGAATTGTAAGAGTTATAGCCAGTTTTGTAAAGAGAAATGTAACATTGAGACAAGGCTTCCGTTCGCGCAAGCAGAGTGATCGCAGCGAATGCAAAGGGAGAAGTGTATCCCGTTGTAATTCAAGGCCAGTATATAACATAAATGGAAAGAGTTGTTAGCAAGCCACAGCTTTATTTATTTATTTATTTATTTATTGAGCAACATGAAGGAACACAGGCACCAGCCCAAATACATTCCTTCTTGACATTGTCTGATTAAACAACAACATGTATCAGTGAAAAATAGATAAAACAGATTGCACAAATTACACAAATGAATAACAGAAGATAATCACTATAAAGGAAATCGTGAAAATATAAACCATAAAATGGAAACAAAACTGTACAAAGTAGAAAAAAATAATATACAAAAATAAAGGAGAAAAGAGTTCCCAGTATTCAAGGAACAGCTGCTTTTACTTGTTTATTGAATATGTTAGCGCTGGCAAATAAATCTACTTGAACATCAATTGAATTATAAAATGATAATATTTTAACGAAAGGCGAATTAGAATGGTGAACACTTTTAGATCTTGGGATGTGAAAGATTGCTTGCTGTCGAGATCTTTCTTGTGGTACATGAAAAAAGATGAATTGAAATAATTCTTGGCAGTCAATTTTTCCAGTTAAAATTTTCCTCAGTTGCAAAGAACGTAATGACCTTCTACTTTTCAAAGACATGAAATTGAACAAATTTCTTAAAAACTGAGTAAGTGTCAAATGGACAAAATACATTGAACGTCTTATAATACATGTATCTTAGAAATTTATTTTGCACAGTCTCAATGTGATGGATTTTATCTCTAACTTGCTTCGAACTAAACTTTCATACAACTTAACAATTACTTCAGTTTTAGTAAATAATTTGGAGTTTCTAATGACAAAACCAAACATCTTGTTGGACGAACTAATTATATTTGCAATATGGCTATTAAAGTTTAATTTGCAGTCATAAATAATTCCTAAATCATTTATCGGCGTTACAATTTCGAATGCTGTTTCTCCAATACAATATTCAGGATTTATATACTCCTTCTTCCTTGTAAATACCATTACTTTACATTTTTACATTAAGGACTAAATTATTACTAACACACCAAGCTACAATAATATTAACATCCCTCTGAAGGTTATTCTCATCTCTCAAGTTGTATATGGTCTTATATAGCTGTACATCGTCAGCAAACAATAAGCAGTCAGAGTAACATAGAATATTAGACAAATCATTAACCAAAATTAGAAATAGAAGAGGCCCAAGATTAGATCCTTGTGGGACACCAGAATAACTAACAAAATTACCTGAAATTTCACTTCTGAAACAAACAAATTGCTGTCTAAATTTTAAGTAGGAGCATAACAATTGAAGTAATGGTTTATCAACTCCAAACTGGTACAGCTTTGTCACCAGAATTGTATGGTCTACTTTGTCGAAGGCCTTTTCTAAATCCATCTAACGCATTGTAAACCTTTTGAGTAAAACCCAGCAAATTTGTAATAACTGATCTGCCGGGCATAAAGCCATGCTGATATTGTGAGAGTTCAACTTTAATATGATTGTAAATCTCAGAATATAAAATGTGCTCATATATTTTGCTATCATTTCAGAGTTGCCTCCCTTGAGGATTGGAATAATTCTGGCCTTTTTCCACTTTCCAGGAAAGCTTGACGTCGTTAAAGAAAGATTAAAGATGAAGGCCAACTGAGAAACCAATAAGTCCACACAGCCCTTGATTATGTATGGTGGTATGCCATCAGGCCCACAGGATTTCTTAGGCTTTAATTTTCTATTTATAGTTTTTTTTACTTCATCCACCGTTATGTGAGTCACGTTCAGCATATCAACCCTGGGCAAAACAGTAAATTCATTCAAAGACGTTATAAATAAAATTCGTTTTGATATACTGAAGATAAATACTCAGAAAACCCATCTGCAATACTTCCAGCTGTATAATGATATCCGTTTAGTATAAATGTGTAGTCGCGTGTACGTGATTCCCGCTTGCTTTTAACATACGTCCAAAACTGATTAATGTTATTCTTAACTCCATTTTGTAGACTATGAATGTAAACAGCATAAGCCATTCGTAATTTTGTTTTTAGTTACGATCTAAGCTGTCTAAATATTTCATCATAATATTTCGAAAAACGTCTTATTGCAGCACACTTTTTCTTAATTTTTATGGATTGGATAATATCTCGTGAGAACCATACTGGATATTTGGATTTTCGAATAAATTTCTGTTTAGGTACACAATTTTCAAAACAATTGTGGAGTGAAGAATAGAAGAATCAACTGCATGATCAACCTCCTTAAATGTGTACAGTAAACTCCAGTCCAAATCTCGTATGTTGCAATAGAGTCTCAAAAAATCAGCCTTTTTGAAGTTGTAATATTCACGATTAATTCTAGGAAGCAATGGAACCTTTTTAATGGGTGCTATGGATAATTAAAGTGCAGGGTGATTTAAGTCTTCAGGTACGAACGAGAATTCGTCGTGCTTCAAATCAATTTGAATATTACCTAAAACCAAATCCAATGTCTTGAAATTAGAATTTTGAATAGTGTTGCGCCATGTTAATCCAAGATACGAGATGAACTGGAATAAACGACGACAGACCGTGGACCTTTCATTAAAATAATAACTGGCGTTGCTAATTTCAGGTACGTTGAAATCGCTCACAATCAGGCAGTCAGATGTTATAAGACTATCAACGTTTTCAATGTAATTAAAGTATCCTTCAAATACAGACAGTTTAGAGGAGGGGGTAATGTAAACAATATTTATGAATAATTTACGAGTATGACCCTGAATGTAAAGAGATAAGGATTCGCATTGCTGTTCATTAAAGATAGAACATAATTTGGATTTATAACCCTTTTTGACTGCTACGGCTACTACTCCACCTCCTGACTTCCCAGATATAAATATATGAATGGAAACAGCTTACCGGCTGATTGAATATGTGTTAATCTATGAACGGGTCGACTGACCAGATGTGTAATGCATGGCGCGTGCCAGTTTTAATAGCTTCTTAGGAACGCTAAGCACGCCGGAATTTTTGTTCAACGTTTCATTACTTGTAGTAGTCTGAGGTCTTTCAAAATTTATTTCTGTATAACTGACAGTATAGTAACTTCAGTATCAGTAGTGTGTGTGTTGTTAGAGAGGAGAGCGTGTGAATGTATTAATTCATTTATTAATTTAGGAATTGTTATTGAGCCGTGCAAGCTGTCTCAAACATTTCCCTGCATCATTTTGACATGTAATCCCTACCCTACATTTTAAAAGTGCTCGCCAAGTTGACTTGATTAAATTATGTCCTGAAGTTTGCAGCACTTTCTGGCTGACTGTCTTGATGTGTGGTTGAAGTGCTCCACCTCAGAGGGCAGCATCGCCTACTTATGAAAGTAAAATGTTCTATTAAACATACGTCATTAAAACAAAGGATTGCATGTAAATTATACCGCCAAATTAATATTATAATATTGTGCATTGTCGCATAGTGTGGCACACTCTGATTGGACTATTTAAAAACATTGGTGGATAGCGGTCCGATCTCCCTTTGTCGGTCGCCATGATGATGTAGTAGACTTCTAGCATGTTATTAAAAGGAGAAAGACGTAAATTTTGGACTCGCTAACAGAAAGCGAGGGCCCTCCGGGCCCTCGTTTCCTCTATATATGGATTAATTCTTTCATGTAAAACTGTGAAATTAAGATAACGGAGTGGGAATTATCTGACCAAAGATGGGTGCATATTATTCGGTCTGGATTGCGAAAAGAATTTACTGCTGTGTTCGCTTGCATTGTGGGCTTTGTGTAAACATGTTGTGAGGTTGTTGCTGTTTAAAATAATTTATTCCTGTTAGTGTGTTTTTTTCATAAGTGCCACCCAAAAAGGATTTAAGGTATGTTATAATTAATATATATTTTATTTGTGGGCGTCCACAACTGCCATAAATGTTTATTTATTTTTTGTTCATCAGGCGTCTTGGCCTAATGGTGTTTCCTGATATGTAACAAATACTATTTTTTCTGTACCTTCCGGAGACACGTTTCTACTGTAATTTTGATTTTAATTTAGGTACTGTACCCGTAAATCCGGAAAATAGCCTGTTGGAATATCCATTGCCCCAGCTTGATCGCCTATTTCTAACAGCACCGGCCAATTACTACATTAGAAATCGCTCCAAACATTGCCTCTAGGGATTTACATACAGCAGTTACAAGAATATTGTGGATCAACACAAACTACACGGGGCACACTTACCTTTACTTAGTTCTAGGGGACTGGGAATTCAGCTTCGCCTACAATACATCCACAATACTCTACTCCTTATATTTAAAATGAATCACACGCCAACAACACCAGATAACGACCTGAATAAATTTATTAACAATGGTAAACTAACCTATATAAACAAAATAACAATAAACTAATCTAACAATAAAAGAGAAATAAAACCATACAATCATACACACTTCCTTTCTACTACACATCTTACTACAATGCCGTGCAAAAATATAAGCATAAAAGTCTTGGTTTGTTTAGGCCTAAACTACGTAACAAAAACGTTTAAGGAAGGCTCTTACATTCATGGCATTCCTGACAACTGGTTACATTCACTAGCCCGCGTCTGGAAAACGCATGTGCACTAGCCTGTTTCATCAATGAAACGCCAGCAACAGGCTGCATTCAGAACTTTTTACATTTTTTAGATGGCGGTGAATCTTCACCTGTTCATATTATGTCACACCGCTCTCCAATCCTAACGGTGAATCATTCTGGCTAGCCTACAATGAGACTGTTTTGTGTGCATTTAAAATGCACGTAAAATTATCATTCAGATCTTACAAAAATGCTCACAACTTCTATGTTCCTTTAACAATCATTCTGAAAATTTTTATACACTCTTTCATTCGCACCCCGAAATTTTTCTAGACCGATCCGGTTCATCAATTACTCTTAACAGTGGACAATCATTCATACAAAACATCTGCTCACAAAACACACGCTATTACAAAACAATCGATTAATAAATCCTACCAAAATTATTTAACTAATTACATCATTTCCGAAAAATATTTACATGTAATTTGTTCATAATAATATACACCATTTAGTGTTGCTAACACGTTACTTTCGAGATTCTGGATTCTCGGTTACAATACAACTCTCAATTAATTATATACATTGTTTTTCCACATAATCATTCTAACACTCCGTAGTTTTGATGTACTGCTGACACATAGTCTTATATAGGTTTCCTTACATTGTCGGTCTAATACAGTCGACTGACTAAGGTAAACTGTACGTAATTACATAACTTCGGGTTTAATAAAATATAATAATTGTATCATTGACATGAGTAGACAATCGTTCTCTAGTTGTATTTCCGCTAAAACCCTTCTGTGAACACTGCTAAAACGTTACTCCATATGAACTGGACTACTTGTATACGACTCTTCATGATCCATGCCTTCTTATCAAAGAACAATAATACTTTGAATTCCCTTAAAATGCGGAACTTCCTTCGCATGAGCGCTTCATAGCTCTACAAATCCTCATTTAACAATATATATGGCATAAACAATTATCATCCACTATGTTAAACAATAACCAAAACGGATTAATTGTTATTAACATTTCTTCTGCAGGAACTTTTCTCAAATAAAGGCATGACCCTCAGTATCATTTCACATGACTACTGATCTACAATTATACATACTTAAGTTCTTCAAACGAAACTTCCAACTGTAATGAACGATATTAGACTGTCGTGATTGACCTCCTAAAGTTTACTCCACAAAAGGATAATTAACTGTTAACTCGTCTGTCGCAAATACATGTAATAAAATTGATACCTCTGTATCATCTCACTTGTCAAGCTTTAAATTGTTTATCGTTGTAATATCAAGTCGACATAATGACGTGATGTTACACAAATAGTGTAAAATAACACACGTGTTATTTATAGTGTCAACTAGAATTCAACCTTGACCGGGATCAACTAGCTTTGAATTCCTAGCCAAAGATTTGAATAATCTTCTTTCAAAAGGTATTTCCTCTAACATATTAAATGAACAAAGCTCTCAGCTTTACAAATAATACAAAAAAGGTTTGTCAACGTCGTAATGTTTTTCCACTCTACACAAAGAATGTTTATAGGGGTTAAGACTTCGGTCTTATCAAACGACTAGTATTTCCTAGATCGTCGACAGTTTATGTACAATACTGATATAACAATATCATTCGATGTTTCTTCTGTTCTTGAAGTTTAATGTTGTTACATTAAAGTGCTCAAATTAAATTTTAAAAGAATTTAATTTGAATCTATGACACAATGTCAGAATACTTGGTTTAAATCAAATTATTAAAATTCGAGAGTCGAAACGATTAGTCTTCTATGAGGCAATATGATTCCTCAAACAAAATTTTAAAGTCAGTTCCACAACTGACCCGTAGAATAAAATTTAAAAATAGATGAAAGGCAATCATCTCCTAAATAATCTTGAAGCGTAAAAATCTTACCACACATCTGAAGTGTAAAATACATGAGAACACTGAAATACATGAAATGTGAAAATATGGAGTAAGATCGTTGGCTCAGGATGTCACTAATCAATTTCTATACTAAAAATAAGAGACACTGCTACCTTATTTGGACGAAAACTTGAAGATCAATGTAAGTATTCACTCAATACTTTAGATGTTTCCTCACTTCAAGATACTGAGATGGATCTGCAATCGAAACTCGGATCTGCGACCTCAGAGATAGGAAAAACGTTCCCTCTCGGGAATTCACCAACACTCGCCTGGGCTCGAACGACATCCTTCTGGCAATTTCTTCTGTGGTTGCTGGCTACCCCTAGCATCTTGACAAATCTCTTCTGTAGAATCTTCATTCTCGGTCGCAAATATGTATCAGCCTCATCATTGGAATATAATTTATAGAAATATTCATATAAATGGTGAATGAAATATTTCTATTGCTAATTGATGTTAGATTAGTGTTCGTAGACTGACGAAAATGTACAAGATGGACCGTACACTACGTCTGTATTCGAGAATACGTCGTCTAACGAAGTTCCATCGTTGTACCTTAACTCCTGTTATCGAATATGTCTCTGGCGCATGGCTATTTAGTTCATCATATCAACAATGTTAATTATGTTGAATGAAACCATTTGAAGAAGAATAATAGTCATTATGATAATGTTTATTTGCTGCGCCAATGTTAAAAGTTTTCCGCTACTGTTCACTTGAACTTCGTTCGCCAACTTCACGTTGCAATCTAAAATGATATTGAGCTTTATTTCCAACACATTCGAAAATGTGTCTTAACAGGCTTGTATTGTCGAAACGGTAAATTTTAGAACGCTCAACTTTCAACAGAATATAGTATTTGACCTGTTCTTCATATATATACTGTGCCCGTTTGGACCAAAGTCCGGACGACCACATATGCATTTCACCAAAAATCAGTCAGCACGAGAATCAAAATAACCCGGGGCGCCAGATGGGTTAAAGTCGAATACAAATACCCAACAAAAAACGCTTAACTGATTTTCGGCTCGATGCAACAATAAGGATAGAAGGAGATTTATGACACGGGTTAGCATACCATAAAATTATCTCATTTTATTTTAAAAAATGACAGGAAGATTATGCCCAAAATGGCACAAAAAATGACTGGAGAAGCATAGTTTATATACACAAAATACAATGTCGCCAACACATGAACACTAATATAGTTGAGACGAGAGGTCAAAATATCAGTCCTGTTGACTTCGTTCAACATAATTATATACAGGGATAGGGTTTTATCAGCGCAAAGTCAATCGTCTATACTGATCCCTAAATCATTTAGCATTCACACGTTGAAGATCAATAAGAAAAATTATCACTTGTTGAAAAATTTATCACTTTTCACTGTTCTTTTCTCAAAAATATCGTAGCAATTTTTTGACTAACACTTTCAGGATGCAGTAATATCAGGGTTGGTTTAAATATAAAGTTGCTCATAATGAATAGAATACAATATAATTTACATGGACTTTGAGCGTTTTTAGATTCGAAGAACAGAAAATATCTATTTAATCAAAGATCTCAATCCAAAGTCTCTTCAAAATTTGAATCAATCAAAAATATAATTATCAAAAATATAAATTCCATTCCACATGGATTCAATCAATAACTCACTTAAATATCCCTTGAAAACATTAATTAGGAAATTTGAAATACTGTATCATTCAGAATATTTATAATGAAACAATTTATTATTATTATCAAAATTAATTTTGACAAAATGTCAAACATGTTAAGCATCAACTTATTTGCAAAAATGTGTATTTATTTTTATAGGATCTGAAATTCATTTCAGTTTATAGTGGTTGTTAATAAGTAACAATTTCAAATAACAGCATCGGCCCATACGATTTATACGTGATAAAAATCACAGAATAATAATCAGAATTTAGACAACGGTAAAGTTTTCCTGAATGAAAGGAATTAGTAGAACAATAACAATTTTTCGGGTAAGCAATTACTAGAAATATGTTTTTAAAACACGTGGATCAACTGTAAATTAATAATGATGGTTCAGCAAAATAACCTTTGGTTGTATTACGACGAACGTGTGGCTAAAACGACTCCTCTACTACATCAAAGACACCCAACCTATAATATAATTGGTGCTCCATTTTACACAACCTTATTCCTACGACTTAGATTGCGCACTCAGAATGGCATATAACTTTCTGCACACACAAAATGACATCTTCCCAAATTATACAAAATAATCAAGCCTTTGCTTGTTACGACAAATGGAAGATTCAGAAATCAGTGAACCTCACCAATGAGTTTACGACAATATTAACAATAATTTTACCATCAGTTTGAAACATCCACACTGTGTTAATATTAGCAAAAACGTTTTGAAAGACGTTGCTCCATAATGATTTTATTTTATATAACCTCTAGCAAAATCCCTGCTTTATACATGCTTAGCTTCCCGTTTCACTTCCTTCCGTGTCTTCTCAAAGCTTTAACGTATAACGAAAACGTGAAATAATTTCACTGAATTAATCTGTTGTTTATATGTGGGCATGCGTTAACCACTAACCTTCGGAATTAACAAATATCCGATTTAGAATATGACTTCAAATGTCAACTGCATTAATCATACAACCAGAAAATGATTATTAGAAATTACCAATGTTTATTATTATTATCTCAGAATATAGAAAAATAATTATTATTATTAAATCACATTATTATTATTATTATTATTATTATTATTATTATTATTATTATTATTATTATTATTATATTCTCAACCAAAAATGGGTTCAAAGTTATTAAACTGTTCGGGGAATATCACCCTCGACTTCCAAATAATGGATAACTATCCATTCCTCACCTTAGATTAATTCTTAAATCTCAAATTACGGCGGCTAATGACAGCAATAAGAAAAAAAATATCAAAATAAAATAAATGCTCGTTCTGCTCGTCCATAAATGTCGAATCATTGAAGTCTGAGTAAAAACAACTCAGATCCAAGCTCAAATTTCGAAAGAAAAACATTTGCAACAGCAAATAAACATATCGATGACTAGAGAAAAAAATATGTGTTGGCAAGACTGTAGAAAATATGAGAAAATCCAACTAACTACGCATAGAAATAATGTAAATTGCAGCTTACATTCTTGTAGGTCTTGATGTTAGAAGTCTGGACTGAACCAGATTATTCAGTCTTCCTGTTGTCTGTACCATTAGGATGCGTACTTGTAATCTCGTATCGGCTTCCATTTTGTACCCACAAGCTGTCTACACAGACACAGTGGCGTTCATAATATCTTGCAGAAAAATGTTGGCAGCTTCAAAAGCTGAAGTGAAGTTGACAGAGGTCTGATCTAAACGATCCATGTTGAAAATAATTACCATGACCCAACTGTGATATAATCAGTACGCTCACAATCTTATTCAGCACAATTACGAATTCTGTCGAGTTGGTTGGGCAGAGCTTCGCACTCTTCAGGTCACACAAGGCAAATCTATATTCCCATTATCGGCTTTTGAATTGTAATATGCAAGAATGGTATTAAGATTACTGACTTATCTTGGCTGGTCCAACGAACAAGACTAAAACTTGTCCCTATATTGTTGGATATAAATAACCCAGCTATAAGTGATTGTGGACTGTAGAAAGAAATATAGACACAGTCTATCATATGTCCAAGTTGTAGCGGTAAGAAATTACCAAGTGCCACAGACTTATTTTACCTCGGTAATAACGTAGAAAAGTTCGAAACTCACTTGAAATGTTTAACACTTTCAGTAACCATGTACTGTAGAAAATTTTAAAGTCCACAGCTTGTGCTGTAAATCGAAGATTAAAGCAACCATGTGCTTGGCGATAGTAACGATGTTTGTAGATTGTCGAGATTTAAGTGGCTAGAGCGCTTAGGTAGAGTAGCACGTCCAAGGCAACGGAGTGCTGACGAAGTGAACATACATGTGCCTGGGAGACACGCCTTATATACTCCTCGGCTGGCCGGTTCGAGGTCAATGCTGAGAAAATGCTGAAACTAAAGCAGCTCATAACTCGGCTTCCGCTCGATCAATTTCTTTGAATCAAAGCTCATTCTTCTTCCCTTGTCCGTGCCAGTAATCTGATATAGGTTTCATGTTTCCATCTCATCGGAAAATAATTACTGACATATAGCCTCGACTATGATGCTCTCTTCCTACGTCACTTACCCACTTCTTGGCTGTCAAAACCTTCGAAAAGCTTCTAAGAAGGTTCGGCGCGCGCTATTCCAACATCCCATTCTGGACTTATCATCGTGGCCTGTTCCCTCAAATCTAGGCTCACGGCTTGTACCCTTCAATCTAGGCAACTGGATTTGGGCACAATACACTTAGTTAAACTCAAATATCAATTATACACGAGATATACTTATTTCAATGTTCCTCACAACTTCACATAAAATGGAAGTGCGGTAATCTCCTACGTTCCACCTAGCTATCCTCGCGTCTCCACAAGTCGACAGTCGTCGCACTCGGACAAAGCTTTGGGATCTCCGTTAACCCAGTAAAAACACTTCCTCACTCTTCAAAGACTGCTGGAATAAGAACATCGATCTTTGGATCTCCCCCTCCAAGTCGAAATTTTGGCGGCCATATCAATCTCCCACCATAATTTTAGTGCGTAGATTACTAATGCTTTTTACTGCGTAAATTAACCGATCTGCGGTTTTTAACGTATCAGACATATTTTCTTTTAATATTCTCTCCATTAATAAATAAGAAAATCTTCTTCTAAGGGCCTAAATGCATAATTTCACCAAATTATGTAGTTGAAGTTGATCCCGTCTTCAATAAGACCTCTTCTCATTGGCTCTGGGCTGGGATCCAATAGCATAATTTATAACAATATTTATAATATTAATTTCCAAACTCCCTGTTGCTATGCCAATTTTAGCCTTCTAGAAGCGTCTATTGTGCAATATATCACGTGATCAGGCTCTCCCACGGCCTCGAGCTTGTAACACTACCCTCCTGTGTCACACTTCCAGAATTTATATTTGCTGGTTAAATTTTATCTTGGGGACGGAAAATACTCTCATTTTGTCCCAGAATAATTAAATTTTCGGGGGCAGTACCTTTTTATTTACTTAAGGGGTATTCTCCTTTGATTAGCTACACCGTTTCTTCTCGTAATTTGAGGTTGACATATTTTTTGGTCTTTGGTTGTTTGATCCGTCGTTTACAGTTTACAGTTTTTGTTGTTCGAATTCTTGTTAATTCTTTTTAATTGTCATTTCTCACTGGCAGAGTTTTAATTTAAATATCTTTGTTAGTCGTAAATCGGCTGGGTGTACAGTCAGTCTTTTGTTTCTTGTCGCCATTGTAAGTTGTTATTAAAGTGCATTGTGGTCTGTTGATCATTCTCTTGGTGTCGAGCGGGACACTCAAACGTGTTGTTGTGGACGATTTAAATTAATTTGACTCTTTTAAATCTTGTTGATTTTTCCTTGCGTTTTTCTTTGCTGCTGGTGTTCCTGTGTATACAGTCGTCATGTAATTACTTGGATTTATTTATTTGTCAATTTTTGTTATTTCATTTTTGTTTGCTGCTTCATTTTCTCGTTGAAAAGCTGACTGTATAACAAGCCGGTTTTACGTGTTTTGGTGATTCTTTGGGCCCTTTTCTCATTTTTGTGATTCCAGTCTGCTGGTTTTTATTTCCTATGGGCTTTATTAATTATTTGTTAAATGTTTCCGTTTGCTCTTCAAGCCTTCTTGTAATACCTCCTCATGTTTTCCGATAGGAAATCGTTTTCTTGTTTGGGCCTTAAGCCAGTTTGCATCGCCAGTGAGTTTTTGTGGAAATAGGAGTTTTTGTTATTTTGTGTTGCTGAAGGATCTGTTAGAAAATTTTGTTTTTGCCCGTTTTTTCTTGATTTAATGTTTTTTATATTAAGCTAACCTATTGCGGCATTATTTCGCCGGTGATGGTTCTCACAAGTCTGTGAGATTTCCTCCTCTCCGCCTCCCTTCACCTTTAGGTAATCTTCTGTTGGGGTATGTATGCTGTCGGTGAGCTGCAGAGCAAGCGGTCCTCTGAATAAAAGGTAAGTACACCCAGCCACCCCCGAGCCCTGTCAGTTATTATTTGTTTAAATTTTAGATATAGCTTACAATTGTTAATAAATTTACTTAGTTGGTTTTCTATATCGTCTTTCGAGTGATTTATTTTAGATATAAAAGGAACAATGGTATTGTGGATCCCGTTTCAGAATGAAGCTAAGTCTCTTTATATGACCCCGAGAATAAATGTAGGTGTTCATCTAAGCCCCAGTGTATTTTGTTGTATATCCATAATATCATTGTAGAATAGTGTGTATATTCCCGAAGACTATGTTGGAGCGATTACTGATGGAATTTTTAGCCGGAGCCTTTTAGAAATTAGCAATCCAGCTTTGCTATGGAGTTCCGACAGGCAACTTCCCGAATTTATGGGTACAGTAGGGATAGCGCACCAACTAAGGGGCTATGAAAATATCTTCGTAGTGTGCCCATTCAACAATGAAATATACAAATCACAGTTTACCAGCAGTGCTCAATCGGGAGTATCGGGGTTCATGGTTTGTTCTCCCACTCTGTGACTTATACACTTTGGATTAAATAGAGCATACACTTCCAAAAATAAACAAAAATCAACTCCTACTATAAAAACATTTAATTATTCAAATATATGGCGTTACAAAAATTAAACAAATAAAATACTGACCCTTCAATTCATACTTGCTCAAAATTGAACAAGGAATTCATATTAAACAAATATAAAATCATAATAAATGGTTTTCCATACACCAACAAACTTCTACTAAGTTTCACTTCCATATAAAGTCCTTTTAAATTCATTAAAATCAAGAGCTCCAAATGGCTCGATAATGTTTATTTACACTGTGTTATCCATTTAATACACATCACTTCCTATTATATGAGTTTATCTTTTAATCATACATATCCAAATTTACCAAGGTATTGTTAATCAATCACTAAATTTTGGGCTTCACAACGCTCATATGTTACCATCCCTCTCTCTCAAGTCAACAACTCACTACTATGATTGGGAAAAATTTGCGTACTCCCGAGCTACAGAAGACTACTTGAACAAGTCAAAAATTAAGATCACTCCCGGAATCTAATTGTCTTCACTAAAACTCGTGGATCACTGAATCATATAATCATAAAATTAGGGATTTATCATTATTTGTCTTAAAAGACCATATTATCATAAGAAAGCTACGATCTGAACTCTGCAAGCCGTAATCATTTATCTAAAGGAACCTCGGTTCGGAGACCGGGTCGTTAAAACAAACTCTAAACACTCCTGTGTATTATAACTGAAACAGACCGTTCCCCGACCTACCGTGATACATCAATGGTAAGGGTCTGGCCTTGACTACATAGCGTGATTTATTGCAGGGAGACAGAGACTTCACCGTCTCACTTCTACCAGAGACGGGCTACCCTCAGCTTTTATACAGCTGTTCTTAAATGCAATTCCCTGAATGACAAGGCTTTCATACTGATTTTTAAAACAACATATTAGGCTCAACAAACCTATTCTCTTGGCTTCGGGTTTTCCTGATACAGCATTGCCCCTATTCCAATCTGGGATGCATCAGTCTGTATTATAAATCTCTGATTAAAATCAGGATATCCTAGCTTCACATAATTTAAGAGCATTTCCTTGGCCTCTATAAACGCTTTTTCCGTTTCCTCCGTCTATTTCCACTTGCCCCTTTCTTCAGAAGGTCCTGTAGTGGTGCACCAGTTTTGATGTAGGACGGACAATGTCCTGAGAAAAATCCAATAAATCCCAAAAACTGGTGAACGTTTTTCACTTTCAAAGGCCTGGGAAAATCTCTTATCGATTCTAATTTGCATGGATTTGGTTTGACACCATCCTTGTGAATCAGATGCCCCAAAAACGTAACTTGTCTCTGACAAAAGTTCGATTTCTTCAAATTAATCTTAAAGTTAGCCCTTCTCAAATATTCCAATAATTTCTTAACTTTTCCAAGTGTTCATCTATATCTCTTGAAGCAATACGTTTGTTGATCGAACTGAAATCCAGTTAAGAGACTGGTTTACTCTTCACGTTCGAGATGATGATATGAAGACGTCATGTCATTATTTGTGAAAATCTTCTTGCCTTTAAATTTCCTCAGTATTTCTTTTATGGGTGGTGCCGAATCATTTTCTGGTATAATTTTCGCGTTCAAATTCCTGGCATCCAAACACACCCTTACTGAGCCATCCAGTTTAGTCACAATTACTAAAGGACTAACATATGATGTCGCCATCTTTTCAATAACACCTGCATCACTCATTTCCTGCAGTGTTTTCTTTGTTTGTGTGTAATGTTTTTCTGCAACCGGGTATGGTTTTTGTCTGAACGGTGCCCAATCATTTACTTGAAATGCATATTTAAAATTATGGATCTTTCCTGGCTTGGAATCAAATACGTCCCTGTAATTTAATAGCAATTTCTTTAAGTTTTCCTAGTTTTCGAGGGTAACTTTAGCTTCCTCTATTTTTCCTGACAGGTTGGTCTCGAACTCGGTTTCCAGACTATCTTCAAGTTCTATGTTTAGGACTTCAAATACCTTCTCTATGTCCCTACAACCTTCCTCGGTCATTTCTTCCACATGCCATACCTGTTCTTCTATTTTTGCATCCTGTTCCTGTAGATTAATATTTTGTCCATCCACATCCTCTCTTTGAATCCTAATGCAATTTTGCGCTAGGTCTATTATGACCTTGTTCTCACGGATAAAATCAATACCCAATATAATATTATATGGTAATTGATTTACCAGCAAAAAGCATTGTGAAATTTTAGTGTTACCCATGATCAAATCAATGTATACCTGAAATCTACATAAAATTGTGCACTGAAAGAAGTTCATTTTCCGTATTGACAGATTCACTATATAACAAAGGAGAAACTGTTCCGTCTAGTCAATACATTTATTTACAACAAGTTATAAACTTGTTATTATATGGTACATGTTTCGTTTACTGGTCCCTTCTTCAGCCATAAATTAAGTTGCAAAATCCAGCATAATTAAAGATATCATAATAAAAAATACATAAAATGATGAGTGAATGGATGAAATGAGGCGAAAAAGAACATATTACTCATGAGAAGTAATGCGAGTGCACATCAGTAAAAATTAACACCATTGGTATTGCTAGGTTCTTGAGAATACACTTATATAGCACTGTTCTAATGTTTGTGCATGTGGAAATCACTTCACTTGGGATTTATAGCCTGTTGTTTACAATGCTGTTGACTGAAACTTGCTGTTCAAGCTGGGGCTTCTGAGCTTATAATCTTGCATTAGAGGGAAAACATCGAATGTCATGTAATGCAATACATTTTTTTCCCATGGGCTCCCCTTTATCTGGCATTATAGCAAATATTTATATGGATCATATGGAATACGCTAAAATACATGGAAAAATTGCAGGTTTGACATACTGGGGTCGATATGTTGATGAAATTTTCATCATTATTGATAACACAATACAGAAAATTGACCAACTTGTAGAGAAACTTAACAGCATTGACAGCAATATACAGTTCGTCCCAGAATCTGCAGTCAATAACTCGATTAATTTTTTGGATACCACAGTTTCCATAAAGAACAATAGACTTTCCTATAAAATTTTCAGAAAGCCTACACAAACTCATACTACCATAAGCTATAGTTCTAATCATCCTGGCAACCACAAAAAGGCAGCCTTCTTCAGTATGATTCACAGAGCTTTCAACCTTCCCCTTTCAAAAAATGACCTCACCAGTGAAATAAAGACCATACGCCAAATAGCTAAAGTTAATGGTTTTAACTATCAATTCATCTCCAACATTATAAACAAAATAAGAAATAGACCTCCCACCCATTTAACACCAGATCATAAAGAAAAACCTGTATACGCGGTTTTCACTTATTTTAATGCACGTACATACAGCATCTCTAACATGTTCAAAAAACACGGTTTAAAAATGGCCTATAAAACATCCAACACCAATGCCAATTTCTTCTTTAATTCGAACAAAGTAAATTCTATAGATAAATTCCATAGATCAGGCATTTATAGACCTAATTGTTCCGAGTGCGATGCGAATTATTTGGGACAAACGGGTAGAGCATTCACAATCAGATACTACGAACATTTTAATGCCACAAAATACAGAAGATTCTCAGCAATGGCAACACACATGGAGGAGTCACATCATAAATTCACCAACATCGAGAAAGACCTAGAAATCCTCCATTTTACTGGAGAGGGGACCACTATGAATGTACTAGAAGCGATAGAAATTAACACCGCACAGAATCTATCTCCTCTTCATAATCTTAATGAAATAAATTTTGAAACGAATATCCTGTACAACACCCTAACGGAATATATAAAGAATAAAATTGTTGACAACAACAAACCACCGTGAATTCCCCAACACAAACTCCCCCAATATTCCTCCCTCTTCCATTTCCTCTCACCCTTATAACCCCATCTACCTCTCTATATTCCATTTATAACAATTCCAGGTCACAAAGATATAATATTATATTACCTCACCTTATTTTAATTTAAATCTCATATTGTTTTCTTTTTTTTATAATGAGAGTGCAATGGTTACAAATTTAGATACTTCATGACCTAGGCAATGCATATAATCTAGAAGCCTTGGATCCAAGGTATCTAAGCAACTGGATGAAGCAATAATGGGACCATGAAGTAAATTGAGATTCTGTGAATTAGAACAACAAAGGAAATTGTTTTAGTTGGTCTAAGTAAAATATGTTTTTTCCATACTTGGACGTCTCCTCATCATGATGATGAATTTCATTACATGACATTCGATGTTTTCCCTCTAATGCAAGACTATAAGCTCAGAAGCCCCAGCTTGAACAGCAAGTTTCAGTCAACAGCATTGTAAACAAAAGGCTATAAATCCCAAGTGAAGTGATTTCCACATGCACAAACATTAGAACAGTGCTATATAAGTGTATTCTCAAGAACCTAGCAATACCAATGGTGTTAATTTTTACTGATGTGCACTCGCATTACTTCTCATGAGTAATATGTTCTTTTTCGCCTCATTTCATCCATTCACTCATCATTTTATGTATTTTTTATTATGATATCTTTAATCATGCTGGATTTTGCAACTTAATTTATGGCTGAAGAAGGGACCAGTAAACGAAACATGTACCATATAATAACAAGTTTATAACTTGTTGTAAATAAATGTATTGACTAGGCGGAACAGTTTCTCCTTTGTTATATAGTGAAATCTACATGTCAATGATTTTTCAGGAATAATTCCCGTAATCTTCACGCTTGAGGTGGGAATTTTTAGTATACGACCTCTAGTTTCTAATTCATTTAGGAGGTTTTGCGTTATTAAGCTTATAGTTGATCCAGTATCTATTAAAGCTCTGACCAGTAATCCTTATATCCTTAACATGATTATAGGTAATTCCCTTCTAATAGGTGGGATTCCTTCCACATCCTCTTTAATTAGCTCATCTGGTCTCGCTATCGAATTTACAATCTCAACCTCCTCCCAGCTCCTGGTATGTTTCCACTTTTGATGATTTAAATTTGGAGTTTTTGTTTTATCTTGAGGACTTCCTTTCCCCTCATTCTTTAACTGAGCTTGTAACTCCAAGCTTTGAGCTCCTTCCAGTCGGTCGGGTGATTTTCGGTTCTTCATTGCCTCACTCCAACGGACTCTTTGCATCTCAGGTTCGTCTGTTCGTTCATTCATATAACGAAGATTTTCCTGATACCTTTCTTCAATTTCAGCCCGATATTCATCGTTTCTGTCCTCAGGTCTCACATTCCTTCTGGGATAATTTTCCCATCTTTTTCTGTTGTCCTGCCTTTGATTATTATTATTATACGGTCGGTTTTCTTGTTGCCTATAACCCGTATTTCTGGGATTTCTCTCTCGATATCCTCCTCTATAGTATGGCTGTATTCCCCTAGGCTCTTGATGTCCATATTCTCGACCCAGTCCCTGAGTATTTGTACTAGTTGACTGATTTCTTGTCGATGGTTTCTCTCTATCCTCCTGACTACTGGCCATGTGTACTTGTTCAGACTGTCTTTGATGCCTGGGAGCAACGTGTGAAGTCGTCATGTCCAATTGACGTAATACGCTCTCCACTTCCACCACACTTCTGGCTTTGGATGAGATTAACAACCTTTGTATCTCATATGGAAGTTGTCTTGCAATGGCGGCACACAGGTCGTTTTCAGCTGGGGCATTATCAAGTTCACGGAATTTACACAGCTGAGCGGTGAAAAATTCTGAGTATTTAGTGGGGGCATTCGTACTATATTTCCTAGAGTACAGATCTAGCCTCAGATTTTCTTGTACATCTGCTGCCCAATATCTTTTCAGAAAAGCTTCTCTAAAACCTTCCACCGTGTCAAATGTATATCTGAAACTCCTGAACCAGGTGAGGCAATCACCTGCCAACAGCTTCTCAATTGCTCTCAGTCTCCGATCCTGAGGAACTTTCATTTCATTCAAGTATTCTGCTACCTCCTTCAACCAGTATTTAGGAGTAATTGACATATTATTACCCGTAAACTTCACCGGTCTATCCTCATTTGACTTGATAATATTAATTATTTGTCCATTTGTTTGGTTCATATAAGGAGTTGACATCGCCATTGGATATCCTGGGTTCTTATAAGGGCTCTCCCCTCCTAATTCCCTATCTTGATTAGTGCCTCGTTCATGGGGATCTACCCATCCTGTCTTCTGGAATTCATCCTGACTTTCAAATTCTAATTTTCTTTCTCTTCGGGCACTCTCTTCTTGAGACATGAGCTGAACTTCCATTTGACTATTCTTGTGTTCAATCCTTTCCAACCGTGATCCAAATTCATTCTGAACTCTTTCCCGATTCTTCTTACTGCTTTCAACTTCTTGTTTGAGTTGGAATTTTTCATCCCTGAAACTATCCCTTATTTCAGCTAAATGTTCTTCTACCTCTTTCTTGATGATCATGACCTGTTTTTCTATAATTTCCGGCTTAACGTCACCTTTGGTATCTAGGTCTTCTCGTATCTCATTCATCTTTTTCTCCATTTCTTTTTGTCCTTTGACCATATCTCCCTTAATTTCCTCAAGCTTTTCCTCAGTTTTCCCTTGATTTTTATACAATACCGTTAAGTATCTTTGGCCAGTTTTTCTTCAGTGTTGGTTTTTCCTACTTGTCCCTTTAATGTTTCTATGGTTTTCTGAACCTCATTGATACCCCTGCTAATTTCGTCTATCTTCTGAGTATTTTCCTTATGTTCTCCATCTCGTTGCTTTCTTTCTTCCTGGAGATTCCCTTCGTAGGTACTTATTTATTCCTTCCTCGTTCTTCCTCAAGTTCTCATCTACCAGCCCGGTAAAATGATCAAATTGATCTTCCCTTTTCTTCGCATCTTTCTGATTTTGATTTTTCATCTCCTTTACTTCATCCTGAACTCCCTCGACTTTTCCCTCGAGTTTGTCTACATTTCTATCAACCCCTTCGAATCTTTCTCCTAGCTTATTAAGACTATCTTTTATCTCATCCCGGGATATTTGACAAAAATCCCTATTTGACCCTATCTGATCTATTAACTCTTTCGGCACCTCTTGGATCTGGGTTACAAGTTTCTCTTTACATTCGTCTACATTCTCTTTACTAGTTTCCTGCATCTTATTTAATTGAGTTTCCATAGAACTCAAAGTTTTATTCAAAATTCTAAAATTTTCTTGACAATCCCTTTTTGAATCTATACTATTTTTTTCTATAGTACTTATTTTCTCTTGCATTTCTATATTAAATGTGTTATTTTCACATTGAAATGTATCTAGTTTTTTTCCAAATTCGGTATCAAATGTTTGAAGTTTTAACTTGATATTTTCTTCTATACTCTCTCGGAGTTTATTTGACCCCTGTTTTATTTCCTCAATTTCAGCCTTCAGTACCTCGTTATTCGTTTTACTGTCGGCTCTCAGTTCCTCTTTCACAGCTATCAACTGTTTTTCAATGTTCTCCCCATTTTCCGTTTTCATATTATCTATCTCAGCCTTCAGTTCACTTTTCATGTTTATACTGTCGGCTTTGATAGATTCTAATTTATTATCCATATTAACTCTGTCAGTTTTAAGAGCTTTTAAATTCTGATTTATGGATTCTAACTGTTCACTACTATCTGCCTTTAAGGCGTCCAAAAGCCTCTGCATTTCCTTACTCAATGACATCCTATTATCTTAGAGAATACAGTGGGCTACTATGTCCCATCGCCATTTCATGCATGAGAGATGGTACCCTGAACTCTTGTGTCCCAATTTCCAAAATTCAACTTCAGTACGGGTGTTTACTAAAACGTACCCTTCTGGTATAATACTCATTCATATCAAAACCTTTATGGATGTGATTTAAAAATACAAACATTTTGAAAAAACATACTTGTCAAAAAATGAAAATTTTGATTTTTCAAGAAAAACTCGGGTGTTCCCTAGGAAAACCCATCCCTACGTACTGGGCGCCATGATTGCTTATATAGGGGGTGTTTTATCAAGGGCTGCTCGGTGTAAGTTTCCAGGGTCCAAATGCGGTCAGTTAAATTTATATTTAGTAGCTAATTCTATCACTATTTTACTTTTACGTGATGTGACCGTCTTAAGTGTTCCTCTGATATTAATCCAAGCACATTATTTCTGTGCCCCCATGTGCCCATTCAACAATGAAATATGCAAATCACAGTTTGCCAGCAATGCTCAATCGGGAGTATCGGGGTTCATGGTTTGTTCTCCCACTCTGTGACTCACACACTTTGGATTAAATAGAGGATACACTTCCAAAAATAAACAAAAATCAACTCCTACTATAAAAACATTTAATTATTCAAATATTTGGCGCTACAAAAATTAAACAAATAAAATACTGACCCTTCAATTCATACTTGCTCAAAATTGAACAAGGAATTCATATTAAACAAATATAAAATCATAATAAATGGTTTTCCATACACCAACAAACTTCTACTAAGTTTCACTTCCATATAAAGTCCTTTTAAATTCATTAAAATCAAGAGCTCCAAATGGCTCGATAATGTTTATTTACACTGTGTTATCCATTTAATACACATCACTTCCTATTATATGAGTTTATCTTTTAATCATACATATGCAAATTTACCAAAGTATTGTTAATCAATCACTAAATTTTGGGCTTTCACAACGCTCATATGTTACCATCCCTCTCTCTCAAGTCAACAACTCACTACTGTGATTGGGAAAAATTTGCGTACTCCCGAGCTACAGAAGACTACTTGAACAAATCAAAAATTAAGATCACTCCCGGAATCTAATTGTCTTCACTAAAACTCGTGAATCACTGAATCATATAATCATAAAATTAGGGATTTATCATTATTTGTCTTAAAAGACCATATTATCATAAGAAAGCTACGATCTGAACTCTGCAAGCAGTAATCATTATCTAAAGGAACCTCGGTTCGGAGACCGGGTCGTTAAAACAAACTCTAAACACTCCTGTGTATTATAACTGAAACAGACCGTTCCCCGACCTACCGTGATACATCAATGGTAAGGGTCTGGCCTTGACTACTTAGCGTGATTTATTGCAGGGAGACAGAGACTTCACCGTCTCACTTCTACCAGAGACGGGCTACCCTCAGCTTTTATACAGCAGTTCTTAAATGCAATTCCCTGAAGGACAAGGCTTTCATACTGATTTTTAAAACAACATATTTAGGCTCAACAAACCTATTTTCTTGGCTTCGGCATATAGTAATTATGAAGTGTCCTCATTGGCGGGTAAGAATAATTTAATAATACAACAAATATTTAGGGGCTTAAACATGGACGACTCTGAGTTCGATCCTTTCAAATGCCTCGGGAGCAATATCCCACACTGGAGGACTTATAACATTAGCGACTTAGAGCAGGCCTTTTGCCTTATACCAGCGCTCATAATACAACATAATTAGCACCCTTTTTACCATACAACACACACGCGGCCTCGTGATCACATCACAACTTTGAGGACTTACCATAGTTCAATTACCACGACCAACTGCCCCTCATAATTAGTTTTACCGAGCATTTCAACACATTCCTAGCGTGACAAATTACTTCAATGCGCTACATGGCGCTTATACATTAATTAGCCAAGTTGCCTTCAGAGAACTAATAATTTCATAATAACGTTTGATCTGCATCTCAATTATATATTACTCTTCTCCCTTGACAATAATCATTTTTACCATAAGAACATGTATTCATAACATGTATTAATTCATTTAAAGGAGCTCGGAAGCTACTACTTTCCAAAATAAAATTCATCATAATAGTCATTCATTTATCTAATTATTATTATTATTATTATTACGCTTGCTTTCTCATATTTATATCATTTATCAATTACACTGATATTTTACTTAATACATTCCCCAAGGGAATCATTTACATTTCACAAATTTATTGTATATTTTCTCAAATTAATTGTTCAGATCGCGCTATTATTCTTTTATTTGTTATTCAAACATCCCTATTCTCTCTCTTTCATGAGGATTATACGCAAATCATCCCAAACACATAACACAATGAAATAGTTACTCACATGATTGTACGGTCAGCGACCGAATCCTCCAACGATGAAACATATTTCGCCCACTCACTGCTTTTTTAAGCCATCTCCATGGATACACTTACACTCAATGACACTTCTTTATCAACACATATATTATTTACCTTAATCACTTGTAACATAATGAATACCATTTTGTATTCGTTTACGTGAACACAATATAAATTCACTAAAGATATTACACTCAAATTTTTCACTATATTTACATTACATAGATTTTGATCACTTGGGCGTTAATTTTTCGCCTTACACACGTGATTTCTTTTCTTCCCCGTTTCCAAGGGTGACACTTTTAGAACGTCGGCTCCCTAATCTGACGAGATGATGGAAAGTCTCGATCGTACTACACCTCACTGGAACGGCTGATCTTCAAATCCGGGTTTTGACTATCGGCTTCAATACTTTACTTGCACGATGTCGTTTCTTACTGGACGCTAGTTAGTTCGTCTAGATAAAGTATGTCCTGGTTACGGCCTCTCGAATAGTTTATCGGTGACCTAGTAATTTCCTAGCATTAACTGCTATTCCTTTAATTCGTAGCTTATTGGAGTCCTCCCCAATGTTTACTGTTCGTTTGTCTACTTAGTCAAAGCCTTGAATTACAATTCCTGATGTTTATCGTTCTGCGCTCTAGTCCCTACCTTTCCGTCACACTAGGCGTTATTTATTTCGTTCGACTCTGATCGGGTTCCTTAACGTTGATAGAACTGTTTATTTCACTTCCTTGGGTACTTCGAAACTTTATGACGCTTTATGTCTTCAACTGAACTATTATTTGAGTACCTATCGCCTGTTATATCTTCAAGTTCGCAGCCTAACTTTGACTGTACTAATGAACTTTAACGATAAAGTCTGAAGCTTGCTGAGATTAATCCTATACTAGGATTCTAATATGTCTCCACACGGCGATACTAATGACGATACTGCTCGGCCACTCCCACACGGGGTGCGCGTTGGTGATACAGCGTATCACGACCTCTCAAGGTCTGGTAAAGACTGCATGACCTTCCTGGCTTCGCCAGGGTTTTTTATACAAATCGACAGCAAAAAGATAAAATCCTCATCTTCTCCAGCACTAACTTTTGAAGTAATAGTCGTATAATTTTGAAAAATGTATCTCTGGAAAGCTCTTGTTCTAAACGTCAACTGATTTCTTTGATCATGGAAATCGATCGCACAATTCCAAGATATTAAATAATTTTGCTCTTCAGATACGTGGGTGTTGCGGTTTATTTTTCTATCCCTACCAACTCTGGTCTCGGGGAATTACTAACGAAGTCATGCTGCATTTGCACTTCTTTCCTGTGCAAATATTATTAACTTTTTCCCCACACAAAAATCTCCCTTCCAAAATGATCAACCATGATGTGTTTCTTTCATTAATTAAATGCTCGCAAATGGCTTAAATCTAATTATTCCTCTTCTTGCGCAATTGCGAGGTTGTCATTTTATTGCTGCGTAAGGTCAATTTCCGAAACCTCCTCTCTCTTACACACAGTGGAAAGTTTTTATCGTTCTATTTTAGTCATGATCGGATCCTTATCAATGCGTCATGCATGATATCATATCCGCGTGACTCGTGATCCCTTATTATTGCGCCACGTTATAACAGTCCGCTACATAAAATCTTGCTAAGTCATTCTAAAGACTGTATTTTTTCCTCTCTTTTTTTACCAATAAATGATGGATTCGGCGCTTGAACCAACAGCACATGGGTTCAGTAGAGCCTTTAGAATTTATTGGTTCGAACATTTCTAGTGGAAGAAATAATTACCAAACTTGTGGGATGTCTAGTCCAATTTTGGTGGATGTGAGTGCGATTATATAGGTATTTCTAAATTGTTTTAGTAAGGTTGCACCCTAACAAAAGATCAGATCTTATAGGAAACCTCAGAAAGTATACGAGGTAGTAAGTTTTGAAAACAACCTATGATCTCGATTTTATTGTATTTTACCGGTCCTTGGCAGTTGTTAGTCATGTTTAATATAAAGCTAACTAGTTTTAATGATAGTAAATGTAGAGTCTCTTTAGGGTAGTATATTTAAAGTAGATCACAAGTGAACGAACAGTATGAGTTAGTTTATTAACCATAGGGTGTCTGTTAAGTTAATGTTAAGATAATGTTAAGTTATCGATAGACATTAAGGTGCCCAAATACACGGAGGAAAGCGTTGCTCGAATGTTGTTATCTTGCTCTGTTTTGAATATGTCCCTATAGCAGTTTGAATATTTGTATTGTTGTAATGGCAGCTGAGGATGTCAGGAAGCTGTTGGAGGCGATGCAGGAGAAATTACAGGATAGTTTAAGGAATAATCAAAGTGAGATAAAAGGGAATTTGAAAGTGAATATGCAGGATATGCAATGCAAATTTCAGGAGGCGAAACGAGACCTGGAGCAGCTTAAAAGAGAACGAAAGGAGGATCTTGACATAGTAGTGGTCAAGGTAGTTGAAAATAGAAGAGTATATTAGTAGAAAGTTACAAAGTCTAAACTTAGGAGATGTTGCCAGTCTTGAAATATATAAAGAAGATTTGAAGATAGAAGTAGGACAACAATTGAAGATTATCACATAGATAGAAGAGAAAGAGAAGACAGATATAGAAGATTACGGAAGCCATTCTAGAAGAAATAGTATAGAAGCAGAGGAAAGAGAAATCAGACCAGAAGAAAGAGTATTCAAGTTAACTGAAGGTCTAGAAGAAAGAAGTAAAGAGCCCGAAAGAGACGTTACAGATTTTCGATCTAATCTTCAGGATTCTCAACCTAGAAACGTGAAGGTGATCAGAATCTTTGAAGATAAACCTGTAAAATATAGTAACCTTGATAGTTTCACACCAATAGAGTATGTAAGAAATCTCAAAGACTACCTTATCGAAGCTCATATTCCTCGTGAGAGAGAGCTGAAGATAGTAGAGCGTTATTTATCGGATGTGCCTCTTGAATTGTTTAAAGCTTTCAGGTACACATTTGTGGACTTTGAAGAGTTTGCAGAATCCCTAATAGAATGCTTTTGTTCGATCGAGGCGCAGAACAGTTTACACGCAAAAGTACTCAAGGAAATATTCGGGTACTTTACCAACACTTGACGCCAACTTCCTTACAAGTCAACTCGCCTGACTTATGTTTCTTCAGCCCCCTTTGTCAACGGCACAGCTAATCGATGTGATAGCAAGGATGCTTCCAGTAGAGGTCAGACGTCTTTTTATCTCGTCAGGGATGTGTGATTTAGCTCGCATGGATGAATTGCTCAGAAAACTGGATTACCCAAGCCCAATGCCGAATGTAGTGTCCAGAAATCACAGGCAAGAATACAATGATATAATTACTGTGTATCTTGACCAGACACAGCTAACAGAAAGTCCAAAAGTACAGGAAAAAGGAAATATAGGTCCTGAACGTAATACCTATTTTAGAGACAGGATCCCCGAGCCCGGATACAGGAGATTCCGTGGAGGTCGTCCTTATCATCAGCAGCAGCAAGGCCGGAACAATAACAATGAAAACCGTAGGAGTGGTTATTACCAAAACAATATTAACTACCGGTATAACAATAAGAGCTATTACAGTAGGCATAATTGGAATAACCAAGGGTATAACAGATACAAAAACTCCCAAGATGAAGTTTTCACGAAAGAGAAATATGATGAACATCATAGGGAAGGAAAGGAATATCTTAAGGATTTGAGAGAGAAAGGAAATGGGAACGGAGGTTTAAAGACCTTGAGTACAGATTCGAAGCAGAGTACTAGTCGGTAGGGAAACTATGAGAACGATATTCAAGGACAACAAAAATTGAAACGGGAGCAGAGGAGATAGAGTGTACTGCATGACTACACCAAATAACGGTAAATGAAATTTATGAGGTAACGGATGAGGATTTACTGTTTTAAAAGGAAATTATTTAAGAGGAGAGACCATATGAATTACCTATTATGTATATTAATGTCGATGGACAGATATGCAAGTCTTTGATGGATACTGGAGCCATCATGTCCATCATGACAGATGAGTGTTATCAGAGATTGCCAAAGGGTGACTGTTTTACCCGCATCTGCAGTAAAAGTGCGTGGTAGTTTTCAAGACAAGGTTGTAAAATGCAAGATTCATGTTTTACTAAGCTTTGAAATTAATGGACGCACTTATGAGCATATTTTCATAGTGGACAGCAAGATTAAGTCTGATATTGTGCTAGGCATTGACTTCATTACTAAAGTTGGAGCAGTAATCGATATGAAGAACCGACTTATACAATTTAGCGCAGGGTTAATTAACACAGAAAAGTTAGAAAAAAAGAATTTGAATAACAGTCTAGATATACAGGGTGCTTCAAAAAAAAATTATACACACTTTAAACTATCGTAGTTTTCCCACTCTACAAGGCTAATGTTATATTTCTTCGCCAGGTGGCAGCATAATCGTCCCTCTATGTTATATTATCAGTTGGAATTTGTAATATCAACATGGCGGACGTACGTTTGAGTTTTGAAGAACGTAAGCAGGTTATTAAGTGGTACTGGAAGTTTGAGAATGTAAATGAAGTTCAAAGACAGTGGAAAAGGGATTATGATACAGAACCACCTTCAAGATTAACAATTACACGCATACGAGACAAATTCGAAGTTCATGGAACAGCGTGTGATGTGCATAAAGGTCATTCAAGTCGACCTCGAACAGCTACAAGTGATGAGTCATCAACGGCAGTCTTGGAACTGTTTCAACGCTCTCCTAACAAATCTTCAAGGCAAGGGGCACGTGAAAGTGATGTAAGTGCTAGCAGCGTGCTACGCATTCTGAAGAGAGGCAAGTATCGTGTTTACATTCCAAGGCTGGTGCAACAGCTAAGTGACGACGATCCAGATCGAAGGTTGCAATTTTGTGAATGGGTTCAGGAGATGGTGATACGTGAACCGGGATTTATGGGTAGCATCATTTGGTCGGATGCAGCCCAATTCAAACTTAATGGAACTGTCAATAGGCACAATTGTGTTTACTGGGGTGAAGAAAATCCTCACATTACAATTGAAAAAGCTGTAAATTTGCCTGGTGTAAATGTGTGGTGCGGTTTGTCTTCAAGGGGACTCATTGGACCTTTTCGATTTGAAGGCACTGGAACTGGTATAACTTACCTAACAATGCTTGCTGATTCCATATTTCCTGCCATTCGTGCATTATACGGTAATGATAATTTTTATTTTCAACAAGATGGTGCCCCGCTGCACTATCACAGGGACGTACGAGCTTACCTGGATCAAAATTTGCCGGGCCAGTGGATAGGACGCAGGGGGCCAATCGAGTTTCCTGCACGCTCTCCTGACCTTACACCACTGGATTTCTTCTTATGGGGCACAGTAAAAGATGAGGTGTACAAACGTAAACCACGTAACCTAGACATTCTTTGGAATGAGATTCAAGCCGTGTGTAGAGAAATCTCTTTGGACGTTTTGATACGATGTACAGAATCAGTGGTGACTCTTACTCAGAATTGTATTGATGCTGCAGGTCGCCAATTTGAACAGTATTAACATTTGTTATTTATGTTTCATTTACATTGGACTTTCAGCTTTCTAATTTCCGGAAATTTAACTTTGTAGATCGGTAAATAAATTTTCTATGGAAGTTCAAAGTGCGTATACATTTTTTTGAAGCACTCTGTAGATTATAGGGAAGAAATGATAAGTAATATTATTGAAGAGGTAGAAAATGGAAGAGAATTTCCTACCCCCAGTGCTGAAGGATTTGATGAAATTAATGATGAATTCGAGAGTTTGATAATGGAATTTCAAGATATTTTTGATGAAAAGCCTGGGTTAATTAAGGACTATAAATACACGATTAGGTTAACGGATGAAACCCCTTACCAGAAGAGAATTTATCCCATTCCGGAAAAGTACTATGAAGAAGTACGATGAATAATAAAGAAGATGGAAGCCGATGGCATTATAGAAAAGCAGGCATCTACTTACATCAACCCCATTACTGTAGTAAAGAAAAATAATGGTCATTTACGCCCCTGTCTCGATGCGCGAACAATTAACTTGAAAGTTTTGCCCGAGGCAGACCGACCGCCAAAAATACGTGATCTGTTGAGGAAATTCAAAGGAAAGCCATGTTTTTCTGTCCTTGATCTAACTTCGTCATTTTACCAAATAGAGATGGAAGAGGAAAGTAATCAATACACAGGATTTCTATTTGACCAGACTTCCTGGGTATTTCAGTGCATTCCGTTTGGTGTGATAAATGGTGGACCAGCACTGATAGAGCTCTTGATAGCAAACTCACTGATGAGGTAAAGAAGAACGTGCTTTGCTATATCGATGATTTGGTGCCATTTCTTGCACGAGAAAATTAATTTTCTCGGACATACTATTGACCAGCATGGATATCACCCGAACTTAGAGCAAGTGGAGGCTATTATAAGATTCCCAAAGTCCACTAAGATCAGGCAAGTGAGAGAGCTCGTGGGAGCTTGCCAATTCATTAGTAGTCACTGTCCAAAATAGTCGGAAATTATGGCCCATCTATACGATTTATTAAAGAAGAACAACCGTGGAAGTGGAACAGTACCGCTAACGATGCGTTTAAAACGGCGAAAGAAATGCTGAGAAACAATGTGAAGTGAGAATATCCGGATTAAGAACGAATATTCTACATCGAATCCGACGCTTCACGTGCAGTTATAAGTGCTGTCTTGTATCAAAAAGACGAAAATGGAAATCAGCACTATATTGCCTTCACTGGAAGAAAGTTGAAAATACATGAAGAGAACTATTTCACGACAGAACTAGAAGCGTTAGCTTTCCTGGCAGCTCTTGAGACGTGGAAGAAGATTTTAATCGGTCATCAGATTATAATCATCACCGATCATAAGGCTTTACAATTAATGCTTCAGATCGATATGACGAGTGCTAGATTAACACGATGGGCCCTATTCACTCAGCAATTCAAAGCTACTATAGTCCACCAGCCAGGTAAGTATAATTGGTTGGCTGACGCGTTATCAAGAAACCCAATTAGAAATTTGCAGATTAACCATGTACAATTGTAGCAAGAAGATCAGGAAACCGTTAGGAGACTAGCCCGAATCGGTGTGTCACACAAAAGACAAGCGCCAATTAGGAAAATGTACTGGTTTCTTAAAGGTTATATGGACATAGCAGATACAGATTATGCTGCAACGCAAAGGCGATCACATCACTACGTGCTGAGCGGTGATCTCGTATGCAAAAACGCAGACGCCGAGCGTACAAAATTTCACATACTTCTGCCCCCTAAATTTGTTTCGAAGTTAGTGTGGTTGGCACACCATGCCATTGGACATGGCGGCCTAGATAAAACTCTTAGTACAATCAAAGAGAGATTTATCTGGACCAATATGAGATCTGCCATTGCGAGAATTATAAGGTCATGCGATAAATGCTAGAGAGGATAATTTGCATCTGAGTTCTTAAAGGGAAGACCCAGAATTTGATACCTTCCAAACCACGTGAATTGATGACTACCGACATTTTTGGTCCATGTCCGAAAGGCTACCAAGGTAATCAGTTCTGGTTAGTGACTGTAGATATCTTCACTAAATTCGTCACCATGAATCCGATGCAAAAAGCCAATACAAGAAATATGGTGAGCAGATTAGAGAATGCTGTGTTTCCTAAGGCAGGAAAACCAGAATATATGTTATCAGACCATGGACACAAATCACTTCTGAGGAATTTAAAGCAGATATGGAAAGATTAGGGATTAAACACATCTTTTGGAGAATGCCTTATCCCGAGTCAAATTCAAGTGAAAGATATATGGCAGAATTTTCTGCCCAAATGATCACCCTAGTTGGGTTAAGTATGTGCCAATTATTGAGGATTGTTTGAACTCCACAGTTCAAAGGAGCACGGCAGAAGTTCCGATGATTCTACATTTGGGACAGAATCCAGAAAGGTCATGGGATAATCCATTTAATTTTATTCCCAGAGATCCTGATGTAGGCAGACAAGCGAGGATCGGCAGAGCTAAGGAAAAACTTCAGAAATCTGCTGAAAAGCACATGAAACGAGTCGCAGGAATACGTTTCAGTACGCCGTTAGAAATTGGAGACATGGTTTTGTTGCGTAGACCAGTCAAAGCGGTCGTGAGCAAGGATATAAACCCAAAGTTTGGAGTTATCTTTATTGGCCCGTTCCGCATAGAAAATATGGGAATAACTGTTATGAGTTATTTGATGAAGAAAATAACATTATTCTAGGCAAGTTCAACCCAATGAATTTAAAGAAATATTATAAGAAAGTAGGCTGAAAAATAATTCATTATTCGAGTTCAGTGACGTATCGAAGGTCTTGATTCGAAATGATTAAAAACAATTTTGGAACTGTTTTTAACTTGAGACGGAGGGAGAATGACCCCGAAAAATGAATTATTTGGGACTAAAATGAGAATACTTTTCGAGCCCATGATATAATTTGACAAGGCAATATAAATCCTGGAACCTGCCACAAACTAGTCGTGTTAGTGTCTCTAGCAGGCAGGGAGATTCCAATCACGTGACATATTGTGCAATAGAAGATTCTAGAAGCTTGAAATCAACATAGCAACAGTGAATTAGCTATGGAATATTATAAATATTGTTATAATTTATGTCATTGGACATAAGCCCCCAGCCAATGAGGAGAGGTCTTATTGAAGACGGGATTACCTTCAATTATATTATACATTTAGGCCCCAAGAAGGATATTTTATTCATTGGTAATGGGAAGAAAATTAAAGGAAAATATTACAGATACTTTGAAAGTCGCCGAAAGGACGAACTACGCAGTAATAAGCATTCTTAAAGTGTGCGCCAAATTTCCGGTGATAGACAGAAATGGCGGCCAGATTTTCGACTTGGAGAGGGAACGCCAAGCATCCTAGTTCTTATTCCTACAAACTTTGAACAATGTAGAGGTGTATTCCGGGGTAACCGAGGTCCCGAAGGCTTTATCCGAGTACGGTGTTTCGACTACTCGTGGAGATAGCGTGACTGCAGGGTATATATTCGCTGGCTTAGGACCTAAATAGCTTATCTACAATGGTAATCCTATTATGATACGCTATTCTGGTACTATGCCAGCGTATTGGAGATCCCCGTGCATACAAATTAGGCGAATTTCGCATGAGACTTGATATTGCGTTTTCGCATTGTTAGTTGAGATTATACTTCAGCTTATTGATTATATATATAGTGCAGAACGCATACTATTATTCTACGAAATTTAAGCGTCTAAAACAAAACACTTTCGAAGATATTACCTTTTTGAAGTGTATAACACAAGGACGGACGCAGAGCTGTAAAGCATTATTAGTTGGAACGAGATTGCAGCGAACAAAGTCCAAGTGAGTAACAGTGATTGACTTTAACATTGGAGCAGCATACTAACATTATTTCATTATGACTGCTAATGTTCATCGATAATTATTATTGGATATTTGTCACATATTTGAGATGATGAACTAAGGACTTTATGCTCCAGGGAAATATTTGAAGCTGAGATATAGATGCAATATGGAGCTTCGTTAACCAGAATACTTCTGAATGTGGACGTTGTGTACAATTACATCTCGTGCATTAACATCATTTCACGAACTTTAATATAACATCTACGAGCTATAGAAATACTTCTTCTTCTTCTTCTTCTTTTCGAATCACCCACTTTGGGGTACGTCAGATCAATCACTTCTTAGATGCTTGTGCTCTCCTTTTCTCCCAATACTTCTTCATTCTCTCTGATCTCCTCTTTCTTTCCTCTTGTGATATCTGCATCGGTTTTCTGGAGACGGCTCTGGCTTGGAACTTCTTGGTGTTGTCTTTGGTGACGGTTTTGGCTGTACCATTCATCAACATGATTTCAGTAATCTGAAGCTCTCGCAGGTCCTTTTCCACTTCCGTAAACCAATTAGGTTTGATCTTCTTTTTGGAAAAGAAGTCAAAGATTTTCTTGGTTAATCGGGCAGGATTCATCCGGTAGATGTGTCCATAGAAATCAATCCTCCTATTCCGTATGGTATCTGAAAGTCTCTCCGACTTCACATACAGGGTGTCATTCCTATAGAAAATGTGTTTGTTATTTTGGAATTTAGGACCTATGATCTTCCTCAAAATTTTTCTCTCTTTGATTTCCAATTTTTCCATTTGCCCTTGTCTTCTCAAGACTAGTGTTTCTGCTGCAAAGAGTGCCTCTGGCTTAATTACGGTGTTATAATGCCTGATTTTAGTGCTCCAGGAGAGGGTTTTCTTATTGTATGTATTTTTGGTTTTCTGGAAGGCTAGTTCCATTTTGATTCTTCTCGCCTCCATTGTTTTTCCTTCAAGGTTTTTCCAGTCGATCCATTCTCCTAAGTATTTGAAACTATTAACCACCTCGATTTTATTAGCTCCTACTGTAACTCTCTTGGGCACATCCAAACTATTTGACATAATTTTCGTTTTTTTCAAAGGAAATCTTAAGTCCTGTTTTCCCCGCCATCTCTTGTAATTCTGTGATTTGTTCTTTGGTTTCCTCCCATGTTTCTGCGAGCAGCGCCAAGTCGTCAGCAAAGGCCAAACACTTAATCGTGATTCCTTTGTTTTTTGTTCCTAGACGTATTCCCCCTCGTGTTTTCGCATTCCATTCTCTCATAACTTTTTCAAGTGCACAGTTGAACAACAGGGGGGAGAGACCATCCCCCTGCCGGATCCCAGTTCTGATCTCAAATGGATCAGACAGTTCGCCCATGAATCTAACTTTAGAGGACGTATACGTGAGCGTCTCCTTTATGAGGGCTAGGGTTTTCCTGTCCAGGCCAAACTCTTCCAAAATATTGAGCAACGACTCTCTGTCGATGGAATCGTAAGCTTTTTGGAAGTCTACAAAGGTCACTATATACGGTTTCGCCCTCTGCTTCTGGTACGCTATAATGTTTCTTAGATTTAAAATTTGTTCAGCGCAAGATCTTCCCTTTCTAAACCCTGCTTGATACTCCCCAAGTTGGCAGTCCAACTGTGGTTCTGCTCTTTCTAATAACGCTCTTGAAAATATCTTGTATGTCACGTCCAACAGTGAGATCCCTCGGTAATTGCTAGGATCCGATTTCGAACCTTTTTTGTGTAGAGGGTGTATCAGGGCCATTTTCCATTCCACTGGAATGGTCTCTGTCTTCCATATCTCCTCAAAAAGCTTTTGGAGTGAGCCAATCGCATCTTCACTGGCATACTTCCATAATTCAGCTGTTATCTGATTTTCTCCAGATGCCTTGAAATTTTCCATACGAGTCAGTATCTTCTGAATCTCTCTTACAGATGGGGGTTTAGAATCATGGTTGGGAGAAGAATTTGGTCCACAATCAAAATACATCTTTTGGAGTGGTTCATCGCAATTTAGGAGTTCTTTAAAGTATCCGGCTAGAATTTTACAGTTACCCCTGTTACTATATGCCACGTTCCCGTTTTCGTCCTGAAGTTGGAGAGTTGGGGGGTCATATCTGCTTAGGTTTTCCTTGAACACCCGATAATAGTTTCTCATATTGTTCTTCGCAAAGTCATCATTTATCTTCCTGAGTAGTTGGTCGCCGTGCTCCTTCTTTACTTTCTTGATCCCCTTGGACACCATCTTCCTGGTTTCCACAAAGTGTTGCCAGGTACTCTCGTCCTTTTTGGTTTGCCAAACGTGCCACGCCTTCTTCCTCAGATCAAGTAGTCTATCACACTCGTTGTTCCACCATCTATGCTTCTTCGTCTTTGTAACAGGAGCAAGTTGTTCTGCCTTGGTTAGAAGACTCTTCTCCATCTGCCTCCAGTCCTGGCCTTCTAGGTCTCTGGTTAATGTGTCCCATTCTTCCATGTTCTCCTTAATTTTGTTTGGATCATATCTTCTTCGTATACGGTTGTTCCTTTGAAAGTTACTCTTAGGAATAATCTTCAGTTTAACTTTTGACAAGTAGTGGTCTGAGTCAAGGTTAGTTCCTCGGAGTACCCTAACATTTTGAATTTCCTTATGAAACTTCCGCTTTATTGCAACATGGTCCAACTGGAATTCTCCGAGGAGGGGATTAGGTGATATCCATGTCTTCTGTTTTCTCGGTAGTTTCTTAAAGCTGGTCGATTTTAAGACCAAGTTATGTGCCTGACATAATTCAATGAGCCTGACACCATTTTGGTTCGTTCTGTTATGTGCCGGGTAGCATCCCACTATATGCCTGAACTTCTTTTCTCTCCCCACTTGGGCGTTAAAATCCCCTAAAAGGATGACGTTATTTTTGTCTGGGATCTTCTGGATCGTATCGTCTAGTTTATCCCAGAAAAGTTCTACTTTTACCTTATCCTTTTTGTTGTCGATGTTTATAGGGGCATGAATATTCACAATTGTATACACTTTGTTGGTTGACTTGAACGTGAGTGTGGATATCCTTTCAGAGGTGGACTCGAAGATTATGATGGAGTCTAGTATTTTCTTGTCAACTATGAATCCTGTCCCAAGATGAGGAACATTCTTCATTACTCTGGCCCCCGGTTTCCCCTTGAGTATCCTGAATCCTCCCGATTCAAAGCTGTTCTCATCTAGGAATCTGGTCTCTTGCACAGCCGTTATGATAATTCTATGTTCATTTAGTGTGTCTGTTAGAGTCTTAAGTTTCCCCACTTTCAAAAGTGAATTTGCATTAAAAGTGGCTAGGTAGTTTATTTTCCTGTATTTTATTGTGTTCGAAGTTCCAAGACGCTCCGACTCGTCTTTGTGTGACATTGCAGACTCCCCAGAATGCGAATGTCTGCTTGTGGATTGACCACCTGAGGTAAATAGTTTCACATCACACCGTTCCATGATTGATAATTCTTTTAGTTTTGGAGGTGACTTCTAGAGCCACCATTTTTACAACCGAGGTTGTTAACTCCGGAGGATTATTTACAGCCGCCCCTAACATGGAGACAGACGCTGACCAAAGGCCGCCCAATATGGGAACAGTCGCTCTTGGATTTTTAAATCAGACTGACAGCCTGAATTTATTTATTTTCCGTGGTTGACTCCACTAGGTTCTTCCGCCCTCTCAGCCATTGGGAAATGAAATTCGTCTTCCGCCTTTGAGACCGTTGACCATGTTTCGCCTAGTAACCCTAGGTAGGGGCCCTATGACAGGGTGCTACCATCCGGAGCCAGATGGACCCTGTTTTTTTACGAGGTTGATACTCCTCCCGCTCCTCCTTCCTCATCACATGCGAAATGAGGCCCCGGGCTTGCGACCGGCAGTGGCATAAACCATCTATATGAATTTTTCTACAATATTACTCGACAATTACATTAAACTATATCTACGACGGAGAATGAAGATTCATCATAAGAAGATTTGTCAATATGCGAGGGAGGACCCGGCGCCAAGGAAGACCTATGAATGGAAGGTTGCTGTTCGATTCCAGACGTAGATTGGTGATTACCGGAGAGGAAATTCCTTCCTTATCCGAGGTCGCTGCTTCGAGAAATCGGACAGGGTTCCAAATCAGTATCTTGGATTGAGAAAACATCTAAAAATGTTCCAAATACTTAATCAGATCATCGAGAGATCGTCTGATAATGTAGAAGTGTTATTTTCCTATGTAGATTAGAGCTTTATAGAGACAGAGCAAACGTTTTACTCCATGTTTTCTGTATTTCTATGTTTCGATATATATTTACACTTCATGTGTGTAACAAGATTTTGTTCTGCAAGATCATGTGAGATGATTGTCTTTCATCATTTTCACATTTATATTCTACGATTCAGTTTCGGAACTAACATGTTTATTTGTTTAAGGAATCAGTATTCCTTATTTAAGACAGTCATTCTAACTTTCGACGTTTTTCAACTTTATTGTGAATTAAGGATGCAGGCATTTAGTCTTGGATGCCAATTAAATTCCTTTTAGAAATTTAATTTGTGCATCTTTTTGAAAGGAAATGCTTCAAGAACAGAATTATATATTGTTATATTATCATAATTACTATGAACTTAACGTCGATCTGACAAGAAATATTCGTCACGATATGATAGAAGTCATATACTCATAGACATCCATTGTATAGAATGGAAACACACTTCGGAATTGACAATTCTTACTTTATTTGAGAAAGCTAAGAGCTGTAGTCATTTAATTTTATTAGGAGATATATCTTTATAGAATATATTTTTTCATACGACAGGGAATTCAAAGCTTGTTTATCCCAGTCAAGATTGAATTCAATTGGACATATAAATAACATGTGTGGTTATTTATACTCAATATGTGGTGTCACGTCATATTGTGAACGTGACATTGCAAAGACGTGTATTTTTAAAGCTAGATAGGAATGATGGAACATAATAGTATTTCTATTAAATGTATATGTAACAATTTAGTAGACTATTAAGTAACATTTTATAAAGTAAACTCATGGAGGTCATACACGATACGTCCAAGATCGTCTTTTATAAATGGAGGTTCGTTTTAAGAACAGAAGGAAGGTTTCAATATGCCAGCAGTTGAGTGTTACAATGCTGAGGAATAAGCCAGTAATTTAAATGCAAGTTCTACAGAAGAGATGTTGGTAACAATTAATGCGTGGTAAGGAATTGTTCACATAGTAGATGAGAGTTTTAATACCAAACTAGTTGAAACCCGTCAAAACATGACGGACAATGGAAAAAAATATTTACTGAAGAAGCTTCTTATATAAGTTACATTCTTTGTACGATTACTATTTAGCACTATTGCAACTTAACCTTCGGGCGGGCGCGCACGCGGCAAATTGGCCGGGTTTTTAAAAAAAGACACGCTACATTGATATACTCCCGTGAAGGACAACCACGCCCCTAAGTATTCTCTAACTACTATCTAAGACGTCAGATGGCAGGCCAACCCAACCTCAGACTTGTTGAGGGTTTGAGCAATTCATTACTCAAGATACCTATGTCACGGTATTAGGTTCGACCGGCCACATTGCCGCCGCGCGCCTAATAGTGCTAAACGTTTACCGTCCACCACACACAATGTAAGTATTTATTTCTTTACATTTTACTTGATTTATAATATTATATGATGAATTGCTCAAATATCATATATTTCAATGTGATATATTTTTCAGATATTTATTCTTTACACCTCTATTTCACTGTCCTTCATCTCACTCGTTCCCTCGGTTTTACTCTCTTGGATTTTATGAATACCTATGATTTACTCAATCTTTACTTTAGGGTTTCAGGGAAAATTACCTCAGACCTGAGGATATTTCTACAATTCTTCAAGTGTTGGAGGAAGACGAACGAATGGACCAGCTAGAAGATCTGACGGAAGACGAAGAGAACGATCCAGATTTCGAGACTGAAGAAATACATGTGGACGACCACGACAGTGAGTCTGAAGTGGAAATTGATAATTAAGGTGAAGGAGACGCTGAAAATAGCGAGAGCCTTTTTTTTAATCAGTAAGGATGAAGAAACATTGTGGGCGAATCAACCTGTCGCAAACAAAGGGAAGAAACATTATCAAAACTTATCCAGGCCCTAAGATAACTGACCGTCATTGTATGACTGAAATCGAATGTTTTTCACTAATAATGTCCCCTGATATAATTGATAGTATTGTTGAGAACACCAATATATACATTCAGAAAAAGGAAACTGGAAGTCGAGAGAGGGATTTTAGGTTGACTGATATAAAAGAAATGCGTGCTTTGTTGGGGGGCATTATTATTTATGGCGGTCAAAATGAAGAATCGTACGAATCTAGCTGAACCATTTGCGACAAACGGGACTGGGTATACAATTTTGCGCGCTAATTTCAGCGAAAGGCGATTCCGATTTTTATTAAGATGTATACGATTCGATGATGTGAATACACAAACGGAGCGGATGAACATTGACAGACTAGCTCCCATTCGAGACATTCTGAATAAATGCGTCCACAATTCACAACAGTCATATTCTCCTAGTGAATTCCTGACCGTCGATGAAATGCTGGTTGCTTTCCGGGGCCGTTGTCGATTTGTGCAGTACATGGCTAAAAAAACAGCCAAATAAGGCATCAAAATGTATGCATTAAGTGATGCTCGTACATTCTGTACGTATTCTATTGTGGAAAGCAAGAATCTGGCCCTTTTGCTACCACCAACAAGCCTCATGATATTGTTGTCAGACTGACAGATCCCATCAAGAAAACAAATCGTAATGTCACTACAGATAATTACTTTAGCAGCTATCCTCTAGCCGAGGATTTGCTGAAGAACGGGTTGACCTTTTTGGGCACCCTGAGAAGTAATTAAAAAAACAGAGTTTGTGGAGCGCAATTCTACATTAGTACCCGGAAGTTACAAGTTTGGTGCACAACCTGATAAGACTTTGATCTCTATGGTGGCAAAGAGAAAGAAAGCAGTGCTCTTCTTGTCTAAAATAAAACTGATGAAGAGACAGGCAAGCCACACCAAATTATCGACTATAACGGAAACCAAAAGAGGGGTGGACACAGTGGACCTCATGTGTTTAAGGTGCTCCATATCCAGAACAACTCGAAGGTGGCCAATGGTGGTATTTTACCGTCTTCTTGATGTGGCTGGGATTAATTCCTACAAGATTTTCAAGGCCAATACTCGGAACAGTGATTTGAGGAGAAGTATTTATGTATCCAACTTAAGTTTTGCCCTCATGGAAGAAAATCTAAAATACCGGGCCACAATAACTACTCTTCCTCGAGAACTACGTTGTTTTCTAGAAAAGTATAAGGAAGAAACCGATAAGGTTGAAGTAACACCTTCCACAAAAAGACACATTTGATTTTATTGTGGTAGATCTAAGAACACTCGGACTCGGATGTCCTGCAAGGAATGTGCAAAATATGTATCTAAAAAACAATCAGTCCAAGATATCACATGCAACTCATGTGCACAGCCTGAAGTAGAGGATGAAGATGAAGACGTCTAATTCCTATGGAAGTGTGATAACACTGTAACCTTGATGTGATAAAATCTTTACACACGTGATATATTTGGAATATTATTCTTTTACAGTACTATGATATATTTGGAATATTATTCTTTTACAGTACTATTTTCATTGAGATGTTTGTTGAGTTATTCCTTTTCAGTTTTCAGATGTGATAAAATTCGTTCTAAAATAAAAGTTATTTGCTCACGTAATGTGTCTTCAGTGTAACAATTGAAATCGCAATGAAATTCATGTAAACAAACACTTCTGGCATTGAGAAGTGAACGAGAATGAGAGCGGCCAAAATGCCGGAGCGCGCCAAATGGTGTGAGTGCAAAAGGCGCGCCCGCCCGAGGATTAAAGGGCGTCAAAAGATAGCACTCTCAACATTGCAACATAATGCTGGTCATGACTGAAAACGTGATGAGATAAATAGCCCAATACGTTTCACAGTTTCTCCTTGAGCTTGATTGATTGTGATAAAGTAGGCCGAGCGAATAGGAAATTGTTGCCTATTAAAAGAAAATGTACTGTACCTGCAAGTGTTTTATCGGAAGGTGTTAAATCAAGTCGTAGGATTTGAGCTCTCTGCCTAATATTACTGCACCTATTATATCCGAATCCAAGCAAATTCTTACATATTTCTTACAATTAATATGTTTCCATATATGAGTCCTTGGGAAACGTTCAGATTTCTAAGGAGCATAACTATGGCTCAAACGTTCGGAGTATGTGGAGACGAATCACTTAATTCCAAGGAATTGAAGAAATCTGATGTATGTGTTTGAACTACTGATTATTAGTTCAATGACTTTTAAGTTAATATCATTACATTGTTGCAGCTTGGCAAATATTTTATATTCCACAGCAGATAATTTTTTCCATCACAACAGTAAAGGCCAAAGTAACCACGCGTAGATTTTACGCAATAGAAATTTCATTTCATTTCATATTTATTCATCAGTGACTTACACTATATTTGCAGTACACTGATGGGAGTCTCTGAAAAGAGCAAAGCCCCACTTCACATTCGGGATGCGTCAGAGAACAATATTTACATTTGATCGTCAAAGACCTTACACTACTGCATAATATCTGAAATTGTTTCTGAAATGACCTATTTATATTGGATTTTAAATATTGTGGCTTCGTATTATTCGATAACACTATAGTGTCCTGCAAAACGGAGCCGCTAAGTATTAAATGGCAAATAATACTTCCATTGCCGAGATCAACTGCGAAGTTAGACTCAGTACTCTAAACAAATAATCAATAAACAATTGTCTTATACAATGAAGTTCAACATGACCGTCCAGAGACTTTCATACTCAAGTTGGTTGGCGAGGAGAATGCGATTAGACTGATCGCTTAAAATAAATTCCTTTTAACTGTTCCTGCCAGCGATTTTTTTTGCAATAGCTTGAAAATGCAGCTCAGAATGACGTTCTTCATTTTGATATAAACAGTACAAAACTGCTCTAAATAAGCAATTTCCATCACCTGTTATAGGTTATGGCAGTACATTTTGCAGGGGAACATATAATCACTTCGCCAACTACAGGAATGAGCATAGGCCTATACTCAATGCTCACTTCGGCAGTCACCCTAATGGAGGCAGTTTTAGAATTCTATGTCCCGTGCATGTCAAAAATCGTATTAACACATGGTAGCCCACCCATTCTTGGCTATTGCCCCGGAGACCCGGGTTACATAGCCTGCTCTGCCAAGAAATTTAATTCTGGGCTGAGGGCAAAAACGGGGCACATTCAGTCTCTTGAGGTATAACTAAGAAGAGGAAGGTTTGATTCCCACCTCGACAATCTTGGATGTGGTTTTCCGTGGTTTCCCACTTTCACTCAAGGCAAATACCGGAATGGTTCTTAACTTAAGGCCTCGGCCGTCTCCTTGCCATTCCCCACCTTAATTACAAATACACAGATTAATGCAGCCATCACAATAACACAGGGTGTCAGAACATTTTACACATACACACCAATGTACACGGGGCTGAGTTACCACGATGTCGGAGCCCTTCAAACGAATTATGTTTGCCAAGTGTCTCTCATGGGGAAAGCAATTTGGGACACGCGCGAGTGCCTGGAAAACGACTGTTTTCTTTAATATTTTAAGAGTATATCGACGATGCATAATTATAACTTATAGTCTAGGACGCTACCAAATTGACCACCGAAGCATTGGGAGGAAATTGCAATATTAAGGTACATAAACAACATAGCCTAAACATTCAATTGTCAGTTAATATTCTTCAACATTTCCCTTCTTTTATAACTCTCGGGAACCCTTCTTGATGGAGGATTTCAGATTCAAGTTCGCTTTGCATACTACGACCTGCCGGAAGAGGGTTCTAGCAGAAAGAACGTTGAAAAGAAGGGAAATCTGGGAAGAGTTCTACTCGACCTAGGCTATGATCAACAGAGCATGGATGGAACCGAATTAGGACTTGCGGCACTTTGTGACCTCTTAGGCTGTGCACGGCTTCAACCATAGAATGTGCAAGACAAAGACATTGCATGATCCAGACCCGACCTGTGTCTGTGAGCTGTGTGACGGAATCTGTGAACGTTATCACGTTCTTCATTGTAGGAATAGAGGGAAGACCATCATAGATTACTGCATTGGCTGAAGTGCATCTTACCTTGCCTATTATTTGTAATTTTGCACAACTTCTGCGCAATAAAACGCTAATATTATAACTCTATTCCAGTATACATATCCTGGAAACATCATAGAAAATATTCCCCTCCTTTATAATTCTCATAAATAACTATCATGTGAAAACGCTCCATGTCTTGTGTTTTAAATATATCGATGCAATGGTGCTGCCATCTGTTGTCAGTTACTGGAACTATATGGGCGAGGTACTGCCATCTGTGGTCAGTTACTGGAACTGATTGCAGATCTTCACACGGCGTATTGAGGACAACAGTTAGCTCTTTTGATCACATGCTCTAATGCAATGGTAAAACGGAAATAAAACGTATTGAGAGGAAATGTAGAAATATGTATCTTTAACTGATATTAAACGTTACTAATACTCCTTGATAAAAGAATATTTCAGTGATAAAAAATGGTGAGAGGTGGGATCGAACCTGTGCTCCTTGGATCCACAGTCAGTCAACTTAACCAAATAGCTATTCGCGCACTCACGTTCAACAACAGACGCAACCATTCACTATCTTCAAAACCCGCTGTCTGAAGAAAATAATGCATTTCATTAACAAAACAAGAAGTTCCGTGAAGAACTATACAGCCTACTTTTCATGCCAATGGTTATTCTACAGAATATGAACCTATCTAGAATAATGACGAAATTAAGTTGCTAATATCGAAATTTCCAATTAGTTCGAAATACTGTATACCTGGCATAATGTATCCTAATAGAGCACTACAGTTGGCAGCCCTGATGACTGAATATATTCTTAGTTCCGTCTCTTAAGGTACAAAATACAAAATTTGGTTGAAGTCCAATGAATAGCATGGAGGTTACATGCAGTTAAACATTGGATCTAACAGCGCACGTAAAATCATGTTGGCAACAATGTCATGCATGTATTGGTCAGAAATAATCTGAAATAATATGATCTATTGTTGTGCCAATTTTGAATGAAATCCATTAGTTAGTATAGAAGTTACATGCATTTTAAAATTGGACCTATCAGCAGGCTTAGAATCATGTTGGCAGCACTGACGTATATTAGTTACTCCAAATTCGTCTAGAATGCCAGGTACTATACGTGTGCAAAGTTTAGAGCTATTGGCTTGCATACTTTCTGATATATTGATATTAGGGTAACAAAATTAGGGACAGCACATTTTAACAGTTGGCAGCACTGGTTGCTCTTTAGAATACGCATAGTCATATCTGTTATGGTACCCATAGCACATACGAAATTTGGTTGAAATCCAAATGATAGTATGGAAGTTACATGTATTTAAAGTTGGACCTGTCAGCAGGCTTAGAATCATGTTGGTAGCACTGACGTATATAAGTTACTCCAAATTAATATAGAATGTCAGGGACTATACGTGTGCATAGTTTAAAGCTGTCGGCTTGCATACTTTCTGATATATTGGTATTTGGATAAAATAAATTAGGAGCATTTATTAACAGTTGGCAGCCCTGGTAGGTCTGAAGAATACGCTCAGTCATATCTGGTTAGGTACACATACAACATACGAAATTTGGTTGAATTCCAATTGATAGTATAGAAGTTATATGCATTTAAAAATTGGACCTATCAGGAGGCTTATAATCATTTTGGCAACACTGCCATGGTTAGCCTCCTGGAAATTAAACTGAAATATTATGATCTGTACGTGTTCCAATTTTGAAATAGCTCCCATTCATACTTTCCAAGATATCCAACATGGAGCTCAAATTTCAATTGCGATTTTTTAGCAGTTGGTAGCACTGACATCATTTTCAAATATGGCCGTGAGATATTCAGGTATAGATCTTTACTCCTACCAAATTTTGTTTCGATTGCTGCAGCCGTTTAGGAGTTGATAGGGGGACACACACACACACACAGCCAGACAGACAGACAGACAGAGGGACAGACAGACAGACAGACACACATTTGGCCGATCTCATAAGTCTACTTTTTCCTCATTTTTGCAAAATGTGAAAAGTAGGCTAAAAATCAATGTTGCACATTCGTAAACCTTAATACTGTCACAATATTTTATTGTCAGAACTTGGTTAATGTATGTTTTCAATTACATGGAAGCTTTATACATGAGCGCGTGGAGTTATTAAATAATATTACATTTTATAGACTTCTCACCGCCCTTTTGTTATGAACCAAGGCGGATTGTGTGCTTGTGCGCGTTCGTGTGGGGCAAGAATTCTGCTATTTTCTATATTAATTTAAAAATATACTGTAACCTATTTGTTTATTTTAGAGACACTCTGCAAATCTGCAGGCCAAGAGCTTTCGTTAGAGTGCTCTACGAAGTAAATCGGTTCTGTCGTTCTCTCAATCTCGTGTTAACAAACACCACCTTAGTGTTTTATATATATAGAAGGTACAGTGTGTATATGAGGCTACGTGGAGAAATGTTTTTGCTCATGCGAGGTTGTTCCGGATTTGAGGGAAGATACAAAAGTATAGTTCTTTTGATAAGAACATGGCATTATAGCAATGGATTCGTTGTGTTAAGAACTCCGATATATGTGAATTTACGACTTAGAAGTGATGACGAGAGTGTTAATGAGCGGAAACTAATTTGGGAAAAATGTTGTCAACATATGTTGACTAATACTTCTATTAAACATTTTATTAAAACATGGATTTGAGTATCTACGTGCATTTGATCTTTGCTGATTGAACGCATTAGACTGATATTGACTATAAACCCAATTATGACAGGGTTTTGCAGTATTAGGCCAGGCGACAGGTCGGAAAAAGCCTCAATAAGGAAATAATTAGTGGAAAGCTGGAAATTGCTTTAATGGCTTTATTTGGACCCAGATATTACTCTCCCAAGTTTCCCCCCCCCCCCCCCCCCCCCATCGAGCGAAGTCGGCGTTTGCCCTTCTGGCCCTAATAATGCACCATTTTTCGTTTGCTTGCAAATATCTCCCAAACCATCAACCTTATCAACAAATTACCTATTATAAAGAATAATTTAGAGTAAATTTCCTACAAAAATGTGCTGTACCTTTTGTCTCTAATGTGAACCATTACGATGCTACGAACATTCATATTGGAGCCCATTTTGATTCTTGCGGGAAAAATATGGAAATGACATGCCATATCAAAGTTTCTTCATGTTATAAATATTTTTCAGCATTCCAGGTGCTCTAGCTGTTCACTTGTTACAAGTATAACAGATTTTCAATGTAATAAGCTATGGCAAAGTACCTACCATTAGTATTATTATTGCGTAGTATTGGCATAAAATCACTCTTTTCCACACCACCTGGCGGTAGAGTAAATTGCGTTTTTTCTTTTTAAGTGGTGTCCTCAGGAGGCCTAAACCACTGTTCAAATGTCAAAGTTAGTCGACTTTAAACCGTTTTGATGAAGGCTGGCAGACTTCATCGTCTGCCTGAATTTCTTCGTCATCGCTTTCATCGACTGTATCGGTACATTTTTCCGATGTCTTGGGGCGCTCAGGATTAACATCGATGTCCCCGTCACAATCATCCATATCATCATCCTCGACAGCATTTGGACATGACCGTCCCATACAATTCATGCAGATTCTGGAGCATCGGAGGCCCGTTTTCCTGCAACCACACGCTGCGTTACATCTTTTCGAACATTTGCTGGACACTGTTTAGAAGCGTTTGTGGCACCGGATCCCTCGTCGTATGTATGGAAGCCAAACCACATTGAGAATTTTTCCAGCCCCAATCCAGTGTATTTGTATCATTTCCATACCATGTTTGGATTTGATGGTATGTTCTTAAAGAGTGCTCACGTACCGCTGATTCGGTGGGAGGTTAGCTTGCGAGATTAAATCGATGTTTGCTTAGAGATTGGAACTGGGGTTTTGTTGTCATAAAGCCTAGCCCAAACCAACTGGCCCGCCATGTCAATTTCATGGGGGTTTGCGTTCGCGTCTCGGAAAACCCTAACAGCTGTCTGCAGTTCCTCATTACTCTTCAGCAGTGTTAGGAATTTCATTTTGCCCTGCCTGTGAAACGAAGACGTTGTATCGCACCCTCTAAACGCTTGCAAAAAGAGGATGTTTCCTTGCACACACAAGCGGGAGATTGAAACTTATTGTGCAATATAGTTTTTGTTTGGTTGAAACTTTGCCGGGTTTCATAAAATACATTTTCGTGGAGGGTGGCACACGAGCCGCCAAGATGACCAGGATATCTATATCTTCAGCCACTATAATATGCGAATTGTCGGACCGTGATAACTCGAGTGCGGTGGTAACGATTAGCACATCGGCATCTTCAGGAGCTTGTCTGGTTTCGATTCCTTCGCTTTCGAATTTGACGCGCAACAAGCCGATCAATCTTCGTTTGTTTGTGTCATTACACAAATAGACAAAAATGGACTCATAAAAAAACATTAGCAGCATCATGCTTGTGCGATTGTCGAAGACGTTCAGCAGACTTGGTACTTCGAGCTGATGGATCGTCAGGATACCCATCGAAAATTATGACACTGTTTTTGAAGTATCTTTTTAACGTAATTCACATATTTGGCACTAATGTCGACAAAAGTATCGGTTTGGTGCCAAATTGCACGGTGCAGAAGATATCCTCCGTCGAAAACATGATGTAGGTCATCAAATGTGGGCTCATCGGTAACAGGATGGAATAGTTTATAGATCGCAGACTTTTGCGTCTTACGCATTCCCGCTTCATCAGAGATCGCAACCGGATACGGAGCCAGTTTAAGCTGGAAATATTGTTTCAATTCTCCATTGGATTTCTTTGCAAGGCAAATGCTTCAGAAAAGCACAAGAGGATCAACAGGAATATTCGTGTTGCGGATTCTTATTTTCGAATTTACCGCGCGGAGAGGCATCACGCTATTTTTACTAAGGAACTTCACATTGCGAAAGTTGTTGCCGGTTATTCCTTTCTGTGCTGCTATTCCAATTTCATAGACCATATGGCAAGTGATTTGTCCATCCCCACAACTCGTGTGCTTAACGAAAGCATGTGTTGTTCACGAGGAAAGGGATCGTGAGTTGATAGCCATCCAACAAATTTTCTCAAGTTCGCATCATCCCGCGAAATCCGCGCACACCGTGTATCCACATTCTGTTCTGCAGTCGAAAACGCAATATTGCAAAATGATACTATTGGTAGGTACTTTGCCACAGCTGTTTACATTGAAAAGCTGTTATACTTGTAACAAGTTAACAGCATGTGCACCTGGAATTCTGACAAATATTTATAACATGTAGAAACTTTGATATGGCATATCATTTCCATAGCTTTTCCGCAAGAATTAAAAAGGGCTCCACTTTGAATGGTCGTAGCATCGTAACGGCTCACATTAGAGACAAAAAGTAGAGGACATTTTTGTAGGACATTTACTCTAGATTATTGTGCATAATAGGTATTTTGTTGATTAAGTTGATCGTGTGGGAGATATTTGCAAAATATCGAAAAATGGTACCGTCTTAGGGCCAGAAGGGCAAACGCCGAATTCGCTCGAGTGGGAAAACTAGGAAGAGTAATATCTGGGTCCAAATAAAGCATTAAAGCAATTTGCAGCTTTCCACTAATTATTTCCTTATTGAACTATTTGTCGCCTGGCCTATATATTAATATTGGTGAGTGATAAAGAAATTATATATGAGCATCACATTATATATACTTGATAGAAAGGTATATTTTGAAAGAGAGCTATGACTCTAATATATAAAATATGGATATCGTTATACAACGTTAAACATAACGAATACAGTGTTTGTAAATACTTTTCACAATTATTTAATTAAGGGAATAATTTAGTAATAATTATTCGATCATATGTTTTTGAAGTGTAGTGTATTTTAGAATGAATGTTTTTGGAACGAGTGTTTTACGTTGTTATGTGTGTATGAACAACTCGGTTGGCCTAGAACAATGCGAGGGAATGCATGGATGGTTGTATTAAAATTTGAGTGTATTTGATAGTGAATTGTAAGAGTTGTAGCCAGTTTTGTAAAGAGAAATGTAGCTTTGAGACAAGGCTTCTGTTCGCGCAAGCAGCGTGATCGCAGCGAATGCAAAGGGAGAAGCGTATCCCGTTATAATTCAAGGCAAGTATATTACATACATGGAAAGAGTTGTTAGCAAGCCATAGTTTATGAATGGAAACAGCTTACCGGCTGATTGAATATGTGTCAATTTATGAATGGGTCGACTGACCAGATGAGCAATGCATGGCGCGTGCCAGTTTTAATAGCTTCTTTGGAACGCTTAACACGCCGGAATTTTTGTTCAACGTTTTACTACTTGTAGTAGTCTTAGGCCGTTCAAAATTTATTTCTGTATAACTGAGAGTGTAGTAACTTCAGTAGTGTGTGTGTGTTGTTAGAGAGGAGAGCATGTGAATGTATTAATTTATTTATTAATTTGGAAATTGTTATTATTTGTTTTAATTTTAGTTATAGCTTACAATTGTTAATAAATGTACTTAGTTCGTTTTCTATATCGTATTTCGAGTGATTTATTTTAGATATAAAAGGAACAATGGTATTGTGGTTCCCGTTTCAGGATGGAGCTAAGTCTTTTTATAAGACCCCGAGAATAAAGGTAGGTGTTCATCTGATCCCCAGTGTATTTTATTGTATATCCATAATATCATTGTAGAATACTGTGTAAATTCCCAAAGACTTTGTTGGAACGATTTCTGATGGAGTTCTTAGCCGGAGCCTTTTATAAATTAGCAATCTAGCTTTGCTATGGATTTCCGACAGGGAACTTCTCGAATTTACGGGTACAGTAGGTAGCCTTGAGATTCATACGGAAACCGCAGTCTATTAATAGAACAAAGATCAAGGTAAGCTGAAGCACTTTTCCATCGCTTGAAATAGAATTATCAGTCCTCAATCAACCTACGAACATTACTGTCTCTGAAATTAGATAAATCCTTTTCACTATTTACTGTGCATGCCCATTTTTTCAGGATCAGAATTTCATCCTCAGCTAGAAGAGAATGCACTTTCTATGGTATTCCACACAGCACAAATTCTGAATACTGCGACATCCGGTCTCTCTTCCCTTGTGTCGTCAGTCGATTTATCGCTGCATTCTCCATGAACACAGCACACGCCGAGTCAACTCGATAAGCTAGTCAAGTACGCAGTTATTTCACCTCCTCTTCCTCTTTGCACTCTAGATTGTCATCCCTCAACATTCTAATGATCCCGAGTTGCTCCTTCGATGTTCCAGTCGATGTTGGTCGATAGCTCTGTAGCGGAACTTGAATTATAGAAGCAGTGCAATTGTACTTGTCGACGGATACATTTTTACGAGCCTTGGAAGAGAGGATACAACCAGATTTAGAAGGCCATAAAATTAATTATTTGAAATTAAATTAATCACATTTTTCCAAATTATTGAGCAAATTTTAACACCACAGGATTTTTTAAATGATTTTTGAGAACATTTAGAGGAGAGGCGAAATAATAGTTCTACAGTTTTTGTTTGACTCGGGAGTCGAATCTCATGAGAAGAAGGGAGACGGGGCAGCCATGACCCTTGTTCTGGAGCCGTATCACGAGGCTATTTTTTCGCGCTGAGTGAAAGAACCGTGGTTCGTGTATCGCAGTGTATCTGCCAGCGAAAGTGGAATTTTGAATTATTTGAGTGTTCAGTAAACACCAGGTATATTGTCCGTGTGAGGAAAACTGATATTAGTGTGCTTTTCAAGTATTTGATATATTTCCGGTTATGATCGAACCTGACACTTTTCGACATGTGCATAGTCGTCACGCATACATTTTATATAATCTAATCAAGTAGCTATTGCAGTATAAGTGCGAAATATTAATTATTGCATCGAGAGAACCCCGTGGACATAATATTTATAATTTTCAGAGCACGATTACGAAGATACAAGACGATTTTCTAACATGCATTGTCGTGATTTAAAAAATGGGTTACGTTGCTCAAGCGACAAATGCAAATTCAGTGACAGCTGATGGTGTATAGCCTTCCTTATTGTATGAAATCCGTACAGTGTAATTTCAGTGCTAATCATTTTCACTAAAGCTAGAGTTAAATTGTCACTACCAGCTCTTCAGTCAGTCAACACGATGGCGCCCAACAAATGGGGGGATACAAGATATAAATACTTACTCTCCTGGAGAAAATTACATGTATTAGTTAATTATCACAATTAAATGGGGGTAATTTAGGATTAAGCGTCTTAGAAGACCCACAATGACGACGGTACGAGTACGCCGCTTAGCCCACGAGGTGAGTTTACAACCAGCTATACGAGGGGCAGATATGGAGTAATTACAACACGGATAGGGAGAGTGGAATTTAGACCACAAGACGATGGAAACGTATACGCGATAATAAATCCCATGGAGATCTTGGTCTTGACACAAACCAGGACTAGATCCAGGAGTCAAAATAACTGTCGTTTAATGTCGAAATTACAACGTTGAGTCATGTGGATTTGATGGGTCGAACTCGCAAGCACAATTATAGGTTAAAATTGTGTATTATGTGATCGTGTCATTTCTTTAAGTGGATTGGTCATGCACGCATTGCTTTCTTTTCGACTGCTTTGACGCAGCGCACTTAGGCAGGTTTTGCTGTGATGCGATAAGATTAGTCTCTATTAGGCCGATGAAACGGCATTTTTTTTTTCATTTTCACTTTGTGAAGCCTTGGAGCTCATGCTAAAACTGCTTTAGAAACAAAACAATTTTATATAATGCTTGAAGGATTAGGACGGCAGTGGAAAGAAAGACTTAACGCTACTAAACAGACCAGTTTGAGAACTTCATTTTCTCATAGCACACAGGTTCGTGTATATTTAGAGAATGGAGGACTTTGGTTGAAATTATAAGCGGCATTTGGGACGACATTAGACATCAATGCTAGGGGGCTATGATATGAAACAGCTGATAGGTGGTCAAAGCTTTCTACAGCTTGTGAATTAAAACATTGAAATTTTTATTTGAGAAAAGATATTGTTACGTTAGATGAACGATGGAATACCTTGAATGTGGATTTTTAGAATAAGAGATAGAATTCCCTTTACTCAAAAAAGAAAAACCCTGAATCTTCGAAATAATTTCTGGAAAAGAAAAACCAGGAGGACGAGATTCAAACAATCCCAGGGCGTTAACGGGAATTCGGTTCAACTGGGTCAAGTTCCGAAATCATTCCGATGATCTTTCAGGTCAAGCGACGAAACAAGGATATAGAACTCAGCTGCACTAATATAAAATATAAAACACATCCAACATTTCATTAAAATCACATTAAATACAATCAATAAAATAAATAAATATCTGCCTATGCTCGGAGATTCTTCGTCCTTACTGCTTGCGGTGCGATGCAAATAAACATTTTAAAATGATCAAATCAAAATCTAATTTAATTGGGGCGAAAGTCTCCTCGCACCCTGTCCTTTGATATAAATCAAATGAAGGTGATCTTTGATTAATCTTTATCATGTATTAAAGCTTTTACACAAATATTAAATCACCTTACTTTAAGAAAATGTTCATGTGGAAGAGTGTGTCAGATTACGAAAATTCTCAAAATTCAGGAAAGAAATCAAGTTCTTATGATCTCCTTTTATATAAATTGAAATTTTAAAAATAGATGGATGTTCGTTTCTCCTATAATCAATTTGTACAAATTTACATTTATCATTTAATAAGTTTATTAGAGCACAAAATATGCAAATGAATTAAACATTACTTATCTTTTTCTCGAACATCACAGAAAGAAAACAGAAATTTGACTGGACTTTGAAAGCACAGACGCGGCGACCACCGACAAGTAGAAAGAAGCCAACTACGAATTAAGACACATAACGACCAGATTAGCTGAGCACGGATTTCACCCCAAGCTATGCTCCACGAAGACGCACCACTCGCCGAACAAGGAATAAGTGCGTCCTATGCGGGAAGCAATGTGCCCGTCCTCACGCACTGAGTTGGGCAGGAAGGACAATTCCTTTAACTAGGTTCTGCACAGAATGACTGTGGAATTAATTACTTATCACTAGTACAAAACTGTGACAGAGATAACTTCCTCGGATCAAACTGCATTACATGATATCTGTCTCACGCTTTGCCGCAGAGGGCATAGACGCACCTACAATCCGGTTGATGGTACATTTATCATTTACCACTTCCTCCGTTAGATCATGTTCACCATGCCTGACACTTTCATGAATAGTCATTAATGTTTAACCATAGTTCCAATCGGCAATTATATCATTTCATCACTGTCACGTTCCATTTGTTTAATCATAGGGTCAGTTATTGGTTTATAGTCGAAATTCACATTCATTCATTCTCAGTTACAACTTAACAAAGAAAAACCGTAGGTTTCATTTGGAGGATTCCCACAATTTAATCAATTTCCTAGCTCCATGTTGGATTTCTTCGAAGGTATGCGTAGGAGCTATTCCAAAATAGGCACACGGCACACGTATAGATAATAATATGTCCCAAGTCCCTAAAGTGAAATAACCCTGATGCGACTCTTTACATGGATGTTCTGGACAGATAGCGCTGCATTATGAAATTGTGTCTGAATCTGCTGAGCTACCTCCTGCAGTAGTTATATTTCCCTACGTTTGCATTAAACATAGTCATTTAAATCAATTTGGAGGATAGAATGCGTCAAATTCTACAATACTTTAGATCATAGAAATGTGTTGTAAATGCTTCGGAGAACAAACGTTCCTGGTAGCCTTTTCTCTGAAGTACAGACGTTGCTATGTAAAGACAGTTTATAGTTATGTGTTGTTGTAAACATTAGCTCAGAATTTGCGAGTGACCACAGGTATCCTGAGTTCTGCTCTTACTAATATTGCAGCTGTCATAGAATTAATAGTAATGTCATTTGTTTTTACGTCCCTCTTAACTACTGCGGCTTTTAGAGACGGCCTGTAAGGGGATCCTAAACGTGCCGGTAAATCTACTAAAACGTTTCCTTATATTTACGCACCTTCAAATGCCAGCTGACTGTGCAAGTATTCGATCCTACAACCTCGGACACAGCAAGCGAGATCGTTCCCGCTGAGCCACGCAGTCAGCCCTGTCATAGATTTTTGTGTATGAATTATGAATAATGTAAATGGTGGTTTAAGATGCTGACTGAGTCTTTCACATTATTGACTTTAATAGACTATTCCAGTGTGGTGTGCCTTCTTAGATTGTAAGGAACAATTGATGAACAATCCTCCTATTGTACATTATTGCGTTTTGAATGTATTTACTGTAATATATGTGGATACTGACAGTAAAGAACTCAGTGTGGGACAACTGTATGGCGTGTTGCAGCATTATTTGTAATTAAGTTACTGGTGAGACATCACGTTTCTGGAGATACCCTTTGTGTAATAGTGTTTCCTCAAATACAACAACTAACCATTACCGTATTCAAGATGACACTAAGCCAAGCTGTAACACGTAAAAATGATTGGAAATTTCCGCCCAGCTAAAGATATTATTAATTCATTTTAGAGGCTTGGGACAATTTGATCATCAAGCCCCGTGTTGTTTGTTTCTGTGATGACTATAGTAATGTGAGCAACTTGAATAGTTTGGGTGTACCTAAGTAGAATTGTGCTAGGTGCCCCGGGACTCCGAAAGATATACCTTTCGGCAATTTTCTTGGAGAGAAAGCGGAATATCCCGGGGAGCAGCCACACTCATTACGGCCACTGTTAGCGGTGGGTTTTGAAACATCCAACTTTGAACTCTAAGCTCCCCCTTCTTCTCAGTCGTGATGTACGACTTCATGCGTATGGCTAAGTTGCGGGTGTGTTACCGTATAGGTTAATTTCCCCAAGGTTCAGAGTGTAGCCTACACACTCTATCACGTATAATAATTATAATAATAATAATATCCTATGAACTCCGCCAGTGCCGGTCCCAAGCCCGGGGCCTCATCACGCAAGTGTTGAGGAAGGAGGAGGGGGAGGAGTAACACCTCGTTAAAAAACCTGGGTCCATCTGGCTCCGGATGGTAGCACCCTGTGAGGGCCCCTGCCTAGGGTTACTAGGTGAAAATTTTAAATCCAGACACGTCTGTGTGGTAACCACCGGTACTCTGGTCGGCGTCTGTTAGCTCTGTGAGCTCGGCTGTGATCCAATCTTCTGGAATTCAAAACTCCAGTCGTAATTCTGTGAGATACCTTGGGGTTTCACCACCACAACTTGAACATAAATCAATAATCATGACAGAACGACGTGAACGAACACACTACCCTGGGCCCCAGTCAATAAAACTGGGTATTGTACCTGATCATCGGATTCCAGGGGATCAGGTATGTCATGAAGAGGAGAATTGCTTCTCAAAAACCCTCAAAACTAAGAGAATATTTTACATGGGAACACTCAACGTAAACACACTCCTGAAACTAGGTAAAGTGAAACAACTAACAAACATCATGGACACATTCAATATCAGAATACTGGCTATACAGGAAACGAGATTCTCAGATGAGAATCACTTCGATTCGGGAAGTTACAGAATATACAAGGGGAAACCAGCCATAACTATTCCAGGAAAAAAATCTCAAACTCTTCGGAACAGGTTTTGTAGTCCACAACTCAATATTGGACTCTGTAATAGATTTCACCTCAAAATCTGAAAAAATTTCCACACTTACGATACGTTCTGGTAACAAAGCGTATACAATAATCAATGCGCATGCCCCCACAAATAACTACAATAACAAAAATCCACAGATGATAGAAGAATTCTCGGAAGACTTAGAAGAAATCACCAACAAAATCCCCACTAAGCATGTAAAATTATTGCTTGGTGATTTTAATGCACAATTAGGCCGCGAAAGAAAATTCAGAGACACAACAGGAAAACATACAGCGCACCAGAGGACAAACAAGAATGGAGAGAATTTGATAAACTTCTGTAGGAATTTTGACTTCAAAATCATGTCAACACAATTCCAGAAACCCTACAAGAAACTATGGACTTGGAAATCTCCAAACAGCGCCCTCGGAGAATTTCAGATAGACCACGTTGCGATATCTACAAAAAACACCAGAGAAGTTATGAATATACGAACGAGAAAAGGTTTTTTCGAATCTGATCATCATCTACTACAAATCAAGACTAAGTTTATACCAAACAGACAAACTAAGAGAACAACCAGAATTTTCAGAACAGACCCAGAGTATTTACAATTAAACAAGAAAGAAATAACACAAGGACTTAAGAAAATTGAGAGTAAAAACTGGACGGAGATGTCCGAAAACATGAAAGAACTGATAAAAATGGGGCAGCCCCCGAGGAAAAGGAAGCACAGATGGTGGAACGTGACATGTGACAGAGCCATAGAGGATAGAATACAAGCCTGGAAAAAATTTAACAGCCATAGAACACCAGAAAAATGGGAAGAATTCAACAGGATACAAAAAGACTCCTCGAGAATAATCCGCGGAGAAAAAAGAAACTACGATAACAACAGACTCAAGGAGATAGAAGAGGATTTTACCAAAAATAACACACGAAATTTCTATAGAACATTCAGAGAGAATATGACTGGATATCGACCACCGAGCTTATGCTTCAAAAGACAAGACGGAACACTGGAGACAAACCCGAAAAAGAACTGTACGATACTGGCACAATATTTTGACTCACTGATTAACTGTGATAAACCAACACACAGATTACAGTTCGAAAAGCCAGAACCTAACATTGATTCCAAACCTCCAACACTTGAAGAAATCGTGGAAATAATAAAATCACTAAAGAACAATAGAGCGCCTGGAGAAGACGGATTGATTTCGGAAATCTGGAAATTAAACCACGAATATGTTACACCAAAAATACACAAAATCATCGAAAACATCTGGGAAACAGGGAAGGTACCATAAGAATGGAAGTCAGCTCCAATACACCCCCTCCACAAGAAGGGAGACAAAACGAACCCTAATAATTATAGAGGGATTTCACTATTACCCGTCGCATACAAAATTTTCTCCAAAGCCCTGTTAAAACGGATAGAGCCTCAGATAGATCCACAGATAGGAGAATACCAAGGAGGGTTCAGGAAGGGAAGATCGTGCAGTGAGCAGATTTGGTGCCTGAGAACAATACTAGCAACGAGAAAAACCAGGAACACAACAATCACATTTGTCGACTACAAAAAAGCGTACGACTCCATAGATAGAGAAACACTTTTTAACACATTAGAAGAAATGAAGGTCGACAATAAGTCCAGAAAACTAATCCAAGAAACATTAACAAATACAATATCCAACGTTAAATTCATGGGAGAGATCTCGGAACCCTTCAAAATTAATACAGGAGTGCGACAAGGTGATGGTTTATCACCCATTCTATTCAACTCAGTTTTGGATAAAATAATCAAGACATGGGAAAAAGGAGTCAAAGGCATAAAAATGGCAAAACACCAGAAAAGGACAGTCAACATTAAGTGTCTGGCCTTTGCCGATGATGTAGCGATTATAACAAATAACAGAAAAGAAGCCAAAGAAGCTCTAGAAACGCTACATGAAATCTCTGCCAAAACAGGGTTACAAATCTCATACGAAAAAACACAGTTCATGGACACAAAATCTACAGACAAGCACCCACTGGAAACCAAGTATGGAAAAATAACACAAGTGGAAAGTTTCAAATATCTAGGAGAGATTATACAGAAAACAGGACTGAACTTGGCATCCAATGAAGACAGGATCGCTAAATTGCAGAAAGCATACCGACTTACATGGAACCACTACAATAAAAAATGTATTTCCATCAATGCCAAATTACGACACTATCGTACAGTAGTCTTACCAGAGGCCTTATACGCTTCAGAAACGACAGCAATCAAGGGACGAACAAAAATCAAGGAATTAGAAAAACAAGAGAAAAAAATTCTGAGAAAGATCTACGGGCCAGTTCAGAAAGAGGGAATATGGATGAAGAGACCGACAATAGAACTGTACAAACAGACAGAGACGATTACAAACAACATAAGGAAAAGAAGGGCAAAATTTTATGGACATATACATAGGATGACCGAAGACAGACTGACCAAGAAAATTTTTAATATAGTTACGAATAGCACACTAAAAACCAATTGGGTAAAGGAAACCGTGGAAGACCTTAAGAAACTAAACATCTCTACAGAATACATCGCAGACAGGAGCAAATACAGAGAAAACCTTAGACTACAGAAGTTTGAGCAAACTCCCAAAGAGAGACAACCAGCAAAGAGGTGGACAGAAGAGAGAAAGAGGAAACATAGTGTGTATATGAGAGGTTTTTGGGAAAAAAGAAGAAAGGTCCAGAATGAAACATGAACATTGATTGTGTTGTAACGCTCTCCTTATGGGGAATTAACGAATAAATAAATAATAATAATATCGTATGGCCTCGGATGCCGGGTGCAGGTATAATGAAGATCCAGTTTCAACTTATTGCGACATATGAAAGTAAAGAAATGGTATGCATTGAACGTCCCTGCTACTATTTTGGCTGGAGGATCACAGGTGTTCCGGAACTCCATCTTCCATGAATTTATAACGAGCATGTAGACCTACTGACCTGAGATGGTCACATTTAGTTAGTTATTATTATTTTAAGGGGCAGAACAGCGAGGTCATCTGCCCCATGGTCGCATTTAATAAACTTCATCTGGACTGAGCCTGAGGTTATATGCATTAGATGATGTGTAACTAACGTAATACGCCCTGAAATATATTGGGCACCCCTAACTTAATATTGTATTTAATATTTTCAGTAATAACATCATAAGTAGGTCATATCATCTAAGTCGAGATTCAAGATTGCACTGTAACAATGTTTTGTCTGTAATTGTGTCAGAGCGAACAGAATGTTGAAATCTAATATCATAACGTCTTTTTACGGAGTCGGGGATGATGTGAATCTCCATGGAGAAAATATATTTACATGAACACATGCTATCCTTGACACTAAAGTAACAAGTAGTTCCATGACGAGCTCAAGAGCCTACTTTTCTTAAAGTTTAAGATTCATGCCAATGATTAATCTATATGGACCTATCTAGAATAATGACGAAATAAAGTTGGTAATATCGAAATTTCTAATTAGTTAGAAATATACCTGGTATAATGTAGCCTAATAGAGCACTACTGTTGGCAGCCCTGGTGACTGAATATATTCTTAGTTCCATCTCTTAAGGTACAGAATACAAAATTTGGTTGAAGTACAATGGATAGCATAGACGTTACAAGCAGTTAGACATTGGATCTATCAGCGTGCGTAAAATCATATAGGCAACAATGTCATGCACGTGTTGGTCAGAAATAATCTGAAACATCATTATATATTGTTGTGCCAAATTTGGATGAAATCCATTTGTTAGTATAGAAGTTCCTGGTATTATAAAATTGGACCTATCAGCAGGCTTAGAATCATGTTGGCAGCACTGAAGTATATTAGTTACTCCAATTTAATCTAGAATGTCAAGACTGTACGTGCGCAAATTTTAGAGCTGTTGGCTTGCAAACTTTCTGATATATTGATATTAGGGTAAAAAATATAAACAGCATTTATTAACAGTTGGCAGTCCTGATTGCTCTTAAGAATACGCGTAGTCATATCTGTTATGGTACACACAGCACATACGAAATTTGGTTGAAATCCAATCGATAGTATAGAAGTTACATGTATTTAAAAATTGGTCCTATCAGCTGGCTTAGAATCATGTAGGTAGTACTGACATACATTAAATGCTCAAAATTAATCTAGAATGTCAGGCTCAATACGTGTGCAAAGTTTAAAGCTGTTGGCTTGCATACTTTCTGATATATTGGTATTTGGATAAAAAGAATAGAGAGAGCATTTATTGACAGTTGGCAGCCTGGTGGTTCTCAAGAATACGCTCGGTTAAATCTGTTTATGTACACATAGCACGTACGAAATCTGGTTGAAATCTAATTGATAGTGTAGGAATTATATGCATTTAAAAATTGGACCTATCAGTAGGCTTAGAATCATTTTGGCAACACTGTCATGTATGGCCTCCTGAAAATTAAACTGAAGTATTATTATCTATATGTGTGCCAATTTTTGAATAGTTCCCATGTATACATTCCAAGATATCCAAAATGGAGCTCAAATTTCAATTGCGATTTTTCAGCAGTTGGTAGCACTGACATTATTTTCAAATATAGCATTGAGATGTTCCGTTATAGATCTTTACTCATACCAAATTTGGTTTTGAATGCTGCAGCCGTTTAGGAGTTTAGGGGACACAAACACACACAGACAGACAGACACACATTTTCTCGGATCTATCTCATAAGTCTATTTTTTCCTCATTTTTGCAAAATGTGAAAAGTAGGCAAATAAAAATAATAATAGCATTGGGATACCCCTCCACGTAATAAGAGGTACCGTACATCTTAACTGCAAAATGGAAATACAGTAGGCCTGTATACCGAACTTACGCTAATTCCACTCTTCCACTGAATTCTTGAACGATCAATGTAGATGTACCTTAACGAGTTTACAATTATTGTGCGCAAGGATCATAGAACATTGGCTGATAGAGGTACGGTAGTATTATTAGGAAAAATCTTTTGACACGGATAGGCCTATACCAGTAAGAAAATTTATAATTAATATAGCGTTGTCCAAACTTTATAAAATCGCCGCTAGATTATAGCTCATCATACATCATCTGCATATCATCTCGTGGATTCTTTTATTGTTTGACTCAAGATATTATACTGAATTAGCATCGCTACGCCTATACAGGCAGCTCCAATAGCATAATATATCAACTGAAGCCAACTTATAAATACAAAAGAAGAATGGTCATGGTATATAATTTTAAGTTAGCGTTGCACTCACAGTTGCTGTAGTGTGCTTCTGTTAGTCTCCAGGTTAAGGTTATAGTCAAGTTTATCACAAATACGATATTTGGTACCGTAATATTGTAATTAGTAATTTTGAAGTAGCCTTGTTTTAGGTACAAATCAGTCCTGTTTAGTCACGAAAGCTTTATGATCTTCAAACATTGCTTTATGAAGTACCGGTATCTGTAATCTTTACTCACTGTACCTATCTACCTACCGGTATATTATAACTCAATGAACTCCACCTTCCTCAATGGATCCAAATGAAGCCATGCAGGCAGGGAAATTAACGTAAAGTGCCTGTGAAGGATCGTTCTAGGCTACTTATAGGCCCTTTTGATAAAGGATAATGAACCAGCATTTATTTTTCAACTGAAACAAATGGAGGAGGGGCCCCAAAATCATGAAGGCGTCATGTAGGCCCTCCAATGGGTCGCAGGAATAAATGCCGCGCCGCTGGAAGGAACATAATATTGTAGTCATTCCAGCTGAGGCATCCCGCCGTGATTATTTACATTTTCGACGACCCAACAGATATGTAAATAATAAGTGTTTTAAATGCGTTGCCCATCAGTCAGGGTGTGTTGATTGGAAATGACTGGTTAGCCTTCCTTGACTAGGCCTACTTTCCGACATGACAAACAAATATTTAATTAGCCTATAGCTAGGGTTACCATAATATTTTTAGGCCAAATCCGGACGTCGGATCTTCCGGGTGTATGGGGGGTATGGGGGGTATGGACGAATAAAATGAAAAGAACTGAACTTGATTTTATAGGTTTACAATCCCTTTACAATTACATAACATGATTACATAAGAATATACAAAAACATCAATCAGTGTTCATCATATATCATACTGATCCCTTGAACAATTTTTTCTCGTCTTAGATTAATCTGTGCTGGGTCCAGGGGCAGGTTTCTCAATTTTCCTTGCAACGTACTTTTCATTAGAGCTGACTTTCTTCAGAAATGGCTTGTTATTTTTTATTTGGTCGTGGAACTCTGAGCATGTCATATCACTATTTGCCTTGATAACTATCAGGTCCCTGACAACTGCAAGAGATAATCGTCCTCGTTCAGCTGTCCATATTGCTGCCACCATTGAAAAATTTCGCTCAGCTGGAGCTGAAGTTCCAGGCAGACACATGGCGAATTCTACAAGTTTGTAAATCTTCGCAAAGGACACATTGCTCTTGGAAAATACTTAAAACAATTGTCTCCACTTTTCATGAGTTTTAGGGGTTTCTTCTTTTGGCAGGGCGTCCCATTCGGGTCTCAGATTCTTCAAAACTTGAATAAGTGCCGAACGTTCATCAAATAGCTCATCCACATTTATTGAATCTGGTATGACACTGACTACTGTCAGAGCACTGTCTTCCTTTTCATCCCAAGAAGGGACATGTTGTAGTGTCAACCACTTGAAGTGCTTAGCTTTGTCAAAGCTGCTTTCCCAAAGTTTCAAGTAGCTAATGCCAGCTTGATAAAAACCTTCGGCACATTTTAAAAACTCTTCTTCCTTGCAGTCATTAATAGCTTCTTCAGTCTTCAATTTCCTTAGTAATTGTTTAGCAGCAAATGGTATGTAATTGTCAGCCTTCCTTTCTTCCAGTTTCTCAAGTAATTATTCATATACTTGCGCCGCTTCTGTAGCTGATATTTGATCAGACTCGACTTTCAATATTGATAGTTGAAACATTTGCAGACATCCGTGAACAAATGTTAAAAGCAGTTCATTGACTGGGTCTTCAAAAAAAGATTGAATTGTTGCAGTGCAGTTGTTAAGTGATGAGAAATATGCTTTCAAGGACTCCAACAAAAGCAATATTATTTCTACTGCTGGCATCAAGCTTAAAAATCTCGTATTGCCGTGGGAAAGGATTCTTTTGTACTCTACTTCTACAGATTCACAAAATTATTTCAATGCAGTCTCTCTGACAGTATATTGGAAGAATTATTTGTACACTTTCACATCGATTGCCTCGACGTCCACATGTAGAGCATCACAGGCATGCTTCACTGCGTTATGCAGAATGTGCGCCGAACAGCCAATGCCAAGAATTGGCCTTGAGAGGGCATTTTGAAGTTTGCGAAATACAATTCCTTGGCCCTGCCTATTAACACCACCAAAGTTGGTATTGGTGTTGTCAGCGCATAGGCATACGACCTTGGAGTCAATAGAGAACTTTTTGATGCATTTTAAAACATGTTCTACTAAGATATCAGAGATTTCACCTGGAAGTTCATCAAAAAATAACAGCTGCACGTTAACACCTTCATTTTGGTTAAAATAACGAACACAAACAGGAGTCAATTTAACCTCTTTTCTGTTTGAACTGTCAATTGTTAGTGTAATGAAATTTGCATCCTTCAGATCTTTGAGAAGTTTGTCAAATATGTAAGGGGATATTAGATTTACAATGATGGCTTCGGTCTTAGTACGAGCTCCCGAGAATTTCGCTTCAAAAAGCTTTTTAATCAGTTTGGCATTGCAATCAGACGTTTTAAAACTAAGTCCATGCATTGCAGTATGGTAGGCAAAAGTAGCTTCTTTTGCTGAACATTGCAGCTCAGCATCAGTATTTTTAAAAAATGTTTTAATACTTGCCGAGGTCGCTGCTTGATTCGCCTTCTTATGTCTTTCAGTCTGCAAATGATTTTCTATATCATAGCGTCCACGATGTTCCACCGAAAATTCTGAATTGCACACCGTACACCTCACGCGATCATTGCTATTTTGACACTGTCTCAGAAACTTATATTCTTCTTTAAGTTTGTCGTTAAAAACACACTTACGCTTCGGCATTTTCCCAATTTATAACACTACTTTGTTGTTATTTACTTAAAAACTACTGATACTGAAAACTAATAGCATAAAACGTCTAGAAATGGACGCAGTCCAGCAAACAAAACAGTAGCATTAAACTGACTGAACGCACTCCTTCCAAATAAAATGGCGACAGGAGCGGCACCGACCAGGTGAAACTTTATGGGGTGTTTTGGTACCAACGCTAGCTTGCCTTGTAGTAGTACCTGCTGACAACGTTAAAAACGCTAGCTGTCATCGCGTACGACAATGTAGTTGTGTTGTACTTCTATAGATGGCAGCAAAATCGGAAAATTGGTGAGTATTCTTGCTAATGATGTATATTTAATTAATATTTGAATATAATATCAATAGTAAATACATATTGCAGTGCTTAGAAAGGAATACAATCGGTTTCGAACAATATTATACGAATGAATTGAATTATATTGAATCACACATCGATTTTAGTCGATACACTGCGCTCGAAAACGATATCAGATACTATCGATATAATTCAAAGTAAGAGCTGGTTGTTCCAACGCTTCCCGTAATTCAAACGTGATATTTCTTAATTCGATTGATAGGAAGTACAGCACGGACAATTAAATAATACTGGTGTGTGATAAGTGCAGCTGTAATTTTGTCTTACCATTCATTTTTAGCCTATTTTCAATTTTGAAAAAATAGGCTTATGAGATCACCTTTTGTCCGTGTGTGTGTGCGTGTGTGTGTGTGTGTGTGATTCGTGTGTGTGTCCCCCCCTAATAAAATCTAAACGGCTGGAACGATTTCAATGAAACTCGGTATGTTCATAGCACTATTCCCGGCGACCTCGACCGTGCCCTTCAAATTTTGTTACGTCTGACCAATGCAAAATGGCGGTTGTGCGAAATATTTCACTAGCATTCAATATCTCCGAAACTATTACCGATATCGCCCTGAAATTGTGTACGGTGATAAAGGGTACTACTAGAAGTTCACCTATGAGACTTAAAAAAACCTGGTGACTACAAAACCAACATGGCGGTCAAGCGAAGTTGAGACTTTTAAATAGACTTTTATCGTGATTTAACTATCCACACGTAATGAAACTTGGTACAGCAAATGTTTATACACATTGAAATGCACTGGAGTCTAATTTAGTTCAATTGTTTACATAACCTCAAAATGGCGGCTGTGCGAAATATTTCACTGACATTCTATATCTCCGAAACTATTACAGATATTACCCTGCAATTTTGTACGGTGATAAAGGGTACTGGTACAAGTTCATCTATGTATACTTCATAAACTTGTAAAGTAAAAAACGAACATGGCGACCAAGCGAATTTGAAATATTTTAATAGACTTTTCTCGTGATTTAACTCTCTGAGCGCAGTGAAATGTGGTACAGTGCAGATTGTAATGCACTGCCATCTAATTTAAATCAATTGTTTACATAACCTCAATATGGCGGCTGTGCGAAATTTTTAAATTAAGTTTTTATTTCTTGTGTCGTAATCATGCGACCGAAGTGAAAGTTTGAATAATGAACCTAGGCAATAATTGTCCTTGAATGGTACATAATTCTATGGCCTATACATATAATAATTCCTAAATAGCGAGCTTCCGAAATATTTAGACGGTTCTCAATATCTATGAATCTTTTACAGCAACCAAACTGAATTTTTTTTATGTTCATAGAGACTATGAACATATGTTCACCTATAGGACTTTCATTAACCTGGTGAGCACAAATCCAACATGGCGGCGACGCGAAGTATAAATATTTAAATGGACGATTCTCGCGAATTAACTATCCGAGTGCTGTGAAACGTTGCACGTTAAATGCTTATACAAATGTTGATCCACTGGCATCTAATTTATTTCAATTGTTTGCATAATCACAAGATGGCAGCTGTGCGTAATTTTAAAATCTCGTTTTTACTTCTTGTGTTCTAATCATGCGATTGAAGTTTGAATACCACACGTACACAATAATCTTAATGTAATAGTACAAAAATAAAAATCCAACCTGGCGACAATCTGAAATATTTAGACGGTTCTCAATATCTACGAATCTGTTACAGCAATTAAACTGAAATTTTGTATGTTGTTAGAAGAAATTAACATGAGCAGGATATATGAAAATAGGCTGTATAGTTCTTTACGGAACTACTTGTTAATATTGTAGTATAGTAGTCTACTCTTTCTATTTGTACATATCTGTGGGGTAGGCCTATGTCATGCTATGTGCTTTGTGGAAACATCCACAACTATTCTGATAGAGCCTATGTTTTCTCCTCTACCTGATATCACAGGGGGAAGAAATCGCCTATTATTAGACCAATTACTAAAATATGAAAGATAGAAAGAAAGGAATATAAAGTAGAGGTGGGGGGATAGAGTAGGGGAAAGGGAGGGGTAGGCACGGGTCGGGAGGGGAGAGGAGCGAGTAGGCCAGGTCGGGGACGGATCGCGCTCGAGAGTGCATCGTCACGCCATCTCATATTGTCAGTTGGAACTATTTGCGTCGAGCAATAGGTTGGGGTCAAAATTTTGCATAAAGTTGCAGCTCTACCCATATATCCTCCTTGAGCGGCACACAGAACAGGTGCGGCCGCCAGAGAAGTCCTGGTGCTCAATGTGACCAACCTATATGCGGTGTGAAGTAAAATTTCCCCAAATATTTGCCACGTATAAGGTTTCCGGACAATTTTTAAATCCGGACGCCAAACCAGACACATGTTTAAAATCCGGACTGTCCGGACGAAATCCGGACGGATGGTAACCCTACCTATAACATAGAAACATACTTTCAACGATCCAAAGAGAATTCATTAGTGATTTGGTCACTGGAATTAGTACCTCCTATAGGCCTATATATTTATTAAAATTACGCAAGTAACAATTCACGTTATAGGAATTGAATGTTCTTTGAGACAATACAAAACATGGTTTATGATAACATGCTTTACGCAGAAATAGAGGATAATACATAAGTGCCTAGTTGCGGATTATCAGTGAAACTCAATTAACAATGTTTAATTGTCGAACATACAAACTAGGGCTGTGTTTCTATCTCCCAAAATTCTAATAATGGCACCCCGTCGTGTTCGTTAAGCCGCCATTTTGGTCGCCGGCACGGCCTAGGGTGGGGGCTTAACGAACACGAGTGAATCAAAACGATCTAAATTTTTTCCGAGCATGGTCGCCAATCAAAACGTCCCTGATTGGCTGAGCACTTATTGGGTCCTTCCCGCCACACAACCGCAATCAATTCCGCCCTAACCTCAACTTAACATAACCTAAGTTATATAAATTACAAATATTAATGTTGGTGAAGGGTGGGTGACTTGTGGATTAGATAAGCCATTTTTAGTGTTGCCTTCTATAGATTTGTGGGTGGCATTGTGTTTTTTTTTGGCAATCTCGTTATCTTGTAGTCATTAAGATAAATAGTTCTATTTCGGGGGCCTATCACTCATTTAGCGGTTTATCACGAATAGCTGTACTTTATTAAGATTTTTCTGCACCTTCGCGAAATAGTGGCGTTGGATTGAGATTATTTTTGACTACCATTAAGGGGTTTTAATAGTTTTTCATAGAGCATTTTTGTTGTCTTGTAGGTATGATTGATTTGACATGTTAGGCCTGCATGTACAGTTTTTTTCTGGTTTTGGGAATAATGCTAATTACCATTAAGTGCAAACGTGTTGACCGACTGAAAGACATTAAATATTTCGTTTACTAAAGCAACACTGAAATATGGGTTCCTACACAATATGGACTTGGAACTTACGTTATCAACCTTTATTAAGGCAACACTGAAAAATGTTCATTTTGATCTAGCCTACTTACTCGGAGTCATCTGCATCAATGTCCCTCGATGTTCAGTTTTTTTAAATTCTCCCTTTCCTATGGGCAAATAACACATGGATGTTCCCTATTTTTCTTAAGGGGATTCAATGATCTTATGCTGAGCTAATTAAGAATAGGGCATGTACCCCAACCCCTTAAATATGAAGTTGTCAGGATAAAAACATGTCCATAACCAACAGAAACTTGAGAACACTGAGATTAAGAGAATGTTGATCGACCATGGATGCAAAACCAGAAAGTCTTAAAGAGGAGTGTTTCATTTAGAGGCTTGGAACATCATGGTCAAGACCCCTGTACTTGGGTGTGTGCTCAATCTGTTTGAAAACCCGTTGACAGAACACGAGTTAATCTGTGGCTGGAATCCACTCCGTCCTATGCTAAGCTGTGAGTACTGGGCACCATAAGTGTTCTGTGACTACTGTATCAATTTCTTAAAATTGTGTCATAGGCCTATGCATAGACAAGTCACTGAGAATGTTCCCTGAATGGTGAATACCAGTAGGCTAGCCTACTTCACTGCCTCCTTCACTAGCATTTCCAGGCACCTGGTTAGTTGGTAAAATGAAATAGAAAAATCACTTGAATGGTTCAAGTTGTCCTTGATTGTCCTAGTGGGACAGTGTACCCCATTCAAGATCTTAGTACAGAATTAGTTTCCTCGACGGAGTTGGAGAAAGTCACAATACCTATGGTACTACTAGACCTAGTACGGTACATGTAGATGAAAGCAATGTGAGACCAACCACTAGGTAGCTTATGTCCCATTAGTTGGGAGTGTTAGGGAATGGGAGATTGGTTAACATGTCAGTCTATGTTGTTGTATATTTCATTAATGTATGGGATCTACAAGTGTATCATAGGAATATTAAAGCAAGCCATAATATATCGCCAGTTGGTCAATTGGATACAAAAATTCAATGAAACATTCTGTTAATAATTAGGAAGTGTCGTAGGCAACCAGAGAGGCGACACAAGAAAAAACACCAGAGTCTTCCAGGCAGTTGTCATCAACTGTATTTCACATAGAGAAGAATGACTAAAATAGTTCCTCATGAAAAAAATAACTGGTCAATTGCTTGAAAGACAGTAGTAAGGACTTACATGCTGTCAGTAAAAGTGGAGTTAAGAAAGATGTCTGGAATATTTAAATCAGTAGCTGATAGCCAGGATTTTTAAAATTACCATAGGTAATTGCACCATAATATGATTAGTAGCCTATGTGCAAGATTTTAAATGGTAGTTTTTTTTGGTGAACCAAGAAACAGCTCTTAACATGGATTATGTTCACGTTAGGTCTACAAGTTATTGGGAGGGAGGTTTATTCTACATACCTGTTGCACATAAAAAGAGCTTCTGATTAGAGCTCTGTGGGAATGGTTAAATGGATTGATGATACAGGATTTATCAAGCCACTTTCTATGCATCTTTTAAATACATCATTACTGTCATCATTGCTAATGCTGTAATCTGTCATTTTTATTTATGCAGCATTAGGAATTAGGAAACATTGGTAGGATTGGTATATTGAGTGGAGATATAGTAAGATAAAATGCAACTGTGTCATAGAAACCTAAGATGTATTTTTATTTCTCAACTTTATTTTCTGTAGACTCCAACACAGCCTACCACCAGGGGGAAAGAAAAAAAATTGTTGGTGATGTTTAATGAGAGCAAATCTTGAAACACTGTGATTTAATAATACTTTTATTGCAGCTAAACAGCCATTAAATACATTTAAATACATTATGTTTGCGCACCTGCGCCTTGGGTAGCATAGTCTTTTATGGACTTTATTCTTTTGCTGCATTTTTCAATATGGTAGCATTCACATGTGTGTCCGCATAGTTGACATACACATGTGTCATCCGGATCATGGTATGCTTTGTTTGTACAAATCAAATGGTGAAAACCATGAACTGCCAGGCGTGTGAACATGTGCCTCATCTCAAAGCTAGCAGATGTCCACGCCCGGTCAATCATGGCCCCCGTTCCATAAAATTCCAGTGGGATTTCTTCTCTCTTCCTTCTGAGAGTCGTTAATAGGTTTTCCGCACCTATTGTGCTAGGTAATACTAGAAGCGTTCTAAAGTCTTCAATTAGGAATGTTTCTCGCGCGAGGAGGTAGACTAGCCGAGATTTGGTCATCTTGGAAACTCCAATAGCTTTTTTAATGTATAATGCTTTAACACTTTCAAGTGATGATAGATTCATTTCAGTGAGGAAAGGCCATATGATTTCTATTCCGTATGTCAATATTGGCATTATTTTATTTTTAAATAATGCCATTGCTGTCTCGAGGTTGAGTGTTCATATATATCTTATATCGTGCATCGCCCGAACCGCTTGTGTAATTTTTTCTGTCACATGTTTTGTAAAGCATTTTGCACTTGTTTGTAGAGTGATGCCTAGGTATTTAAGTGATTTAAGTGGTTGGTATCAAAAGCTGTATAGGAAAAATGAAAATGTGAAGTCGCGCCCAAGTTTACGAAGCCTTGCCAGACTCAGCTGAAATTATCTTTGATGCAAATAAAGCCTCAATAGTTCAAGCTTTAGGACGACCTTTGACATGAGCACTATAATAGGCCTACATTTAGGATCGACATAGCCTGCAGTAGGTCTTATGCTACTGTATGCACCTGGGCATGTTTTAAATAAAACTCAGCCTGCAGGTTAATGAGGTAGTATATTACTATAAATCTATCTCAAGCAAATCCAAAAAGTTACCAGACTGAGAAACTACATAGGCCTATCAATATTTAAAAAAAAAGGTAGCGATGCAAATTGCACTTTTAATCCTTGCTTCATTAGTTAAACCATAATATTTGTACATAAATACAGCAAGGACCTTAAATTCTATGCCTTAGGCATAGGCTTGCCATACGTCCCGGATTGACCGGGACAGTCCCGGTATTTTGCTCTTGTCCCGGTGTCCCGCCCGATTTTATCAATGTCCCGGAAAACGGCTGTAAGATGTAAAAAGTAATGCATTTACGTGTTTAGGAATCTTTTATGAATCAGTTACTTTTCAACAATTAACATCGATCTTTTGTAATTGCTTTTTTTTTGTAGTTAGACAAAAAGTTGTAGTTTTTCAAAAAAATAATTATACTTAGCAATTGTTCTATTAAACAATTTTATGAAGTATTTTAAATTTTATTTTATGAACACTTCTTTCTAGATAGTAGACAAGAAAAATTATCATTAAAAAGAAAAAAATATATTTTTATTTAGGAATAATTCCTTTTTATTTTTAAAAGGTGTGTAGAACTAACAATTTAGGGTGCCAGATTCCCTCCTCCCGTCACTTGCGAGATTTTCAAAACGGGTTAAAACTCACCATTTAGCTTCTAATTTTTTTAAAATTTCCCAAACCCCCCACTCAATACTCCCCAGACCCCCCGGTAAGGCCATCCCATATTAATGTGTCCCGGTTTCACTCACCAAAAATATGGCAAGCCTACTTAGGCATAACCTACAAATTACATGTCGTATATTCAGACAGCAACATCATTATGCAATGGACAATAATGTAGTTTTATAGTGCACAAAATGTTATTGTACTGAATGTACTTCGAAATGATGAATAAAACCGGTGGAAACGACAGCCAATTGATTTACATCCAAAGTAGTAGAAACTTTCAGTTGATCAGCAGGAGTGTTGATTCGTACATTTATTTTCACAACTTTTGATGAACAGTGTCACGCTGCAATTTTAAATATAAACGTACATACAATTCCTCATCAATAAGTGATTTGCACTTCATACTGTCATGAACTGGAATAGATTTCTAGAAATTTAATTGATGTAGAAATCTCAAGGTAGTTAGAGTATATTAGGTAGGTTATTCCCGCCCGCTGCGCTCTCATTGGCTCACCGCGCGTGACGCGGACGGGAGGGCATCTCAGGCTGGCAGCAGCCTGGTGCCAGTACTTCAACAGTAGCCCCAAAGATGGTACACTCAATAATTCACAATACCTCAGTAAATTATGGGTCCAATGAGAGTAAACGTTAATCACAACTGTAGCCTACATGTAGTAAATTATAAATAAGGTAGACTACAGCATTAAGAGGAAAAACAACCAGGTATTAGAATTAACTACTGCGTACTAACTAGAACAGCTGTTAGTATAAGTAAGTTTACAACTCACATTTTGTTGACGTATTACTTGTTTAAGGAGGCCGAAGCTGCAGACATTCGTCTCTTCTTCAACGAATACTTTTCCATGGCCTGTATTTTGTGTCTCTTGTTGAGGTGACCTATTCGGACGAAAGTCCGTGTCCTGACGTACAAGGAGATGATTTAGATTTAATCACGGAAGTCAAAGTCTTTATTACTCTTTCACATTTCGAGATGTCAAGTCCATGAAAATTGCCGAACACCACCTCAAACTGCACCACATTTTTGGGTCCATTCTTCGGTTGGCCGAGTTTGTCCTCCCTTCGAAATGATTGCGATCTAGTCTTGAGTCACTTCTTGAGATTAGGTACACTTTTCCCCTCTAACCCCCAGACTCTCGTCTATAGAACGGCATTTGTTTGCCAGATAGCCTGCAATATATTTAATTGCATCGTAATTGACTTCTTCACTTTCTGCGACATGACTCAAAGTCTTCTGTCCCTAATAATGCTGACGTTTCTTCGGGTTCATCAATTGTTTCGCTTGGCATAGCTCCCTCAACAACACCTACGCACAGTTCACTTGTCACAAATGTCATAAGATCTTCCTCATTCTCAGCACTTTCATCACTCGTGGATGGATCACAGTCTGCTTGCACAGACACACCACTGGAGAGGGATTTCATTGCTACCTGCCAGTTGTAGGAGTCAAATTCTATTACGAAATTCAAACGGGGATGGGTTGTTATAAAAGGCTCCCAGGCCACGCACACGAGAAAATACGTTCTCCAAGCAGTCTTGGTTCAACCTGGCTGTCAAAATGTAAGACAAGTTCTCTTTCTTAATGTATTTGAATAGTCCGAAAAGAGAGTATATAGATATCATAAACCCCTTCTGAAACGGAAGTAAACTTTTCCGCTTGCCTACTCTCACTCCTGAAATAAATGTTAGAAAACGTCTTAAAGTGTTTTCTTTGCTCTTCAATTTTAAGCCGTAACCACTTCTGAGGGGAGTATTTTTGTCTTCGGGTGCTCTTAAGTTCAATACATCATAGGTATCAATTACGAGCTCAATGATGCGGCTCTCGTCCTCCTTATTGAGCGCATATCAAACTGCTACAGCTGTACGTCTGGAAAATAACTGAGCTGCCATTCTTACATTCTGACGGGATCTACCAGTTACACTCAGGTGAGCCTCATTTATATGATGTGTTATTGATAGGTCACCCTTTTGAGTCTCTAATAGGTCTTCTATCGTCTTCTTCTGAAGTTCTGAGCCATCGTCTAACACTAAACCTTCATCTAGAAAGTGATTTCTTAACAATTTCAACAGATGGGGTACATCACAGAAAACCCACACATTTCTGTTACTGTCCACTGGATTACTGAAAAAAAAAAACCTGTTATTACTGTTTACATGTAGTTCCTTCCAGACTTTAGAGTTTTCCCCTCCCATATCACTAGTTACTGCGACAATACGAATGGCACAACCCTCAAGCTGGCTAATAATGTTTAGTAACAACTCTGAAGTCATTGTCACATCGAAGTCATAAAAAACGGGCTGCTTCCATTTAGCAAACAGCCCTCGGACCATAGCTACTTGGACGTTACTGTGGGGCCCTAATATGCAATCGTCTGATGAATCGTAGGATATTCGGCCGTCAATATTAATTTCTTCAAACGACAAAACTGCAATTTTTTCTGAGTCCTTGTAGTTTGCTGCATTGGCTTTCAACAGACAAAGTACCTCTCTCAGAATTCCAGGTCTACACTTAAATTGCCGAATCCATTTCTGTAGCGTTGAACGGCATGGTAGTGGAATGTTGCGTTTTCTCAAATATTCGTATGCTTTCTTCGAAAGTGATCTTAGTGCGAAGGCATTTGCTATGTCCTCTGAAGACCATTTCACCCTCTTTTTACCTCATAATAAACATCGAATCTGCCCTGCAGTAAAACAAGTGGAGAGAACTTTTACCATCTCCCTTCTAAGAGTATCTATATGTACTTTCACTGAAAGTGATTGTCTTTTTATTGATACAACATATCTTGGGGTTTTGAGCCTTCTTAGAGCCGCTTCCCTTCGTCTTAAATCCACATTTATATTTTCCAAAACCTCGACCCGTTTTCGGAGTTGTATAATTTCATCATTTTGCAGCGATTCAGTGTTAGTTCCCTGATCAAGTTTCCGTTTTTTTAGGTGACAAAGTCTCCAAAGTCGATAGTGCCCGTTTCCTCACACTCCTAGCTTCATGACGCTTTTCTCTGCTACTGGTGACCTGCAGAGTGTAAATAAGAGCTGTATTTCATGATTATTACAGCATGTACGAGAATAAAATCTAAATTTTTAAATGACAAATACTAAGACTACCGTAATTATATTGAATTCTAGAGAATCACACCTCTTTATGCCGCATCAACTCTAAGCTGACAAATAAGTACCGTAGCTTCCTTTGAGATAGTACTGTAGATTACTTCAAATACCGATAAACATATTTATTGAACCAAATGAAGTTACTCGTACACTTAATAATTAAACAAATACCTGTTCTGCAATTTGGTCCGTGGAGGTGCTTGGGCTGTAGCTTGAGCCGGGAAGTGTAATAGACGGAACAGCATCCGCACGCAATATTTTTTCTCTGTGGTAATCCGAAAAGTTCATTTCTGAAATCTCGTGCATAGTCTTCTGGACGGAAATGTATAGAACACACTCGAGCGTTATCGGGGTTGAATTTGTCAGTTCGCTTACAACGTAGCACCCACACTCGTCTGAGCTCCTCTCTTCTTGGAAACCTGTGATACATAACACCAGTACCGGCGGTTTTGGACCCACAATTAGTGCACTGTGCGAAAGCACAATTAGCTTTGTATTTACTGCTTTTACTCATGATTAACCACAATGCACGATAAAACTCATCAAGTAAGGTATGCAACGGTATTCTAGCTAGACGCGCGATTCTCAGACACTATGCATTCTACTGTTGCAAGCCAACTATCTTATGGCGACAGCATGTTCCCTCCATGTGACGTCACCAGCAAGCAAGATGTCACGTGATGAGAAGCGCGGGAGACCGGAGTGAGCCCCCCTGTAGAAATCTATTCCTCTCGCCGCCATGTTTGTGATAATTGTAAACAAGCCAGCGGGCAGCCAATGGCTGGTGATAATTGCCAGCCAATAACAAGCCAGGATGACGCGGATCATAATTCGCGTTTCACTCTCATTGCGTTTTAACTTGAGGTGAAGAATCAGCTGTTCGTTAACGCCACGGGGTGCCATTATCAAAATTTTGGGAGATAGAAACACACCCTAGGTATAGCCTTATGACGACATTTTAAAAGGGACCCTCCTGTTGGAGACATTAACGTATCTAGTTTGAACTGAGTGTTTTGTAACGCGATGAGTTATATTTTGTGGTGTCTGAATGCCTGTAGGACATATGTGCCGATTTATAATACCTGTTCACCAACGTCAGTTCACTTTCACGTAGACTAAGTAAATGTTTTGATAAGTTTCCAATGTAAGTAATTTATGTTTTGACAATATAACATTTAATCTGTTTGCCCCTAATCAACTTCGAGTGTATATAGAATAGAGAATCCGAATATAGGATTCATAATTTCCCTGTTCTGTTTATTTTTTGTATTGAATCGCAATGATAAATAGTAATAATTTATTCGTCCATGGCGGTCTACTTGCAACATATGAATTGGAGTAGCCTTAATGTTGAGCGTCATGGTTGTACATGTTTTACCAAAATACTCCCATTCGATTTATAATATTACTGATTTGGGATAACTTAACTTACTGGTGTAAATGAGGTGTTTAATAAATTCTTGAATGATTTCTCTCCTTTTTCTCGTTTCCAGATTCATAATGGGGGAACAACCATCGATCAAGATTGAGCCAGAATGGTTGACTAATACTCATGAGTTCCCTGATATTGTAAGTTGCATTTTAATTCGCATTTGGTTTGATGTACCGTACCGGTAACTTTGCAATCTTATTGATGCGCATGGCAAGCAAGGGTTAGTGACTTCATACAGTAATTAAGTTAACAGTAAATAGTCCGCTAACCTGGATCTGTAAACTTTTTTTTGATACCGTACACTAAACTTGCCGGTAGTACTCATAAGTTACTTAACATTGTGCCATACTTGTAATACTTCGCAGGAGTCAATTGAGCTGTTGCCCTCTGAGAACCTGCAGGGCGAGGATGGTGATATAGTTGATGTTGAAAGGATAGTGGTTAAGGAGGAACATGAACTACAGGTAATTATAGGTTCTGCGTTACTTATCTTATAGGGTAATGTAATATGCATGATTTTAGGATTGAATATCATTTGGAATATTTGATTACTTAGACTTCTTTTCTATAACAATATCCCACAATAGTTGATGTATTTGTATTGATACTGCAGTTCCACTCTGCTAGACGCTAGATCATCGAAGTGTGAACAATGTGCCATATACAGGGTGATTCTCGATGTAGTTTACAACTTCAATAATGTGTAATTATTTATTGGAACCACTTACAGACTTGGTTTATATGTCGTTACATAGCAAACCACTTCAAGTTTTTTTTGATAACTCCATTACGGCTCAATATGGGCACCATTTGTCATCCTGGACACATCCCAAAGGAAGTTGATTTCCTGCCACGTATGAACCATCATTTCCGGGGTAACAGAGGCGATGGCTGTTGTGATGCGATGTCTCCGTTCATCAAGATTTGGAGGTAGGGGAGGGATGTACACCCTATCATTCACAAAGCCCCACAGAAAGAAGTCTAGTGGTGTGTAATCTGGAGACCGTGGCGGCCAGGTAATTGTTTCTCTCGAAACAGCGCAGAAAACGTTCACTTTGGGGCTGTCAGGTGGTGCCCATGTGGTTTTTCCATGCCCCAAATACGACAATTGTGTTGACTCTGCCAGAAAGATGCAACTTTGATTCATCGTTGAAGACCACATTGTTTTAGAATGACTCATCACGGCTGATGCGATCCATCATTTCAACACAGAATTCTTGTTGGGTAAGTGTATCCGCCTCACTTAGTGCTTGAACCAAGGGCAATCGGTATGCTTTCATGGCCAAATGTCGACGCTACACCCGCCAAATAGTGGTCTTAGGGTTACCAGTTTCGATTTTTTCCGGACTGCGGACGAACCTCTCCCTAACTGTTTCCACCACATCGCCAGTCACAGGTGCGCGGCCTGGCGCCTTTGTGTGTAGCACAGAACAACCTGTTTCGGTAAATGTCTGGTGCCATTTGTACACTGTTGGTCTGCTGAGTGGGTCTTTGCCAAATTCTGTGTGGAACCTCCGCTGTACACTCGTTGCTGACTTGGTTTCTTCAAACACGCACTTCGCTCTTTCCGCTCCAGTGAAAGACGCCATTTACAGCAAGTGACAGGTGGCGCGCGTGGCGGACAACTGTGCAATTACAAACTACGTGAGTCAAAACTTGAAGTGTTTTGCAATATAATAACATGTAAACCAAGTCTGTAAGTTGTTCCAATAAATAATTACACATTATTGAAGTTGTAAACTACATAGAGAATCACCCTGTATAAACCCAATCGTATAAGGCGTATTGTGATAATAATTGTCCTTAAGTGAATGAGCTCCTGGTTGTGTAACCTATTACTTATAGGCTAGTGGAGAAATCGGAAGACTGCCACAGCAATGCAAACTCGTTGCAGGTACAATACTTTGTTATGATATTTCTAACGAATGATCATCACCACATATTTCTTCTTGTTTTATCGAAACGTGACCACCAGCGCAAAAAAACAGAATATCTTACATTTCCGGAAGTTGATGATGATCGGAAATAACTTACCAGTTCTCAATATCACTCAATATTTCAAGTTCACTTATGGAATTTTTTATAACCTTGTGAGCAGAAAGCTAACATGAAATGTAACTATTTAAATGGATTCTTCTTGCAATTCCCATTCATAATGAAATTATCACTCCTTTTTCTCTTTTCATTTTGCTACAGGGTTTATTCCTATAGGAGGAATTATTTGTATTGCTCCGACATATCACAGGGCCGAGGGCCGAAATCAATCTTCGTGAGATCCAATCACAAACAAACACATACCATCACAGACGAGTATTTGAGCTAGTCCCTGGTCGGGTTTGATACTCTTAAGTACATCGGGTAAGGATTGAGTGCAGTTAAGAAATTAGCTCAAAGTACTTGTTAATTACTGAAAAAGAAAGTTATAATCTACTCCGAGTAACCAACCATTTAATATAACAACGTGTCCTCGAATGATTCAATTATCTAAGAAAATATGCTGAGCAATGTATCAAAGACTACATTTCTAAAAGAAATTATACCATAGACTATTGTCGTAACGTCCGCTGAAGGAATCCTTCTACACAGAAAATCGTGGAAATTAAAAGCCAATGAATGGTACAAAATAAATTCCTATGCAAACACAAATGTTATTTACTCATAAGATTTAATCCCATTGCTCCTATTTTCTGTAGAAGACAGCTAATCCTTTGACGTTCTAAAACATTAAACAGAATCCGATTTATAGAGCAAAATAAATACATTCTAAGTCATATTGGTTCCCTTTTCCAACATTCAAGTAATCTGTAAACCAAGCCAGCTAAATGTAGATGTAAAATGCTATATTTACCACGCACGAGAATATTTACGCTATGCTGCATAATTAACAAAAATACTTAAACAAATGTGCACAATAAGAACAATCTCACCTGTGTCATAATCATATGCAGACAGCCAATCAGCAGTTTCAACTTCAAGTCGTCTCACCATCGGTTTGGTTCCCAATTTGGATCAAAATATTATGGAATGTTCGTCAGTTTATTGGAATATTCGTGGTGTTTAACATCTTTTGTAAATTTCAGTTGCATTCATTTCTGACCAGGTCGTTTGAATACATTTTTAATTAACATAACACTCCGCTGTATAAAATGCTGTTGTACTCGTCTGTAATATTTGTCAGTGTCTTGTGGCTTGTCATTTTGTTTTCACTCATATTTTATACAGCATTTTACACTCAGACTGTCGGCTCCATTGCCTTTCTCAATGTTTAGATTTCAAAACAAAACAAAAACGGAAAAATGAAATAAAATGGGATTGTACGTGCAACTTCAATTTAAATCCACTGGATCCCACTGCTTTCTGAATTCTCCTGATATTAGCAAGCCCCGGTGCTTGTGCTCTGTCACACTTACAATAAGAAGTGTCATCATATCATGCCTGCCGTTGCGAATTTTGCAGCTACTATTATACAAAGTTTGGACAGTTAACATTTCTAAAAGAATAAAGAAACACAACTGAATTTGAACAGGATTACAATAAAGTGAATTAGTTAAAATCATCAGCATCTTTGTTTCGTTAAGTGTGCCCTTTGACATTAGTTTAACTTATCCCTCCAGGGTCGAATTGGATTGCCATTGTGATCACAAAGGTACCTCTTCCCCCGTCGTGTAAGGTTTTAGTTGGCTCTGACGTGATTTAGAACCTGTGGTATCGCGTACATTTCTCCATGATCCACGGCTTTTACACTTCATGTAATGTGATACATAATTGCTCTGCTTTAAATCTGACACCGATTGCTTTACTACCGTATTCCATTTGTTAATATGTTTACACAACACGGCCTTCTGGCCACATCCTCGTGTACTATTGGATGATTTTATTATGCATCCTGTCTCCCAAGGCCTTCTATAATGTAGTTACACAGTGCACTTTGTATTACAGAATATAATATTATTTCTGCTCTTAGCTCTGATACACTGTATATACTGTTCACGATGACTGATCTTACGGTGCACAGGTCGCAAGTATGTAATTAGTTGTCAAATAGTTATGTAAAATATGTTCGGTGTGTCACTAGGGTATTCCGCTTCAACGAATACAATATTTTGAAGGATTTTACTCAATTTCTATAATTTTCAATACCGGTACCGTATGTTTGGATTCACTAATTATCACACTCTCGCTGCCATGCCATTCGACAAGTAATGTCCTCTAATTATTAAGTGTTTCCGGCTTTCTCCTCATGTCCTTGCGGATTATTTTAATTGTTTATTATTCGCACGTGTATTAATGCCCAAGATCATGCAAAAAACTTCCAACTCAATTTATTGTATTGTCTATCTCTTTTGTTATTTATGTATTCGTTTCCGTCTGTTAATTCTGGTGCCGTTCACAGCTCATTCGCTCCTTCCGTAGCCTTCTCATGCATCTTTCTCCAGGTAAAATCTTCATCAGTAGACTCTACTCGCAATCTTGGAGTATAGGTTGATGTCGTCACGTATATACATTGTACACTGCCGGAAAAAAATAATTCACCCGAAAAGACGACGTCAATTTCAATCCGATGACGGCAGATGCCACCTGGGGGATAGTAGATGTACTTATAAGGATTTTAACGTCGTCCGCCAACAGATAGTGCAGTGGCATAGCTACCAGAGCGCCATCTGTGTCTACCATTTAATAGGGAAAGCTTACAGCCATACGGTTCATTGGGGGTGAAAACGTGTGAAGCAAGCTGGTACAATGCACGGAGACGCACTCGTGCTTCCTACAGCCAACTGAGCGAGTTTGAAAGGGGTCAAATTGTGGCCTTCTGAGTGGCGGGAATGTCCTTTCGGAGAATTGCCACACAAGTTGGACATGCTGTGTCCGTTGTGCAACGATGCTGGTATGAGTTGTCACGTAAATATTCTCACACCCGTAGACGAGGTTCTGGACGTCCACGCAGCTCAGACGTCCGCCAGAATCGTCGTATTGCAGGGCAGCAGAGGCAGATCGTACAGCTACCACAGCACAGATACGAGGGTTTGTGAGCCCCAGAAGTGTCAACACGAATAGTTGCGAACCGGTTCCTAGCAGTGGGACTACGGGCACCTCTAGCCCGTCTTCCACTTAAGCCACAGCATCGACGTGCACGGCTCGACTGGTGCCGTCAGAAGATCACTTGGAAGATGGATTGGCGTGCCGTGGTCTTCAGCTATGAAAGCATATTCTACCTGCATGCAAGTGATGGTCGTTGACGCGTTCGACGCAGACCTGCTGAGCACTGTCTCGTAGAGTGCATTCGTCCAAGACACACGGCCCCACAGCACCTGTTCAACTTTGGTGTTTGTGGAGGGAACGCTAACCAGCGCTCGGTAAGTGCAGGATGTTTTCAGACCCTTACTTTTGCCGTTCATGCAATAGGAAAGGGATGTGGTGTGGTATTCCAACAGGATAATGCTCGCCCACACACTGCCTCTGCAACTCAACGTGCACTGCAAGACGTGCAGCAACTTTCCTGGCCAGCACGTTCGCCGGAATTGTCGCCAATCGAACACGTGCTGGACATGATGAGCCGACAAGTGACTCGTGCGACTTGTCCATCCATAACTCTCACACAAATGTGTGAACAGGTCGAGCAGACGTGGAATATCGTATCCCAAGACAGTATTCGCCATCTGTGTGATCGACTAGACGCAAGAGTCAGTGCCTGCATTGCTGCCCGTGGTAGCTACACTTGGTACGAATATGGGTGTTTCAGCATGGGTCGATACCTGGGATCTCTAAACCACTCGACCTATTGATCTGTATATTTAATCATTTCATGTACTCCATATGCACTCTTGCCACAATAAATCTTGAGTGAATTGGTTACTTCTAAAAGGATGACCTACTCCCCTCCCCCCCCCCCCCCCGCTGTGTATATATGGTTATCAGTTTAAAAAATTACCCAAGTCAGGTAGCCTATGTTAAATCTGAAAATAGAATCAATATTGTGTACCAAATTTCTGATCAAGTTCTTGTATGTCGCATTGTGTTTGGAAGGCGTTCATAGATATGAAACCTTTTGTAAGAGTTAACTCCGCCTGTGCAATAGAACGTGTTTGTGAAGATGATGATCATGATAATTGTTCTTTTAAGGGGCCTAATATCGGAGCTATCCGCCCCTGGAACGTGTTTGTGTAACAAGTAATTTATGTGCAGGATGATTCTAATCTCACTGAGGATGTCAAGAGAGAAGAATTTTACGTACCGGTACCAGAGTTTGTTCCATGCGTCAAATCAGAAACACCGTCTTTAGTGAGTGGTGGAGATTTAAAAGTGGTAAGTAACTTTTTGGGTTACTATTTTTTTAAATCATATAAAGGACATGACCTGATCGCCATTGTCTGTTTACCAAGGATATTTAGGGATTAACAGATTGTATATTCAGACCGTGCTGATGACAAAATGAAGCTGTCAGCTATTGTGTTGTGTATGGTACGGAAAGTACAAGACGGTAAATGGAAGGTAAGGCATTATATTGTCTGAATAGTGATGGACTCGGACCCATGACTCCCTGTTGGTATGCCGTTGCTCTATCTCCTGAGCTAGTTGAGGAAAGATCTTAATTCTCGTTGGTTAAGAATACATATTGTGAAGCCAGCATATCTTAGCACATCCTCGTGTTTTTAGTTGGATGTTTTGAACTTTGTATATTTGTGTGGATTGCAGTATTTTAAAGATCCGGAGCCGACTACATTACAATATTCTGATGTGCCGAATCCCGTCATGAGTGAATTGGTGAGGGGATGGTTTTGTTTACCTCCAATATTGTCTCAAGTGATCTTTCTTGGCTTGTCAATTTAACTTCAGGCCATTGCAGGAATGCAGTGGTCACCTTCCTTCCTAATCTTGAATATTGTACGATTATGCATCAAAATGGAATGATCTTCAGTCTGTTAACACGATTGCACCCAATTGCAACGGGTGGTTCGCTAATCTTAAAATAAATTTACGAGATTATTAAATACACTTGGATGACCAGTTTCGATCGTCCATCGATTATCAATAGATCATTTGTACTTGCCTATTATATCTATGCCTACAAGTATGGGTTATGATATTTACAATATATACTCTTAAAGTAGTAATTGAACCTTTGGCACATTTTAAAGTGTTTTTCACCAATCATATAAACGTGATTAAATTTTAAATTAGATCGTGGGAATATTTATAATTTGTAGAGCGTTTTAAGGCCTTATTCGCATGGAGAATCCCCGGTCATGTGACAGGATTCACCAATGTCGTGAGTTTACCTCGCGCAGTGCTATAGTCTCCACTTTTTTCATAAAATTATCTGTTTCTAACGTGATTTGCCGGAACAAATGACATCATAATTCTTGTCTGAAGTTTTATAGTTCCTTCCAAATTCTACAATTTCCTTAGGATCATTACATTTCAAAATTTTCGTTCGAAAGGGCGTGTCTACGCTGTTAAATGTCGCACTCAGGCAGTACCGAAAGGAGCTGACAGGTGGCGTACAAGGCGTTTTATGTTCACAGTCATGTATCCGCCTAACTTTAATGCGAATGTAATTTTTGCAAAATCTTTATTAATGTTTATCTCATTTAATCATCATTATCTTCATTTCCCCTTTTCCAGCTGACACTGGGTGGGGGCAAATATGGTTCCTCTTCACTTTGTTCTGTCGTTCCACCATTCCTCTTCCGACACGGTGTTCCAATCCAGGATCCGTTTACTAATGCTATTCTTCACCGAGTCCATCCTACGCATTCTTGGTCATCCTCGTCCTCTCATCTCTGTCATCCGTCGTTCTAGTGCTCGTCTTGGTAGCCTTACTTCATTCATCCGTTTGACATGTCCAAACCATCTCAATCTGTTTTGCTCCAGTTTGTCATTTAGTTTCTGTACTCCCAGTTCTTCGTATATCTTATTCAGGTGAATTCCACAACATTGTAAGTTGCATTTTAATTCGTATATGGTGTAACCTTGCAATCTAAGTGATGTGAGTGACAAGCACTACTCTATACTAAACAGGCTGACCAGGATCTGCTGAGTTTTACTTTTTTTGTTACACGTAACTCATATTGTGTCTGCATATCTTACATTGCATCATACTTGTAAATAATACTTCCCAGGAGACGAATGAACAGTTGCCCTCTAACAAACTGCAGGACGAAGCTGGTGATGTGTTTGAAGATAATTGGACAGCAATTAAACAAGAACATGAAATACAGGTGATTATCGGGGTTGCATTACCTCTCTTATTATAATACGAATTACTTATAGATTATATGTTATTTGTAGGTTTCAATCACTCAGCCTTGTTTTCTATATGAAGACCTAACCGTAACTGATGTTATTGCATTGATACTGCAGTTTCACTCTGCCCACACCCTGGGTCCTATTGTAAGTGAAGTCTACACCACATGCCGTATTAAAACTTACTTATATACGGCGAGTCAGATATGATTGCCGTGCTATTTGTGTATCATATGGCTTATAGACTAGTGGGGAAATAGAATGGGGCAAACAAGCTTCCTACCGTCAAAAGACCTATGTCTGGGTTCTAACTTGGTCTTCAGCAAATATATATTAAATGAATAATCATCATCACCGCATCTTTCTTCATGTTTTAAATGAATAATCTTTATTGCCACTTCTTTCTTCATCTTTTTGAAACAGAACCGCCATCGGAACTTGAAACAGAATACATTACGTTCCAGGCAAATACACCGCACATGGTCTCTTCCTTTATGTAGAGGATAAATTTTGAAACGACTATTTCATTAGTCTAAATTTAAAAATTTTCTCATATTTTTCTTATTCTAGAAAATTAAACAGATTTTTTATTTTAAGTATTTTTTTGTATTTTTTAATTATGCATAATTTTTACATAAAAATAATTTCAGTGCAATAAATTATGAGAATTATTAAAAAATACAACGGTTGCGTTTTTTTGCCGGTGAGTGTATATTGAGTGTCATGAGCTCTAGAATAATTTGTACAAATCCCTGTTATAAACTCATTAAAATACAGTACAATCTAAATATTAACTTGCCAAAAACTACCGTATTAGGGAGTACATTATCAATAGCCTGATATGGAAGAATGAAGGCCACCACATCACTGAAGTACCGGCAAAAAAAAAAAGTTCAGGAGCAATCATACAAAAAAGAGCATTGCTCTTTTCTAGTGCCGGGCCCTTTTCTTTTGACCTTGGTTGGTCAACTAACCTCCAATTCTGACCCCAATATTACTAGAATTCATCCATTTTCTTCCCGTAATAGACTCCTTTTCTTACTACTGGTTCCTTATTACCTACATAACCTTTTTTATAACCTATTTATGCGTTGTAATACATCTGTGCTCTTATTTAGTTAAATATTACACTCGGGTGATTTTTACGCAGGGCGATATGTGACATGCTTAAATGAGGACTTGAGGAAAGTTTTTTTATTTGTTCTCTTATGGTCTTGTACCAAGAACACTGCTATAGGCACATTCCCCAGTATGTTATGTAGTTGTGTAGATAGACTGCTGTGGAAATGGTTGAAGTAGTGCAATAGGTTTTGAAGGACGTGAGACGCGGTAAGCTCTTTCACAAGAGCTGCTCTATGTCTAGCGTATGTTGCTAATGAGTACATTTACACTCTCCAGGGATGGTTCATATGAATTTGAGAATGAAATACGATCACAGATTTACTTGAGATCTGACCAACATAATTTCGGCCAAACCGGAAGATTCGCATTGATGATATTCTCTAATAAGTTCTTGTAGGTTCTATGTTCTGTATTCTTCAGGGATTGATGACGTTCCCTTGCAAGGTTTCTTCACCTTCATGGGCTTTTGGCTTGTGGCTTTCAGGTGCCCACCTGCGTCCTTCTAAGTTTGGTATTCTTCAGGCATTGAGGCTTTCTTTGAAATTCTCTTTATTTTGTAGACAATTATAAGCCAGTTGTCAGTGTTTTCTCCTCTTCTTCCTTCTCGTCAATTTTAGAGCACAGCAGTGGCTCTTGGCCCAATAACAAATACGGGTCGACGAATATATGTGTTGGGAGTTTGCAGCTTCTGTGAGACTTCGTTTGAAGTTATTGTAAATATATATAAGGAGCGGATGTCAATGATGATGCAAGATAAGAAAATTGGGCTGAAAGACTGGGGCACAAATAAGGGATTCGATAATTTAGAAACTAAGATGAGATGTATCAAGATATGTGGGAAATAAAAGATTATGTAAAATAACCGATTTTACGTAAATCCTGGAAGAATATTGAACACTACCTCTCAAAATGTGTGCACTGAATTGTGATAAATTAGATGTTATTAATATATGTCTACCTTCTTCTGTTTCCTTTTCCCCAGTCTTCGTTATGTGCGTGAAGTTCTCCCTCAATTGTATGTGATCCAAAGGTTTTGCAGTGTGAGAAAGAGAGAATCATTGGCGCCGATTATTATGCACTCTTACAGGGCAGAAACATTGAGGTGAGCAAGGCAAATTGAGAGAGTTTAGGTACGTGGAATTGGGAAGGGAAAAGGGAGAACAGTATATTGGAGCCCGAAGCTGATTAAAATCAGGATACCACAACATGAACACCATTGATATGTTCAACGTAAGCCATGATTCCTGAAAAAGAATGAATTTCATTGATCAGTTGGAAATGTAGGCGTACCAATTTTCATTGAGTATACTTCTTCAATTCCATTGAGGAATTACCTAAGTTCATTTGGAGGCTGTGGAGGGGGTTATTTCTGGAATTGCCTTAGATCAGAAGAACAATGTTCCAACATTTATATATATATATATACTTTCTAATTTAAAAGATATTGACACTGGGCATTGTGGCCAAGTGGATTTATGATTTGTGATATCACGTGGCGTACCCGTGGTTAGTAGCACAATATGAAGTTTAAACACCCAAGTCTGGGATGTGAACTTTGAAAACAGAACGTCCTATTTGAAAACAGTTTCTAATCCATATCTTGTCTATTGCAAATCAAGGCAATGAAAGGCAGATGAAAGGTAACTTATTCTTTGATTACGAGAGTGCTCGTTTACAATTTGTAATATATTGTAATGTACCTATGTAATGTATTTGTGAAACAAGTAATTTCTGTGCAGGATGATGCTGATCTCACTGATGATATTAAAATTGAAGAATTGTCTATACCTGAGATTGTTCCGAGTCTCAAAATAGAAACACCATGTTCAGTGAGTGGTGGAGATTTGGAAGAGGTAAGTACCTTATTTTGTTACTACTTGTTCCATCACATAGAATACCTCATTGTCATTTTCTTCTCAACAGAAGAATGGTGTATTCAGACGTTACCCTTGACAGATGGAAGCTGTCGGCTACTAGGTTGTGTATTGTACATAAAGTGCAAGCCGTGTTGATGGATGGTGTGGCTCTATGATGTCTGACAAATGTTGGACTCAAACCGATTACCTCCCTCTATACATGCTGTTGCCAAATACACTTAGCTAATTGAGAATAGGTCTTAATTCTCATAGGTGTTGGTATATTGTGTGAAGCCAGCATATCCTTAGCACAATCACGTTGTATTTGTTTCTCGGTGTGAAGTTGGTATTTTCATGTATTTTAATGGTCTAGGTATCCCAAATGATGAAGGTTCAACCAACTTACCTTATTCAAAACAGGAGACTGGTACGAGATCCCTTCGTGATATTCCCCCATTAACGCAGTCGACCGAAATTTTGAATGGCTACAGACAGACCCACATTTTCATTTAAGACTGTTTTGCCTCCAGTCTAGTCTCTAAGCCTCTGCTTGCCAAGTAGTTGCTTCCATGATCCTCTATTAGTAGTTGGCTTTGCAGCCTCTTTGCTTCACTTTGGAATCGTTCATCACTGAATCTAACCAGGTCTACCTGTACTTCTCTTACCCTCTACAGCCTCAGTCATTAACTTCTTAGGTAATCTCTCCACCCCCATTCTTCCACATGACCCCACCATCTGAGTCTGCTCATATGAACAGCTTCAACTAGCGTGATCATTTCGAACTTGGCCTTTATCTATTCATTACGAGCACCTTTCTGCCATTGCTCGCGTCTGTTTGTCCCAGCAGGCATTCGTGCTACCCTATAATCAGTTACCGCTAGCTTATGTATCACATATCCTGAATCTACCCAGCTCTCACTTCCATACAGCAAAGTCTACCTGTACTTCTCTTACCCTCAACAGCCTCAGTCATTAACTTCTTAGGTAATCTCTCAACCCCCATTCTCTTACCATCTACAGCCTCAGTCATTAACTTTTTAGGTAATCTCTCCACCCCAATTCTCTCCACATGACCCAACCATCTGAGTGATGTAGGGAGAGTTTAATCGCTGTAACTTCTTGCTTGCTTAATACTGTAGATCACTACTGAGATCTCACTCTATTTGCTTTTATACAGCTCGATTCTATTTACTTCCCCAACTACCATCCTGAGAGATTACACAGCCCCAGCACATTAAATGTTCCACCTGCTTCAATTTACTTCCTCCTGCCAAGAACGTATCCTACCATCAAGGCTCACTGCAGACTGATTATCAACATAAACATTTTTTATTAAGCCTACTTAGATTGCATTGTATTTTGTTTCTAGTTTAACGTATTCAGGTCTGGCACAGACATTGATAATATAACACATGTAGTATAAACTGTGCCCGAAATCCAAGTAGCGAATTGGCTACGCCACCGAGGGAGCTGTATACGAACCTGTTGTGATACCGACCTCCACCATATCGGGGAGGATCGCTGGACAAGAAAACATACGGAGCCTGGAGGCGAGTCCGCTATGTGACAAGGACACGAGGGAAATTATGTTATGATGTGAAGATCACGAAGCCAATCACCAAACACTTGAGTTTTTAACTGAGCACACCTAAAGAAAACAAAATCTGTGAGAATTCACATTATAGATTAACTCATAAAATCTTACTTGAGATCTGGGTTAGAACCCCCTCATTTTCAGATATAGGCTCCTGAGAGGCTACCTTCATGCGGTGTTCATTGACTTTCTCTACTGCCTCACTAATAATGTATGTGATCCCATGAAATCTAGTAGGAGAACTAGGCAAATTCATTATAGCGCATAGCATATCACCCCCTGCCTTCCCCTTATCAATTGACCTGAGGCCATACACAAATCGATGGTTCACCTCATGTCCACCGTTCACGTATTTTGAGGTGGAAAACAAATTTCACATGAAAGAACTATGAGGCATGCGAGGCCCTTACGAAATGCTGCCTCTTTAGAGACAATATTTTTACAATATTTTCACTGCACAAACAATTTCACCACTAGAGCTGAACATCTATAACCTGGTTTCCTACTGAAATGTTTTCACTATTTGCACAGTAAAGCCGCTACCTGAATCATACTCCGTTGTTGTTCGAGTCTTCAGTCTTTTGACTGGTTTGATGCCGCACTCCACGCCTCCCTGTCCTGAGCTAATCGTTTCATGTCTACATAGCTACCACGCCCTACATCCGAGGCAATCTGTTTAACATATTCTAACCTTGGTCTACCCCTACAGTTCTTATCCTCGACCCTTCCTTCCATAACTAAGCTTGCTATTCCTGGGTGTCTTAGTATGTGTCCTACCAACCTATCTCTTCTCTTCATTAGCAGTCGCCAGAAACATCTCTCCTCTCCCACTCGCCTTAATACCTCTTCGTTTGTAACCCTATCTACCCATCTGATCTTCATCATTCTCCTGTAACACCACATTTCAAATGCTTCAATTCTCCTCTTTTCTGCTGCACCAATAGTCCAAGTTTCACTTCCATAGAGCGCCACGCTCCAGACAAAGGCTTTCAAAAATGACTTGCTAATACCTAAATCTATATTCGATGTCAACAGATTCCTTTTTTGTAGAAAGGTTTTCCTTGCCTGAGCCAACCTACTTTTTATATCCTCTTTGCTTCGTCCATCACTGGTTATTCTGCTTCCTAAGTAACAGAAGTCTCCTACTTCCTTCAGCTTTTCACCGGCCAATTTGATCTCCCTAGAGGTTTCTGATTTATTTCGGCTGCATTCCAGTATTTTTGTTTTACATTTATTAATTTTCATCATGAATTCCTTCCGTAAGACGGAATCCATACCATTCAAAAACTCATTCAAATCCTCAGGCTTGTCGGCCAAGATGACGATGTCATCAGCAAATCTCAGAGTAGAAATTATTTCTCCTAGAATCTTCACTCCGACTTTAAATTTTTCTCCAATTTCCTTCATTGCTTGTTCAATGTAAAGATTGAAAAGTATGGGTGATAAGTTGCAGCCTTGCCTTACACCTTTCTGAATACCAGCTTCTCTCTCATGTCCTTCAGCTCGAATGACTGCTGCCTGGTTTCTGTATAGATTGTATATCACCCTCATATCCCTGTACTTTATTCCAATCGATTTCAAAATGTCAAACAATTTAGTCCAATCAACGTTATCAAAAGCCTTTTCTAAGTCTACAAATGCCATGAACGTTCTCTTATCTTTCCTTATTCTACCTTCCAAAATCAGCCTAAGACTTAGTACAGCTTCCCTTGTTCCTACATTTCTCCTGAAACCAAACTGGTCTTCACCCAACTCCGTTTCTATCTGGCTTTCAATCCTCTTGTAAATTATTCTAGACAGGATCTTTGAAGCATGAGTAATCAAGCTGATTGTACGGTAATCTTCACATCTGTCAGCTCCCACTTTCTTTGGTATAGGGATGATAACAGTCTTCTTGAAATCAGGGGGTACCTCACCTGTCTCATAAATCCTACACACCAAGTGAAATAACCTGATCAGACCTTCATCTCCTATGCAGCGTAGCAACTCAATCGGTATATCATCTATGCCTGGTGCTTTGTTCCTGCCTAAGTCCTCTAATGCTCTGTCAAATTCTGATCTCAATATTAAATCTCCTTTTGCATCCTCATCAATTTCCTCCTCCCTTTCCATTACATGATTCTCGATCTCCTTTCCCTTATGCAAGCACTCTATGTAAGCTTTCCATCTCTCAACCTTTTCTTCCCTATCTGTTAGAGGCTTTCCATTTGTGTCCCTGATATTACAACACTTTGTCTTCTTTTCCCCAAAAGTATTCTTAATCCTTCGATAAGCTGCGTCTACTCTTCCTAATTTCAGACAATTTTCTATACCTGCACATTTCTCTTTCACCCATTCTTCTTTCGCTTCCTTGCACTTCTTGTTAACCTCATTTCTCAGACGTCTGTATTCTGCTATCCCCTTTTCATCTCTTAGATTCTTGTGTTTCCGCCTTTTATCCATCAATTCTAGTATATCCTGAGTGATCCACGGTTTTCTACCTATTCTTTCTTTCCTACAAATGTTTTCTTCTGCGGATTTTGTTATTTCATTCTTCAAAAGTGCCCATTCGTCTGCAATTGAAGTTTGTTTAGGGGTTTTGATTAGTCCTTCCTTTATACTCTTCTTGAATCTTTCGTTTACATCCTTTACTTTCAGTCTGTCTATTGCCCACCTTTTTGGCTTTTGACTTTTCTTCAGTTTCTTCAACTTTAATCTGCATTTCATTACAACCAGATTGTGGTCAGAGTTTATGTCAGAACCAGGATATGTTTTACAATCCAAAATCTGGTTTCGAAACCTCTGCTTGACCATAATGAAGTCGATTTGATAACGCCCTGTATCTCCTGGTCACATCCATGTGTATATTCTTCTATTGTGGTTATTGAATAAGGTGTTAGCTATGACCAGCTCATGTTCGGTGCAGAATTCCATCAGCCTGCTTCCTCGATCATTCCTTTCATCTAATCCGAAATCTCCTACTATCTTCCCTTCTCTCCCTTTTCCTACCACAGCATTCCAATCTCCCATTACTATAACATTTTCATCACCTTTGATATACCTCAGAATGTCATCTATTTCTTCGTAGACCTTTTCAACATCCTCATCATCAGCTTGACTGGTAGGCATATAGACTTGTACCACTGTGGTACACGTAGGTTTAGTATTGATTTTTGCTACAATAATCCGTTCACTGTATTGCTCATAATATTCCACCCGCTGTCCAAGTTTCCTACTCAATATGAGACCAACCCCTGCTTGGCCATTGTTTGATTTAGTGCTAAGGACCCTATAGTCTCCTGACCAAAAGTCCTGTTCTTCCTGCCAGCGCATTTCACTAATCCCAACCAAATCCAACCTCAACCTAGCCATTTCCCTTTCTAAGTTTTCTAACTTTCCACTTCCTAGCAGACTTCTAACATTCCACGCTCCGATCCGTAGAATGTCAGATTTCCTCTTTGTATATGCCTATACATTTTCAGAAACTGCCTGCTTTTTATGACACGAACTTATGGGAGAACTAATTGAACCTTCTTCGCTGTTGTTTGAGGTTTTGGGAGTGGTGAGCAAATAGTCACTGCTCGTAATAGGAACAGCGTCAACCTTCTCTGTCTGCAAGCATGTCTTCTTATTTCTAAATTGATTCCCACGTAACTTACTTCTGCCGAACTTCTTTATCCTGGGCATGTTGAAAAGAAACACTTGGAATAGGCCTAACCGTAACAATATCTCACGACATGCACCTAACTAATCAAAACCTAAACAATCACAGCGGCATCACACGTTGTTGACAGCAGCACCAATCGCTTAGCAACTAGGGTATGTTCATTAATACACCTAAATATCCTCGAAAGTTATCAATGATTAAAGTATTGCCTGTGGAAGGGGGTGTGGCACTTTAAATGACAGAGGCCATGAAAAATACAAATTATGGGTACTTGGAATGCGATTTTGCCGAAATATGTAATGTCAAAGAACACCAAAATACTTAAAAATGAATTTCGCAAGTTTTGCAATAATTGAGGTACCTACTCCCCTTAATCAAAGATTGTGCAGTATTTTGTGAATAACGTCTTGTAGAATATTGTTTTTCTGGCATATATGTGGTCGGTCTGGTGATGTAAAATCCCGTTACATACTTTCTGCTAGGAATTTCAATATAAATAGTATTTCTCTACTGCCTCACTAATAATGTCTGTGTACCCATGAAAACTAGCTCTGTCCTCCACATTTGCTATCACACTTAGATTTAATTTACCTAGAGAGGAGTGATGGCTTTGATATGTTTCATTATTAGGGAAGACTTTTATAATCCAGTAAGATATGATGAAGAATATGAAAGTAATTTTAGTAAGTTGTTCAACTGCTGTATCCTTACTTTAAGTGCAGATGTGCTGTAAAGTTACATTGTTTGTTAATTATTGTGTATAAGCTGAAGATGATAGCAAAGAACTTAATGATTCTTTCTTGTCACTAGGATATACAAGAAGAAATCTCGGGTGAAGTGATTGACGGAAGTAGAAATCATCTAAATGAGTAAGTTAAAAACAACATTAAACGGAAAAGGTTTCTTTCAGTTTTATGTATGCATACTAAAAAAGTTGGATATGAACTGGTTTGTTGGCTAAATCAGATATCCTCTTTTCGTATCTGTCATAGTACATATTTATTTATATTTTTGTCTGTCTTGAGTTGATATTGATATTCACTTTTGATAATTAGCAGCCCCAAAGCTATCCATTCTCATTCAGAGTTCTCACTGTTGGAGGTACCGGTATGTAAGGAAAGTGTGTTACTCTGTAAATTGTATCCTTTATGAATGTTAATCAGAAGATGACCGCTGTACCTAAAACCACATCCTATTTGTAGCACGGATCTGAACATAATTGTGGTGTAAGTTTTTAAAGGAATATCCTCCACTTAGGACGTCCCCTATTGTGTTCCTCTCACCAGGTATTTGTTCTAAGTTCCAAAATTATTAACGTAAAAAGTTCCTCCAAACCGGATAGTGCCACATGTAGCAACCATATCAAAGTCCAATATTACGACAAATTTTTTAGTCAGTTAGAATTTGTTTTGTGAGGATTAAATTATATCTTATATGCGGTAATGCTGCAGGTAATGCTGATTTTCGTGAATAAAGTTTTTAGCCTATTTTCAATTTTGAAAAAATAGTTTTATGAAATCACCTTTTGTCTGTGTGTGCGTGTGTGTGTGTGTGAGATGTGTGTGTCCTAATAACTTCTAAACGACTGGAGCGATTTCAATGAAACTCGGTAAGTTCATATCACTATTCCGGGCGACCCCGACCGTGCCCTTCAAATTTTGTTACGTCTCACCAATCCAACATGGCGGCTGTGCGAATTATTTCACCAGCATTCCATATCTCCGAAACTATTCCCGATATCACCCTGGATTTTTTTACGGTTATCAAGGGAACTATTTATAGCAACAATATTAGTCCGTCGATCAATACAATAGGTTACATATAGTTTAAAAATGGTACATGTTTCGGGCCATTAAATAGCCCTTCCTCACCCACAATTTATGGAATACAAAGAAACATTCACATAGCATCAAAGACATTGTAACAACATTAAAAACATGCATAAAACTTGGTAAAAACAGGTCAACAAACAGGAAATAAAAAGTATGTGCACATCGTTAAAATATCACAAAGAAGGCTCTCCGGCCATGAGTTCGTGGAAGTGAGTAAGTTCACATGAAATATTGCACTGTGTGAAGTCAGCCAGTCACTGTTCATTATTTTCTTGATATCAATGTGGCTAAGAGGAGTTTGGACATTTCGTGACATGGATGCCTGAAATGTCAAGTTGTGATAATGTGCGGTCGAAACGGACGACAAATGGATCCCAAAAAACGTGATCAAGTTAGCTCAAGCGAAGAAGCTGATGGTCCACAAGTAAAACAAGGGGAACTAAAATCTTAAAGAGAAACAGAAAGAAAGGCCAAAAATTAAAGTGAGAATTCAAGAAACAGGGAAGGCTAACCGGATCGTGTAGAAAACCAGCGATGAACATACCTGAGGAGGGACCCACGTGCGAACGTAGCCTGGGAGAGCACAGGAAACACTGGTACGGTGGAATGAGCTGAACTGGTCAAGAGAGGCGAAGCAAGGCAAGGGAGGGGAAGGGAGGGGGACGTAGGGGTGGGGGGAAGGCTGCGCGGAGAGTGAGTGCCAAGGAGAGCAAGGGTGTGGCTATCATGTGGGAAGCTCAGATGAGGGCAAGCCGAAAGAAATAGAAAATTTATGAGGGTTCGTTTAAGGGGTTGTACATGGTGTTCCTGGTTAGCGTGTCATAAAGTATGTTGCTGTCAAAATTAATATCGTTGAGGTTGGCACACGGATTTAATTTTTGAGCCTTATATATTTCAATCTGCTCCAGAATGTTTAGCATAGTGCCTTTACTTCCATGAAGTAGAATTTTGAGATCGCGCTCAATACTTGTGAATTTATGCCCCATTTCAGACATATGATTGCCCATGGCTGAAAATTTTCTCTGTCTGACAGCGTTTAAGTGTTCATGGTGTCTAATTTTGAAATTCCTGCCTGTTTGGCCCACATAATCTGCATTGCAATCGTTGCATTGCATTTTGTAGATGCCTGATCTGTAGTATTTGCTAACCTGATTGACCAAATTTGAATTGAATAAGTGGTCTTGAGTGGTATTGGTAGTCCTGTAGGCAATTCTCATATTCTGTTTTTTGAATATGTTGGTGATGTTATGGGTGAGCGAGTTCGTATAGGAGAATATGGCAAACTGGGATTTTCCTTTCTTAAGTGTGAAACGTTTTTGCTAGCCCACACTGTTGGGTGAGAAATGTAACTGTTTACCTTTGCCTAAGCTATGTTGTTTTAATGGGCGCCAAGACCTCAATGCAATGTTGAAATCTAAATTTATATTTAACAACGTCTAGCTCTGGCAGAACACATTCAAGACTCTATTCACTCAGATCGTGGTATGATTTGATCATTAACCCAACAAACAATTGTATCAGGAGAAGGAATTGGTCTATATCTAATGCTACCTACTGAAAGCAAAGATTGCATTGTAAAAGAAATGAATTTATTATATAAAACTAGTATAGCAAAATTAATAATAATAATAACTATAAAATTTAAATTGGAGCGTTGTGATTTTAATATTACCGATAGAAAATTACGTGAAAACGGAGTCTGATGAATTGATTTTACTCTTATTTCCAAGCTATGAAGTTACTGAATTATGAAATATAAAACAAAGAAAAATGAGAGATTGCGTATTTCTGCGTCATTAGCGCTTACCCCTGGAAATTGCCAAAGCATTTCCCTCGTTCTTGATGATGCTGTGTGCTTCCCACAGTCTCCTGGACGTCGCCATCTCCGTCGAAATTTGATGATATTCTGGTAGATTAGATAATTCTATGGTCCGTACATCGGACCCAAACTCTCGTAAAACCGCACTGGTTACGTTTTACAAAAGTTCGTCGCTAACTCCACTGAACATCGGAGCGTCACGCACTCGCGACCGTACTCTGCCAGTTCTACACAGATTGTCCGTTCCACGGAACATCGGAGCGTCCCCCGCGTATAACCATACTCCGCAAGTATTTCACAGATTGTCCTCGTTTCACGGCGCGTCGAACGATATATCCACACGCCGGCTCCCCACTCTTCAGTCCCAACTAGCTTACGTCGTCTCTCCTGATTGGCTGAGCACGCCGCTAGTTCCCCTCCTCTGCCTCATTACACTCGGCGAGCGAGAGGGAGAAGTCGTTTTCCGTTCCAACAATTCGCCTTTTCTAGACCTTGCGACCCAGCCTTGCGTAATTCTTCTCGACAGGAATCAGCTTGTACTTGAAATCCCAGTGAGTCACGTCTCTCGATATACCCTAACTGACGAAAACTCCGTAAAATTCCGTAATCACATAATTTTCTATGATATTGTCGTTCGTAATAATTTGCTTGATAGCGTTTTCTAAGACATAGAAAACCTATCTGTATGCTTATAATTTTTATAAAATGCTCCGAAAATACCTTAATAATAATTATAATAAATTAATAATAATAATAAATTAACATGAAAAAGTTATCTTGGCTGAACAATTTGCCGCGTAAATAAATATAGAATGGCTTCCTACTGACTTATGCCAGTTGCATAAAAAACCCTCGAAAAACACGTTACAAGTGGTAGCAGAGTGGTTTTAGGTTTGTTTTTAATTTTGTTGATAATATTGTTGATATATGTCTTCTCATAGCCATTAACCTTGGCAATTTGGTGAATAGTGGCGATTTCTTCTTTGTATATTAGTTCAGACATGGGTACGTTAAGGGCTCTATTGACAAAGCTTATAAATGCCGCTCTTTTATGGCTCTCCGGATGGTTTTCTATAAATGCTGTATTGGAGTTTACGGTTCATTTTAGAGACGTTGAGGTCCAGGTAATTGATAGTGCCATTAATTTCGGAATCGGCAGTGAATTTAATGTTGGTATCCAAAAGATTGAGTTCTGTTAAGATGCCATTAATGTTCTGGGAAGAGTTGTCAACAATGAGGAAAACATCGTTGACATATCTACCCCAGAATGCTATGCCTTGAATTTTATTGGATTCTAAGTAGTCTAAATATATATTTGCCAGAATGCCAGAAATTGGAGAGCCCATAGCCAAACATTCCGTCTGTTTATAAATCAGCTGATAAAAAGTGCGTCTCCAACTCACGCTCTGGCTAAATATTTGAACCAGATACTGCAGCCATTATTCCCTCCACCAGCCTCCCACGTGAAAAACTCGCAGCACTTTACTGATATCATAGCGAGTATAAGCCTGAGTGACGGTGATCTACTGGCAAGCTTTGATGTGGAGTCCCTATTTACCAGGGTGCCTGTACCTGACGCCATACAGTTAATCAGGGAAAAACTTACAGCCACAGGAGGTCCAATGGACTTAGTGGAGTTAGCTGCGTTAACTCCACAGTCTTCGTATTCAATGGGCAGATGTTTCAGCAAACGGAGGGAGCAGCCATGGGTTCCCCCCCTCTCACCACTACTGGCTAACGTGTTTATGGCTAACTTCGAAGAAGCGATCAAGGAGAGCCCATTGAAGCCTAAGTGTTGGTTCAGATACGTAGACGACGTCTTTTTGATATGGGAACATGGACGCACCACACTTCAGGACTTTCTAGACTTCATGTGCTCCAGACATCCGAACATCAACTTCACAATGGATGTAGAAGAAAATAATCAGCAGGCCTTCTTAGACGTTCTGCTCTATAAACGAACAGATAACACACTCGGACACAGGGTCTATAGGAAAGATACTCACACAGATCGGTACCTACATGCTAACTCAAGTCATCCTCCATCGCAGAAAGAAAAGTTAGCTAGAACACTCCTCACCAGAGCCAACGACATTTGCGATAAGGATAGCGTGAATGAAGAAAAGAAACATGTGTGGAACACGCTCCTGGCTAATGGCTACAACAAAGGACAAATAAATAGGGCCACGCGGAAGGTAGAACAAAGCCGAAGAACTGGCAAAAAGAACAAAGATAGGCCCCACCATAAAGCCTTTCAGCCGTACGTACAGGGGTTGACAGATATAATCGCCAGGCTGCTCAAGAAACACGATGTTACTACTGTGATGCATCCTATAAACAAGCTGACGCAAGTGGTGCGTAAATCAAACGAGATAAAGCTGCCAAACCAGGACGCAGGAGTTTACAAAGTGCCTTGCTCCTGTGGACAGGTTTACATAGGGCAAACAAAAAGACGCGTTTCCATTAGGATTTCAGAGCACATTCGGGACACGAAACAGATAAACTAAAGATCAGCAATAGCTGAACATGCTGACGTCACGAGACACGCCATCGAATTTGATAAGGCCGAAACTGTTGCTTAAATTCCCGGATACCAAAACAGGTTAATTAGAGAGGCAATAGAGGTCGTGAAGCATCCCAATAATTTCAATCGCGAAGATGGGTTCAAACTCAGCAACATCTGAAAAATTCTACTAGCGCGCGACTGCCAGGGGCGGGGACCAATCAGCGAGCAGCGTGACGTCAATGCAGGGCAAGCAAGCACATCTGACTGGCAACAACCGTTAGTTTGAGTACGGACACCAACTCGTACCTACCCATGATTAAGGCTGCTGCAATGTCAGCCGAAACGTCGGGAAATAATAACCGATATGCGACGCGGCTCAATCCTGTAAGCCAAGATGATAAAGAATAATGAAATTGAGCCTACACGGCGCAAGAATGATACAGGGCCTAGACGTCACGAGCCTGCAAGCTTTGTAAAATTACAATAGATTTAAAGCGTTTTAGCTTCAGGAAAGTTCCAGTAGATTTCAATTCCCCTGGAAACACGCCGAATGACCTATAAATGAGTAATTCAAATAGGGGAGGACATCACTCGGATGTAACCTCAGTATTGCACAAAAATACAAAGCAGATTACATAAAGTATGTAGTTGATTGTTGGTGAGGTTCTAAGGGGAAAAATAGGGTTTATTCACTGTCTGTTCATGCATGTATTTATGTATGTGCAACACTGTTACTTGCAAACCAGACTATTTTCAAGCACGAAGCCCTTAAGCAATTGTGGGTAGAGCTTCTCCATAAAAATTTCACTGATTAACGTGGTGAATTAATTCCTGGTTGAAAATGTGCATAGTTTCAGAATAGTTACAGTTTTCAACATTGAAGAAATTGCTTGAGGTTGAAAATCTAGGGCATGAGCAGAGTAAACCCATTAATCGGCGTTAAGTGAATTTCACAAAATGTCAAGCACAGACATTGAATCTGACGATTACATTGGAAGAAATTTTGCGAAGGATTTGCCTAGATTAAATGGAGTACATACAGTAGTTAGTCCTGCGATTTGCCCAATTATTGGCATTTAACAGGAGTAAAATTGAAAATTCCCACGATGTACAGTTTTGAATTTGACAAGGTAGAGTTGAAAAAAGAGGATCCCTCGTTACACCCGACCAATAGTTATAATTTCATATTTAGCATGAGCTCCCACGATAGCGAATATTTTTGTCAAACATCACGAAACGATACTCTGTCATCACAAAATGAGATGTAACTGGCTAGTTAAAAATTCAATAGTTCAGAATACTTGCAAGTATTAAAATAGCTCCATAGCTAAGTTAAAATAATGAGAGATCTTTCTTTGTATTGCGGCAGGTGTTGTAGTCCGTGTCACTTACATGACCGTCACTAATATTGTCGGTGAGAGTGGTCTGGTAGGTTTGCTGGTGGCAGTAAGACGACTGACAAGCTCCTATAGCTCTCGAGTTGTGAGCAAGTATGGAGGGGTACGGAGGGGAAAGGAGGGTGACGCAACACGTACCAACAGGTACACACTACAAATAATTAAAATTCACTAATTTCTTTCTTGACGCCAGGGACAAGGATCGTAGAAGCGTGTTGGCTGCAATCTGTTTGGAATGAGTTGAATTAACTCTCCGGCGGGCACGCCTCATTGTGTTACGCTAGCGGGGGCGCGTTTTATTGAGTGCAACAGTTTGTCCTTTTAAATTTATGGTACGAAAAATGAAAATGTAATTCTTATCTTATCTCAAATATACGCTTAATATCTCACCAACTGTTTTACAAACAGATAACGAATGTTACAATATATTTAGAATACTTTTTGTACGTGAATAGCTCTCGAGTACTGCATTTGATCGTTGAGATTGTATTACTCACAGTTGACGCAAGTTACAACACATTTAGAATGGTTTCTGCATGTGAAAAGCCCACATGTACCGCACTTGATGTCTGTGGCCGTATTCTTTGCACGACCCCATGGAACACACTTTCCTCTCATCTTTCCCACTTCTCCAAATATGGTTGACTGGTTGTTCGCTTCTATAACATTGAGGAAGGCAGATACGTCGGCTGGAAGTGACTGTATGTTAGCTCGTACTCTCAGGTGATTCTCGAGCAGACTCATAGCTAACGTATGCAGACATTTTCTCCCATTGTAGCTGTTTCTAGTTTAATGGCCAACAGCAACTCCTGGGCATTTATTCCTGCAATATCCAGAAATTGAAAAAACAAAACAAAAAAAGCAAATGGCCAACTCTAAGTTATTCTTGCAACTGTATAGGAGCCGCACATTTGGTCCACAGTGTCCATTCCACCTTTCGTGTCGTTGTAATCTAGAATTCCGATAGGTTTGTCGGCATCATTGTCAATATCAGGAGCATCATGCATTATGGAAAGTTGAATGACTGCCTTGTTCTTCTTTGGCACTAAACAAACTATTCATTCATTCCTTTATTTGCAATGGGGGGGGGGGGGGGGTGTCCCCCGGTGGCATATTAGATATACATAACAAATAATTAACTGTACATAACTAATCACTAACAATTAAACTGGAGTATTTACACAAATAGTCAGTCTTTTCTTAAACACACCTATATGTTTGGGAAAAGGCTCTAAGACTGCGGCAGGTAGAGAGTTCCAATTATCAATGGCACGGTTTACGAAAGAATATTTACCATAATTTGTTCGCTGTGGTCGGCCCTTAACTTTGAAAGTATGATCACTCCTACCCATGTAAGTAGGCTTTTCCATACGTTTGCTAAGCTCACCTGCTAGTTGATTTGTATACGTGTTGTACATAGCGCAGAGTCTAGATTTCATCCTCCTAGCTTCAAGTGATTCCCACCCATGTTTCTTTAACATACGGCTCACACTGCTCCTGGGATAAAAGTCACTGAGCACAAATCTAGCGGCCTTTCTTTTTACCATTTCCAACTCATTTATGAGCCCTACTTGATATGGATCCCAAACCGCCGAGGCGTATTCCAGAATAGGTCTTACAAGTGACAAATATCCCAACTCTTTAGCAGAGGTACTACTTCCTTTTAATACCCTCATTACAAAGTGCAGGGATTTGTAAGCTTTAGAAACTACACATCCTATATGACTACTCCTTTTTATATCATTTCTTACGTGAACGCCCAAATATTTGCAAGAATCTTCTTCTACAAGTATTTCCGAGCCAATGTTATATTGAAAATCTTGCCTTCGCACTTTCCCTATTTTTATTAGACTACATTTTCTTGAGTTTATTTTCATTTTATTTTCAATCGCCCACTTATAGACCAGGTTCAGGTCATCTTGAAGGACTGCATTGTCTTGTGAGTCATGTATCTTTCGATATATTACACAATCATCCGCAAACAATCGAGAGTCACTGCGAATCCCATTTGGTAAGTCATTTATAAACGCCAAAAATAACAAAATTCCGATTACGCTGCCCTGAGGGATACCCGACGTTACGGTAATTTCATCCGAGAATCGGCCTTCAACGTTCACTTTCTGGGAACGACCCGTCAAAAATTCTTGGATCCATAAAATTACTCTTCTATCAATCTTCGTCGAAGCTAATTCATGGAGTAGCATGTCATGCGGCACGACATCAAATGCCTTCGCAAAAATCTATAACTACGGCGTCGACTGAAACTCCATCATCTAACGATTCGCTAATATCTTGAAAAAGTGATAGCATCTGACTCTCGCATGAGTAACCTTTCCGAAATCCATGTTGCCTATCATTAAACCATGATAATGTTCCCCACTGTTCCCTCAAGTAGTCGCAAATGAGATGTTCCATCTGTTTACAAACGATGGACGTAAGACTAACCGGCCTGTAGTTGCCCTATTCAAGTCTGCTCCCTCCCTTAAATATTGGGACTACCGTAGCTCTTTTCCAGTCATCCAGGATTTGCGCATTGTTTATGGACACATTAAACATCACCTCTAAGTATCGTGCCACGGCCCTACCTCCTAGTTTAAGTACTTCACTAACAATATTATCAGGACCCTTCGATATGTTGTAACGTAATTTTTGTATTAGCTTTACAATTGCTGATTGGTTTATTTGGAGAAGTGGAGCCACTGATTCACCGTTAAGGTCCAACCCACAGCTATTGGATATATTGAACACACTACCATAAAATACATTTAATTCATTAGCACTGGCCTGCTTCTCAGTAATTAATTTACCGTCACCGGACATTATCATTGACAAATTATTTGATTTTCCCTTTCTTCTCCTAACATAACTGTATTTTTTTTTCCCACACATCGCCTCCCGAACCAAGTAAACCTTGCATATAATTGTCATGAGCAGCCCTCTTTTTTAAGACGTGCTCTCTTGATAAGGACTTAAATTTCAACATATACTTGTCACTATCATGTCTTTTATTGTATAATTTCCTAATTTTCCGTTTAAGACTCCTGATTTCCCGTGTGTAATACTCAGGATCTGGGTTTTATTTCAGTAATTTAAATGGGACAAATTTATCAATAGCGCTATTTAAAATGTTCAAAAAGTTAGTCCACAGGATATTAATGTGATTTCCTTCCGATGCCCATCCTACAAATAGCTCATTCAAATACCCCTGAAATTTGCCCTGATCCTCCCTGCGATACTGGAATATGATCTTATTTGCTACATCAGAGTCTAATTTTGTAATGTCACCGTATCTAATATTTAATTCAACCCCAGAATGGTCGCTAATTCCTGGTACTTTCAGACATTTAATATACAGCTCTACAGGCCGTACGAGATAAACATCTAAGGTATTATTGCCACTAGTTGGGAAGTCAACTACTTGGAAAAATCCCCCCTCCATTAAGAATTTGTTTGCAGCGCTCTGAGCTTGACCACAGCTTGTTGACTCACCAGACCAGTCTAATTTGGGGAGGTTTAAATCTCCGGCAATTATTATGCTCTTTTTCATAACATTAACCGTACAAGTTTTATCATACAGTGTGTCGAGAAGCGAAAAGTTATCTTTCGGTGCTCTATACGCCCCTATCACCTGAAGAGGGAATTTATTCCCTTTATCCCAAATTTGTACACATAACATTTCATGATCCGTATCAGCCCACTTTAAGAAACTAGCTATATTTTTGCGCACACAAATAAATAGCCCACCACCTCGCTTCCCCTGATCCCTTCTGTACATTCCCTAGGTCCCATGAATTATTTCATTACTATTTATATCCTCATATAACCAAGATTCAGTAGCAATGACAATGTCCGGCGAATACGTCTCTACAAGATTCCAAAATTCAATTAATTTATTTCCTAAACTCTGACAAATAACCTGCAGTAATCTTAGAGTCTTACCTCCGCAGCAAATATCCCGAAGTAGCTCCTTCTGTTCCCGTCGGCTGGCAACCTCTGGACCTGCTCCTCCTCACAATGGCCGGCACGAACCGATGACCCTGTCATGTAGGCTCCCTAGGTTGAAAGCCCCCCGTCGATTTAAATGCAGCCCGTCTCGGGTGAAGTCACGGCCACCAATCCAGCAGTCAGCATCTACGTACACTAATCCCAGTTGTGCACAAACCCAGTCCATGCGGTCATTTACAGTCTTAACTCGCCTTAACGGAACATCTCCCCGCCGAACAATGCCACTCATTATAATTATTGCTGTTCTAAACTTGCTTTTATCTTTTCTACCTAGTTCGTAGAGCTCCCCCATGATGTAATCAACTGTAGCTCTCTTCTTCAAATCGTTCGTACAAACATGGAGCAACAACACTTTAACTTTGTCACAGTCCTCTACATTTGCTTCTTCCACTTGTTGGGCAAGCTGGTCAATTTTAATCCCCGGATAACACCGCACTTTCGCACCTGATTTCCTCGAGATATTCGCACTCCATCGTATCATAGAATCACCCATTATGATAACGTCATCCTCAGTCTGCTCCTGCACGCCCTCTTCCACACTGATCCCAGTAGAAAGCCGTTCAGTCACATCCTTCACCGTTTCCTCTGATTCAAGAAGCTTTGTTCTAAGTATATTGGCTTTCACGGCCGGTGAATTAAAACTCAGCAATTCTTCTAGGTCTGTGCCCGCCGATGAGCCAGCTTGGTGTCCTAGGCGAAACCCCACACAAGACACGGCACAAACCTAGAGGAATTGCTGAGTTTTGTTCTAAGTTCCTGTATTATTTGATCCCTTGCTTTGATTTGCACCCTCAAACAGTCCGGCGTATCACATACTTTTCAAAACCAATTCCCGACATCACAATCCTCCTTCTTGACCTTAATACAGCCGAAGTGAAACCATTTCTCACATAGTCCACACTGAACACCGTTCTTCAATGTTTTACTGCACGTCGAACACTTTAATGCTGCCACTGGATCATTTGCCTGATTCACATTTTGAGTAACAGGGCCTGGATTCACTTCCACTCCACCAATAACTAACAACGCAGCTATCACTAGGGCTATAAAACACAAGTTACTAGGTCCCGTACGCACACACAAACACCGGAAATCCCGACTACCCTTCGCATACCACAGTCCGATCCTCGCGCGATAACACTCCAGAGAACAACCCATTTCAGCACACCTGAGAGCTCGGAAAAAACACGACCTTTCACTTTGACTGCCAACTTGGAAGTGTCATATCTTTCTGAAATCCGAACACTGATGATCTCTCTGATCGCTTCTTAGCAGGCAAGAATTCTTGAGGAATCTCTTTCTCATTTTTACTTAGAGTTCCAATTGTAGTCAGCTTTTTCTGCAGCAAGTATTGTGCTAGTAGAACACTGGTATAATAGTTGTCAGTTGTGTTATTCCTGTTCGTGTTGTCTACATGAATGACAAGTCTCTTCACTATTTCACTAATTGGATCTAATGTACTGTCCTCTTTGCTGACCGCAATATACCTCAAAATTGCAAGTGTAAAATGTTTTGGAACAGCAAAGAGCATACATCTTGAGTCTGTACTTAGCAGGTTTGTTCGGCATGTACTGAACAAACCCACACCAGCCTCTAAATGATAGTAGCATCTCATCTACGACGGCAAACTCTTAACGGTATAATTCCGTTTACAGTTTTCAATGAAAGCTTCCATTGTTTCACGAATAGCTGCTAGTCTATCCATTGGTTCGCTGTTGTTTCTGGTGGCCTTGTCGTCAATTATCAATGAACGTAAGAGAAACAAGAACTTTTGTAATTAAATGCTGTGCGCAATAATTGAATTCCACGTCCATCTTGGGCCAACAGCTCCAGAACATTTGTATGATGACCTTTTTTGTACCTATTAGGTAAAGTACACCAAACAAACCTCACACTTCAGTTCGTATTTTATCCTGACAGTCTCTTTCTATTGAGTATCCCACGTCCATTCTCTTAGTATCGATGTAATTATTTGTACAAAACACAATGTTATCATTCATGTCAAAATCTATGATTGAACTTCTGTAAATCTAAGATTTCATACATCGCGTCCTTTGAACATAATTTCACATCTCGTAACACTTTTATAATGTTCTTACTGCTGGGGTTCAAACTATTTAAATGGGCGTCTTTTTCCACTTGCACTGGCCTTCATTGCCGAGAAAATAATTATTCGAACTGACTGGGTCATCTGTTACTTCGCTATCACCATCACTTGAAGACACATACTGCTCAGATTCACTAGTATGTTGACTGACTCGATAATCTCATCTTCACACGTATCGTCGTCATCATCTTCTATGCACTGTGCCAATTGGTCATCTGTATCTGCATCTTCAAGGAGAAGTGACTCAATTAGACCCTGCGATATGCTACGACTTGGATAGGACTTGTTTGAAACAACGCATCTCTTGTAACTGCACGCAATAGCAATGAATCGTCAATAAATAAGGACCACAACAATCACCTATAATAAACACATTCACTAGATTAACAGTTAGTGATAATAACTAGAGTTTTGAAAGGAGAAATACATTAAAATACATTAAAACAGCACAAAAATACTAACATGACCGGGCGCGCGTGATCAGAGTGCAACGTTAAAAGCCCCTATTCAGACGACTGCTCTGCTGGCACTGGTTGAAACAATCGAAGATGATGGAACTGTTGACTTATGGAGTACAATCTCTCAAGCTGTACATAATATGATGCACGCGTCTTCCCGCCGAAAGTCAACAAAGGAACTACCAAACTAGTGTTGATGTTGCACTTTATTACAGCGTGCGCCCGCCGGAGGGTTAATAAGCATTCTTCGGTAGCTGTTGACAACGAGTTCCCACGCCAGCCGCACAGGACGAGAGAGGTCAGAAAGGCGCCGCAAGGTGGCGCACCAAGAGGAAGCTTGAGGTGTCTCGTTCTCTAAAACAACGAATGAACAACGGCACAATAGGAGAGCGAAATCACACAGAAATCTCTGTTAGTGGTTTTCACGAAATAAGAGGAGAAGAAAGACTGAAAAGTTAAAGAAAACCCAGAATGGGTGCGAAATGCGTCCAAGCGTATTTTCCATGAATATATCACACCGTTCAAAGTTTCTAAACAGAAGTCAAGTCAAGTTAGATGTAGGCAGCTTTGCTTATACAAAATCTGAGGAATAAGGAGAGCTGTATTAAGAGTTATAATTATCTTAGTAGAAAGTATAAAGAATAAGAAAAAAGCTTTTGTGGCATAATTATTCTTAAAAACCTGGTGATAATGCTGATTGGAGTAAATTGGTTGACAGTTTGAAAATTATTGGCATAAAGTCCAGGGATGGTAGATTGTCCTTAACCATAGTTATTAGATTCGATGGACATGAAAGTGACACTGGTATTTATAAACATGTAAAGGAAGGCTGAAATGTATCACTAGTAATCTATAATCTATACATTTAGAAAGTAACGAATGAAACGAGAATGAAAGTTAAAGTAGAATTAGAGGACCAAGGTAAAGTAATGTCGACTCAGTGATTTACTGGCGACATTGCCATCATAGCCTATTCACCAGAGGATTTGAATGAGCTACTAAACGTTTTGTACTAGATGTTGAGGAAAGTATTCATTATAAAATAATTTTATATAGAACAGAATAAATGGAATTCAGCAGGAAGATATGAAAACTATTGGTAAAGGTTGGCGGTTGAAACGCTGAAGGACGTTGGTGACTCGAAATTGGGCACAATATGCACAAAGCAAATGAGATATCATGTTTGAGTTGACATCTGTTGACATGAAATATAGGTCTAGGTAATAACAAGTCATTCCTGAGGCCTTTGTCTGGAGCGTCGCGCTAAACGGATAGTAAACTTGGACTGTTTGTGCTCTAGCAAAGAAGAAAATAGAAATATTTGAATATGGTGTAGGAGAGTAGTGAATAATGAAATGGAAGGTAAAGTACCTGATAAAGAGTATTAGGGCTAGTAAGGAAGGAAAGTTGAAGAAAATATATAGTTTTGTATGGCGCATATCGTGGTAACAAGAATTGCAAACATACACTTGTTATGGAAGGATAGGTCGAGGACAAGAACTCCAATCGATAACCAATGTACAATATTATTATTGAAAATACAGAGCACAAATTGTGCATAGGGTTAATAAATGTGAATATACATTAATGTTTTCACTTTCCACCTTCACAAAATTTCACAATGGAAGGACCCCGGTTCTTACATGTGATTACGTGGTACCGACTACATTGTTTACCACATAATTTACAAGTACAGGATACGTCTATGTCATGAAAGTACTCGGTGACGCACAGTTTATGGTGGTACCCACGTACCGCCATCGAGTTAACGAAGTGTCGTAGGTCTTGATTGGTGTCAGTCCATACCCTATTCGTCATGGCTTCCGTTATGTAAAATTCAAGCGAGATTTCATCTCTCTTCTTCACTCTCTCTTGCATTAGTCTTTTCCAGGCGTCCGTAGATGGTAGTCCTCTCTTCGTCCGTAGGTCCTCAATGAAGAAGTTCTCCTTGGCAAGTTCGTACACTAGTCTAGATTTTGCATATTTTGATAATCCCAGGGTTGCTTTTAGGAAGCGCGACTTCACTGCCTCGAGCGTCCTCAAGTCCGCCAGGGTCAGTTTGTCCCAGATGATTTCTATCCCGTATGTGGCGATGGGCGCTATTGTAAATGGGTTGCTTCGGATGCAGGGTGCGGTAGTTATGGAATGATTAGCTCAGGAATGGGCTACAAGAAGGGCGGCGTAAAACCTTTATGAAGGCTGATGATTGAAATAAATAAACCAATGTATTTCTGTCGCACAGCATATACACCGCCTATGTGAAAACTCACCTCAACGTTGAATGGGCATGTACGAAATTACATAAACAAGCTGATCGGTTTGTACATGAAATGAAATCTCTTGCACAATTCCACCACTTTCAGAATGTAGTGCCAGGTTTGACAAACATTTGAGAAACATGGTCATATATTTTAAACTTTGAACGTTACACATCGGTAATTAGTTTTAAATAACAGCGTACGTGAATTTGTTGCAGTCCAAGTACAGGTCGAGATACTATGAAATTAATTCGAAGGAGTGGGTTTAAGTATATTTAATGTTCCCAGGTACTGTACGAGGTTAGACGGGAGTCCTCTAGTGGTGAGCCTAGAGTTGGATAAATGTGCGCTATGTTTTGCGGTTAATCTTTATGGGTTTCCACTCTCTGTACATTATAACAAGCCACGGTTATTTAAAGTATGAATTTTTTCTTGGAACATAAAAGTAACCACTCATCTCCAAACAATTCTTTAACCATAAATAGTGGTAACCATTCATTTGCGATGTATTCAACAGTGAAGCACACGGCCTGCATATCCAAAATATCCACCATAATCCACAAATCCAAAATTACTATTCGGTAGGGAATATAGCATGTACGAGCACGTAATTTTGTTAGTCAGCTGGTGTTCAGTTGCCCGGATTCCATTAAATAATCATTATAGCCTCGCATAGCCATTCTGTTAAAGCGACATAATGTGGGAGAAAATAACTTATGCACTCGCCGAGGAAGTGTGAATCGGGACACAATATCCGTTATCATTCAATAATTTCTGTTATTGATCTGATTAAAGACTAGGCTGACTTTTGAGTTATAAGATTAGTCTGTGGAAATAATTACCCTTTGCCCATTATCAGCAATTCTTTTGGAATTGATATGGATTACACATACAGAGTGGTTCACCATCCCCTTATTTCTTTTTTTGTTGGGGTAGGCAACCGAAGTAACACGTATATCATAGTCATCCTAAAAACATTACTACCTGCTGCTTTACGGCCTTAGTAGAACTTTACCGTCGAGTTCATGCTCGCGAATGTAGTAGAAATCATTAGCGGTAGTCTTATTTCAATAACCTCAACTATAATGCATGTTTTAAACAATCACAGCTCTGAATAAGAACACCTTACGTTTGGGGGCTACGAATAGATTCAATACGTGCCAGTAATCCACTATAAATATCGGTAGCTAAGGTGGCTGATTCATGCATTTCTGATGTTGCGTCAGGTAGGCTGCCTGGTGGCTGGGACATGTTTTTTCGTTTAATGCCGATTACAGCGGATGTACTATGGCCACTTACGTACCTGTTCCAACCAGTGATTTTTTATTTGGTCCTGAAAAGGACCATTCTTATCCGATGGTAAATAGCCAGGTTGGACGACGACATAATGATCTGTATATTCAGGGCATCAAGCGTTCGAAATGTCACCACCTTGGTTTAAAGGGATAATCAGACTCACTCAGGCCACCGCACGTATCCCGTCAAAGACCTCCGTTACCTCATTCCTCATTCTTACGTTCGACAAACTTAAAACAGTATTAATTGATCTAATAATGAGGAAACCCGTATCGTGTTGAGTTCATGCCATTGTTAACATGACTTTCCTTTCTAAATATATGATAAGAGAGAATTTGAAATTCTCAGAAATGAAATTTACTAACTGAATAAGTGCCCGCTGAATGAATATTCAGGTAGGATTATTTAATACAAAATAAAGTGTGTTGGCATATTTGTGGATTTGATTTTCAAATCTTTATCATCTACTCGAGACCAACCTATAAGTCATCCTGGAAGTGGTTTCCCTGGCATTCCATTTCTACTCCAGTTAAAATGCTGGCATGCTTCGAAATTTAAGATCACTGCCACCTCCTTAACACTCCTGCCTTCAGTTACAAATACACAAACTACTACGGACACCTTAATAACGTAGGTTAATAGACAAATTTAAACACACACTAGAACACAAGAATGTGATGATCATGATTTCCAAGCCCCTAAAGTTTTAAAAGGAACCTGAAATATTGACGCCGCTGAAAACAGCTAAATGAAGTCTTATGTGCATTGGCTCATGGCTGATGAACTATTAGTCTTACTGACGTGGAATTTGAATTAAAGATAACTTTGAATCTTCTTTTGCACCTAGTAATTGGTTGTTCTTTGTGGCAACTATATTCCTAAAATTGGCTACGATGGTGAAAATACTCGTGCGAAACATTTCACTGGGTAAATTCCAGCCAATGGTAGCTACTTAAAACTCTGATTTTTAGCTTGAAGGCAATACCAATTTGTGGATGAGGGTATATTAATCATACCAGTGTAAACACCTCACTGATTAGTCCACAGATGCCAATGAAATGCCAGTTTGAGTGTTAAGAGTGTACGTTGCATTGAGAACAGCCCATAACCGCGAGAACATTACAATATTCCTAATTCTCATAGATCCATAACGTAATGTTTCCACTACCCACAATGCAGTGGAAACGCACGAGGCTTGGTGATGTCATCAAGGTGGCCGTGGTTTAAGTGAACACCTGCATATTTCAGAGCCATCACATGTCCTTAGTATTTGGCGCGGAAGTGATTATGGTCGCTTTTCCCTTGCTAGGCCCAATGGTTTAGTTTACATTGCTCTCACACTGGCTGGGCGCAGAGAAATATCGACCATCAGGAGAATTGTAATGTTAGTCGGGTGTCATAATACTAAATAGTAAGTCGCTGTTGAACCAGTCTGCTCGTGTGAGATTTTAGGGAGATATTTATTGATTTAAAAAACCAATTTTACTACATAACAGCTGATCTGCAACACTCATGTTTACAACATAACATCTACTCCTCAAATGTTTCCCTATTGTTTCTTCTTTTTTATTGTCCTCGTTGCCTTCTTGAAACACTCCCATATTCGGCCATGCTACTGCTCGTCTGTCCTGGATGACACATAACCATCAGTCCATGGCTTCATGTATTCCGCACAGCTTGAGGTTTGTTTGGGACCCTCATGTTCACCTTCCCGACACACGTCATAAGCGTCCTGGGGTTTCACTTCACTTACACGATAAGGTCCAAAAAATATCTTTCTTACTTTGAGTGAGGGTCCTATCTGGGTACGCTTTATGGCCACCAGATCTCCAGCATGTACTGTCTAGCCTATCGGTGAAGTCTATTGAAAGACTTCTTATTTTCTTGCTAGACTTTGAAAATCTGCTGTTTTCATCTTTCCTCAGATTTTCTCTTTTCCCTTCAAATTCTTCTAGTAGTAGTTCCTAATGAATGAGCTCAGCGATCCTTAAGTCAGTCTTGTGTCCCATTCTGACTCCTGTCAATAGTTCAAATGGTGTCCTTCTAATACTTAGATTGTATGTGGAGTTAATGGCCTGTTGCACAGCCTCAACAAGCTTGTACCAGCTTGTGGGATCAGATATTGCAAGCTTTGCTAGAACTGAAGTAATCCCAGAGTTAATTATCTCTACTTGACCATTCGATCGTGGTAATCCAGTTATAATGAGCACATGTTTAATGTTTTCAATTTTTCAATAATCTTCAAACTCATGAGATGTGAAGGCTGATCCTCGGTCAGATATTATATCTACAGGGTTTTAAAAGATTTACTTATGTGCTTCAAATCTGGCAGTGACTTCTTTTCAGTGGTAAACTTTGTTCGCTACAGCCAATCAAACATTGTAACACTATCAACAACGGAAAATAAGTGAGGATATCCTTTATAACTTGATTCCAATGGTCCAATATGATCTACGTGGTATGCTTGTAATGGCACAATTTCCTTGCACAAAGGATGCAGAAATCTTTCCTGTTTTCAGTCTTTCTGTTAATTAAGAGACAATTTACACAATTTGATATGACTCGATTTTCTTCTGTTCTCCTCACAGAGAAATGACCTCTCTCGTGGACACTTTTATTAATTTCATGTTGCATCGCTTTAGGTACCTTTTCTGAATTTGAAGAATATGTCATCACGAATCATAAAAACCTTGTAAAATCGCTCCTGGCATATCTCCTTGATGGAGTTAAGACCTTCATCGTCATGGAGTGCTTTCCTCACTCGGACAACCAAAGAATCAGGAACTGCTTATAAGACCGTAAGACGACTCAGAGCATCGAAATGTCACATCCTCGTTCCACTTCTTTCTTCGGTGATATATCTGTACTCCTCAAACATCAAAGCCAATCTCGCAACCGTAGGTGTTAGATCTTTCTTATGCATCGTCCTTTGGAAAGAAACACAATCTGTGATTATCCTGAAATCTACTCCCGTAAGTTACACTCGAAAGTTCTTCAATGCAACAATGATGACTAATACTTCTAGCTCATAACTGTGATAGTTTTCCTTTTGAGGTGTTGTCATTTTGCTCATGTAATGTACATGATGAAGTTGATCACATTCAGGTGATCTCTGCATCAGCACGGCTCCATATCCAAGCTTACTTGCATCAGCATGAAGTTTGGTCTCATATGAAGAATTGTAGATGCTTAAAACTGGATTCTTTGTTAAAGCTTCCTTCAATTTCTCAAAGGAAATTCTCTGTTTTGTAGAAAATTGAAATGCTTCATCCCTCTTCTGCAAATTACTTCTAGGTCTCACAGTAACAGAGTGTTCTTGTATGAACTTCCTGAAGTATCCATTTAAACCAAGCAAAGATTGCACTTGTTTCACATATCTTTGTTCCAGAAATTTCATTACAGCGTTAGTTTTCTTTGGTGACGGATAGAGTCGTCCATCCTCTACCACGTGTCCCAAGAACTCAACCTTCCTCTTAAGTAGATGGCATTTTTCTCTGTTCAGTTCAACGCCATAATCTTTAGCTACCTCTAGCAGCGTATTCAAGCGGTAAAATGCCTCTGTATCATCTTTAGCTGGAGTTATTAGGTCATCCATTATCATAATTTAATTAATCACCAATGATCGTAAAACACAGTTAATGAAACGTTGAAACACTACTGGTGAGTTGCACTAACCAAATGGTGCTTTTCGGAACTGGAATTGACCGGCTTGAGTGACAAAATCGGTATATTTTCTACTTTGAGACCCCACTCGCACATGGAAAAATCCATTTTTTAAGTCAAGTGTACTGAATACTCTTGCTCCTTGCAACATATCTAAGATATCTTCAAAGAGCGGCAGCGGTTACCGATCCTTTAGGATGATCTTGTTTGTTTTATGATTGCCAATACACAAACGAGGAGAGCCACCTTTCTTACGCACAACCACTACAGGTCTAGCGTATTCTGAAAAACTCGGTTCAATGATGCCTATTAGCCATTTCTTCACTTGGTCGTCAACAGCATCCTTCACTGCAGATGCGAGTCATTATGGTCTACTGAAAACTGGATGGCCATTCTTAAGTGTAATGATCAACTCCACTTCCGAACTTTTCGTTTTGGCAGGTTCATAGGAGGAAATAATTTCCTCTACTTGTTGCTTGTAGTCATCACTTGTAGACTCACCTACATCTTATGGCTGCTCTTCATCAACATTGATCTGCATGAGAAATATATCTGATTTTGGCTTGGAAATTCGATGCCATTTTGATTTATCATTACTTATTCTTGTTGTAGAACCTCACTTCCAATTAGTGCCAGCATCTTCATTGTATCAAGAGTCACAAGATAAATGTCAACCTCAAAAGCGTCATCATCATAAATACATCGGTGTGGAAGTAGCCTTTAGGTACGACATAATTATTTCCAAAACTTGTAAGGATAAAGTCAGTATTTCTTAGTGGAGGAGCTCCTAAATCTGCATAGATGTCTTCATGGATTAAAGTAACGCTGCTCCTTTATCTACTAAGGCATTTATCGTGGTACTAACAATGCTTTATTTAGTGGTGAGACGGGGAGGTGCAGGTTTCGTTAATGTGTTTATTGCGTTGCCCCTGCCTGCCTTACCATCTATTTTCTTGCACTCCACCGACTTATGGCCACATTTATTACATTTATAACATTTCAGACTGTCTTCGTGACGGCAACTCGGCGATTTATGGCCAGCTTCACCGCAGTTGGAACATCTCTTTGCTTTATGTTCTTCTTCAACAGCTCCAGTAGTCATGTCTATCGAAGTAGGTATCAGTGTTCCATATTTCTTCAAAATCCTTGTGTTCCGTCTTTCAATTATGAACTCATAGTCTCGCGGCTTTTCCTTAAAAGTCTTGAAATTCTTTGGCCCATACGAAATCAATTTACTTTCAGATTCGTCTTCTATAGCATACATCGATAATGTACTGTATCAGGGATTCATCATCAACTTCACCTCGATGTGCAATCTCTTTCATTACAAGCAGGTACCCTTGAAATGTTTTTTTCTTTATTCTTCTTCCGCCCAGTCAGTAGTCTATGTACTTCTGCACTGCTCATCTTGACATCAAACTCTTCTATTAACGCGGCCTTTAATTTCGTCCATGTTGATAAACCAGTTTCACTATGAATGAATAGTTTTGCTAGACCCGACAACGTTTTCTTTGCAAATACCAACTTCTGATGTCGTCCCATCCCATCAGAACAGCTGTTTCATCAAATTTCATAATCCATTTTCTGACTGTATAATCTCCTTTACCAGCAAAGGTGCAAATAGAATCTTCCACATCTCGAAATGTTAGCGCAAATTTGCGGCCTGAATTGTCCAGTTTTCTTAATGAGGAATGGTCTTCTGCTGATGGTCCTGTCTTGTATATTACTTTCTTCATAATGCTAGTGTGCTGACTTGAATTCCCTCTCAGTTTCAAGCGTGAACTGCATTGGACAGCGTATTCATCATCTCTGTCGTCACTTTCTTCATCCTCATCATCGTCATCGTCTTTATCATCCCCGTTGTACTCGAGGTTTGATAGCAATTCTATTTAATGGCATGTCTTAAAAAACGCTTCACTAGCTCCTCTTTATCTCCTTCAAACCCCAAACGTAAGCACATTGCGTACTGTATTCAAATCACGTTCAGCAAAATTGTCAAGGACATACTTTACCTTATCGTCATATTCAGTGGAACCTTCTGAAAAATGAAATCCTGTGAACCCTCGTTAACTTTTACGGTTCTGTAGATTGCCTTCGTTCCTATATATAAACTTACGCAGGTTTGTAACTGCTGACACAGATGCAGTGGAAATTGTTTATTCTTTGAATATCTCCAATCATTTTGATTATTGGTTGCAGTTGGCGTATTTACTCAAACCTTGCCTCGTTAACTTACACGTAATTGTCAATATTCATCGTAGTTAAACATCGGCGTCATTTACTTTTACAATGTACGTTTTCATTCTTCTATAACGTCGTTTATTTAGATAACGACGGCAACGAATTTCAGTCTAGTTACATTGGTGTGCGTCAGCTTTTATTATTGCATCTTACCGTCACTACTACAAGTAAGACATTTGAGTTACAACTTACGAATCATGCAAATTAGTATTGAAGGACTTAGTCGATCTAAATGTCAATATCCCTCCCGCATATCCTTGAAAACTATGTGGATGTAGCTGATATACAGTAAACACATAATGATAATGAGGAAAATTTAAAATTAAGAGGGCGTGTTGCAGGATATGAATTCTTAGGAGCTACTTGTCACCATGCTTACGGCTGTGGCTTACGGCTGTGCTACTTACATTCGCAACAATATTGAAAATGCACTTTTGAATTATGTGGACACCTCAGAAAATGTTCACATTGTCGTGATAAAAATTGACAACATTACAATAACGAATGTTTACTAGCCACCTGCAGTAAACTGTTCTGCTGAAGTGATCCCAACTCTACCTCATCCTAGCATATACATCGAATACGTCAATAGCCACCATACTATGAGGAATTACAATGAAGATGATGAGAATGGTGAAAGAATTGTTAATTGGGTTGAATCTAAAAACCTTAGTCTAGTATATAACTAAAATTACAAAGGGCCTGACGAAAGACTACAACCTTGACCTTTTTTTTTTGTTAGTCAGAACTCTAAATGTCAACCTCTTGCCACAGTAAAGACTGTTCTTGGGGATATTCCAAATAGCCAACATCGTCGAGTTTTAGTTAAAGTAGGAATTCAAATACCTATTATCAGATCCATTCCAAAACCAAGATGGAACTTTAGAAAATCTTACTGGAGCAAGTTTTCCTGTGAACTTGATAAAGTTATTACGTGGATCCCCCCTGTGAGTGAAAAGTATGAAAGATTTGTGGAAGCTGTCTTATCAACGGCAAAAAAGTGCATGCCAAGAAGATTTCGCAAAGAGTACATTCAGGATGGAACAAGGATTGTGAGGAACTATACCAGTCTTACATAACCACCAATGATCATGAAATTGCTACCGAATTGTTACAGAGCTTAGATAAAGCTCTGAGAGATTCCTGGGAACAAAAGACAGAGAATTTGGACTATACAAGTTAAAGCAGAGAAGCGTGGTGCCTGCTGAAGACATTGGGAGTATGTTCCCAACCTAACCGTGATGATCCACATGTAACACCAGATCAAATAGTCAGTAAAATAATTTCTTTGTCCAGGGCACCATCGCATAAGCAACACACAAGAAAGGTTAAGAAAGAACTAACCAACCTCAATCAAAACGCAGTCCACCGGTCCGAATATTCCAATGACTTCACACTAGCTGAGATTAATACTGCACTTAAGGATGTTAAAACAGGCAAATCAACAGGGTTTGATGGCATTCATCCGGAATTCCTTATCAATTGTGGGAACAAGACTCGTAAATACCTTGCTGCTTTCCTTTCTAATATAATGATCACTGGCAAACAACCAAACGCTTTCAAGAAAACGAAAGTCATAGCTGTATTGTAACCTGGTAAGCCAAAGGATAAACCAGATAGCTATCGGCCGATAGCTCTGCTAAGCTGTTGCTTTAAACTTCTGGAAAGTCTCATCCTTAACCGAATTGGTTCGAATATTCATGATGTAACATCTTTGAACAATCAGGCTTTCGACCAAGCAGAAGCAGCTCAGATAAAGTACTAAGTCTCACCACTCATATAGAAGCAGGGTTTCAACAACAACTTAAAATATCTGTTGCTTTTGTTGACCTTACAGCAGCCTTTGACATGGTATGGAAGGACGGATTACTCTATGAACTGATGTGTATCATACCATGTCAAACTATGAACAAGCTTAGAAGCAATATGCTGTCTGAAAGATATTTCCAAGTGGTTGTTGGGACCAAAATAGGTAAGCAAATGAAACTGAACAATGACTCCCACAAGGATCTGTTTTAGCTCCAGTGCTCTTTAACTTGTACACATCAGACCTCTCAATAACGCAATTGACCGGGCATTGACACCGCATCAAAGAACTCTTTCGAAGAGCGAACAGATTGTTTCCTCTAATCTAAGCATTATGAATGAATACTTCAGAAATGGATACTATCACCGAATCCTAGTAAGACTGAAGTTCGTTGTTTCCACTTTAACAACAGATTGGCAAATACAAAGCTGAATGTCATCATTAATGAGAAAATCCTCAATCATCAAAATGTTTCAAAATATTTAGACGTTACTCTCGATAGGACTTTGTGCTTCAAGAAGCACTTGCGGAACACTGCAGCAAAACTAAGATCACGCAATGACATCTTGCAGAAGTTATGTGGAACCACATGGAGAGCTACTGCAACAGCATTACGGTCTTCTGCTTTAGGACTTGTCTATTCAGCTGCTGAATACTGTGCACTGGTGTGGCTTAACAGTCCACGTGTGAAGCAGATTGATGTCCAATTGAATTCGGAGATGAGGATAATATTAGCTTGCATCAGGACCACTCCTCCGTACTGGCTCTCAACTCTAAGTCACATTGCACCACCTGACTTGCTTGGATAAAACTCTCTTGAGGAATATCAGAAGATACTATCCACTTCAAAGCTTCCTATTCATTCTGGCATACCAACAGTAAAGATAAGATGCTTGAAATCCCGCCGACCATCAATCCTAACTGTGGAATCTCTACAATTAAATAATTTTCAGATTGACAACAAATCGTCTGAGGTATGGAATAATTTATTCCATGAGAAATATAGAAACTTCATTGATCCTATCAAGAAACCAGCTGGCATGGAACTACCACGCCATACATGGAAATCGCTCAACAGGATTCGAACGAGACATGGGGTCTGCACAGGCAGCTTATACAAGTGGAATAAGGCTTCCTCACCTTAGTGCGACTGTGGATTTGAAAGACAGACCATCCAACATATTGTGAAGGACTGCAGCCTTCGAGCCCATAATGGAAACCTGACGGACTTCCATGATGCAACGCAGCCTGCTCTTGATTGGATTTCAAATTTAAATATTACTTCGTAAATCTGAATATTTTATCTTATTAAATGTCTCCTCAACAAAATTCATATTAATATTTACTGTTCTTTTAAATGCTAATGCACACTATATGTTTAATGTGTTCCTTAGCTCGTAATTATTTAGATGTAGCATGTCATACGCTAAATAAATATACCGTCGTATCACTATTTTGGCTTGTTCATGGTCATCCATTAGTTCTCTATCCCGGACGACCCCCCCCAAATTGTGGGATTTTAGGGAGATTTTTTTTTTTTTTGTAAAATGAAATACTACACAACAGCTGACCTGGATTTCTCATGAATAAAACACAACATCTACTCCGCAAACGTTTCTCTCTTGTTTCTTCTTATTTTATTGTTCTCGCTGCCTTCTTGAAACACATGGATATATCCATAAAAGCTATGACTCCAAATACTCCAACATGACTCCGCACAATATATGAGTAATTTTAAAATATATTTCTGTTAGTGATTGTAGTGAATGAGGCTCTAATTACACTGGGCATAAAAAAAATAGGTTTTGAATGTTTCCTACATATCATGAATCAATTCTAACTAATTTTGGGTTGATAAATTCGTATATGAGAATGAAATTTTTTTCTGAGCTCTAGTTTCTGTGATACGCAATAGGTGGAAGTATTTCCGTTTAAAGGATTCAGAGAAAATGATACATTTTAATTGCATATGCCAACGACATTGAAAGTGCATTTAATTTATTTTCAAATGGCAGTTACATTCTAAGAGTTCTAAATTGATGGAAGAATATCTTGCAGTTGGTTGGGTCTGAAGAGAATCACTTGGTGGCTTCATCAGATTATCGGTTGTTAGCTAGTCTCTTCTAAGTGATTTCCAGAGCACCCCTACTCAAAGTCTAGCAGTAATCCGCAAGCATTGCTTCATTCCAACGGCCCTGATATCTTTCATCCAAAACAGAAATATCCTGATGGAATCGTTCTCCGTGTTCATCACTGACTGCTCCACAACTAGGAGGGAAAAATTCTAGGTGGGAGTGGAGAAAATGGATTTTAAGGGACATGTTACATCCAAGTTGATGGCATTTTTGCAGGAGCACTGCCACCAACGGAGTGTAGTTATTATCTCGTTTGGTGCCTAGAAATCCATGAATAACTCCCTTGAAGGATTCCCAAGCTTCCTTTTCTTTGCCCCCCCAAACTTGGTCAAATGCAGGATCCGTAACAATTTCTCGAATTTGTGGCCCGACAAAAATACCTTCCTTAACTTTGGCATCACTTAATTGCAGAAATTTCTCTTTTACGTACTTAATGGCTTGTCCTTCTTGGTTCAGACCTGTGACAAAATTTTTCTTCATACCCAGCTTGATATGCAGGGGCGGAAGAAGAACATCTTTTGTGTCCACGAGAGGCTCTGTTACGACATTTTTCTCGCTAGGGTTAAGATTTCTTGCAGGCCAGTCTGCTGGAATATAATGTGATTTCTTATCCTTGCTGTCCCACATACATAAAATGCAGCAATATTTTGTGTACCCCAGTTGCATTCCTGAGAGTATAGCAATGACTTTTAGATCACCACAGATTTTCAACTTGTGTTCATGATATTTGATTGAGTCCAAGACGGCTGTCATATTTGCATAAGTCTCGTTCATGTGAACTGCATGACCAAGAGGAATGGAAGGAATACGGTTACCATTGTTGATTAATACAGCTTTCGAACTAAGCTTTGAGGAGTCTATGAATAGCCTCCATTCAGTTGGATCATGGTTCAAATTCAAACATTTCATCAAGCCATTAATGTTGCAGCAAACAACTAGATTGTTTTTCTTTTCAAAAAAGGGAAGCAGATCCCTGTGACGTTCTCTGTACTGTGAGACTCTAACATCATGTTCCAGAAGATTCCATTGCTGTAGTCTAGGCCCTAGAATTTCTGCCTTCTCCTCTGACAAGTTAAGGTCTCTAATGAGATCACTTAATTCCGCTTGACTCAGTTTGTGCGGTTTATCACCTTTTTCCTCAATATCAGCGTCACGGGATGTGAAAAGCTTGTTGGGTTCTTCTTCTTTTTGTTCCACACTGTCTTCATTGTCTACTTCAAATACACAATTTTTGGGTGGAGTAGGAACTGGTAAACTATCCGAAAGTGGAATGGGTCGAATTGCAGATGGAATATTCGGGTATTGAACTGTTCTTCTTTTCTTCATAGACAATCCTGCCTTTATAGGTGGAGTCAAGGAGAAATAGCAGTCATCTGTATGGTTTCTAGGCTCCCACCAAACCATAGGCATTGCAAAAGCCAGCGATGGTTTTTTTATTTTTCAGCCATTCTCGCAGTGTAACTGAACAAGCGTTGCAACATATATGTGGAGCCCATGACTTCTCCTGGTCACCTACTTTCATACCGAAATAATAGTGATAGGCAGTCTTCACAAGAGAAGTCAGCTTGCGTTTCTGTGACGAAAATGTTATTTCACCGCAAATGTAAGAAAAATTATCCACTTTATTTAGACATTTTCGTGGCATGTTGACAAAACTTACACTTTAAATGAGCTGCTATACCTGAATTTCTGTATTAATTACAGCAGAAACAATATTTAATGCACAGTCACAGCAACAATGTCTATGTTTATAACTTACCAACAGCTGAAGAAAGTTTGTTTGTTGTTATTTGATAGGTGTGCCAACTCCCAAAACAAAATTTCCCCCGAGTTTTCCCCAAACTGAAAATGTTGACTCTAAAAAATTAAATATCATTTTATCTTCAAGCAAGAGTTAATCTGTCATATTAATTGTGATATTTGAACTCAGCGAGTGGAAATGCATAAGAATCAACTATTTTTGAGCCTGAAATATTTTTATTGTTGGGCAGTGTTATCACTTCTTTAGTTAGATCTGTGGAAATTGAAAGTTTTTTTTCGCTTTTTTCAGATAATTCACTAGAATTAATAGCGCAGTGCAATACATTTATACCAATGATTTCAGGGTAATATGTCCAAATGCTTCGAATCCTGTTGCGGGGAACATTTACGCATTATGCAATACCGGAGGACATTCGACACCAACTGTACCTGGAAAAGGTAATAAAATCACACAACACATGAAGCCTTGCTCACGTTGCATATGTGAAGCCAAGTTTGTTGGTACCGGAAATTTGAACACACCCAACTCGACGCATACCGGCAAGAAAACATACTCACATAGCACATGTGGCGCCAAAGTTGCCTTGAAAGCAAATTCTATTGAGGTAGTGTTAAGCCACAGCATCCAGAAGCTATTCTCATGTGACATATGCAAATTCAAATTTGCATCCGTGTTGCTTTTGAAGAAACACACGTTAACTCATACTGACGAGGGTCGTAACTCGTGTAGTATATGTGAAGCTAAGTTTGCTCGCAAAAGACATTTAAAGCGGCACATGGTAAGGCATACTGGTGAAAATCCTTATTCATGTTGCATATGTGAAACCAAGTTTTCTGAGGGAGGATATTTGAAGAAACACATGTTCACGCATACTGGTGATAAGCCGTATTCATGTAGCATATGTGAAGCCAAGTTTGCTCGGAGAGAATACTTGAGGAGTCACATGGTTACTCATACTGGTGAAAAGCTTTATTCATGTAGCATATGTGAAGCCAAGTTTGCTCGGAGAGGATACTTGAAGAGTCACATGTTTACGCATACTGGTGAGAAGCCCTATTCATGTAGTATATGTGTAGCCAACTTCGCTCACGAAAGAGGCCTGAAGAGTCACATGCGTACGCATACTGGTGATAAGCCTTATTCATGCGGCATGTGTGAAGCCAAGTTTGCTCATGGAGGACATTTGAAGAGTCACATGCTTACGCATACTGGTGATAAGCCTTATTCATGTGTCATATGTGAAGCCAAGTTTGCTCGTGGAGAAAACTTGAAGAGGCATGTGTACACGCATACTGGTCATAAGCCGTATTCATGCAACATATGTGAAGCTAAGTTTAATCGGAAAGCAGATTTGAAGACTCATTTGTTGAAGCACACTGGTGATAAGCCTTATTCATGCAACATATGTGAAGCTAAGTTTACTTGGAAAGGAGTTTTGAAGTCTCATATGTTAAGGCATACTGGTGATAAGCCTTATTCATGCAACATATGTGAAGCTAAGTTTGCTCGGAAAGGAGATTTGAAGTCTCACTTATTAAGGCATACTGGTAATAAGCCTTATTCATGCAACATATGTAAAGCTAAGTTTACTCGGAAAGGAGTTATGAAGTCTAATTTGTTAAGGCATACTGGTAATAAGCCTTATTCATGCAACATATGTAAAGCTAAGTTTGCTCAAAAAGGAAGTTTGAAGACCCATATGTTACGGCATATTGGTGATATGCAACTTATGTGAAGCTAATTTTACTCGGAAAGGGTATTTGAAGGCTCATGAGATAAGGCATACTGGTGATATGCCTTATGCATGCAGCATATGTGAAGCTAGTTTGCTCAGGGAGGAAACTTGAACAGGCACGTGCTTACGCATACTGCAGTATATGTGAAGCCAAATTTGCTCAGGAAGGACACTTGAAGAGTCATGTGCTTATGCATACTGGTGAGGAGCCTTATCCATGTAGCATATGTAAAGCCAACGTTGCTGAGGGAGGAAACTTGAAGAGTCATATTCTTAAGCTTATTGGTGATAAGCCTTAACCATGCAACCAACATACACACATCAAAAAAAGTTTTGCATCACCTCGGTTCCCAGATCTCCGGCATATAGACGTTGACTGTGTATATTGTATCCAAGATACAGTCCCTTTGACTGTTCATAGATGTCACTAAAACTGCTCAAAGATGTAAACAACCATGCATGAGCAGGGCCTATTAGACGGAGAGGGTACGACAGCCGATCAGTTCCAGTCATTCCACCAGGACGAAGGTACGCTGCTCATGTTGTCTGTAGTTCTACCATGCCTAGAAGGTCAATACCGCAGTTCGATCGCGTCCGCATTGTTACTTTGTGTCAAGAAGGGCTCTCAACAAGGGAAGTTTCCAGGCGTCTCAGAGTGAACCAAAGCGATGTTGTTCGGACATGGAGGAGGTACAGAGATACAGGAACTGTCGATGACAGGCCTCGCTCAGGCCGCCCAAGGGCTACTACTGTAGTGGATGACCGCTACTTACGGATTGCCGCTCGGAGGAACCCTGACAGCAATGCCACCATGTTGAATAATGCGTTTCGTTCAGCCACAGGACGTCGTGTTTCAACTCAAACTGTGCGCAATAGGCTGCATGATGCGCAACTTCACTCCCGACGTCCATGGCGAGGTCCAGCTTTGCAACCCCGACACCATGCAGCGCGGTACAGATGGGCCCAACAACATGCTGAATGGATCCCACGGAATTGGCATCACGTTCTCTTCACCGATGAGTGTCGCATATGCCTTCAACCAGACAATCGTCGGAAACGTGTTTGGAGGCACCCTGGTCAGGCTGAACGTCTTAGACACACTGTCCAGCGAGTGCAGCAAGGTGGTGGTTGCCTGATGTTTTGGGGTGGCATTATGTGGGGCCGACGTACGCCACTGGTGGTCATGGAAGGCTCCGAAACGGCTTTACGATACCTGAATGACATCCTCCGACCCATAGTGCAACCCTATCGGCAGAATATTGGAGAGGCATTTGTCTTCATGGACGACAATTCTCGACCTCATCGTGCACATCTTGTGAATGCGTTCCTTCAAGATAACGACATCGCTCGACTACAGTGGCCAGCATGTTCGCCAGACATGAACCCTATCGAACATGCCTGGGATATGTTGAAAAGGGCTGTTTATGGACGTCTTGACCCACCAACCACTCTGAGAGATTTACGCCGAATTGTCGTTGAGGAGTGGGACAATTTGGACCAACAGTGTCTTGATGAACTTGTGGATAGTATGCCACGACGAATACAGGCATGCATCAATGCAAGAGGACGTGCTACTGGGTATTAGAGGTAGTGGTGTGTACTGCAATCTGGACCACAAATGCTGAAAGTCTAGCTGTATGATGGTACAACATGCAATGTGTGGGTCTCATGAGCAATAAAACGAGCTGAAATGTTGTTTGTGTTGATCTCTATTCCCTTTGTATTTAAAGGTTCCGGAACTCTTGGAACCGAGGTGATGCAAAACTTTTTTTGATGTGTGTATATCAAGCAAAGTTTACTTGGAAAGGATATTTGAAGACTCATATGTTAAAGCAAACTGGTGATCAGCCTTATTCATGCAGCATATGTGAAGCCATGTTTGCGTGGAAAGGACAATTGAAGCCGCTCATGTTTACGCATACTGGCCATAAGTCTTAGATATGCACTGTATGTGTAGCCACGTTTTCACGGAATGAATAATTGAAGCCGTACATGTTATTGCATACTGGTGAGAAGACCTTTTTCATGTAGCATATGTGATGCCAAATTTAATCGGAAAGATGCATTAACGCCGCACATGTTACTGCGTACTGATGAGGAGTGCTAATCATGTAGTATATGTTAAGCCAATTTTGTTCAGGGAGGACAATTGAAGTCTCACATGTTAACGCATACTGGTGATAAGCCTTCTTAATGTGGCTAAGTGAAGCCAAGTTTTCTCGGAAAGAACAATTAATGCCTTACAAGTTATTGCATATTGTTGAGAAGCGTTATTCAAGTAGCACATGTGAAGCGAGGTTTACTCTGGGAGGGCATTTGTGGTCTCATATGTTAGTGAGTACTTGTGAAAAGCTTATTCTTGCAGCATATGTAAAACCAAGTTTATTCGAAAAAAAACGATGGAAGTCTAACATCTTAACGCATACTGGTGAAATTCATAACTAATGCGGCATATGTAAAGCAGTGTTTGTCCGGAAACAACATTTAAAATCGCACCTGTTAACGCATACCGGCCAGGAGCCTTAGACATGCAGTATTATGTTTAGCCAAGTTTTCACGGATGAATCGTTTACAGTCTCAAATATTCACGCATTCTTTTAGCACATGTATAGGCATCTTTACGCAAACAGAGCATTTGAAATCTCACCTTTTTACGAATACCGGCGAGAAGCCAAACTGATGTAGCACATGCGAGGCCAAATTTGTTTGTAGGGGGCTTACGAAGACTCGCATGTTATCGCTTAACGGCAAGGACGCATACTTATAAAGCCATGCCAAGAAATATTTCCCAGGAAAGGAATTGGATAAAACAGACGTGAAGGAGAGTTTGCTCCGGTACGGCGAATGGCCCATAACTCATTTTATCACGTTTTAACATTTAAACGGGTCAAGTTAATGCATACTATACCAATATAACAAACGGATAGCAAATAATTATAATATGCTCACATATAACATATTTAATGTGCACCAGTTTAATACAATTGTTGTCTAACGTATGTTAGACCACTGGCGTTTGAAATGTGCAAATCGCACACTTTTTAGGCAAACTATTTGTTAGAGTCGTTTCGTAATTTTAGAACTTAAAAGGCTCATTCTGGTTCCGTTTTGGTTAACTAATTAGTATAAACACGTTAAATGTTTCGCCTGATCAATACTTATATTAAATATGATCACTGTGTGGTTATTAGTGGGACATGTTTCGAGCCTAGTTATTAGTTTTGGCCCTTTATCTGCCGATATGAAAGACTCTTTAGATCTCTAAATTTGTATGGTTCTTTTTTAGCTAAGTTAGCCTGGCTCGCTTGATTGATATTAGAACTGTTCATACTAATTAGTTTATCAACAAGGAACCAGAATGAACCTTCTAAGTTCTAAAGTCAATGAAGCGTGTGAGGGTAACTTAGCTAAATAGCACAATACAAATTTAAATATCTAAAGATTCTTTCATATCGGCTGTTGAAAAGGCCAAAATTTATAATGTGGCCTCGAAACATGTCCCACTAATGGCCACACAATGATCATATTTAATAAAAGGATTGATCAGGTGGAACCTTTTACCTGTTTATACTAATGGTCGTTTCTTTTGCGAAGTTATACTAATTACTCTTTAATGAGACACTTGTTTCTGAAATATTCAAGAAAAGACAACCCTCTACTTCTTATTTCATAAGTTGAACGCCTAAAAACAAAATTCGTGGGCCGGAAGTGTGCTGTGCATAAGCTTCGGTGCCATTTTAACTCGTGGAGGCCCTATGTAGGAAATCAATATTTATCAGAGAGTTGGTGAATTAAAAAATATTAACTTTTTACAGCCCGGAGCCATGTTCATGTAGCATATGCGAATGCAAATAGGTCAAAGAGGGGTAATTAAGAGTCACATTTGAATGTTTAAATAATTTTTTAAATACAGTATGGGCACTCAGACTCTAGAGGTTTAGTTTAGCAAAAACTTAACTTAAGCTACGGTATTTTAACATTTGTTCCGAAAGTTGAAAAACTAGAAGACCCGTAAAAGACCAGACTGGGTGTTTCTTGGTCGTTGGGGCTACCTATAGACCACGGTGCTTGTGCTTTAGCTGTAGTTTGCAACTTCTGATGTTTTTGGTGGATTGTTTGACGACTGCAGTTTTGCCTAAACCTTGAGCTTTTCTATTGGACCAGGAATCTCTCATTTTCTTGCTGAACTGTATCTTACGTACCTCGGACCATTTCCTGGACGCGTTGTGGTGAACTTCTGTAATGGATGTGAGGAAAGGCCTGTATTCAACTGTCAAGACGGTAGCGATTCCTGTCATTTATTGTGTCTTGCTGAATATTACGTTCAGTATGATCATTCTCAATTTGTATGATTCACAAGGACCCAGTTTTTTACCCTGCTTGGCTACCTTAAAGATTTTATAAGACAGTCTGTGGTGGTCCATTCTGTACAAGTGGCCGTAGAAACCCAGACGTGTCCTGATGGCATCGGTGAGGTTTACCTGGTGTTTGTGGAGGTCGCAGTTTGGTTTGTACCATCATCTATCATCTGAAAAGATTCTTGGTCCCACTATTTACCGCAAGAATTTCCTTTTCTGTACCCCGAGGGCCCTTAGAGGGGTCTCCTTAGTTAGAAGCAGGCACTCAGCTGCGTAGAGGGTTGATTGACTACTGCATTATAATGTCCTAGTTTTACATTCATCCACAGATGTTTCGAGGCGTACAGTTTTCTGCAACAATAGTATGCCCTGTGTAGTTTGATCCTCCTTAGTTCGAGAGCTATTATCTCACTGAGATCATCTGTGATACACTTTCCAAGGTATTTTACTGCTTTCACTCTCTTGAAATGGTTAGTATCACTGACTGTCATGAATTTAGGGACTTCTTGAATATTGATAAAGAACTTTGTCATTCCGATGTTCAACAACAGACCTGTTTTCGCCGCTTGAGTACACTGTTTGGTGTTGTGTGGTGGCCTCTTGCATGTCGTTTGCCAGCAAGGACAGGTCGTCAGCGAAGGCTAGACAAGAAAACCTTAGGTTATCTGCTTTCGTACCCATCCTTAATCCGGTATCGACTGGTAGGTCTCTGGTCCATTCCCTGACATTTTTTTCCAGATCACACTTAAATGATGTGCAAGATATACCATCTACATTTCTCACCCCAGTTTTGATTGGGAAAATCTCCGAGAGCAGTTCTCTAAACTTTACTCAGAAAGTAGTATTACAAAGAGTGGCTTGTACCGACCTCATGATTTTGTCGTTAATTACCAGTTCTCCTAGGATTCCGAAGAGTGTGGTTCTATCCACAGAGTCGTATTCCTTCTGGACGTCAACGAAGGTGATCACCCACTTTCTGGCTCGTTTCTGGCTGTTTTAGAGGATGGTCTTAAGCTTTTGTATTTGATCAGTACAAGACCTTGATGATCTGAAACCAACTCGTGTTCTCCTTTCTTTGTCTAATTGTCTCGTTGCATGCCATTCTGATATCTTGAAAACTATCATATAAGTGACTGCTAAGAGTGATATACTTCTGTAATTTGCAGGATCTGTTTTGTTCCCTTTCTTGTGGTTTGGTTGAATAAAGGCTGACATCCAGTCATCAGGGAGCCTCTCATAAGTCCATATGTCCAGGATCACAGCGTATCTACATCTGACGGATTGTTCTCCGGCTAGTTTTAGCATTTCTGCTTCTATCCCATCTTCCCCAGACGATTTGTTTTTCTTGAGGAGTTTTATGATCTCTTCGACCTCTTCATACGTTGGAGGAAGGATGTAATCGGTGTAAGGCTTAGTGGGTTCCCTAACAGGGAGTCGTCGGCAGGGTCTTCGGCATTTAGGAGTGTCTGGAAGTAGTCAGCTTGGGTTTTCGTAGATTCAATATCGTTGAAGCAAAGTGATCCGTCTGCGCTCTGGATATGTAAGTCAGGTAGCGAAAACGAGGTCGTTTGCTGTTTGAGGCCCGAGAGTTGTTCACCTGAAAATTCTCTCCTGCTTGCTTGAAGAGTTCATTGCCCTGCCTCCTCTTTGCCCCTCTGATCATGCGGGACTGGTCTTCCCTTGCGTAATAATGTCGTGCAAATTGGCTTCGTTCTTATTCTGGGTCCATTTGACCCACGCCAGTCGTCTGGTCCTTATGGACTCATCGCATTAGCTGGACCTGCATGGGTACTTATTTTCCTTAGGCCTTCTAGGGATTGTCTCCTGAGCTGTTTGTATTATGGCGTTTCTAAGGGGGGGGGCACCTTGTAGTGGAATTATTCGTATTGGTATGACAGTTCAGTCTTTCTTGGCAGATTGTGCTGTCATTTTTATGTTCAGTAATATCAGATCTTGGGATCTTCTTGCACTTCACTGCCATACCTTTGGCCTTTTTATCGACTTCAGGTTCATCGTAACTAGGGATAGGTAGTGATCATAGTCGATGTTGGCTCCCCTTAGCACCTTGACATTCATGATGTCACAGTGGTGTTGGTATGACAGTTCAGTCTTTCTTGGCAGATTGTGCTGTCATTTTTATGTTCAGTAGTATCAGATCTTGGGATCTTCTTGCACTTCACTGCCATACCATTGGCCTTTTTTCGACTTCAGGTTCATCGTAACTAGGGATAGGTAGTGATCATAGTCGATGTTGGCTCCCCTTAGCACCTTGACATTCATGATGTCACAGTGGTGTTGTCTGTCTATTGCAATACGGTCAATCATGAACTCACCGAGCATGCTCTTTGGGCTGTGCCACGTCATGGTCTTCCTGTGTAGATATTTGAAGGCCGTGGACATCAAGAGTTGTCCATACTTTTTGCACAGGCTGATTCAGCGTTCCCCATCCTTGTTGGTTCTTTTATGATCAGGGTATCGTCCTACATTTTTCCGGTATTTATGTTCTTTCCCAATTTGGTAGTAGAAATCGCCTAGCATTATAATCGTGTGGTGATGCGGCATCTTAGCTAGGGCTTCTTCAAGGGTATCCCAGTACTGGTCTGTGTTCTATGGATTTTTTCTGTTAGAGTCCTTATCTGGAGCATTGAAGTAAACCTGGGAATATCTCCCATTGTTGCATTTGATGGCTTGTACTGAGGTCCTGTCGTTAGGTGAAAAGAAGCCAGGAGCACATTTAATCCAAATGTGGTGAACAGCGAAGCCAGTCCCCAGGAAGGATACGTTGTCCATAACTCTCTTACCTGGCTTGCCGTTATATATCCTATATCCTCCGTAGCATCTTCAACTGGGAACTTGTTCTCTTGTAGAGCTGCTATACGGATGTCCTTGTCATTCAGGACTTCAAGAGTCTGTTTAAGTTTCCCGGTCTTTATCAAGGAGTTTATATTGATCTTAGCTAAATATGTGATGTTCCTTTTATGTTCCAACTGAGTCACACGGAGGTATAGGTGTAAGCTCACCTGAATACGATGGCCTATATGCCCTGTCATGTGCGGGGTTGGATTGGTTACCAACTGGGGTACAATCTATATTGGTTTTGTACTTCAATTTTGACAGTTTATCACATAAGTGTCTAAGATTGGTTACCCGAAGGTAACGGGTTGTTGAGTATCAAGTTTGTAAGCCTTGAAGCCCCCAACACGAATCGGCTCACCGACCCAGCTTTCCACTGGGATTGGTTACCCAACATTCCACTGAGTTGCTCAGCTTAACAGTGGTACCTCTTGTAGGTTATGCGCTGGAGTTGGAGTGGAAGAGGCTGTCATATTTAAGAATAAAATTTTAATATTATTTCTGGCCAGGGGGGAGACACACCTTTCGCATGACAATTTCTACCGAGTTAACATAATCTATATCTCCTAAACTATATGTTTCAAATATATAAAACTTTGCAGGATTATCAAACACAGTTCACTCATTATTATGCATAAAGCACATTTTATAATATGATTGTAGTCATGCATTATTATACCATCAACCTTCCAATTCTTTTTGTACATTAGCCTTCGTTTACATGAAAAGTATCCCACAATTTAAAATATTTACATGAAAGTTCTTTTGGGCTGTTGGTAACATTTACGGCTACAACATACACCAAAATAGTTGATATACATATTCAGTTTTATTTTTCCATATTCTTAATCGAAGTGTATATTTTCTTTTCTTTTTTTACTTTTTAGGGTAAAATATGTGCTCTTAAACGGGAAGTATGTTTGATACACAACATATTTTGGCGTATGCTGTTCATGTTAGTACAATACATAATAATGAAAAATTTCATTGAGGTATCTTGCATAGTATTGGAGTTATCATATAAACTCTGTGTGAAAATAAAGTTTTTGGGAAACAAGCTTCAAACTTTCCTAAGGGTAGAATTTAAGGAGACAACTTAAGCGACCGCAACTAACATTTAGGGGCATATCTCTGGAATTATTGAAGATATTTGCATTTTGTTTTCACCAAATGAAAGATAAAAGATAAGTCTTTCAAATAATTTATTAATAAAAATAATTTTTTTTGAACCAGAATGGTGTGCTTCCCACCTTAAATTATATTTTGAAAACATGCTAAAAAGCTTGTTTTTAAAATAGAGTTAAATTAAATAAAATTTTGATCTATTATTTGATCATTATCTTAATTTTTTGGTGAGCAGATCTTTGAACTTCTAAAAAAACGAGAAGATATTTTGATTTGACCCTGTATGGATCGACACTAGCGGTCGTTTTGATAGATTTAGGCCACATAGGATGTGGTCTTACTGTTGGTGTGCATGACTTGTCAGTTTAATGTGTGTTATCATGCCGCCAACACGTAGCAGGCGTTTGGTTAATACATAACATTTCCAAAGGTAGAATAATAATATTAAAAAGCAGAGAGTAGTAAGAATCAGCGACGAACTAGGAACAAGTCGGCAACAAGATGAAGGCGTTGTAATCATTAAACGATCAACAACTACAAATCAAATTACTTCAAAGAAACGCAAACATCGCACACAGAAGACAATGACAGACGATACTCTTATCGTTTCGCTCCAACAATGCATGAACATCAAGCTTTAGGCCACATCCTTTGTCGTATGTAGTTCGCTTAATCTATCAATACGAGCGCTAGTGTTCACCATACATGGTCATATCAAAATCTAAATATCTACTTCCGTTTTGACTGAGATGTCATGCACACAAAGCGTTAGACCGCATCCTTTGTCGTATGTAGTACACTAAATTCCCAAGACATGTGTTCAACATTAAGTTCCCAGCCTGAAGTGTAGGAAGCCATATTCATGTACATCATAGAACATTATTCACATATGGAATGTTGATGACATCTCAGTATATCATACTTTCAAGAGTCGCCTCCGTTGTGTAGAGGTCAGCGAGCTTAGCTGCCACCCCGGAGGTCCGAGGTTCAATTCCTGGCTATGCCTCGAAATTTGAAATTGGTATGAGGAGTGGAGCTGCGTCTACTCAGCCTCGGGTGGTCCAAATGAGTAAAGGGTGTTCGATTCCCACCTCAGCCATCCTCGATATGGTTTTCTGTGGTTTCCCACTTCGTCTTCGGGCAATTGACGGGATGGCTCTGTGCCGGATTAAACATGGACAGTACTTGTCGAATCCGATGGAACAGCTGGATCGTAGAACCTGAAAGTCCCCGGCTAAAAAAAAAACTCGAGATCCTACCTACAAATGTAAGGGAACACTCTCCTATGAAGATTGCGTTATGAAAAAAAAAAACAATGAAGAAAATAAATAAACTAGCTCAGACGAAAACAATCGATAATTACAAAATCTCAAGGCAATAGGACTTACCTGGGAATAACTCCCAACACTGGTCTTCATTTCACAATCTTACACAAATTATAATAAATCACAACGTCAATCTTCCAGAAAACAACACTAGATTTATTGAATCGTAGACTGATACATGAAAAATGTAATTCCCCTGTCAAAAGAATCAAAATGATATATCACACGACATGAGCTACGTCGTGATAATGTTTCACGGTTGCAATGTAAATATGCACAAAATTAAATTGAAAATATCACAACTACACGTGGATATTAGCGTTCAGTGAAGAATAAACAACACTCATTCTAAAATGTATACATTAATTACCATGATATGGCAATCTTGTAATCACATAAATCTTCATACAAAAAGCGTGAATCGATTATTTCAGATATCGTTTATACGCGCACATATTCCAATACTATTAACATACAATTCACATAATCACACTTCACGAATCCTTCTAAGCATCAAAATAGTATAATCCTTTCACAATGATCGGTATCAATCGCAACTAATTTTAACATTCTGAGATCATCACCAATAGTCATTATCAATCCTGCTGTCTCATAAAAGCAGTAAATCTAAGTCATAATCTGGCCTATTTGATCGAGCAATTATGCTAAGGTCAAACGTGTCTTACGAATTCGTGTAAAATAGTAAATTATGATAATAAAAGTACTACCATGAAATCCGCATATTAATTCTTCCAAATACTAACATGTTTAACATTATTCAAAATAACTCCTACATTATGTACATTTTCACTACCATATATGATCATGTATTTCTTGCAGCATAATAATTTCCCGTCATAATCTCCACAATTTTTTTGTCTTAAATCACGACTAAATTCCTTCAAATATAATCACATAATCAACATTCCTTGTAATATCTTTTAAATACAATATTTAAATGCTTCAATAAATTCAATAACACTTTTATAACAGATACAGCTCCAATATACCTGGGTAGATTATTGGCTTAGGAATAACCTAACCACCAAGGGCAGAGGATAAAGAAAAGGAAGTGGGTTCCGGACTGGAGAAAAAAGGATGGAGAAATAGGAGGAGAGTCCCACAAAAGTTATAAGTTTAACTTTAAATGTACTCACAGGCGGTTGCCACTGCAAATCCGTACTCCGATACCTAAAGTGGGTAGGGACCTGGGCAAAGCTAACGGAAAACGCAGCTAGAACTTGGGCGGTTTGCAAGAGAGTGGCTTTAGAGTATTCCCTCTCAAGCATACATCTGCCTACTATGGGGAAGGGTGATGGTCTGGCAAGACAAAGAGTAACAGATTTATTGTATATCTGTTCAAAGGAATTTGTTTTTGAACAAGTAATTCGAAGAATGCCTATAATTTGAATCGGTTTCGATATTTCTAGTTTTCGGAATTGGAGAGTTCCTAAAAAGCGACCAAGTGCTTCCAAGAAGGATGGAGATAAAACAATTATACCTTTGGGAATAATTTTGATAATTAAACTAATAATTGCATTTGGAAATGGCTAAGCTTTTACTCAGCAAGGAGCCGACTAAAAGTTTAAGCAAGGAGAAACACTTATATTTTGAAAAACCAACCATAAGTTTTGGAGAGAATCTCCACAAGCAGGAAGCTGGCGTAGCGAGCTATGCTTGCCTTACTGGCCCGTTAGAATTAGCTATTAAAGCTAAGAGAATTTTACCAAGTTGTCAACTAAGAGTTCTTGCTCAAATGCAACAAGTGGTGAAAACCCTATCAAGAGATTTATTTGCATTAAGTGGGAAGAGTCAAGGAAGACAGGATCGTGCCTAACCGTTATGTTGGAGAAATGGTGAGTCAAAAATGATACTTTGAAATTATTTAACAATGCAAAAGAGTGTAATGAATTTAACAATGTTGGGTAGTAGTTTTTTGACAAATATATAATTCAAACTTTGTAACAAATGGGGTCACAGACCTCCGAAAAACATCTAAAGTTTGCTCCAGGCAATTAACAATTCTTTAGGTTTCAAACCTTTGTATGTTTTAAAATCCTTGCAAGATTTTGAAATAGCGAAGTTAAAATAAAAAATTTAAAGACATTTAAAGTGATTAAAGTTAAGACAATAAATCAAGTACAAGGAGGGTACTTTAAGGAATTTCTAAATAAATATCTAAGAAAGAGTAAAAACTTCGAAAGTAACAATAACAAAAACAGGAAGAATAAAAGAGAAGTTCCTATAACTTCTTATATTTAAGCTGAATTACTTTTTTTGCAGTTATACAAATAGGGCAGGTCACTTACTGTGAAACCTGAAGAGAAAGTCGAAAGGAAGTTTCTAGACTTCCTATGTTTAAGTAGGAATCACGAGACAAATGGGGCAAGTTACCCTTTTCGTGAAACCTAGAAATAACTCACTTATGAGTTGAAAGAATTGTATTCCCTAATTAGAAGGGAGAAACAAGATAATTTGAGACGTGTACCAGACACGTAGTTATGCAGACATTAATTAATGATATATAAGCAAAAAGGGAGGGCACGTCTTTAGAGCGACACCTCATCGAAAAGACCTAAAGTAACAATTTTATTATTATGATTTGTTAGTAAGAGGTTTGGGAAAGATCAAATGGGATTGAGGATAAATGTTCATGGCCGTATTTATAATAATCGGACGAGCACGACGCGGAAGAAATATTGAATAAACACTATTTTTACTATAGTCTGTCGGAATAGATGAAAAGTTCACTGTAGTAGCACAAACGTTTATGGCAAAGAAAGTTATTGCAATTGTGAAAAATAACTAGTTACACTAGATAGGCGAGAGTCTATTGCTTGAGAAAGTTGTAGATTATCGTAAAATGCACCAGAGAAAATTCCAACGGAGGAAGAAAAATTAGCTATTGTTCAGTAATTCAAGGAAGATTCCTTAGTTAGAAATAGTATTCCCACATGTGAGTGGAAAATACATGACGGTATGACTGGTAGATAGAGTACAGATTCTGGAAGGTTCCAGAGCAATCCTGACTGAAGAATAGGGCCAAAGTTATTCCAGCGGTGGAACGAACTAAGTATTTTATATACAGTGGGTATTCATTAGTATCCCACGTTGTGAGAAGATATCTCATTTAATGAGCATAAGAAATGCTGCTTTCTATTAAGATTGGCTTAGACAGACAAAAGCCCCACATAGGAAATCCCACTAAGGATGATTGTTGCCCCAAATATAGTAATCTCACACTGCCTATAAAATGATCATTAAAAGCATGTAGTTATTAAAAGACGATGAGAATGAGGTTAAAACCTGAAGTCAGTACTTATCTTTGCTTCATGGCGAAGGTGAAGTTCCCTTTGACGGTTTACATTAAAGTTCCAACATGGCGTGGAATTAAAAGAATGCCTCTTTAGTTGAGGAGGCTAGCTCTAGTTGAGCTCTGACTGAATCGACTGCCGGCGTACAAGTGAGACACACTCAGCGAAGCACAGAGGGACCAGGGAAGGGAAAAGAGTGGGGGTAGGAGACTAAAGGAAAACATATAAGCATAACCAACATTGAAAAGTTAATTTCTCTTGATGAGATGGTCTTCAAAGAGTTGATAGTAGGCGACACTATCGCAGCCTGGTGGGTGAAAAGGTAGACGAAGTTCTCTTGATCACGGAGATGATAGCTGGCGATGGCGACGAGATCTGGTGGCCAGATTGAAAAGGAAGTCCTCTTGCACAGGGAAGAATTGAGGAACTTCAGAGATTCGCTGCTAGATGACGCTAGGTGGGTCATGGAAGATATATATCTAGAACAGACTCACAATTAACATGAGAACCCTAAACAGCAAGGAGAAATTAGAAGATCACTGTTGGTGTTTGAGAAAAGGGAAGGAATGAACAAGCACAAAGCAGTAAAAGTATACTCTATCTTACCGTGTATTCCAAGAATACACCAATACCTTAAATATGCTTTAAATAGACATGCTGCAAATTCTGATGTTACTCAACAATTTCATACTTCAGTTAGATTTAATTTTGTTTAATGCATGTTTAATTATCATTTCCTTGATTTACATGCCTATAATGTTTAAAAAACTTTTCATCATTATTTAATAATAATAAAGTTAGTTATTTTCAGTCAATATATTATTTGTTATAAATTATATAAAACATCCTTAAGATTTCAACATTATCAGAATAATTTTTAATTTATTATTCTCAGTTTTAAAATTCATCCAAACATTCATTATAGTTCAATAAATTCTACACACATGAAAGCATGGTAATATCTTACTAAAATGGCTTTCATTAGAATTTAATAAATTCTACAAGTATGAAAGCATGGTAATCTTCCTAATTCAAATGAATGAATAATCGACTCAAATCGTCTTTCAAAACATATCTTGATAGAACATCTCAAAGTTGAGATTATTTGTAATACTGTTCATAGTTCATAAGATGTTCAACAGAATCTCCTAAATACGCTGACAAAGTAATCCTTTCATATGTAAATTTTCTGACAACGTTGATCATAATATTTGTAAAATAATTGTCGAGAATATTCATAAACTTCCTACATTAATGTCTATCATAATCCTAGTCCTATAATTCGTCTTCCTCACAAATTCTTCTTCCTAACGCATATCTTCACAAAAACAAATGAATAGCAAGTCCAAAATAACTTCAATCCAAAATCGTAAATAAAGGATGCATTCACAAACGAATCAAAATCCTGCTCGAAAATATGGCGAAATATGAAATGAGAAGCATATCTACACTATACTTCAATTTAAATACTGTAGACAAAAATGGCGAAATGGTAACCTCTAAAATACCTCAAACTACTACATCTTATCATACTAATATATGAAAATGAGATGGTGTGTGTCTGTCTGTCGTCCTGTCTGTTACCCAATCACGCAAGAACCACAGGTCCGATTGAAATGAAATTTTGCATGCATGTAACTCATTTACCAGGTTTGCACATAGGCTACTATTGATTTCGATATTTTGCAACATTTAAAAATGGCGACCATTTTAGTGACGTCACTACACCCTTTGGTTTAAAAATTCCATATTTCCATTTCAAATAAAAAGTGAACGCTAAGAAATAGCAAACTTTTGATGGCACATTCGAGCTTTAAAATTTAATTTACTACCAGAAAGGTCCTTACCACTTTCCGTGTATCTCCAACGGTTAGCGAGTAAAACCTATAAAACTGGGTCAACGCCGAGCGGTGCTGTATATCTCTCGATATATAAAAACTAGCAGGTACCCGCGGCTTCGCTCGCGATCAAGACAATGAGGACAATGCATTATTGCTGGTAATTGGTCTATTCTATTACAGCAATCGCGGCTACAGGTGGGTCCATTCTAAATCTGAAAATTCTGATACATACAATATATTGATATGAGCAGCCAAGTGGGAATTTTATAGAGTTGTGAAAGTCTACAGGGTCCGATGTTACATTATTTGAAAACATTTGAAAATTACGTTTTTGGTTTTGCCATTTTATGCCGAGACATAACGATTTTGTTGTCCGGGTACTCACGAGCACGCAACATACCGTTGCCCACGGGAAAAATTATTTTGTCTAAATATACACCTGCTGCTGATTGCGAATTTTGTTTGAAGAGGGAACTGCACTCTTGCACACTGGAATGGCAAATCTATCGGAATATGGGGAATTAAAATTATTTTTCCTTAAGCTATTCTGGGTGTAATTTTGCCACACTTATTGACGATTTGAACGTCAACATGTCGCTATTAATATACATATTGGCCGCTGATATACATTATGCAGTCTTTTCCAGTGTTACATCCCAGGGTTTGAAATTCTCCAACAACCCTTTTGCCTCACATGCCTCTCTAAGTAATTAAAATTCCCAATTGTTGTTGTTTGAGTCTTCAGTTTTTTGACTGGTTTCATGCAGCCCTCCATCTCTCCCTCTCCTGAGCTAATCGTTTCATCTCTAGATAGCTACCACACCCTACATCCGAAGAAATCTGTTTAACACTGGCCCACCCCTACAGTTCTTGTCCTCGACCCTCCCATCCATAACTAAGCTTGCTATTCCTGGGTGTCTTAGTATGTGTCGTACCAACCTATCTCGTATCTTCACAGCAGTCGCCAGAAACATCTCTCCTCTCCCACTCGTCTTAATAGCTCTTCATAGGTTACCCTATTTACCCATCCGATCTTCATAATTCTCCTGTAACACCACATTTCAAACGCTTCAATTCTCCTTTTTCTGCTGCACCATTAGTCCAAGTTTCACTTCCTGATAGTGTCACGCTCCAGACAAAAGCTTTCAATAATGACATCCTAATACTTAATGTATATTCGATGTCAACAGATTCCTTTTCTGTAGAAATGCTGTCTTTGCCTGAGGCAAACTGCCAACTATTTGCTTCGTCCATCACTGGTTATTTTGCTCCTAAGTAACAGAAGTCTGCTACTTCCTGTAGCGTTTCACCTGCAAATTTGATGTCCATAGATTTTTCTGATTTATTTCGGCTGCATTCCAAAAATTTTGTTTTATATTTATTGTAGTTCATCATGAATTATTTCCTTAAGACGGAGTCCATACCATCCAAAAACTCGTGCAATTCCTCTGGCGTATCGACCATGATGACGATGTCATCAGCAAATCTCAAAGATGAAATTATTTCTCTTTGAATCTTCGCTCCCACTTTAATTTTTTCTCCAATTTCCTTATTATTGTGTTTTAGAGATCTTTGAAATGCGTTGCCCTCGCACATGGTGTAGATGCATTGTTAAAGGAAAACATTCCATGTTACGAACATGGGCCGCATAACCTGTACCGAAAGCCTATTCTGAACAGCAGTTCCTTGAACTCAGATTTTCCAACATTTCATTGTATCTTTCCATGTGGTATATCTCTGAACCTCAACATACAGAAGAGTGCATTAAAAATCATGTCTTGTATACATTTTGGAAAAGGTAGTGAGCGTAGTTTTTGCCGGAGTCGATACTCGCTCGTGGAAATTCTTTTCAGTAAAATAGACTGGTTCACAATTTTGTAAGTGCACATTGAGGTGTGTGACGGCGGGATGCCTTAAGTGTTACGGAAACGGCAATAGCCGCCACAGAGATTCGTTGCTACTGAAAAAACGACCCGACTGATATTTTTACTTAACTATACGGGATTTGTGAGCCCATTGTTTATGATATTGAACGTAGCTATATCGCTACCTCTATTTAGAAGCCGCTACTGAGGTGTTGAAAAATTAAAAGTGGTATTAGAAGGCGCTTTCCCTAATATTTTACTTCTGGCACTAAAGTCCATGAAGGGCCTAGGCCTATCATACGACCGCTTCCCAGCCACTTGGCCTGCAGATATTGTGGTGACGCGTGGTCAGTGTATCGTGTCCCCTCGGCCGTTAATCTTGATCTTCGTGACAGGGGCGCTGCCTCGCTATTAGACAGCTACTCAATTGTCCTCACGAACCTAAGTGCACTCCGTTGCCGCCCTTACGTTAGTATCTAAAATCTCTGATGGAGCCGGGAATCGAACCCGGGGCCTCCGAATGAGAGGCTACCCTGTTCTTATTGTTTATATATATATATATATATATATCTTGAAAAAGTTAATAAATGGATTGGCATTGCCTCCTACAGGGATATATAGAAAATCGGATGTGATACCTTGAGGTGCAGTTGCCATGGAAACGGACTTGCCATTAGTTCATCAGAGTGTAGATAGTTTTCTGAGAATATCTTTGAAACTACTGGTTTTAGAGCCTTAAAATGTGGTTTTCGGTGTCCCGAATTGTTTCTTGCATCGAGGGGCGTAAAATGAGCTTTGTCCAGTCTTTATGCGACAACTTCGATATTTTGAACCGGTTGAGTGCTTTTGGTGATCTTTCAGTGATGTTTCCCGATCCACGGGAACAGTGATTTATTTCCAGATGAAAGGTAGCCTATATGTTATCCTAGGGTATAAGCTGTCTCCATTTCAAATTTCACCCAATCCGTCCAGCCGTTTTAGTGTCAAGAGGTAACAAACTAACACACAGACGCACACACAGATTTTCACAATTATAATATATATAGGGAATATAGGGATATAGGGATTTGCCAATTGGCGAATTCAAATATGTTGAAGAAATGAAAATAATCCAAAATCTGTGCATGTAATAACACTTAATGTCACCATGTTACTCTTCGAAAAGACACACCCAATCTTCCCGCGGCTCATACTTTTGCGGGTAATTTCTTAACACCTGGAGGTAAATTACCGAATGCACTACCATTAAAATTCAATTTTCGTGTTGGCAACCCTGCCAAAATCCGATATATTTTATTTTTGTTAATAATCCTGTGTTGAATGTCAATGTCGTAAAGTGGTTGTGAAATTGGTATATTTTGTAACTCTCAGCGCAATGGGCCGTTTCAAATGTTTTGGGAAGAGGAAGTCTAAGAGAAATCGTTAAACAAGGAACATCAACGCGTAAATAACGTTGACATTTGATCTGTTGAGGAGGTCAGTGTTTTAGGCAACGTTGCCACGTGCTTCCCCCCGTGACAAGCATGAAGCTGTAAACAGCACTAATTCTTTAAGTTCCTCCAGGAAAGAGAATTAGTGGTTGAAGACATGACCGAATAAGCGAGGATGAGAAAGAGAAATGAAAACAGAACCAAGGAGGATGCATATAATACAGATTACGAGGCAAGAAATAATAAATAACACTGACAAAAGTAAGCTTTATTTTCCTTTGCTGTGTATTTTCTTGTATATTTATCTGGAATAATGTATCCGCTGTGAACAGTAATAGGAAGAGATTTCCCAGTATGTTACATTAGAATTAAATTATGACTTTTTTACAAATTATAGGGAAAATATAAGAATAAAAAATAAAATAAAATCTCAGAAGAATATTTAGTCACCGTAAATAATCCTTCCTAATATTACATCTCAAAATGTGTATAACAATCCTTGAAAATTCCATTTTAATAACTGAAATATAACCTAGGCAAAATAGAGAAGTGTTTCTCATCTTAATGTAGCTATTATCCACAATGAATCAACATATGTTTTTTGAGGCTACGATTATCGGCGTATGAAGCACAGCATGTTTCACAACAACACTGCTTGATACCGTAATGAATTAGTAGATGCCTTTTTAAAGTACTCTTCAGAGAGAAGTCCTTCCCACACAAATTACAGTGATAAGGATTATTTGCATCATCAGGCAACGCATGCTTCAGTATGTGTCTTTTTAGAGTTTGTTTATCACCGTATGAAGCACCACAATCGTCACAACAGTACGGCCTTATACCATCATGATTCACGAAATGGTTTTTTAAATTACGCTTATCAATAAATTTCTTTTTGCACATATTACACTGATAAGGCTTTCGGTTACTATGAATGAACATGTGTCTTATTAGGCTACCTTTCTCAGTGTACGTAGCTCCACATCTATCACAACAATGTGTCTTATTAGGCTACCTTTCTCAGTGAACGTAGCTCCACATCTATCGCAACAATATGGCTTTCCGCCACCATGAATAACCATATGTCTCTCTAAGTTTTTCACCCCAGCGTACTCCTGACCACATACGTTACAACAATGGGCCATTTGATCACTATGATGTTCAATGTGTCATTTAGAGTAACTTTTAACCGCAAATGATTTTCCTCATTTGTCGCAACAGTATGGACTTATACCACCATGATTTAACATATGTTTCTTTAGGTCACCCTTTTGAATATACTCCCTCCCACATATGTTACAGCGATGTGGCCTTTCGCCACTATGAATAAAAGTATGGGTCAACAATTTGGACCTGCTAGTGAAAGCCTTCGCAAATACATCACAAGAATGCGATTCTTGCTATCCAAGAAGAACTATACGAGTCTCTTATGGACAATTTTCCCACAAATTTTACAGCCATTGTGTGTTTCAGTATTTCCTAAAACGTAAGTATTGTTAATAGGATGATCCGACATCTCCCTGCATACATTCCTAAGAACAATCATAATCATAATATTCTTTATTGAAGAAAATTCTTCAGAGTGATTGGTAGAGAAGTGAGCCATCACGACGTACAGTGTTGCATGCCAAATCATAGAACAATCGGCTTCCACACATTATATTCACACCAGTTTCTCTATTGGAAGTGCATAATGGCTCCAAATACTGTAGCCTCAAAATCTATACGAGAAATGTAGAGTTTCTAAGTACTTGCTCCCACGCCGTTAAGGGGCGAAGCACGTAAGATGATAAATTTGTGAACCCTGCCTAACGTATCATTTATAACGCAAATCCAAGCTGTTGTCAAGTCATGTGTATATCTTGGCGTCACTCGTCATTCCACCGTATGTTAATGTGCAGGTTTTGGTTGTGGAGAGGGGCAGATGACCTCGTAGTTCCGCCCCTTAAAACAACAATAAAAAAATTGGTTGTGGAGTGTGGTTAAGATGTGCAGTACCAGTCAAATGAGAATAATACGATGACTCCTGCCATAAATAATTAATGAAGGAAATCTCGGAAGTTTACCCTACATGAGTGAATCATATTATACAGGACGGTAACGAATAAGAGCGACAAACGTTTAATTATTGCAGACGGTTTCAGATAAATAAGCTCAAAATCACCCCTTGTGAGCGGAACACGTCTCTGTTGAAGATGCATGGAAACATCCTGTCAGTTAATAGCGCAGGAGTTAGAGCATAAATTTGTACTGCATTATTCATTTACTTCTTAATTTATATATTGCTCATAGTACTAATCGCTCCATTATGCAAGTGACTGATCAGTGAATGAGTAAATTAGTGCCAACTGTTTGACACATTGTACGTAATTCAAATTCATAAGCACTAAACTCCACATACGGATACAGATGTACAAGTAAGTGTGTTTGAAGAGACCTGTCACTTTCCCAGCAATTGTTTAATGTCAACCTCTTAGATGGATAAATGTGCCATCTCATATACTGTTACAACTACAGAAATGAAAAGCGTATGGCCTATGATAACAGGGAAAGGATAACAGGGTGAATGATCACCCAACCAACCAACCGGCTCTTGAAACACTAAACAGGATAAGTGATCCTAGAGGACTGAGGTTCGGTGCTCTGATAGATTGCTTATCCGACCATTATTTCCTATCCAAAAATCTCCATACACTACAAGGACAATGCGTTATTCCCAGGCGGTCGGTTGTACCGTGATTCATGCGCTTCTTTTGGTTGGGTCTTTGCTTCCATGTCTCCTCAGACCTGAAGCGGGCAATACGCGTGGGGTTAAATTTCGGATTAGCACACAATTAAGTAAATTAATTCTGAAGATTTCGTCCTTTCTCCTTCGAATCCTTGGGAAAACGCCAGAAATAAGGGTCTAATATGCTGGTCTCATATACTGGAACGACAGAAATCTATTATTTAGTTCTATTACAAATTTATTTTATAGTTCATGGTTCTCTAAAACTCTCAAGTCAAAGTTCTAACCTCTATTTGCAAATTTATTTTTTCTGCGATTATTCGAAGTTAGCAGCTTGCAATCACCAGGTGATGACCACTTCCTACGTCCGCACCCATCATTTTCTTGCATCCAGGAGCAACCATCTTCAGTTTTCCATGTTATAGTCTTGGGACACTCACGTAATTTTATGAATATCATTGTGGGAGGAACTGCTTCAGGTCGTTTTCTGCACTGAGGTCGACACACAACTAGCCATTTTCATTCATTTTTCCTATAACATATTTGTCCTTAACATGTTCTAACCCTGCATTTTCCCAGCCAAGTCCTTGTCCTTATTTTGTAACATAACTTGCCGTAGTTGGGAATAGAATTCCAATTTTACTGCAGTTTCCGCAACTTCTGTTGGAGCATAGCACTGTACAATTTTTACATTTCTTATCTTAGTTGTGATCCGTGCAGTTATGAATCTTTCAGAGACAATTTTGCATATTATCGGACTTTTATAGGCCATCTTGCTCTACAAAATTCCTACCCCTTCCATTAAAGTTCGTAATCCTCCACTCTACTCGAGAATCCGTCATTGGCTCATATCTCCACAAAATCACTCCATCTGGATTCAGCAATTCCTAGAATATGTAACACATATGTCAGCATTGTGGCAACTGCTTGATGAAGTCCACTTTTCTCTCTCAAAGTTCTCACATTCCAGCATCCTTATCGTGTTTAAAGTTTCAGATCGTTAACAACTGAAAGTCCAGCTATTCTTAGTGAATGTTTCTTTAATATTAATGATGATATTAATTATTTAGCCCATAGCACCCTATCTTAGTGCTGGGAGCGCCACCTAAGCCTCTAAAGAGGATAAATTTAATACAGAGGTTTTCCCATCAGCCTTTGAGGATCCCTCCTCCTTGCGAGGCAGCAGTTTCTCTCTTTATTAATCCCAAGAGAGAGGGCTGCCCCTTCTGCCAACTTTGCCATACCAAAGGTTGGGTAGATTATTGGCTGAGGAATAACCTAACCACCAAGGGAAGATGATAAAGAAAGGGAGGTGGGTTTCGGACTGGAGAAAAAGGATAGAGAAATAGGATGAGAGTCCCACAAAAGTTGTAATTTTAACTTTAAATACGCTCAAAGGCGGTTGCCACTGCAAATCCGCTCTCTGATGCCTAAAGTGGGTAAGGACTGGGTCGAAGCTGACGGGAAACGCAGCTAGGACTTGGGCGGTTTGCAAGAGAATGGCTTTAGTGTACTCCCTCTCAAGCATGCATATGCCTACTATGGGGAAGGGTGATGGTCTGGCAAGACAGAGAATAACAAACCTATTGTATGTCTGTTCAAAGGAGTTCGTTTTTGAACCAATAATTCGAGGAATGCCAATAATTTGAATTGATTTTGATATTTCCAGTTTTCGAAGTTGCAGAGTCACTACCAAGCGACCAAGTACTTCCAAGAAGTATAGCAATAAAAGAATTATGTGTTTGGGAATAATTTTGGTGAGTGCACCAATAGTTGCATTTGGAAATGGCCAAGCTTTTATCCAGCAAGGAGCCGACTAAAAGTTTGGGCAAAGAAAAACACTTATCTTTTTGAAAACTAACCATAAGATTTTTGGAGAGGATCTCCACAAGCAGGAAGCTGGCGTAGCGAGCTGTACTTGCCTTACTGGCCAATTAGAATTAGCTATTAAAGCTAAGAGAAACTTTATCAAGATAACTACTAAGAGTTCTTGCTCAAATGCAACGAGTGGTGAAAACCCTATCACGAGATTTATTTGCATTAATGAGGGCATGAACCTAGGAAGAGTCAGGGAAGACAGGATCTTGCCTAACCGTCGTATTAGAGAAATGATGAGTCACAAAGGAAAGTTTAAATTTATTTAACAATGCAAAGAAGTTTAATGAATTTAACAAGTATATAGTTTCAATTTTTGTTAACAATTTGGGGTCGCAGACCTCCTAACATTTAAAGTTTGCTCCAGGCAATTAACAATTCTTCAGGTATCAAACCTTTATATTTATTAAAATCTTCATAAGATTTTAAAATGGAAAAAATAGAGTAAAAAGGTATAAAGACAATTAAAGTGAATAAAGTTAAACAGTAAATCGAGTACAAGGAGTGTACTTTATGAAATTTCTAAGTACCTGTCTTAGAAAAAGTTACAACTTCAAAAATAACAAAAAAAAGAAAACAGGTAGAATGAAAGAGAAGTTCCTATAACTTCTTATATTTACGCTGAATTACTTTTGTAATAGTTATGCAAAATAGAGCAGGTCACTTACTGTGAAACCTGAGGAAAAAGTCAAAAGGAAGGTTCTAGACTTCCTATGTTAAAGTAGGAATCACGAGACCAATGGGGCAAGTTTCCCTTTCGTGAGCTCTTGGAATAACTCTTGAGTTGAAAGAATTGTATTCCCTAATTTGAAGGGAGAAACAAGATAGTTTGAAACGTGTACCTGACACGCTATTATACAGACATTAATTAATGATAAATAAGCAAGATGTGAGGGCACTTCGTTAGAGTGACACCTCATTGAAAAGACCTGGAGTAACAATTTTATTATGGGTTGTTAGTAAGAGGTTTAGGAAAAAGAAAGTGGGATGGAAGGTAAATGTTCATGGCCGTGTTTATAATAATCGGACGAGCGCGACGCGGAAGAAAGACTGAAAAAACACTTTTTATCACTATAGTTTGTTGAAATGGATAAAAAGTTCACTGTAGTAGCACAAAAGTTTATGGCAAAGAAAGTTATTGCAATCGTGGAAAATGACTGGTTGCACTAGATAGGCGACAGTCTATTACTTGAGAAGGTTGTAGATTATCATTAAATACGCTTGAGCAAATCCAACGGAGGAAAGAAAATTAGCTATGGAGCATTGATTTATAAGGAAGAAATCCTAGTTTGGAATGGCATTCCCACAAGTGAGTGGAAAAATACATGACGGCGTGACTTGTAGATAAAGTGCAGTTTCTGGAAGGTTCCAGAACGACTCTAATGGAAGAATGGGGCCAAAGTTATTCCAGCGGTGGAACGAGCTTAATCTTTATAGACAGTGGGTATTTGATAATATCCCACGTTGTGAGAAGATCTCTCCTTTAATAAGCATAAGAAATGCTGCTTTTCACAAAGAGTGGCTTAATTAGGCAAAAGCCCAACATGGAGAATCCCGCGAAGGATGATTATTGCCACAAATGATTACCTCACACTGCCTATAAATGATGGATAAAAGCATGTAGATAATAAAACTGATGAAGATGAGGTTAAGAAACCAGAAGTTTGTACTTATCTTTGTTGCAAGCCGAAGGTGAAGTTCCCTTTGACGGATACTTAATGTGCCAACATGGCGTAGAATGTGGAGAGTGCCTCTTGGTTTGAGGAGACTGGCTCTAGTTGAGCCTTGACTGACCAAGTCAACTGCCGACGAACAAGTGAGACATGCTCAGCGAAGTGCAGAGGGACTAGGGAAGGGAAGAGAGTGGGGGTAGGAGACAAAAGGAATACATATCAGAATAACCAACATAAGAAATTAAATTCTCTTGAGGAAATGGTCTTCAAAGAGTTGATAGCAGACGATACTAGCGCAGCATGGTGAGTGAAAAAGTAGACGAAGTTCTCTTGATCACGGAGATAATAGCTGGCGATGGCAACGAGATCTGGTGGCCAGATGGATAAGGAAGTCCTCTTGCACCGGGAAGAACTGAGGAGCTTCAGAGATTCGCTGCTAGATGACGCTAGGTGGGTCATGGAAGATATATATCTAGAACAGACTCACAAAGAACATAAGAGACATGACCACCAAAGAGAAAATAGAAGAACACTGTTGGTGTTTGATAAAAAAGGAAGGAATGAACATGCAAAAGCATTAAAAATTATATTCTCTCATACCGTGTATTCCAAGAATACACCATACTGGGAGGGCCAAACACCAACAGAGAACAAATAAGCAGTTAAACATTTAAAGGTAATGGAACAATGAAAGAATGTGGTCTTGTGATCTGACCAAGACTCTGACCACCCTGACTCTCCCATCCCTTCCAGGATAACACTCGGTCACTCTACCAGAAATCCAGACCAGGGGAGGAGAGACATCCCTAACCAAGACCAAGTCCCCCACTTTAATGTCGGGACTGGAAAGAAACCACTTCTGTCTCCGTTGCAAGGAAGTTAAATATTCCAAGGTCCACCTCTTCCAAAAAGAATTGCGAAGGGCTTTAAGTTTACGCCAAACGATAGGTAAATTAGAATCCCTGTAAGAATTGGGAAGAGGAGGAGGGGCAGAAAGAGAAGTGCCGATAAGGAAGTGACCAGGTGTGAGTGGAAGTAGGTCATCAGGGTCATTGGAAAGAGGAGTTAAAGGGCGAGAATTAACAACACCTTCAATCAGAACAGAGAGTGAATTAAATTCTTCATAAGTCAGAATGCGATTACCTAAAACCTTTCTTAAATGACGTTTAGTGAGCTTTACGCAGGATTCCCACGTACCACCGTGATGAGGAGCGTAGGGAGGTATAAAAAGCCATTTGAAACCCTTTGAATAGGAAAAATTAGAGATCTGTTCCATGGCAGGAGAAGATGTGAGAGCTTTTTTCCACAAGGAAGCTGCACCTTGGAAAGTGGAAGCGTTATCAGAGAACATCTCTGAAGGAACACCACGCCTGGCAGCGAAGCGAGAGACAGCTGATAAAAAGTAAGAAGTAGAAGCATTCGTTACTAGTTCCAAATGGATTGCGCCAGTAACCATGCAAACAAAGAGAGAAACATAGAGTTTACCAAACAATTTGCGTTTAGCTTCAGGGGAATTTCGATGATATTGGAACGGACCCATATAGTCTACACCAGTTAGAGCAAATGGACGTATAGGAGAAGAGCGAAAAGAGGGCAGATCGCTCATGAATTGAGTATTGACTTTAGGTTTCGCTTTGAAGCAAGGAATGCACTTGTGAATTACAGAGGAAACTTCATGAATTCCATTTATAATCCGGTACTTTTCCCTTAGGAGGCAAAGCAGAGTGCGTGTACCAACAAGCAGATTGCGATAATGAAAGTCACGTATAATTAAGGAAGTTACGTGGTGTTTAGAAGGCAAAATAACGGGATGCTTTTTGTCTGCAGAGAGCAAAGATTGAGAGAGCCTACCACCTACCCTAAGTAACCCATTAACATCAAGGAACGGGGCTAAAGCACGAAGACGACTGGATTTTGGAAGATCCCTTTTATAAGAAAGTAAAGATAATTCAGTAGAAAAGGCTTCTTGCTGTGTCAGTTGTAAGACCTTAATGGTAGCGAGATTCAATTCATGATTGGTAAGGTGTGGTTTCGGGAGAAGAGGTTGGTCAACCACAAGATATTTCCATCTAAGAAGATAGGCGACAATTCGAATTAATTTATGAAAGGAAGAATAGCGGGACAACAAGGGATGAGAAGCGTTCGAAACAAGACACGAAGCGGTAGATAGAGATACTTTAGCGTCAGGCAAGTTGGAGTTTGTAGCTGGAGGTTTAGAAGGCCATGAAGAAGAGTCTTCGATTAACCACGAGGGCCCATGCCAGTACAACTGGGAAGCTGCCAATTGAGAGGGTAAACAACCACGAGAGATAATATCGGCTGGGTTATCAGCACTGGGCACATGCCTCCATTGACATCCCAAAGAAAGGGTTTGAATTTTGGAAATCCTGTTTGCAACAAAAGTTTTCCAGTGAGCGGGGTTCTTGGCGATCCAAGAAAGGGTGATCATGGAATCGCTCCAGAGAAAGATTTGCGAGAATTCGACTTTTAACACTTCCCGTAATTTTTTGACAAGTTCTGCGGCCATGAGTGCAGCACACAATTCAAGCCTAGGCAAAGTGATAGTTTTAAGAGGAGCTACCTTCGATTTGGCACAAACAATGTTGGAGACTGAAGATCCATTTAATGGACCGCGATAAACTAAATATGCGCAGCAACCGTAAGCTTTTTCGGTACTGTCCGCGAACACATGAAGGAAAAAAGATGCATTAGAATGAGAGCTAATTAAATTCCTAGGAATTTCAATAAGGGAAAGATCCAGCAAATTTCTGCAAAAAGAAAGCAATCGGTTGAGAAACGAAAAGGGAACAGTGTCATCCCATTCACATTTGAGCGACCACAGCTCATGCATGAAGAGTTTGGCCATAACGATAACTGGGGCAAGAAATTGAAGCGGATCAAAAATTTTTGCAATTTCAGAGAGAATTTGTCGTTTCGTGTTGGGGAGCTCTTCAGTGAGCGACTCTATATAGACGAGAGTGTCAGTGCTAGTGCACCAATGAACTCCTGGAGTTTTTATGGATTCGGAGTTTCCACAAATTTCGACAGAGGAGGGATCAACGTCTTCAATAGGAAACTAGGCGAGAAACTCACGGGAGTTGGAATTCCACTTATGAAGTGGGAAACCTCCATTCCTTAGCAATGCTTGAAGTTCTAAGGACACGAAAGAATCTTCCTCCAGAGTGGGAAAGGACTGCAAATAATCGTCAACATAGAAGGACGTAGTTAATGCTTCAGAAGCTTTAGAATCAAATAAATGACCATCTTGAGAGGCTAACAAGTGTAAGGATCGGATAGCAAGGAAAGCGGAAGGTTTTAAGCCATAAGTAACTGTTTTTAAACGAAATACCTTAATGGGCTTACTGATTTCGTCGCGCCACAAGATTTTTTGGAGATCTCGTTGTTCCGGCTGAATTAAAACTTGGCGGTACATCTGTTTTATATCAGCTACAACAGCTATGGGAAATAATCGAAAGTTTAAGAGTATGGCAGATAGATCTGACTGAATAGCAGGACCAGAGTAAAGAGTGTCGTTAAGGCTGTTGCCATTAACGTCAGGTGATGAACCATTGAAAACCACTCGGATTTTAACCTTTACAAGAGGGTTTTTCCACACGGGATGATGATTTAAGAAAACCGTTTCAGTAGGGGGGTGAAATTCATCATCAGATTTATTAACAACTTCCATATGATCTGAGCTTTCATACTCATCCATGAAATCAGTGTACTGCTGTTTAACGAGAGGTTCTTTCTTGAATTTGCTCTCAATAGCAAAGAGAGCCTTTCGAGCTTTGGGTTGAGAGTTAATAAGTTTAGGAGGATTATGTAATCTTGGCATTTGAACAATGAACCGGCCATCAGAAGAACGAGTGGTGGTGTTCAAAAAAAGTTGCTCACAGAATTAATTTTCTGAAGAGGTTACGTTAGGAGGATCAACGCTTTCAAGCCTCCAGAACTGTTCCAGGTCAGTATTGGCAAAGTAGCATTGCGATGCAGGTTGGGGAGAATAATGGGGAAGTTGACCTGTGACGATCCATCCAAAATTAGTGTCTCTGGCGACCACGTTTGAGGATAACTTGCGAACCTGTTTACGAAGGCAATTCCAGAAAACATTAGCACTGAAGAGTATGTCAATGGGGTTTTGTATGTTAAACAAAGGATCGGCTAGCCTTAAATTCGAGGGAATGTTTAAACCTGAAATATCCACAGAGTGACTTGGAGTGTCTTCTCCAATGCTATTGAGAATGAGACAATTAAGTTACGAAAGTTGTTTCTGTGACAAATATCTCTTATGGTTAGCTTTGAGAATTGAAAAGCTTGCGATTTTGAGCTGTTAATGCCAGATACATTAATAGAAGTGGGGTTTACAGGTAGGCCAAGTTTACCAATCAAAGAATTAGACACAAAATCATGTGTTGCCGCTGAATCTAGATGACCGCGAGCACGGACCCAGTTGCCAAAGTTATCCTGAACTTCGATTTGGACGGTAGACAAAAATACTTGGGCACTACGAATGGACTTGGCATTTTGAATGTACGATGAAGCATTGGAATTGTTAGCATTATCGCTTTTTTGAGAAGTAGATGCTGTCGATGACCTTGCCTGATCATGACAATGTAGCAAAGTGTGATGAGCCTTTTCACAATGGTAGCAAAGTCTTGTGGACTTGCAATTAGAAGCAGAATGCGTGGGCGCTAGGCAGTTGAAGCAATGTTTGTTTTGAGCAACTAATTTCCTTCTGTCGTCGACTGACAGTTCTTTAAAGGATTTACAGAAATATAAAGCATGGGAATCTTTGCAAAGTATGCACTTTAAAGGTTCGTTTAAACTCTTACGGGGTTCACTTTGAGTGTTTAAAACAAGAGAGCTAGCAATACGGCGTTCACTAGATCTAATTGGATAACCAGTAGTGTTTGATTTAAATTTAGATGAGCTGGACCCAGGTTTTTGGGTACTAGACGCTAAGCGTTCGCTTTTAGGTTTGATAGACATTAATTCAAATTTAGAACTAGGAGATGAGGGTTCACTTTGATTTGCTAGAGCGTTTAACAGCTGGCATCTGGCAGTTATGAAAGTGACTAAATGCTCGTAAGAGTAATCGTCTTCTCTAGAAAGTTCGATTTCCCAAGCTTCGAGGGTAGCAGCATCAACTTTAGAAACCACTAAATGTATTAGGAAAGTGTCCCAGTGTTCAGCGGGTTGATCTAATTGAGATAGAGCTTTAACATGAAGCTGACTAGTATCAATGAGAGTACGCAAACTAGTGACGTCATTGTGCTGTGACGCAGGTAGGTTGAAGAGAGCCTTCATATGGCGTTGAATACGTAACCGTAAATTGCAATATCTTTCCTTCAATAAGTTAAAGGCAATGGGGTAATTTTCAGCACTTAGAGGAAGTGCTTCAACTAACTGCAGAGCTTGACCTCGGAGGATAGATCTCAAGTAATGAAACTTGTATATGACTTGAATGTCTTCATTGTCATGAACAAGAGAACGAAATAATTCATAGAAAGAATTCCAAGTATATTCGTCTCCAGAGAAGTGGGGTAAATCAATTTTAGGTAAAATTGGTTTGGGTTTGTGAGTACCATCGCGAAAAGAAGTTTGTGGTTCGTGAAGGGAACCAAGAACTGAAGCGTCCTTTTTCTGCTCCTCTTCGAGTTGGCGTATTATTTTTAAAGCGGAACCTATGCCTTCGTAATATTGGTTTTCTACTTCGACTCGATCTTCGGTTTGATTGAGCATACAAGTTTCTATTTCAGTTTGGATGTTGCAATAATTTTCATAAGAACGTTCAAAATCCCTTACACGATGTTTCAACAAGTCTAATTGAGCCTCTGGGGGATCTAACTCTTTTATGTACTTTCTGAATCGGGTAATTTGCCCTTTATAGGAGGCTCGTTTAGAAGTACGTTTCTCATCCTTATCCTTTTCAGTAGGAGCCATGTCAAAGAAAACAGATGTAACTCACGAAACTGTGGAACCTTGGAAATGCTGTCAAGCAGGCAGCAGCAAATAAGTTGAAAGCAAGGGACACACCACGGGGAGACAGGAGCGGCCTCTTTCCCCTTCACAGGCTTTGCACGATGTAGTTATAGCTGAAAGATTCAAAGCAGATATTAATAATTTGTAAGGTATTGCCAAATGATCTTTAAAAAAGAATAGGAATAGAAAATGGACTCTCCCAGGTTTCGGCACCAAATTTTTGGGTAGATTATTGGCTGAGGAATAACCTAACCACCAAGGGAAGATGATAAAGAAAAGGAGGTGGGTTTCGGACTGGAGAAAAAGGATAGAGAAATAGGATGAGAGTCCCACAAAAGTTGTAAATTTAACTTTAAATACGCTCAAAGGCGGTTGCCACTGCAAATCCGCTCTCTGATACCTAAAGTGGGTAAGGACTTGGTCGAAGCTGACGGGAAACGCAGCTAGGACTTGGGCGGTTTGCAAGAGAATGGCTTTAGTGTACTCCCTCTCAAGCATGCATATGCCTACTATGGGGAAGGGTGATGGTCTGGCAAGACAAAGAATAACAAACCTATTGTATGTCTGTTCAAAGGAGTTCGTTTTTGAACCAATAATTCGAGGAATGCCAATAATTTGAATTGATTTTGATATTTCCAGTTTTCGAAGTTGCAGAGTTACAACCAAGCGACCAAGTACTTCCAAGAAGGTAGCAATAAAAGAATTATGTGTTTGGGAATAATTTTGGTGAGTGCACCAATAGTTGCATTTGGAAATGGCCAAGCTTTTATCCAGCAAGGAGCCGACTAAAAGTTTGGGCAAAGAAAAACACTTATCTTTTAGAAAACTAACCATAAGATTTTTGGAGAGTATCTCCACAAGCAGGTAGCTGGCGTAGCGAGCTGTACTTGCCTTACTGGCCAATTAGAATTAGCTATTAAAGCTAAGAGAAACTTTATCAAGATAACTACTAAGAGTTCTTGATCAAATGCAACGAGTGGTGAAAACCCTATCACGAGATTTATTTGCATTAATGAGGGCATGAACCTAGGAAGAGTCAGGGAAGACAGGATCTTGCCTAACCGTCGTATTAGAGAAATGATGAGTCAAAAAGGAAAGTTTAAATTTATTTAACAATGCAAAGAAGTTTAATGAATTTAACAAGTATATAGTTTCAATTTTTGTTAACAATTTGGGGTCGCAGACCTCCTAACATTTAAAGTTTGCTCCAGGCAATTAACAATTCTTCAGGTATCAAACCTTTATATTCATTAAAATCTTCATAAGATTTTAAAATGGAAAAATAGAGTAAAAAGGTATAAGGACAATTAAAGTGATTAAAGTTAAACAGTAAATCGAGTACAAGGAGTGTACTTTAAGAAATTTCCAAGTACCTGTCTTAGAAAAAGTTACAACTTCAAAAATAACAAACAAAAAAAAAACAGGTAGAATGAAAGAGAAGTTCCTATAACTTCTTATATTTACGCTGAATTACTTTTGTAATAGTTATGCAAAATAGAGCAGGTCACTTACTGTGAAACCTGAGGAAAAAGTCAAAAGGAAGGTTCTAGACTTCCTATGTTAAAGTAGGAATCACGAGACCAATGGGGCAAGTTTCCCTTTCGTGAGACCTAGGAATAACTCTTGAGTTGAAAGAATTGTATTCCCTAATTTGAAGGGAGAAACAAGATAGTTTGAAACGTGTACCTGACACGCTATTATACAGACATTAATTAATGATAAATAAGCAAGATGTGAGGGCACTTCGTTAGAGTGACACCTCATTGAAAAAGACCTGGAGTAACAATTTTATTATGGGTTGTTAGTAAGAGGTTTAGGAAAAAGCAAGTGGGATGGAAGGTAAATGTTCATGGCCGTGTTTATAATAATCGGACGAGCGCGACGCGGAAGAAAGACTGAAAAAACACTGTTTATCACTATAGTTTGTTGAAATGGATAAAAAGTTCACTGTAGTAGCACAAAAGTTTATGGCAAAGAAAGTTATTGCAATCGTGGAAAATGACTGGTTGCACTAGATAGGCGAAAGTCTATTACTTGAGAAGGTTGTAGATTATCATTAAATACGCTTGAGCAAATCCAACGGAGGAAAGAAAATTAGCTATGGAGCATTGATTTATAAGGAAGAAATCCTAGTTTGAAATGGCATTCCCACAAGTGAGTGGAAAATACATGACGGCGTGACTTGTAGATAAAGTGCAGATTCTGGAAGGTTCCAGAACGACTCTAATGGAAGAATGGGGCCAAAGTTTTTCCAGCGGTGGAACGAGCTTAATCTTTATAGACAGTGGGTATTTGATAATATCCCACGTTGTGAGAAGATCTCTCCTTTAATAAGCATAAGAAATGCTGCTTTTCACAAAGAGTGGCTTAATTAGACAAAAGCCCAACATGGAGAATCCCGCGAAGGATGATTATTGCCACAAATGATTAATCTCACACTGCCTATAAATGATCGATAAAAGCATGTAGATAATAAAACTGATGAAGATGAGGTTAAAACCAGAAGTTTGTACTTATCTTTGTTGCAAGCCGAAGGTGAAGTTCCCTTTGACGGATACTTAATGTGCCAACATGGCGTAGAATGTGGAGAGTGCCTCTTGGTTTGAGGAGACTGGCTCTAGTTGAGCCTTGACTGACCAAGTCAACTGCCGACGAACAAGTGAGACATGCTCAGCGAAGTGCAGAGGGACTAGGGAAGGGAAGAGAGTGGGGGTAGGAGACAAAAGGAATACATATCAGAATAACCAACATAAGAAATTAAATTCTCTTGAGGAAATGGTCTTCAAAGAGTTGATAGCAGACGATACTAGCGCAGCATGGTGAGTGAAAAAGTAGACGAAGTTCTCTTGATCACGGAGATAATAGCTGGCGATGGCAACGAGATCTGGTGGCCAGATGGATAAGGAAGTCCTCTTGCACCGGGAAGAATTGAGGAGCTTCAGAGATTCGCTGCTAGATGACGCTAGGTGTGTCATGGAAGATATATATCTAGAACAGACTCACAAAGAACATAAGAGACATGACCACCAAAGAGAAAATAGAAGATTACTATTGGTGTTTGATAAAAAAGGAAGGAATGAACATGAAAAAGCATTAAAAATTATATTCTCTCATACCGTGTATTCCAAGAATACACCAAAGGTCTCCTTTGCTGCCATCGCTTTTCGGAGTTAATGTAGGGCCTCCACAACTATTGTAGCAGTCCCTACTGTTGTTCACCCCTACAGACACTTCCCTATGTCGTGCCGATGCGAATCTCCCACAATGTGAACGAGTGGTGGGAGTTCTTAGAGACAGATCATTCTAGAACTAACTAAAATTAATATAGACCGAAGATTCTCTACCTCGATTAAATAAAGTGTTGTGACGGTGATAATTATTTTTTCGAGCTTAGGACAAGATGTTCACCGTCGCTTATGAAGTGACTGCAATCATGAGAGTCAGGAAATAGGGTAGGAGTAGGGGTAGGTTAAATAAGGAACATTCCATCATTTGCCCTTAGGGAGAGTAAAAACACTGGGAAAACCACAGTCAGCATATTCATTGTCATTGGAAATTCAAACAACCCATCTTAAGACATTACCCTTACACTTCTCCCACTCCCATCTACCACTCCTTCTCGCACACCTGCATTCACAGTCCTTCGTCAGCTACTAGCCAGCAATATCCTGTTCTTCGCCTACATGTTCGCGTTTGCGAAAATACAGATTAGCGTTATTTTACTTATCATTGAAGTATCAAATTTAAGATAGCTTAATGTTCCACCCTCGTTTTTCTCAATTACCGTCAATGACGCAAGTATTTCAAATTTAACTTCCAACATTTACTCTTAAAGATTAATAATAATTCTTAGAAAACTTAACCTAACTTAACTATACCAAACTGCATTATTTATTGGGGAATTTTCTAAAAGGCATAACTTGGGCATGTTTAAGAACTAATTCACATTGTACGCGGACGTGCTATCAACTGATTCTCGAAAGAGAGCGTCAGGCTCATTCGCGTAGTGCAAAGCCACCGTCTCTTAATTTACCATTGACTGTTTCAACGTCCTCGTGATATTGCTGCGTGTGCAAGCACTAGTACTTTCTAAATGATGTAGAACTGCGTACGTCCGTATTGTACCAGAACCTTCCTATTGGCTTTAAATGGCCACTGTACTCAGCATCTATTCCTCAATCAGCCATCACTCTCTTCAGTGCTTCGCCTGCTACATCTCACCAGAATCATGGACCGTCTGCGAAGATGGTCGACCCTCCGATGTGAATCTCAACATCAAGAAGTTTACGTAGCGATTTGTGGCTGTTTCAAACGGTTTTTATGAAGCATCATATGAACAATTTATCTGGCAACTCAAGTTAAGTAAATCAAGTAATCAGACAATCTTCTAAATTATTGAATTAATCACAAGTGTCAAAATAGCCTCCGTGGCTTAGGCGGCAGCACGCCGGCCTCTCACCGCTGGGTCCGTGGTTCAAATCCCGGTCACTCCATGTGAGATCTGTGCTGGACAAAACGGAGGCAGACAGGTTTTTCTCCGGGTACTCCGGTTTTCCCTGTCAAACTTTCATTCCAGCAACACTCTCCACTATCATTTCATTTCATCTGTCATTCATTTAATCATTGCCCCAGAGGAGTGCGTCAGGCCTCGGCAGCCGGCACAGTTCATATCCTCGCCGCTAGATCGGGGCTTCATTCATTCCATTCCTGACCCGGTCGGAGACTGGAAGCAGGCTGTGGATTTTCATTTTTCACAAGTGTCAAAATCTAAGTAAAACTCACTTACAAACTCAATCAGGATTCTGTGTATCAGACCTCAAATATTGATCTTTGAATACATTTTCATAAAAAAAATCTTAAAACACACAGTGTTTCTGAGTGTGTAAGGAAGGAAACCTCCGTCACTTTATTCAATTTGTCCAATTAACAATTCATGAACTTTAATAAAAGCAGCTAAATTTTCAGGCATCAGCACTTACAATCCTCGCAAATATCTTTTCCCTTAGTTAATATTAACATGTCATCTTATAATGCATATGTTCCTGTGTTCAACGCCTGAATCCCATTCTATTCCCCATATGTTAATGTCAAGTTCCAAACTTCTTTTTACCTGTCTAAACCCACTTTGTATTCCCTTTCCCAATACAATGCCTAATGGATCAAAGAAGAATTTTGTTTCTATGTAAAGTCACTTGACACACTGGTTTTACACAATTTTATCGTTTTATTCAGTAAAAAAATAGGTTTTTGAGGGGAAAAAGATTGTTTTAAATATAAAAAGAAAGGGAAACAAATGATTTATTAAGATATTTCAAGACTGAAGAAGGCAAATATATGCCGATACATGTATCGTTGATGTAAGGTAGTGGAAGTAAAATTTACTTAGTTATTGAGATTCTGAGGGTCGGAACTACGCGGTCATCTGCCCTGAAGTAAAAGTATTATATTGAAAAATGGACAAATAGCATTAAAGATCTAGACTTCAATACGGGAAGAATAATGACCATGACTAAAGTCACTGGTATACGTTCCCAACCCTATTCCCTATTTACAAATACCCACCCTCGTACAGCCATCACAACACACCAGTTTGAACTCAGATCATGTAAGGATTTAAACTTTGAACAGACCTATAAAGGAAAGATCTTGGGACAGTTTGTCAGCGGAAACTCCATCACATCTGGGATCTTCCATGCTTCCACGGCTGGAACTGATAAAATTTAAACTTTTCGTGTCGCTCTCCAATGGTCGGTGATCAATCCGTTTAGTTTTATGTCAGGATTTTATGTGGAATCACTTTAAAATGTATTATAACTCATAATTACATGAAATTTATCAGAAACGTTTTATTTCCCTTTTCTTCTTCGTCACGAATGGGTCTCTGAGACCAAGCAGTAGGCTATCTACGTTGGCCAACCTTTCCTTTAGCCTAGTATTCCTTAATACACAGCGAATGAGTTTGCTTTCATTGCAAGGACCTCGTCTCTTCGTTCTCGAAACACCGTGGGAGTGCAAGTTTCTTGATATCAGTTCGAAATAGTAAATTTGGCGATCCTTATTCATTCACTCTGTTTGTACCAATTGTATCTAGTTAATTTGTTAATTGTTCTTCAGGTAAGTCATTTCACGTCTATATTTCAAATTCAAAAATAATATTTAAAAAATATTTATGGTTCCTACATTTCAATAGAGTGCATTTGCTTTGTTTTGTCTTATTTACTTCACTGTTGGAAGTATAAATTAGCACAATGCATCACACCACTTGCTTCTTAGTTAAGAAAATTCTCCTGCTCCTCTTCTGTCTGAACCAAAAGATTATCATTATGAAGGAGAACAACCTTTAAACTTCGCCTGGGAGTGCCAATGAACAGTCTAAATTCACTTGAATCATACTTTAGAAGTCTAAGTTTTAGAATAAGTTCGGAATTCGTGCATTACCCAGAATCTGACGCCATGAAAATCCGAAATAATTTCTGCGGAGAGACTTTGCGGACGCTCTGTACTATAAGCCTAGTATTCATATAGTGATTTCTCTATATCAACAAGAAGTTCTGTGACGAACTAGTGAGCCTACTTTTCTCGACATGTAAGATTCATTCCAATGATTCATCCATATGGACCTAATTAGAATAATGACGAAATTAAGTTGGTAATAAAGAAATTTCAAATTAGTTCGAAATACTGTATACATGGCATAATGTAGCCTAATAGAGCACTACAGTTGGCAGCCCTGGTGACTAAATATATTCTTAGTTCCAAATCTTAAGGTACAGAATACAAAATTTGGTTGAAGTCCAATGGATAGCATGGACTTTACATGCAGTTAAACATTGAATCTAACAGCGCGCGTAAAATTATGTTGGCAACAATGTCATGTATGTATTTGTCAGATATAATCTGAAATAATATGATTTATTGTTGTGCCAATTTTGAATGAAATCCATTAGTTAGTATAGAAGTTACAGGCATTTTAAAATTGGAACTATCAGCAGGATTAGAATCATGTTGGCAGCACTGACATATATTAGTTACACCAAATGAATGTAGAATGCCAGGTACTATACGTGTGTAACGTTTAGAGCTATTGGATTGCATACTTTCTGATATATTGATATTAGGGTAACAAAAATAGCGATAGCATTTATTAACAGTTGGCAGCCCTGGTTGCTCTTAAGAATAAGCATAGTCATATCTGTTATGGTACACATAGCACATACGAAATATGGTTGAAATCCAAATGATAGTATAGAAGTTACATATATTTAAAGTTGGAACTCTCAGCAGGCTTAGAATCATGTTGGTAGCACTGACGTATATAAGTTACTCCAAATTAAGATAGAATGTCAAGTACTATACGTGTGCATAGTTTAAAGCTGTCGGCTTGCATACTTTCTAATATATTGGTATTTGTATAAAATAAATTGAGAGCATTTATTAACAGTTGGCAGCCCTGGTGGATCTTAAGAATACGCTCAGTCATATCTGTTTATGTACACAAATCACATACAGAATTTGGTTGAATTCCAATTGATAGTGTAGAAGTTACATGCATTTAAAAATTGGACCTATCAGCAGGCTTATAATCATTTTGGCAATACTGCCATATATGGCCTCCTGGAAATTAAACTAAAATATTATTATCTATACGTGTGCCAATTTTGAAACAGCTCCCATTCATATCTTCCAAGATATCCAACATGGAGCTGAAATTTTAATTGCAAGTTTTCAGCAGTTGGTAGCACTGACATCATTTTCAAATATGGGCTTGATATATTCAGGTATAGCTATTTACTCCTACCAAATTTTGTTTCGATTGCTACAGCCGTTTAGGAGTTGATAGAGGGGGACAAACACACAGAGAGACAGACAGGCATACAGACAGAAGGACAGACATTGCCCGGATCGATCTCATAAGTTTACTTTATTTTCATTTTTGCAAAATGTGAAAAGTAGGTTAAAAATGTTATCAGAGCAGCAGCTTGTAGACATTCCATAATTTCAGGTAAGTCTCCATTTCAGATCTTTCTACATGTTATCAGTAGACAAACACTGATTTTGTATGTTGCAGTTCAAGCTGTTTACCATCATCTCAACAGAGTAGTCATAGGCCATATCTGTATTAATTAACAATTCTACAGTAATAGATCAATTGGTGGAGTGAGTCTGTGATTGTCATTTCTCAGTCTTGCAACATTGTTGGTACCTTAAATATATACAGGATGGCGCACGAAATGAGTCAGCATTTCTTGTTGAATAAAACCCGCATTGGCAATCCAGACTCAAAGAAACACTTACCGTACTACAATGAAAAACACACTATGGAGAATTGTTCTAACTCAACACATGCTCTATATGGCCTCCATTATAATTTCTAACGTTCTACAAAGGAACACTGATATTAGCAATTGCCCTACGGAAAACAGGCTTTGTCGAAGTCGCTTCGTTTCCAATATTGTTCCTTCCCGTTCAAATTTCTCATACAGCATGCGAGTAGTTCTATTGCAGGAGGAAACTGTTGTCGAAAACGCCTCCGAGTCAAAACAAGACTTTTTGTTTCATGAATGAGTAACACAACTACTGATCACTGCTGCTCGTCCCTTGTCGGCCATTGTTAAAAACACCAGTCTCTCATGGTACCTCATTTGTTTCTCCATGCTCCATTCATACTACTATTGAGATTCTCAACAGAATATCTGGTGTGACTGACAAATTATGTAGGAAACAAATTGTGCACCACGGTGTAGTTCTTTTTCTCAGATGCTTAATGCTTTAGTATTTTACCAGCAATAGTTGCCACACTTTCTAAGTTTTTGATGGTTCTTATGGAGGGCAGTGACTGTTAGTGGGTGTCATTGTAGGATCGGTAGCGTTTTGTAGAGCTATTTTGTCTTGTATAGATTTGGATCTGATGATGCTCGCTGGACGGGCGAAATTTGTCAACCCTTGGTTTTCTCCCTCTTTTCTAGTCCAAAACATATATATTTTATTCACATGTAATTTTTTCAGGTTATTTTTCACATGTTCTAGTAATTGGGATTACATTGTGTTGACCGACTCAATATCAATGACGTATTGACTACTACATACAACCCTCAGATAAATAACAGTCACTATGTTACTAAGGGGGAGGAACCTTTTAGTATATTTTATAGAAAGAATGTGAATATTTATAGTGTAGTAGTATTTCCTCGTGCGTTTCGCAACTCCCATCTCCAAAGAGACGTCCATTGTCCGGTGTCCTCGGGCTTTACTATAAAATTGATTTTCATGTTCGAACATCCTAAAACTATATATGTTAAGGTTTTAAAGTCGAATAATGACACTCCTTATATATTATAAGGATATTAAAATAACACAAGAAATGGTAACAAGAACTTTCTGGCTTTGAATATGATTTACAGTAAGTATGCTAAAAATACCTGAAGAATATTAAAAATTTTGAGGCCGTAATTTCATCGCAGAAAAGGGTAATCGGAGTTTGAAGCCACATTTGGTGAAATGGGGAGAACCTCACCTTCTCAATTTCACAGCTTCTCCTAACAAACTTTCTCACGAATCATACGAAAAAGAGAATGTGAACAACTTACTCAATTAAATGGCTTTCACTTGCATCTCTTAATCCCTAAGTTTCTTCTGTCGCATCCTAAGGAAAACAAGGATCAATTTATTTCTTTATAGTCATGGTATACCTTGACACAATAAATGACAACAATTGAGGAGGGCTGCTCAATTCAAGAACTATCTGCAACAACGTCTTCATATTGTTGTTATACACGAATGTTATAGCAGATATAACAAGAATAGAAATTTTAATTCCTCATCAAGGTCATCTAATTCTAACAGAAAAAGTAAAACTTTCAAATCAAAAAATGAGACCAGTTTCTTAATAGTTTATGACAGCTTCTATATTTCTCCAAAGACAGAAATAATTTTAAAAATGTATCAGTGCCTATGTTAATTCTACTTGTGTTCTAATTGAGTGACAGGATATACTGATCATTGAGTAACAATTTACTCGGCCATTACACCAGTTACCGATGAACAAGGGGATACCGATACTTAAGAAAACTGAGTATAGATAACGTCCCAAACTTTTGAGAGGTTGGGAGCATAGAGGAGCCCTCCTTACTTCTCATATTACTCAAACATATGTTAAGTATTTCATCCAGCTCCACATAGATTAAGTAGTGTTCTTTATTTTTCTGTGGAACGATTAAGATTTCAGTTCGAGGTACCATTTTATTTACAGGCTATTCACATTCACACTGGTGTTCATAAACAGGAATCATAAACATAAACCGACCGCGGTGGCCGAGAGTGCAAATGCGCTACTTCGTGTCTTGCTGGCATCGAGAGAGCGTGGGTTTGAACCCTACCTCGGCTGTTCTGAAAATAAAATAAATTGCCATTGGCTGCATTAAAAAAATTCATAAACACTAACTTATTATCAGGCAGGGAAAATTTAAAATTCTAATCTATATCCAGTAAATTTTCAAGGGTGATTTCCTTTAGTAATCTTCAATGTCTTCAATGTCGTATAGAGCAGAGGTTTTTGACTAATCATTCACATTGCCGGGAATCCCATTTTTATACTGCTGAAAGCTGATATCTTAGAAATGTTCTACAGTTCTTAATGTTGAAACTGTACCCAAATTTATAAAATTCGGAAGAAAATTGAGTTCCACGATTTAACAATTTACATGATCAGTCAATGAGGTTGGTTAGAATAGATGATGTAAATACAATACTTTTGTTTCCAGTTATATGTCCATGTAACTAGGCAATATTTGCCGTGTAATGGGAAACTGCCAGTATACTTCATAAAGCAGTCCTGATGGGTCACATTTTCACTTCATGTTTTCATCCATTGTTGTATATACGCTCTGCATTTTTGCGGGGTTAGTAAGTGACTCAGTTCAGTATTGTTGCAACATTAGGTTAATTTTACTCGCAAAAAGCTCTGAAATTCCACCAACAAAACTTTTAAAATCACAGCAAGGACTGATCCAGCTTAGTTTCACTAAGCACTGTGGAATGAACATGAACCTTGTGATCCCCACATGATCAAGGTTTATAAATTACCTTTGACACGAGTGGATCTAACAGGTCATAACAGGCTAACAAGGGTCTGGTTTGACAATGATGAACTCGGAATTACATTAATGTGCTGGATGTTAGTTTGATGCAAAATAGGTTTCTGATGAGGGACGTATCGGTACATGGACTAAAATAATTTAATTGTTATTTGGAAGGAAAGAATTCTACCAACTTAAAATTTTGAGTCGGATTTCAAAAAGCAATCATCACTACGGAAAACTACAGAGGTGAAGTTATGAAGCACCCAGATCATCGCCCATTCTATCGCAAGTTGACAAGTGAGCTATCTAGGGCGTAGACTCTTCAAGATATAATCAGTTTACACATCTTCTGAGATAGCAGGGATTGAGGTTCGAGTCCTGAAGGTAATATAATTTCCAAATCTTATGCATCAAAGTGCCTTGACCCATTTCTGCCTAGCAACAAAACACACATTGTTTCAGACATCGCCATCTAGTGCCAATCATTCACCCCTGTTTGCCTAGGGGTTCATTTCACGGTAGGTCTCAGGAGTGGCTAAACATGTTTTTAAGAACTCTGTAGGACAAATATACCTACGGAAATCTACCCACAGATGGTCAATCAACAACTAAACGGGTCAGCAGGATCTATGTCGCAGAACATTTAAGGTCTCAGTCTTGACTGGGAAGAGCTCCAAAAAGAATTTACTCAGAGGTTTGACTAAGAATTTGTCAGGGCCACTATCCAGAAAAAATTCCTAGCCGAGACACCACCCAGTGGAATAGGAGCAGTCGCTTTTGTAATTCAAAAACTCCAACTCTGTAAAAGGGTTCACGAGGGTGATGACATCGACACTAGTGTCCCGTATATGAATGAACTATTGCATGACAAGATCCGATCACTGGTGAAGGTGGCGAAGCCGAGATCTTTCGAAGAGCTCCATCACAGTGTAGCAACAGTAGATAAAGTGGCAAGTTACCATGCATCCAATACGAGAACTACTCTTCAACAGTCAACATTGCAAATATGACCAATTAAATTGGGTTGGGAGTAAAGCTCTACTCAAACCTACTAGAATTATCTTGATAATGACCATGATAAAAATTGATCAATGGTCTTATGCAGACTTGCTCAAAATATTCACAAATGAATAAGGAAATTTATTTCTACAGCCAAATGAACACTGTAAGAACCCAACTAATAAGACAAGCTTTGATATTTCACCACAAAACTCAAGTCTTTGTCAACCAAAATAAATAATGGTCAAAAACATCAATGATCACAGCCACTTCAAACAACTATAAAAATACACAACTTTGTGTCTTGCTAATATAGCACCAATAAACCACATGTTCATATATTCAGAATGGTATGATGCCAAATTATTGTTTCGACAATTTTGACAATTATAAGTTTTGGCTGACAAATACTACCTTGCAGTCAAAAATTGGCATTAGTTGTGGGATTTCAACGTTGATTAGGCTGGAAAATACATTTTGTTATTCAATTGTGAATATTTTTATCAACTCAAGCCTACGAACCTGAAAACAAAATTATCTTATATATAAAAATGGAAATGTATATCTGTCCGAGGCTAATGGACTCCGACACCGTTTATCCGATTGCATTGAAATTTTGTAGGGTTGTAGAGCACACCCCAAGGAAGGTTTTTGGCAACAATAATTTTAGATAGCCCTCTCCATTCCTTTCATTTAGGCCCTTTGGCACAAATCTACACCGTTTTTCTTGGCTCAAATCAATACCATTTCACCGATCTGAACCGAATTTTACGTAGTTACCATTTGGAACAAGACGAGTAACACTATCTACTTGAAAATTCGGACAGCCCTATCCATTCCCTTCATTTAGGCCCTTTGGCACAAATACTGAATCTCCATGCCCCACAAGCTTTATAATTTAATTTAAGGGCGTCGTCACGATGATGGGGTCTCACAGCATTGGCGAGGATTCGTTATTTTACAGTATGATTGAGGAATGTACAAATTTTATATCCCTACATGAACTGTATTATATATAAAGGTGGATTGTGGGGTCGGACACGATTGTGATTTTGAGTCTAATTTTATACGGTAGTCTCTGTGTCGCTTATTGTACGTGAGTATTTGTATCTTTACGATTGTTTACCAGGATATTATTGTTTCCATTTTGCACGGGATGCTTTCTTATTGTTTATAGATTTTTTTTGTTACTTGAATGCTTTTATTTGTAAATATTTAACTACTTTTTGGTCATTTTCTGCCATTATGTGCAACCTAAATGCACAGACTACTGTGGCGTTTCCTACCGACCCTCCCATTAGTTTATTAAGTTTGCCTAATAAATCTTACTGGTCAAACCCGTCACAAGACACGGCACAAACTTAAAAATATTGATATGTTTAAAATGGTTTTGTTATTATTACTTGAAATGATTATAGTTTATTTTGTTACTTTTATTCTAAATCATGACATGATACGTAGTTTGCACAATATTACTTAGTGCGGGTATGACAATTGCTACCATATTTGATAGGGTTAGTTTGTCTCGTGGCCACAAGGTGTCTCTGCACTCCTATGTGTGGTTCTTATTTAAGTGTGCGTGGACATATAAATTCTTAGATGATATTTTGTTTGTATTCTATTTAGTATTCGTTATTCCCCTAATCAAGTGCATATATTATTATGAAGCTGGGATTTTAAGAGTTTATCTGCGGACTGCCATTATCCTCTTGAAATGTTGCTTTTCGGCAATACACGCGATGTAAATACAATGAAGTAAAAGAAATGCATTGGCCTTTAAAATGTAATGGTTAGGCCTAGGATAATAATGCACATTTAGATTAAAATAGGCTCCTTAAATATTGAGTTCTATTAGCGAAATTTGAGAATTAATCTATTATAAGCAACAAGCAGTACGGAGCCGTCGTACCCACCTACTTAACAATTTCAGCACAATTGTTTATCTGGTAAAAGAACACGCACAACGACTTTGAGTGGCAAAATATTGCTCATTATAACCTGATTCCGGGATGCACACAATACGTCACAGCGAGGAAAGCTACGATATCCTAACATCCAATTTTGATCCCGAGCAACGCCGGGCTTAAGAGCTAGTATTATATATAATTATACATTTATTAAATGGACGTAAAGCATACAGTAGAATAAGTTACCCTGACAGAAAAGTCCCTAGTCCTCCAGGTTGAGGGTTGTGCTTAGGGTTAACAACCCTCTCATGTAAAAATAAAGAATTGTTACCAATCTCTCACTTAAGCCTCGGAACGATTTAATAATGGATACCCTACGAAGACATGGCAAAGGATATGAGGACTTACGAATTGGTACATGGAATGCACGGAGCTTATATAAGCCTGGACTCATTCAAAGATTGAAAGATGAGCTCGAGAAGTATAACATACAATTTGCTGCTATTCAAGAAACAAGATTTCCAGGGGAAGACATACAGAACTTCGGAGAGTACACTATGTTTAACAGTGGAACTCAATCCGGAAAGCATGAATTTGGAACAGCATTCCTCATATCAAAGGAATGTGTTGAAACAGTAATCCGGTTTGAGGCAATCAATGAAAGAATGTGCTACATACGAGTGAAAGGTCGACGGTTTATTATATCCATTATAAATGTACATGCACCTACAAATGATAAAGAAGATGTGGTGAAAGACAGCTTTTATGAACTGTTGGAGAGTGTGTATGAAGGCCTACCACAACATGACATCAAGATAGTACTAGGAGGCTTTAATGCCAAGGTAGGAAAAGAAAAGCACCTACAACCGACGATAGATAATGAAAGCCTTCATGAGGAAAACTCTGAAAATGGGCTTAGAATGATCTCATTTGCAGAATCAGAAAGCATGAATGTCAGGAGTAAGACGTTCCCACACAAAGATATACATAAGGAAACATGGTATTCAGCAGATGGAAAGACGGCAAACCAAATTGACCTTATACTAATTTCAAACCGACACAGAAGCGCCATCACTGATAATCGTGCTTACCGGGGAGCTGACATAGGCTCTGACCACAACTTGCTGGTTGCATCCATGGAGGTGAAACTGAAAACTCACCACAAACAACAACAACAACAAGGGCGCGCAATACAGTATGATCTACAAGCATTAAAGGAAACTCCTCATACTTGTCAGCACCAAGTGGAAGTGAGCAACAGGTTTGGCGTACTTGATGAAGTAGGAGAAGAAGTGGATGAAAGCGGAACTACAGATATTAATAGATTGTGGAAGGATATCAAGAAGGTGATTCAAGAATCAGCTAAAAACGCATTACCAAAAGTGGAACGAAAGAAGAAATGGTTTAATGGTACATGCAAAACAGCAGAAGCAGCTAGCATCTCAACAAGGAAAGCATGGCTACAGGACAGGAAGAAATGAAGAATTGGAACAGCACTACAGGGAAACACGAAGAGAAACAAGCAGAACCTTACGAAAAGAAAAGAAGCATTACCTTAAACATATGTTAGAGAGTATTGAGAATGACCAGAAGGAGAACAACATCCGTAAAGTATATGGGACGGTGAATAACATTAAGAAAGTTTACCAACCGCGATCAGCAGTTCTCCACGACAACAATGGTAACATCATTGCAGGAACAACCCACACATTACAGACTTGGAAAGAGTACTTTGACCACGTACTGAACTGCCCTGAACCATACAACAAATTGGAGAGAACCGCTCCTTCAACGGTAGAACCTTTCATAAATGATCCTTCATATGAAGAAGTAACCAGCAGTCTGAAGAAACTGAAAAACCACAAAGCTGCTGGATCTGACGGTATACCAGTTGAATTGCTGAAATATGGGGGTGAGAAGCTTCATGAAAAACTGCATAAACTTATCCTGAAAATATGGCGCGAGGAACAAATACCGGATGAATGGAAGGAAGCAATTATTGTTCCAATACATAAGAAAGGAGATAAACGTAACTGCGGAAATTACAGAGGAATATCCCTACTTGTCATGGCTTACAAATTACTGTCGCACATAATATTACAACGACTAATTCCATACACCGAAGATATAATAGGAGACTATCAGAGTGATTTCCGTAAAAACAGATCAACAACAGACAATATATTTTGTATTAAGACAATCAATGAAAAAGTTTGGGAATATAACAAAACGTCCATTACCTATTTATTGACTTCCAAAAGGCCTATGACTCAGTCCACAGAGAAACGGTGTGGGAAATTATGGCAGAATACGGAATCCCACAGAAACTCATCAGCCTGGTCAAAATGGTATGGAGGAGAAAGTGAGCAAAGTGACACACTGTGGATCAGTATCAGACTGTTTTGAAAACAGAACAGGACTAAAACAAGGTGATGGGCTCTCCCCACTTCTCTTCAACATCGTTCTGGAAAAATTAATTCAGGAAACCAAAGAAGCTGCAACTGGACACCTAGTAGATAACAAACACAACATCCTGGCATATGCAGATGACATTGTATTAATAGGAAATAATGGAGGAGAAATTGAGGCTTTATTCAGGAAATTAAATGAAACTGCTGCTAAAATAGGTCTAAAGATTAATGAAGAGAAGACAGAATACATGATCATATAGAGAAAAAAAATGACTACAGACCAACGCAACAACCTTCATATAGGCAATTTTACCTTTAAGAACACGCCAAACTTCAAATACCTTGGGATAAATATAAATTACTGCAATAGAAGACAAGTTGAACACCAAATTAGATTACGGAATGGAAACAAAGTTTACTTTTCCCTGTATAAATTACATTCCTCCGAACTTTTGACCAGGAAAACAAAACTAAAACTATACAACACGATCATCAGGCCAGTACTGCTATACGGAGCCGAAACATGGAGTGTGACCAAATGGGAGGAACACCAAGTTACAGTCTTCGAAAACAAGATATATAGAAAGATTTTCGGCCCCAGTTTTGACCAGGAAACACAAGGATGGGTTCTCAAATCAAATCACGAGCTGTACAAGTTAGTCCACTACCCAGGGTAGTGGACGTCATGAAAGCGAAACGGCTGCAATGGGCAGGGCATGTTATCAGAATGGACGCTGCCAGAATAGTTCGCCAGTGTACGAGAAGAAGATCGAAGGCTCGAGACCCCCTGGAAGACCTAGGAGTAGATGGCAAGATTAGGTGACCTCTGACTGCAGACAAATGGGTATTACTGGATGGGAGAATACTGCGCTGGATAGGAGGAAATGGAGGCAGATAGTGAGAGCGGTACGGGATCGTCACGTCCCAGAGAAGCCAACTGAGTGAGTGAGTGAGTGAGTACAATAAGTTATGTAAGCCATTATTTTAGGTTAGTAGGATTGAGTTTAAATACTTACTCCCTGTCCTAAGATCAATTTAATTCAGTCCATTAATGTGTTGACTAAATAAAGATTCTTTCATAGATCACACTGAAAAAATTGCTCCAGAATTCTCTACTTATAACATCATATGACATTTTTACGTCAAAACAATTGGAAAATATTTTAGCATAGGAAATAGTGTATAGAGGTACCTGGATTTCAAATTCTTCTTTAACAAGTGCAACCTCATCTATTATCGAAGTATCTTCAGACTCTGCCATCTTATCATTGGACTCCTGGAAAGTAATAAGCAAGTATGACTTAATGTAAGAAAAGATGCTCTAAATAATAATTAGTATGGAAAACGAAATATCCTAGTTACTGCTTGGTAGCATTATGTGACTACTCGAAATTCCAATTATTTGTCAAGTAGAGTCACCAACAGAGAAAGTGAGCGTCCCCTAGAAGGTATGCTTCGCTGCAACTCATGCCTATAAAGGACAGGACATGCAACACGGCGTTGTCGAGTTACAGTCTATTTTGCTGTCTATTTATGGTAACAAGACATAACTTGTAACGCGATTCGGCCTTGGACATATATATGGTGTAGCGAAGTAGCTGGGAACATTCGATAATTTTGAGATACCATCATCATCATCATCGCCTTTAACTCGAATCCGAGTATAAATCTTCTTCCATCAGTCCGGTTTGTGAATGTGTTTACGGTGACTAAAGAGTCCAATCCTGGCATGAAACATGCGTCCACACAAAGCACATGCTATTGCTGGAGGAGAACGTGGTTGGGCTGCTCGAAGCTTCCTAGATTGACGCTTGGCCTCTTCATGTGTGCGTCGATCCCTTTCAAACGATTTAACAGTATCCGAGATGGTACGGCGCCAAGTTGAGCGGTCTTCAGCCAGCGTGTCCCAGGTTTGTGAATCAAGACCTGTCATTTTCAAGGTCTGCTTAAATTGGTCCTTGTAGCGCCTCTTAGGACCACCATGAGGTCTGGTGCCGTAGAATAGCTCACCATATAGCATTTGACGAGGTAATCTCACATCATCCATCCGATGGACATGATCAATCCATCTAAATTGGTGACCTATTATGGATGAGATACCAACATGACACAATAAGGTGCTTCAGTGGCGTAGTCGGTAGCACGCTGAATTGCTATGCCCAAGATCGTGGGTTCAAACCCGGCCCAAGACGTCGGATTTTTAAGAGTGTAAAAATCCTCAAGTTAGCCTTCCTACAGAGGGGAAATAAAGCCAGCCGGCCCATGTCATAGGTTTATGGCAACCACCACGACAATTGGTAGTGTGTAGCCAAATGTGTAGGCTCTACAGTATTTCGTTAGAAACATTTAAAGACAAAATGAGCGAAGCGCGTCCTTGCCGGTCTGGGCATGTCACTAGAAGTGACAAGAACTCGGTGATAAAAGCGGCCCTCCGATACGATCGACCCCGTGGGCGCCGAAAGAAACAATGGACAGACAGAATCAGTTAAGCCCTACTGGTGTGTGGCCTCAAACCTGAAGATGCCCCTAACAGGAAGAAGTGGCGAACAACTAAGCAAGCGCACCCTGGGCCAACGCAGGAAATACGCTAGGAAAAAAGAAGAAATGCTCTATCAAGTTCCAACGTTCGCCGCAAGATGTCAGTGGCATCTGGTAGCCAAAGTTGGAACTATTTGAAATCGAACTTGGCCAGTTTCATTCATCGTCATTCATTCCATCTCGTCCACACGCGGCGGTACTGGTTGTTCACCCCATGGGTGTCCGCATAGAAGCAGCTACAAACTCTGGCAAGCTCGGACACTACCGGCACTAAAAGCCATACGCTAAATAAAATTCCTTGATAGACATAGTAAAAATATAACAAAAACAAAAAAAGTTAAGATCAGAGCTATAATGGTTATTATAACCAGTACTACCCTGGCAGCGAATTGTTGCTGGTGGCGCATATCGGAACTAACACGCTCCGCCCAGCAACACGCCTGCGATAGACATGGAGTCCTCGCCAGCGAAACCTTATCGCATGTCGTGTATGTGCATGGTTCGTGCAAGGTCATGCGCTGTGTGGTGTGTTCTCATTGTATGACTGAACATGCCCCGCACCTGCCCGTAGCCATAATGTGGTGAGCTGACGTAATGTATACACAGCAGGCCCACTCCACGTCTAGCAGTAACTATTCCCTGGCAGGGTAGTACAAAGCAACAATTCATTATTAACATTTTTATTAGACATTAAAGGATCTTAAGCTGATATTGACATTACAGATTTATATAATAGGAATTTATTTGGGAACAAAATTCAAAAAGTAATCTTCAGGGAGGACAGCGAACAGCTCCGAAAGCAAAGATCAGAGAGGATGAAGCGAATGTGGGCTGAGAGAAAGAAGACATGGGGCAAGATTTGAAGTATTGATTTTACGTGCTCTGTAATAGGGCTATTCGATTATATAATAATAATAAATACAATTTTGATTCATTTTACATAGCTTGGAATTCGTAACAAAAAAAACGAAGATACTGCTAGTGATTAGCATTACGTCACTTCGTCAAATTGCAATTATTTGTCTTGTTGAGTCACTGGCAGATAAATGAGCGTTCCCTGAAGGAATGGTAAGCTGCAGCCCGATCATTTGAAGGACAGGACATGCAACGTGGCGTTCTATTTTGTTGTCTTTTTATGGCCAACAGACATAGTCATTTGGCCTTGGACATAATCTACAGAGTGGCATCACTTCTTAATTGGCAACTCAAACTAACACTTGGGGCCCTGCAGTCGGTCTGGATAAGTAGGGTTTAAAATACTCAATAACACGCGTTTGATATGGAACACTTTTTATTTTTCGGTTATCATCAGTAAATGTGGTCTCTAAAGTAATGACAGTGTTATTTTTAATTGTATATATGTATAACTGTGCGATACACGTGATCTAATTTGTGTGTTCCACTGGATTTTTTGGTGTCTTTTGCATATTATCAAGCATCAGTTTTTATGGTTGATGTAGATCAGCTGATTCAAATTCACACAGGGCTACACTTCGGACATTATTTCGGTACTATTATGCGCAATATAATGTAAATGTCGATCCTGAGTCAACGCCGAGGACATTCAAATAGAGAAATACGGTGCATAAACAAATAAATAACACACCGAAGCTGTGCTACTTTTATCATTCCGAGACTAGCATCCACGCAAACCAGACGCCACTGTTCCAAGCTCCGACTTATATCGTGAATTGATGTCAAACTGATGATCCGCCAGCCTTTCCGCCAAGCCTACACCTCGTAATCGCTAAGTTCTTCGAAATTCGAGCTATTCCACTACGAGTCATATAGGCCTAATTTGCCTCCCCGTGGGCACTGTAGAATGAGTGATTCCGCTACCATTCAAATATTCAACACCAAACCCACCTTTTAACCATCCAAATCAAGCAATTCCTGTCGCCCCACGAGTTTTAATACAAGTTAAACTCATCCCTTCTCCCTACCAAGCAGCCTATAATTAATTATTTAATTAATTATTCAAGTAACTTCAATCTTACCAGCGCGCCCATCGTAACAGCTGTTTTTAAACTGAATAACCTTCGCTGGCTTTACGTCGCAGGTTTCTTGTCTGTCCACCTCGACAAGTGTTAGATCCTTCCCGGGGTGGAAAGGTATTATTATTAGGTATTAGGTATTATTAGGTATCATCACATTTCGGCCATTGCTAATTGCATCTTTTGGAAAGTGATGAAAACGTATATCCACAGCCCTCTTATACATCGACTTACAGCCGTAAACTGAGCAATACACTTTGCTTTTACTCATTTTTCACTCTATCAACGAGTAAAACTTATTACTTATGTATAAAAACACGAACAATTTACCACGATCTGTTTACCAATACAAGAAACCATATACAAACAGTCACCACGTGACAAATATACCCTACTTGGTATGTTTCTCATTTTTACCGCTAGATGTCATATCAGATAGCTGGAGTTGCCAATAGACAAAGTATAAATACAGGGTCTTTATATTTGCCAGACAAGGACATTCTCGCCCACGCGCTCCGCCAATGACGGCTCAGTTGCCGGCTGCCGCGCGCGCATATGTACGGCAGAATACGGTGCTTAAAATCAGTATCATGCATTTTTACTCACTATGTTTACAGTAGATGCTGAAAATGTTCCTCATCCGCTGCCACACATAATCGGCATATTATTATGAAGTTTCCGGTTATTCTAGTTAATTTAGCTTCAGTAAGGAAATAACAACCTTTACGTTTATTTTTATTGTTTACTGAACCTGTACGTTTGAATCTCTTATCCAGTTGTTTTATTGTCCGATTTATAGGAATGGGTCTCCCTGGAAATTTCACTCAAAACTTTTGTCTTGCTCTAGCGCACGATTTCCTGCACTTAATGTACGTATTGCGCAGATATACACATGCAAGTGACGAATATTTCACATAAGGCATTACAGCACTACACACAAACACAATAAAACAACTGACTAAGAGATTCAAACTTACAGGGAAAGATTTTCAGCATCTACTGTAATCACGGTGATAATAATAAATGATACTGATTTTAAGCACCTTATTCTGCCGTATATATGCGCGCGCGGTCGCCGGCAACTGAGCCGTCACTGGCGGAGCGCGTGAGCGAGAATGTCCTTGCCAAGCAAATATAAAGACCCTGCATAACAACAACAAAAATTAAGACCTGAGCTTTAATGGTTATCATAGCCAGTAAAAATGCAATAAAAACACTGTTCTTTATTTAAATTTTGATTTATTTTACATAGTTTGGAACTCGTAACAATAAATAAGGATACTGCCAGTGATCAATTTTAGGTTATTGTTTTACCGAGTTGTTGATCTCACATTAATGCATAGTGAATTGATTAACACACATTTTTAAGAAGCAGCTCCAAAGTTGGCAAACACTTTTATGTATGGTAGAAATCTGGTAGGGAAACTTGAAGTACCGGTAGTACATTGTAGGATGACTTTTATTTCAGAATATTTTGTATAGTTAGCTTATGAATGTGATAGCTTCCTCTGTAGTAGGACTGGATCTTCATTCGAATAAATCAAGGATGAAATTTCCTCCTAATCATAATTATCAAACTCATCATTTGCAATTTGAGTCACATTTACATTTCTTGATGTGCTTGTCAACTCTATGGTCATTCCCATTTTGGAATCTTGTGTTTCTTTCTTTTGGTTTTAATCCTATATTCACAGTTATAAGCATTCTATCGGTTGAACTTTCCAGTTGCTGGGCACAACATATGTATATATACTCTCAATCAATACCAAACTATCGTAAATTACTCAGGTGTAACACAAAGATATGGAACACTATTCACCTGAATGTCAAGTTTGTCTTTGACTCCCAACACACTTCCCTCTTGTACATTTGGATCATCAAATACCTCACTTGGCTCTGCTTTGATCGCCTAATTATCAGTATCTTGCTCCTGAGAAAAGACAAGCAAATATATAAGCTCAATATTTTCCATTATCAATGGGCCATGAGTACCTAGAGCCTAGATAATTATAAGTGTACATAACGTTACCAATTCTCACCACCATGTTATCAGTATCGGTAAAATTGCAAGAATATACTGACTCAATGTATTATCACCACCAGGATATCAGTAACTTACTCCTGAAAAATGGCTTAACGCATACAAATTCAATATAAAGTATTCAATGCTACACAGCTCATGGATATCAGTACTTCACTCTCGGGATATGACAAAATCAAATGTTAATTGGTTTAGTGCTGGTTTCCACGCTCCGTATATTGTAATAATCCTTTCATCTTCACATACTTATACCCTGCATCAGGGTCAATCCAGCTCTCTAGATTCCCAGCACTGTTTCTTCTATTACTAGAACAGGTATTCCTGGTGATCATAAAATGTGGCATGCCAACCCTTTACATCAGAAATGCCCTCCGATCCAGACGATCAGCAATGAGAACAGCCAGCAGTCTCACAGAGCATAATTCCCTTCTCAAACAGGCTAGGACACAAGAATAGTGTAACAATGTACCTCCGTTCCTTCATGTCAACAGCAAGTCTCGCAAGACGTGGTCAAGACTTAATAGGATACCGACCAACCACGGCAGGTGTGGTGATCTACTTTTCAAATGGGGAAAAATCACGTCACCAGCATGCACGTGCGGCTTTCCAAAACAGACAGTTTCTCAAATTGTTAAAGAGAGTCCTCTGAGCTCTTACTCTGGTGATTTCTCTGACTTTCTGTATGTTACCCCAGAGGCAATAGACTACATCAACAATACCATGTCTACAACCTTGTAAATATTTGTGAATCATTATGTATCATTGTAGATATTAGACCTTTGTTCATTGTATTGTAAAGTGATGTACTGCCATATGAATAATAATAATATAATCAGAAATGCTTACGAACAACTCTTCAATTTTTTACTCCACCTATAAAAATTCTTCTATTCCCTTCCTTTCAACATCACCAAGCGTCTGGGTTTTTCATACATGTGCTCTACTCCAGGCAGATAGCTTCAAATTATCATCATACTTACAGTAAACATTTGACCAGTCCTCATTTCCTGTTGAATACAGTATTTTCGAATTTCTCGGTTAGGTACAGGCTAGAGTAAAATGTCTCTTTTTACTGGTTTCTGTCTCATTCATAGCTGTGATTATAAGGAAACTACTAACGTATGGGTGGTGTCTAGTAGCGGTGTTCAGGACACAGCCAGTGTCTGTAGATCCAATGATAGGTTCTACTCATAGGGTTAGTGATGCTAGACTGGCTCAAGAGGGGAAAGCAGTGGCAAACGACCTCACTCCTCACCTTGCTTTGTTTGCCTCAATATAGTGCTGCCTTGCCATGCTTTTTGGTTCTCTAACATGTCATACCAATTTAGACTTATAAGATCCCATGCCTTTCCTTTTAGAAGGAAGCTGTAGTCTCCAAGTAGGGATGAGCAGAACAAGTAGTTCAGCAGTGGCCTCCAAAAGTTCACAGTATCGGGTTGGATCCCTGTTCAGAATGATGTAACAACTTATATTTGTATATTCACTATCACTTTAAGTTCCCCTCCAAGTCTTAAGGTAGCTCCGGAAATAAGGACATCAAACCCATTACATTATCATAATTAAAATACAGGGTGTTACAAAAAGGTACGGCCAAACTTTCATGAAACATTCCTCACACACAAAGAAATAAAATATGTTATGTGGACATGTGTCCGGAAATGCCTAATTTCCATGTTAGAGCTCATTTTAATTTCGTTAGTATGTACTGTACTTCCTCGATTCACCGCCAGTTGGCCCATTTGAAGGAAGGTAATGTAGACGTAATGTTAGAGCTCATTTTAGTTTCGTTAGTATGTACTGTACTTCCTCGATTCACCGCCAGTTGGCCCATTTGAAGGAAGGTAATGTTGACGTCAGTGCTTGTGTTGACATGCGACTCATTGCTCTACAGTACGAGCATCAAGCACAAAAGTACGTAGCGTCAACTGGTTAGTGTTCATCACGAACGTGGTTTTGCAGTCAGTGCAATGTTTACAAATGCGGAGTTGGCAGATGCCCATTTGATGTATGGATTAGCACGAGGCAATAGCCGTGGCGCGGTACGTTTGTATCGAGACAGATTTCCAGAACGAAGGTGTCCCGACAGGAAGACGTTCGAAGCAATTGATCGGCGTCTTAGGGAGCACGGAACATTCCAGCCTATGACTCGCGACTGGGGAAGACCTAGAACGACGAGGACACCTGCAATGGACGAGGCAATTCTTCGTGCAGTTGACGATAACCCTCATGTCAGCGTCAGAGAAGTTGCTGCTGTACAAGGTAACGTTGACCACGTCACTGTATGGAGAGTGCTATGGGAGAACCTGTTGTTCCCGTACCATGTACAGCGTGTGTAGGCACTATCAGCAGCTGATTGGCCTCCACGGGTACACTTCTGCGAATGGTTCATCCAACAATGTGTCAATCCTTATTTCAGTGCAAATGTTCCCTTTACGGATGAGGCATCATTCCAACGTGATCAAATTGTAAATTTTCACAATCAACATGTGTGGGCTGACGAGAATCCGCACGCAATTGTGCAATCACGTCATCAACACAGATTTTCTGTGAACGTTTGGGCAGGAATTGTTGGTGATGTCTTGATTGGGCCCCATGTTCTTCCACCTACGCTCAATGGAGCACGTTATCATGATTTCATACGGGATACTCTACCTGTGCTGCTAGAACATGTGCCTTTACAAGTACGACACAACATGTGGTTCATGCACGATGGAGCTCCTGCACATTTCAGTCGAAGTGTTCGTACGCTTCTCAACAACAGATTCGGTGACCGATGGATTGCTAGAGGCGGACCAATTCCATGGCCTCCACGCTCTCCTGACCTCAACCCTCTTGACTTTCATTTATGGGGGCATTTGAAAGCTCTTGTCTACGCAACACCGGTACCAAATGTAGAGACTCTTCGTGCTCGTATTGTGGACGGCTGTGATACAATACGCCATTCTCCAGGGCTGCATCAGCGCATCAGGGATTCTATGCGACGGAGGGTGGATGCATGTATCCTCGCTAACGGAGGACATTTTGAACATTTCCTGTAACAAAGTGTTTGAAGTCACGCTGGTACGTTCTGTTGCTGTGTGTTTCCATTCCATGATTAATGTGATTTGAAGAGAAGTAATAAAATGAGCTCTAACATGGAAATTAAGCGTTTCCGGAAACATGTCCACATATCATATTTTCTTTCTTTGTGTGTAAGGAATGTTTCCTAAAAGTTTGGCCGTACCTTTTTGTAACACCCTGTATATAATTCTTTAAGTATATATAATGCCACGAAGCATCTACCCATGGAGACAAACTTTACCATACACAAAAGTAGCATCACATCTCTTACCACAAAGCGGACAAGAGAACTCGATATACGAAGGATTGAGGAATCTACACCTCGGATCATGGAAGTATTACAGCACATACACGACGGGTACATTGACACCTCACTGGATGAACTAGAAAACATAATTGGTGCTACAAAAATAATGACATTTAATAGAAAGGTCAAGCCCTGGTTAACTGCAGCCTGCTACCAATCCAAAAAAATAATGATTCATTCGCTGCACATAGCGTTAACATCACCTTGTGTGGTGTCTTTATCGAACTATTCTAGGAAAATACAAAGTGCTGATCATAGAAAAGAAGTGTTATGAGGAAACAGAAAACAAGCTAGTAGATGAAGTCTTAATGACGAGAAATTACACCTTCCCAAGAAATATTCCAATAGAGGGATGGCATGACCACTTTAACAAAGTGTTACAATCTAAAGACACCCGACCTTGCGAAACTACCGCCATCCAGACGAGAATCACTGAGACATTCACTCCCGAAGAGACACTGGAAGTAATGTCATCGCTGAAACTCAATTAGACCTGTGGACATGATATGATGTTCAAGGAGTATCTACAGAGTGCAGCTAAAAAATTAGCAGAAGCATGGACTGTCAGGTTCAATGAATGTCTCCAAAAGTGGAAAATTCTAGAAAAGTGGAGTATTTCAATGGTTCAAACACTGTGTAAGGGGAAAAGGTGACTCGTGTAGCCCAGACACTTACAAAGTCATGGCGTGGAATGTGTGTTATAAGACGCTAACGAGACTTTTTGCTCGAATGTCTCTGACATGATCGATGAGGCAACAGGTGTCCTTCGATGGGATCCACTTAGCCCCCTTCTATTTAATATTGTCACGTACGATGTCAACGAAGTCGTAGGACGTATAAATATACACGACACGTTCTGTATCTGCATGCCCATTGACTGCAATAAACATGTTCTTCTTCTGTGCGAATGGGTCTCCTAGGACCATGCGGAATAAACACTTATTGGCCTTGATGTTTGCCCAATAACTCTTCATGCGCAACGATTATAATTCAGTAGCAGTCACTAGCCAAATACTGGTACCAGAGAAGTAAACTAATTTATCCTGGTCTTCAATTTCACCACAAGCGATGCCTTTTCGACTACAGCTTCCCGAGTTATTCAGTCATGCAATCAGTACATACCTAAACCACTACTAGCGATATGATATCAACGACTTCGCAGCCAACAGGCCAAGACGTCTTCGTGGTATTGTGCCCAAATCTAGGAATGGGTATTCCAAGTTTCAGACACCTAGATATCAAGGGAAAGGCTGTAGCCGCTTTTGAAAGTTCAGATATTTGAATATCGCGCTACATTGCTTCTCGAAGCTTTTCGAAGGATTTTGCCGATAGTTGGATGGTAAATGACGTAGCGAGTCATAGCAGAGGTGGAGACTATTTATTGATTAAATAGTTAACTATGGAGCAGAGACTTGAGACTGGGATCAGATTACTGGCACGGCCAAAGGAAAGAGAATGCAATTAGTATCAAGTAAATCGGACCAGGGATTCAAGAGATATGAGGATTTCTAGATATCAGGCGATGACGCGTGACCCTGACCGTTTTTGTATAAAAGCAAGCTGGAGCAGGCTTAGGGAGCTCAATTCATCACAAGCACTTGGCGAACAAGTTGCGTCTACGCTGAGCCAAGGCACATGGTTGCCGCCTCTACGAAGAAGTACTTTTCAAATCGTGATAGTCACGAGAAGTGCTGCGCAAACGAGTTGGAACTTAGTAAGTTTCTGGTGAGGAGAATCACTGAGGTGATTGTTTTTCTACAGACATTGGTGGAAATATTTATATTTCCTAAAGGACATATGCTAGACTTGGTCTAGAAAATAGTATATTGTCACAGTCCAATAGTAAATTAATACTTGGATGTTTAAATCCATTTAAAGTCAGTTTTCATATTTTGTAACTATTTAACCACTTCGATCCGTCAGTACATTGAAGAATAGTCTATAAAGGTGGCGTTCATTAGTCTACGCAAGGGAAACTGCAGGTTGTCTAGCGCATGGCAGATGGGGATTTTAATAAACCATGCCCAGGGAACGATCTTCAGAACAGCCGTTAACTGCTTAGACTGTCAACGTTTTTCTTGTACTGATGAGATTACAGTGAGTTATGTTACAACTGACATATTTAAGAAGAGATCGCTTAGATCTGACCCTTTTCAAACAAACTGTTATAGCTTTGATAGAAGCCCATATTAAAATGGAACCACAGTCATTTAAAACGTCGAAGGATACCACCACTATGTCTGACTAGACGATTTGTGGGTCTACAATGGCGGCCGATACAAGGATTATACGTGCTTGTCCGATAGGGCATATCTACGGATAAATCTGGTACAGACCAGGTTTACTAAACTTCAAGAACATCAAGAAATGTAAGCCACATTTGAATTATATTATGCTTAGCTAATTGGAACAAACTATTTTTCTGCAGATGACCAACACATTTTTTTCGTCGTATTTAAAGCTTGTAATGATTTACGCAAGACTTGTTAGATTTATTCTGAGCATTTTCAGCACTCAGAACAGTTTAGGATCGATGACCGAGCATTTTGAGCATTTATTTAAATTTTTCATATTTTTGGGAAATCACGGTAATCCGCCGATGTAACTGTAAAAGTTAAATTTATTTTTGTTGAGGAATGGATATTTTTTCCATATTCGAAGGTTCGAACATGTGGATTCTCACATGATAAGATGATAATTAAACATATTTGAAATAATAATAATAATAATAATCCACTAATAATAATAATAATAATTTTTATAATTTTTCTAAATAATTCTTGGATATTATATTTTATAATAATCATATGTATTGAGAAAGAGCCTAGGAAGTAGTTGAAACATTTCTAGTTTGGAACAGGAGATTTTACGAAGGAGAGTGGTTAGCGCAAGCCCGCATTCAACCTACATTTCAGTTCTGGTTGAACAGTTGATATTTGCAATGAGCAAAGTATATGTTTCATATAACACGGAGAGGCATGAAACGGGAAGCAAATGATATTTGTATCAAATAGGATATTGTTGTATTTATATAAAATCATGACGTAAATACACTTCGAAAGTGAAATGAAGCTTTTCATGAGTATGGTAAATTCACTGGTTGAACTGAATGGTAAAATAAAATAAACTTGTAAGTTTATTAATCTTCCAGTGTTGATAACAAGCAGAGGCTTGATTTATTGTATAAATTTTGGGGAAGAAAATTTATGTGTGTGGAATAGTTGTAATGCCATTCCCAGGTGCGCATGTTAAGTCGCAGGAATGAAGGTTTTTTTCGAGCATCAATCAAATAGCAGGTTCGATGGCTCAGGTTTATAGTAGGAGTATTGGAGCCACACATTTCGTCGTATGAATAACCCGAAGGTTATTTCTTTGAAACCATCAGTTCTTATTTCAACCTTGTTTACGAATTCCATTTAGACTTTGATTTTGCTAGAACCCGGATTTGTCATGATAGTAGTTTATTCTTCTTCAGAGGAAGACCTTTGCCGTTGTTGTTATTGTAATATTGTGTTCTTACACAAATAGTAGAATGGGCCACTGCCAATTTAAAATAATTCTTTAACCACGAATAATTTGAAGGATATTTTCAAATCCTAGTGCCATGAACTAAATGAATTCATTATAAGACTACAATTCTAATTTCCGCATTCTGTCGAAGAATTGCAAGTTGTGAAAGTTGCTAGAAATGGCCATAAATATAAATATTTTTATAATATTGTTCCCAAGTGGAAAATCTAATAGTTGAATGGTTCAACCATTTATTGATCAAGTTAATGATTCAGAAATCATATATTTTGTTTGGAACTTGAAGTTCATAATCGAGTCACTTCTCGAATGTTTAATGTTAGAAGAACAATTAATTGTTGTTGTGCTTCGCACAGTTCTTCGATGCTATGCTCAATGGTCAAATACTTTTCAGATGTTGTTTATATGTGTTAATAATTTGTGTTGCTACGATGATAATAATAGTTTCAACGATATATTTTGGAAAACTGGAAAACAGATGAAAGTCTAAGAAATTCTATAAACATTTATTCTACGAGTGTTAATATCATGTAAATAGTCAAACAGTGATCGACGTTATTTCCAGTATGGACAATTCATTTTGCACTGGAATAAAATGTTAATAATTTTGGAACACAGTCCACAGGACTAACAATCGGACTTGTGTTTTCAAAAAGATTGTCAAATGTGTTTGGAAGATTTCTGTATATTGTGTGTATATAAGAGTGTGGATCGCCACACGTGGGATGATGCTGCTTTGAGCATTATTCTTGGAGTCAGATTTTAACTTTAAATAAACTGAGATAATTTTACCAGATGTGTTTCACCCAATTAAATCTCCTTCTATCCTTATTGTTGCATTGAGCCAAAAATCAGCAAAGCATTTTTATAAATTTGATGTCGTTTTTGCGATTTGCTTTAACCCATCTGGCGCTCCGGGATATTTTGATTCTCGTGCTGACTGATTATTGGTAAAATGCATATGTGGTCGTGCGGACTCCGGTCTAAACGGGCACAGTATATCCTAAAACTGCTCATATAGATGAATTTAAATCCGAATGCCCGTAAAATATACATGTATAAGAGTCTAATATTTATATTACAAACTACTTTAGGCGTGGCTTCGGTGGCGTAGTTGGTAGCGTGCTGACCTTCTATGCCCAAGATCGGGGGTTCAAACCCGGTCGATGTTGTCAGATTTTTTAAGAGTGTTAAAAATCCCTCAGTATGCCTTCCTCCGGAGGGGAAGTAAAGCCAGCGGTCCCATGTCATAGATTGATGGCATGTAAAATAACCTTCCACTAACTAAAATTGTGTGAAGCTAAAATATGTAGGTTAGATTTGATTAACGCCCTTAATGTTCCAATGTTCGGCGCCACATGCTGGTTGCGGTGGCATCTAGTAGCCAAGTTCACAGCTATGTGTCTTTGATGGTAGCATTTGGTAGCAAAAGTAGGACTACATGAAAATTGATCATCTGCAGTCCTTACCTGAATTACAGATATAGCCATCACAATTAACACCGGTTATCAGACAGATTCTACGCACACCCAAAGTACACGGGGCTACATGAGTGCATTGTCGCAGCTCCTAAACTGAGGAACCAACCGTACTTTAGCCCTGAGAGTTTGTATTTGTTGTGAGTGTATCCTGCGTTACTGTGTTTGTATATCCGTGTAACACGAGAAAACATAAAATATGCACACATGCTGTGCATTAACTGCGATATGTGCTTTACCAGGTCACTCATATTTAAGACACTTACTGTTACAGAGAATTCTGTTGAATCTGGTAGCCATTGTGGCTCGCACTTGATGAAGGCAGGTTCGTTCATGATGCTGTACAATCTATAGGGGAAGAAGGCAACATCTTCATTAAAAGCATTAAAATGAATTTACATGAAAAAAGTCAAGTTTACTGTTTTAAGAGGGCATGGAATTGTGAATCGACATTTGCCATATTGCAATATTGGGCAATGAATAACAGAAAGAGTTTTAGGTATTTCCTAAAAAACTTTCCTGACATAATTACACAGAGGTTCAATATGCTGAATTTTCTATGCTACTAAACACAGTATCACTTTTCATTAAAAGTGAAAAAAAAAATAGAATTTATGTTTTAATAAATGCTTGCATTTTCTCAAAAACTACGGTAGGCCTACTCGACTTCGTATACCGAAAATATTTTAGGTACAAATTTTTTGAACCGAAAACCAAATCATTGTTTTGGGATGTTAGAACTGAATACCTTTTTTCTTTTTCTTTTTTTAATTGTGGGGAGAGTGGGGCACATTTGAACTATAGTTTAGGCTTCCACATTCTTTTACTTCTTCCAACCAAATAACATCTTTACAATATGACAATTATTTCTAATGTTATCCTTTGCAATAATTATGATAACTTATACTACAAAACTGATAATTATGCAGAGTGTTTATTGAGTAAAAGTAACCGTGCAAAGATGCCCCAGAAGTGGGTAGGTTTAAACAGAGGTGGGATACTATTGAACTTTGCTGGGGTACAATTGAACACATACGATATTTTCAACAGAATACCCCTATAATTTACTCAATGTACAAATCAACTGTAAAATACATATAAGGAAAGACATATTTATGAATGAATCATGTAGGCATAATATAGTTAACATTGAGAGTCTAGAAATGAAATGATAAAAAAATGATGACACTGTTCATCCCAATTTAAAATTTTTGAAATTGAATTTCAACATCTTAACAGCCCATGCTGTTCCCCCAGATGAGACAATATTTGGAAGTTTCCAGTTAAGTCCTCTTTAGAAATCGGCCATCTGTCTTCTTGATCTGGGAATACTAATTTGTTTCCCCTAAAACTGCTTGCCCAACCTGTGTTATGTCTTTTTCTGCAACAACGGTTGACACTGCAGTTCATCTAAGTTGTACATCTGGTGTGATGTGAATTTAAATTTCTCAACAACTGAATAGTTTCTTGAAATTTACTCACATTCTGTTTAGCAAAACTAGTTGACAAGAGTTTAGTGCTTTTCAGATTATTAAACTCATGAAATTTATTTCAGGATTAGGGCATAACCCATCTCTTTTGGGTACATTCGTGTTGACCGACTGAAAAGCACTAAACTCTTGTTTACTAAGGCAACACTGAAGATATGGCTTCAAACACCACAACAAAACTAGTTGCAAACGAAAGGCTTGTGTTTTGCGGTATCCTCAAACTTTGTTTTATGACGTTTCATGAAGCCTTCCATCCATTCTGTGCTTGCTGCTTCCTTACCTTTCCAGTTTTCTGGACAACAACCTATTTGTTCTGCGCAATCGAATGCTAATTCGTGAATCTGAAGGTAAGAGTCTTTTTTGAACTGCTCAGAATATATTTTCCTAGTTGTTCTTCTTCCAGGTTTGTAAATATCTTCTTAACGGTGGACTTTGAAGAGTATTTTCCGCTACTTTCTTCAGATGTCCTAGCTTTCCTTATGCGATAGAACAAGGTAGTATGTTGAATTCCATACATAGCAGCTGCTGTCCTAGTTGTACCTTGTTTTTAAAGAACTCATTAAGGGCGTTCTCTACGTCAGTTCCGTTTATATGTGGACCATCTCATTTCCTCTTGTAGTTCCTCACCATTTTACATAGGTCTACGAAACAAAAATTAACATTTACGACAAGAATATTGCTTCTGTGTTGAGAACACCCACAAAATGAAGCACACGTTGACTCTTGGTTCAAGTATATAACTTACCGCGATACGTACGTTTCTAGGAGAATTTTTGGGTGTATTCAATGATGGCATGGATGACTTGTGGACGTTGAAGTTCGTTTGTTTGAAGTTGTGACTTGAATTGCCGCCATATTGCTCAACTGTATGAGGTTTCAGTGCGTAGTTATGTCGATGCAATCACGTGTGTTCCAGTGCGAGGTTTCATGGTGAGTTACGAATGTTATTTAATAACATTTAGTTGCATGTAAAATCATGGTGAGTCAAGGCTATTGGTCGCTACGTATACCACGGTCTGGCCGAAACCATTGGCCGCTGCTATGTTAGATCACAAAAGTCACTGCTTATAATACAAGCAAGGGGGTCTGGGGCGAAAGCACCTGGTTGGGTTTTCTTTTTTGTAAGTAATCCCTTAATAACAGAATTTCTTCTCCTTCTCTTCATGGATTTTTTTTTAACCTGAGGCAACTCTTCACCCAGTCACCATCAGAATTTAACATGTATGCATCGCTTAAACCTTTAGTATCATCCATGACGTCATGGATGCCACCATTTGTGTCAAGGGAATTCTTTTAGTGTAAAGTATTGGGATCTATACTATAGGCCTACTCTCAAACTCTCTACATATGACTGCTAAAGTGCCGTTTACATTTCAGGATGTGTCAAGTCAATATTTCTAATTCTTTTTGAGATACGAAAGATCAAATATAGGAAGCTCAATATTTTTATGTTGATTCAGACTTCCTGAAGCACTTAAAATTGCTAGACCTCAGTTTGATGTACCGTATAATGCAGAAATATTGATTGAAAACTGGTAGCCTACACATGAAATTCGAAGAACAGCTGTTCAAATACACATGGGTTATATACAGTGGCGTACCAACGGGGGGGTTAAGGGTTGACCCCCCCCCCCCCCCCCCGATATTCCTTTACTTGAATCTATATATTGCCCCATCTATCACCTGTTTAACGGCATCGCTCGTTAGCCTTCTTAACTCCCGCATACACCTTAGGTGTGGTCACGTTCCTTACTTAATAAATGCCCTGCACTCTACTCGCAGTGTTGGAGCTACTCATGGATCAGTTTTGCTGTTCAAGTGTGCGATCGGTAAGTCTTTTCACGTTGCTTTAATTGTGTGTGCCCGTTTCCTTATAGATAATTCAGTAAAAGAGGAGTTTCTGCAATTTATTCCAATGAATGATACAGATAAAATAATCAAGATAGGCAGATTTTGAGAGCCAATAGCAATTGCAGTAGTAACACGGAGAGCAAAACGTTATTTTTCTCTCACATAATATCAATATTTTAAGCAACCACGTCACTATGGTCATGATTATCCCACTGCATCGTTTCAGTCTCAATATTTAGTTACTGTTGTCCATACTTTTTAGAATTTATTTTCATTTTTAAATTGTGTCGAAAAAATGAGACCTAAAATATTTTTCATGCAAAGAGAGCGGTTATTTAATTGTTGTTTTTTATGAATATTAATCAAAGTATCATTTTAATTATGATGATTACTGTCGTTTTAAGGGGCGGAACAGCAAGGTGATCTGTCCCTGTAATACCGGTAGTGTACACAATTACCCTATTATATTAATGAACCCCCCCCCCTCCAGAAGGAAATCCTGCGTACGCCACTGGTTATAAATGTTACCTATTATGAACAAGGTTCCACTTACAAATGGTTTTGCCCAAGCCTGAGTTACAACCTACTTGATTACACAAATGGTGACGTTCTGCTATCAGGTCGTGTATGGTACAGATAGATGAAATCGATGTAACGTAGGGAAATAACATGATTGTTCCGGTATGGTCCATGCAGGACCCTAAAACCCTTCCGCCATTCCTCATGTTGTCGTAACAACCCCAATCTGGTAATCGATTTTCAACTATTGGACGAAAATCTTCAACGTCACTTAGGTTATGTCTGATTAACAATAACACAAGAGGATGGGGTCCCCAAGTAATTGTTACAGAATACTTAAACAGTCAGGGGCCGATAACCTAGATGTTAGGCCCCTTAAAACAACAATGATCATCATCATCACTTAAACAGAAATACCATACCGTATGCTTCTAACCGTTCGTTCACGAATCACAAGACGCTCAGTTCAATCAAAAACTAGGTTTTGTCGAAACCGTTTTTTTTTAGTAGCCCAATAGACATTTTAAATTACATGAAGGCTACAGCGGCATTAAGCCAGGCGGCCACATTCAGGACTATTATGAAAGTAATATTATTGAATACAATGAAAGTGATAGCGTGTACTGCACTTGTCCTCTCCTTCCATGAGCAGCGATAGTTCCATAAGTGCACGCTTAACATTTCAACCCAGAAAGCCCCAATACAGTTGGGGTATCTTCCTCCAACCTGTCTGATCTGGCTCCTTTAAATATATTGGTGACAAAATGTCCCATATAGCATCACAGGTTTCCATGACAATACTTTGTACAGTTGACACTCCGCGTCAGTATGCTTCTGCCAACTGTACAAAATTTCCTCCATGAACTAGGAACCTAAAGAAAATGAAAACCTTACACACCCGAAGCAAACATTTACTTATTCTTCCTTTGTTTTAGATTTTGTCCCGCCTGTTACAGGTTCCGCTATGTGAATCCGCTGTCTCCACTTTACTCGGTCATGGGCCATGTCCGGATGTAGGTTAACGCTTTTCAGATCTATGTGCAGTGTATCGGCCCACCGTTGTCTCGGTCGCCCCTCTGATCTTTTCCCAGCGACCTCTAGTGTGTAGCCCTGTTTTGCACGCATTTTGTTGTTGATTGCCGCGACACCAAATCGTTCCCTTATTCTTTCATTGGGGATGTGAACCTACCTAGTAATTATTAAACTCAGCAATTTTTCTAGGCTTGTGCCGTGTCTTGTGTGGGGTTTCGCCTAGGACACCAAGCTGGCTCATCAGCGGGCTCTTGGTGTCCCCGCCCGGACCCCCGAAGGAGTAGCGAACTGCACGATACCTCCCTTCTTTATGCCAATGAAAGCCAATATACCATCTTTTTGGAAGCCTTCATATGGAGGTTATGGCTGCTTGAGCTTTTAGTTCTCACAGATAGAGGCACAGGTGAGCTTCATAAAAAGGGATCTAGCGTTCAGTTCGCTACTCCAGTGGGGGTCCGGGCGGGGACACTTGGATTCCACTGATGAGCCAGCTTGGTGTACCCCGTACAAGACACGGCACAAACCTGGAAGAATTGCTGAGTTTTAATTCACTGGTCGTGAAAACTCCTGTATATTAGTAACATTGGCCATTTCTATGGAAAAAATTTCGGATTTCAATGGCGGCGGGCAACGGATACTACTTGCAACGTGCGAAGTGAACGTACCTAAAATTGCCAAATAGACACAGCCCTGGCGAGAGACCACAGTTTTTGTTCGAGGTGAGCGTCATGTGATTCATTACCGAACGGTTGAGCTAGCGTACGGTATTTCTGTTCTGGTATTCTGTAACATTTCCTTCGGGGCCTCTTCCTATAGTGTTATTGTTCATCAGTGGCGACTGCTGGTCTCCGTACCTGGTATACCGCAAGTGCACCCTTCCTCTTTACTCACCCCTGGCAACCAATATCAATATGCCCACCTGATTTATTATTATTATTTATTCAATTCACCACTACAAACATGGGTTACTCAAAAGCACGGGTTAAACCAAGTGCTTTACAACGATATATAAAAACTAAAATACAAACTATAATACATAGGCTACATATCATGTGTATACTTCATTATCACTTATTCACTAGCCAGGAAGGATCGCACAATATTGCATGTGGCAAATAGGACAGAATGCTACATACTCCTGTAGATGGTCGGCGGAAGATCCAATTCCTTCAGACTATTATTATTATTATTATTTCTGTTTCACTCCTGAACACTTGCCACATCCCCTCATTCCCCAGTTTATTATGGTTTCATCTTTCAAGCGGCTCCTTTCATCTTCGCACTTCCACCTTCTCTCTCCGCTCCAGACAAGTGTCGTATTTTTTCTTGGAAATATGACACTGGCCACCTGTATTTGCGTTCGAAGAACACCCCGTGGCATAGCCGTGCACGTTAAATCACGCCATGGGGAGCTGCAGCAAGTCCGCATATCAGGGGTTCGAATCTCGACGCCGACAGAGGCTACCATGAGTGTGTTTTTTGTCCGAGTTTTCCTACACTATTTCCAGGCAAATGCAGCGATAGTATCTCAGTTCATCATAGAAACTTATTATACAAGTTCAACACAAGCCCCTAAAATGAACTATTAACAACAACAATGATGATGATAATTGTTGTTTTAAGGTGCCTAACATCTAGGTTATCGGCCCCTGTTAACAACAACGTTCTAAACCATTTTCACTTCGTTAGACATATCCAAAGATTACTAAAACATTCATAGCCAAGATATTAATACAATAAAAGTGAAGAGCACTTCTAAGATATATATATTTTTTAAGTGGTCGAAATCAATAAAATAATTCGAGCGATAACTTACCTCTATATCTATATTCCAACCGTCTTCTGCCAAAATCAGGATTAATCTATTTGAAGGTAATTTCAATTAGTCTGGATTTCTTCAAGAACACTTGTGTGACAGCATCAGTAAAATTACCGTTTGGGTGCTTCCTGAGTGACCAAAGCAGCTGCTTCTCAATTGTCATCATTGATAGGGAAGTAAGTCTCTCTTGACCCATAGTGGACCTGCAGTGTGAATTCACTCGTTTGAGTGTTGAGAAGGTACGTTCAACAGAGGCTGTAGTAGATGGTATCCAAAGTATTAAACACGCTAATTTGAACAGTTCAGGCATAGCATTAACTAACAGCATTCGGTTCATAATTCTTACGATTTCGGCCACTGATTTCTCGTGAAATTCTTTATCATAAGCCGATTAGAGAACTATCAGTTCGTTTTTCAGGCCTATTTGATCGAAACTTGACCGGTAGTTTTCTAAGAGATTTAAAAACAATTTGTTTGTGAACGAAATGCCAAATTCTCTAAATTTTCCTGTATCCAGGAGGGGAAAGAAGTTAAAACGCAAATGACATTATCCAGAATTTCACAGAAGATTCTCCTAAAACCCTCTTTTGGTGATCCATTGCCTTTAATTCTCTTCTGTGCTGGTTCATCGGCTGCTCTAGAACATGTTATTTCCCAGACATTTTGGGAGCCTTTGCTCCTGAAATTGTTTAATCTGTCTCTGGTCTCTATTATCTTTGAGTGGCAGAAAGCAATATCCATAGTCTTGTTTTGCAGAATGTTAAAAAGAACATAGGTGTGGCAGAAAATGAATGAGTATACATTAAGAAGAAAAATAGTATCATTTTTTTTTTTTCAAAAAATACAAAAATCCTTGAGTCTGTACTATAGCATCGTTTTCCCAATTTCCACTATTTTCATCGTCCGTTAAGCTTTCGAAAAACATGAGTAGGTTGTCTTTCTGCTCTTGAACTGTGTTAACAAGTCTCGAGTTCAAGTTCCAGCGAGTTGGTGCAGTTCTCGGTATTTTTTTTCTACAAAGTTTCGGATATATTCAGTTCTCTTGGAAGAATGGGAAAAGAAATTAGACATTCCGGAATGAGATTAGAAAAATACTCGACATTTTGTTATTCCCATAGCTGCCTGTTGCAATACTAAGTTCAACACATGACAGTAGCAATGAACGAACAGCGCTCGTGGAAATGTTTGTTTTACTCTAGCCTGTAGTCTTCCTAAATGACCAGCCATGACACTCGCGCCATCGTACGTCTGTGCTATAATCTTGTTACCTAATCCGAACTCTTCTAATACCGACGAAACGTGGGCGTACAGAGCCTCTGCCGACCTGTTAGCATTAACGTCCGTGAAGCCAATGAATCGTTCTTGAACTTCTCCAGCACTGTCAACATAGCGCAAAATTGTGGATAGCTCTGATTTATTAATCACATCAGAACATTTATCGACAAGAATTGCTACAAATTTTGTTCTGTCAAGTTCCTTCGCAATAACATCTACCATTACAGCTCCAATGGCTTCTATTAAATCGTTCTGAATGGTAGATGACGTACCTCGAAATATAGTAGAATTAAGTAAATGGTCATGTAGCAAAAGGTCATACGTGCTCAGCAAATCTAAGGTTTCTATGTAGTTACCTCTGTTCAGTGACTGGTCTGACTCGTCATGTCCTCGTAGCGCCTGTTCTTGCTTGCCTAAATGACAATCGACATCTATTAGCCTAGATAAAACCTGCCTATTCTTTTTTTTTACCATTTCATTGTGCTTTGAGACCTCCAATGCTTTCTGAGCATTCAACTGAACATCTATTCGCGAGGTACCGAATTTCACAATGCAAAAGCACCCGCGATATGACTCCTCGCTTTTTCATGTTTCTTTAAGCTACTAGTAAGACCAGCAATGTTGTCAAACCCATCTTTTGACCACGCCGTTCCTTCACGACTGAAAAGGAGACAAGGTCAGCAGAATAGTTTGTTAAGTTTTATGCATCCAGTTAACCACTGATGGCGTGAATAGTTTGAGGAACAAAAGTGTCCAGTATACTCTCGCTTACGGTCTACACAAGTTGAAACTTAATTTGGAAGTTCAGGAGTCGGCCTTCCTTTCTCTTTAATTTCCATTTTCTGAGGGAATCCAATTAAATTAAATCCCTTGGTTAGCACGTCCTCAATGACGCAGCCACAATCCACTTACGGTGCTTCACTCACACTACACATATCTATATTAATTCACTGTTGACTAAATCACTTCAAGACTGACTTAAACCAAACGTACAATGACACTGTCTCGCACTCAGAACAAATGACTGAAACGGCTGAGCGCTGGCAAGCCTCTGCTGGTCAACAAATTCCCCTTGAAACAGCCAATCAGCATTAGGCATAGTTGAACCGCATGGTCCTTGCGCGATACCTCGGACTGAAATTTGCTGGGCTTAAGCTACCCCTCTCCTTCCCCTCGTCCCTCTGACGAGCCAATGAGCGCCACCGGGAGACCCTTGCGGTAACTCAGTACAGTCACTCATAACTAAACCTGTACACCTACAAAAAAGGAATCTGCTGACATCGAATATAGATTTAGGTATTAGGAGTCATTTTTGAAAGCCTTTGTCTGGAGCGTGGCGCTCTATGGAAGTGAAACTTGGACTATTGGTGCAGCAGAAAAGAGGAGAATTGAAGCATTTGAAATGTGGTGTTACAGGAGAATGATGAAGATCAGATGGGTAGATAGGGTTACAAACAAAGAGGTATTAAGACGAGTGGGAGAGGAGAGATGTTTCTGGCGACTGCTAATGAAGAGAAGAGATAGGTTGGTAGGACACATACTAAGACACCCAGGAATAGCACGCTTAGTTATGGAGGGAAGGGTCGAGGACAAGAACTGTAGGGGTAGACCAAGGTTAGAATATGTTAAACAGATTGCCTCGGATGTAGGGTGTGGTAACTATGTAGAGATGAAACGATTAGCTCAGGACAGGGAGGCATGGAGAGCTGCATCAAACCAGTCAAAAGACTGAAGACTTAAACAACAACACCTCAAATAAAAATAAGTGTGGTACGCTGCTATGACCACCGACTTTCATGACAACAATCTGCAGAAAATATATGACAAGGGCGATTTTCATGACTGCAACATGTCTAGAAAGTGACAAGAAAATATTTTTACATTTTAAAAATCTTGGGTGGTATACCGCCGGTATATGAGGTGTATGGGAGAATTCGCCACTGTTGTTCATCAGGCTTAAACTATAAGGTATAAGAGATGGTAAACGTTTTCGTCCAAAAGCTGATAATCTAATACAAGAGTGGGGATTTTACGACAAAATGAGGATTGGCGCAAGGGTTTTCGTATCTTTAATGGGCCATGTCATTCCCTACCTCTGTACCATTCACGACCTGATATCTGAAAGTCACCATTTGTGATAATCAAGTAGGTTGAAACTTAGAACAAACCAATTTTTTGTGCATTTTATCATTTAGATTTATAAGGTGGACATTGTTCATTAAAGGTAACATTTATAACTCGTGCGTATTTCAACAGCTGTTTTTTTTTTAAATTTCATGTGCACTGTGCACGGTAAGTTACTTGTTAAATTATATCAATGAGGGGCCTTGTACATAGGGTTGCCAATGGAAAAACGGAACACACGTGCCAAAACATTGTTTTTTTTTCAAGGTTGTTAAATGTTGTAATAAATAATAAGAACCCCTGGCACTACAGCCCGTGAAGGGCCTAGGCCTTCCAAGCGACCGCTGCCCATCCATTTGGCCTGCAGATATTGGGGTGATCAGTGCATCGGGTCCCCTCGGCCTTTAATCTTGGTTTTTTTAATCGGGGCGGTGCCTCACTGTCAGACAGCTACTCAATTGTCCTCACGAAGCTGAGTGTACCCCGATCCAACCCTCACGTGAGTTTATAAAATCCCTGACGGGGTCGGGAATCGAACCCGGGGCCTCCGGGTGAGAGGCAGGCGTGCTACCCCAACACCACGGCGCCGGCAATAAATAATACACATATGTATTAAATAAGCATTACATAATCAAGTAGCCACAAAACTAAAACTGGATATTGCGGACATAGGCTGCCACATAGGCCTATGACACCAGCAACTTATAAATGCTTTTCATTTGAACGACCCTTTGCAAGGATTTTTTTTATCTGTAAGCACCTTTTGGTAAAATTCAATACAATTTTCGTCATAACTATAATAAGTTACGTGAACAATTCTTGTTTTATCAAACTAATGGAGCTTCTGTTTCTATCATCTCTCCATTTGATATTCATGACAGAAAAAACTCTCTCCGTAAAAGCATTGGAGGGGAAAATGCTGAGTATTAACTTCACAAGGACTAAGATATTCCTTAATTGTGTTGCCCCTAATAAATCTATATCATGTACCCATCTATCTGACACAGACATAGATATCGGTATCATTTTCTCTTTCAAACTTGCACCTGTATCAGCAGAAAACAAAGCTAGATATTACAATCAATTCTGAAGCGGATCATTTGAAAATTGGTACGAAATTGAATATATTATCAAATTAACCAAAAAACGGAATATTTGGCGTTCCGTTAAAGATTAAAACGGAACGCGGAACAAAACAAGAAAAAACGGAATTGTTCCCGGTAATACGGGTTGCCTAGCAACCCTACTTGGATACTGAAACAAAACCCCTTGCAGTAATTTCTGTCCAGACTGATCTAAGTAGCGACCCATGGCTTTGACTCACCAGGGCTTAAGAAGAGTGCAACCAACGTTTCAAGTAATCTGAACAACTAATAGAAATTACTGAATATTTGTAACTCACGACCAAACCTCGCCCTTGAGACCTCAAAGAGCTGAGCAGTTAAAGCCACAACATCAAACAAACGTTCACAAGTCATTCATTAAATACACTCAAAATTTCCCCTAGGCACGTACATATCGCGGTATTTACTTGAACTGAGAGTTTAAGTATGCTTCATTTTGAGGTTCTAAACACAGTAGCAGTCTTTTTTAGAAAACTTACAATTGAAAATTGCTCACTTTATGCACCATATTCTCACAAATCGTGCTAAATGGCGCAACAATGGACAATGTCACAGAGTTTCAATACTTGTGTTGTATGGTATCCAAAGGTAACCTAGCCACATGTGAATTGAACAATCGAATCAGCAATGCAATGCTCTTTTACATTGGCGGATCCAGGCCTTGCGGGGCCCTGGGCGATATGATAAGGTGGGGTCCACAACAATAGGAAATTAAAAAATATCAAATCAAATTGAAAATAGTTTGGTATTAATAATAAAATAAAGAATTGTTACAATGTTTTAATACATTACAGTACATTTTAACAATATGAAAGAAACCTGTAAGTCCCCTTGAAGAAGATTATATAAACTATGAAATATTAAAATATTACTTTACTACTTTTTTCCCGGCTGAAGTCTTCTATTATTTCACTGAAATCTAAACTTGCTAAACGGTCACAGGATGTCATAGCTGCACTAAAAAGGAATATGAATTATAAATTAGTTTAAAAAGTATAATTAATTAATTAATTAATTAATTAATTAATTAAATTTTAAAAAATCCATGGCGCGGGGGGCCTGGGCGGTCCTCCCCTAGATCCGCCCCTGCTCTTTTATCACCAAGTAAGACAACTACTCTGGGATAAGCAAGTGCCACACAAAACCAAGGTGACATTGTACAAATTATACTACAAACCAATCCTCACTTGCAGCTTGGAAACCACTACACTAACCAGGAAGGACAACTCCAAGCAGCAGAAATGAAGTTCTTGCGTAGACCAGGAAAGGCAAAATCAGAGAAGAGATGAGAATTGAAGATTCTATACTACAAAAGATCCAGAAGGCTAGAATGAAGTCCACGTGAAGAGAGTGAGTGCCAATAAACCAGCAAGAATGGCGTATGAAAGAGACATAGGAGGGAGGAAACCAGTTGGCAGACCTGGAAAACAATAGACAGGTCCGGTGAAGAAGGATGTACAGAAGAGAGGCCAGGATTGGGAGAGGATTGTGAACGAAGAATGGTTTATGGATCGACAGAGATGGATGGGCTCGTATACCTCAACTGGAGTTGGTCAACGATGATGATGATTCTCAGAAATTATCACACACCCAGCATTTGTTGTTTATTGCAGCAGGAGCCTTGCGGGACAAGCAGGGGGACGCAGTGGTGATGGAGTGCCGTCTGCACTTAAACCAAGTCGCTTTGCGCGTCACAGGAACTCAAGTCACCATGGGCCACAGATTACCTACTACTACAGATAGCCGACAGCCATGCTAATTCTTGGCACCTAAGACTTCAGCGCTGTCAGGTGTTTGACTGCAGTACTAGTTGAGGTGTAACACGGCCGTGCGGGTAGCCTACCCCCACCCCTTCCCCTCGTTCCGCTAAATATTGTCGTCCTAAATGCTCTGCCCACTTCAATGTTCCGAAAATCACAATCTTCCCATTACTTATAGCACGTTTTTAAGTGTGGAGATAATCATATGATCTACAAGAAATAAATCCCATTCAAAACACCAATAACAGTTTTTTTAATAATACCAAAGTGGGAAATTGTGAATTCCAGAACTCTGAAATGAACAATCACAGCATTTAGGACATGTTAGTTATTGTTGTTTTAAGGGGCGGAACTACGAGCTTATCTGCCCCTATTTTAGGACATGACCTCATCAATAATTTACATGTTTACATTTCTTTCAGTTGCAATTAGAGCATATTGCATTGGTGACAAGAATTAGGCTACTAAAAGGCCTGCAGCATATTATTACTCACCTTAAAAAAATGGTCCCTTCCAATTAACCACAGTAGGCCCAATTAGGCCTATAACCAATTAGTTATTACAATAAACAACAAAAGAAAAGTACGGGGAAGGGAGAATATTCATATCTTAAAATTCTTCATGCTGTTAGCAATAATAGTAAAATGTTATAAGAGAATGCTAAGGGAACAGGTGATGTAACCAGATCACACTAAAATTGTTAGTGGAATTAGTGCCAAATTCATTAGGAGACTGAAATTTCAGAAAAATAATTGGATATTACAACATTTCTATACAGTAGTTCATTCATATTCCCTTTAAAATATATTCAGTTCACCAATTTTTGCAGGGTGAAATACAGTAAGTACATCAAAAAGATCATCGCACACTAATACAGTAAATGCTGTGAAGGGGAAGGAGAAATAGGACTTTCAATGAAAAACAAGAAAAACACTCAATACTGCTAGAAATCATCATGTTTTATTTAAAAAGTTGTCAACGAAGAAAAATAACAGCGAGAGTCAAGATCACACCTAGGAAAAATACAGTAATCAAATCTGGTCCTCCTAAAAGTACGTGTTGAGGCATGTTCCTTTCTTCTTTCTTGCCAAGGCATAACAGTAGGCTATAGTGCAGGATAATGAACCTCTTCCCTCCTTTATGCCATCTAACACTGATGAACAGCAAGTTCCTACAACACATGCAAGTTTGTATGTTGAAACAGTAAACTTAATAAAAAATGTAATGCTTCAAATGGAGAACTTCAATTTGCTGATATGTGTATGGTTGCATCTACTATAACTACATTTTTAAAGAATATCTTATAGTAGAATCATTGTGTTGTTGATAATAATTCATTTAGGGCTTTTGATAACATTCATTTAGCCCCGTGTATTTGGAAGTGTGTAGGATTTGTATGATAATCTGTGTTATTGTAGTATCTGTAGTAGTGTGTACTGCTCGGGTCTAAGCTGCATGAACCTGAGAGGAATGTGCATCGCAGACTATGAGAAGTGGTGTTGACGAGTGATGAGGTTCCTCTGTCCGTGCATAGTACAGAACCAAATACATGGGTCGGTGACTCACTCAGTCATTCCTAACACCACAGTGGTTTGAGCAACGGCCCTATGTAAGCATTATTGGAATAGAAAGGAATAACAGATATCACGGCGGGCTGTTGACAGACCCTTCTCTTCTCGCCTGACCCTTCCTTGCTCTTTCCCCTCACCCCGCAAGTTCACAGAGCTTGGACCCGAGCAGTATAGCCTACTTTTTGTAATTCAGGCGACAACTGGAAAGGAGACAGCCATAGTCTTAAGTTAGGATCAATCCCAGCATTAGCCTGGAATGGAAGTGGGAGAAACCACGGAAATCCACTTCTTGGATGGCCGAGGTGAGAATCGAACTTTCCTCTTCTCATTTCTGGCTCACGAAGCTGGTTGTGAGTCGTTCCAACCCTCAGACCAGAATTAAATTACTTGGAAACTAGCCCAGGACCTCAGGAGTGGCAGCTACCACACCACAAGGTGGTATTACAGTAACTCTGAATGAAAGTAGAACGAGTGATAACATTCTCTCTAAGGGGCAGATGACCTTGTATTTTCCAGAGTTGGAATCTGACAGTTCAGCACCACTGGGCAAAAACAGTTGACGACTAGATTGCACGCATGGCTTGTTGCCATGGAAACTATACAACGCTGCCAATTTGAGCGATGCTATTTGACCACATGCTTGTTGCCGATCAGTCGCTTGTTTGGTTGCCTCCAGTGCACACTCACCTTGCTGCGTTTCATAATCTGTTGTTTTTATGAGTTATAATTGTTTGATTTAATTGGTTAATTACTTTTTCGTGTAGGATTTATAACTTACTTATTTATACTTATAATTCATTAGAGATAAATTTCATACTGTTAGTTACCATGCCAATAAGAGTTTGTTATCTAGACCTCCTATACGGTTACCTAGGCAACAAATATTCATCATCATCATCATGTTTCTCAGTGATGCGAACGAACTTCATCTGTATTATGCCTATTATTTGGAATGTTATTCGAAGAGAAAATTCTGTTTATTAAAACTGTTTGAGACGAGAACCTTCATTTGACCCTCACAACTTGGGTAATACGGATGCGGGACTATCCCCACTTTGCGTGACAAAATTCAGGGTTACATATATGGCTATCACGCTACCTATTATTTAATTATTGTTCCAGGCCAAACCCATTGGTCTAGAGAAAGATTTATTGATGTGTGACTATTCGCACTGTGTGTGACAAGAACTTGGGTTGCATAGGCTGCACTATCTAAGTTAGTAATATTTGGTCGAGGCAAATACTTAAAAGTTGTTGCCTCTAGACTGTCATTGGAGTTGCGATGGACTATGGTGAAATCGTTAACCTGATAGAGGAATTGGGATTTCTACGTTCAATATCTGCCATTGCTAAACTATCATTTGCTGGCTTATTCTCGTTGTAGTTGTTCGAATAGCTTCAAAAGAAATATTTATATTCTGCACAAAGTCTTGACATGTTTATCATTTCGTGTAGGTTTAGGAATGATTCCTTGCATAAAGTTTCAATCGAATTAATGCTCTCGTGTCCGAAAGGTTTCATCTGCATCGGAGTTGAAAAATGAAATTGTTCCAACGTTAATTGTATCTTGAGAATCACCTGTTGCTGGTTCTATTACTATATATATATCCAGTTTTGAAGAATTTCCTAACACCCAAAATACGAACCAATAAGGAACTTTAAATTAAATTATTTTAAGGATATCAATTTCTCTTAACACTTGGTAACCTAGTTCATAATCCATTTATGCTGATGCTGAAGAAGGTACAGTACCGGTATCAATGTAATGCCAAAACATGTAGCCTACATCGTTTAATAAATATTACATCATAGTATTGACAAGGCGGTGGTTCATCAAATGTATCACCAGCCAATATGGTTAACTATTATCACAATAAAATGGTAAATATATACGCATTCTAATAAATTTGTCCATAATTCACGCATAGGCTATAATGGTCGACACAGTTGGAATTTTACTATATAAGTCGTGATCTAATAAAGGGTACGGTGGGTTATAGATAGCGAAGGAGTAAACTAAGTTACCGTACATAATTTCCAGATTCAATTTGTATCATTACAGAAGGTAGTTATTTTGGCTAATATCCTCAACAGTCTATAACCCACCCACCTTTCTCTTTTTTGATCACAACTTATATATATTCCATCTGTGTCAGCCATTATCCGCGTTAATTATGCACAAGTACAGTATTGCCAACCCCACGTATATGGTACCAATAATTACTAGATAGCACGGACCGACCTCATGACAGGTGTATTTTGTAGGCCTATCATACATGTTGGCAACACGAACGTGACGTCAATGTATGCACCTAGGTAACAGTTGAAGAGACCTCATGCGCTTGAGGAACATGGCTGCCATCGTTGAATGGGCAAGAAACACAAGCACAAACTTGTACTATAATGAGCCTCATTATATTTTCTGACATATAATATTTACATTTCGCCAGGGTCGAACATAAACATATTAACCAATCTTCTTTACACTGTTTTATGACTTAACACCCCTTCAAAACTGATTAGTATTTATTTTAGTAAGACACAGAAGCTTATTTATTAATGTAATGGACATCTGAGATTGATGCAACCCATAAGATTGCCACTCTCACCTTTCAGTAAATAACTAAAATTTGAAATCTGCGACTAATTCACATGTGAGTCCACTTGGTACCATCACATCGATCACAAATACCCACAATCCCACCAAATTGCATGATATTTGGCAAGGGGTGGAGGTGGGAGGTATCCCTACCCCAACATAAAAGAAAAGATGGAGCCACATATTAGGCCTGTACACATTATCCAATAAAAATTCATTAATTTCATTACCGGTAATTCATGGATTTGGACCAAGAGATCTTACAAAATTTATGATTAGGGAATATTTCTTCCCAATAATTTCTACTAACAACAATTCAAGGGTAACTGGTTCTGCAGGTATCATCATTTCTAATTCTATTCTTTCTCTTCTGCCAGAGAAAAACAGTTTTTCAACGCATGAATACAGTGCTCTAGCTGCTGAAGTTTCTAAAAATAATTATGGAATGATGGGAAGAAAAATAAATATAGCCTATTCTAAAATAACAACATACGCACAAAATGAAACCATTCTGATGAACTTAATAATCTTCAAATTAAAAGTACAAATGCGTTCACCATTTGGGGCTTCGTTCATTTGTATATTTTGACCAAAATTTAGACCTCTGAAATAAATTTTAATGTTGGACTTTGCTCCACAGAACAAGAGCACACAGCCACCCACAGGATCAGTGTGTGTTAAGATTTTAGAACAAGTAATTACAGTTCTACATCAGTAATGGCATTACTACCTATTCTACCAACTGAATAGGTACTTGCCACAGCAACAGTAGCTAACATGTACAAGAACTGATCTTTTTTGAATACGGTACCAATAATAATTTGAAATTCATGGAAGGGGAAACTATTAAAGAATGTCAAGAATCATGACATTTTTAATCTACCGCAATGTAAAATGAATTATTAACACACCTCAAGAACTTGAGTACACATATGCAATAGGCTCATGGTACTGGACGTATCTCTGCAAGATGTAATCAAGTTGAAAACATTACGGAAACATAGACTCTTACCTGGTCATTTCTAAGGAGAGTAGGCCTAATTGCCACATTCCTCTGCTATTTCGAGAACAGCAATTTACGATTTGTTTGTTCCCAGAATTTGGTAGGCCTATTTGTGGGATAAATAATAGTGAAAGTTAATTAATATGGCAAGTGGAATGTCACCTGTACAGTGCGTCTAATATCAATTCAAAACTAGGCTACGGTATATTTTGCACACGCAGAAACACGTTTTTACTTAAATTCTTAAAATAAGCGTACTTACTTGGCTTAGCAGAAGAAGAACTGTTCACTTCTCATTACCACGAAGACAATTTGATATAAGAAAGATGAGAAAGAACACAAAATTAGCTTATTTATATACGGCCAATATTGTTTACAACATGCAACACATATAAACAGAGCGATCATGATCAATGCCGCCAACCCAGTAGAAATAATGTTTGTTTAATGATAAGTGCCATAATTATCGTCTGTGAGCAAGATAATTACAAGGAAATGTCAATTAGGAATTATGTGTATATTTATTGACTAAATATAATGATATGTTTGCAATTTAATTACATCGTTGTATCATGCATATGTTGGCAACACGATATACAGCGCTCCAAACGACTGACTGACGTACTGGTTGACACCCCCTGCCATGGACAGCTCAACGATGACTGAGGCTACTGGAGCTGAGTCATGTCCTACTCGTGCTACTGTACCTGTCAACCAAGCAAGCTGACAGTATGACACAAGTAAACAAAGAATAGTTCCCATCTCGACCGCCGGCAAGGCAAATAGCAATAGTTTGTAATATGTGCTTATAAAATTTGGTTATTCGAAATCAGACAGGCAACCGCTAACATTTTTAATTGAACATTTAAGAATAAATATATGATTAAGAGCCGGTCCCGTGGTGTTGGGGTGGCTTGCCAGCCTCTCACCCGGAGGCCCCGGTTTCGATTCCCGGCTCCATCAGGAATTTTAGAAACTGACGTCAGGGCTGGAACGGGGTGCAATCAACCTCGTGAGGACAATTGAGTAGCTGTCTGACAGTGAGGCAGCGCCCCGATCACGAAAATCAAGATTAACGGCCGAGGGGACCCGATGCGCTGATCACGCGTCACCCCAATATCTGCTAGCCAAATGGCTGAGCAGCGGTCACTTGGTAGGCCTAGGCCCTTCACGGGCTGTAGTGCCAGGGGTTATTATTATAATTGAATTGATAAAGAAAATATTTTTCCTTTCATTGTAATCATTCCACTACAACAGGTTTAGTACACTGACTCAGACTCTAATTCATAAAATATATACCTAAATTATTTTCGTCACGTAGTGTCTGAGAAAATGGTAGAATATGTATGCTTCAATAGCCTATATTCATTTTTGAAAAATAGGCTTATGAGATCACCTTTTGTCCGTGTGTCTGTCTGTGTGTGCGTGTGTGATGGATTTTTGTGTGTCCCCCCTAATAACTTCTAAACGGCTGGAGCGATTTCAGTTGAACTCGGTAAGTTCATAGCACTATCCCGGGCGATCCCGACTGTGCCTTTCAAATTTTGTTACGTCTCACCAGTCCAACATGCGGCTGTGCGAAATATTTCACCAGCATTCAATACTCCGAACGTATTACCTATATAACCCTGGAATTTTGTACGGTAATAAAGGGAACTACAAGAAGTTCACCTATGTGACTTATGAAACCTGGTAACTACAAAACCAACATGGCGGCCAAGCGAAGTTGCGACATTTAAATAGACGTTTCTCGTGATTTAACCAACCAAACGCAATGAAACTTGGTACAGTATATAATTATACACATTGTAATGCACCGACATCTAACTTCGTGCAATTGTATACATAACCTCAAGATGGCGGCAGTGCGAATATTTCACCGGCATTCTATAACTCTGAAACTATTACCGGTAACACCATGAAAATTTGTACGGAGATAAAGGGCACTACTGGAAGTTCATCTACGAAACTTTCAAAAACCTGTTAACTACAAAACGAACATGGCGGCCAAGCGAAGTTGAAAGTTGTAAATAGACGTTTCCCGCGATTTAATGATCCCAACGCAATGAAACGTTGTACAGCAAATGTTCATACACATTATAATGCACTGGTATCTAATTTAGTTCAATTTTTTACGTAACCTCAAGATGGTGGCTGCGTGAATTTCGAAAATTAAGTTTTTATTTCTTGTGTTCTAATCATGCGATCCAAATCAAAATTTGCATAATGAACATACACAATAATCATCATCTAATATTACATAACTCTATGGCCTACATATATTAAAATTCAACATAGCGACCATCCGAAATATTTACACGGTTCTCAATATCTATTAATCTACTACAGCAATCAACCTGAAATTTGGTATGTGTGTAGAGGCTATAAGCATAAGTTCACCTATGGGACGTTCAATAACCTGGCAAGCACAAATCCAACATGGCGGCGAAGCGAAATTTAAATATTCAAATAGACAATTCTTGCGTTTTAACCATCCGAGCGCAGTGAAACATGACAGGGCATATGCTTATACAAATTTTAATCGACTGGCATCTAATTCATTTACATTATTTTCATAACCCCAAGATGGCAGCTGAGCGAAATTTTAAAATCCCGCTTTTATTTCTTGTGCCCTAATCATGCGATTGAAGTTTGTATAAAACTCCTACACAATAATCTTCATGTAATAGTACATAAATCTATAGTCCATAATATAAAAATCCAACATGGTGACCATCCAAATTATTTAGACGGTTCTCGATATCTATGAATCTATTAGAGCAATCAAACTGACAATTTGTATGTTGATAGAGGCAATTAATCTTAGTAGGATATATGAAAATAAGCTATTTAGTTCTTCACGGAACTACTTGTACTACGTACAAATTACTTAATTTTAATGACAATTGCTACTCTGTTTAGAAACTTAGAAAATGCAGCATATTGAAACTATGTAAGTGTCATGTCAGGAAACTTGTTAATGAAATATCTAAAATGTCGTTATACTTTGCCAATTATTGCTAGATGCATATTTTAAATGTCGATTCACAATTCCATGCCCCCTGAAAACAATCAACTAGTATCATTTTCATCTGAATTTGTTTGTACTATTGTTTTTGCTCAAGATGTTGCCTTCTTTTACTATAGGCTCCATACGTATTGTGCCCGCTGAGCTCATGTCGTCGATATTTCTCCAAGAGCATGCTTACTCTGTGATGCATACTAGTGTAGAACACACTCTGAAACATCCTCATGATGATATTGCCATTTTGACTTTGGCGAGGATAGTTTATTTTCTTCCTGAATATAATTTACTCACAAACTTGCTAATGTATATTAATTTAGGAACGTAAAACATTTAATTCTGCAATATTTACCACGTTACTAGACCTTTGCAAGTGGTAAATTGTATTTTTGGTAAAGGTATTAGCACCACAGATATGCGGAGTTCATGTAAGAAATTGCTCAATGACTTACAATTTCTTTGGGACCAGGAAGCAGTTCTTGTGATCGACACAGCGTTTAAGAGTCCGCTGAGACCGGATGCGTATGTCATACTTGCCCGTCATTAGACGAAGACCACATTTTCGTGCAAGTGCACATTATAAGTTGTGTGTCAACAATATCTACAGCCATCGAGCTGAGTGTTCTATAGAAAGCCACGAGAAGTATATTTTTCGTCCACAAAAGGCCAGTGCTACGATATATCCAGAAGGAAATTTATCGGTGTGTGAAATAACCATTTTTCTATGTTTCACCATGTAAAGAACTTGTAATATTTGTGAGTAACCACGCCGTGTGAGCTGGTACGCTTCAAGTCCAGAAATACTAAAGCTACATTGAACTACGACAGCCTATTCTACAGCATTTTCAATATAATCACTAAACATGTCACGATTGTGCATATTTTTCATGTGATGGGCGTGATTTCGAGTGATTACCAGAGCTTTGTAAATTGTAAATTCTCTGTGTGAGATATCACCCGAATATCTTTAAAATCAGTGGCAGGAATTGATAAAGGCCATTTTTGTTTAAACCTGCACCAGTATAGTAGCAGTGTTTTCAATTTTGTACAGTTTAAAACCATTAACTTCCGTGAATTTACGACACAATGCCGTGTGTGAGTGATCACGTATTCGTCAAATTGTATTCTACGCACGTGAGGTCCAGTATGGGGTAAGCAATCCTTTATGTGAGGGTAACGCTGATGGAACGACTACCATGAAGGAGGAATGTCCAGCAGAGATGTCGAGGACAAACATTGTGAAGGAGGACGTGATCTATAGACCATGGAGATAGAGAAACGAGATGTACAGGCCGAGTCAAGACCTTCACTATGGAGCCTAATAATCCTTCCACAGGATTGGAATTGAATTACTCCTCTCATCCTGGAAGTCGAGAGGTGATCAACCATGTTTGAGTAACCGTGAGTCCTGTAAATCCTTCATTGAATATAGTTTGTCTGGGTAGACATCATTACTAGTATTTCATAGCCGAAACTTGATAGAGATCACTAGGCAGGACTATGTTTAGCTAGTACTTTCATGCTTGGTACTGGGGACAATCTTTTTGAGTCGCCCTATACCGCAAAATCTAAGTGCGGGGGTGCACATGTATAGATTTTATGTATTTCAGTGTATTATCAGCCATGCCAAGGCTGCATTTCATGGCAGAGAGCTGACAACCTTCGAAGTGAAGACCAGTTCTTCGTATTTCGGAGACACCCTATATTTAGACCCCTCATTTTGGTTTGAATTCATATTCACGTATCAGTTGGTTAGGCGAGAGATCCTACTATATTTTTCGTATGATTTAGTTAGCATTTGTGGTCACATTTATACCACACAGTTCCGAGTGGGAACCTACACATGAACAGTATAACTCAACCTGGATGTGAACCTAGGAGTATCCAGACGTATCATTTAAAACCAAACCAGCAGAGATAGGTGTTGTTTTGATTTTGACATGTGCCAGACCGACACCACATAACCTACATTGTTTGGAATAAGCGGAGAGATGTAGTAGAATATATCCGAGCCCAAAGCAGTCAGAACTGCAAAGTTTATAGTCTACGTTTTTGTGTTGTTTGAAACTTTAATATTGTTATATCTCCGAACAGGGTAAATTTTATGGAAGGACACTCGTATTGAATGAGAACTATTGATTTGATAATCTACGGAACATTATAGGACTGTAGTCAGTGATTTCCGCTACATTGAAAACGCACAGTTTTAACACAAGTAATGTGAGGTTTAGCTGCCATGCTATGAATGACACAGTTAGCAGCGCAGTGCAGAGCGCGACTAACATAACAGGTTTTTCCCCAGTGGACCCACTTTTTATGGATTGTTTTTATTTTGACAAATGACGTTCACTTGTCACTTGCTGAATGTGGAGACCTTGAGACTAGGAGTATTATATCACATGCTATGAAGGAGGTCATTGACGGCCGAACGTATGATTTTTCTACCACTCTAAGCGAGGACGAATCCCGTCTTAATATATTCGCTGGTGAATTAACATCATCTAGCAAGTTGTTATAATAGGTTTATCTTGTAATGTAAATTGACCCAAGTCATGCATAAAGCCTAGTAACCTATGCATTTGTAGTGTCTTAGATCACTGTTATTATTGGTATTCCGGCGAAACCATGAGCTGTAGAGCCAGGTCGTCCGATGATTGTAAGCCGCGCAAGTGTCTGTAAGTCGCGCAACGTGTTATTGTTACATGAGCCATTCTTAGCTCAATGTATTAGAGTGACAAATTGTTAGTCGTTATTTTCCGAGAAACTCTGAGGAGATTTCTTAGGCCTTCGACTGGAGTCTTATTATGATCCTACTAAATATTTACATAAACCTGAACCTAAATCATTATATTCATTCTATTAAATCGACGTGATAATTAATACATAATTTGAGCCTGATAATCTTGAAACATTTGCTTTTATAATATTTGCTCCCACGCTTGGATCTTCATCATTTCCTTATGGAGGCGAAACTTAAATGAGCTGACACAATTTTGCTATTCGACGACAGGAATCGCTGGAACCAATAGTCAGTAATATGTGGTCCGCGTGATCGTAGTAAGTCGTAGTGATGACAACGCAATTGGCAACCTAAATGACATGCTTGAGATGACGATTGGGGGCAAACAGCTTTCCCAATTCGCGAAGGCAGGCTTGTGTGTATTTTATCCTATTCTGAGTGCATTATCCAACCTTGTTACCCTGCTAGTTCATTAGAGTGTATTTTTCTATGCAATGTTATTTCTTTTTGAAAGGATGTGGTCTACAATCATTAGCTCTTGTTTTAATGTTTTGGTTATCGACGCATCTCGTCATAACATTTTATTAACTTCAGGATTTAGCTAGAATTTAAATGTAATTGTAAATGTTCACGTGGTACCAGCCTAACTTCATTTGCTTGTAACTTGCTTTCGCATAGGTTCTGTTCGTGCCACGAGCCTAATATTGTTGTTGGTTGTTTTCCTGTGTAGCGAGGAACTTCGCGAGGGTTAGTAATTACAGTCAGGGATTTAGTCGACTCATTTTATGTAACTAGTTAGTGGATTAGCCGATTTTGAAACCCTCCGAAGTAGGATAGGGGTTTCTTTGATGAATAAATCATTCACGAAATTGTACTTAAGACTGGATCTCTTTTATTTACAGTTTTGTGTTTTTGCGGGTGTATTTCTTTGGGCGTCTTTGGCTTCTTAAGTACATACGACCCAGATCCCCTGGATCAAGCCCCTAGTGCTATGCAAGCCCTTTTAGAAATGCATCCGATCCTCTCAGGTATGAGTTCAGAGGAAGGGGTCAGTCAAAGTGCCATTATTTCGGCGGAAGGTACCAGGATAACCAGTACGGTGCAATTAGGCCCAAACCTCAACATCCAAAGTAAAAGTTTCCCTTCAGATCCAAATTGTTCTATACAGTCCACATGTTGTTCGGTAAAAAGTCTCACCAATTTGTGCGTCGGGTTTTGGGGAGGGGGGGGGGGGAGGGAGTGGGGCAGAATTTGGTAAATTAGTAGGGTTTATCAATGTTTCTTAAATATTTCGAAAATGTGTCTTATACCAAAATAATTTACATTAAATTGCGAACAAAAAAGGTCCCATGCATAAACTTGCTAAAGTGAACGGTTCCAGAGTTACGGAGGGTGTAAAGGTGGACTTTTTTCGTAATTTTTTTTTGGAAGGAATATGACATTATCACTAAGGAAACTAATTTTTTTGATACAGGATTGTGTTTTGTAAAAGCAAATGCCAATTTTACTGACCGGTGATTTACAAAACAATAGTTTGGTGCTTTTCAGTCGGTCAAGACGAATGTACCCAAAGGATTTGGGTAGTACCCTAATCCTGTAAAAAATTAATTAGATTAATAAATACCTACCATCTCATGTAATTCAACTATTTTGGGTACATTCGTGTTGACCGACTGAAAAGCACCAAACTATTGCTTACCAAGGCAACACTGAAAAATGGCTTCAAACCCCATAATGACCGGTGGTATGTTAGTGATAAGCCCTTGAAGGAACGTCAACCTCACCACCTTCTCATGGGGCGCTACTTTTTAAGAGAAAAGAGGCTTCCACAGGCCTAAGCCATGTAAAGCTGTGGTACGGAGAAACCCACTCTGAACTATTAAAACTAATAAAAATGTAGAATGTTAAATTCCACCTTAAATTAATATAAAGTAGTTTATTCATCAGTATTCAGTCCTCTTCAAACAAAGCACTCTCCTGTTCTAGATCTTCGTCTATGATGTTCGTTTCCCTGTTATCACATCCTGGGCCTGAGCAATTACCGCATATGCTCGAGCAGTTTAGACCACTCCTTCTGCACTCGCAATTACGAACGCATTCGTCTTTGCAAGCGCACACTATGAGGGAAAGTAATTCCTGGGGAGCTGCAGGACGTGCTTAGTAACTGGTCTCAGGTGTTCGCCAATCTTCTTCCACCCCCACTCGAGCGGATTCTTCTTCTCATTCAGCCACTGCTGTACCTGGTGGTAGGTTCTAAATGAATGCTGCCTGGAAGCTGCCAAAGTGGGGGGAAGTGCAGCCAACTTGAACAATGATTGTATAGGCTGCTTTGCAATAGCCTGCAAGTAACACTGGTAGGAGATATTTAGTGTTCTTGGCTCTAAACATCGCAAGAAGGAAATGCTTTCCAGCGTCAGCCACTGCACTGGTGTCAGCTTTGGGGTCGTTGAAGACTAGAAGTTTCGTACGAAGAGCTATGTTGGCTTGCACTTTCCCATACGGTGTAATTTTCATTGAACCAAAAAGTTTGTATACAGCGTGTCACCGCCATTTAGTTCAGTCTTGATTTCCAATCTTTATATCGCATTAGTTCGACAGTAGTCCGTGTCACTACTTTATACCTTCATTTATGTCGAGAGCAGTCAAATTACAGCGGAAGGAAGCTTGTAGTTTAACGTGACCATTAATCTTGAGATCATGAGCCAGGGTACCTCCTTTTTACGTGGAATCCGAACCACAGGACATGGCATTTCACTTCGAAAATCTCACATGCATTGACCGGGAATCAAACCCGGACCGCCTTGGTGAGAGGCATACAGAGCCACCACGCGTAGACCTTCATCTCATACACAGTAGCGATACCAGCCCAAGCCCGTCAGTCAATAGCCTGGCTGCTTTTTTGTAATCCCTAACTTGGCACTTTCCGTATAATTTACACCATCTAAAATATACATATCCCTTTTACTTATAATTAACATAATGTGGGAACCGGTGTCAAAAACACTCACGTTTGATTTTAGGAAAAAGAATATTTTACTTAACAAATGCAAATAAAATAGATTACCGATACATTATCAAAATAGAATACGTTGATGCCTTCCCAGCTCCAAAGAACAACAACAATCAAGTCCATGGCCACTGTTTTCTCTATGTCCACGCACCCTCTATATCACTCGCGGCAAAACCTCGAAATTCCTGCCCGTCTTCCCACATTCGTCCGTCCTGATCATCATCGTCCGACCCAGACGATAAGCCCTCCTCAGGCCAGGGCTTCATGTATTCCGCACAGGTGGTGGTGGTCTTGGGTCTTTCGTTGCTTCCTCGTCTTTCTACATCGTACGTAGCATTGGGTTTGACTTTCGTGACTTGATAGGGCCCCAGGTACTTGGCCTTCAATTTCATACCTGGTCCGAATTGAGTCCTCTTGATAGCCACTAAGTCTCCATTGTTGTAAATCGAGGCTTCTTTGCGTTTTTTGTTAAAGTTCTTGCGGTTCTCCTCTTGAGTCTTGAGAATCTGCAGTTTTGCCTCCTGCCTGATCTGATCGCGTTGATCCTCAAAATTGTTAATGGCTTCTTCTTCCAACATCTCCATGATCTGAAGATCTGTTTTGTTTCCATCTTGACCCCGGTCAAGAGTTCAAACGGTGTTCGACCTATACTTCTCTGATAAGTCGAGTTCAGTGCCAGTTGAACCGACGGGACGACTTTGTACCATTTGGTTGGATCTTCGGCGGACAGCTTGGCTATGATGGATGTAATAATCGCGTTGATGAGCTCCACCTGGCCGTTGGCTCTGGGTAACCCGGTGGTCACCAAGCAGTGCTTGATCCCTTCGCCCTCACAGTACTCTTCAAATCCTTTTGAGGTAAAAGATGGCCCTTGGTCCGTGATCATCTGAGCAGGGTTTCCAACGAGGATCCTCTGCAGCTCCAGCTTGCTGATGGTTTTGCTCGACTTGGTGGTCTTGACTGGATACAACCAGGTGTACTTGGTAAAGCTGTCCACGACCACAAGGATGTGGTTGTAGCCTTTATGCGTTGATTCCAGTGCTCCTACATGATCCAGATGATAGGTGTGTAAAGGCTGACTTTCCTTGAACAGAGGGTGAAGTAATCCTTCCTGATTCCCAGACTTTCTGTTTACAATCAGGCATTTCACACAGCTTCCGGTCACTTTCTTCACCTTCTCTGTCAATCCTGGAACGTAGTACTGCTGTTTTATCTCCACGTCTGTTCTCTTCACCGCGTAGTGTCCTTTGTCATGAATTGATCTGATGATCTCTTGCTGCATCGTCTTTGGTACTACTAGAAGTTCTCGGCCGTCTACAAACTTGAATAACATCTGGTCTCTTAGCACGTAATCTTCATATGGTCCTTCCTTCAGGATAGTTTTGATGGCGAGTAGTCCTTCGTTGTTGTTTTGAATCCTCTTGATTCTAGCAATCAGACTATCAGCGAATCCGAAAAGGGCTGCGGTACACCGACTCGAGACATCAGCATATCGCTTCTTCGTTCCAGAACGATGTTCGATGGTGTAGGAGAATTCTTCCTACGACAGGGCCCATCGAGCGACTTTAGGTGTTAGATACTTCTTTTGCATAGTCTTTTGGAACGCCGAGAAATCTGTCACTATTTTAAAATCCACTCCCGAAAGGTAGACTCTGAACTTGTACAAGGCTCGAACAACAGCGAGGACTTCGAGCTCGTAACTGCAATATTTTTCTTCTTACGGCGTAGTATTCTTGCTCATGTATGAGACCGGGAGAAGTAGACCATCCTCAGGTAGCTTCTGCAGGAGCAAGGCGCCATAACCGAACTTGCTAGCGACTGTATGAAGCTTAGTCTCATATCTGGGGGTGTAGATTAGCAACACAGGACTGGATGACAAGATTCTTTTCAACTCCTCGAATGCCTCTCTCTCCTTGTTTCCAAACCGGGAGTCATGGCCGTTTCTGAGCATATCGCTGAATGGTTTGGCGATAAGCGTAGCGTGGAATACATTTCCGGATGTACCCTGTCAATCCCAAGAAGTTTTGGAGAGCTGTGGATCGTCTTCGGCACCGGGAAGTTTTGTACAGCTGTTGACTTCTCATTTGACGGTTGAATATTTCCTTCCTGGATTTGGTAGCCAAAAGAATGAACCTTCCTTTTCAAGAATTGACACTTCTTGAAATTTATCAGCAATCCGTAGTCCCGTGCAATGTCAAGTACTTCAATTAACAATTGAATAGCTTCCAGTACAGTTTTCGCCGGAATTATCAAATCGTCCATGTAGATGAAAATGAGTCCTCTCTTTATCAGCTCCCAAAACACAGCGTTAATAAATCGTTGAAAGACAGACGGGCTGTTAGTGAGACCAAAGGGGACTTTCTTGAACTCGTACTGACCTGAGTGGATAACAAACGATGTATACTTTCTACTCTCTTCTTCAACGTCTACATAGAATAAACCATTCTTCAAGTCAAGAGTAGAGAATACACGAGCATCTTGGAGTTTGTCATACAAGTCTTCGATGAGAGGGAGGGGTAGTGATCCTTGACGATGATCCTATTTAGTGGTCTGAAGTCCACGCAGACACGATGTGAACCGTCCTTCTTTTTCACGACTACAACAGGACTGGCGTACTCGGATGCACTTGGTTGCACAATTCCATCTTTCAGCCATGTCTGAATCTGCTTCTCAACCACCTCTTTTTCTCTCGATGGCAATCGTCTCGGTCTGCTACATATCGGTTCTTCTGTCTTCACAACTATCTTCATCTGGATATTCGAGGATTTTATTTTCATTGGGGTGTAACTCGCTACGATGTGCTCGACCGTTGCCTTGGCCTCGTCAGATACAGTCTTCTCAATGTCCAGCTCGTCTTCACCAGCGTCAATGCACATGACCAACGTCTCTTCTCTCTTCTTCAACTGAACGCCCTCTCCAGAAATCAACACCTCAGCCTGATCCAGTAAGTCGATTCCAATAATCATAGAAACTGGAATAGCTTTGTCGGGAACAACGTGGACGTCGACACAAAAATCCTGGTCGTCAACGGTGATCGTCGTGTTGAACCATCCCAGCACGGACGCTATGCTTGCGCCCAAGCCAGTCAGGATCCGGCTGCTTGGTTACAGTTCTGGGGTGTCGTTTTCTATGTCCATGTAAGCGTCCTGCCTCAACAAGTTGAAATGAGAAGCACTATCTACCAGGGCTGATAAATTGTGGTTGTAGATTTTGACGTCCTTGTATTTGTAATTACTGACTGCTTCCTTCGACGTGTTCAAGGCCACCGTCTGTTTCTTTAATTCTTCGTCTTTCTTTGGATTGGTACAATCTGTAGAGATGTGTCCGAATATGTTACACTGGAAACACTTCGGACCCTTATCCTTACCCTTGCACTCGCTGGATTTGTGACTCGACTTGCCACAGTTGTAACACCTCTGCGCCTTGTCCTTTTCCTTGCCTGCATCGTCATCCTTCTGTTTATTTGAATCTGCTCCACCGGATTTCTTCTTGTTGTGCTGCGACGACGTGGAAGACCTCTTCGAAGAAATCCTTCCCGCGGCACGTTCATACTGACGTCTTTTCTCTTTGATGTCTCTAAGCTACTGAGCGCCGTACAATAACAGTTTGGTGCCAGAGTCATCCTCTATTCCGTCTCTCACGTACTGCATGAGTGAGTGATCGTCTATATCTTCTCTACTTGCTATATCCTACATTGTAAGGTAATATTCCTGGAGTGACTCGTCCCTTTTTTTTTCCTTCGTCTAAACAGCGTCGAATGGATCTCCGCTGTACTCGTCTGCACGTCAATTTCCTCTCGAAGAGATTTCTTCAACGCTGTCCAGCTGGTAATTCCCTTCTCACCCTGGATGAAGAGTTTTGCCAAGCCGGTTAGAGATTTCTTAGCGAAGATCAACTTATGCAGTTTGTTCCATCCCATCTACGCAGCTGTTTCCTCAAACTTGGTGATCCAACGGTTGACTGGATATCCCCTGCTACCATCAAATGACCTGACGGAACCGTTGATGTCGCGAAACGTCAAAGCAAACTTCTGGGAATACCTCGATGCTTCGCTACCGTCACTTGAGTTGTCCCCTGGTTCTCTCTCGTCGCCGTCGTCGAACTTCATTCGATTTAGCTTCTTTTTTCTTTTCGCCACCGTCAATTCCCTCTTAATAATGCCTCATCCTCTTTGTCTCCTCTAGATCCACTTTGAAGAGCGCTGCAGCTTTAGCTTGTGCCTTCTTTTGCACCTGTTCGTCATCGTGCACGTCGTCCAAAGATTTCTCAATCATCTCAATATACTCTAAAAATGCGTCAGGTGGTGACATATCGTCATTACCATTTCCTCCGGGGTGCCCTCGTCTATGTGCAGGATTGCGCAAGATGCTTGCAGTTCCTCTTCCGTCAGTTCTTTTGTTATAAACTCGAGCTTGGCCACATAATCCACTGAATCAGGTTCGAAAGTAAACCTTGAAAATTCTCGCAACCTCTTTCGATTGTTTCGATCATTTGGAGCGTCATCAAATATACTGTTATGTAAAGCTTTTACAGCTGCCACTGGAACAGTTGAAATGCTTTTGTTTATGAGATCAATATCCCCTAACGTAATCATTGTAGAAATATTAAGCTACGGTACTTATCTGCGTCAAAGCTCTTTTCTCGTCTTTCTCAAATCGTCTTCAACTTCTTTGCGTCTTTGTCCAGCTGCAAACTTTTCACTGATGACATAAGCCTTCTGTCTCGAACATCCATCGTCAATTCGAGCTGAATTCATCGTTGGCCGTCAGCAAAATTGGCAAGTGAACATAACCTCAGAAATGCGTCGTTGATTCAATCCATGACGTGCCCCCAAATTGTGGGAACCGGTGTCAAAAACACTCACGTTTGATTTGTTGAAAAATAATATTTTACTTAACAAATGCAAATAAAATAGATTACCGATATATTATCAAAATAGAATAAGTTTATGCCTTCCCAGCTCCAAGGAACAACAACAATCAAGTCCATGGCCACTGTTTTCTATATGTCCGCGCGCCCTCTATATCACACGCGGCAAAACCTCGAAATTCTTGCCCTTCTTCCCACAATAATATATGAGGTAATGGCGCGGACGACAATAAGTAATACTGTGTATTGCTTGATATCAAAATGAGATGATTAAATTAATATAATGATTAATGATGAGGAGTGCCTGTGCAGATCCAAGATCTGTCACAGTATAACCACATAGTTGGCAGAGTATTCTAAAGACGAATAATAAAAAATGACAGCAGAACTTCGCTAGAAATAACAAACGCTTTCTACGGGTCTCCCTATACCGAATGAGGGAAAGAGAGTAGATGAGATAGTGTGTGCGTGGGAGGGGCGGGCGACCGGTGCAAGGTGGAGGTGGTCGACCGGCCCCTTACGCACGGCTTTGTACTGGCGGCCGCGCTTGTAATAAACCGGTTTTTGTTCCCAGTATTTTAACGCTTCTAACCCTTTGTGGTGTCTCAGCCTATTTTGGACTACAATACGATTTTACAATATTACTTTTTTAATAAAATTGTTTAGTAATTTCTGTTTACATAGTAGTTATAATTTCATTTTTCCCAAAAATACGAAAAATTGCTACTTTCGCACCCTCCGTAACCGTTTACTTTAGCAAGATTAGGCATGGGACCTTTTTTGTTCGCAATTTATTGTAGATTATTTGTGTAAATGACATATTTTGCGCTAAACCGCATATTTTTTGAAATATTTAAGAAAAACTGATAAAAACTACCAATTTACAGAATCCTGCCCCCCCCCCTCACCCCAAACCCGACGCTCCAAATGGTGAGACTTTTTACCGGACAACATGTGGACTGTATAGAACAATTTGGGCTTGGAGGGAAACTTTTACTTTGGATGTTGAGGTTCGGCCGTTTTTAGGACTAATTGCACCGTACTAAACCTCCTCTAACGGGCTCATTATACAGTTAAATAATATGGGTGCGATTCTATCTCTCTGCCTTACTCCTGTTTTAATCTCAAATCAGATGTGTGCCTATCTCATCCTGTGTGGGGTAATCTACATCAGCGGCGGTATTGGCTAAATGGAGTTGGGATTTAAACAAGGAAGATTTTATGGTGTTACTCCGCGGACAAAGTATATTGGTCTTGCACTGCCAAGCTCAGCCCAATACAGTATATTAAACTTAATTTAATTGTCGTGTCATTCGATGAACAAGCCGCCACGACTGAGTAGCAGTTACATCAGCATTAGTTTCTTGGTGATCTTAGTGTTACGTAAATTGTATCAATTATATAGCCAAAAAACATGACAAATTGGCGTCGCATCAAATATCAGTTGAATCAGCTTTCATCACGTGACGTCATACGTCTGCAAGAATCATGTTTCGCAGGCTTGTTTCCTGTAACGCGTGCACCTTAAGTCCGGTTTTAACACCTGTATCATGTGACGTCATACGCTGCAAGATTAAACTTGCTTTCTGCAAGAATCATGTTTCGCACGCTTGCATCCTGTAACGCTGCACCTCGCACCCGGTTGTAACACCTGCATCGTGTGACGTCATACGCTGCAAAATTCTGCTTGTTTTTAAATCACACATCGTAGACTTTCACACCCTCCATAAGAACAGCATGGGATAGTTACGTGTGCCCGAGTAGTTGGGTGTGCGCATTAGCCCTGGCGCTAGCCTTACCTCACCCTGCACAAGAACAGCATGGAATAGTTGCGTGTACCCCGCATACTTGGGTATGTGCATTAGTCCTGGCGCTAGACTTACCTGACCCTCCATAAGAACAGCATGGAATAGTTGCGTGTGGCCCATGTACTTGAGTTAATGCATTAGCCCGTGCTCTAGAACGCACCAACCACCGGTTCAATCCCGGTTTGGTTCAGTTCGGTTCCAGTTTCATTCGGTCCGGTTTAGTTGGGTTCCGGTTTGGTTCGGTCAGTTCAGTTCGGGTTTACGTCGTTTCGGCTCCAGTTTCATTCGGTTCGGGTTTAGTTCGGTTCCGGCTTGGTTCATTTCCGGTTAGGTTAGCTAGGCTAGGTTAGGTTAAGCTATGCTCACCATCTTAATTTGACAAGCGCGGAATGTAAGTGGTTGCGTGCGGCCGCTATGTTGTGAGGAGGGTGAGGAGGAAGAGGTGCTAGAACAATCCAAAAACAACTACTCTTCTCTTAATGTTCGAATTATTCACTTCACTTCAATAAAATTGTGCTAGTCGAAAGGTTAAACACCTGGAAATTTTCTATGTCCACTTCACAATTCCAACTATGAAATATTCTCAAGGCCTTATATTATTAGGGACCCTGATTTATGTTGATATAAAAGGCTCCAGTGCGGTGAAATAAAATGTTGAAAGTGGTGAAATAAAAAAGTGAGGGTTAACTGTGCTTAATAACTGTGTGTACAGTGCACGGATTTGGTTAACTAATGAACAATATGCAAACATTTGGAGGAATAACAAACATCTTACTGAGGTTAAAACCTAACGTAACATTTACTTCAACAAATACTCTTCATGACTACTTTTCTCACTAACTCATAAAACTTATGTTGTCCTTAAAGTATATAAGCAGAGCATGATTTCAGAACGCAGATTTATAGGTCTATTTTAGTAGGCAGGAGGACTATCTTATCTCATAAAACATTTACATTTAAGATTTACTATTTCCCATCACACGACAGATAGTGTAACTATTCCAATTAATTTAAAAGTAAATATTTAAAGCAACATTAGGCTATCTTATTACCAGCATTTCGTTGGTAATTCGCCTTTTAGGGAGAAAGTAACATATTTCGCTACTGTTATTTCGCGATATATCGCGAATTCAATTTCGAAAAGAAATTGCATATTATTGGTAACTATACCATTGTGATAACGTATAGATGTTGGCTGAAAAATGATGCGGTTATCGTTAAAACCAAAAATTCGGGATTCTACTTATAATATGAGCGCGGTTGTGAGCCTTTACTTCGCCCATATTAATAATTTGCAATTCCCGGGCACTCCGATTAATACGTCCGTTCGGTTCGAGCAACACAAAATTATAGCCTCGACTTCTGCTTGTATTCTCCCCTCCTTTACGCCCAAAATAGCGTCCTTTTTAAAACAGCGCGAATATTTTGCAGCCTCGTAGAAATATTTCTGAGCTTTCACATACAAAAATTAAAAATTAAATTAAAATGCAGATGATGAAATATATTTTGAAAGAATTGCTAATTAGCAATGAACAGCTTCATAAGCCGTCAAAATTTCCTTCATGATTTACGATTGCACTTATCACGTGACCATTATTACGCGCGACTCACTCCAATTTCTATCCTCACGTCATGTCGTGCTGGTTGGTCTGTCTACCTGTTTCTCACGGCCTCGACGCGACACGCCACTCACTGCTACTGGTGTGGTGTTACTCTGGAAACCAGTTTCCATGAAAACGCCTAGACACTCCCGTTTCGAATATTGTGATTGGTCTGGCTTTTTATTTTCTAGCAGAGTTACCTGATCTCCCCTCTAAGCAAGCTTCTAGACTGAAAATATATCACAAAAGAGTCTTCATTTCCAGCTCTGTCATAAGGACATTTCTTTAACAATAAAATTCGAGTTCACTACCAAAGTTAAACTCTAAGAAAACTTAAATACTAGCATTAAAGTGGTAACTGTTTAGTGTGTACGGAGCCAAGTATCCCGACACAGAAGATATTGCTTGAATGCTACCGATGTGAAGTCATACAATTACTTTTGTGTGGTTTTCAGACAAATCCCCGGACGGTACATACTAACAGGTTACTTCATTGGTTAACAATCGCGATCTCTAGTGCATTAAAGTCGTACCATGTTGCAACGTGATGAAAACATGAAGTATACATAAAAGCACTTACTACTATACCAATAAACATTCAATTTTTCATTTTTATTCATCCAAGTCCACAAATCGTCATTACTATTCTAGTTAAAAACGTATTTGTTAATCATAATCTACATTTCAATAGACGCTCAAAAAGAGAAAAACATTCTACACTGATTGATCTGATATGTGATTTCCATATTTCGATCATACAACTCTGTTTTGAATGCTTGGAGATGTCAGAAAATATGCTGAATTGATTGTGCTGAGTTGCTTCATGAATATAAAAGATAAATAAGTCCCCGTGGAAAATATCAAAATCCAGCTGTGAATCATTCCACCAATTATCATAACATGTGTTCAAGCTACATAAAATGACACGAAAACTGTGCTATCACATTTGCTTTCACAAATTCCGACACCGACAAAGTCAATAATTAAATCGCAAGTATGTTTCTTACTCTATGTGGTCTAACGCTTGGTGTGAATGACTTGTCAATGAAACCGGTAGGAAATATTTCGATTTTAGACCATATATGGGTCAACACTAGTGCTCGTAGTGATAGATTTAGTCAACAACATACGACAAATGATGTGGTTTAACGCTTGGCGTCAATGCATTGTTCGAACGAAACAATAAGAATATCGTCAATTTTCGTCTTCTGTAGGCTAGGTTTGCGTATCTTTCATCGTTCAACGATCAAGACGTCATCACTTTGATGCCGACTCGTTCCAGATTCGTCGCCGAAACTTCTGCATTTTCATTTACTGTAATTATTCCACTTTGAATATTTTGTGTATTAAACAAACACCTCTTACGCGTTGGCGGCAAGGTGACACACACTAAACTGACAAGTACATTTTGCTTCCAATATGCTATACAAATATGTCTTCTTGCCGCCACTATGTATAGGGTTGATAGTTATTTGTCTTTCTATTTACCAAATAAATAATGATTCTGATACTGTGAACTAAGGTGACATCATTTTTATTTTCCCTCAAATACAAATGGTCTCATATGGGCAACTTGAATGTGGTTTCTCCCCGCTATAGATAATCAAGTATCTCTTCAAATATATTCTCGAAAGACACATGTATTTTCATAAAACACATAAATAGTGCACCTCGAGCCGTGGGTCCTGAGCTAAGTTACCTTAGCATATGCCGTTAAGGAAAAACGTGTTTATTCAAATATCATCACTGAAGAAAACTGATTTCCCATTTGCCACACAAACATCGGTTATATGACTATGTCCCTTTATACTAGTAATTCCACTCGGAGCAACGTTGGTTTTGCATATAATACACGAATATGTCTTCTTCTCGCTATGGCCTATGATTTGGTATTTCACGTGTGCTTAGATTGCAAATATGGCATGACATATATTGCATGAATTTTGCATATATGGATTACATTCATGCCTGTATGAGTCAATTTGACTTTGTATGTATCATAAGTGGTTTTGTAGCTGTGGGTTTTTAAGTGTGCCAGTGATTTTTTTGAGAAAATTGAATTTCGCATTTGTAAACGGAAAATAGCATCTCATCTCTGTGGATTTACATATGCGTCTTCAAATAAACTTGTTTGGACGAAGTTGGAGTCACAAAGGGCATTAACATGTCTCCTCGACACTATGGGTTAAAATGTGTTTCTTCAAATTTCCTAACCTAGTAAACTCGGCTTCACATATGCTACATGTGTAAGATTTCTTGCCGCAATGTTTTAAGGTGTGCGTCTTTAAATAACTCTTCCGAGAAAAGTTATTTTGGCATACGCTACATGAGTAAAGCTTTACGCAGATATGGGTTATAGCATGAAGCTGCAAATAAGCATTGCGAGCAAATTTGGCATCGCACATGGGACATGCGTATGACTTTTCACCGCTATGGATTAACATGTGCCTGTTCAAATCTCCTCTCAGAACAAACTTCCTTTGGCATATGCTACATGCGTGTCGCTTCTCACCACTATGCTTTAACATGTGCGTGTTATATTTTTCCAACCTAGCAAACTTAGCTTTACATATGTTACACATGTAAGGCTTGGTGACGGTATGAGTCACTATGTGGCTCTGCAACAAGCATTTCGAGGCAAATTTGGCATCACATATGCTACATGAACATGGCTGCGTTTGCATGTGTGTCAACAAACGTCCCATCTGACTAAACTTAGCCTTACATATACTACATGAGTAAGGCTTCTCGCCGATATGGGTTATATCGATGGTCTTCAAGTTTCGTTGTATAGTGAATTTTTTTACAGATAGAGTATTAGTAGAATGTCCTGCAGTATTACATACACCGTAAGTATTCCTTACAACATGACTCGAAGTATCAGGACGTATTATTCTGAAAGCAATGGTATAAATATATTGCAGTGTGCTCTTAAACGTATTGAAATATCTGAGAAAATTGAATAAAACAATCGAGATCCAGTTATCTAGCATATGAAATGATAATGGAAGCATCTTTGAATAATATCACAACCGGAAAACTTGTCCTGATCAAGAACCAGGAACTGATCTCGCTTCTACTCTTCAATATTATTTTTCCTTATAGAAGGAATATTTTAAAGTTACTCATATTTTATGCAGACAAAATGGTACATCAAGCCAAGGTATATATGCAGTCATAGCTCTCATGGATAAATATGGTATCCACATGAACTTCAAAAGAAAAATATTACTCTGGCTTAAAGACGCCGGGGTACCGGAATTTTTTGAACCGAAGGGGATCTTTAACTTGCTTGTAAATTCACTGAGACGCCACCCTTGCATTTCCGCACCCTCAAATTGATAAGAATTGTTTATACAAAGTAAAGGGCCAACCTCAGAAAATTGCTGATTTGATTTCCACATTATTTGCCAAAAGTCAACCTCGTCCTTGATCAGTTCAATAATTGAAATTATAATTGAAATTATTGATTGATTACGGAAATATTGTGCAGATTTATACTTCCGGTGCGAGTGTTTAACTTCTTTATTCTGCCACATTTTGTCGCATTAAGATATAATGATTAGATAATAGAAACCGGGCAACTGAACACTGATGACTATCAAAGTACAGTACAAGCTTGCACGTATTATATTCCCTACCGAATAGTCATGCTGATTTTATGGATTATGGTGGGTATTTATGCAGGTCGAAACTACATCTGGCCATGATTCTTCAGTGTCGAATACAACACGTATGAATGGTAACCACTATTTAGGGCTACATCAATTGTGTGGAGATGATAGATCAGCTTATGGTCCATGAAATAATCAGATAATTGAATGTATAACGGTGACTTGTAATAAGCGGAAAATGGCAACCCTTTAAGATTAACCACAAAACATGTCGCACATTTATCCAAATCTTCACTCAGCACTACCTGACTCCCATCAAACCTCGTACTGCAGTTTTAATAAATTTAATCAGTATTCTGCCAGTCCGAGGCTAACCGCAGCCGGAGTTTACTTGCGGGAGGGTGGCCAGGGCCTTTTCGCTCCTCCTTATGTTGGCCAACAGCGCGCAGTAACCTAGAACCGACATACCATCCATGTTCCGACCACGGCCAATGCTGCTTAACTGCGGAGTTCTCATGGGATCCGGTGTTTCAACATGGCTAGGCCGTTGGCCGTACTGCAGTAGGGAACACTAAACCCACTTCTTGGAATTAGTTCCATAATATCTCGACCTGTACTTTGACTTCAACAAATTCACATTTTGTAGACTGTTATTCAAAATTAATTACCGATATGTAACATTCTAATATCTGGTCTAAGTATCTCAGATGTTTGTCAAACCTGGCACTAAACTTTAAAAGTTATGAAATCGTATAAGAGATGTCATTTCATGCACAAACCGACCAACTTGTTTAGTAAATGTATATGGGCTACCGGAAAACTGAAGTGAATTTTAACACAGGGGGCGTTTATGCTGAGTGGCAGGAATACATTGTTGTATTAATTTGATTCATCAGTCTTAAGACTGGTTTATTGCTGACCTTTTAGTCACCCATTCTTCAGCTAATCATTCCATCTCCACATAAATAGCACAGCCTACATCCGAAGCAATCCGTTTACCATATTTATACATTGGTTATCCCTTAGAGATCTTTTCCTTGACCCGCCCGTCCAGAACAACTGTAAGTTTGCTATTCCCGTTGCCTGAGTATGTGCCATAGCAAGCTATCTATTCGTCTACCCTCCTCTACTCGTCATAATACCTTTCATTTGGTACCCTATCAAACCTTTCATTCTTCACTATTTTCCTACAACACCACGTTCAAATATTTCTATTTTCATCTTTGCAGCAGCACAAACATTCTAAGTTTCACATCCATTAAGCACCAAACTTCAGGCAAAGACTTCAAGAAAGACTTCATATTACCTAGATCTATAATTCATGCCAGCAGATGTCAATCCAAACTCTGTATCTTTGTCCATTTTGTGCCGAAGAGTCACCAACGTCCTTAAGCGTTCTAACTGCCAATCTATTGAGCCCTTGAATGTATGCCTACATTGAAGTCCTCAAATAGTTCTTATTTCTTCAGCTAAAATACAGCTCAGTTGAGAAAAAGTTTGGTCATGTTTGAAATATCACTCTGTCTGGATGAACAATGCATTTCTACCGTTGTCACCAGTGAAGCAACGCCAGGTTAAATATAGCCGATTCCAAGAAAAAGAGAAAGGCAGATGCAGGCGAGGTATCCCTTGACTTGTTCAAACGAGAAGTATAAATGTTTTATGGTATTAAATGCTAGAGAAGGAAGAATGAGTTTATGACCAGACATGAGAGTGGGAGAAAGGTCATTACCCTAGTGTCACCGTATTATTTGAAATATAGCCAATGAGAGCAAGACACCAAATTTGACCGCGCAGATTGTTTGCACGCGAATTCTGATAAATAGGTGTTCCCACGATGCGATATTCTGCACGCGAGTGTCATTTATTTGTGCTGCTTTTTACAAGCTGAATGAGATGTGTCCGAAGTGTGTGCGAGTATTATTACTATATTTGTGGAGCGAGTTACCCCTTCCACATGAAGTTTGATTGAAACATATCAATATTGCTGTCTGTGAATAGAAGCGGTCACAATTTTAGATATCTTCGAGCGAGTAGGGTGTCACTCTGTCTGAGGACATGGCACGTTGATTTGATAACTTTTGCGGGTGCTTAGGCGGTACGAAAGACTTTGAAAATTTTTATTGTGTTGCGTGACGGGCAGCATAGAATTGTGTTTGTGTATTAGGTGGAATATGTCCACATATAGTAGGGAAAGTCTACGACACTGCAATTAACTTATGGGTGAATAGAGTAGCTCAATTTTGCAGTATAATTAGGAGCCTGAAAATAATAACAATAACTTTATTTCCTTTAGCAAGATGATCGTCACCATGGCCTCAGAAGTGGATAGTGTCGTATCGCAAGATTTAATGTCTAGCATGATGGGCTAGGCTATGCAGAAGGAAGATAGCGGGTGCTATCTCGGCACCGGGCAGCATGGAAAGTGATGAGTACTAATTAAATTTATTTAATTTTGACGGGGAGGGATCATGTTTAATTAATTGGGAAATTGTGTTTTTTTGTAAATAATTTTGCTTTGCTGTGATTACATGTAGATTCGTTTCACTGACATATGATTTAAATAGCATCACATGACTTTGTGTAAATATTAGATTATTTTTCTTGTGTGTTTTTCTTGGGTTTTAACCCGTTGCTTTGTTTGATACAGTGCTTGCCTTCATGTTGATGCGCACAGGAATGCGAGGCATTAGCGAGATTATTTACGGCTGAAACCTTAGATAAGGGTGACAAATGGGATTGCATTAAAATTTTATGTTAGACAATGGGGGGGGGGGGGGGAATTCCTGTCTTTTTGGTTGTGTTTTACCCAGGCAAATGCTTAGATTGTTTTGCTTTGTACAACTTTATGTTGTTACAGAAGGCCGTCCGTCTTTCTGTAGTCATATATTATATTTTTGTGTGGTAATTTATATTCGGGTTCTGGGGTACAAATGAGGTCAATTGGTCAGGTATGTAGATGTGTGTGTGCTATATGATATTCTTCGAAGAGGTAGCAGGATTCGGACATGGCGATCCAGTTTCCGTTGCTCCTCGTGCTTCAGTAAACGTACCTGAGGGACGTGTTGCTGATATGTGGATCTTGACACCCATGGGTGGTTGTTTTATGATGTATTTTACGCGATTTCAGCGGCTTGGAGTTTCTGCTGACACACTATGGCACATTTGAGCTTGACAGACCTATGTACTCAGATCTATGAATGAAGATAAGGATGCAGCGTGCGAGCTATGCATTCCTTTAACTAATTGGTAGATTGCTTGCCTGGCAAATTATAACTTGCTTTTGATGTTAATTGGGGTAGATGCCCATGCCCGTATTTAATTACTTCAGTCCGTATTAATCGAAGTGTTACTTGTAAATTTTGTATTCAACCCGCTGGGGCATTTTAATTTTGTTGTTGTTGTTGCTTGGATTTATGCCAAGCATTGTAAAGTGTCAGTTTAAAGGTCGCAGACGGCGTGCCGATATCCTTGTTGTCACGTGGGTGCTCTGTTTTGTTTTTCATGACTTAAGACCGACTGATCGGCAGTCAAATAAGTGTAATTATACAATTCGTGTATGATTGATTTTATGTAGGGGTAGGCTATGTCAGTGCATTTATATTTTGTATTAGCCATTTAGTGTGTATTCCCATAATTATCATGATTTTCCTACTCGCAGAACGGGGTTCACGACTTAATCGTATGGTCGATCGGAAGTGAATTCCCGTCAAGTACTCAAATCTTTCTTTGTCCGAACGCGCGCACAACACAATAAACATGTTTCATTTCTAAATTTTGTATTTTTGATATTTTGTTGTTTAAATTGTAATATTCTTTGAGGTGATAGTTTTGTATCCCTCGTTGTACAACTGTCTAAGTTGATTTAGGAAGTGGCTGTTCATGGACTGGTGCTTGAACCAGTTATTTATTTTACGGCTATCGTGGGCTGGGGATACGTTGTGAGCAGGCGCAAGCGGGGCTTTCAAAGTCCCCAGCTGGCTTGTTGACTTGGTGTTCGCTGTCCAGAGGTCGAATATGGGTTAGTGGGTCACTTGCACGTCACGTGTGGCGGGCCATTGACTCATGGCATCACACGAAGGTGGTTTCTTTTACTGTTATGTTTTAGACCGTATTAAATTGTTTTGTTTTAACCTGTCATATTTCATTTATAGCCTTAAGTTCCATTATGAATCCTGGAAATTTTTAAGAAGCACATTTTCCTCTTAGTAATTTGTATGTACCGATCACCCCCGAATGTCTGTCTCGTGTAGTGCTTCTTTTCCAAAGATACATAAGAGTAACTATGTCGCGCCACCGTGGGTCGTTTGCAAGGTCACGTTGCTCGTTGGTAGCCATGATATAAGAGTAACTATGGCACTGAGCCACGTGGGGCATCAGGATATTCCTGACCGAGATTTCGTGGTGAATTTTTAGCCTATTTTCATTTAAAAAAAGGCTTATGAGATCACCTTTTGTCCGTGTGTCTGTGTGTGCGCGTGTGTGTGATGTGTGTGAGTGTGTCCCCTAATAACTTCTAAATGGCTGGAGCGATTTCAATGAAACTCGGTAAGTTCAAAGCACCATTCTGGGTGACCTCGACCGTGCCCTTAAAATTGTATTGTGTCTCACCAATCCAACATGGCGGCTGTGCGAAATTTCTCACCAGCATTCTGTATCTCCGAAACTATTACCGATATCACCATGAAATTGTGTACGGTGATAAAGGGCACTACTAGAAGTTCGCCTATGAAACTTTCAAGAACCTGGTAACTGCAAAACCAACAAGGCGGCCTTTTAAATAGACTTTTCTCGTAATTTAACCATGCAAACGTAATGAAACTTGGTACAGCAAATGTTTATACACATTGTAATGCATTGGCGTTTAATTTAGTTCAGTTGAATACATAACCTCAAAATGGCGGCTGTGCGAAATATTTCACTGGCATTTCATATCTCCGAAACTATTACAGATATTACCCTGAAATTATGTACGCTAATAAAGGGCATTGGTACAAGTTTATCTATGTAACTTTCATAAACCTGCAAAGTAAAAAACGTACATGGCGGGCAAGCGAATTTGAAACATTTTAATAGACTTTTCTAGTGATTTAACTCTCTGAGCGCAGTAAAATGTGGTACAGTAAATAATTATACATATTTTAATTCACTGACATCTAATTTAGTCCAATTGTTTACATAACCTCAAGATGGCGGCTGTGCGAAATTTTAAAATTAAGTTTTTACTTCTTGAGTCGTAATCATGCGATCGAAGTGAAAGTTAGAGTAATGAACCTACGCAATAATTTTCCTTTAATGGTACATAACTCTATGGCCTATACATATAACAATCCAAAATGGCGCGCATCGGAAATATTTAGACGGTTCTCAATATCTACGAATCTTTTACAGCAATCAAGCTGAAAGTTTTTATGTTCATAGAAGCTTTGAACATAAGTTCACCTATAGGTCTTTCAGTAACCTGGTGAGCACAAATCAAACATGGCGGCGACTCGATGTATAAAAATTAAATGGACGTTTCTCGCGATTTACCCATCCGAGTCCAGTGAAACTTTGCACGTTATATGCTTATACAAATATTCATCCACTGGCATCTATTTTATTTCAATTGTTTCCATAACCACAAGTTGGCAGCAATGTGAAATTTTTAAATCTCGTTTATACTTTTTGTGTTCTAATCATGCGATTGAAGTTTGAATACCACATGTACACAATAATCATCATGCAACAGTACATATAATCCAACCTGGCGACCATCTGAAATATTTAGACGGTTCACAATATCTACGGATCCATCACAAACTTCAAACTTAAATTGTGTTTGTTGATAGAGGCAATTAACATGAGTAGGATATATGAAAATAGGCTGTGTAGTTCTTCATGGAACTACTTGTTTTAATATTGGTGTACAAAGGCGCAGGATGTCAAAACTGTGGAAAGCAATATGGAATGGCTAGACCAGTGGAAACATTTTGTACTTGCAATTAGATCACAGGATGTGCTAAGTAGTTCAAGCGATGTGTTACCGCTATGAAAGATTTGATATGTAAAATCATGGAGATGTGTAAAATATAAATATGGAACATAGTAGTTGGATTGAGATTTTCTGATAAATATTAGACCATATGTTCCAGGCGCACATTATAGTAAAATTAGATTTGTGTAACCAAACAAACTCCAAATATATATGACAGGAAGGTTATACCTTAAAAAACTGATTTATATTTGATTAATTAGTTGTGTTTATTCTGATGCAAGGCTAGAATTTGATACGGAAATGAAGGGTCAAGAAAATTAATAATAATAATAATAATGATACTCAAGAATGCTATTGCTTTGGGGATAAATGTAAATGAATTGAGTAATTAAAGGGGTAATCTGCGTTCGTTTATGTGTATGAGGGTGTGTGCTATTGATAGTACCTATGCTATCTTCCTGTATTACTCTTGTGAATTTGATATTTTGTGCGAAGATGGCTTCCGTATTAAATTGTTTTGTTTTAACCTGTCATATTTCATTTATAGCCTTAAGTTCCCTTATGAATCCTGGAAATTTTTAAGAAGCACGTTCTCCTCTTAGTACTTTGTATGTACCGATCACCCCCGAATGTCTGTCTCGTGTAGTGCTTCTTTTCCAAGGGTACACTATGTCAATAGTTTTATATATTCCTGCTGCAATCAATTCTGTTCTAAATACAATAATTTTATTATGAATTCTTTCCTCAACACCTAGTACACACCGTTTAGTAACTCATTTAAATCCTCTGGAGAATAGGCTAAGATAGCAATGTCGTCAGTAAATCACTGAGTCGAAATTACATTACCTTGAACCATTACTTTTACTTTAAAGTTCATTGTCATTTCCTACGTTACTTGCTAAATGTATAAAATGAAAAGTACTAGTGATAAAATGCAGCCTTTTCTTGCATGCTTCTAAATATCAGCCTTTCTTTCATGTCCATCGAATCTAATAACTACAAACTGCTTGTAGACACTCTCCCACCCATGGATTTTATTCCAAGACTTTTCAGATTGTCAGACAATAAATTTAGCCCAATCAACATTGTCACCAGCTCCTTTTAAGACAAAATGCGCCACAAAAGTTTTCTTCTAATTCTTTATTCCATCCTCTCAGATTAGTATAATATTATGGGGTTTGAAGCCATTTTTCAGTTTTGCTTTAGTAAACAAAAGTTTCGTGCTGTTCAGTCGGTCAACACGAATGTACCCAAACGAGTTGGGTCATACCCTAATCCTTAAAAAAATTACATGAGATTAATTAATTAATTAATTAATAAGTACATTTGGGTACATTCGTGTCGACCGACTGAAAAGCACCAAACTTTTGATTAGTATAATAATAAAGCTGTCCTTATGGCTAAGATCTTGTATAAGCAAACTGGCCTTCACCACTTGTTAATCATTCTATTTCGAAATTTGGAGGGTGAGTCATCAAACACGACCATCAGCTGCTTCCTTGAGTAAAGGGATGATGGATGATGTAATGTTTGATAACAATCTCTTATAACCCATGACATACCTGTCAAAAAATCCTACCTAATAGTGTAGTTGTTTCAGTCTTCGGTCTTTCGACTGGTTTGATGCAGCCCTCCATGCTTCCCTGTCCTGAGATAATCGTTTCATCTCTACATAGCTACCACACCTTACATCCGAGGCAATCTGTTTATCATATGCTAACCTTGGTCTACCCCTACATTTCTTGCCCTCGACCGTTCGTTTTATATTTAAGATTGCTATTCCTGGGTGTCTAAGTACGTGTCCTACCAACCTATCTCTTTCTCCTCATAAGCAGTCGCCAGAAACATCTCTCCTCTCTCACTCGTCTTAATACCTCTTCATTTGTAACCCTGTCTACACATCTGATCTTCATCATTCTCCTGTAACACCACATTTCAAACGTTTCTATTCGTCTGTATTCTGCTGCTCCAACAGTCCAAGTTTCACTTTCATAGAGTGCCACACTCCAGACAAAGGTCTTCAAAAATGACTTCCTAATACCTGAATCTATATTCGATGCCAACAGATTCCTTTTCTGTAGAAAGGCTTTTCTTGCCTGTGCTAACCTACGTTTTATATCCTCCTTGCTTCGTCTATCACTGGTTATTTTGCTTCCTAAGCAACAGAAGTCACCTGCTTCTTTTAGCTTTTCACCTGCCAATTCGACATCCATATGGGTTTCTGATTTATTTCCACCGCATTCCAATATGTTTGTTTTATATTCATTAATTTCCATAATGAATTATTTTCTGAAGACATAATCCATACCATTTAAAAACTCGTTCAAATCCTCTGGTGTATCGGCTAAGATGAAGATGTCATCCGCCAGTCTAAGAATTAAAATTATTTCTCCTTGTACTGTATCCTTACTCCTACTTTGATTTTTTCTCCAATTTCCTGCATTGCTTCTTCAATGTACAGATTGAAAAGTATGGGTGATAAGTTGCAATGCAGCTTTTCCTTACACTTTTCTGAATACCAGCTTCTCTCTCATGTCCTTCCTCTCGAATAACTGCTGTCTGGTTTCTGTATAGATTGTAGAGCACCCTCATATCTCCCTAATTTATTCCAATCGTTTTCAAAATGCCAAGCAACTTACTCCAATTAAAGTTATCGAAAGCCTTTTCTAAGTCTACAAATGCCATGAACGTTCTCTTATCCTTCCCCATTGTAGCTTCCAAAATCGGCCTAAGACTTAGTACAGCTTCCCTTGTTCTTATGATTCTCCTGAAGCCAAACTGGTCTTCTCCCAACTCTATTTCTATCTGTCCTTCAAACCTCTTGTAAATTATTGTAGTCAGGATCTATGGAACATGAGTGATCGAGCTGATTGTATGGTTATCTTCACATCTGTCAGCTCCTGTTTTCTTCGGTATAGGGATGATAACATTCTTCTTGAAATCAGAGGGTACCTCACCTGTCTCACAAATCCTACACACCAAGTGAAATAACCTGATCAGATCTTCATCACATATGCAGTTTAGCCACTCAATTGGTATAACTTCCTTGCCTGGTGTTTTGTTCCTGCTGGAGTCTTCCAATGCTCTGTCAAATTCTGATCTCAATATTAAATCTCCTTTCTCATCCTCATCAATTTCCTCATCCCATTCCATAACATGATTCTCAAGCTCCTTTCCCTTATATAAACACTCTATATAAGCTATCCATCTCTCAACCCTTTATTTCCTATCTGTTAGAGGTTTACCATCCGAGTCATTAATATTACAGCACTTAGTCTTCCATTTCCCAAAGGTACTCTTAATCCTTCGATAAGCTGTATCTAACTTTCCAAAATTCAGGCAATTTCATATTGCTGCACATTACTCTTTCCACCATTCACCTTTTGCTTCCATGCACTTCTTGTTAACCTCGCTTCTCAAACATCTGTATTCTTCCCCTCCCCTTTCATCTCTTTTATTCTTGTGCTTCCGCCTTTCGTCCATTAATTTTAGCATATCCTGCGGGATCCACGGTTTTCTACCAATTCTTTCTTTCCAACGAATGTTTTCATCTTTTTTTTTCATTCTTCAATAGTGCCCATTCCTCTGCAATTGTAGCATGTTCGGGGTTTTCCTTTATACTCGTCTTGAATCGTTTGTTCACGTCCTTTTCTTTCAGTCTGTCTATTGCCCACATTTTGGGCTTTTGACTTTTCTTCAATTTCTTCAACTTAAGTCAGAACCGGGATATGTTTTGCATTCCAAAATCTGGTTACGAAATCTCTCCTTGACCATAATGAAGTTGGTTAGGTAACGTCCTGTATCTCCTGGTCTCATCCATGTGTATTGTGGATTTTGAATAAGGTGTTAGCTATGACCAAATCATGCTTGGTACAGAATTCTATCAGCCTGCTTCCTCGATCATTCCTTTGACCTAACCCGAAATCTCCTAGAATTTTCCCTTTCCTTTTCCTACCACAGCATTCCAATCTCCAATTACCAGAACATTTTCATCATCCTTGACATTGCTCAGAACTTCATCTATTTCTTTGTAGCTCTTTTCAAAATCTTCATTATCAGCTTGACTGGTGGGCATATAGACTTGTACCACTATGGTACACTTTGGGTTTGTATTGATTTTTGCTGTCATAATCCGTTCACTTTATTGCTCATAATATTCTACCCGCAGTGCAAGTTTCCTAGTCAATTTGAGACCAACCCCTGCTTGGCTACTGCTTGATTTAATGTTAATGATCCTATAATCTCCTGACCAAAAGTCCTGAACTTCCTGCCAGCGCATTTCACTAATCCCAACCAAATCCTACCTCAACCTATCTATTCCTCTTTCTAAGTTTTCTAACCTTCCACTGCCTATCAGACTTCTAACATCCCACGCTCTGATCCGTAGAATATCAGAAACAACACATTTTGACAGCAACCCTCGGCGCTTATCCTATATTGCGCGGCGCAATTTCCTAAGTGTATCGCAATAAGCATCTGCGTTGATTGTTTGACCTCGCGGTAAGAAATCAATGAGTTAGATGCGTTTCCAGTCCCAGAACACTGTGCACATCATTTTCCGAGGTGTCAAGATTTGTTTCGGCTTAACCTTTGCTGGGGATGAAGTGTGCCTCCATTCCATTGATTGCCGCTTACTTTCAGGGGTGTCGTAAGAAACCCAAGTTTCATCTCCTGTGACTATCTGTGTCAGAAATTCTTCGCCGCCTTCATTGTAACGGGTCAAAAACTGAAGTGCACTACCCATCCCTTTTGTTTTGTGTTGCTCCGTAAGAAACCTTGGTACCCATCGTCGGCAAAGTTTACGAAAGTTCAGTTTTTCGGTAACAATTTCATGAATTAGTGATCGTGAGATTTGGGGAAATTCCATAGCGAGAGCACTAATTGTAAACCTGCGGTTTTCCCGGATCTTGTCATCAATCGCGTGAACCAGTTCTTCTGTAATCAAAGATGGACGCCCACTTCGTTCTTCATCGTGCACTTCACTACGTCCTTCATTGAACTGTTGGACCCATATTCTCACCATTGAATCACTCATCGCATTTTGTCCATACACTTCGCAAATTTGCCGACAAATTTCAATTGGTTTCACTTTCCTAGCATTCAGAAAACGAATCACAGATCTGATTTCACAAGCGGCGGGATTTTTCTCAACACCGACATTGTACGAGTAAACATGCACAACAACGCGTACGTAGCTGACAGCGCTCTCCAAATGGCGCACGTTTCTTATCCTTGATACAGAGCGTCTACCGCGCATATGTGGAACTGCGCTGCAGCGGAACATACAACTAGTTGAAGACACAGGCGGCACACGTCTATGAAGAAGGTATACAAAAACTCGTGCCACGCTACGACAAATGCCTGCAACATTTCGGCAGTTACGTGGAAAGGTAGTTTAAGGGTTCTAGAATTTTGTGCAATAAATAATTTTTCTGTATCTGTACACAATTTAATGCTATTACCAAATGGAACTTACTTTCTGGGCGTACTTCGTATATAGATATAAAAATGAATTGCTGTTCGTTAGTCTCGCAAAACCTCGAGAACGCCTGGACCGATTTGGCTAATTTTGGTCTTGAATTATTTGTGGAAGTCCAGAGAAGGTTCAAAAGGTGAATACATATGAAAGTTGTAGCGCCCGAGTAGATTCAACAAATGAGTGATGGCACGCGAATCGCTTAAACAAAGTCCCGTATGCGTTCATATACCATTCATCCGATTTCTGTGAAACTTTGGTGAGTTGTTGTGCATACACCAGGAGAAGTTATAGGCATAGTAAATCTAATGTACAATAGATGGCGCGCGAGTTACTTCAACAAAAATGCGTGCGTTTGTTTCAACAAAGTCCCATATGCGCTCATATTTCATTCACCCCATTGCCATGGAACTTGGGTGAGATGTTGTGTACACTTCAGGGAAGGTTTCTGGCTGAGTAAATCCACTTAACAATGGGTAGCGCTCGAGTATATTCAACAAATGAGCGACGACACGCAAAGCGTTTCAACGAAGTCCCGTATGCGTTCATATACCATTCGTCCGATACCGATGAAACTTGGGTAAGAGGATGTGTACACTCCATGTAAGATTTCTAGCTTAGTAAATCCATGTTACAATAGGTAGCGCACGAGTGGATTCAACAAATGAGCGACGACGCGCGATGTGTTTCAACAAATTCCCGTATGCGTTCAGATACTATTCGTCCGATAGCGATGAAACTTGGATGAGATGATGTGTACAATTCAGGGTAGATTTCCGCCTTAGTAAATCCTTTTTACAATAGGTATCGCACAAGTAGATTAAACAAATGAGCGACGACGCGCGAAGTGTTTCGACAAAGACCCGTATGCGTTCATATACCATCGTCCGATGAAGGTTTCAGGCTTAGTAAGTCCATTTTACAATAGGCAGCGCATGAGTAGATTCAACAAATGAGCGAAGACGCGCCAAGCGCGTCAACGTAGTCCCCTATGCGTTCATATACCATTTGTCCGATAGCAATGAAACTTGGGTGAGATGTTGTGTATACTTCCGGTAAAGTTTCTGGCTTAGTAAATCCACTTTACAATAGGTAGCGCACGAGTAGATTCAACAAATGATCGACGGCACGTGAATCATTTCATCAAAATCCCGTATGCGTTCATATGCCATTCATTCGATTGCGACGAAACTTGAGTGAATTGTTGTGTACACCCGAGGAAAGGTTTCTGACTTAGTAAATACATTTTACAGTAGGTAGCGCTCGAGTAGATTCATCAAATGGGTAACAGCGCGCGTATCGTTTAAACGAAATTCCGTATGCGTTCATATACCATTCATGCGATTTCATTGAAATTTGGTGAAATGTTGTTTCCACTCCCACGAAGGTTTCTGATTTAGTAATTCCAATTTACAATTGGTAGCGCGCGAGTAGATTTAACTAATAAGCGACAGCGCGTGAATCGTTTCAACAAAGTCCCGTATGCGTTCATATACCTTTCATCCGATTGTGATAAAACTCTGGTGAACTGAGTACAGTCCTACGCAGGTTTATGAATTAGTAAATGCGTTTTTCAATGGGTGGCGCACAAGAAGATTCAACAAATGAGTGACGGCGCGCGAATCGTTTAAACAAAATCCCGAATGCGTTCATATGTCATTCATCCGATTGCGATGAAACTTTGATGAGTTGTTGTGTACAGGCCAGGAAAGGTTTTCGACAGTAAATCCAGATTACAATAGGTAGCGTACGAGTATATTCAACAAATGGGTGACGGCGCTCGAATCGTTTTAACAATGTCCCGTATGAATTCATATACCATTCATTTCATTGCGATGAAACTTTGGTGAGTTGTTGAGCACGCTCCCTTGAATGTTTCTGAGATATAAATCAATTTTACAATAGTTTAGAGGTGGTTAACGGAAAAAGAAGAAAATATTGGGAATCAAAAAGCACTTCAACTAACAAAGACACAACGCCAACACTTTCTTTGATTGGCATTGCAACGCATGCCGGGCACAGCTAGTAGATTAATAGATATTGAGAACCGTCTAAATGTTTCGGATGGTCGCCATGCTGGATTTTTATGTAGGCCATAGAGTTTTAAACTATCAGATGACGATTATTGCGTAGGATCATTATTCAAAGGTTCACTTCGATCGCATGATTAATCCACAAGAAAAAACAATTTAATTTTAAAATTTCGAATAGCCGCCATGTTCAGGTTATGTAAACAATTGAAATGAATTAGCTGCCAGTGCTTTACAATTTGTATACACATTTACTGTACTAAGTTTCACTGCGTTTGGATGGTTACATCCCGAGAAAAGTCTATTTAAATGTATTAAATTCGCTTGGCCGCCATCTTCGTTTTGGAATTAACAGGTTTTCGAAAATCACATAGGTGATCTTCTAGTAGTGCCCTCTGTTACCGTACAAAGTGTCATGGTGTTATCAGTAAAACTGTAGTTTCGGAGATATAGAATGCAGGTGAAATATTTCACACAGCCGCCATCTTGAGGTTATATAAACAAAATTATACTAACGTAGATCCCAGTGCATTGCAATGTGCATAGACATTTGCTGTACAAAGTTTCATTGCGTTTGGATGGTTAAATGTTTAAAATTCGCTTGGCCGCCATGTTTGTTTTCTAGTTAGCAGGTTTTCGAAAGTCTCATAGATGAGTTTCTAGTAGTGCCCATCATCACCGTAGAAAATTTTAAGGTGATATCGGCAATAGATACGGAGATATAGAACGCCGGTGAAATATTTCGCACAGCCGCCATGTTGGATTGGTGGGACGTAATAAAATTTGAAGGGCACGTTCGAGGTCGGCTTAAATGGTGCTATGACCTCACTGAGTTTCATTGAAATCGCTGCAGCCGTTTAGATTTCATTAGGGGGACACACACACATATATACACAAGGACAAAATGTGATCTCATGAGCCTATTTTTAGCCTATTTTCATTTTATGAAAAAAATTGGCTTATGAGATCACCCTTTGTCCGTGTGTCTGTCTGTGTGTGCGTGTGTGTGTGTGTGATTCGTGAGTGTGTCCCCCCTAATAAAATCTAAACGGCTAGAGCGATTTCATGAAATTCGGTAAGATCATAGCACCATTCCGGCCGACCCCGACTGTGCCCTTCAAATCTTATTGTGTCTCACCAATCCATCATGGCGGCTGTGCGAAATACTTAACCAGCATTCAGTATCTTCGAAACTGTTACCGATATCACCCTGAAAGTTTGTACGGTGATAAAGGGCGCAATTAGGAGTTCACATATGAGACTTTCAAAAACCTGGTAACTTTAAAACCAACATGGCGTCCAAGCGAAGTTGAGACTTTTAAATAGACTTTTCTCGCGATTTAACCATCCAAACGTAATAAAACATGGTACAGCAAATGTTTATACACAATGTAATGCATTGACATGTAATTTAGTTCAATTGTTTACATGACATCAAAATGGCAACTGTGCGAAATATTTCACAGGCATTCTATATCTCCGAAACTATTACAGATATCACCCTGGAATTTTGTATGGTAATAAAGGGCACTGCTACAAATGTATCTACGTAACGTTCAAAAACCTGTAAATTACAAAACGAACATGGCGGCCAAGTGACGCTGAAACATTTTAATAGACTTTTCTCGTTATTTAACCACCTGAGCGCAGTGAAATGTGGTACCGAAAATAATTATATACATTGTATTGCACTGGCATCTAATTTAGTTCAATTTTTTACATAACCTCAAGATGGCGGCTGTACGAAATTTTAAAATTAAGTTTTTATTTCGTGTGTCGTAATCATGCGATCGAAGTGAAAGTTTGAATAATGAAGCTACGCAATAATTTTCCTTTGATGGAACATAACTCTATGGCCTATAGATATAACAATCCAAAATTGCGAGCATCCGATATATTTTTACGGTTCTCAATATCTACGAATCTTTTACAGCAATCATTTGAAATTATTTATGTTCATAGAGGCTATGAACATTAGTTCACCAATAGGACTTTCAGTAACCTGGTGAGAACAAATCCAACATGGCGGCGACACGAAGTATAAATATTTAAATGGACGTTTCTCGAGATTTAACCATCCGAGTGCAGTGAAACTTTGCACGTTAAATGCTTATACAAATGTTAATCCACTGACATCTAATTTATTTCAATTGTTTTCATAACCCCAAGATGGCAGCTGTGCGAAATGTTAAAATTTCCTTTTTACTTCTTGTGTCCTAATCATGCGATTGAAGTTTGAATACCACACGTAAACAATAATTTTCAGGCACTAGCACATAAATAAAAATCCAAACTGCTGACCATCTGAAATATTTAGACGGTTCTCAATATCTACTAATCTATTACAACAATCAAACTGAAATTTTGTATGTTGATAGAGGCAATTACCATGAGTAGGAATATGAAAATAGGTTTAGTTCTTCACGGAACTACTTGTTTCATTAATGAGAATAGTCTAAAAACATCCTGTACCTCCTGATATCAATGTGTTATAGTTCCGTTGAAAATGTGTTAGCTAAGCCCTATTTGTGATCAGTGTTATCCTGCTTACCGACCATACATTCCATCCAGTCTACATTTCGCCGCAATCTCCCTTTCTCTTCCGTCTCCTAACACAGCATTCAATCTCACTTTACAATAACATTTTTGTCACTGTTGAAAACCTCAGAATTAAACCTATTCCTTCGCAGTACTTTTCGACTTTTATCACCTATTTGATAGACTTATACCATATTCATGCACGTAGGTTTTGCTCATAATGTTGTACCCACTACCCAAGTTCACTGTCAATATGTGACTTATTCCCCATAACCGTTATTTGATTAAGTGCGAATGATCCTTTAGTCTCCTGGCCATAAGTCCCATTCTACCTGCCTGCATACTTCACTAATCCAACACAAATCCAACTTCAACATTTCTTCATCCCTTTTCACGATCATAACCCTGTCTCTGGGTAATCACATTCTATCATCCATGTTTTGTCCCGTAGAATTTCACCTTTGTGATTTTAACCCCCTCTCGACGGGAAGGTAGGATATGTTTACCGCCAGACCGCAATTTTACCAGAGAGGACGGTATCATCACACAGAATAATGCATCCTCGGGAAGAATATTATGGCTGTTAATTCACGTTGTATTGGGGTGGGGGGGGCACGTTGTGGCAGAGGTGGGTAGAGGGAGCCAAAGGGTGTGGCAGTGTTAATTATTGTTATGAATGTTACCATCTAAGGTACAAATAAAGCATACAATCTCAAGGTACTGTCAGTCTTCCAAATAATTTAGTTAAAACAATTATATGGTGGCATATCCACCATTGTTTCTTACTTCAGTCCACCAAACTAGACAAGGCGTCAGATTATCCACCGCTCGACAGATAGCGGTAGGCAAATGGTCTGCTGGTGAACGACTTTGTAGGTGGTGCTAACGGGAGGTGGAACGCATTTGAATATGCTTCGCAAAGGTTCTCAAGAGATGGCATGCGACTCTCGAGAAAGACACAAAAGATACTGCAAGGTCTCATAAAGGCTACAATATTAAATCCACCTGGATAGACCGAGAATATCCCTCCAACTATGTAAGGAATTCCAGCAGCAGAGTTCAGTGACACGTGTACGACGGTGCAGTCAGTAAAAAAAGTGGGCTGCAACGAATCAGTGATTGAGTCGAGTGTGGCACAGCAGTTCAGTAAGCATATTTGTACGCGAGATGACCTCTGACAGACGGTTAATGTTACAGCTTTGTGCAGGAATATTCCGTGAAGAGCAAACGGCCGAGGTTCTACTTTCGGTGCAGGCACGAAAAGAGGACACGAGAGGCTACCACAACGGGGCTCCTTGGTTCTAGTGGTCAATTACTATGTGACAGAGCGGTAAGCCCAGTCGGTAGTTGCAGACTGCCAGCTCTGCAAGTTTTGCCCAGAACCCGGGGTGTTGGGCGACAAGCAATCGCTCTGACCAGAGTCAAGGAGTCAAGTCCCGGAGCTCTCAGTAAGCACATATACGCGTCACTTGTTCGCAGACGGCTTTGCACAGGCACAACCTAGATTATTTTCCAGAACCTCTGCCCTTCGATTTGCGCCACTTCTTGGACTTGTCAGACACCACTGCACCGATCCCGGATATTCGTTAGCGACCTAAGTGCAGCACCTGTGCTACATTTGCCGGACACGTCACCGCCATTCCCTTGGTCCCGGATTATAGACCCCCACAATCATCTGGACCAGTACTGACACAGTGCTACTAGCATTTGACCGCTGTCAACCATCTTATCCACAGCTGCGAACTTTTTGGCGCTGACTATAACAATCTCTTACCATGAATACTGGATCCAGAAACAATAACAATAACAAAAATGTCTGTACAGTACATTGTGGATTTCGAACCTCTTCCCTGACCATAAGTTGACCAACACGGGATTTAACGTGCGCTACATATAGGCAACACGCACCACACCACCTCGCACACCAAAATGTAATAATCGCCACTGTATGCGGCGAGTGGTGAGTAACACGAGAATGATCTTTATAATTATTATTATCAATATCATTCCATTCTACAGCACCCATCTGCCTACGGCTACGGCAGAGCGATCTTTCCCAAGCGCTAACAACAACACCCTGTGGCGTAACTCGGCTGACCAGCAAATGCTTCGTGTAAGAGCGATTTATTGACTCGTCATCAAGTAAGAGAAATTGCCACATTTCTGGTACGAGCCACCATTTTTTATTCAACCAATAGAATAGTAAAATTTGCTATGAGGAAAGATGGAACATACTAGAAGTTATCTGGAAAATACTGAATATGTGATCATTAATATGGTTTAGAAATCTGGAAACAAGGCTATTATTATTATTATTAACATAATACCTGTGGATAACAGGTAAAAGACCATATAAATCCCAACAGTGAGATATTATCAGTTATGGAATAAAAAGGGATATTCACACTCATACCTCTCAAAGACCGGGGCGGGTACGGAAGCCAGGACACTGAAGAGAGCAGCACAGTCACGATCAGATGCTTGAGCCGGTATCTGATATTTGAAATCGGTGCAGAAGTAAGATTGGTGGTTTTACGAGCGCTACGGATTGCGCATATTTTACTCCACCGGTAAGACGAATTGATCACCCATGTCCGAAAAGATATACACGCGAGCACCGAGTAATATTAGATTGTGTTCTTGTGTGAAGAGAAAACAGTACCTACCTACGCATAGCACTGAACATTAAAGTAGTTATCTTGATGGTTATACAGCTCCATCATACACTAGGGAATATTGTAGAAGAGCAACACACGGTCGAGGCACTCTGCCGCATTGTTAAGGGCATTCGTTGGGTTATTTCGCAGCTGTGGGCAAAAGTGCAACATTTCAAAATAACACGGAGTCATCACACAAGTGCAAACATGTGGTTACACAGAACTAGTAAGCTTAATTACGTCAATGAAACTGTGAACAAAACAATAGTTGGACGTTCCTATTAATAATAACCGAGTGGCATGCAACAGTGGCGTAAAGACAAGATTAAACTGAGGGGGAAGAGGTACGGCAAAGAAGATTTGAACTACAATTACATCCCGTTCATGATTTTTTACGAGTTTATCTCCTTGAAGATTTATTTTCTCTATCCTGATTGGACCCTTGATTTATCTATGTAATTACTTAAATTCGGATGATTTCGTGGCGAACTTAAAGAGTAAGTGGAATCCTTCCTTGCTCTCTTTTACATGTATTTCCTTTATTTTTGTCCTGTTAGTAATTTTCCTCCTGGGACTGCTATTGAGTCATGTTCTTTCATTCAATTAATCTGAAAGTATAACCTTTATCCTTGTTCTGCGCTTCTTTTTTAAATATGACCTTCACGTATTTGTATGTAAATCATTTCACATTATTTTTCATTCATCCTACCTGAATAAATGGGTTCTACCTTTGTGTTATACTGACACATTATGTTATTCCCATAATAGCCAACTACTGCGGAATATCATGTACTGGGTTGGGTTATATTTCACTAGCATATTTTTCCACTCCTCTCATTAAAAAATCGCCCCTCTCATTCTCTGATTGACTGTTATACTGAGTGAATCTATATATATATAGGCTATCACTCGTTTTCGAGTACGATTGTCTTCTAAAGGCGAGTTCTTAGATGACCATATACCCCAATCCTGGAAAAACAAACTCTCCAACAGTAGTGACACACGTTGTTCGGAGCAGCCACTGGCTCTTAGGGTTGATCCTCCTGTAAACCTCACGCTCTTCGCTTCCATTGTACTTCTCAGTCTCACGTCTTCGCCGATGTTGTTCGAAACATAATGGACCTTGGTGGACAATGCGACATCATACGTGACAATTTGATGTCGTAGTCTACTATTTATCCGTGTCGATTTGACATTTAGTTAAATTTTATTTTACGATGTCTTTGACGCGTTTCCGTTGCCCTCCTGGCTTTCTCTGTCCACTCTGCAACTGGCAGTACATGATTGGTCTTGGGAGACGTCGTTCAGGCATGTGAACAACATATCCTGCCCATCGAAGCTGATGCTTTAATATCATAGCCTCAATGCAGGCAGTATTGGCTTCCTCCAGGACACTGCAATTGGTGCGTCGGTCCCGCCACAGAACTCCTACAATTCTCCTGATGCATCGCTGATGATATCTTAAGTTCCTTCTGTAGGTAGTCCAGGTTTCGCAACCATAGAGCTGAGATTGTACGACAACAGCTTGGTACACATGCAATTTAGTTGGAGTACTGATGTCATGGTTGCCAAACACCTTTTTTAAAATCCCAAATGCTGCACTGGCACATTTGAAGCGATAGTGGATTTCAGCATCAATGTTAGCATTTGCTGAGAGATAACTGCCCAGGTAAGGGAAGTGTTGTATTTTAAGTTGTTCCCACTGTTCATAATGGGAAAGCCAGCAGTATTACAGTTGGATGTAGCAGGTTGATGCATAATTTGCGTTTCACTGGTGTTTATTTCCAGAGCAATGCTCTTATAAGAGTTATAATAAGAATTCAGAGCAGCCTCAAGATCGTCTTAGTTAATTGCCAATATAGCATTGTCGTCAGCATACTGGAGTTCGAGAACGGATCCTGTTGATACCTTTGTCTTTGCTCGCAGTCGGCTAAGATTGAATAATCCTCCGCCTATCCTGCATTCAATATCTACACCATGCGGAATATTTTATTTGATCAGATGGAGCATAGCGCCAACAAAAATTGAGATTAATGTTGGGGCGATCACATATCCTTGCTTGACGCCCGTTGTGGTCTTAAAGGGTTCTCCAGGCCCAGTGCTGTTAAGAACTGAGCCCTTCATATTCCCATGGAGTATTTTTTAAATCTAAATGAATTTTGGAGGACATCCAATATGAGGTAGGATCATCCAAAGAGCTTCGATATTGACTGAATCGAAACCTTGACCATATCAATGAAGACCATACATAGAGGGTGATCTAGTTATCTACATTTTTATTTGAATTTGTCTAGCACAGAAGATCATATCAGTTCTTCCTCGATTGGGTCTAAATCAACATTGAGTTTCAGGCAGTGATTCTTCAGCCAAAGGTCTAAGAAGATTGGACAGGATTCCGGCAAGAATTTTTCCAGCTACAGAAAGCAGGATATTCTACGATAGTCGCCACATTGAGATATGTCACTCTTCTGAAATATTACTACTATCAAGGCATCCCTGAGATCACCTGGGATCGTTTCTGTTTTCCATCTCTTGACAATGAGCTTGTGAGTGTGATGAACTAGTACAGTCACCCATCTTTAAATAGTTCAGCTGGAATCCCTTCTATGACTGCTGCCTTAATAATCTTGGGTTGACTAATAGCAATTTCATCTTCTGGTAGGGAGAGACCTTTATCAAGCTGATTTTGTACTGGTCTCAGTGGAAGCTTAAAATTTTATCACTGACGTGGGTACCCCTGATGAGTAGTTGGTCAAAATGTTCCCTCCAGCGGGAGTTGATTGAACAAATGTCTCGGAGAAGTTCAGTATCTTCTTTTGATTTTATATAATTTACGGTATGACGGTATGGTCCATAGACTGCTTTTGTTGCATCGAAGGAAGTATGTGTATTGTTGGTCTCAGCTAGATACTGCATTTCATGTGATATAGATACCCACCGATGGTTTGTCATGCTCGAGTTCTTCTTTGCACTTCAGCCTTGGCTTCTTGATAAAGTTGCTTTTAGGGAGCAGATTTAGTTTTTTTTTTCATGCATTGACCGCTTTCCTCCTCTCATCTATAAGACATTGAATTTCTTGGTCATCTCATCAAACCAGTCTTGATGCTTTTTCATAGCAAATCCAGCTGACTCTTCGCAGGCTGAGAGTACGGCTGACTTGAACATTTTCCAGTGTTCTTCTATGTTTTCTGGATAATCATCAGGCATCTTTTCACCAAGAAGTTTATGTAACTTTGATTTAACATTATCGTCCTAAAGAAGTTCGGTGTTGACCTTACGTCTTACAAGCTTGCCCTGCTTTCTACATTTCTGGGGAATTCACAGAGCCATAACAGATCGGATAAGTCGGTGATCAGTCCAACAGTCATCAGCACTAGTAGGTAATGTTAGGCGGTTCCAGCGCAGGGGCTAATGCGCAAGATGGCGGCCGCGCGCAACCAGCCCTATGTTATTCTTATGGAGGGGCCAGTCATAGCTGGCGCAAGGGCTAATGCGCAAGACGGCCGCCACACTCTGAGACCGTGAATAATGTCACAGGGGGAGTTCGACCGTGTAGTCGCTAAATCGAATATTTATTGTTATTATTATTATTAGTATTGTTATTATTATATAATTATTGAATAATAATGTAAAATCAAGACCAGCCTTATCTAGTCCACTTTACGGTAAAGTGGCTAGCATACTTGGATGTCACTGTGGAGCCCCGGGTTTGAGTCCTGGCTTTGCCAAGAAATTTAATTTCTGGTTTGATAGTTGGAATGGGGTACACTCAGCCTTGTGAGGCAAAACTAAGAAGAGTGGGGTTAATTCATACCTCAGTCATATTGCCTAACCCAACTTCACCTCCGGTCTGGGTTCGATTCCCGGTCAATGCATGTGAGATTTTCGATGTGAAATGCCAAGTCCTGTGGTTCGGATTCCACGTGAAAAGGAGGTCCCGTGGCTCATGATCTCAAGATTAACGGTCACGTTAAACTACAAGCTTCCTTTTCCTTCCAACTTCACCTAACCTCACCTCACCTAACCTAACCTAAGCTAACCTTACCTAACCTAACATAACCTTAGTTCACCGAACCAAGCATTTCCTCACCTAACTTCACCTAAACTAACCTAACCTAACCTTTAAATCTAAGCCAAAGGGTAATCAACACACTCAAAGTATATAAGAGCACATTCAACTGTCTTTTTGCTATTCTTATAGAGAGTAAGGTAAATCTAACAGTTGCGCTGTGGCTACTGTGCAAGACGTTCGCTACGCACAACCAGCTTAGGATTACAACGTCAGTTAAGTTTTAAAAAGGAAAAGCATTTATTCATTTTTTTTTTCATTTTCATTTTCATATTTCATACATTGCAATTTGTCAATTTCCAATGTACAGTTTGTTTAAATGTTAGTTTTAAGTTTTTGAATTTTGTCAGTATGGAAACATGGAATTTTCAATTTTGTTGCTTACATGTTTTTGATTTAGTCCATGTCTAAAGTTCATATTTGCCAAACACGATTTCTTCATTACATATAACAAGGCTGTCCCAATGCATATAGGTAATACATGGGTTATACTATACTTTTGACTACCTAGTTTTAGCTACCTAAGTGTAGTTTCTCAACATTACTAGAGGTTAACAGTAGAATTGGGAGTGGGAAGTGTGAAGTAATTAGAAAAGTACAAGCAGTGTCCATACAATAATTTTTTTTATTTTTTAGTCATTTTAAATACATTTACAATATTTGAAGGAGACCACAAAGTGGTGATAGCCAAATTAAGGCTGGGAAAAATCACAAACCTTTTGGAAAAGAGGGAAAGAAAAATAAAGGTGTGGAAGCTAAAAGGGTGGGAGACAATGGACAAGTTCCAAGAGGATTTAAAAAAGGAAGTTCCCAAAGATGAAGCAAAAAGTGTAAAAGAGGAATGTGCATGTTTTAGGAATGGTTTTGTGAAGTGTGCAGTAAACACCTGTGGAAGATTATCAGGGAAGAAAAAGGAAAGGGAGACTCCTTGGTGGAACGACAGGGTAAAGGAAGCTGTTAAAGAAAAGCAAATGGCATGGAGGAAGTGGATAGGCAGTAAAAATGCAGAGAAATTACAAAAATATAGGGAAGCAAAGAAGGCATGCCAAAAAATCGTACAAGAAGAAAAACGGAAAAGTTGGGAAAGATTCACAGAAACATTGAAGGAGGATATCCAAGGAAGTAAGAAGGTGCTATATGGATTCGTTAAAAACAGTTTAAAAGGTAGGGAAAATACAAAATTTGTAAAAACTGGAGCAGGGCAGATAATGTATCAAAGAGATGATATATTAAATAGATGGGAAGAATACTTTTCAAAGCTACTAAATGTGAAATACATTGAACTGGAAGATGAAAGGGAACAAGAAGAAACAATGGAGGATGAAGAAGAAGAACAAGAAAAGGAGATAACTATGCTAGAAATAGAGGAAGCCATACAGAAGATGAAGAGTGGTAAAGCAGCAGGAGTGGATGAGGTGACCACGGAAATGATAAAAGCAGCGGGACCAATAGGGGTACAGTGGCTGTATAGATTATTTAGAATAATTTGGAAGAAGAAAGAAATTCCATAAGAATGGGGAAAGGGTATAATTATCCCGATTTTTAAGAAAGGAGACAAAAAGGAATGTAATAACTACAGAGGGATTACTCTTATTGCTCATGTAGCTAAGATCTTTGAGAGAGTATTGGAAGACAGACTGAGGAGGAGGATAGAAGGAGAGTTGGAAGAAGAACAGTATGGTTTTAGGAAAGACAGATCAACATTTGACCTAATCTTTACATTAAGGCAAATGATGGAGAAAAGATGGGAATTTGGAAAAGACATGGTGATGACATTTATTGATATTGAGAAAGCATATGACAGTGTGCCTAGACAGATGGTTTGGGATGTATTAAGAAAAAGAAGAGTTATTAGAGCAGAAGTCCAAATGTTAAAAGCTATGTACAAAAATTGTGTCAGTAGCGTGAAGACCAGTATAGGAGAAACAGAATGGTTTAAAGTGGAAACGGGTCTCCGACAGGGAAGTGTATTGTCCCCATTACTATTCATCATAGTCATGGATGAAATCCACAAGAATGTCAAACAGAGATTGGGACATGAAGCTACAAAGGCCACGCTGTTTGCAGATGATATAGTTATATGGGGTGAGGATGAAAAGGATGTACAAAAACAACTAGATGTATGGAACCAAGAGATAGGGAAATTTGGGATGAAAGTAAGCACAGAGAAGAGCAAGATAATGGTAATGTCAGAGGAAGGAAGAATGGAAGAGGAAAGATAGAATTGAATGGCAAAATTCTAGAAGTCGTTAAAAGTTTCAAGTATTTGGGAAGTGTGATCGCAGAAGATGGAAAGATAACTGAGGAAATTGGAAAGAGAATACAACAAGCGAACAGTTTCTACCAGAGTGTAAGGGGTATTGTGTGGAACCGAGATGTCCCAAAGAAATGCAAAAAAAGTATTATATTCAACCTACTACGGACCCATACTAACATACGCAGCTGGAGCGTGGACTACTACAAAAACAGAGGAGAATAGAATACAAGCCGCAGAGATGAAATTCCTAAGAGGTATAGAGGGCAAGACCAGAAGAGATAGAGTTAGAAATGAAGAGATTAGAGAAAGGACAGGGATATTGAAGCTACAGGACAGGATAGAAACAACAAAGTTAAAGTGGTATGGACATATGATGAGAATGGGAGAGGAGAGAGTACCAAAGAAAACTTTCTGTGAAAAGAAGCCAGGGAAGAGACCACGAGGAAGGCCCCGGAAGAGATGGGCAGATACAGTGTGGGAGTGTGTAGAAAAGAAGGGAGGAAAACCCGAAAATGTACTAAAATCAGGAGAGGAGTGGTGGAGAGACAGGCAACGATGGAGGTCCTTAATTCACAACCCGACCCAGGAAGCTGGAAACGGGAAACGAAGATGATGATGATTAAAATATTTACACAAATTGCATTTTTTCTTGTTTTAGGATTTTGTTATCCATAACGTAACCCTTTAAGCATGGTCAATGATTGAGTTATGACCATAGGCATGAGTACCGATAACATTAGTAGCAATTACTCTTTTATCATCACCAGGACACAAAGCAATTTTGTTTAGTCTTAAAGATGATATGTCATGTTGTTTAGAATCGATAATGTTCATTGGTATTCGTTTCACATTGTTTTTCATGACACAATCCTTATAATCTTGAAAGCTTATACAATTTTTAACAACACCTCTACTAATACCTTTAATCTTTTTGATTTATTTACCATTTATGTCTAAAGCATACATTTTAGCTCCAAGTCCAACAAATGCTTTAATAATTTGTTCACAAGCCTCGTCTTTAAATTTTCCCAACGTTTTCTTGTTTGATGTAGAGTAACATATATGATTAGTAGGATAATCAGATGTATCCAGGTGTTCTAGGAAATCCAACTTGTCTTGATATACATCTTGGGTGTTAACCAAATAAATGAACGAGTCGGTATCCAGATACATGAGTTTAAGATTGTCCATGCCATAATATGGTAGCAGGACATCGTAGTGGTGGGAATACATGAGAGTTTTTGAAATATCCAGTATACACATTCCAATATATATAGGCTTATTGAATACAATGTTACGTTTAGCCATGTGGAAAGCAGCTAGATTAGGACCATAAATTGTTCTGTCAATAAATGTCGGCTTTGCTATTAGCTTTTCAGCCTTTTTGCTGTCAGTCACAAGACGTATGTCTATTCTTTTACGAATATTTTCCATTGTTTTTCCAAAATTGGCATTGTTGAATAATTTGTATAGATTTTTCTCAAAATCATTTTTGGCTTGTTTACGAAGGTTGTTATTAAAATCAACGTATGCCTTTAGCCAAGGTCTTAGTTTAAACTTTAACACAGGATGAATTTTTACCAATTTTAGTCAATGATCTAAAGCCTGTTTATGTGCCATGTAAAGAACAACGTACCGCCTTCGATTTCCAATATGAAGAATTAGTTTTTTGAGAGACGAATCCTTAGGTTGTGCACACTCTGGTAGAAAAGGTAAATCGTTGTGTAGATCATGAAGGTCGCATGGGTAATCAACATCAACGTCTAGAATGTACCCCACAGGGTCGTCTTTCTTTAGTGTTTCTAGATCAATCGTATCTGGAGAAACCCACTGAAATCCACCATAAGGAAGAGAGTGACACATAGCCCACCCATATTGGTTGTTGGCATCATCATAGGTATTAAACTGCGATGGTTTCTCAGAATCATAGGTTTCCATGTATTTATTGTTAGCTTCAACATACCGATGAGACACCTCCACGTATTCCAGACTCTATTAAAAGAATCTGATCGTAATCCTGTAGCAATTCCAGTTCAATTCCAGTGTAAAGGAGCATTGCCTCGAAACATAAACCAGGCGAAGTAAAGAAGTGTGCAGCATCCACTCGGTGTGTTTCTAATGTTTTGTTTCTGAACCTTTCAAAGCTGTCTGCAAGTAGGAGTACATATGAAGTTAGGTAAAGGTCACTATATTCCCCTAGAGTTTTAATGTTGAACTGATTCCACACATGTTTAGCATGTTCATAGTCTTCTTTGCTAACATCCTCTTGACTTAATTTGTTAAAGAATGCCTCTTTTGGAGGTAAACACGATTCACGTAACTTTTCCCATGAATCAATGTAATCATAACAAAATACTCCTTTACGAGTCATGAGCGTTGCATTGTCTTTTCCAAAGTACTTGTCTGTCTCAGGGTATGATGTTAAGTTGGTAACTAAGTGCTCCAAACTACTAGGCATTAACCGAAACGTATCCACAAATCGAAGCTTACCATTTCCCATATGTTTGGTGATCGAAATGTACTTTTCTTTAGAGTTAGGAATAACATTCACTCTCTCAGTAGTACACCCCAATTGCTTTACAATGAAATCTGCATCGTAGCCACTCATATTATGTAGAAATACAGGAACTGGGTTACGTGTTTTACATCTCAAATTACAGTTATTATGTGCACTTCCACGGTATTCCCCTGTAATATGACAATGGTCTCGAATTTTCCAGTCCTCTTGGGTGAATGGTTTATGACACAAATAACAGGTTTCAGAACATTGGAATTTTGATTCTTGATGCTCAGTTAAGGCCTTTGGTATATTTAAGCTGTAAAGGCGATCAATTTCATTAGCTATTGAGATCAAACAGTCCATAAACTTTTCTGCAGCTTCAGGACCACGAGAAATAACAGGTTGGTTCGGAAGGGTTGTTTTATATGTTCCACAGCTGGTGAGGGTTTAACATATATACCATAGCTCATAGGAACAAGACTCTGGTATGGCACTGTATAACTTGCCTGAGAGTGGGATAGACGTAAGTGTTGGAGTTAGCATATGATTTGATATGATTTTTAGTTTAAACATATAGCCTACTTCCCTCAATTTACCTTTTTTGAAAAATTTGAAAAATATATAATGTGTTTTACTAGGCGTTGAATGGAGTTGAGAGACAATCATTAACCTTAGAGTACTTTGGATTCTTGGAATTTTAGTATTGTTGTTGCTTACAAACATGGCGGTAAGCATTATGCTACCATAAAAAAGGCTGAGATACTTTCCAAGACCAAGAGAAAAATCCTCTAAATACATTGATAACAATAACTTGTCAAATAAGCCATTACAAATTAGGTATTAACGTGAACTACCAAAAATAAGCCACCATTATATGCCACCACTATAAGCCACCACCATAAGCCACCATCATAAGCCACCACCATAAGCCACCAACATAAGCCACCAACATAATCCTTCATCATAAGCCGATTGTAAAATGTTAAACACTTGCATTCTATTACATTTGAGGTAATGCAACATGCCCATACAATTGCGTCATGTAACTTTTTGTTACATTATTTAAACAAGATATATTTGTATTAAACTATAAAGCAAACCCGCTGTGTATATTGTTAGTGGATATGAGCAAATGTGTTCATTATTGGAATGCATACTAGTAGTTGAGTGGGTTGTCATATTGACCGGTAGGTAGCATGCTCGTAGTTGAGTGATTGTTGATATCGACCGCTAGATAGCATGCTGATCGTTCAGTAATAATATGGAGCACCAGGTACCACGCTGGTCGTTCAGGTAGTTCTCATAGTCACCGCTAGATAGCGGAAACATACTTTGCGTGTCGCATGTGGCTATTTGACAAAGTTTTACTGCGTGAAAAACGTGCTCATATAAGCTGTGTATATAAATTTGATATACAAATAACCACTAAGTGTTTAGAAATAACATGTATAGCCTTGTATAGGGAATATAGGGGCCCTTAGCAAGAGAGAGTGTCTAACACACGAGTGTACAGCCTTTTGATATGCAGTAAGTACCTGATAACCTTTAGTAGGATGTAAGAATATTTTCAGTTGACTACTACATTTAACAGTGATCACATTGTGAATGATCGTCTCACCCACTAGGCTCTAGCCGTGTACTACGTGGTAAGTAGCTGTTGGTCTTGATTAAGGTATATAAGAGGTAAAGAAGGAAGGAAGATTGTAGTTTTACGTGACCGTGAATCTTGTGATTATAAGCCACGGGACCTCCTTTTTACGTGGAATCCGAACCTCAGGACATGGCATTTCACTTCGAAAATCTCACATGCATTGACCGGGAATCGAACCCGGACCGCCTTGGTGAGAGGCATACAGCTAGACCGCTGAGCCACCACGCCCCCCATATATATATAAGAGGTGTCATAGCAGGAATACAATCAGTTGATTACTACCTTTAGCAGTGTTCACATCGTGAAAGACCGTCTCACTGACCAGCCTACAGCCTTGTGATACGCAGTAAGCAGCTGTTTGCAGAAATCAACATCCATGATGGAAGAAACCATGCCTAGCTATATGTGTAAAGAGTGTGGAAAGACTTTTCTTCGGGACTATGATAGAAAGCGTCACGAAGTATCGTGTGGTAAATTTTATGAGTGCGAAACTTGTGGCAGTAAATTTAACAATGCCTACAATGGACGTCCCATGACGAATGTTGCAAGGTTGTGTCAGCAGCTAAAAGACAAAAAATTGGGCCTACAAAACATTACCTCCTCTCAATGGTTTCTGATAATAATGGACTTACTGAATATGAAACGTCTTTTCAAGGTCGTCTTAGATCGTATTTTATACGTTGTGATACGTGTAAGGATTTAAATTCATACATTCAAGAGTCCAAACAGCAAATAATACAAGCTATGCAGAAAGAACTATCAATGCACAAGTCAATAAAAGTTAATCTTGTGGCTGAATGTAGATTCATTCATATGTCCACCAACGAAATTACAGACCGGGCTTTTAAAACACGAAATCAAGCCCTATTTTTGGAAACAGACTTAAGTAGTTTCTTGGAAACACAATATAAAAAGTTAACTACTGAAATGGAAGAATCTGAGCTAAAAGGCAGTAATTGGGCTTTGCTAGCAGTGGAAGGAGAACGATTGAAAATAAATAAGTATAATCCCTTGCATGGAAGCACATATATTCCATTACCAGCAGCTGTAAAAGCAAGAAATGCCTGCATTAATCATCAAAACTTAAAGGATGAAAAGTGTTTTATGTATGCCATTTTAGCAAAACTGGTTAAAAAGGATGCTCAACGCATTAGTAAATACAAGGACATGGAAAACAAGTATGATTTTTCAGAAATATCGTTTCCTACATCACTAGCTGACATTGCCAAATTTGAAAACGCCAACGACATATCCATTAATGTATTTGGACTGGAAGAAGACAACAAACTGTTCCCTCTAAAGGTTGTGGATGAAGAGCTACAAGACCATCGCGACCTCCTCCTGTTAAGTTCTTCATCCGGCCAGAACCACTGTCTTTATCAAAGATTTTGATAAACTAGTAAGACATCACATTACTCACCATGAACATAAGATATATACGTGTAAACGGTGTTTTACTCACTTCGATAATCAATGTGGACAACAAGGAATGGAAAAATTGAAAGAACATAGAGCTTTGTGTGTCCTGCATGACATTGCTAGGGTTGAAATGCCTATTAAAACCCCATTCTGAAATTCTTAAATGTGGAAAAAATGTTGAGAATACCGTACGTTATATATGCAGATTTCGAAAGTATACTCTTACCATATCAAACATGTCTACCCAATCCTCAGGCAAGTTATACAGTGCCATACCAGAGTCATGTTCCTATGAGCTATGGTATATATGTTAAACCCTCACCAGCTGTGGAACATATAAAGACAACCCTTCCGAACCAACCTGTTATTTATCGTGGTCCTGAAGCTGCAGAAAAGTTTATGGACTGTTTGATCACAATAGCTAATGAAACTGATCGCATTTACAGCTTAAATGTACCAAAGGCCTTAACTGAGCATCAAGAATCAGAATTCCAATGTTCTGAAACCTGTTATTTGTGTCATAAACCATTCACCCAAGAGGACTGGAAAATTCCAGACCATTGTCATATTACAGGGGAATACCGCGGAAGTGCACACAATAACTTAAATTTGAGATGTAAAACACGTAACCCACATCCTGTATTTCTACATAATATGAGTGGCTACGACGCAAATTTCATTGTAAAGCAATTGGGGTGTACTACTGAGAGAGCGAATGTTATTCCTAACTCTAAAGAAAAGTACATTTCCATCACCAAACATGTGGGAAATGTTAAGCTTCGATTTGTGGATACGTTTCGGTTAATGCCTAGTAGTTTGGAACACTTAGTTACCAACTTAACATCATCCCCTGTGACAGACAAGTACTTTGGAAAAGACAATGCAACGCTCATGACTCGAAAAGGAGTATTTTGTTATGATTACATTGATTCAGGGGAAAAGTTACGTGAAACGTGTTTACCTCCAAAAGAGGCATTCTTTAACAAATTAAGTCAAGAGGATGTTAGCAAAGAAGATTATGAACATGCTAAACATGTGTGAAATCAGTTCAACATTACAACTCTAGGGGAATATAGTGACCTTTACCTAACTTCAGATGTACTCCTACTTGCAGACAGCTTTGAAACGTTCAGAAACAAAACATTAGAAGCACACCGAGTGGATGCTGCACACATCTTTACTTCGCCTGGTTTAAGTTTCGAGGCAATGCTCCTTTACACTGGAATTGAACTGGAATTGCTACAGGATTACGATCAGATTCTTTTAATAGAGTCTGGAATACGTGGAGGCATATGTCAGGTGTCTCATCGGTATGCTGAAGCTAACAATAAATACATGGAAACCTATGATTCTGAGAAACCATCGCAGTTTATTACTTATGATGATGCCAACAACCAATATTGGTGGGCTATGAGTCACTCTCTTCTTTATGGTGGATTTCAGTGGGTTTCTCCAGATACGATTGATCTAGAAACACTAAAGAAAGACGACCCAGTGGGGTACATTCTAGACGTTGATGTTGATTACCCAAGCGACCTTCATGATCTGCACAACGATTTACCTTTTCTACCAGAGTGTACACAACCTAAGGATTCGTCTCTCAAAAAACTAATTCCACATCTTGGAAATCGAAGGCGGTACGTTGTTTTTTACATGGCACATAAACAGGCTTTAGATCATGGACTAAAATTGGTAAAAATTCATCGTGTGTTAAAGTTTAAACAAAGACCTTGGCTAAAGGCATACGTTGATTTTAATAACAACCTTCGTAAACAAGCCAAAAATGATTTTGAGAAAAATCTATACAAATTATTCAACAATGCCATTTTTGGAAAAACAATGGAAAATATTCGTAAAAGGATAGACATACGTCTTGTGACTGACAGCAAAAAGGCTGAAAAGCTCATTTTAAATATTACAAAACTTAAAGCTCTAGGCTACGTGGTCAGACTACTTCCACCCTTTGAAAACTACTGCGATTTGAACCTCACCGTCAACAACTTTTGATATGGGTTGTCATGGTTCCTCATTTTAAATTGTTGGCAAACTAATTTAACACTTCCAACTCCTCACCATATTTCAATCTGATGAAACAGTTCAACAGGGGTAACATAGTGGATTCAATCTTAAAACATAAATTTACACACGGTGAAACGTTCCATATGATGGATCAGAGGGAAAAGAACAAAAACATCAAAGTATAGACATCAACAACAAATAAACAAATTAACACATGCTGTGAGCGTCACTACTGCATATTCCTATCTTTCATATAAACTTTTCATTAGTACAGGCAGAAAAGCATCCGGCTGTTAAAAACCTTTGTATCTCATTCCACCTCCGTCAAAACCAAGTAGAAAAGGGAATAATTAGGGTAGAAATCCTTACACATACTTTAAATAACTACGAGTAGGAAATGAGAAACACAGGAATGATAATTTTCCAGTGTTAACATACAAATGAAAGTGAGACTGTTTCAAATCGACGGTGACTGTGATAGACCTCGAAAGCCATAATTCTGCTTCTATTCTCTTTCTTATGTCTAGGACACGACTCCCACACAACCATACAGTGTTATCAAGGGAATAAGGGGACGGGAAACAACAAATGAGCAACAATACCAAAAAGGTTGGACACGGGATATGATGAGCTGGGGTAATAAAGTGAGATAAATGTAAACCTTGATGGTTTAGATTAGTTTTCAGACTATTTTGTCGGCTCTCAAGGGAGGAATTATCCACCAATAACAAGCTTTCTGCCAACTAGGTAGCCTGCAAATTTGCCGAAAACAAAAAACACAACCAATGTCCCTTTTTCTCAGATATAAATCCTTTCAACTGGAGATGGTTTCCAGCTAGCATACTCAGCTACATCTCTAACACTCTTTCAACTAGAGCTGAATCATTCCTATTCACATTCGTTGAAAGACAGATATTTTCCGTGGGGTCTGGATTTGAGTGCTGTGCCAAACAGATTTCCAACTTGAGGCTATTAAAAGGCTCTTGCTCAAGTGCAGTCGGCAATGGTCCCGATGACAGTGATCAGAAAGTGTGGCTGTTCTTACAGAGCTTAAGCCATATAAATAAGACATCTGAATAAAATAAACATTTACCAATCCCACAGTAGTGAAGACATTCTCATCATTCCACTCCATTCCTTGCTGCCTCTTAGTATCTCTGATTTACTAGTGCCTAAAAGTACGGTTTGGCTATGGCGATGATCGCCGGGCGCACATCGCTGGCGAACTTCCTTGCGTTATGAAAGGATGTAAACAAATGGGGCTGGTTTCCCTGCAGCGATTTGCGCTGGCCTCGATTCATTTCAATTAGGCAGCGATAATCACTGGCCATTTCGTGAACAAAAGAATAACAATGAAGCTTCCTTCTCTTTGGGAAACGGTATCATGGCTTCCATACAGCCAGTATTTTACAATATATCAAAATAAACAGATGTTATTTTAATAAATTATGTTGCTTGTCACTGAAACGTGGTGAAATGATAAGTTAGAATAGTAAGTGTGCTTACTTGTTCACCTGTATTTTAATACATTCCATTTAGGACAGATACACGATAACACACGGGCTTGATGATTTCTTAGCCATTATTCGTAGAGACAAAAATATTCTTGCTATCGACCTATTGGCTAACTAAGCTTACTTGTCATCCCTGCGGTCGTAAGAATACAAATCTTGGATGTTTTTAATTATTGTCTTTTAAAAATCTTACATTACTAAAACACATTGAAGTACAGATAACTAGGTTCTTATGCAGCAGCCAAATTACCCCGCGGCACCAAAATATCGCTCACCATTATTATGTTGGGGAGCTACAGCAAGCACAGGGACCAGTGGTTCGAGTTGCGGAGCTGACAGCAACCATCCTGAGTGTGATGTTCCCTCGATTGCTCTACAGTCTCTCCAGGCAAATGCCTAAATTGTACAAAATCTCCTCACCCTGATAATTACTGTTACACACACTACTAGTCACCACAGAATCACAGACCATTGGACAAATCCAAAACACAAGCCAAATATACAGGACTCATGACCAAGACAACCCAATATCCTAAAGTAAATAAACATCAGCAGATCAAGCGCTGAATGTGGAGGGAAGACAGAACGCCCTACGCTCGAGGAGAAAATTACCTTAAAGTAACAGATAATTTAACTGCCTTCTCTTACCCAAATGAATGCATAGTTTTTCTCATTGCGTGTGTTTCGTGCCTGGGCCAGGAGCTTCCTTCTCTGGGGGGACAAGCTCTCGTTAATGTACATTGTGTGGTCGCCAGGAAGGTTTGCGTGACTAGTAGAGAGGTTCCTCTTGATTCTCCGCCGTTCCATGAAGTGTTCCTTGTCGATTCTCCTCACAAATTTCAATTTGATACCCCTGTGCGTTTGGTTCGGGGCTTTCGGAAGGCGGTAACAGGCATCTGTCATTTTGGAGTTACTTGTAAATCCGGAGCCTGCCCGATATACTTCGCAGTGCCCTGGACGAATGTATTTGGTTTATCTGGAACTCCATGTATTTCGATAGTATTCCTTCGTGAATATTGCTCTACGTCTCCAACACGGTTTTCTAATACCTTGACGTTTACTTTTAGACTATAATTTTCTTGTGTTAATTTTTCAATCTGATCGGTACATTTAATTAAGTCTTCTGCCGGGTTGCAATTGAAAGTGCTGTGTTGTCCAATCATTTGTGGCAGAGTTCAAGAGAATTCCCTAACCCAGTCTCTCGCACTAGGTATTATACGTATCGAAAGTTTAGCACCCTAGCGTGATAATTTATGATATATAGAGGTTAGGATAAAAAATTATAAAGATCATTTATAATCAGTTGGCGTGGTGGTTCTCAACAATACGTGTAGTCATGTTCTGGTACACAAAGCATATAATAAATTTGGTTGAAATATAGAATAAAGAAGTTACATGTATTTAATAATTGGACCAATCAGCAGGCATGGAATCACATTGGCAATACTGTCATGTATGAGTAATTGAACCTAATTCTAAAATATTATTATCTATATGTGTGACAATTTTGGAACAGTTTTCATGTAAACGTTTTGAGATATCGAACATAGAGCTCAAATTTCAATTGTGATTTTTCAGCAGTTGGCAGCACTGACATAGTTTACCCATATGGCAGTGAGGTTTCCTGGTATAAGTCTTTCCTCATACCAAAGACGGACAAACAGACATACATACACTAGCAAGATATCTAACCCAACTGGTTCTAAAATGAATGATTTAATTTAATACAGCAACAGCTTTAGGAGAGAACACACATAATTAGGTTGAAATTGTCAACCTAATTTGCCACATTAACGCGTTCGTTGGCCGACTGAAACGCAGTTCCTTTAGGAAGATAGCGCAGAAAATATTGGCTCCTAATTTTCTATAAAATAAGGATTAAAAAGAAAGAGTTCAAAGAAAACCATAATCTTTGAAGATTAAGTAACTTTGAAGTGAGGGGTAAGTTAATTGTAGATAATTCGCTTAAGGGGTTGGGACATGCTGACCATCAGCACTGGAGGTAAGTAATGAAATGTAGGCTAGATCGAAAAAGGGAGACATGAAAGAGCATGCATAAAGTCACCAGCCACAAGTCCATGAAGGTGTAGAAGGGAACATCACCAATGCAAATTTTCTGGTTTTGCTAAAATTTTTCACACATGTTGGTCAGACAACGACGAAATATGTGATCATTCTCCTGCAACCGGCACCGAGGCCATACGATATTATTATTATCCCCAAATCACTAGAACTATCCTTGTTATGTATTCATAACAAACACACTTGGAACAGCCCATATGAACATGCCCACCGTGTTCTCATACCTTCTCCAACCTATTGCAATACTTCAACCATTCCCTCAGCAGTCTATGTACATATCTAGCTAGAGAGCTACAAAACATACTGCGGAAAGGGCCTGCAGCAGTGTACTTGTGAAACGTTTTGGCTGCCCCTACTGTTGGGTGATAAATGTAACTGTTTACCTCTGCCTAAGCTATGTTGTTTTAATGGGCGCCAAGACTTCAACGCAATGCTGAAATCTAAATTTGTATTTAACAACGTCTAGCTCTGGTAGAACACCTTCAAGAATATATTCACTCAGATCGTGGTATGATTTGATCATTAACCCAACAAACAATTGTATCAGGAGAAGGAATTGGTCTATATCTAATGCTACCTACTGAAAGCAAAGATTGCATTGTAAAAGAAAAGAATTTATTATATAAAACAAGTATAGCAAAATTAATAATCATAATAAGTTTAAAATTTAAATTGGAGCGTTGCGATTTTAATATTACCGATAGAAAATTACGTGAAAACGGAGTCTGATAAATTGATTTTACTCTTATTTCCAAGCTATGAAGTTACTGAAATATGAAATGTAAAACAAAGAAAAATGAGAGATTGCGTATTTCTGCGTCATTTGCGCTTACCATTGGAAATTGCCAAGGCATTTCCCTCGTACTTGCTGATGCTGTGTGCTTCCCACAGTCTCCTGGACGTCGTCATCTCCGTCGAAATTTGATGATATTCTGGTAGATTAGATAATTCTATGGTCCGTACATCGGACCCAAACGCTCGTCCAACCACACTGGTTAAGTTTTTACAAAAGTTAGTCCTCCAATCCACGGAACATCGGAGCGACTCCCGCGTAAACCATACTCGGGAAGTTCTATACAGATAGTCCCCGTCCCACGGAACATCGGAGCGACTCCCGCGTAAACCATACTCGGGAAGTTCTATACAGATAGTTACTAACTCCACTGAACATCGGAGCGACACGCACTTGCAACCGTACTCGTCAAGTATTTCACAGATTGTCCTCGTCTCACGGCACGTCGAACGATATATTCACCTGTCGGCTCCCCCACTCTTCAGTCCCAACTAGCTTACGTTATATCCACTGATTGGCTGAGCACGCCGCTAGTTCCCCTCCTCTGCCTCATTACACTCGGCGCGCGAGAGGGAGAAGTCGATTTCCGTTCCAACAATTCGCCTTTTCTTGACGATGCGACCCAAGGTTGCGTCATACTTCTCGACAGGAATCAGCTTGTATTTGAATTCCCAGTGAGTCATGTCTCTCAATATATCCTAACTGACGAAAACTCCGTAAAATTCCGCAATCACATAATTTTCTATGATATTGTCGTTCGTAATAATTTGCTTGATAGCGTTTTCTAAGACATAGAAAACCTATCTGTATGCTTATAATTTTTATAAAATGCTCCGAAAATATCTTAATAATAATTATAATAAATTAATAATAATAATAAATTAACATGAAAAATTCTCTTGGCTGAACAATTTGCCGCGTAAATAAATATAGAATGGCTTCCTACTGACTTATGCCAGTGGCATAAAAACCCCTCGAAAAACACGTTACATATTCGCCTCGGATCATCGGATGATTTACCGTGACGACGGTCCATTATCCGATTATCCCAGACACGTTAATAATCCCCATCCAAAATACATATTACATAAATGAAATCACCCTAAATTACAGATATATACACTCATATTTTTTCTTCACGCACTTTGCGTCAAAGTTTGTTGTCACTATGGATTGCACTTTGCAACCAGTCCAATGTTTTACATATAGAATAGTGTTCCACGGATATTTCCGCCTCTCAAATTTCTCTATGTTGGAGAAATAGACATAATTAATGTGTGAGCACTATGTATTTATGATGTCATATCACACGCATTGAAGGTGTTCTGATATATTTATATCACCATAGAACTTCCTAATTTCACTGGAGGTCCCTTCCTTATGGTGACATTTAATTCCACTTATCACTGAGCACACGATCACACTATTGTGGCAGCGCCTCGTGACCATAATACTTAATCTCTCTTTAAAGTAGATTAAATTAATATTGACTTCTGAAAAAAAAAACAGTAAGTGCGCATTCCATATAACACCAAATATTTCTGTGCCGTAAGTTCCCGTAGACCATATTCTACTTAATACTAGTTCTCAACACAGACCATTTCTCCTCACACAAATAATACCATTGTACAAATTATCTTAAATTACACACTTACAAATCTTACATGGCGAGGCCGTCAACAGAAATCACGTGTGCTGATATGTATGAGTTTCATGTTGGACTGTCTCGCATTCTGATGGCCCATCTTTTGCCTCGTGGACGCCTTAAGCAAAAATACCCTGTTCAAGCGCTCACCCATCTCTAGGAGGCAAATGGGAATTCACCAGCGCTACCAAATTCTGGCCTTGGTGTATCGAGACATTTTAGTGCTCAAGAGCATCCGACAATCCCGTCATATTTCCCTGTACCTTAAAAACTCTCATTTACTTACATACTACGCCCCTGTGTGACTTCTGATACGCCTGCCTGAAAGACCATCTCCTCCCACGCACCAAATACCACACTTACTCATTTGATAGGCTGGCTCGCCACTCACTTTATGACACATATTTTCGTAGACTATGTATATTATACGTCCCGTATAATCTGTTTCCCTCACTATTCTCCAGCACATATGCTGTTTTCCCAATACGTTTGGAAACTATAAATGTTTCTGCGTCACCTGCTTCCAACCTTGCAAGTGCCTCCCTTGAAATGAACGTCATCACGTTGCTCCACAAGCATATTTCTCAGTGTCTGTAACGATGCCCTGTTGCTACTGTCCACACATGCACATATTAAAATACCGTCCTCTGCTTTAACCACAGGATAATCCCTACATAAATTAGTGTCCCTCGATAGCATGTCTGCAAGAATGTTATCTTTACCTTTAATATATTTTACTGTGAATTCGTATTCCTGCAGAGCAAGAATCCACCTACTAACTCTGTTAGAACTGAGTTTACAAGTCCTCATATACAGTAATGCATGGTGATCTGTGTGGATCTCAAATTTCCCCCCTACTAAATACATTCTAAATTTCCCTAAACTGAAAACAATACCTGAAAGCTCTAACTCAGTAATCGTGTATCTTTTCTCTGCTGCAGTCAGTCCTCGCGAGGCTAAAGATACAATGCACAGATTACCCTCATCATCTTTCTGACATAATACTCCAGCAATGCCTATATGTGAAGCATGTGTCATAACCACATATTCCTTATCTTTTAACGGATATTTCAGCACTACAGCTTTCTCAAAACCTTCCTTCAGCGCTCTAAAAGCCTGATCATGCTTGGACTCCCATCTCCACCGACTCCCACTTTTAAGCAATTCCCTGAATGGTTCTACCAACCCAGAGTATTTAAGAACGAACCTCCTGAAAAAGTTGCAAATTCCCAGGTAAGTTTTTAACTGTTTAACATTCTGAGGCACCTCTGCGTGAAGTATCTTATTAACCCTACTTTCTTCTGGTGTTACACCTCTACTCGACACTCTATGACCTAAAAATGTCACTTCTGACTGACAGAATGACGACTTAGACAGCTTCAAAGTGAACCCTGCCTGATCTAACTTCTGAAAAACTATATCTAAATGACGTAGATGCTCCTCAAAACTGCGTGAACTAATTACCATATCATCTATGTAAATGGTTACAAACTCTCCTGTGTCATCCCCTAATGCGATGTTTAAAGCCCTAATTAAAGCTGCTGAACTACTCTTTAACCCATAAGGTGTTTTACAAAATTGATAAAGGTTATATTTATGACTAAAAGCTGTAAATGGTCTATCTTCGTACATAAGTGGCACTTGCCAAAAACTGGAACTCAAATCTACACAAGTGAAATACTTCTTCCCCTCAAATGTTTGCATTAATTCCTCTATTGACATAGATTTCAGCTGATCTGAACTAATTCTACTGTTAACCAAACGAGCGTCTAAACAAATACGAACAGTGCCGTCGGTTTTGGGTACCGTGATCAAAGAATTAACATATGGACTGTTAGAGTGCTCAATAATCCCATCTTCAAGCATCTGATTAATTTGTGCCTCAACTGCACTCTGTTAAGCGAAAGGTACAGGATATCTATGTCCTGTGAATACTGACCTATCAATAACGTTCAATGAATGTGTATAGCAATTGGCCATACCAATGCGATCCTCAAAAACTCTCCTATTACACCATAACACATCATAGAGCCGAACACACTGTTCATCCTCTATATTTCCCTGAAATGCAGCCTCACGTAACGAGTCCTCTAGACTTCCGTTCGTAATCACACTGCCCACAAAACATGGAGAACCCCGCTCTACGGCTGGCGATATCTCATTTAAAGTACAAATCACCCCTACAACACTACTTCTCTGAATTTGGTCATTGAACGCTACTTCTACTTCTGAATCTCCCCATTTAAATTTCAAACTCCCTACATCATAACATAAGTTACCAGACACTCTACTTAGCCACTCTGAACCCAAGATAACACTGAATACTAAATTTGGAATTACAAGACAAATCTGCTTTTCTACATGATTATTAATTTTAATGTCTACTAAAACTTGCTTAGAAATTACTTTAGACCTCTTCCCAACAGCTGTGATAACAAAAGTGCTTTTAATTGGCATCTCCTCAAAATTTACTCCAGTTCCTTTCATTTTATCATAAAATGCACTACTTATGCAACTCTTCATACAACCACTATCAATTAAATCATCTGTGTACGCCTCGGACACGTTAAATTTAACTATGGGGCTCTTACTAACCACTTCCTGAATAATACCTTCATCATTTAGTTCATGTAATAATTCATTTCTTACATTTAGGTCATAGGGTTCCTGTATAATTGTATGGACAGGGCATGCTACAGACTGAGATTCTGACCTTACTTCGCAGCCTGGTTCGCGTTTAAAGAACCGCTACAGCTGGTCGTAGTACTACTAACTACTGAACATGTATGGTTGTTCTGGGCTGTGTTGTCATTGTTTGGCTGTATATTACTACCACTAGGCTGTCCTCTTCCTTGACCCCTATTCTGGTTGTAATTATTGTCATTATAATTTCTCCCTTGATTTCCCCTGTAATCATTGTTCCTCCCTTGATTTCCCCTGAAATCATTGTTCCTTCCTTGATACTGATTACCATAGCCATTTCCTCTATTCTGATTTAGCTGATTACTATTATTTCTATTTTGAGCGTTGGCCCCTTCGCCACCGTTCCCTTGAACTTCCTGATGCCTGGCTTCATTAGGTCTATTATTATTATTACCCTGGTTCCGATTGAAATTGTCCTCATAACCCCCTCTCCCTAGTGTATCAAATGTGCTTAACAAATTTTCTACTTGTGATATAGTCTTTACATTCTGGATACAAGCAGCCTCCTTTATCCTATAGGGAAAGTGCCTAAGTAGCAACCTCACCACATCACTTTCCTCCTTCAAGCCATCCAGATATTTACACACTAATACCTGCCCTAAAAAGTATTCGGTCATGGTGGAGCTTCCTTTAGGGTTATATTTACCACACACTACTCCCTCACGATGCTGCGACTGAATAACCTCATTCCAGAACTTTTCACAGAATTTCATTTTAAAATCATTGATATCAGTAAACTTGTCTCTGTAGACAGCAAACCAATTCCTCGTTTCCCCCACAAACACTTGTTCTAAAATTTCAACTACCTGGCACCACTCAATACTACCGTTTTCCAACCTCTCCCCGAATTTATTTTCTATAGTGTTCATGAACTCCATTGGGCACCCCTGTCGATTGCTGAACTTACCCAGTTCTACCTCCCTGTGTGTGCTATTCACAAAAACTGGCCTATTCTGACTATTTTCTTGCCTGATCCTAGCTTTTAATTTTAATTCTAATTCTGCGATTTTCTCCTCAGCCTTCCTCTCAATACTGTTTACTGTTAATTTAATGTTTCCTTCGGATTCTTCTACTTTATCATATAGCTTTGCTTGTTTCTCCTCAATCTTGCTAATGCTCTATTACTCTCTCTTAAATAATTTACTTCTGCAACTATTTGCGAGTGGACTTTCTCAATTCTACCCCCCAGCCGTTCCTTAACCTCTTTAGTTGCTACCTGAATTTTGTCAATTTCTCCCCCCAATTGCTATTTGACCTGCTGTGTTTCCAGTTGCACTAGTTCTTTTAAATTTTCAGCCTGTGTACTGATTCTAATTTCCAACTCCTCCTGTACTTTTCCTAATTTTCTGTCTACATCTGCAATAATCTCTTTAGCCTTTTCTTCCATCACCCCCCTGATCTCACCTCTAATCAGTTCGAATTTGTCACTCATTTCCCTACTGTTTTGTTCTAATTTAGCATTTAAAGTTTCAGTACTCTCTCTATTTTCCTTACTGTTTTGTTCTAATCTGGCGTTTAAAGTTTCTATACTCTCTCTATTTTCCCTACTGTTTTGTTCTAATCTGGCGTTTAAGGCATCTGTACTTTCTTTATTTTCCCTACTGTTTTGTTCTAATCTGGCGTTTAAGGCATCTGTACTTTCTTTATTTTGCCTACAGTTTTGTTCTAATCTTGCATTTAAGGCATCACTACTAACTTTGTTCTGATACATGAACTCGAGAAGTAATGTTTTTAATTCTGGTTGGCCGCCTACACTCCCTGTTTCAGTATCGGGATTTACCTCCGCTACCCCGGTACTACCATCACTCGACATACTGCTCGTATCATCACTCTCCAGTTGATGACCACTACGTAACCTCATCTGTCTTTCTTTCTCATCCCCCATAATGATATACACTGATACAGACAAATAACCCCCAAAATACAGGCACAGAAATATATACCCTTCTCCTTCCACAAATGTTATTAGGTTTTCATCCCCAAGTTGTCGGCGACAAATGAAACGTTAATTAGTGCCCCATGTTGGTAGCGACAAATGAAACGTTTTGGCTGCCCCTACTGTTGGGTGATAAATGTAACTGTTTACCTCTGCCTAAGCTATGTTGTTTTAATGGGCGCCAAGACTTCAACGCAATGCTGAAATCTAAATTTGTATTTAACAACGTCTAGCTCTGGTAGAACACCTTCAAGAATATATTCACTCAGATCGTGGTATGATTTGATCATTAACCCAACAAACAATTGTATCAGGAGAAGGAATTGGTCTATATCTAATGCTACCTACTGAAAGCAAAGATTGCATTGTAAAAGAAAAGAATTTATTATATAAAACAAGTATAGCAAAATTAATAATCATAATAAGTTTAAAATTTAAATTGGAGCGTTGCGATTTTAATATTACCGATAGAAAATTACGTGAAAACGGAGTCTGATAAATTGATTTTACTCTTATTTCCAAGCTATGAAGTTACTGAAATATGAAATGTAAAACAAAGAAAAATGAGAGATTGCGTATTTCTGCGTCATTTGCGCTTACCATTGGAAATTGCCAAGGCATTTCCCTCGTACTTGCTGATGCTGTGTGCTTCCCACAGTCTCTTGGACGTCGTCATCTCCGTCGAAATTTGATGATATTCTGGTAGATTAGATAATTCTATGGTCCGTACATCGGACCCAAACGCTCGTCCAACCACACTGGTTAAGTTTTTACAAAAGTTAGTCCTCCAATCCACGGAACATCGGAGCGACTCCCGCGTAAACCATACTCGGGAAGTTCTATACAGATAGTCCCCGTCCCACGGAACATCGGAGCGACTCCCGCGTAAACCATACTCGGGAAGTTCTATACAGATAGTTACTAACTCCACTGAACATCGGAGCGACACGCACTTGCAACCGTACTCGTCAAGTATTTCACAGATTGTCCTCGTCTCACGGCGCGTCGAACGATATATTCACCTGTCGGCTCCCCCACTCTTCAGTCCCAACTAGCTTACGTTGTCTCCACTGATTGGCTGAGCACGCCGCTAGTTCCCCTCCTCTGCCTCATTACACTCGGCGCGCGAGAGGGAGAAGTCGATTTCCGTTCCAACAATTCGGCCTTTTCTTGACGATGCGACCCAAGGTTGCGTCATACTTCTCGACAGGAATCAGCTTGTATTTGAATTCCCAGTGAGTCATGTCTCTCAATATATCCTAACTGACGAAAACTCCGTAAAATTCCGCAATCACATAATTTTCTATGATATTGTCGTTCGTAATAATTTGCTTGATAGCGTTTTCTAAGACATAGAAAACCTATCTGTATGCTTATAATTTTTATAAAATGCTCCGAAAATATCTTAATAATAATTATAATAAATTAATAATAATAATAAATTAACATGAAAAATTCTCTTGGCTGAACAATTTGCCGCGTAAATAAATATAGAATGGCTTCCTACTGACTTATGCCAGTGGCATAAAAACCCCTCGAAAAACACGTTACACTTGGTACAAGGTGATATGAGAACAAGGCAAAACCTTCTCTCTCTCATGTGCTCACTTCAGCTCGCCACAACTCTCTGCAGAGATCACTAAAGTATATTTCGAGATTAATAATAGTGCAGATGAATTACTTCAGATCTGATCAATACCTGGACAACACTTCAGTGTGATAGAAAAATTTACATTTGTAATGTTTTTTTTTTTGGGTTACCCAGTGTGCACAACTGTAGGTGGGCGAGACACTGTCCTGTTAGTTCGAAAACTTAAGGCTATCATGAAGAGAAGAAGAAGGTCTGGTCTCTTTAAAATATTACGGTTAGTTATCAAGTAGTAAAGAAAACAGTCAATTGAGGTCAGAAAATGGATCGGGATTGAGGCAGCGCTGACCAAGGGGAGTCGAAAGAAATAATGGAAAAGCGGAACCCGGCACAAGTAAGCAGAAGCAATGTTGGGCTCTTCTGAGGTCCTGTGGATTTCAAAAAACTTCCTGCTACGACTGTTATTAATAATATTATTGGTTTTACATCCCTTTCAATTACTGCAGCCTTTAGAGACGCCGGGTTTCCGGAATGTTGTCCCGAAGGAATTTTTAAAGTGCCAGTAAATCTACTGACCCGGCTCCCTCGCAATCGCGCACCCTCAAATGCCAACTGGCTGCAACCTTGGGGGCAGCAGACAAGCGTTACCGCTGATCCAAGCACCCAGCCTTCCTGCTACTATTGTTGTGACAAGTTAATATTTTGTTTCTATGTAGGCCTACTTAAATGAGCCATCTAAAACAAGGTTTTATACAAACTATTCTAGAGAGTCTGGCACTCCACAAACATATCCCTTACATCAAGAATTAACAAACAAGCTACCTCAGCCAAGGACCATTTGTGGCTTAATTCCTTAGCAATACTGCCTGGATAGAAAGGTATTCTGCTTCGAGTGCTGTTGGCGTTTTCGTTTTCAAGAATAAAGAATTGGTGATGATGATAATGATTTATTCGAAATATGATTGTTGATGGCCCAGTTATAATCTAAACATTCCTATTAGCCGATACTGAGTTTGCTTTGCCATGGCGGTCTTTCTGTTTGCCCATTAGCCTATTAGCAGTAGGATACACTAACAGCAGTGCATTCACTTATGGGCAATCATATCCCAAACTCCGTATATATTTGAGTTCTAACAATGCCATGTGGTGTAAACTTCACTTAAAATAGGGCAAAGGCTGCTAACATAAAAGTAGGCCACTGCAGTTTCAATTCAATAACATCAGCTACCTCTAGGGTTCTGATAGAAAATGAGACTGAGTAATACTAACTTCTAACTAATATTTAACCTAAAAATCCTTCTCATTATTATTAGAGAGATAATGTAGAACCTATAAATATAATCACCTGTATTTTATGTTTCTCTTTAGCATCTCTCCTTTTAATTTCAAGAATATCACCAGACTCGTCCTGCAGATTATCAGAGGGCAACTGCTCACTGGATTCCTGGAAGTATTATACACGTGTGACCCAATGTAAAATATATAGATACAGGATGAGTGCCAAGTTAGGTGTAACATAAAATATGAACGTTAAGAGATTTACTATTGAGTATTAATTAACTAAACCTTCAACATCACTAAGATTGCAATGTTACAACATATCAATTAAAACGCTACTTACAATGTTAGGGTATTCTTCACTACGAGTCGACCAATCTGGATCACTCTGGGTAAACGGTTTCACCTCCATAATGTTAAGAGAAACTAAAACAGAGAAAGTACATTTAAGAATGAAATAATTACTGTAGATCTACTTATACACGTACGCAAAATTAATCTCATATTCAATATGTTAAATGAATTAATTTCAGACACACAAATGTATGTTAATACTCGTAACCCGAATACAACTCTTGCGGTGCACAGCGATTAGTAGAGGTTGTATTGATCATAAGAAATCTTATACGCTAATTTCACAAATTTGTGATTTAGAGTATATGTTTGGGATTTTAGCTTCATGATCGTTTGACTTGTTGATATAATTGCGATTGAACAGATAATACGAGGAATTAACGATGCCTTCTTGTAGAGCAATGAAATAAAGCATCCTATATTTTAAAACTCAGCAATTCTTCTAGGTTTGTGCCGTGTCTTGTGTGGGGTTTCGCCTAGGACACCAAGCGAGGCTCATCGGCGGGCTCTTGGTGTCCCCGCCCGGACCCCCACAGGAGTAACGAACTGCGCGCCACCTCCCTTTATATAAGGTGCAACTGCACCACTTGACTACGAGAACTAAAAGTTCAAGCAGCCTTAACCTCTCTATGAAGGCTTCCAAAAAGATGGTATATTGGCTTTCACGGCCGGTGAATTAAAACTCAGCAATTCTTCTAGGTTTGTGCCGTGTCTTGTGTGGGGTTTCGCCTAGGACACCAAGCTAGGCTCATCGGCGGGCTTTTGTTGTCCCCGCCCGGACCCCCTCAGGAGTGACGAACTGCGCGCCACCTCCCTTTATATAAGGTGCAACTGCACCACTTGACTACGAGAACTAAAAGTTCAAGCAGCCTTAACCTCCCTATGAAGGCTTCCAAAAAGATGGTATATTGGCTTTCACGGCCGGTGAATTAAAACTCAGCAATTCTTCTAGGTTTGTGCCGTGTCTTGTGTGGGGTTTCGCCTAGGACACCAAGCTAGGCTCATCGGCGGGCTCTTGGTGTCCCCGCCCAGACCCCCACAGGAGTGACGAACTGCGCGCCACCTCCCTTTATATAAAGTGCAACTGCACCACTTGACTACGAGAACTAAAAGTTCAAGCAGCCTTAACCTCCCTATGAAGGCTTCCAAAAAGATGGTATATTGGCTTTCACGGCCGGTGAATTAAAACTCAGCAATTCTTCTAGGTTTGTGCCGTGTCTTGTGTGGGGTTTCGCCTAGGACACCAAGCTAGGCTCATCGGCGGGCTCTTGGTGTCCCCGCCCGGACCCCCACAGGAGTGACGAACTGCGCGCCACCTCCCTTTATATAAGGTGCAACTGCACCACTTGACTACGAGAACTAAAAGTTCAAGCAGCCTTAACCTCCCTATGAAGGCTTCCAAAAAGATGGTATATTGGCTTTCACGGCCGGTGAATTAAAACTCAGCAATTCTTCTAGGTTTGTGCCGTGTCTTGTGTGGGGTTTCGCCTAGGACACCAAGCTAGGCTCATCGGCGGGCTCTTGGTGTCCCCGCCCGGACCCCCACAGGAGTGACGAACTGCGCGCCACCTCCCTTTATATAAGGTGCAACTGCACCATTTGACTACGAGAACTAAAAGTTCAAGCAGCCTTAACCTCCCTATGAAGGCTTCCAAAAAAAGATGGTATATTGGCTTTCACGGCCGGTGAATTAAAACTCAGCAATTCTTCTAGGTTTGTGCCGTGTCTTGTGTGGGGTTTCGCCTAGGACACCAAGCTAGGCTCATCGGCGGGCTCTTGGTGTCCCCGCCCGGACCCCCACAGGAGTGACGAACTGCGCGCCACCTCCCTTTATATAAGGTGCAACTGCACCACTTGACTACGAGAACTAAAAGTTCAAGCAGCCTTAACCTCCCTATGATGGCTTCCAAAAAGATGGTATATTGGCTTTCACGGCCGGTGAATTAAAACTCAGCAATTCTTCTAGGTTTGTGCCGTGTCTTGTGTGGGGTTTCGCCTAGGACACCAAGCTAGGCTCATCGGCGGGCTCTTGGTGTCCCCGCCCGGACCCCCACAGGAGTGACGAACTGCGCGCCACCTCCCTTTATATAAGGTGCAACTGCACCACTTGACTACGAGAACTAAAAGTTCAAGCAGCCTTAACCTCCCTATGAAGGCTTCCAAAAAGATGGTATATTGGCTTTCACGGCCGGTGAATTAAAACTCAGCAATTCTTCTAGGTTTGTGCCGTGTCTTGTGTGGGGTTTCGCCTAGGACACCAAGCTAGGCTCATCGGCGGGCTCTTGGTGTCCCCACCCGGACCCCCACAGGAGTGACAAACTGCGCGCCACCTCCCTTTATATAAGGTGCAACTGCACCACTTGACTACGAGAACTAAAAGTTCAAGCAGCCTTAACCTCCCTATGAAGGCTTCCAAAAAGATGGTATATTGGCTTTCACGGCCGGTGAATTAAAACTCAGCAATTCTTCTAGGTTTGTGCCGTGTCTTGTGTGGGGTTTCGCCTAGGACACCAAGCTAGGCTCATCGGCGGGCTCTTGGTGTCCCCGCCCGGACCCCCACAGGAGTGACGAACTGCGCGCCACCTCCCTTTATATAAGGTGCAACTGCACCACTTGACTACGAGAACTAAAAGTTCAAGCAGCCTTAACCTCCCTATGAAGGCTTCCAAAAAGATGGTATATTGGCTTTCACGGCCGGTGAATTAAAACTCAGCAATTCTTCTAGGTTTGTGCCGTGTCTTGTGTGGGGTTTCGCCTAGGACACCAAGCTAGGCTCATCGGCGGGCTCTTGGGGTCCCCGCCCGGACCCCCACAGGAGTGACGAACTGCGCGCCACCTCCCTTTATATAAGGTGCAACTGCACCATTTGACTACGAGAACTAAAAGTTCAAGCAGCCTTAACCTCCCTATGAAGGCTTCCAAAAAAGATGGTATATTGGCTTTCACGGCCGGTGAATTAAAACTCAGCAATTCTTCTAGGTTTGTGCCGTGTCTTGTGTGGGGTTTCGCCTAGGACACCCAGCTAGGCTCATCGGCGGGCTCTTGGTGTCCCCGCCCGGACCCCCACAGGAGTGACGAACTGCGCGCCACCTCCCTTTATATAAGGTGCAACTGCACCCCTTGACTACGAGAACTAAAAGTTCAAGCAGCCTTAACCTCCCTATGATGGCTTCCAAAAAGATGGTATATTGGCTTTCACGGCCGGTGAATTAAAACTCAGCAATTCTTCTAGGTTTGTGCCGTGTCTTGTGTGGGGTTTCGCCTAGGACACCAAGCTAGGCTCATCGGCGGGCTCTTGGTGTCCCCGCCCGGACCCCCACAGGAGTGACGAACTGCGCGCCACCTCCCTTTATATAAGGTGCAACTGCACCACTTGACTACGAGAACTAAAAGTTCAAGCAGCCTTAACCTCCCTATGAAGGCTTCCAAAAAGATGGTATATTGGCTTTCACGGCCGGTGAATTAAAACTCAGCAATTCTTCTAGGTTTGTGCCGTGTCTTGTGTGGGGTTTCGCCTAGGACACCAAGCTAGGCTCATCGGCGGGCTCTTGGTGTCCCCACCCGGACCCCCACAGGAGTGACAAACTGCGCGCCACCTCCCTTTATATAAGGTGCAACTGCACCACTTGACTACGAGAACTAAAAGTTCAAGCAGCCTTAACCTCCCTATGAAGACTTCCAAAAAGATGGTATATTGGCTTTCACGGCCGGTGAATTAAAACTCAGCAATTCTTCTAGGTTTGTGCCGTGTCTTGTGTGGGGTTTCGCCTAGGACACCAAGCTAGGCTCATCGGCGGGCTCTTGTGGGGGTCCGGGCGGGGACACCAAGAGCCCGCCGATGAGCCTAGCTTGGTGTCCTAGGCGAAACCCCACACAAGACACGGCACAAACCTAGAAGAATTGCTGAGTTTTAATTCACCGGCCGTGAAAGCCAATATACCATCCTATATTTTGTTTCTCTAATTCTATGTACTGCATAATTATACATACTTGACTTGGAGGCAGGTGGAGTAGGTTAAAGACGTTATATTGGCAGACGTTTAAGTACCCTACATGCAAACCTAATAACAGATTACGTGAAACTGAACTTAGGCTACCGCACGTGTACTATAAATCAGCACTAGTTGTATACAGGCATTGAAAAGCCCCAACATACTACTTTCTATTGAGCTACAAGCCGCCCTGTTAAACTAGAAACCGATTCGTCTCTTCAATGAGACTTCTAAACACAAATAGGCCAATGGAGTAACATGTATATTGTCGTTATAAGTCTGTTACCGGCAACACAGCCACAGCTTTGTATCCTCGACGGTTAAATATTGTAATCTGAGTATTATTTAAATTTGAACTGACCATTTACTTCCACTCTAATACACGTCATCACGACCCAAGTTTTGTCATCTCCCTAGGCCTGAACATTGTATTCCTACATACACCCCAAAATTAAGTATACTTTCTTAAAAAATTCTCACCGAAATATGTATCAAAGTTACTAGTTCTATTGATATAGAAAAATTGAGAGAAAATGTCAAAACTGGAAACAGTTCACACTAATCAGGCAGTGCCAAGCGTCCCAATATCCAAGGACATCTTTACACTTGACATTACGGACAGAGAGGTTGGTTGGTAGCTTCCTTAGTTTAGGGGCAGCGATAACGCGGTCATGTAGCCCCGTGTACTTCGGGTGTGTGAAGAATTTGTCTGATAACCGGTGTTAATTGTGATGACTGTATTAGTGTGTGTATCTGTGATTCAGGTAAGGACTGCAGACGATCAATATTCAAGTAGCCTAGTTCCTACTTTTGCTACCGAATTCTCTCGTCCACGACACCTAGCTGCAGACTTAACTACTAGATGCCCTCGCAACCAACACCTGGGGGCGAACGTTGGAACTAATATAGCATTAATAAAATCTAACGTACAACTTTTTGCTTCACACAAGTGAAGGTAATGGGAGGTTCTTTTACATGCCTTAAATCTATGACATGGGCCCGCCGGCTTTACTTCCTTTCCCAAGGAAGGCATATTGAGGGATTTTTAACGCTCTTAAAAAATCCGAAGCTCAGACAGAGAGGAAAATGGCTTCAGTGTTGCAGAAGCGGCTTCAGTGACGTAGTTCGTAGCATGCGGACTGCTGTTCCCAAGATAGCGGGATCAAACCGCCGAAGTCGACGGTTTTTTAAGAGCGTTTAAGTCCTTCAGTATGCCTTCCTTCGGAGGGGAAGTAAAGCTGGCGGTCCCATGTCATAGGTTTATAGCATGTAAAAGATCCTTCCCCAGACTAAACTTGTGTGAAGCTAAATTTCTAGGTTAGAATTCGTTGGAACGCTCTATCAAAGTTCCAACGTTCACCACTACGTATCAACATCTAGAGGGGAAAGTTCGAACTACTTGAAATTGAACGGAACTTGTAGCTCACCCTATGGGTGTTCGGTAGAATCAGCTACAACCTCTGGCGACCCAAACATGTCCTCGAACACTCCCGGCACTAAAAGCCAGAGGACAAATAAATAAATAAATAAATGGAGTTGCGGAGAAAGCCGAAATTTTACGATTGGTTACGAAGCACATCAGGGCTTCGAGTCACCCATTGATATCTATAATACTACTGGATGTCGCATTGGCCGCACGAAAAAGTGAGTCCTGGTAATCGGTTACATTCGCCTGGAGGTGAGGGAAGGTTGTGTTCTCCGTCAGCTGTTTGACAGAAGGCTACCGGTATGTAATGTAAGAAAGGCGGGCAATGTTTTATCGAAAGCGGTCAATTCTTGTAAATATATTTATTTCATAACAGTTTCAGACTACACATTGCTGTTAATTAGTACAAACTAATTTATGAGGATATACATATATATTTATTTTAAGGGCCTGTTAAGCCAGAGAGTAGTTAAATGGGTTGTAAATATACGAGGACTTGCGAATAACTGCATTGTAGGCTGTCACCGCGGAGGAATTATAACAACTCTAGCCAAAAGAGCGGAACGTATTTGTGAGGCATCAACTCTTCAGGAAGAGTTACATGCGAAACAAACCATGTTTAAGGGTAATGGCTATATTGAATCCATTATATTATATAGGTCCCTACATCCCAGAAGGAGGGATAGACAACCTTCTCAGAGCTCCGACGTGAGGGAACTGCTTACCTCCCTTATATTCACACCACCACTGACCGTGTTGCTAAGATTCTCCACAAGCACAATATAAAAACAGTTTTCGGCACTAAAACGAAAATTGGTCAACGTTTAGCAATAAACAAAGATAAATTGTCCCCAATACTACAACCTGGGGTGTATGAAGTCCCTTGTACTTGTGGAAAAGTCTACATTGGACAAACAAAACGGTCCAATGCATCTTGCATCAAAGAGCATGAAAGGAACATCCGTCAAAACCAACCTGTCAAATCAGCTATAGCTGAACATGCCCTGTCTTCAGGTCACGATGTATGTTTTAAGGATGCTCATGTGCTTGCCCTTGTTAAGCACAACTGGTCTAGAATTATAAGTGAGGCAGTTGATATTCGTAAAAATCCCAATAATTTTAACAGAGACACTGGATATCAGCTAAGTGACACTTGGCTACCAGTTATTAAGGATCTAGGAAGGTAGTTCCTCTCAGTCTCTCTGTTCTTCACCTATTTCAAATTGTACTTTTTTCCTCTATGGCTACAGAGCCTGGATTTGATCTCCTTTGTTCGTCTCTGGAGGAGTTTCCATCTGTTTTTTCCGCCATTGCCTGTATGACGTTAGGTATCGTCCAGATGCACTTCCCTTTGGTTTATGTTTCCTTATATCCATCTAACCCTCCCACCTCCCCGCCCCCTTTTTATATTGGACATCCTCATTCTTCGACGAGTCTCTATATTTTCACCCCGTCCCCTTTACCTTTACCTTCCTTACTTACTACTCTGTCTGCCGTTCTACCATGGTCCATACAGTAATTTCTGGCAGCTGCTCTCTGGTGACGAACCGAGGAATTTATCTATATTTTTTGTAATTTTTGTAATCTTATTGATATACTTTCCTTGGCCACATTGTTTGATTCCATTGAAAAAGGAGGCAAGGTTTCTCCGAAACGTATGGTTCTAATCTAAATACACACGGCATTAGCCCAAAAAACATGAATTATTTATATATCCTTAATTGTTCCTAGGTATGGCTAGAGGAAAATGGTGACTCCTGCTGATGGTCGTCTTGCAGTTTTGTTCGCGAATCAATGCATTCCGTAGTATCCATCTATAGTCATACCTGCCAACTTTCATAAAGGGCTCTCTGTAAACCTCGCGCGCGCCAAAAAATCGAACAAATTTCGGCTTACCCCGGCTTGGAACAACAAACCTCCTGGGCTACAAAATACAGTAATTCATGCTTTTAACAGGATATTTCAATGAAATCTTATCTACTTACATCATACACCAATTATTTGTAGACGAGCATGACCCTCAAGAAGCAGGTGTGGTGAATTTTGGTTTGGAGCATAGATATAGCAGGCCTTTCTTGAAATAATATACCTAGGTGATACACTCGTCACTCACTGGAAAGTACTTGCACTTTTAAATTCATAGCTGTGGCCTTTTTTGTTTTAGCTTCCTGCATAAAGTCTGGAAGAAATGTACTGGCATAACAGGGACCGGAACACCTGGTCTCAAAATGGAAATTGCTTCCAGAAATTCATCCAGGACAAAATTCATGTATTTTCTTCATTTCGAAAAATTACGAGTTCAACATAATTAATATAAAACACTACAGTAACCGATGACATTATAAGGGTCTGATTTAATAACTTAAGTTGTGTCTTGCTTTGCATTCTTAGAAAGTCAATAGCATATGTGTTTGCATTCCTTCAGAACTTCTAGTCTTCAAAATGGAAATGGCCTCCAGAGTTCTATTGGACATCGATGACCTGAACTGTGTCCTGTTCTTCTTAATCAGGCTAAAAAATCGTTCACATTCTGTCTTTGCAGTCAAGTACGGAGAAACATTGAGATGTTACACGATCGAAGTTGGTCTCAGCCGTTTGACGAGATTGCCGTTTCATCACGATAGAACACGGAGAAAAATCCTGAATAAAGACTCAGAAATATTGTCTAGGTTTGTGCCGTGTCTTGGGTTTGGTCTAGGACACCAAGCTGGCCCATCAGTGGGCTGTTGGCGTCCCCGCCCAGACCCCCACAGGGTCACTGGCCGTGAAAGCCAGTATACGATTTTTTGGAAGCCATCATAGGGAGGTTATCGCTGCTTGAGCTCTTAGTTCTCGCAGTAAAGAGACGCAAGTGCGCTTCATAAGAAAGGGAGATTGCACACAGTTCGATACTCCTGTGGGTGCTCTGGTGGGGACACCAAGTGACCGCTGATGAGCCAGCTTGGTGTCCTAGGTGAAACCCCGAGCAAAACACGGCACAAACCTAGAAAATTGATGAGTTTTAATTAACTGGTCGTGTAAGCCAATATACCATACCATACCAATTCACACAAGTCGCAAAATGTACAAGTCCTTAAGATAGAACACACAAAATAGTACAAACCACCAAGAATCGAACCCGGGACCTACAATATGTATTAAAATGCAAAAAGTACAAAGATCCATGATATAGCACATACAAAACAAAGTACTGCCACCATCTTGAAAAAGAAAACATGGCACATGTCATGGGGCCAGCTATCTCGGAATAAACAACATGGCAATGGTCACGTGGGTCCGCCATCTTGGAAAAACAACATGGCGGTGGTCTCGTGGGATTGAGGACTCGACCTGCCACGAATTACAACAACTGTAATGCCACAAAAGCTGCTAGACACCATTCTGCACAGTAGCCAATCTGCCGAAAGTGAATATTTTCAAAAATTTCACGCTCATAATGCACAAAAACTCAGTCAAATAGCCACACAAAACTTTATTTTGGCACCTTTTGCACTGACTAGCCAGAAACAACATTTATATACTACTCACAACATGATTTATATCATTGTGGAGGTGTTAATTGGGTACAACTCCATACTTTAACTGAAAAACTTTTGGGGCGAACGCGACTCAACCATAACCGACATTCACGGCATTATCTTTTCCCACTGAGCTAATGAGATAGAACCGAGTTCATGTGACCAGTTCTCTGCCACACTGCACGAAGTTTCAGCGTTGCCAGAGCCTCGATTCTTAAATCCCTTTCCTATTAAACCTATTGGCGGGACTAGGTTTTGCTAGATAAACCTTTGTCGTGAATTTCGACGAGAAACCGCTTGCTGACCTCCAAGTGCGGCATTCTTTCTACACCCTGTATATATATATATATATAATTACACTTGGGCCAACACAACAGATATGATATGGTTCCTATCCATAACCATATAGCCTCTACCAATCAAGAAATCTCTCAAGCAAGATTGAATGTATATTTTGTACCCTTTCTCACTATTTCAGATTTGTGCCTATTCCTTTTCCAATGTCCATCAATGACCCATCTGGGGCTTGGATATATGGCATATTTAAAATCACATCTTGCTGACTTACTGGTTCCGGTATCCGTTGGTGTCACAAGATGTATACGGTAATCCTTTATTTGACTCTTCCCATCAATATCGCCGAAATCTCAGACTCTCTTTCTGTTTCGCCGTAAGCAAGTTTTTCTTTTCTCATCAAACCAGCTTTTATATCTTTTCCTTTCTCATTTTAGCCGCCACTGAACTATTCTTCCTTAATACAGTGTGATCTAGTCTGCCGTGAATTAACGATCTCTCTTCCTCAGCCTCTGGATCTCTTTTCCAACAGTAACTGGCTGCGTGGCCTGGCGGTAACGTTCTCGCTTGCTGACCCCAAGATTGCAGGATCGAATCCTGGCGCAGTCACCTGGCATTTGAGTGTGCGCAAATGTGATGGAGCTGTAACAGTAGATTTACTGGCACGTTAAAGATCCCCTTCGGGGCAAAATTCTGGCACTCCGGCGTCTCTAAAAGCCGCAGATGTTAAAAGGGACGTAAAACAAAATAATGACATTATTATTATTATTATCCTTTCCAACATGGCGTCAAACCCGACAATTTATATAATTTTCACTTGTAATTATGGCCATTTCAGACGATTCTGTGTTTGCCACCTTCGTTCTGGGTCGGTACCAAAACCGGCAAATCCACATCCTTTGGGACCAGCAAAACGATCTTATATCTTTGTTGCCTCGCGTAGCATCCTCAAGATTATTTTGTGTATCTCGTATTTAATACGATTTGATTTATTTCCCGTACCCTTGTCTTACAGTAGCCCATTTCTGTAGTTCATTTGATGCGATATGGTTCCGAAGTATTCCTTTAGTTTCGGTATTTTATTGTCTGCGGTCGTGTCGCTATCTGCCTAATTACGGTATGTACCTCTCCCTCCATGACGACACGCATTTCACCTAATTTATTGTAACGTCATGTCTGTCCTTTAGTATATTTACATCGCACGTCTAGCCTACTCTACTCACATCTTTTCGTTCTGTTTATCTGTGACCTTAATGTCACTGCTCATTTATTGCTGTACTTCGGTACTAAATTTATCATTTGGTCATTCTGCGTAAATCTGCCTGTTGTTAATTAACGCCCTTTTCATATTAGCGTGTACACGTTCCTCTCTGCATAGTCATTTTCTTGATATTCCTTTTGAATACATCCTCTCGGCCTGTTTCTTATTCCTTCGAGTTTCATTTATAGTAGTAGTCCTCCCTCCCGGTTGCGTTATAGACCGAGTGATGGCGTGAGTTGTCTTGGGGTTTTCGGCAGTGCTTATTTCCTTGCGGAATACGCACGTCCGCGCCTCTGGAGGTGTCGGTTGTCATCTTCTCGGCCTAGCACGTAACTTCCACTGCGTTTTCCATCTTATGCTCTGCGAGAAGATCGATGCTGTACATCATCTAATTGAGGGTAAGTATCTCTCCCACTCATAGGTAGTTCATTGGTAGCAGAGCGAGGTTTCGAACTGAAATCTGCCAACATATTTTATTTTGTCTAATCATTTTAATTACAGATCCGGAATTCCCGCCAGCCAGTTCATTGTCTTCGTAATGCCTTGTCATAGTCCCGTATATGTATTGTTGTTCTGCTTTCTTTTTCATGTAACTTTTAATCACCATCTGAGAGAGGTACCTAGAGAAACGTGACTTTGATTTACCGTCACAATATGAGATCATACTTAATGGAATCTGCTTATTGCATGTCGAAGTATGGAAACAGGATTCGAGGTATTTTACAAGGGAACAGCATAAGGTAGGGTTTCAACTTTGATTTTATTTCACCTAGTCTGTTCACATCCTGCATGACATTTGCAGTGGAGTGAGTGGAACTAGTATTTTAAATTGTATTTATTTCATGTCATGTTTACCTTTTGCTATTGGAATGTGCATTGTTGAGAGGCTAGGTCCAATGTTGCTCTGACGTGGCAACATACGTTTTCGCATTCTCCTGAGTGCTATCGCTGACAACACTGTATGGCCGTGTCTGCGGCCATTGTTTACTCAGGATTAAGTGCAGATTATCGCACTCCCATAATGATGATGTTTTTCAGCTCCTCATCACGCCTAGCCCAACGTTAATAAATATCACCGCCTTCTATATTTATTATGCACTGTTATTAGATAACATGCCATGTATTGTGAATGTTTTCCATCTTCCAATCTCCATACCGTATCCTTGCGATATGTTCTTATCTCTTTGTTTTTACTGTTTCTGGTAGGCCTATCTTGTCATCTTCTTTGAACAAACGAACTGGAATATTTTGCGTGATGAATGTATCTGTGTGTGAATGAGTTTTCGTAATTCTTCCGTATTAGCATTTGTGGGTGGGGTCAAGGTTTGGTTATGTTTCGTTTTTTGATCAGGTTAGGCAGTATTTCTTATTGCGTACGAAATGTTTATTCGTTTTACTGTAAAACCAAGTATACGGTGCGTATTAAATGGAGGTACCAACCACTTTAGGTCGGCGGCTTGTGTGGTATGGGTCATCAGTGATCGTCGCGCTCCAGTGGCGTGCAGCACCCGATTTTATTGGATCTAGTTATGGGATGGGTCACTAGATGACGGTATGTACTTTTCCTTACCTGTGTATGGCCGGCTCCTTTGTGCGGATACACCTGGATTATCGCGCACAATTCTTGTGCGGATAAATCCCTTACCTTCTATCCTTCTGTGTCTTCTTTTTGTGGTATCTCTGTCGACTATGCTCCCCGTATATTTGTGCTGTGATAATTCTATTTTTGCGGCTTGATAACATTTATTAGTGGGTTCCGTGTTTGTTTAATTGAGTGTTTGTTGAAGTGAATATGAGGTTCCAGTCCGTTTTTCATTATTCTTTCTTTTGTGGGACGTGTATTTCAGGTCAGGACGTTGGTACTATGTATCAGTACCTATCGTGCGCCTGCGCAGATCTTCGGCAAAGATGCGTGCTGCCTGCGCATCACGTGTTGCGCATTGCCACGCCCACAGTCATATTTTCATTACAGAATGCAGTTATCAGCTGATTGTCAATTGCCGTATTGTTAATTTATCATCGTACTCTTCCTTTGCCTTAGTATCTCCCTTGTTATTTATTATTTTATTCTAAATTCCCCCTTTCTTTTAAAATAATTTAACTTACTACATGTCATTAATTTAGTAATTTTCCGCCCTCATACAGATTTCGGGTCCGTGTCTGATTCCGATGGTGGAGAGATGCCCTTCTGTTCCTTCATTATGAAGATTCGGTCGCATTTATTTATGCTTTATTTTTTATATGATTTATTATACACATATTGTAAATTCTCGCGAGAGGAATGTAGGCCTTCAAACATTTTTATTTCTGCTTTATTGCACTTTCCTTAACTTATCCTTCGTCAGATCGAAAATATGTTCTTTATGTAACGCGTCTTCGGGGCGAGATGGGAAGACTGTGTGTGTGTTCGCTGGGGAGGATGGCCAGCTTCCTTGTGATGCCCACGCTTTCTTGTCTGTGTCGTACCGTTGTGCAAGCAATATTTTAGTTAAATTTTATTTGTCACTTATGTTAATTTATCCTAGTCTTTGGTCATTACACAACGTTTAATTTTTAATTAATTTTGATAGTTTGATGCTTCTCGTTTATCATACATTTTTCCATTTCTTGCTTTTCATGTTGTGTGCCTCTTAATAAATTTTGAACGTCTCTTTAGGATCCTGGACGTTCCAAATTTATTGAAGGAGAGTTGGGGAGCCTGAACTACTTTCTTGGCTCATTTATCATAACCTATTTATTTAATATATTTTTGTTATTTGTGTTTTATATTTCTCGATCTGACATCTAAATTTACCGCCCGCCATGTAGGTAGGTGTGAATCGTAACTTCACTTCCGTTTATTTCTATTATCTTTGGTACTCAGGCCTATCTTTCTGTGATTGGTCTCTTCCTTCTTTGTTGTCAAGCTGGTGCTAATTTCGGTGTCCATCTTGGCATTTCTCCGCCATTCGAGTCAGAGGCTGGACGTGCATTATGTAAAGTTCTTATTTTAAAGTGGTAGGTACTCTGCCTATCCACATTTTGTGTTAACTTTTTTTTTCTTCCGTGTTCGTTCTGGAGTGAGCTCATATCGTGTTTTAAAGTCAACTTTCATTTTTAATTGCGTTTGTGTTTGAGTTGCGTTTGTGCTTCGTTCATGTTAGTGCTTCTGAATCCACGTCGCGTCTTGGTGAGTTGCAGTAATGTTTATTTGTTTATTATTTTCTTAATTTCCTTTCCTCCCCTTTTCTCTTGACTTTGGTACGCGAGTGTTAACCTTTGCCTGGTGGCTTTCGTTTTGAGCTGGGTTTCTTTTATTTATGTCTTGGGGTCAGGGCTGGTTGAATTGTTGGATTCCATCCACTTTCTTTCTTGCATTGCCTGATGCTCATATGACCATGTGATGTTGGTATTTTTAGCCTACCTTTCACATTTTGCAAAAATGAGGAAAAAGTAGACGTATCAGATCGGGCAAATGTGTGTCTGTCTGTCTGTCCTTCTATCTGTTGTGTCTGTCTGGCTCTGTGTGTGTCCCCCCCCCCCCTTATCAACTCCTAAACGGCTGTAGCAATCGCAACAAAACTTGGTAGGAGTAAGATCTATACTTGAATATCTCACGGCCATATTTGAAAATGATGTCAGTGCTACCAACTGCTGAAAAACCGCAATTGAATTTTGAGCTCCATGTTGGATATCTTGGAATGTATGAATGGGAGCTATTTCAAAATTGGCACATGTATAGATAATAATATTGCAGTTTAAATTCCAGGAGGCCATACATGGCAGTCTTGCCAAAATGATTATAAGCCTGCTGATAGGTCCAAATTTTAAATGCATATAAGATCTACACTATCAATTGGATTTCAACCAAATTTCGTATGTGCTATGTGTACATAAACAGATATGACTGAGCGTATTCTTAAGAGCCACTAGGGCTGCCAACTGTTAATAAATGCTCTCAATATTTTAATCCAAATACCCATATATGAGAAAGTATGCAAGTCGACAGCTTTAAACTATGCACACGTATAGTACCTGAGAGTCCTTATTAATTTGGAGAAACTTATATACGTCAGTTCTACCAACATGATTCTAAGCCTGCTGAGATGTCCAAATTTAAATACATGTAACTTCTATACTATCATTTGGATATCAACCAAATTTCGTTTGTGCTATGTGTACCATAACAGATATGGCTATGCCGATTCTTAGGAGTAACCAGGGCTGCCAACTGTTAATAAATACTGTCTCTATTTTTGTTACCCTAATATCAAAATATGAGAAAGTATGCAAGCCAATAGCTCTAAACTTTGCACACTTATAGTAGCAGGCATTCTAGGTTAATTTGGAGTAACTAATATAGGCCTACGCCAGTGCTGCCAACATGATTCTAAGCTTGCTGATGGGTCCAATTTTAAAATGCATGTAACTTCTATACTAACTAATGGATTTCATTCCAAATTGACACAACAGTAGATCATATTATTTCAGATTATTTCTGACCAATACATGTATGTCATTGTTGCCAACCTTAGTTTAGGCGCGCTGTTAGATCCAATGTTTAACTGCATGTGACGTCCATGCTATCCATTGGACTTCAACCAAATTTTGTATTCTGTACCTTAAGAGATGGAACTAAGAATATATTCAGTCACCAGGGCTGCCAACTGTAGTTCTCTATTAGGCTACATTATGCCAGGTATACAGTATTTCGAACTAATTAGAAATTTCGATATTACAAACTTCATTTCGTCATTATTCTAGATAGATCCATATAGATTAATAATTGGCATGAATCCTAAATTTTAAGAAAAGTAGGCTCTTTAGTTCGCCACGGAACTTCTTGTTAGCCGTGTTTTTGTGTATTCCATTATGGCCATTTCAGACGATTCTGTGTTTGCCACGTTCGTTTTGGGTCGGTACCAAAACCGGCAAATCCACATCCTTTGGGACCAGCAAAACGATCTTATATCTTAGTTGCATCGCGTAGCATCCTCAAGATTATTTTGTGTATCTCGTATTTATAACGATTTGATTTATTTCCAGTACCCTTGTTTTACAGTAGCCCATTTCTGTAATTCATTTGATGCGATATGGTTCCGAAGTATTCCTATAGTTTCTGTATTTTATTGTCTGCGGTCTTGTCGCGATTTGAGCTTGTTTATCTGCCTAATTACGGTATGTATCTCTCCCTCCACGACGACACGCATTTCACTTAATTTATTGCAACGTCATGTCTGTCCTTTGGTATCTTTACATCGCACGTCTAGCCTACTCTACTCATATCTTTTCGTTCTGTTTATCTGTGACCTTTATGTCACTGCTCATTTATTGCTGTACTTCGGTACTAAATTTATCATTTGGTCATTCTGCGTAATTCTGCCTGTAATTTATTAACGCCCTTTTCATATTAGCGTGTACACGTTCCTCTCTGCATAGTCATTTTCTTGGTATTCCTTTTGAATACATCCTCTCGGCCTGTTTCTTATTCCTTCGAGTTTCATTTATAGTAGTAGTCTTCCCTGCCGGTTGCGTTATAGACCGAGTGATGGCGTGAGTTGTCTTGGGGTTTTCGGCAGTGCTTATTTCCTTGCGAAATACGCACGTCCGCGCTTCTGGAGGTGTCGGTTGTCATCTTCTCGGCCTAGCACGTAACTTCCACGTCGTTTTCCATCTTATGCTCTGCGGGAAGATCGATGCTGTACATCACCTAATTGAGGGTAAGTATCTCTCCCACTCATAGGTAGTTCAGCTCCTTTCAATAACTTATCTAATCTGACATTACATTTGATTTACTCTAACTTTAAAGATGATGATATGATACAAGATGAAAAATAAAGATGAAATGGTCACACAATAATAATAATAATCGATATATCACATTTCCAACCTCCATGCACAAATCCGCGATTTGAGTTTCCGATCTTTGTAACTCTTGAAAGTTACAATAGATTAGGAACAGAGTCAAAGTTTCAACATGGTTAATAATCGCTATCAATTTCCAAGCGTTTCAACTTGCTCTCTTACATCATAGAAACTCCTCCTCCAGTCCATCAGATGTGTGTCTATCTCAAACTGTATGGGGTAATCTATATCAGCGGCGGTATTGGCTAAATGGAATTGGGATTTGAAAAAGAACGTTCTTATGGTGTTACTCCCGGGGCAAAATATATTGGTCTTGCACTGGCATGCTCAAACTAATACAGTATATAAAAATCAACTTTACTGTCGTGTCATTCATTCGGTGAACACCCCGCCACGACTGATTATAAACTACATCAGTATTAAGTTTCTTGTGATTTTACAGTTATGTAAATTTTCTGGACCAATTGTATCCATTATATAGCCTTTAAAGACACCTTAAAAGATTTCATGATGTAGCTGTACATGTTCTACGACCTTTACAGTCTGAGATTATAATTTCATATTATTTCATCATCGACCTCGTTAAGTAATTTGTAACTGTGATTCTAACTCGACTGTAACTAATAAGCCTCCGATAGAAATGTTGCCGAGCTCGTATTTTTTGTTTGTCAACAGCAACTATATTATTGGACAGTCTAGGGACGTACCATAAATATATTGCATAATAATAGTGAGCCACGGGTACACTCTGAACACAGACAAATCTTATCATTGTCAAGTCCTATATTTTAGGTTGGTAACAGGGCTTGAATCTAAATTACATTTTGTAAGCATTTGCTATCTAAATTGCAATTTGTAAATATTGTCAATTCAATTACAGTACAGTAAGTATGTAGTTAGTTTTAGTTTTAAGTATGTAGTTAGTTTGTTTATTAGATATATGTCATTGTTCTATTAGACTGTGGTGTGTGATTGTCTCTGGTGGCAGTTGCATTGTTTATTAGTTATAGTTCATTGTTTCATTAGACTGTGATGTGTGAGGGTGCATGTGAGTGTGCCTGGTGACAGACTGTTTTAGTGGTAGTATTTGTTGTTGGTGGAACTATAGTATTATTTTTTTTCGTTAGTAGAATTTTGGTATTTAATTGTTAGTAGAAGGTTAGTATTTTTGTTAGTAGAATTTCTCATTACTTATTCTGAAAGGGAGTAGCAGCCTTTCAGAATAAATCAATTCTTTACTTGTCTAATAGACGGTTAAGATATTGATAATATAAGCCAACTAATGGCTACACTGCGTTCTGCTGCACGGCTGAAAACAACGGGAAACTACAGCCGTAAAGCTATTCCCGAGGATATGCACCTCTCTATGCATAATTACATGTGATGATGGCCTCCTCCCTTGTAAAATTTCAATCCGGAGGTAAACTAGTCCCCCGTTCGGAACTCCGGGTGGGGACTGTTCGAGAGGGGGTTAACATCACAGAAGTGACAAAGAGGAAATCGGACATTCTACGGATCGGAGCGTGGAATGTTAGAAGTCTGCTAGGAAGTGGAAGGTTAGAAAACTTAGAAAGGGAAATGGATAGGTTGAGGTTGGATTTGGTTGGGATTAGTGAAATGCGCTGGCAGGAAGAACAGGACTTTTGGTCAGGAGACTATAGGGTCATTAGCACTAAATCAAACAATGGCCAAGCAGGGGTTGGTCTCATATTGAGTAGGAAACTTGGACAGCGGGTGGAATATTATGAGCAATATAGTGAACGGATTATTGTAGCAAAAATCAATACTAAACCTACGTGCAGCACAGTGGTACTAGTCTATATGCCTACCAGTCAAGCTGATGATGAGGATATTGAAAAGGTCTACGAAGAAATAGATGAAATTCTGAGGTATATCAAAGGTGATGAAAATGTTATAGTAATGGGAGATTAGAATGCTGTGGTAGGAAAAGGGAGAGAAGGGAAGATAGTAGGGGATTTCAGATTAGGTGAAAGAAATGATCGAGGAAGCAGGCTGGTGGAATTCTGCGCCGAGCATGAGTTGGTCATAGCTAACACCTTATTCAATAACCACAATAGAAGAATATACACGGATGAAACCAGGAGATATAGGCAGTTACCAAATGGACTTCATTATGGTCAAGCAGAGGTTTCGAAAACAGATTTTGGATTGTAAAACATATCCTGGTGCTGACATAAACTCTGACCACAATCTGGTTGTAATGAAATGCAGATTAAAGTTGAAGAAACTGAAGAAAAGTCCAAAGACAAGAAGGTGGACAATAGACAGACTGAAAGTAAAGGATATAAACGAAAGATTCAAGAAGAGTATAAAGGGAGGACTAATGAAAACCCCTCAACAAACTTCAATTGCAGACGAATGGGCACTTTTGAAGAATGAAATAACAAAATCCGCTGAAGAAAACATTGGTAGGAAAGAAAGAATAGGTAGAAAACCGTGGATCACTCAGGATATATTAGAAATGATGGATGAAAGGCGGAAACACAAGAATCTAAGAGACGGAAAGGGGAAGGCAGAATACAGACGTCTGAGAAATGAGGTTAACAAGAAGTGCAAGGAAGTGAAAGAAGAAAGGTTGAAAGAGAAATGTTCAGGTACAGAAAATTGTCTGAAATTAGGAAAAGTAGACACAGTTTATCGAAGGATTAAGAATATTTCTGGGGAAAGGAAGACTAAGTGCTGTAATATTAAGGACACAAATGGAAAGCCTCTAACAGCTAGGGAAGAAAATGTTGAGAGATGGAAAGCTTACATAGAGTGCTTGTATAAGGGCAAGGAGATTGAGAATCGTGTAAAGGAAAGGGAGGAGGAAATTGATGAGGATGGAAAAGGAGATTTAATATTGAGATCAGAATTTGACAGAGCATTAGAGGACTTACGCAGCAACAAAGCACCAGGCATAGATGATATACCGATTGAGTTGCTACTCTGCATAGGAGATGAAGGTCTGATCAGGTTATTTCACTTGGTGTGCAGGATTTATGAGACAGGTGAAGTACCCCCTGATTTCAAGAAGAATGTAATCATCCCTATACCAAAGAAAGTGTGAGCTGATAGATGTGAAGATTACCGTACAATGAGCTTGATTACTCATGCTTCAAAGATCCTGTCTAGAATAATTTACAAGAGGATTGAAAGCCAGATAGAAACGGAGTTGGGTGAAGACCAGTTTGGTTTCAAGAGATATGTAGGAACAAGGGAAGCTGTAATAAGTCTTAGGCTGATTTTGGAAGGTAGAATAAGGAAAGATAAGAGAACGTTCATGTCATTTGTAGACTTAGAAAAGGCTTTTGATATCGTTGATTGGACTAAATTGTTTGACAATTTGAAATCTATTGGAATAAAGTACAGGGATAGGAGGGTGATCTACAATCTATACAGAAACCAGACAGCAGTCATTCGAGCTGAAGGACGCAAGAGAGAAGCTGGTATTCAGAAAGGTGTAAGGCAAGGCTGCAACATATCACCCATACTTTTTAATCTTTACATTGAGCAAGCAATGAAGGAAATTGGCGAAAAATTTAAAGTGGGAGTGAAGATCAAGGAGAAATAATTTCAACTCTGAGATTTGCTGATGACATCGTCATCTTGGCCGACAAGCCTGATGATTTGAATGAGTTTTTGACTGGTATGGACTCCGTCTTACGGAAAGAATTCATGATGAAAATTAATAAATGTAAAACTAGAATACTGGAATGCAGCCGAAATAAATCAGAAACCTCTATGGAAACCAAAAAATGGCAGGTTAAAAGCTGAAGGAAGTAGGAGACTTCTGTTACTTAGGAAGCAAAATAACCAGTGATGGACGAAGCAAAGAGGATATAAAAAGTAGGTTGGCTCAGGCAAGGAAAGCATTTCTACAAAGAAGGAATCTGTTGACATCGAATATAGATTTAGGTATTAGGAAGTCATTTTTGAATGCCTTTGTCTGGAGCATGGAGATCTATGGAAGTGAAACTTGGACTATTGGTGCAGCAGAAAAGAGGAGAATTGAAGCATTTGAAATGTGGTGTTACAGGAGAATGATGAAGATCATTGGATAGATAGGGTTAAAAATGAAGAGGTATTAAGACGAGTGGGAGAGGAGAGATGTTTCTGGCGACTGCTAATGAAGAGGAGAGATTAGTTAGTAGGACACATACTAAGACACCCAGGAATAGCAAGCTTAGTGATGGAAAGAATTGTCGAGGACAAGAACTGTAGGGGTAGACCAAGGTTAGAATATGTTAAACAGATTGCCTCGGATGTAAGGTGTGGTAGCTATGTAGAGATGAAACGAATAGCTCGGGACAGGAGGCATGGAGTGCTGCATCAAACCAGTCAATAGACTGAAGACTCAACCAACGATGTAGCTGTGTGAGTGGCAAGTTGTTAAGTATATGACAAACTACGTTACTTTTCTGAGTTTTCGTAAAAATCTATTTTAAATATGACCCGTGTATTTCCTGAGAATTTTAATATCTGCAGTAACCTCCTTTTATGAGTTGCCATCTCAATATGTATTAGTCACACAACGATTGGTAACACACCACACGTCCTGTCTTAGGTTTAAACTCTCTCTATCGACATCCCCTGACCTCATAAAAATGAAAAAATCTTTTTTTAACATACCCGTTCGCTTCAGCTAGCTTATGTTAAATCTATGTATGAAAGTAGCAGTTAAATAAAAGCAGTCTGATTAAATAACCAAGATTTCTAGCCAGCTTATCTTATCAATGGCAGTGGCAACGAGACCAGTTGACAAACCCTTGCCAATTGGAATCGATCGTAGGCCACTGAATATCACCTTTTGTACTACAGAATGTAGACAGCTCAGCTATGCAAGTGGGTTTACTCACAATCATAACGTATTATATCAGTAGCCACGACCCATGTGGATACACCCCTGATTTCAGTATTGGCATTTAGTAATATTATAATTGTATATCACGGTCTCAAAACAGATCTTCCCTTTATGCGGGTGCACAAATTAATCTTAGTCAGAAGTTGTACGGCAGTATCTCAAGAATTGGTTAGTTATGCACAGTAGTGTAAGGGTGAACCAGTCATGCGAACATAAATCATGCCGGGTTTTTGTCTATGTTTTATTATACGTAGGAATGTTTAACCAGTGTCAAAACAAGAAAAAGCCGGGTCAAGGTATATACTCTGCAGATGACAGTGTATGGTTTAACCAGTGTTGAGAACAAGAAATATATTTTGATAATAATTAACCTACATCGATTCCGTTGACGCAATGCGGAATCAACTATTTCTAATGACTATTTTCTCTCATCCAAATCAGAATGGTCTCTTTTTGACCAATCATTTATCAACTTATAACTACATTTCACAGTAGATTAGTGTGGCATTACCTTCTTTATAATTGCTGCCTTTATTGGCTGTTGGCCCTCTCTTAGAATTAGCCGCACAAAATAAGACTTCCATGAGTACACATCGACATGGGCGCCCATAGGATTATTTCCAGAGGGGGGCCAAGTAAATATTTTCGTTTCATTACCTACCTGTCACCCATCCCCTCCCCCATCCACCCCTCCCCCCCCCCCCCCCCCCCCACACACACACACCTTTTTATATTCAATAATTGGCATTGTTGTAAATGTAAACAGGTTTAAACCTCACCCCTTGTACTTGACTCTGAGTGAAATTCCGGGTTATGTAATAATGTGTCATTAGGCGAGTGTGTATAAGTAATGTTATTTCAGAGTACCGATAGCGAAGTTTTGAGATGAGTGCCCCGGAACATGAAACATGATACGTACGTGGTATTTCACTGAAGGTAGTGTTGAAAATATCGTAGGCCTACTAGGGATGGCTGCTGTCAGCGTCGGCAATCAAATTTCGAATATTTAGGTAACCAGTCGTCATCGTGGAGCTTAAATTGAGGTACTCAACTACACAGATGGGCTTAAAGATGAAATTACTACATTCTGTCCTTTCTTACAATGCATGCCACGATGGATTTACGTTGCTGCCCCCGACTTGGAATATGCAGATTTATTAAAGTTGTAACCTTCCCCGGTCACAAGGGATCGAACCCTTACTTTCGGGACGTACGATTTTCATAATCGTCCTCATATTTTTATTTGATGCCTTATTATATTTTATAATTATGTAATGAAGTGTATAATATCATGTGATTTATTTCCGATTAATTTGTTTAGGTTTTAAGGAATTGTAATTGGCAGGATCTGAGTCTAGTTATATGTGAATATTTTAACATTGGAATAATCTTCAGTCAGAGAGTCTGGGATTGTGTGCAAGAACCAGGAAGTAGGCTTGTTGTCGCCTGGGTTTTTCTCTCGCAAGCTCAAGTGCATGATCACTCATGCAGGTTGGAGGCTTGGCAACCCTGTGATAGGGGTGTGTCTAGGGTATTTTGAGGACCAAGAAGGAACTCCTTATATGGTAATGTTTTGTTTTGATTGGCTGGACCCGTGAGGGAAGCCAGGTAGGCCAGTGATTTGTGGAGGGGCGATGAATGTTATTAGACTTGACGAAGCTGTGAGGGCGACTCATTCTTAGGACTCCGTGGGGAGTAGTACTCATTCTTTGGACCGCGTGTAGGGAGGTGTACGCATCCATTCGACTCCGTGTGGAATGGTTCGTACTCTTGGTAAGACTCCGTGAGGGTGGAACTTGTATTTTGGACTTGTGTGTTTTTGGTGGAGAAGGAAGGTATTTCAGACGATCACAAGTTGGTGTTCGATGTGCAATTACTGAGTTGCTGGCTATACATTCTCAAGGGAATTATGAGCCTAGTTTCAAACAAATAGTCTAGATAGTTTGTCTCGAATCGCATGAAGTATTGTAAACTAACGTCTGTATACCGAAATTCTGAGACCATAGCGGTAAATTGTTATACGACAAATACTAGTAAAATATGCTATGTATTAGTAAACTCAGGAGCGGACTAGATGCGATAATCCAACACACGGATTTAAAGCATCTTTGTATAATCAGACCCATGAAACTAGATAAATCGTTGAATGCTGACCATCAAAGTATTAATGTACATAATATTCATAGTTGAGAGGCTTGCGTGTGAAATATATAGTAATTGTGCTGCGAGTAAGTAGGAGTGATTCTCTGGGAGCAACTAACCCCCGAATCAGTCGAGTTAAGTCGTCACAGCTGAAGTCAACGCCTGTACGTACCAGTCACCCCATGAATATGTCATAAGTGTGCCTGTGTGAATATGCTAGTGAGTTTTAAATAGTCTGTACGACGAGGATCCTGCGAAGTGTATTTCATGTCTGGTATCAGAATATATTGTAAATTTTACCAACTCGATAGTGCTTTTATGTATGAGGTAACCAGTGTAGTTAAGAGTGAAGGTTTATTGCTGTTGCTCATACCGTACAGGTGTTTAACCCTCACGCAACCCGTGAAGCCGAGCAGTTACAAAGTTTCCACAACATATGAGGCTGTTTCTTCGCCTGAATGTGTATTTAACTATGAGTGGCATACACTATAAATATGCGTTTGCTAAAATTACAAATTTAAATAATAATACAAAGAATGTACATTAAATTTTAACTTATATCATACACAATCAATGTGCAAAAACAATTATTTAAATACCGGTAACAAGTTTGGAATTTCCTCATTGGTACAATTTCACATTCAAGTCAGATCAACAGCAAGAACACCAAGGTGACTAACACGATCCTTTTATTTATGTCTTTAAATAATCAACAATGCCAAAGTACGGTATATTCTCTTGTGGATGGCGTTAAATTAAATCAACTTGACGTTTAATGACCAAGCAGTTTTGTACAGTTTTCCAGAAATGTTTCCGTCCCTTGGCAGTTGCAAGTTTGTCCCCCAGTCAATACGGGTCTGAATACAGTAAATTATCTAATATTGTAAGCTATTGTAAGCACGACCTTACAGGACCAGTGTTTTACTAGTCAGCATAGAAAAGCTTATTTTAGGGGTTAAGAAACGCTAGCGATGTTGCAATGTCTAAAAATATCTCCAGAACGTGCTTTTCATATCGACACTGCCGTAGTGAGGTGGCAAAAGTAGTTGCCACTCAAGATAGTGATGGGGAAACACACGGTATTTAACACTAGGCATAACCGTATTGAAATTTGGACCTTACCTAGATGTTAGGCCCCTTTGAACATCAATTATCATCATCATCATCATCCATTGGTGACAAGAGTGCATGGCATCATTAGAACCATATTTTTATTTAAAAATTGTAAATACATATTATGTCAGCAACATTACAGACTTTTGTTGTTGTAACAGTTGTCAGTTGACTATTAGCAACTTCCATTTAAGAAATAAACTGGTGTGACAATGAACAATCTTATTTCAACATTCTCGGAAATCCAGTCCCCCTAAGGGCGCCCACGATATTAACCCATGCATGAGTACCAAATGGCCGAACAGACCCTCTTAAAGCTTGAATATTCTAAGAGCAATTCTTAGTGAGCACCCACAAACTGAGAGTATCAACATGCACAATTTCAGTTTCATAGCCCTTGTGGTTACAAAGATACGATGATTAACGAATGAGTACCTCCTTTTTGGATTATATATAATAAGATAAGATTGCATTACTTACCTTTAAATGAAATATAAATCCATTCGTAGACGAAGCACACAAAATTAATAAATACTACTCTCAGCACACAGACACAGTCTAGGCGGCCGTTCATAGTGAACACAATACACACGAATGAAATGTAGGCTACGCGCATATAAATTACAATATTCCTTTGTAATATTACTCAAGTGTCTAATTTAAAGCGAAAGCGCACCAGAACTATTGCATAACTGACATAATATGTAGGATGATTTTAACCTTCCGGTGGGTGCTACTGATCTTATCTCATATTCGTCAACTACCTTTCAGTAGTTACGTCTTTCCACATGACATACAAGTCCATATCGGCCAGTTTGTCAATGACCCTTCTACACATTTGCTGTTGTTGCAAAAGTGATATGCGAGGCAAATTGCGCCTGATCGAGCACCATTACGTAATAGACCATGTAGAGAACGAATAAGTGTTTCACTAATTGAAGCAAACTTATTCTTCAGCAAATATTGTAATTTTTAAAAATTCTGATTTCTGACGTGTGCCATACAGGCTTAATGCTTCCACTGCCATCATACAGTATTTAATGTTTGGCCTGTCGGAATGTTAAATATCTGAAGTATTTATATTTAGTACAAATTAATTAGAATACTGTAAGCACTTCTGCAAAAAAAAGTATGTTCTCAGTCTGATTTTCATATCGTTTTATTTTTCAAGGATCCAGGGGGGGGGGCATGGCCACTCCCCTGCCCCCCGAATGGGCGCCCATGCACATCGAGTATATGTTAATCTTAAGCTACCAAACATAAATACTAGAATTAAAGTGGTGATTGTTTAGTGTCTACAGAGCCAAGCATCCCGACACATAGTCCAGTCAAAATATACATCCGACCTTGCAAAAGGTCATTTAGTTCTAATTTTTTATATGTTGTTTGGACCTGAGCCAATATTAAAAAAACCAAATTTTCAACTTCGAAAGTCCTGTGCTAGCTGTGTAATAGCCAAAAAAACAGCCCGATTTTTGATTTTTTTTTCAGGTTTTGCTCAATATCGTCTAAACTATGCATCTGAAAGAAGACGTTGTGAATACCTGTTTAAATTGTCTACAATTTGAGTTCTAACGGAGCTCTGTATGTTTAGCAGTTCCCGAGGTACAGTTATTCAAAGATTGAATGGTTTTTTTCTTCAAAAAAGTAAAAATTGTTGGCTTTGGTCTCCTAATTTGCCAAATATTTTTCAAAATACTCATACTAAGAGAAATTTTATTGATATGAACTTGAAGTGTATTTGTTTACCTTTAATTTGAGCATTAACGGGTACCTGTAGGCCCAGTGCTTCTCTCAAATATGGCATGTAACTGAAAACCTTGAAATATTGAATTCGAGAAAAATGAAAGAGAGTTCACATAGGTACTATTTTGTTTTATTACAAAAGAAAAACGTTACATCAAAAATCATTTTACAATATTATATGAAGCAACAGGTCTCATCGTAATTTCACTTGTGATGGCCTCGGTCTCGAAAAATCTTCCTCTGACGATGGTGCAGGTTTATTGGAGGAAGTTTTGAACTGAACAGCAGGCTCAGGCTCGTTTTGCGTTTTAGAAATGTAGGGGTGTGGATGTCTTCCTCATTGTCAGAATCCTCTAGCTGAAGCGATTGCACATTTTGACATATTTTGCCACCACAAATTCGACAAAGGGCTGAGCATTTCAATCCAGCTTTGCGGCTACTGCAACCGCCGCAGCAACTTTTTCTGCAATTGCAGGAAATCATGCGCAGTAGGAGCACGTAGTTGTAGTGATAGGGGTAAACCCTTGATCATCAAGCTTCCATCCCCAATCTGTAGGAATTTTGTTGACCCACAACCACTTTTGAACTTGGTGGTAAGTTCTGTAAGCATCGTGGCATGCTGCATCCTCTGTTGGGGGCAAGAGAGCAAGATTGATTTTGATGTTGTCTGCAGATGTAACAAACAGTAGATGATGATGATAATTGTTGTTTTAAGGGGCCTAACATCTAGGTTATCGGCCCAAACAAACAGTTGGTAGCGAAGGCGATTCAGGGAGTCTGTTAGGAAATCCCCCCACCCCCTTACAAATACACAAAGCACTTCTTCCCAGCTTTTGCTATGGTTTCGTTACTGGAGTCTGACAGCAGTTCTACAAGTTGGGGATATTTTTATATATTAGCTAACTTGGTATTATTATTATTACCAAGCCCATAAGGGGATGAAGTGGTATCACACCCACTGAACGCATGGATAAAAAGCACTGTACCTGGATAGTGTTGAGCAGGTCGATGTATGAAAGAAGAGCTTGAGTAATGGACAGAGCCGGCTTCACCTTTGCTTCTCTTCTGAAGGTAGATGTTAGTTGCACCTGAGCCTAAACCATTGAGGAGTACGAGGAGGTCAACATCTTCTCCTACTACGATCACACTGTCAAATGTAGGACCTTTGGATAGTGCCATGGCAATGATGTCCCGATCAGCATCTTCTTCGGCTGCATTTACTTGTATGCCATTCTGCTCGAATGAATCGCAAGGAAGTGGGATGAGGCACCTCTTGTTGTTCTCATTTTTCCGAGGTAGTTGGATGATGGTGGATTCTTCAAAAATGATGTCACTACAGAAGTGAGTAGCACAGTGTCGGAGTCGTTCAGGAAATTTTGTGTGGTTTTTAATGTAGCTGATGTAACCTGAAACAATGGCTTTCACCGACATTTTGCACTGCCAGACAACCTTGTGTAAAAGATAGTCCCCGTCCAAAACAACGTAAGTATTGGAGTCAGCTGGTGTGTGACTGGATAGTGAAGTGAAAGCAGAGAAGAGACTGGACTTGGTCCCCTTTCGCATCCCCTGTTCATTAAACAGAGATATTGGGAATGAGGTTAATTCATGTTTAAAATGTTCTTTCATGTCTTCGTCCGATTTTTTGGTTATGCACACCATTTGAAAAATAGCAAGTGGATCGACAACTACTCCCTTGTTCCCCACTTTAACAGACGTGGTGATGGGTGGCAATGTGTCTACTTTGTCCTTACGTTTAAAGATTACTTTATCAAACGTATTCCCAATGATTTTCTTAACACCTTCAGTTACCAGTTGTTGGGCCAAGTGGCAATTTATGTTAGGGCCACCAACTATTCCCCTACTGATGGATACCAATTTATCAGGGATGGGAAATGGAGGGTGGAGAACAAACCATTTTTGTTTTGTTTTTCTGCATCTTCATTACCTCGAATGATTCGAGAAGGCCTCATGACAACATGATGTTCACCAGTAGGATAGGAGACGTGGCAGAAACGTTCTAATTCCTCGCTTACGTTTACCATGAGCACAATTCCTACGGTCCACCGGACTAGCACACTGCTGGAGATTCCACGCCCCGGTGTCAATCAGCCTCAGGCCAGGCCAAAACTTCTCAGATCGGCAGATAATAAAACCTCCTTCTGTAGACATCTCAAACTCAGTATGATCCATCCTATCTTCTAGAGCCATCATATCTTGCAGATATAGGTGAGCACTCTTTGCGTAGAAATAGCGTCCAGCAGAATGAAAATGGTAGCATTTTATGGACAGAATACAGGTGAAGGTTCCAATCACCAGCACGCTCTGCCTGAATGAATATTTAATGAGAGTACACATGCGAAAATATTGGACCCACAGCTTATCCAATGCAGTTTTGAATTTGGCTCTTAGGATTTGGTAAGTCTCGTTTTCCTTTACAAACATGATGAGAGACCGCTCACTTTGAAGTAGCATCATTTCAGTTGCTGTTCTTCCCTCCTCAGTCATTTCTGCCTCATCCATAATAATGCCAGCCAGTACTAGCAGAGTTGAAACATATCAACGCTATTATCACACAAAAATATTCAAACCATGGTAACACAGAAAATGATCACAAATAACTGCACGCCATAAAAAGTAATATTATACGTACCGGAATCTAACACATCATTTCAATAAATAATTAATAATTAAAACGAAATCATTCCCATCATTATGAAACCATTGCTACATACACTTATCATAATATTAACTCTGATTTAATCAGGACAGGCCCTGTACGTGTTGGCTGATATGCTCAAAACTTGTTTTAATTGATTTCACCAGATTTCTATTTTTCAAGGTTTTTCTGTTACATGCCACTTTTGGGAGAAGCACTAGGCCTACAGGTACAGTCAAGGCTCAAATTAAAGGTAAAAAATAAGCTTCAAGTTATTTATGATTGACATTTATCATATGGTGAGAATTTTTGACAATATTTGTCCAATTAGGAGACCAAAACCAACAAGTTTTGCTTTTTTGAAAAAACATCCATTCTTTAAATAACTGTATCTCGTGAACTACTAAACGTACATAGCTCGTTTACGACTCAAATTGTAGACAAGTTAATATACTTGTGAATAGGTATTCACAATGTTTTCTCTCAGAGGCATATTTTAGACGATATTGAGCAATACCGGAAAAAGTGCAAATATCTGGCTGTTATTTGGCTATTACACAGCTAGCACAGGACTTTCGAAGTTGCAAATTTGTTTTTCTTACTATAGGCAGAGGTCGAAACAACATATAAAAAAATTAGAACTGCATGATCTTTTGCAAGGTCGGGCCCCTTTTTATGTCTAATTTGACTGGACTAACAGACGATATTCTTTAAATACTACCCACGTGAAGCAATAGAATTTGTATTCTGTGGTTTCCAGACAAATCCATGCGGGGTACATTCTAATAGGGCACCTCATTCAACATGGTTAAAAACGCAATCTCGAGTTCATTAAACTCGCACCATGTTGCAACGTGATGAAAACTTTTAGTATACATAAAAGCAATTACTGCTATACCAATAAACATTCAAATTGTCATCCAGTTCCATACATCGTCAGTACTATTCTAGGTAAAAACGTATTTACTAATCATAATCTACATTAAGAAGACGCTCAAAAAATAGAAAGACATTCTACACTGATTAATCTGAAATGTGCTTTCCATATTTCGATTATACAACTCTGTTTTTATGCTTGGAGATGTCAGAGAATATGCTGAAGTGTTTGTATTGAGTTGCTTCATGAATATAAAAGTGAAATAAGTCCTCGTGGAAAATGTCAAAAGTGAGCTGTGGATCATCTCACCAATTTTCATTAACATGTGTTTAACCTGCTTAAAAATACCACGAAAACTGTTCTATCAAATTAGTTTTCACGAATTCTCACAACAACATAGTCAATAAGTAAATCGCAATTATGTTTCAAACTTGGTGTGCATGACTTGATAGTCACAACGGAAGAAACTATTTCGATTTTAAATTGAACAAATAAGGATTGTCACTAGTGCTAGTAGTGATAGATTTAGTGAACTGCATTCGACAATAGATGTGGTTTAATGCTTGGTGTCCATGCATTGTTCGAATGAACCAATACGAATATCGTCTGTTTTAGTCTTCTGTTGGGGAGGTTTGCGCTACTTTCAACGATCACCATGTCTTCACCTTGTTGTCGACTAGCTCCAGGTTCGTCGCCGAACCTTCTGAATTTTAATTTAATTATGGCAATTTTGAATATTCTGTGTATTAACCAAACACCTCTTACATGTTGGCGGCAAGGTGGCACACACTGAACTGACAAGTACATTTTGCTTCCCATATGTCATACAAATATGTCTTCTTGCCACTATGATTTACCATGAGCTTTTAAATCACCTCTCCAAGTATAAATAGCATTGCATATACATGTATAAGACATCACGCCACTATGTGTATTCATGCGGGCCTTCGAAGTATGTTTTGATAGTTTTACCAAATTAATAATGAATTTTATATTGTGAACTAGGATGCCTTTTTTTTTAATTTTCCCTTGAACAAATATGGTCTCTCATAGGCAACTCGAATATGGTATCTCCCCACTGTAGATAAGCATGTATTTCTTCAATTTATTCTTGAAACACGCTTGCATTATCATAAAGCACATGAAAATGGCATCTTGAAGCGAAGGTAAATATCTCTGAAAAGAATTGACTTCCCAAATGCTACACGAACAGCGTCTCTAAGATTTAAGTGTCTCTTTATACACGTGCTACCACTCTTAGAAGCGTTGGTTTTGCATATAATACATGAACATGGCTACATTCCTCTATAGGGTATGATTTGTTCATTTACGTGTGCTTAGTGAGCAATTATGGCATCACATATGATGCATCAATTTCGCATCTATAGACTTCCATGTATGACTCTAAACTGTCTGTATGAGTAAATTTGCCTTTGTAAGTTTCATAAGTATGCATTTTTGCCGCTGTGGGTTAACACGTTTGCTAATGTTCTTTTTTGATTAAATTGCACTTCGCACTTGTTAAACGAAATATAGTATCTCACCTCTAGAGATTTACATTTTTATCTTCATATTACTTGTTTGAACGAAGTATGATTCACAAATGGTCTTAATAAGTCTCCTCAACGCTATGGGTTAACATGTGTTTCTTCAGTAGCCACCTGCTAACAAACTTGGCTCTACATATGCTACATGAGTAAGGCTTTTCGCCGCTATGCCTTAAGACGTGCATCTTTAAATTACTCTTTTGAGTAAAAGTGGCTTCACAAATGCTACATGAGTAAGGCCTCTCGCCGCTATGCAGTAAAATGTGCGTCCTTATACGACTCTTTTGAGAAAAGTTAGTTTTGCATACGCCACATGAGTAACACTTCACGCCGATAAGGGTTAAAACATGTGAATTCAAGCCGTATTACCGAGCAAATTTGGCATCGCACATGGGACATATGTGTGACTTCTCGCCGGTATGGATCAAAGCATGTGAACTCAAATTACTCTTCCGCGCAAATTTGGCATCGCACATGGGACATACGTGTGACTTCTCACCGCTATGAGTTAACTGGTGTCTTTTCAAATCTCCCTTCAAACCAAACTTCATTTTTCATTTACTACATGCGTGCGGCTTATCACCACTATGGTTTAACATGTGAATGTTTAATTGACCTATCCGAGCAAACTTAGCATCACATACGTTACATATGTTAGGCTTCTTTCCGTTGTGTGTCACTATGTGCCTCTGCAAGAATTCTTTCGAGACGAGTCTGGCATCGCATTGGGTACATAAAAATGGCTCTACGACAGTATGAGTTTCCATGTGAGTCATCAGGCTTCCCTTTCCACTAAACCTAGTCTTACCTATGCCACAAGAATAGTGCTTATCGCCACATAGGGTTAGAATGTTTTTCTTTAAACACCCCTTATTACTAGAAATGCCTTCACATAAGCCAAATGAGTAGGGTTTCTCGCCCCTATGGATTGATTTATGTCTTACCAAAGCTCCACCGTGTGCATATTTGCCTTCGCGTGTACCACATGAGGTTGGTTCTTACCTATATGCGATAACATGTGTCTTTTCAAATTTCGTTTGAAGGCAAACTGCGCTTCACATATGCTACATGAGTAAGACATCTTGTTGATATGAATTAGGTCGATGGTCTTCAAGTTTCGTTCGATAACAAATTTTCTTCCAGATACAGTGGTAGTAGAATGTCCTCCAGGATTACATAAGGCGTAAGTATTCCTCTACAACAGGACTTGAAATATCAAGACATATGATCCTGAAATCATTGGTATAAACATTGTAGATTGCAGTGGGCTCTTAATTGTATTGAATTATCTGAGAAAGGTGAATACAACATTCGAGATCCAGCGATCCAACTTATGACATGATAATTGGAACATCTTTCATTAATATCACAACCAGGAAAATTGTCCTGATCAAGAACCAGGAACTGATCTCGCTTCTACTCCTCAATATTAATTTTACTTACCGAAGGAATATTTTAAAGTTAATCATTTTTATGCAGGCAAAGTGATATATCAAGCCAGGGTATTTGGGGTCATAGTTTTCATGGATAAATATGTAATCTATATCAATTTCAAAAGAATAATAACGTTACTGTACTACGTCCCTTTTAACTACTCTGGCTTTTAGAGACGCCAAGCTGCCGGAATTCATTGCCCCGAAGGGGATCTTAAACGCACCAGTTAATCGAGTGACAAGGCTGCCTCGCATTTGCGAACCCTCAAAAGCGCTGCGTTATGAAAGTATGTAAACAAGTGGCGCTGGTTTACCTGCAGCGATCTGGGCTGGCGTCAATTCATTTCAATTCGGCAGCGATGATTGCTGGGCATTCGTGAACAAAACAATAACGGTAAGGCTCTCATATCTTCATGAAACAGAGTCATGGTTTCCATACAGCCAGTATTTGCAATTTCTCAAAAGAAACAGATGATATTTTAATAAATGTTGTTGCTTGTCCCTTAAATGTGGTGAAATGATAAGCTAGACTAGCAAGTGTGCTTATTTGTTCACCTGTATTTTAATACATGCTATTTACGACAGACACACGGTAACACTTATTCTTAGGGAGACAAAAATAGTTTTGCTATCGACCTATTGGCTAACTAAGCCTCGAGTATTCCTTAAATTTTCTTCGTCATCGAGGAAGTGTCGATGAATCAGTGCATCAAGACATAGTTTTGTACATGTTATTAGTTTGAATTTGATTTCGCTTCATGTACATATACTTAATTCGATCATCATCACTTCTTCTCTAAAATAAGCAAAATTTACGCTTACTTCACTCCGCTTAAGGTCATTCTGGCAACGTTTTATTATTTACGACTATCATAAGCTGATTAATGTTTATACCACAAACCTGTAGCCTATAAACAAGTGACGCTGCTTCTATTGTAGGAGGCAGTGGATGAAGGACGATGGTCGCCGGTTAGGGAAACCGCTTTTCTATCTTTGTGTGCCAAGTGTTCAGTGCCAGCGATGTGGGCATGCGATCTCTGTAGCCAAACCGTACCTTAAGAGATTGGAATACTCTTGCTAACCTCTCAAGAAACTGCTTAATTATTGCAAACAGCTTGTTAATCTGATCTCTAGCATTACCTACCTAGCTCAAGGTTGAATTTACAGGTAAAAACAAGTAGTTCTGTGACGACCTAAATAGCCTAATTTGATTTAAAACTAAGATTCATGCCAATTATTGATCTACGTCAACCTATCTAGAACAATGAAAAAACTAAGTTGGCAACACTGGCATTTATGATTTGTTCAGAATATACCTAAAATATTGGAGCCAACTAGAGCACTACAATATGTTTGAAATTGATTCCTTCCATGCACAATGAAATACTGAGAGTCTACGGCTCAAATGCTCACAGAGATTTATGAAGTACTTGGTAGGTCTGCTATCTCTAAAATTCCGCACAAATAAGTCCCTTATGGCACACACACATACATGAAATGTGGTAATTATCCATTAACTGTTATGGTAATTACACGCAGTTAGATATTAAACCTTTTTGCACGTGCAGAATTATTTTGCCAACAGTTAGGTATGGGTTGCTCAAAATGAGTCTCTAAAATTGTCGTATATACATATGCTCCAAATTTTGAACAGTTTCTCTGAATACATTGAGACTTGGGTTGAACATTGCGGAGAGTATTTATCAACATTTGGTAGCCCTGATACATTCTAAAATATGCCAAGTTATATCTTTCAGTTGAATTCATTTGTTAGTAAGAAAGTTCCATACAGTTGAACCTTGATCCTATACGCTATCATGGAATTATGTAGGTAGCATAACTGTGACGGTTTACTCTACGTTGGACTTAGAGTTGGCTTAATTTGAAGAGTGTTCCGCAGACATATTCTGAGATTTCAATCTAGAGTTCAAAAGCCTTGAGTTATTATACACAGTTGGTAGCCCTACTGCCTCATAAATTAGGCACAATTACATGTCCTAAAGCATACACTATACATACAAAATGAAGATGTAGTCCATTCGTTAGTATGGAGGTTACGTGCAGTTAAACAAGGAACCTATCACTACGCGTAGAATTATGTTGGCTAGACTCACATGCATGAGTAGCTCAAAATTAATTTCAAATATTACAATATATAGAAGTGCTAATTTTAGCAGATATCAATTACTCAGTATGGAAGTTACATGCGGTTAAACATGGAACATATCAACACACATACAGTCATGTTGGGAGCATAGTCGTATATCGGTTATTCAATATAATATACAATTTTAGGTACTTTATGTGTCTAAAGTGTAGCACCGTTGCCTGATAATTTATGATATTATTGAGGTTAGGATAAAAGTATAGAAAACATCTTTCAACAGTTGGCAGTTGGGTGGTTCTCCAAAAAAAAAAGTATATTCATATCTGTTATGGTACACAAAGCACATACGAAATTTTGTTGAAATAAAATTGACAGTATGGAAATTACATGCATTTAAAAATTGGACCTATCAGGAGGCGTGGAATCATATTGGCAATACTGTCATGTAGGGCTCATGAACATAATTCTAAAATTTGATTATCTACAAGCTGAACACGGCATGCGTTGCAATGTCAATCAGAGAACGTGTTGGTGTTGTAACTTTGTTTCTTGAAGTGCTTTTGGATACACTATATTTTTTCAATTTCCATTAACTGCCCCTAAACTATCTTAAAATGGACTAACTAATTTAGAAACATTCGTGGGAGCGTGCACAACAACTCACCAAAGTTTCATCGCAATCAAATGAATGCCATATGAACGCATACGGGATTTTGTTTAAACGATTCGAGCGCTATCACTCATTTGCTGAATCTACTCGTGCACTACCTACTGAGAAATGGATTTACCAAGTTAAAACCTTAACGTACGTGTACACAACAACTCTTCAAAGTTTCATCGCAATCGATGAATGGAATATGAACGCATACGGGATTTTGTTGAAACGCTTCGCGCTTTGTCACTCATTTGTTGCATCTACTCGTGCGGTACCTATTGTGAAATGGATTTATTAAGTCGAAAACCTTTCCTGGCGTGTACACAAAAACTCGTCAATGTTCATCGCAATGGAATGCATGGCATATGAACGCATACGGGATTTGCTTTAAACGATTCGACGCCGTCACACATTTGTTGAATCTACTCGTCATCATCATCATCATCTTCATTTCCCCTTTTCCAGCTGACACTGGATGGGGGCAAATATGGTTCCTCTCCACATTGTTTTGTTGTTTCACTATTCCACTTCCGACACGGTGTCCAATTTAGGCTCTGCTTATTAATGCTATTCTTCACCGAGTCCATCCAACGCATTCTTGTTCTTCCTCGTCCTCTCTTCCCTGTCATCCGTCGTTCCAGTGCTCGTCGTGGTAGCCTTACTTCATCATCCGTTTAACATGTCCAAACCATCTCAATCTCTTTTGCTTCAGTTTGTCATTTAGTTTCTGTACTCCCAGTTCTTTCCGTATATCTTCATTTCTCTCTCAGTCTATCCTCGTTTCCTGGACCATATTTTTCAGGAATCTCATCTCAGCTGACTGTACTCTGCTCTCATCCCTCTTAGTCACTGTCCAAGTTTCTGCTGCTTATGTCATTATAGGAACATAATATGCTTTGTACATAACTTCTTTAGCCTTAATTGGTATATCCTTGTTCCATTCTAGTCCCCGTACTGAACTCGAATTCTAAATGATTCAGGATTGACAGGATGCTATTTAGGACGTTTTGGTGAAATTTGGAGAAGATTGCGATATGTTTGGAGGAATTACGACATTTTTAAAATTTTAATACGAGAGGAAGCTTCAGATAGTGTTGGACAACAACAAAATGGCGAAGAGAAGCCGCTCTGGGGCAATGCTGCGTAGTATTTTCGCTAGGCTGCCCATAGCAACTTGTAGAGTTCGAAGAGAAATGCGTTGATTGGCTAATCCAATTGCCAGAATCAGTGAGGGAAGGAGACATGAGCGGGCTTGATGAGAAGCTTCGTCGATTTATAAACTACCGTTTATTAAAGAAGAGAGAATCTGCACATTTAAAACTATTGAGAAAGGATCTAAATTAAAAGGATTTATGATAGTCACCCAGAGATGGAAGTTTGATAATCCTGTAAGAAGTTATAAGTAATGATTGGTTTGCCGCTTCTTTTCATGACGCGCCATTCGATTGGTTTTGAGGTGCGTGGGGACGCGCCGCTGATCGAGGTATTTTGTGTGGAGGTGTCAAGCAGAGCGGACCTGCGACAATTGAGTTCCTGAAATTAGCGTGTGCGAGATTAGGGTCTCACGCGAAGATAGTTTGTCGGCGATGGAGGCATTTCCATCGGTCAAAAATTAACATGGGAAGTCCGGTGAAGATGTGGGAAACAGAATATTGTCATAATATCAGTTCTCGTGTGAAACTAGTATTGAAAGTTTGACTAAACTAAAGAGAAACATCGTGTGCACTTTATATGAAAGTTTCAAGGCGATATTCGAAAGAAAAAGATAGTTTTCTTTGTTGAAAGCACTTTCGTTATACAAGCACGTTTCGCTTGGTGCGTGTCAGCTATACAGGCGAGAAGGCAAGGCCCGTTATCTGCCTGTGCTAACATTTGTATGACAACAGCACGCATTTTATAGCAAGTCTATGTTTAGTGGCAAGCTTTTTATCGAAATGTTCGACATGCAAGCGTTGAGGGGAACAGTTAACATTGCATTTAACGCTGTAGTGATCATGTTTTAAGCCAAGTCATGCGCAGGGAACGTGATGTTACACTGCCGGACTGGGATACCGGGCAACCGAAATTAATCTTTAAATTATAAGATGTGGTGTAACAACTTGAAGGCTACATTCCAACGTTGCGAGATGGAACTTGATTACCGCGTCATGACTAGATATTATCAGACCCGAAGCGAAGCAGTCCATTATACTTCGAGACTGGGGGATTTTTGCGGTTCCGCTGATCGAGGAGAGCTCCGTGTTCGAAGCCAGCCAGGGAGATTGACGATCGGGGAGCAGGGTTCGAGTCGTGGCAAGGCAGTTTTCCCAAGAATGAGGATGAAGATTAGTAAGTGTGGAATTGCTGGTGTCGTCAGTAATTCTCTCCATACTTCTTCTACAAGATGTCATCGCAAGGTAGAAAAAGTTATCCTCATTAGTAGCTGTTGGTTTGATAGTAGCTAGTTGTAGACTAGAATATTAGAGAGCATGACACCATTTCAACGATAAATTATTTTGTTGCGTGTGAAATAGTTTAAGCCCAGAAATTATTTTTCCGCGTTCGACATTTAAACCTTAATTTTCTTTTAGTGAGATTTTCGGATAGTAACATTTGGATTTTTGACTTATAGGTTTTGAGATTTAAGCTCATTTTATTAGTAATTTCGTTTATCGAATTTCTTTCGATCCACGTATCTTTGGGAATTTTATTGAATTTTATTTGAATTTTATTGTATATTATTGAATTTCATTGGGAATTTTATTGAATTTTATTGAAGTTTATTGAACATTATTGGAATATTATTGGAATTGTATTGGATATTATTCAATATTCTAGAAAATGGTAGTACTTTACCCAAGCAACTTAGACTTTGAAAAGAATGCTTATTTGGAAATGAATTATCATTTGGACATTTCCAAGACTTTATAGTTATCTTCAAGTCTGACTTCGTTCAAGTAATTATTTAATTAAACATTTTGAATTGGTGGAAGGATGAAACATTATTTGGACATTCCACTTTAGCCAGTTATAATTAATAACAATTTATCTGTGGATAAATTATCTTATTTTATTTGAGAGATCTTATCTGCTCGGACGAATCAGCACATTTGAGTATTCTACGGAATTTTACAACACTCTTGGAGATTGTTATTGACTTTAATTGCATTAACGCAATATTTTGGAAAGACCAGAGAGAAGTAACGAATGTTTATATTTATTAAATGTTAACAACAATTATTTGAAATCTAAAGTAACTTATACTAGTAAACCATTACGTCATCACTGTTTAATAGAGTCGGTTATTATGTATTTTCACAACATCTGAAAGAGCTATACGCTGTGATTATTATAAGCGAATTTATTATGAAAGCAAGGCATTATATGCAATTTTAATAAGTTGTTATGGCAGAATACTGTATTAAGAGATTGAAGTAAAGAATTATAGCAGCTATATTTGTGTAATATCAAGCTGAGGAAAATGTTATACGGAATTTACGTATGTAATTGAGAGAAGTTGTTGTTTAAGTATTCTGTGGATATTTGTTCAGTCTATTAGTGAAGGGAAGGTCATTATACGCGTTGTGAGCGTTTATTTGAAAATTATAAGTAAATACATTACAGTAAAGAATTAAGTAAGACCTTAGTTGTCCAGTATTATTGTAAAACGACTCTCAGTTGAATTGATTAGTTCTATTGGCGGAAAATATTTGGGAAACGGATTGAAAGTGAAAATGTTGTTAATCATTATTAAGATATTATCAAGGATAAGACATTAATTATATAAGCTTAACTTAACCGTTCGGCGATGTATGTATGCCCATTTATGAAACGAAAGATCTTTACTATGATGATAGCGATATGAAAATGTAACAGTGATACTTTATTTAAGAGCATAAAAATTTGGAATTGTCAGTACTTAACCAGAGAAGGAAGGATGGATGATTGAGAATCATCACGAATTATGTAAATAACATAAGACATTTGTTAACAATATTTAAATACAATACTATTAATAACTAGGAGAATTTAACGATATAATAAAGTTAACTGAATAACTTTCTTAATAAACATCTGACCCCAAAACAATAATAATAATATGGTTTATTATTTGGATTAAAATGATTAATAATTATTTCTAATAATTAATAAACATTTAAATAACGAACATTTTACAAACTAATTAATAATTTGGAAATATTAATAGTCTTTAATTAAATTATTTAATAATAATTTCTACCATTAATCATTAAATAATTTTGGGAACCTTAGTTGTCAATTAAACGAAAGTTTATTATACTTTAAACGTTTAAACCATAAATTGGAGTGACGTTTAAAGAACGTGACGACGTTCTTTAAATACAGTAAGGTTGTTTACTGGTGTGTAAAGGTGATCTCATGGAAGATCAGTATGAATTTAATTTCTATGAATTTTACCAATGGAGGACATTGGAATAGTAAGTAGAAATGTCATGGGAAGACATTGGATGTATTAAAATCGATCTTTGTTCATATATCACTAGGGAACAAGAGTAATATTTAAGAGCTGTTGTGCAAACAGCTGATTGATAGTTTGTTTATTTAATTTTATTTAAGAAGTGGAGTACTTCTAACGTCCATGGGACGATGATTTAATTTCAGAATCTTATTATAGGCATTTTCGCAGAATCATTTGCGGATTACATGTAATTATTATGAAAATATTTACTAAATTGATTTCATTTATTATCACTTCGTTAATAAATTTATTTGTTAATTTTGTAACTGCGTGTTGATGATTTATATAAGTTATGAAGAAGGATTATGTTTTGGTGCATTTGAGGTTTTATTGAACCACTAATTTCGCCCACTTAACCGAGTATAGTAAGTATCTCGAGCTCTTCGTTTATTTAGTTAATATACCCAATTTTGCCTTACCAAAACATGATCTTAGAAAGTGTGCACTCCCCATTTAGCTATTGTTGGTAGGATTTCCAGGTTTTTGAGCCGGGGACCTCGAGATTCTACAATCCAGCTGATCTTCGGATACGACAAGCAGCTCAAATGGTTTAAACGGGTACACATTAAATGGCAGCCCAACGTTTAGGCTCGAACTGTGGTTCGTAGCGACGTATTTTGTGACGTCAGGCACGATTAGGCTTGTTGAGGCTTAATTGGGCGTGATTGGGTGCAATTGTTTTAATTTTGGAAGATTAGATTGAAAGAAATCCTGTGTAAGGAAGAATAAGTCGAGAAACAGAAAGCTGACTTATAATCTAAATCTGATGGTTTGATAATCCGGTTGTTGACATTTCAGTCACAGTCATGTAACGTAAATGATCAAAATTAATTAATAATAATAGAATTAGGACTTCATGATTTAAGTTAATCATTAACAGAAGTACTCAAGGGTTTAGCATAAGTCTAATAAACAATAAAATTCCCAAATATTAAGTTGAAAATGGTTGCTCTTTGGTGTTCTAGTTCTGCAGTGTATGTCATGTTCCCGTAGCAGTTGAAATATTTGTAATTGTTGCAATGGCAATGAAGATTGAAGAAGTATATAAGATGTTTTCAGATGTCCAAAATAAGATGGACAGTCTGACAAAAGATGTGGAAGGTGTTCGCACGTACACCCAGAAAGGTTTTAAGAGTGCTAAAGAGGACGCTGAAAAGAAATTTAAGTCTGTTAGGGAAGAAGCAGAAAGAAATAGGGACACTATTAAAGAATCTGTAATTGAAAGCGTTAGAACAGAGGTAGATGCTGTTAAAGAAAGTGTTAGGGACACTATAGTAGAAAACATTGCTGACACAGTAAAGGAAAGTGTTAAAGACAGTATTAAACAAGATCTAGGTGAATTACAAGAGTCTTTGGAGAAATTACAAAGCAGTGCTACTTCCGTTAGCAGCGATGTTAATAAATTGCAAGTTAGTTCTACACAAGTCACGAACACAGTCGACAAGATACAGGGTAATGTTGACAAGATGCAGGAAAACGTTGACAAGATACAGAGTAATGTTGACAAGATACAGGGAAATGTTAGAAAGGCCCAAGATGAGTCTACATTACTCAAAGAAAGAGTCATTAAAATTCAGAACAACACCGTCGATTTACAAACTAGACTAGGTACTGTAGAGTCTAACACAGAACAAGTTCAATCGAGATTAGGTGGGATTGAGTCCAACATGCAACACAAGTTTAAAGAATTAGAAACAAGTAATGAGAATTTCCAGACTGAAATCAGAAAAGAATGGGAATCCAATAAACAACAAGCTGAGGGAAACACATCACAAACTAACATGAGGTTAACAGAACTTAAAATAGTTGTTGACAGTTTGAAAACACAAGTACAGGATCACAGTAAATTGTTGAAAGATGAAATTGATGTAGATGTGGAAAATATTGTCAAAAAAAGTTTGGAAGCATTGAAAGATGATTGGAAGAAACTCAGTTCCGATCATGTTTCAAGCATCAAACGTGAAATGGAAACCATGATAGTTTCAACTGAAGCTAGATTAAATAAGGATGTTTCTGATGCAAGGGAGGATTTAATTAAAAGAATCAATCTTGTACAGAAAACTCAAAGTGATGATATGTCAGGAGTAAGAGCAGATCTCGATAGAGAAATGAATGAAACTAAGTCTTTAGGGGATAAAGTGAATCGAATGGATAATGACTTGACGGAAGATAGGGAAAGGAGGTTAATTGAGCTTGAGGAAATTAAAAGGGGCATTCAAAATATTAACTTAGGCGATGCATTGACGGCAGAAGCTATTAAGATTTCATTAAAGGATGAACTTAGGAAGGAGATTCAGGAATGCATAGGAAATCAGGTCGAGACCGAAAACGAAGTAAAGGAAACAGATCAAGCTAGGATGACACGATTAGAAGATGAAATTAGAGATGTTAGAGCGAAACAAACACCGATAGGACTTTCGATGCAACAAGATATAGATATAGGAGAGAATGATTTCGGGATAGGAAGCCTAAGACAGGTACACCCTTCGAACAGAGCATCTAATGTCACTATCATTAGAAATTTTGAAGAAAAACCACGAAAATTTAATGATAAAGATGGTCTTACACCAATTGAGTTCGTTAAGCATCTCCGTGATTATTTTTATGAAAATCATATATCTCAAGATAGAAAAATGCGTATCGTGGAACGCTATCTCGAGGGATCACCTTTGGAGTGGTATCGTGCATTCAGGTATACGTTCGGAGACTTTGAGGAATTTGCCGAAGCTCTAATCAAAAGATATTGGAGTGTGGAAAGACAGCAAGACTTGAGAGCGGAGGTTTATTCTAAGAAATACTTAGGTTTCCTCCCGACTAAGTACGCTGATTTCTTTAATATGCAATTAGCGAAACTACGTTACCTTCAACCCCCTTTGACACAAACAGAATTGATAGAAGCTATTTCTAGGCAGCTTCCGGTCGATGTCAGACGTAATTTAATATCGTCAGGAGTCAATGATCTTGCCAAGATGGATGAACTACTTCGTAGACTTGACTACACAAGCTCCATGCCTAATGTAATTCCTAGAAACAGGCAGGATAGTAGAGAGGTGAATACGATAGTCATTGATCAGACCCAACAAACGGAAGAAGTAACGAATCAAGTTCAAACTAAATCAGGTCCTGATAGGAACAGTTACTTTAGAGACAGACGGTATGAACCAAGGTACCGCCGATTCAGAGAAGGCAGACCTTACCAGCAAGAGGAGCGTAGAAATGGAGAAAATAACAGAAGGACAGGTTATTTCCGCAATAACAATAACTATAATAACAACAATTATAGGAACTACAACTCCAACCAACGAAATGATCAGAATAATCGAAACAATAGAGGTTATAGCCGCTATAAAAACTATAACGATGATGTATTTTCTAGACAGCAGTATAATGAGAGGTATCGTGAAGGTCAGGAGTACATTAGAAACGCTAACCAGGGGAATACAACTCGAGATTCCAGAAATAACAACAGGAATGAAGTTGACCCTAAACCAGGCACTAGTCAACAGGGAAGAGCTGAAGAAACAGCCCCTGAACAAAAAAAAACTCCAATTACGAAGCGCAATTAAATAAAGGTCACTTGTCATATCACAATGTCACGATTAATGAGATTTACCAGGTCACTGACGAAGACTTACTCTTCGAGGAAGATATTATAAGAGAGGAAAGGAAAACAGAATTACCCATTATAAATATTCAAGTGGAAGAGGAGAAATGCAAATCTTTGGTTGATACTGGGGCAGTAGTTTCGATTTTGTCCGAGGAATGTTATTTGAGGCTTTTGAAAGGCAACAGTATGACGATTTTGCCAGCTTCAACGGTGAAGGTGAGGGGTATCTTTCAGGATAAGACGGTCAAATGTAAAGTACAAGTACTGTTAAATTTCAAGATTAATGAGAAAGAGTATGAACATGTCTTTATCGTGGTACAGAAAATCAACTTTGATATGATTCTGGGAATAGATTTTATTGGAAAAGTAGGAGCAGTTATCGATTTGAAGAATCGAGTGATGAAACTATACGAGAATAATTTAGAAGCGGAGAATTTGGAAGGACAGGAAATAAGTACAGATCTAGATACAGATTATAGGGAGGATGTTTTAGAAAACATTGTGAGTGAAGTGGAAAGAGAAAGAGAATATCATACTCAATCGATTGAAGGGTTCGAGGATATCCAAGAAGAATTTGAAGATTTGATAATCGAATTCAAAGACATTTTTGATGAGAAACCAGGTCTAATTAAAGATTTTCAGTATCGTATTCGATTGACCAATGAAATGCCTTACCAGAAAAAGATATACCCTATTCCTGAAAAATATTACGAGGAAGTGAAAGGAATTATTAGAAAAATGGAAGAGGATGGAATAATTAGAAAGCAAGCATCATCCTATATCAATCCTATAACTGTTGTGAAGAAAAGCAATGGACAATTACGTTTATGCCTCGATGCAAGAAGTATCAATGCGTTGATTTTGCCGGAGACAGATAGACCACCGAGGATTCGAGATTTATTAAGAAGATTTAAAGGGAAGTCATGTTTCAGTGTACTGGATCTCACAGCCTCCTTTTATCAGATAGAACTCTCAGAAGATAGTAGACAGTATACCGGATTTTTATTCGACCAATCGAGCTACGTATTTTTGAGATTACCTTTCGGTATTGTCAACAGTGGACCAGCTTTGATAAGAGCTTTGGACAGTAAGCTTAGTGACGAGGTGAAGGAAAACACAATGTGTTATATTGATGATCTTATCATTTCATCTGAGAATGAAAGGGAACATTTGGAACATTTAAAGAAGTTGTTTTTGGATTTGAGAGAAGCAAATATTAAGGTAAATTTTGGCAAGTGCCACTTTTTGAAGGAAAGAATAGATTTCTTGGGTCACACCATTGATCAGTTTGGCTACCATCCGAATGAGAAGAAAGTAGAAGCTATTGTTCGATTCCCTAGGCCTACTAAAGTGAGACAAGTTCGCGAATTTGTAGTCATGTGCCAATTCTTGAGTAATCACTGTAGCCGATATTCAGAGGTCATGGCACCATTGTATGATCTTCTTAAAAAAAAAATAGATGGAAATGGGGTCCCGCAGCAGAAGAAGCATTTGGAAAAGCAAAAGAAATGCTTAGAAATAATATTAAATTGGAGTATCCAGAATTCGACCGTATATTCTATTTAGAATCAGATGCGTCGAGAGTGGGAATCAGTGCTGTGTTATATCAGAAGGATGAGAATGGAAATAAGCATTATATTGGATTTTGCAGTAGGAAACTGAGGAAACATGAGGAAAATTATTTTACCACTGAGTTGGAGGCGCTAGCCTTTGTAACGGCGTTGCAGCAATGGAAGAAAGTCCTGCTGGGACATCAAATAGTTATTTTAACTGACCATAAAGCTCTCCAGTTCATGATGCAGTCGGATTTATCCAGCGATCGATTAACAAGATGGACTTTGTTTGTTCAGCAGTTTAATGCGACCATAATCCATCAACCTGGTAAGGATAATCTTTTAGCTGATGCTTTATCGCGTAATCCTGTAGAGAATATCCAGATAAATGCGATACAATTGGAGCCGAAAGATCAAGAGACTTTGGTGAAACTTGAGAGGATCAATGTATCACAGAAAAGATGCACTCCAATAAGAATCATGTATCGGTTTTTGAAAGGTTATATGGATAATGCTGATCCAGACTATGAGAATGTCCGAAGACGCTCGAATCGATATGTTTTGTCAGGAGATATTGTTTGCAAGTATGTCGATAAGGAGAAGACAAGAGTCAGAGTTATGGTTCCTCCCAATTTAGTAAAACCTTTGGTTTGGTTGACACACCACAGTATAGGCCACGGTGGTTTGGATAAGACTGTCAATACTTTACAGGAAATGTTTTATTGGAAGAAGTTAAGGAATTCGGTGGCTGAGATCATTCGAACTTGTGAGAAATGTCAGAAAGGGAAATATACATCGGAGCTTCTTAAGGAAAGACCTAGGTCCATCATACCATCTAAACCCCTTGAACTATTCGCCTGCGACATTTTTGGTCCATGTCCCAAGGGACATAGAGGAAATCAGTTTGTATTAGTAACGATAGACGTATTTTCAAAATTGGTATCTTTGGATCCGATCCAGAAAGCTACAACAAGGCAAGTTTTGAATAGGATTGAGAGATCAGTAATTCCGAAGGCAGGAAAGCCGGAATTTATTTTAACTGACCATGGGCCTCAGTTTACGTCTATGGGATTTCAGGAAGCCATGGAAAGGCTAGACATTAAGCATATATTTTCTAGTGTGCGATGTCCGGAGACGAATCCCAGCGAAAGAATTATGTCGGAATTTGCAAAATTCTGTAGGATTTTTGTCCTAATGATCATCGAAGTTGGGTTAGATTCGTTCCCATCATTGAAGAATGCCTTAATACAACGTTTCACGAGAGTTCGGCGGATGTTCCGTTGATGCTCCACTTTGATAGGAAGCCAGAGAGGCCTTGGAAGAATTTGTTTGATTCCATACCTAAAGATCCAGGAATTCCGAGAAGAGAAAGGATCGAGAAAGCCAAGGATAATTTAAGAAAGGCAGCAGACAAACGTATGAAGAGGATTCGGGGAAAACGATTCAGTGCACCATTTAACGTCGGAGATTTAGTCCTGATTAGGAAACCAACGAAAGCTGAAGTAGCTCAGAAGATATACACAAAATTTTCGATTGTATACATGGGTCCGTTTAGAGTGGGCACTGTTTTTGGAAACAACTGTTATGAAATTTTGGAAATTGATAGCGATAATTCTATGGGAAGATTCAATGCTAAGAATCTGAAGAAGTTTTATGAGAGGGTGGATTAACAAACGAATTTAGAATTCTATTTCAAGGTTTGTTTTATGAAACCCGAATAAAAGCATTGGTCACGCTTTGATTCAAGCGTTAAGGGGAAAATGAACTCGAATTCTAAATGATTCAGGATGGACAGGATGCTATTTAGGACGTTTTGGTGAAATTTGGAGAAGATTGCGATATGTTTGGAGGAATTACGACATTTTTAAAATTTTAATACGAGAGGAAGCTTCAGATAGTGTTGGACAACAACAAAATGGCGAAGAGAAGCCGCTCTGGGGCAATGCTGCGTAGTATTTTCGCTAGGCTGCCCATAGCAACTTGTAGAGTTCGAAGAGAAATGCGTTGATTGGCTAATCCAATTGCCAGAATCAGTGAGGGAAGGAGACATGAGCGTCGATTTATAAACTGCCGTTTATTAAAGAAGAGAGAATCTGCACATTTAAAACTATTGAGAAAGGATCTAAATTAAAAGGATTTATGATAGTCACCCAGAGATGGAAGTTTGATAATCCTGTAAGAAGTTATAAGTAATGATTGGTTTGCCGCTTCTTTTCATGACGCGCCATTCGATTGGTTTTGAGGTGCGTGGGGACGCGCCGCTGATCGAGGTCTTTTGTGTGGAGGTGTCAAGCAGAGCGGACCTGCGACAATTGAGTTCCTGAAATTAGCGTGTGCGAGATTAGGGTCTCACGCGAAGATAGTTTGTCGGCGATGGAGGCAGTTCCATCGGTCAAAAATTAACATGGGAAGTCCGGTGAAGATGTGGGAAACAGAATATTGTCATAATATCAGTTCTCGTGTGAAACTAGTATTGAAAGTTTGACTAAACTAAAGAGAAACATCGTGTGCACTTTATATGAAAGTTTCAAGGCGATATTCGAAAGAATAAGATAGTTTTCTTTGTTGAAAGCACTTTCGTTATACAAGCACGTTTCGCTTGGTGCGTGTCAGCTATACAGGCGAGAAGGCAAGGCCCGTTATCTGCCTGTGCTAACATTTGTATGACAACAGCACTCATTTTATAGCAAGTCTATGTTTAGTGGCAAGCTTTTTATCGAAATGTTCGACATGCAAGCGTTGAGGGGAACAGTTAACATTGCATTTAACGCTGTAGTGATCATGTTTTAAGCCAAGTCATGCGCAGGGAACGTGATGTTACACTGCCGGACTGGGATACCGGGCAACCGAAATTAATCTTTAAATTATAAGATGTGGTGTAACAACTTGAAGGCTACATTCCAACGTTGCGAGATGGAACTTGATTACCGCGTCATGACTAGATATTATCAGACCCGAAGCGAAGCAGTCCATTATACTTCGAGACTGGGGGATTTTTGCGGTTCCGCTGATCGAGGAGAGCTCCGTGTTCGAAGCCAGCCAGGGAGATTGACGATCGGGGAGCAGGGTTCGAGTCGTGGCAAGGCAGTTTTCCCAAGAATGAGGATGAAGATTAGTAAGTGTGGAATTGCTGGTGTCGTCAGTAATTCTCTCCATACTTCTTCTACAAGATGTCATCGCAAGGTAGAAAAAGTTATCCTCATTAGTAGCTGTTGGTTTGTTAGTAGCTAGTTGTAGACTAGAATATTAGAGAGCATGACACCATTTCAACGATAAATTATTTTGTTGCGTGTGAAATAGTTTAAGCCCAGAAATTATTTTTCCGCGTTCGACATTTAAACCTTAATTTTCTTTTAGTGAGATTTTCGGATAGTAACATTTGGATTTTTGACTTATAGGTTTTGAGATTTAAGCTCATTTTATTAGTAATTTCGTTTATCGAATTTCTTTCGATCCACGTATCTTTGGGAATTTTATTGAATTTTATTTGAATTTTATTGTATATTATTGAATTTCATTGGGAATTTTATTGAATTTTATTGAAGTTTATTGAACATTATTGGAATATTATTGGAATTTTATTGGATATTATTCAATATTCTAGAAAATGGTAGTACTTTACCCAAGCAACTTAGACTTTGAAAAGAATGCTTATTTGGAAATGAATTATCATTTGGACATTTCCAAGACTTTATAGTTATCTTCAAGTCTGACTTCGTTCAAGTAATTATTTAATTAAACATTTTGAATTGGTGGAAGGATGAAACATTATCTGGACATTCCACTTTAGCCAGTTATAATTAATAACAATTTATCTGTGGATAAATTATCTTATTTTATTTGAGAGATCTTATCTGCTCGGACGAATCAGCACATTTGAGTATTCTACGGAATTTTACAACACTCTTGGAGATTGTTATTGACTTTAATTGCATTAACGCAATATTTTGGAAAGACCAGAGAGAAGTAACGAATGTTTATATTTATTAAATGTTAACAACAATTATTTGAAATCTAAAGTAACTTATACTAGTAAACCATTACGTCATCACTGTTTAATAGAGTCGGTTATTATGTATTTTCACAACATCTGAAAGAGCTATACGCTGTGATTATTATAAGCGAATTTATTATGAAAGCAAGGCATTATATGCAATTTTAATAAGTTGTTATGGCAGAATACTGTATTAAGAGATTGAAGTAAAGAATTATAGCAGCTATATTTGTGTAATATCAAGCTGAGGAAAATGTTATACGGAATTTACGTATGTAATTGAGAGAAGTTGTTGTTTAAGTATTCTGTGGATATTTGTTCAGTCTATTAGAGAAGGGAAGGTCATTATACGCGTTGTGAACGTTTATTTGAAAATTATAAGTAAATACATTACAGTAAAGAATTAAGTAAGACCTTAGTTGTCCAGTATTATTGTAAAACGACTATCAGTTGAATTGATTAGTTCTATTGGCGGAAAATATTTGGGAAACGGATTGAAAGTGAAAATGTTGTTAATCATTATTAAGATATTATCAAGGATAAGACATTAATTATATAAGCTTAACTTAACCGTTCGGCGATGTATGTATGCCCATTTATGAAACGAAAGATCTTTACTATGATGATAGCGATATGAAAATGTAACAGTGATACTTTATTTAAGAGCATAAAAATTTGGAATTGTCAGTAGTTAACCAGAGAAGGAAGGATGGATGATTGAGAATCATCACGAATTATGTAAATAACATAAGACATTTGTTAACAATATTTAAATACAATACTATTAATAACTAGGAGAATTTAACGATATAATAAATTTAACTGAATAACTTTCTTAATAAACATCTGACCCTAAAACAATAATAATAATATGGTTTATTATTTGGATTAAAATGATTAATAATTATTTCTAATAATTAATAAACATTTAAATAACGAACATTTTACAAACTAATTAATAATTTGGAAATATTAATAGTCTTTAATTAAATTATTTAATAATAATTTCTACCATTAATCATTAAATAATTTTGGGAACCTTAGTTGTCAATTAAACGAAAGTTTATTATACTTTAAACGTTTAAACCATAAATTGGAGTGACGTTTAAAGAACGTGACGACGTTCTTTAAATACAGTAAGGTTGTTTACTGGTGTGTAAAGGTGATCTCATGGAAGATCAGTATGAATTTAATTTCTATGAATTTTACCAATGGAGGACATTGGAATAGTTAGTAGAAATGTCATGGGAGGACATTGGATGTATTAAAATCGATCTTTGTTCATATATCACTAGGGAACAAGAGTAATATTTAAGAGCTGATGTGCAAACAGCTGATTGATAGTTTGTTTATTTAATTTTATTTAAGAAGTGGAGTACTTCTAACGTCCATGGGACGATGATTTAATTTCAGAATCTTATTATAGGCATTTTCGCAGAATCATTTGCGGATTACATGTAATTATTATGAAAATATTTACTAAATTGATTTCATTTATTATCACTTCGTTAATAAATTTATTTGTTAATTTTGTAACTGCGTGTTGATGATCTATATAAGTTATGAAGAAGGATTATGTTTTGGTGCATTTGAGGTTTTATTGAACCACTAATTTCGCCCACTTAACCGAGTATAGTAAGTATCTCGAGCTCTTCGTTTATTTAGTTAATATACCCATTTTGCCTTACCAAAACATGATCTTAGAAAGTGTGCACTCCCCATTTAGCTATTGTTGGTAGGATTTCCAGGTTTTTGAGCCGGGGACCTCGAGATTCTACAATCCAGCTGATCTTCGGATACGACAAGCAGCTCAAATGGTTTAAACGGGTACAGTACCAGTTGGTAGAAAGCACTCCCGAGTTGTATTCTTCTGCTAATTTTCAAATCTAGTCTTCGATTTTCAGTCAGTTCACTTCCCAAGTATTTGAAGTATTTCACCACTTCCAATTCCTTATCTCCTACTTTGATTACTCCTTTTCCTCCTTTGGTACCTCTACTCACCACCAATGTTTTACTCTTCACCATATTTATCTTCAATCCCCATTGCTCAATCTTTTCATTTATTAAGTCTAACTGTTCTTGTACCTCCATCTCATCCTCGCCCCGGATCACAACATCGTCTGCAAACAAAATTACCTCCATCTTTGCCCTACTATAGTCTTTCATTGCTGCCTTCATGATGTCATCCATCACCATTAACAACAATAATGGTGACAACACACTTCTTTTCATTAGTCCAGTGTCAATTTTAAACCATTCCAATGTCCCGACTCTAGTCTTCACACTACTGAAGCAATCCATGCACATTCCTTTTATCAAGTCTCTCAGTTCCTTGCCTATCCCCCTATTTGTTAAGCTTTCCCAAACTTTTGTTCTAGGGATGCTATCATTGGCCTTTTCTAGATCAATAAAAGTCATTACCATATCCTCGTACGCTACATATTACAAAATGGATATACTAAGCCTGAAATCTTCCCTGGAGTGTACACAACGATTCACCAAAGTTTCATCGCAATCGGATAAATGGTATATGAACGCATACGGGATTTTCTTGATACGATTCGCGTGCTGTCGCTCATTTTTTGAATATATTCGTGCGCTACCTATTATAAAATGCATTTGCGAAGCCAGAAAACTTTCTTGGAGTATACAGAATAATTCACCAAAGTTTCATCGCAATCGGATGAATGGTATATCAACGCATACGGGATTTTGTTGAAACGATTAACGCGTCATTGTTCAATTGTTGAATATACTCGTGCGCTACCGATTGTAAAATGGAGTTACTAAGCCAGGAACCTTTCCTGGAGTGTACACAACATCTCACCCATGTTTCATCGCTACCGGACGGAGGGTGTATGAAAGCATGTGGGACTTTGTTGAAACGAATCGCACGCCATTTTATTGAAGCTACTCACGCGCTATCTGTTGTAAATTGGATTGAAAATGCATATAACTTTCCCGGAAGTGTGCACAACAACTCACCAAAATATGATCGTAATCGGATGAATTGTATATGAACACATCGCCCTCACTCATTTGTTTAAACTACTCGTGCGTTATCTATTGTAAATTGTATTAAATATGCCTATAACCATCCCGGAAGTGTGCAGAACAACTCACCAAAATATGATACCAATCGGATGAATGGATTATGAACGCATAAAAGTCGAACAGACCGACATTCTATTTTATTATATAAAAATAAGACAAGCTGTGGCCGGCATGCGTTGCAATGCCAATAAAACGAAAGCATAGGCATTGTAATTTTGTTTCTTTAAGTGCTTTTGAATACAAAACATTATTTTCAATTTCCGTTAACTGCCTCTAAACTATCGTAAAATGGATTAACTAATTCAGAAACATTCGTTGGAACGTGCACAACAACTCACCAAAGTTTCATCGCAATGGGATGAATGGCATATTAACGCATGTGGAATTTTCTTTTAACGATTCGTGCGCTGTTACTCATTTGTTGATTATAGTCGTGCGCAACCAACTGTGAAATGGATTTACTAAGTTAGTAACCTTCACGTAAGAGTAAACAACAACTCATCAAAGTTTCATCGCAATCGGATAAAAGGCATATGAACGCACACGGGATTTTGTTTAAACGATTCGCGCGCCGCCACTCATTTGTTGAATCTACTCATACGCTTATTGTATAATGGATTTACTACGACTGATACCATCCCTAGAGTGTACTCAACGATTCACCAATGTTTCATCGCAATCGGATGAATGATATATGAACGCATACGGGACTTTGCTGAAATGATTTGAGTGCCATCGCACATTTGTTGAATCTACTCGTGCGTTATTTATTGTAAAATGCATGCACTAAGACAGAAACCTTTCCTGGAGTGTACACAACAATTCACCAAAGTTTCATCGTAATCGGATGAATGGTATATGAACGCATACAGGACTTTGTTGAAACAATTCGCATGCCGTCACTCATTTGTTGAATCTACTCGTGCGCTACCTATTTAAAATGGATTTACTAAGCTAGAAACCTTTCCTGGAGTGTTCACAAGAATTCACCAAAAATTCATCGCAATCGGATGAATGGTATATGAACCTTTACGGGACTTTGTTGAAACGCTTCGCCCGTCGTCGCTCGATTGTTGAATCTACTCGTGCGTTACCTATTGTAAAATGGATTTTCTAAGCCTGAATCATCCCCTGGAGTGTACACAGCATCTCACCCAAGTTTCATCGCAATTGGACAAATGGTATATGAACGCATACGGGACTTTGATGGAACACTTCGCGCGTCGTCGCTCATTTGTTGACTCTACTCGTGCGTTACCTATTGAAAAGTGGATTTACTAAGCCAGAAACCTTTCCTGGAGTGACACAATATCTCACCCAATTTACATCGCTACCGGACGAACGGTATATGAACGCATACGAGACTTACTTGAAACGCTTCGCGCTTCGTCGCTCATTAGTTGCATCTACTCGAGCGCTACCTATTGTAAAATAGATTTACTAATCTAGAAACCTTCGCTGGAGTGTACACAACATGTAACCCAAGTTTCATCGCTATCGGACGAATGGTTTATAAACGCATACGGGACTTTTGTTGAAACGCTTCGCGCGTCGTCGCTTATTTGTGGAACCTACTCGAGGGCTACCTATGGTAAAGTGGATTTAATGAGCCAGAAACCTTCCCTGAAAAGTACACAACCTCTCACCCAAGTTTCATCGCAATGGGATAAATGGTATATGAACGCATGTGAGACTTTGTTGAAACGAATCGCTCGCCATTCTGTTGAAGCTACTCGCGCGCCATCTATTTTAAATTTAATTTAATATGCATATAACTTTCTCTAGAGTGTCCACAACAACTCACAAAATTTGACCGCAATCGGATGAATTGTAAATGAAAGCATCGTGTATACTCATTTGTTTAAACTACTCACGCGGTATCTATTGTAAATTGGAATAACTATGCCTATAACCATACCAGAAGTGTGCACAACAACTCACCAAAATTTGATCGCAATCAGATGAATGGTTTATGAACCCATATAAGACGAACAGACAGACATTCTTTTATATATAAAAATATACAAGCTGTACCCAGAATGAATTGCAATGCCAATCAAAGAAAGTGTTGGCGTTGTAATTTTCTTTCTTGAAGTTCTTTTGGATACGCAATTTTTATTTTCTCAATTTCCGTTAACTGCCTCTAAACTATCGTAAAATAAATTCACTAATTTAGAAACATTCGTGGGAGAGTGCTCAACAACTCACTAAAATGTCATCGCACTCGGAAGAATGGCATATGAACGCATACGGAATTTTGTTTAAACGATTCGTGCGCTTTCACTCAATTGTTGAATCTACTCGTTCGCTACATGTTGCAAAATGCATGTACGAAGCCAGAAACCTTTCCTGGAGTGTACACAACGATTCACCAAAGTTTCATCGCAATCGGATGAATGGTATATGAACGCATACGGGACTTTGTTGAAACGCAACGCGCGTCGTCATTCATTTGTTGAATCTACTCGTGCGATACCTATTGCAAAGAGGAATTACTCAGCCAGAAATCTTCCCTGAAGTGTACACATCGCCCACCCATGTTTTATCGCTCTCGGATGAATGGTATATGAACGAATACGGGACTTTGTGTTGAAACGATTCGCGTGCCGTCGCTCATCCGTTGAATCTATTCCTAAGCTAACTGATGTAAAATGCATTTACTAAGCCAGAAACCTTCCATGGAGTGTACAAAACATCTCACCCAAGTTTCATTGCTATCGGACAAATGGTATATGAACGCATACCCGACTTTCTTGAAACGCTTCAGGTGTGGTCGCTCATTTCTTGAATCTACTCGTGCAATAACTATTGTAAAATGGATTTACTAAGTCTGAAACCTTCCCAGGAGTGTACACAACTTCTCAACCAAGTTTCAACGCCATCGGGCGAATGGTATAAGAACGCATACGGGACTTTCTTGAAACAATTCGCGCGTCGTTGCTATTTGATGAATCTACTCCTGCGCTTCCTATTGCAAGGTGGATTTACTAAGACAGAAACCTCCCCTGCAGTGTTCGCAACATCTCACCCAAGTTTCATCGCTATCGGATGATTGGTATATGAAAGCAAACGGGACTTTTTGAAACGCTGCGCACGTCGTCACTCATTTGTTGAATCTAGTCCTGCCCTACCTATTGTAAAATGGATTTACTATACCAGAAACCTTCCCTGGAGTGTACAAAACATCTCACCCAGGTTTCTTCGCTATCGGACGAATGGTATATGAACGTTTACGGAACGTTTTTGAAACCCTTCGCGTGTCGTCGCTCATTTGTTGAATCTACCCGATCGCTACCCATTCTAAATTGGATTTACTAAGTCTGAAACCTTCCCAGGAGTGTACACAACTTCTCAACCAAGTTTCAACGCTATCGGACGAATGGTATATGAACGCATACGGGACTTCGTATAAACGCTCCGCGCGTCGTCTCTCATTTGCTGAATCTACTCGTGCGCTACCTATTGTTAAGTGGATTTACTGCGCCAGAAACCTTCCCTGAAGTGTACACAACATCTCACCCAAGGTTCATCGCAATGGGATGAATGGTATATGAACGCATGTGGGACATTTTTGAAACGAACGCACGCCATTTTGTTGAAGTTACTCGCGCGCCATCTTTTGTACATTGGATATACTATGCCTATAAATTTTCTGGGAGTGTGCACAACAACTTATCAAAATTTGATCGCAATTCGATGAATTGTATATGAACGCATCGCCAACACTCATTTGTTTAAACTACTCACGCGATATCTATTGTAAATTGGATTAAATATGCCTGAAAACATTCCGGAAGTGTGCACAACAACTCACCAAAATTTGATCGCAATCGGATGTATGGTTTATGAACGCATAAAAGACGAACAGACAGATATTCTCTTTTATATATATAAAAGCTGAACCCGCATGCTTTGCATTGCCAATCAAAGAAAGTGTTGGCGTTATAAATTTGTTTCTTGAAGTGCTTTTGGATACACAATACGTGTTTCGATTTCCGTAAAGTGTCTCTAAACTTTTGTAACATGGTTTAACTAATTTAGAAACCTTTGTGGGAGCTTGCACTACAACTCACAAGTATTTCATCGATATCTGATGAATGGCATATGAACACACACGGATTTTTTTAAACTATTCGTGCGCTGTCACTAATTTGTTGAATCTACTCGTGCGCTACCTACTGTGAAATAGATTTAATAAGTTAGGAACCTTCACATAAGTGTACGCAACAACTCATCAAAGTTTCATCGCAAAGGGATGAATGGTATATGAACGCATACGGGGCTTCGTTGAAACTATTCACGTGCTATCGCTCATTTGTTTAATCTACTCGTGCGCTACCTATTGTAAAATAGATTTAATAACCCAAAACCTTCCCTGGCGTGTACACAACAACTCATTAAAGTTTCATCGCAATCGGATGAAAGGCATATGAACGCATACAGGATTTTGTTTAAACTATTCGCGTGCAGTCTCTATTTGTTGAATCAACTCGTACGCTACCGATCGTAAAATGGATTTACTAAGCCAGAAAACTTCCCTGGAGTGTACTCAACGATTCACCAAAGATTCACCGCAATCGAATGAATGGTATATGAACGCATACGGGACTTTGTTGAAACAATTCACATGCCAACGCTCATTTGTTAAATCAACTCGTGCGCTACCTATTTTAAAATGGATTTACTAACTCAAAACCTTCCCTGGCTTGTAAACCACAAATCATCAAAGTTTCATCGCAATCGCATAAATGGTATATGAATGCATTCGGGACTCTGTTGAAACGATTCGCGTGCCGTCGCTTATATGTTGAATCTACTCGTGCGCTACCTATTGTAAAATGCATATGATAAGGCAGAAACCTTCCCTGGAGTGTACACAACGTCTCATCCCTGTTTCATAGCTATCGGACGAATGGTATATGAAGGCATACGGGACTTTGTTGAAACGCATCGCGCGTCGTCACTCATTTGTTGAATATACTCGTGCGCTACCTATTATAAAATCGATTTTTTAACTCCAAACCTTCCCTGGCGTGTACACAAAAACTCATCAAAATTTCATCGCAATCTAATGAATGTTATATGAACGCATATGTGGATACGCTTCGCACGTAGTCACTCATTTGTTGGATCTACTCTTGCGCTGCCTATTGTGAAATGGATTTACTAACTCAAAACCTTCCCTAGAGTATACTTAACATCTCACCCAAGTTTCATCGCTTTCGGACGAATGGTATAAGAACGCGTACGGGACTTTGTTGAAACACATCGCGCGTCGTCACTCATTTGTTGAAACTACTCGTGCGCTACCTATTGTAAAATGGATTTACTATGCCAGAAACCTGCCCTGAAGTGTACACAACATCTCACCCAAGTTTCATCGCAAAGGGATGAATGATATATGAAAACATGTGGGACTTGATTGAAACGAATCGCACGCCTTTTTGTTCAAGCTACTCGCGCGCCATCTCTTGTAAATTGGATTTGCTACGCCTATAACTTTCCCGGGAGTGTACACAACAACTCACCAAAATTTGAACGCAATCAGATGAATTGTATGTGAACTCATCGTCAATACTCATTTGTTTTAACTAATCGCGCGCTATCTTTTGCAAATTGGATTAACTATGCCTATAACCATTCCGGAAGAGTGCACAACAACTCACCAAAATTTGATCACAATCGGATGAATGGTGTAGGGACGCATAGAAGACGAACAGACATACATTCTTTTTAGCCTATTTTCAATTTTGAAAAAATAGGCTTATGAGATCACCTTTGTCCGTGTGTGTGTGCGTGTGTGTGTGTGTGTGTGATTCGTGTGTGTGTGTCCCCCTAATAAAATCTAAACGGCTGGAGCGATTTCAATGAAACTCGGTATGTTCATAGCACTATTCCCGGCGACCTCGACCGTGCCCCTCAAATTTTGTTACGTCTCACCAATGCAAAATGGCGGCTGTGCGAAATATTTCACTAGCATTCAATATCTCCGAAACTATTACCGATATCGCCCTGAAATTGTGTACGGTGATAAAGGGTACTACTAGACGTTCACCTATGAGACTTTCAAAAACCTGGTGCTTACAAAACCAACATGGTGGTCAAGCGAACTTGAGACTTTTAAATAGACTTTTCTCGCGATTTAACTATCCACACGTAATGGAACTTGGTACAGCAAATGTTTATACACATTGTAATGCACTGGAGTCTAATTTAGTTCAATTGTTTACATAACTTCAAAATGGCGGCTGTGCGAAATATTTCACTGACATTCTATATCTCCGAAACTATTACAGATATCACCCTGCAATTTAGCACGGTGATAAAGGGTACTGGTACAAGTTTTCTTATGTATATGTCATAAACTTGTCAAGTAGAAAACGAACATGGCGACCAAGCGAAGTTGAGACTTTTAAATAGACTTTTCTCACGATTTAACCATCCAAACGTAATGAAACTAGGTACAGCAAGTGTTTATGCACATAGTAATGCACTGGAGTCTAATTTAGTTCAATTGTTTACATAACCTCAAAATGGCGGCTGTGCGAAATATTTCACTGACATTCTATATCTCCGAAACTATTACAGATATTACCCTGCAGTTTTGTGCGGTGATAAAGGGTACTGGTACAAGTTTATCTATGTATATTTCATAAACTTGTAAAGTAAAAAACGAACATGGCGACCAAGCGAATTTGAAATATTTTAATAGACTTTTCTCGTGATTTAACTCTCTGAGCGCAGTGAAATGTGGTACAGTAAATGATTTTGCAGATTGTAATGCACTGCCATCTAATTTAAATCAATTGTTTACATAACCTCAATATGGCGGCTGTGCGAAATTTTAAAATTAAGTTTTTATTTCTTGTGTCGTAATCATGCGATCGAAGTCAAAGTTTGAATAATGAACCTAGGCAATAATTGTCCTTGAATGGTACATAATTCTATGGCCTATACATATAACAATCGTAAATGGCGAGCTTCCGAAATATTTAGACGGTTCTCAATATCTATGAATCTTTTACAGCAACCAAACTGAATTTTTTATGTTCATAGAGACTATGAACATATGTTCACCTATAGGACTTTCATTAACCTGGTGAGCACAAATCCAACATGGTGGCGACGCGAAGTATAAATATTTAAATGGACGATTCTCGCGAATTAACTATCCGAGTGCTGTGAAACGATGCACGTTAAATGCTTATACAAATGTTGATCCACTGGCATCTAATTTATTTCAATTGTTTGCATAATCACAAGATGGCTGCTGTGCGTAATTTTAAAATCTCGTTTTTACTTCTTGTGTTCTAATCATGCGATTGAAGTTTGAATACCACACGTACACAATAATCTTAATGTAATAGTACAAAAATAAAAATCCAACCTGGCGACAATCTGAAATATTTAGACGGTTCTCAATATCTACGAATCTGTTACAGCAATTAAACTGAAATATTGTATGTTGTTGGAAGAAATTAACATGAGCAGGATATATGAAAATAGGCTGTATAGTTCTTTACGGAACTACTTGTTTATATATATAACTAGCTATTTTACCCGGCGTTGCCCGCGAGGTGTATTTACATGTTATAGAAGGATACATGCCAATATATTACGCAAGGTATATTCACTTTGCCCCTAAGTGAGTTTAAAACATAGTTCTCCCGGGCTCTGAAGTTAATCAAGTGCAATATTAATTCACTGTGAATCTAGGAGAAAGGTACAGTGGAGTACAATAACGTAGTCGAGAATGCATCAACAACAAAAAGAAAGGGATGTGTATGCACATTTCTCAAGGACCTAGTCTCAGAATTACAGTACTTTCCAGATAGTTTTTATTTTTGTTGTAATGGGTGTAATTTAGACGTGTTGTTCACATAGTTCTCTTTCATTTTTAAATTGTTGCATCTACCTATTTGAAAGGAAACAATATTTAAATTATTCAAAATTTGGAATATAAAGTCATAATTCTGGAGTCAAATATACTTACGATGTTGAACCCCGCACAGATGGTGTGATTAATTAGGAATGGCTTATTCATGTAAATAAGTCAGTGTGTAGGCTACTATAGCTGTTTATTATGGAATAGTATTGCTGTATTTACATGCCTATTATCTCATATTGGGCGGCTTTGGTGGCGAATTTGGTAGCATGCTGAGCTTCTATGCCCGAAGTCGCGGGTTCAAACCCGGCCGAAGTCATCGGAGTTTTGAAGAGCGTTAAAAATCCCTCAGTATGCATTCCTTCGGAGTGGAAGTAAAGCCAGTGGGCCCATGTCATAGGATATAGATTTATGTGATGTAAAAGAACCTTCCACTTACTACACTCGTGTGAAAGTAAAATTTGTAGGTTAAATTTGATTAACGCTATTAAGTTCCAACGGTCACCGTCAGCTTCTGATTGCGGGGGTATCTATTAGCCAAGTTTGCAGCTAGGTGTCGTTGACGGTAGCAAACGTACGAACTTCTTAAAACTGACTGTCTGTAGTCCTTACCTGAATTACATATAACACACAATAATACAGCCATCACAATTAACACCGGTTATCAGGCAGATTCTACACACATCCAAAGTACACGGGGCTACATGACCGCGTTCTCGCAGCCCCTAAACAGAGGAACCAACCTATCTCACCCAGTTAAAGTAAATGCAGCAACGTATAATCCCAGTATAATGTCAAATAAGATGCATTGATTGAGAACACATTGGGCTTCTTTAGCCCCTAAAGTATTTCGTAAGATAGGACAAGAGCTTGAAATGGCAGACTTGAAATATGAATACTTCACCAATTCGTGTATAATTAATGAAGAGCATGTATGCTTAAATATCCATTAGCCTTTTCTAATCAAAGCAGCTTCAAGTAACACGACGTGATGGAAAGTACAACTCTTGGTAAAGAGGTTAGCTGAAAGTATATGGTGTATAAAAAGAAAGCAACGGCAAAAGCAAATATAATTATAAAAGTGATTAAGATGAAAAAATATATTAAAATCATTATGCAATTCTAATTTAAATGACATTGAATGAATATAAGTTTCATAAATACGATAACGTACTGAGGATATGACAACGTTTCATTTAGAAAATTATTTGTCTATTGTTTAAAATTTTATGGGTGTAGCAAAGTCGAAAAACTCAAATAGACAGTAGTAAGAAATGAAATAACGTCAGTGCTAGTTCTGTAAAAAGACGTAAATACGAATGGATCGCTACTGTGAAAAGATCCTGTACGTGTTCAATGGACAGGCAGTTTAAAACAGCCAGAAGGGATGCCATCCAGCTGGCAGTGATAATGCCACGGCGATCACAGTCAGTTGGTGCTGCAAACTATCTTGTCTTGTGTTAAATGGACAGGTAGTTTAAAACAGCTCGGAGGGATGTGATCTAGATGGCAGTGGGTGTTGCATGGCCTCTTACCGAGATGATGGAGCTATTGTTGCCATGGAGATGCCGGCCTTGCCATTACATTATCAGATTATTTTCTGACTTAATTAGCCTTTGCTCGAGTGCAAAAAGGCCGAAATCAGAAGAATGAGAAAGACTATCAGAAATTCATGTAGCAAGATGGTCCTTCTGGGTCCTAAACTATGTGTATGCAAAATTAGGTTGAGATTGGTGGAACGGTGTAGATTTGTATACGGACCAAATATACATACATACATACCCACATACAGACTTTCACTTTTATATATTAGATATATATATTAGATAAGATATGTGTGTTAATTTTGGAACATTTTTCATGTTCAGTATACCTTTTGAGATATCCAACATAGAGCTCCAAAATTGTGATTTTTCAGCAGTTGGTAGCCCTGTTGTAGTTTTCCAATATGGCAGTGCAGTGTCCTGGTATAGATCTTTACTCATACCGAAGACGGACAAACACACATACATACAATGGCAAGATATCTAACCGAACTGGTTCTAAAATGAATAATTTAATTCAGCGACATATTTAGGAGAGAACACACATAATAAGGCTGAAATTGTGAGCGTTTAATTTGGCACATTAACGCGTTGGCCGATTGAAAAGCAATTCTTTTCGGAAGGTAACACAGAAAAATGGCTTCCAATTTTCTATAAAATAAGGATTTAAGAAGAAAAGTTCAAAGATGACCATAATCTTGATAGAATAAGGAACTTAGAAGGAAGGGGGCAAGTTAATTGTAGATAATTCACTTGAGGGATTGGGACATGTTGAGCATCAGCACCGAAGGTAAGTAATGAAATGTGGATCGAAAAAGGGATAGATGAAAGGGCCAACCTAAAAGTCACTAACCACAAGTCCATGAAGGTGTAGAAGAGAAGATCACCAATACGAATATTCTGGTTTTGCAGAAATTTTGCACACATGATGGTCAGACCACAACGAAATATGTGATCATTTTTCATCCCCAAATCACTAGAACTATCCTTGAAGAGTATTTAAATGTACTCATAACAAACACACTTGGAACAGCCCATATGAACGTGCACACCGTGTTCTCATACCCTCTCCAACCTGTTGCACTAATGTACAGCACTACTACTGTTGCACCATTCCCTCGCCAGTCTATTTACATACCTAGAGGGCTACAAAACATACTGCGGCAGTGTACTTGGTACGAGAAGATATGAGAACAAAGCAAAACCTTCTGTCTCTCATGTGTTTATTTAAGCTTGCCACATCTCTCTGCAGGTATCAAAAAGGTGTATTTTGGGATTAATAACATTACAGATGAATTACTTCAAATCTGATGAATATCTGGGCAACGCTTCAGTGTTATAGAGAAAGTTACATTTGTGATGATATTTTGTTAGGGTTACCCAGTGTGCACAACTGTAGGTGGACGACACAGTCCTTTTAGTTACCTTTTAAGAAAACGTAAGCCTGTCATGAAGCAAAGGAAAAAGTCCAGCCTCTTTAAAACAATACGGGTTAGTTACCAGGTAGTACAGAAAACAGTCAATTAAGGCTTAGAAAATGGATCGGAACTGAGAGAGAGTTGACCAAGGAGAGTCACAGATTCCTGTGGATTTCAAACAACTTCCCCTAACTGTTCTTAATAATATTATTGGTCTTACGTCCCTTTTAACGACTGTGGCTTTTCGAGACGCCGGGGTGACGGAATTATTCACCAAACGGGAGGTTTAAAATGCCATTAAATCTACTGACCCGGCTCCCTCACGTTCGCACACCCTCAAATGGCAACTGGCTGGGCGAGGATTCAATCCTGCAACCTTGAGAACAGCAGGCAAGAATGCTACTGCTGAGCCATGCAGCCAGCCTTCCTGATACTGTAGTTGTGGCAAGTTAATATTTTGATTCTATGTAGGCCTACTTAATTAAGCCATCTAAAACAAGGTTTTATACAAATTATTCTAGAGAGCTTGGCACTCCACAAACATATCCTTTACATCAAGAATTAACAAACGTGCTACCTCAGGCCAAGACAATATGTGGCTTAATTGCTTAGCAGAACTGCCTGGAGGGTAAGGTATTCTGTTTTGAGTTCTCTAGACGTTCTTGTTTGCATGAAGAAAGATTTGTTGATGATTATGATTTATTTGAAATATTATTGTTGATGGCCAAGTTATAATCTAAACATTGCTTCTAGACAATAATGAGCTTGCTTTGCTGTGGATGTCTTCCCGGGTCACCACTTGCCTCTTAGCAGTAGGATACACAAACAGCAGTGCAATCATATCTCAAATGCTGTATATGATCGAGTTCTAACAATGCCATGTGGTGTAAACTGAATTTAAAATAGGACAAAGGGTACCAGCATAAAAGTACTGCAGTTTCAATTGATTAATATCAGCTACCTCTAAATGTTCTGATAGAAAATAAGACTGAGTAATACTAACTTCTAAATAATATTTAACGTATAAATATAGTCACCTGTATTTGATGTTCCTCTTTAACATCTATCCTTTCAATTTCAAAAATATGACGAGGCTCGTCCTGCAGTTTATCAGAGGGCACTGCTCACTGGAGTCCTATAAGTATTATATAATGTAAAATACATAGATACAGGATGAGTATAAGTTACATGTGACATAAAATATAAAAGGTAAGAATTCAGAAGAGGTACAAAATACTTAAAGTACTGAAATTAACCAAATTTCCTGAATTTATAGTCGGGAAAATACCTGGAGATGATATAGTAATAGAAGTTTACTCCTCCGCTGTCTGAGACCCACCCAGCCATCCCAAATATGAACACGACTTATATAGGCAAAAGGTTAGCTGATTCAGCCATTTTAGCATCATGTACCGTCATGCACCATATTGCCAAACCCACGCATTCGGTACTATATTGCATCCGGCAGACCAATGGTTTTCGCCCCGACCAATAATGGTTAGGTGCTAATATAAACACTCCTGGTCTTTGCCACGCACAGTGGGGGTAGTCACGCCTTGAAAGTCTTTATCCAGGCCAATATTTTTGCCTTTTATTTCATTATTCACGTGTCGTGTGGTGAATTTTGTTTCGGGCATGTTGGCAACGGGTATGAAGTAATGTACCGGTACGACATGAATGTGTCATGGCGGCGGTCGTCAAATGAACAAGTAAAATGATTTATTTACGTACCGGTAATAAAATAAATATTTCAGGTGCAGCAATAACAATTCAAATTGGAATGAACTTCTAATGTTTCCCCGGAAGGTATGTGAATCATAAATAATACATTTCCAATAATCTGCCAGTTATTAGTTGTGAAAACGGATAAGTGCCTCTTTAGAACAATGAATATGTAAAAGTTAAGAGATTTACTATTGAGTAGGCCTACCGGTATTAATTAACTAGGCACATCACTAAGATTGCAATGATACACCATATATCAATTAAAACGCAACTTACAATGTTAGGGTATTCTTCACTAAGAGTCGACCAATCGAGTTCACTCTTGATAAACGGTTTCTCCTTCATAATGTTAAAAGAAATTAGAACAGAGAAAGTACATTCAAGGATGAACTAATTACTGTAGACATACTGGTAAAACTTCACAAGAGGGTTTCACAATGGTTTTGCCTAGACCAATATTTTCGTCCAGACCAATGGTGGATTGATAGCGCGGCCCTGCGGGCAGCGTTAGCCATTAGATAACTCCCCTGGTTTTTGTCACTCACAGTGTGTAAGTCACGCATCAATAAGTAAGCCAAATCAATCTCATATTTAAAAAATTAAATGAGTTAATTTCAGACGCCCAAATGTATGTTAATTCAACTCTTGCGGTGCACAGCGATTAGGAGAGGTTGTATTCATCAACAACAGTAAATCTTTTACCCTCATTTCATAAACATGTGATTTTGAGTATATGTTCGCAATTTCAGAGTCATTGTCATTTATCATTGCGATCAGATAAAATGAGGAATTAACTTAATGATGCCTGCTTGTAGAGCAGTGCAATGAAGCATCCTATACTTGGTTTCTCTATTTCTATGTACTGTACATACAAACTTGATTTGGAGGCAGGTGGAGTAAGTATAATATTAGCAGACGAAGTACCCTACATTACAAACCTAACAACACATTTAATAAGATCACAAGAAAGTGAATTGCACGGGTATTTTAAATTAGCACTACTGTAGTTGCACACAGACATTAAAAAGGCACAAAATATAACGCTCCCTTGAGCTACAAGCCGCCCTGCTCAAACTAGAAACCTTTACGTCTCTTCAAAGAGACTTTTAAACACTAATGTGGGGTAAATGCATATTGTCGTTATGAGTCTGTTATCGGTAACACTACCACACCTTTGCATCCCCGACAGTTAAATATTGTAAACAGAGTTATTTAAATCTGCACTGACCATTTATTTCCGTTGTAATACATGTTATCACAACCCAAGTTTTGTCGTGTCCCTTCCAACATAGACCCTCCTCTAAACCCCAGGATCAGGGGCGGTTCGAGTGGGGGGGTTGGGGGGGTGTCTCACCCCCCTCAGGTATTTTCTCAGTCGGCAAATACGACATCAGTCGGCAGTCGGCAAATCCAGAAGAAGTCGTAACATTTCCCAAAACAGCATTTAAAAAAGCAAAACGGGGCATAGCCATATACGATTTGGTCCGATTTCTTTAAAAAAATATTTATTATACTGACAGTCGGCATTTTTACCGACAGTCGACACAAACGGACGCAGCAATAATTTCGTGCAGCCAGGCAATAGCCCAGTGCGGCAAGAGGAACAGTCGGCAAAATAACCATTTTAAAAGTTTCACTTCCAATCCTCGGTGCACCGGCTGCCGCTTGCCATTTCGTTTCTGTGTATGGAAACTGAAGAAAGAATGACAGATGAGCAATATGAGACCAAGGACAAGGAATGAACTCATCGGCACGTTCCTAGGTGGGAGTAATATCCCGCGTTCATTATGCAGAGCGACTCAGCTTCACAGCGAAGCGAGCCCAGCATCTGTGCCATGTGGCTAGACAAAAGGTGTTGGTGAGCGCATTGATAACTTCAGGTCGAGCCAACTCATTGTGATGTCGGAGGAATGTTATGACCTGCTACCGCTTGTCTCGGCGCGTCCTCACATATCCGCGCTATTGTGACAAAATTGACAGGTTTATGGTTCCTAGGTAATTGGCCTCCGTGGATTAGGCGGCAGCAAGCTGGCCTCTCACAGCTGGGTCCGTGGTTCAAATCCCGGTCACTCCATGTGAGATCTGTGCTGGATACAACGTGGGCAGACAGGTTTTTCTCCGAGTACTCCGGTTTTCCCTGTCAACATTTCATTCCAGCAACACTCTACATTATCATTTCATTTCATCTGTCATTCATTTAACCATTGCCCCAGAGGAGTGCGTCAGGCCTCGGCAGCCGGCACAGTCCATATCCTCGCCGCTAGATGGGGGCTGCATTCATTCCATTCCTGACCCGGTCGGAGACTGTGGAAGCAGGCTGTGGATTTTCATTGATTTTTATGGTTCCTCGGTTCCTCAAGGGGTGGAGTGCTCACTATGATCAGTGCAGTGGTCACTGAGGATGAGCGAAAGCAGTCGTTCCTGACCCAGCAACTTTTACAGTGATAACTAGGTGCAAATACAGTGGCAGTGGGACGTGAGTTTTCGCCGGCAAGGAACATTTTCACGGAGCATCGCGCACCCATGAAACGTTATCATCATCATCATCATCTTGCACAGTTTCCAGCCACTGGCCGGGTCTGTTTGGAACACAAGCCTCTCCAACGTCTTCTGTCTTCCCACCATCTCTCAGCCTCCACCCTTGTTCAGTCTTCTCCTCTCTTCTTCACGCTTTCTTCCACCCCCTTCGGCCACCTGTCTCTCGGTCTTCCTCTCGGTCTCTTTCCTTCCCACTTCGTCTCGTGTATCCTCCTGGGTATCCTCTTCTCCTCCATTCGTTTTACATGTCCATACCATCTAAGTCTAGATTTCTCTATACCATCCTGTAATGGTTCCTCCTTCATTAATTCTCTGGTCCCCTCATTTCTTATTCTGTCCATCTTTGTAGCTCCAATACTGCTTCTCAAGAACCTCATCTCACTGGCCTGTATTTTGCTCTTCTCCCTTCCTTTCATAACCCAGGTCTCCGAGGCATACGTCAGGATAGGGACATAGTACGTCCGATATATGATCTTTTTTACTGTTCTGAGGGACATCCTTGCTCCATAACATGCTTCTCACACTCCTCCGAAATGCTTCTGCCTGCCTCCCCTGCTCATTTATTTCTCTATCGTTTCTTCCATTATCTTGTATCAGGCTTCCCAGATACTTGAAACTCTCCACTTTCTTCAGCTGTTCCCCACCAATTGTTATTCCCGTTGTGGTTCTTTCCTTCTTCCTTGTTGTGATCACCATCTCACTCTTATTTATGCTAAATTGCATCCCATATCCTTGTATTATTCCTTCCCACACGTCCAACTGTTCCTGTATCTCCTCCTCGTTTCCCCAAATAATCTGCAAACACCATTGCTTTCATCTTTCCTTCCCCAATTACTTGTGCCACTCGGGTCATTATGTCATCCATCACCACAATGAAAAGTAACGGTGACAAGGCACTTCCTTGTTTCAGGCCGTTTCTCTGTTCCAACCAGTCTGATCTCTCTCCTCCCACTTTCACACAGCTCACGCTTCCCTTGTACATCTCCTTTATCCTCTTTATAGTCCACTTCTCTACTCCTCTATCCTCCAGGGACTTCCAAACTTTGTTTCTGCATACACTGTCATATGCTTTCTCAATGTCCAGGAAGGCCATCAGTAGATCTGTTCCATATTCATAGTGCTGTTCTTGTAACTTCCTTACAGCAAAAATCAAATCCACTGTGGACCTTCCTGTTCTGAAGCCATGTTGTTCTTCCCTCATCCCTCCTTCTATCCTTGTCCTAATTCTCTTTTCCAAAACTTTCTCGAAGATCTTTGCACAATGACTCATCAGTGTTATTCCCCGATAGTTTCTGCAATCTGTTCTACTAACTTTCTTGAAGATCGGGACAATTATTCCTTTTTTCAGTCCTCTGGGGTCTTCCTTTCCTTCCATGCTGTCCTCATCACTCGGTACAACCACTGTATCCCCACCTCTCCTGCTGCTCTCACCATCTCCACACTCAACTCATCCACACCTGGTGCCTTCCCTCCTTTCATCTTGTTCACTGCATCTTCCACTTCTTTCCATGTTAAGTCCTTAAGTCCCATGGAACGTACGCAATAATAATACAATAAATACATGCATATTTTCAGCCATGATTATGTTTAATGGTGTTATCAAGAAAAAATTCCCGATAAATCCATAAAAGTCTACCTTTGTGGGGGGGGGGGGGGAGTTGTTCTATTTTAAACCATCTTTTTTATTTGAATAACACTTACAGAGTGTTTTAAAACCCAGTGACAAGAAAACCAGGGCTGGGTGGTGGAGACAAGTCTAAGTAACTTTGTCGATGGAACGAATATCCGGAAGAGCACCCCTGCGACGCTTGACGTCTTCAAAGGGTTGAACGTAATGCCCATCGGGTAGCTAAGGTACAATTAAAATCAAAATCTACCGTGAGCCATCGCCTACCGTTGAACCATCGTCCATCGTTGAGCCATCGTCCACCGTTGCGCCTTTTACCACCGTTGAGCCATCGCCCATCGTTAGCCATCATCTACCGTTGAGCCATCGTGTACCGTTGAGGCATTAACCACCGTTGCTCATCGCCAACCGTTGAACCACCACTATCCCCCAACATATCTGACGTTCGCAAGTTACGAGCAGCTGGAACTTCATCGGATGCCGGTTGTAGTGTTGACGGTCCTACACCGCATAGTAGCGAAATTTCGTGGATTGTTTTTTCTGGCCAAGTTAGTACGTTTATAACGCATTTCAAAAGAGTTGAAGGTATTTTGAAAACAATAAAAGAAGATGCTATTCCGAACACAAAACTTTTATGGTAGAAATAATAAGACTGCTTATCTAGAATCCACGATGAAAGCGGTCAGTTGCTTCAACGAGCAAGAGAGGAGGAAAATAACATGCGTGCGATTCAAGCGGGCGATTTACCTGTTAATCGCGATCCTGCAAAACGGAAAAGAATTATCACGGCAAACGAACGACTGTACCTGACTTCACTTGGGGCCTTCCAGCCAAAATTTAGTGTATTTCCTGCAAATCCAGACATACCAGAAAATAAGCAGCATCGATTTAATCCGGCCTGGTATACGGTTTTTCCCATGTTGAAGCACAGCATTGAAAAAGACGCGGTGTTTTGTTTTGCCTGTGGCTTATTTCCAAACGGACGAGGAAGGGCGTCCGTAAGTGAAGAATGGTCGCACGCTGGAGTACGTCAGTGGCACAAATTGAAAAGACACGGAAAGAAGATAAAGGGCAAATTACAATAACACTTCACTTCAGAAGCTCATGAAGCAGCTATGACATATTTGTGCCACTTTGTCAATGCAAAAGGCCACGTAGACGTTCTCCTTGATAAACATTTACGGACGATCAGAATTGAGGAAGAACAAGAAAAGGAGTTCCACAATAGAGTTATCCAGATACTTATTGACACTGCAAGAACCCTTTGTCGGCAAGGTTTGGCTTTCCGAGGTCACGAGGATGGAATCACTCAAGATAATGGAAACTTCACGCAAATTGTGAAGTTACTTTCACGGCATAGTCCGGTCATGAATAGGGGATTGGAAGAAGTGAATACGCGGAAGCACAAGGGTAGGAATATGAGCAAGGACTCTCAAAATGAATTCATCCGTCTACTTGGAGGGAAAACTCGTGAAATAATTGCAGAAGAGATCAAGAACGCCGGTATGTTCTCCGTTATAGCAGATACTACTCCCGGTATGGCACATAAAGACCTCCTCGCGTTGAATATCCGATACGTCGTCGAAAAAGATGAAGAGCTCGTTCCTGTGGAGCGTTTTTGAAAAATAGACGCTGTTTAACAAAAAAAAAGACTGGAGAGGAGTTGGCTGAAAAAATCAGCTATCAGAGAAGTGCAAAATATATATTCCGTACGTTCCATGCCAAGCTCACAGGTTAAACATTTTCGTAGAGACAGCTTGTAATGCTAGCGCACTTATCCGAGAGTTTTTGACACTCTTGAAGCATTGTAGGTTTTTTCGGGTAGCACGAAACGACATTTAAGCTTGCAGAAAGAGCTGGATAAAATTGAAAATTCACTTCAACTTAAGAATTTATCAAAAACAAGGAGGACTGCGCGCGCCGAATCGATGAGAGCTGTTTCTACGTCTTATGAAGAGATAGTCACAGCATTGGAAAAAATGAAAACCTAATTCAATTCTGAATTTGACAGCAAAACCCGAACTTTAGCGTCAGGCTTGCACAAAAAGCTTCGCTTTGATTTTATCTGCGGCATCTACTTTACCAAAAACATCCTGTTTAAAATTAAGAACGTAACCGAGCTTTTTGAAGCGGAGGAGCTGAATGCAATAGACGCGATGCAGCTGATTCAGAGCGCTTTGAAGTATTTTGAAGATATCAACGACGACGGAAAGATGAACGCATCGTCATTTGCGAAAAGTATGCAAGTAAATGCGGAGTAAGACTTCTTAAAGCACCACAGGACCCGGCGACTTGCAAAGAAGTATGACGCGCATGCTGAAACGACAGCAAAAATTTATTTTCTTACATTCTACAGAAAGGATGTGGATGTACTTACTACAAGCGTGCAAGACAATCTCGCAAATCTAATTTATTTGCTAGAGCCATTCCACATAATTTTCAAGATACCCGCCGATAGAAAAAACTGCACCATCGAGCGCGTCCGATCTATAAAGCAATCACACTCGAAAATCATCCTTCACGATGAAGAGCTTGTGCTGGCTGAGCTTGAAATCCTGCTCGATGCCAGTAAATAGTGCTCATCTCTTAAGGAAATCGCAAAAGTTTCTGTTAAATTAAAGAGGATTATCCAGTGTGGCTAACAAGTAGTTCGACTGATTTTAACATCCCCAGTGTCTTCTGCTTCTTCCGAACGGTCCTTCAGCAAGTTGAAGCTCATTTACAATCATTTGCGGACATCGATGGGTGACGACCGCTTAGACTCCCTCATGATGTTGTTTTCAACGAAAGGTAAGGTCGACGACATTGAAATTATGGAGATAGTGGAGAAGAAGTCCTTGTTAAAACATCGTAGAGTAGGGTTTCAGAAAGAATAACTAGATTTTTTTAAATTCTTGTAATATTTAAACACTTCTTTTGTTCATTTATCAAATTTTCCTGCGATTCAAAATTCTGGAACTAATAAAATACATTTTAAATGAAAGCCATTAATTAAGTATATTTGTCTTGTGCATCGTTTGTTGCCCCCCCCCCCCCCATCTCCCTTTCCCTCCCGTTGGTCAGTTTTTAAACGTATAGTCGGCAATGTTTAACAGCCAGTCGGCATTTTTTTAAATTGTCACCCCCCCTACATGTACAAGGTCGAACCTCCCCTGCCCAGGATAAACTTGATGGTCTCATTCAGACCATGCCTCTTCCCTGTGCGGTGAGGACTATTAAAGACTGATACTGATTATCATGAGATACAGATTTTCAATGGTTTTGTTTTGAAAAGGGACACTTGGAAGCGAGTTTGTGTGTTCCGGGTGTGGGAAAGAATACGCCTACAATAAAAATCTAAGGCAACACGTTGCTAAAGCACCGTCCGAAAAGTTCTACACTTTCATTCCTCTGCTAATAAGTCCAGCACCATCCTATCAACGTGAAATCTGCGACGAGTAAGGTATTTCAGTTATGTGAAGACCCTGAAACGCCAGCAACGAGACGATCAGCTGAGAAGAAAGCATGGGAGTGCAGCTTGTGTAGCCTAATCATCGAGAAACCTCAGAAAATTGTTTGTTTGAACATTAAAAGTCAGTGCATGAATTACCTGTAAACTCGACTGCCCAGGGGGATGACAGTTCATAGGGAGCGCGTGGGTCGCGGTAAAGCTCTGCTCTGGGTGTTCTGCCAACCAATGGAGAGTTAATTTTAGCACTAAGGTTCCGTAGTTGGCACTCATGAACGCTGACACCAAACCGACTGGTGGAAGCGGGAATAGTCTGTTTTGATTGATTTTCCTCGTGGTGTTGTAGGTTGTTTTGATTTGTTCGGTATTTTGATTGTTTATCTGAATTGAATTGGGAGTCAATCATGCCCCTGCAAGGGAGGAAAAATGCCAAGCACCGGAATGTATTAATTATAATGATAGTGAGAACAATACGGAAATTTTCATCTTCCTGGTGTTGACCATGTGTAAAATTAGTGGGCAGAATGGACTACCCTCGAATAAAAATATATAGAGAATAAATGTGTGCATTTCATCTCTTGTTTGTTTTCATACCCATTCTCCTTTGCATTGCAATAAGATTTGTGGTTTAGGGCACTTTAGGGCTACGGGGAGGGGTGGGTGGCAGCCGCCATGCTAGGCAAAAAGTGAGGTTATGGCAATGTAGTGTGCAGTTGGACAGATTTCTTTATATTCATGGAATATCCCAACAATTCTGTAGAGTAGGAGAGCAATGTTTAATTAGCCTAAAGGTGAATTATGCTGTAGAACGGCATAACTGTGTCCTTCGTGACAAATCTATTGCCAACATTGATATATATCAAAATGTATTATTTTCCTATCTGGACGTATATTTCAGCGCCTAGCGAAAGGCGCAGTTATGTTTGTGTTGTTTTCATGAATAATCAATAACTCATCGCAGAACATACTGTTCAATTACGTGTAATAAAGGCTACTTTCATATGGCTTTTTACTTTTTATGTTGCCAGACTTGCCCGAGCAGTACATGGCCTCAGGCGTTGCTCTCTCTCGGAAATTCTATAACCAAAAGTGATCTCTTATAGTTGCATCATCCTTGCGACTGCCAGCTACCAGACTGCAGCAATATATAGCCAATCAGAGCAGGCCAAAAGCTGACGTCACGCTGTTGTTTTGTCGAAAACGTGCCGTTCTTGAGACAGCTGTTGCTTGTGTTCTTATTTCATTGCTTCAAATATCAAACTTCGACTTTAGATATGCCGTAGAGGGGGGTGGCTTTGTGACTAACAGGATGACTTTGTGACACAGGGTATTTTTTTAATTTTGAATATCGCGCCGTAATTGTCATGGAAAAATATCAAAGAGTAATTGAGGAGGGTTGCCGCATATGCAGAGCTACCTATTAGCAGACTCTCGAATCCGCTGCAATTCACTTGTTTCCAGCAACAATTTTCATAATTCAAATCGTTCGTCACGTTGATTCTGGAAAGTCTGTGTACTTCGTTTTGTGGACTGCGGTGCGTTTGCAGACTGTGTAAGACAAGTCATAATTCTTCAAGATAAATATGTTCGCTAGAGTATACTATAATATTAAGTGTGTATGACGCTTATTGTTGAAGTTATTCGAGAGTTTGTGAAAAGTCGACGGTTTGTTGGGCGACTTTGTGACAGTCCGTTAAGATGAAATGTTGTATTCAAGGGACAAGGTCCTCTTCAAAATAGATCCACCCAAGCAAATTAGCAAATTGATTAGAACACCTGTTGATAAAAAGAATTGTTTATTTATCTAAAATACAGGGTGTTTCAAAAATAGGGGGCATAATTCCAGGTATGTATTTGTTATATGTAGACAATAAACATTTAATGGGGTTACTTTGTGACACTGTGTTTTCCACATACGTTATAAGCAAAAAAATAGCCTGTCACTAAGTCACCCCGCATGCTGGGGTGACATTGTGACTAATGTTAATGCAAATTTCTCTGTGGTTATGTAAGATTGAGACTTAAACAATATACTAACAGGTAACAGAAGGATGGAGCAACAAAAGTCAGTAATTAGTTTTGGGTTGAGTTGAAAAATGGTTTACTGGAAACACAAAAACCTCAAAATCTGTCACAAAGTAACCCCCCTCTACGGTGTCTGATTAAACACAAGAACATCGCGTTGAAGACGACATTTTCATAGATCTTGTGGGGCAGAGAAAATGGTTGTATGATTTAGGCGACCCTAAGTACAACAAGTAGTTCCGTGAAGAACTATACAGCCTATTTTCATTATCCTACTTATGTTAATTGCCACTATCAACGTACTAAATTTCAGTTTGATTGCTGTAATAGATTCGTAGATATTGAGAACTGACTAAATATTTCGGATGGTCGCCATGTTGGATTTTATATATGTAGGTTCTAGAGTTATGTACTGTTACAAGAAGATTATTGTGTGCGTGTAGCATCAAACTTCAATCGCATGATTAGGACACAAGAAGTAACAAAGAGATTTTAAAATTACGCAAAGCTGACATCTTGTGTTTATGGAAACAATTGAAATAAATTAGATGCCAGAGGATTAACATTCGTATAAGGATTTACTGTACCAAGTTTCACTGCACTCTGATGGTTAAATTGCGAGAAACGTCCATGTGAATATTTATACTTCGCGTCGCCGCCATGTTGGATTTGTGATCACCAGGTTATTGAAAGTCCTATAGGTGATCTTATGTTCAGGCGCGGATCTAGAGTTTGGCTTTGGGGGGGGGGGGGAGGTCACAGCATTGAAATTGTTAAATAAAATGGTATCACTATCAACGCAATCACAAAATAACCAAACGTAGAAAACCAGACCAATTTTTTTGCAAGCTACAAGGATAGAAATTTGATGTGTTTAGCGCATCCAAAATATTCGTACAAATTGCAACGGCGTGTTTTGCGACTTTTAAATCGATCTTCGAGAAAAGTATCAAGGTACGTTATAGTTTCGGCAAGTCGAGTTGGTACCGACAAAGGGAGAAAGTCACAGCTTAAATTGCCAACCACGCATGTAGTTTGGACGTCGGGAAAAATTTTTGGTGCCAAAAAGCCCCAAATTCCTATCCGTGCATTGCTGCACATTCATCGTGACATCACTATAGACATCGATTCGGTAATCACAAGGTTTGCTAAACAAAATAGACGAGTTGATTTTGTTACATAAATAATCGTTTTTATATAGCAGGTATGAAGTTGTAAATATGTACAGTTGTAACAGAACATAATAATTGCAATAATGATATTTTCAAATTTGAATAAAATGGAAAAAAACTGTTTTTCAGTTAAAATTCGTTAAGTGTTATTTGTCTGGTTATTGTGTTTTCGTTTTTTGAGTTTGCAAAACAAATTTGGTCTCCGTTTGGGGGGGGGGGGGGGATCATGACCCCCGTGACTCCCCCACCCCTGAATCCGCGCCTGCTTATGTTCATAGCCCCCATGAATATAATACAATTCAGTTTGATTGCTATAATAGAGCCGTAGTTATTCAGAGCTGGCTTAATATTTCGGATGGTCGCGTTGTTGGATTGTTAAATGTATAGGCCATAGCGTCACGTACCATTAAAGGAAAATTATTGCGTAGGTTCATTATTAAAACATTCACTTCGGTCGCATGATTAAGACACGAGAAATAAAAACTTAATTTTAAAATTCGCACAGCCGCCATCTTGAGGTTATGTAAACAATTGAACTAAATTAGATACCAGTGAATTACAATGTGTATACACATTTCCTGTACCAAGTTTCATTGCGTTTGTAAAATTAAATCGCGAGAAAGGTCTATTTAAAATTTTCAAATTCGCTTGGCCGCCATGTTCGTTTTGTAGTTTACCGGTTTCTGAAAGTCTTATAGATGGACTTCCAGTAGTGCCCTTTATCCCCGTACAAAATTTCAAGGGTGATACCGCTAATAGTTTCAGAGATATAGAATGCCGGTGAAATATTTCGCACAGCCGCTATCTTGTGGTTGTGTAAACAATTGAACGAAGTTAGATGTCGGTTCATTACTTAGATCATAAATCGAATAGATGGCTGATGACGTCACATTGGTGAAACCAACATCTCGATCAGCTGACTAAAGGGAACTGCCGGGAAATGCGGATATTTTGGAGCACTGAAATACTACACGTGATGATAGAATTGGGCTATTCTATTCTATTCATTACCGTACTAAGCCAGAATGGTGTATTACTGTGCAGCGTATGGATGTAAGGAGACGTTTATAAAAGGATTGGGCATTTCTTTACATACGTAGGCCTAAGTTAATTCATTGTAAAATAACCCTAAAATTCTTGACTTCACTACTTGCATTTCTTTACGTTTCCTCTTAACTCCGAAACATGAAAGATAAATAATTTTACATTTAAATGCTGGCATTTATTACAAATTATTAAAATTTACCCTATCCCTTACTCCACTGAACGCGCCTATGAATCAAAATTAGGACCATCACAACATAAAAGAACCTTCCTTTTCAATCATGTTCAGTGTCAATTTGCAGGTTATGCTAATGATGTAACGATGTAGTCTTCGATAATAAATACGCTGAGGTAATATTTGTCATCTTATTAAACGTATGGACAGTGAGTTTGGTTGAGGAAATTTTCAGATTCTTCTAGGATACATTGCAGCCATAAATTAGTAAATTCTTCGTAGAATTTGAAAGTTCTGGGTTATTTTTGTGAAGGATTCTATGATTCATGGAAAATGGATTTTAAAAGGAAACAGTTCATTGCTTGTAATGTTTCCCTTTGTAGCAAATGTAATGCTATTTTTTTTAAAGCAACGCTTACTAAAACAATAGACTTCCTTTTTTCCATTTGCCCATGTTTTTTTCACTTTCATAAAATACTGAAGTGGAAGGTAACGCTGAATAAGAGCTAATTGTACGATAAAATTTTGTAATGTATTGAAATTAGCCAAAATACATTTTCTAATGATGAAACACAAATGAGGAAATTATGTAGTAATAGATTGAACTTGTTTGGAGCTCTCGGGCGTACAATCAAAAATGACATGCTACACAAACACAATTCTGTTCAAAAATCAGTAGGCCTAATTCATAGTTGGATTTGTTATTAATTATTTACAAGAGGGGCTCCTGTAAGTATGAGTATTTTGGAACACGACAGCCACTCTTTACACAAACACAATTCTGTTCAAAAATCAGTAGGCCTAATTCAGAGTTGGATTTGTTATTACGTATTTACAAGAGGGGATCCTGGATGTATGAGTATTACGCAACACGACAGCCACTTTTTTCACAAACACAATTCTGTTCAAAAATCAGTAGGCCTAATTCGGAACTGGATTTTTTATTAATTATTTACAAGAGGGGATTCTGGATTACGGAACACGACAGCCATTTTTAACACCAAATATGTTACATTCATAAACTTTGCTACCTTCCTGTACGTAAAGAAACATGCGATGCTTTTCCCAATAACGTATAAATTACGAACAGGTGTGTTTGAACTCTCAGTAAAACTAATTTCCCCACTTACTCCTATCACCTTCCATTACGCGCAAGGATCATGTAAGTATAAGAGATTCGTCACTTTTGGTTATAGAATTTCCGAGAGAGAACACCGCCTGAGGCTATGGATTTTACTGGCAAGTCTGGCAATATAAAAAGTAAAAAGTCATATGAATGTAGCCTTTATTACACGTAATTGAACAGTATGTTCTGCGATGAGTTATTGATTATTGATGAAAATAACACAAACATAACTGCGCCTTTCGCTAGGCGCTGAAATATACGTCCAGATAGGAAAATAATACATTTTGATATATATCAATGTTGGCAATCGATTTGTCACGAAGGACACGGTTATGCCGTTCTAGAGCTTAATTCACCTCCAGGCTAGTTAAAAATGCTCTCATACTCTACAGAATTGTTGGGATATTCGATGAATACAAAGAAAACTGTCCAAATGCACACACTATATTGCCATAACCTCAATTTTCCTTAGCATGCCCGCTGCCACCCACCCCTCCGCGTACCCCTAAACCACAAATTGTATTGCAATGCAAAGGAGAATGGGTAAGAAAACAAACAAGAGATGAAATGCACACATTTATTCTCTATATATTTTTATTCGAGAGTAGTCCATATTGCCCACTAGTTTAACACATGGTCAACACCAGGAAGATGAAAATTGACGTATTGTTCTTACTATCATTATAATTCTTACATCCCGGTGCTTGGCAATTTTTCCTCCCTTGCAGTGGCATGATTGACTCTCAATTCAATTCAATTCAAATAAACAATCAAAATACTAAACAAATTGAAACAACCAACAACACCACGAGGAAAATCAATCAAAACAGACTATTCCAGCTTCTGCCAGCCGGTTTCATGTGAACGTTCATGAGTGCCAACTACGGAACCTTAGTGCTAAAATTAATTCTTCACTGGTTGGCAGAACATCCAGTATATGGCCTTACCCCGACCCACGCGCTTCCTATGATCTGTCATCCCCCTGATTACGCGTTCCTCTGTTTTTCCTTTAGTCAGCTGATCGAGATGTTGGTTTCACGTCACAGTACAGGCGCAGTGTGGCAATGCGCACTCTATTGTATTTATGCTCGAAGGTGCATTACAATGTGTATAAACATATACTGTACCAAGTTTTAATGCGTTTGGTAGGTTAAATCGCGAGAAACGTCTATTTAAAAGTCGCAAATTCGCTTGGCCGCCATGTTGGTTTGGTAGTTACCAGTGTTTCAAAATTCACATAGGTGCACTTCTAGTCGTTCCCTTTATCACCGTAAAAATTCCAGGGTAATGCTAATAGTTTCGGAGATATTGAATGCTGGTGAAATATTTCGCACGAAGTGTGCAATTTCCAGATACTGTTGCTGTAGGAAAATACCCACCATAATTGATGTTTACTTCACAGTTTGGCTGCTGTGACGCCTGTTTCATGTCATTTTAACATTTAACATTAACTTGATTTAACAAATAACTATGGTAGTTTTATTAGTTTGTTTTTCACTGTTCCATGTTCAATGTCGATGGTGAAAGTGCTATCATCATTATGTATATTATTTCAGTAGTATAGATCCCTCCTGCAGCACTCACAAGCGACCAGTCGTGACAAATGAACATTCAAATGAAAGAGAATAAACATTAGCAGTGACGAATTGCACTCTAATTTCATAAATATCTATAAGTCCTTTGAAAATGACTTAAAAATGTACATTCTGAGGTCTTTCCTTTATCATTTGGCATGGATATCAGAAACACTAAATCAAATGAATGAGTAGGCCCACTCAAATCGTATAATATATTCTCAATAATCTGCCATATGAAAGTTATGAAAAGGGAGGAATAGCTACTCTCAACAATTAATCAACCATTCTCCTTATGTCACCCATTATAAACCTATTGGGGAAAGTGTGGTTTATGAACATGCGAGATTGATCGCACAGGTCCCCTAGTATTTATTAAACGTTAAAATTGTAATATTTTTAGAAATGTTGCTTTTTAATTTTTTTAAAATAACGATTTGCCCTAAAACATTCCTATTTTCGGAATAAAATACGAAAAAAGTTGACATGCATGAAATAACTTTATAACTCCGTCTAAGATATTAATTTATTAAATTAAATTAAGTTATGCGCATATCAACCCTACCCTTCCAACCAATTGCATCAGCAACCAACTTCCACGTCTGGTGTTTGATCATGTTATTTTTAGCCTATTTTCAATTTTGAAAAAAATAGGCTTATGAGATCACCTTTTGTCCGTGTATGTGTGTGTGCCCCCCCAAATAACTTCTAAACGGCTTGAGCGATTTCAATGAATCTCGGCAAGTTCATAGCACTACTCTGGACGACCCCGACCGTGCCCTTCAAATTTTGTAACGTCTCACCAACATTTATCTTGAAAGTTTTTGTAATAATCCTTTATTGGAATGCTTAAAAATTGTCATTACTTACTAAACCTTGAAGTCATCACCTGGTTATTCATCAGTATTATATGTTCACTAATACGATGACTCGCATAACGGACTGTGATTGTCATTTGTTTTCACACATTGTGTACGCAATCCTAGCAAGCCCCAAAACTTACAATTAGTGACAGGTTAGGTTAGGATACACCTAAAATTATTATTCTTGTCTACAGACGATAAGGCCTTTTAAAGGTTCCTAGCTTTTCTTGAAATTTGTTAGCAACGATGATAAACATTAGCAGCCAAAAAATTACCCGTTTTACCCATAAATATGCACTCGACTTATGGTAACAAATGTTTTACGTCACCAGTTTCATGGAACCAAAGATAATTATAGACGGTGTTTACCAAGATTTTTATGTCTTTCTGTCGGAAAAGAAAAAAGGTACACGTAATTTAGGTGTTCAATGTAGGATTTAGCGAGTTTGCATTTTTTTAAGTATTCTACAGTTTCATTCCACCAATCTCCAATATGTGCTAAAATGGTACTGGTCCCAGACTAATAATAAACATGTGCTGCAACCAATGGCCATATAAAATAAATTAACGTTCATGTTAATAATGAGAATCCCGCAAAACGTGCATAAATTGGTACAGAATTGCGTTAGAGAAGTCTTGTGTTCAATTCAATATAACACACGATATCTGCCACAGAGTTTTCAACATAGTAGGCTACGCACAAGCAGTTTGAATCTGGCTGGTGGTACTTCTTTTCTGCACAGACCTTATGGTGAAAGCCGTGCACTGCCATTTCCGTGATCATATGGCGGAGTTCCTAGTTTGCGTTCATCCACTCGAAGGTCGTCATGGCATCTGTGCAGTAAAGATCACTCCACATATCTTTCCTCTTGCTGTATAGATCGTTCAGAAGTTCATTATATGCTCCAGTGCAGGGCAGCATCCATTTACTTGTGATATCTTCTATATAAAATTCTGCAAATGTTATGTCGGTAAATGAGGGGTTGACTTGTATTAAAACTATTTCCCAGATTTATCAACATTTTTAAATTTAGGTTTTTGTTTCAGTGTGGAACCCTTCTGAACATTGCAAATACATTGTATTTCAGAGAATGAGATTGAGGGTGAAACGGCCATCAACAAGGCGAAGACGACTTGGAATCGCTTGAGGGACAATTTCTGGGGGGTAAATAGACGCAAAACAACTGGGTCAGGTGCAACCGAAGGGCGGAAGTGGCCCCTCTATGGAAAGCTGCTGTTCCTGGCAAATACAAGAGGGAACAATTCAAGGCCGTGAGTATACTATGATATCGTAGAATGAGATGATTCATTCTTAACTAGATTGTAAAACACTAGAACGAACTTTGTTTTACAACATAAGATTTATTTTTATAATACAGGACTTCTTCAAACTTCAATGCATCTATCCAGTTGGGAACGCCCAGGGCCCTTTGGGGGAATATGCACGATAATTTCCAGCCCATCGCAGAGGAGAGCAGTCGTGAGGAAGAGGAAAATGAAGTGGTGAGCTTAAGATTAGAATAAATAAAGTACATTATCAATTAAAAGTGAATATCTATTTTGTATGCAACTATACATGTAGGCTATATAACATATTTAAATGTAATTTTTGTTCCTTCTCTTTAAGATTAACGATGCTGGGACATGCCGTGCAGCAGCAGTACGACCTCTTCCATTTGGGAGAGTGGGAGAGAAAAGGAAATGTCCGCCTGGAAGGAGAAATCCACTTGCAGAAGCATTTTCTGTAAAGAAGAAAGCAAACATGAAAATATTGGAAGATCTTCTTGTGAAAGGGTTCGATACCTTCTCATAGTTGGCTGAGAGGTTCGCGAAGCAAGTTGAAGAACCTGCCCCTGCCCTAAAATCACCAAATTCTGCATTTGAGGAATACCTATATTTACAAGCGGATAAATTTCCAAAAAATACAGGGGCAGGTTCGAAGAGACATCATTAACTATATGGGCAAACTGAAAAAAGAAATACAAATAATCAGTTTTACCAATAATTCCCGAGGAGACTTAATCCTGGGTTTTGCACTTCTACTTGACTAATTATTGATAATATATCATTTTCAAACCTTCCCAAGAGTCATTAGCAATTCAATTTACTGGCAATTGTCACTATTGCATCGAAAATGTGTGCTAAATTATGTAAATACAGAGTTATATGTCAGCACCGTAACGCGCGGGAATTCTCCATTCGGCTGTTGACCTGCATCGGCTGACCGCAGTTAATGTAATTCCCCTTCCTATCTCTAAGTGCACTTGTCTTATCAGTTGCTTCGGTCTCTAAGCATTCATCCCACAATCACACTCGGTGTACATTCTCTCGATTAAGATGGTTAGACAGTTAAAACATTAAAGCAGTGCAGTTTTGTTTTAAAAAGTTACTTAGAATGTGTTCGCGCAGAATTTTGGAAGTCATATCACACGTTGTCGAAAACATTTCAGTGGCCGAACTTAATCTTGTTAATCCAAATGTGTTTTCTCGATACAATGCCTGTTTAGCTGCGGGAAGACAACATTTTTAGAACCTCATATAAGGTGAAGTTTGAACATTATTAACAATGTACGAAAATAAAGAGAGAAAAGTTACTTTATTTAGGGGAGTTATTGCAGCAGTCGGCAATTGCAGAGTGGAGAATCCCCGCACGATGGTACTGATATATAAATATAACGCTGTATACGTTTTTTAAAATTCATCTTTACCTCTAGTTAAGGTGAGGAAGAAATGTGAAGTTGATGTAGCAATAGTTGTTTACTCCTTCGCTGACTATTTACCCACCCTTTTTAGATCACGACTTATATACATAAAATTCCACCAAAGTCCGCCATTATACGCATGGTTTATGGACAAATACATTATTGCCAACCCCAAGCTGTAAAGTAAAAAAGCGCTACGTTAAAGCTATAGTGTGCCAAGTTTCATTCAGAGCACCTCAAAGACACCCAAGTGCAACGTTTTTTTAAAATAACGTAAGATCTATATCCTCCCATTCGCTAAGACTGAAATTACCCAAAAATGCATAAATAATTTCCATCCAGACTCATGGTTTTTGCCTAGAATAATAATTTATAGTTAGCAGCTAATATATACATCCCTGGGTATTGTCGGGGGTAAGTCACGCATCAATAATTTTTATCCAGGATAATGGTTTTGCCAATTAATGCTTTGTCACGTAATTACAATATTATGTGTCACAAGTGGTGAATTTAATATCCCACATGTTGGCAACAGTGAAATGTCAATGTGTGAGACTGAGTAACAGCCTCGGAAACATGGCTGCCATCATTGAATGAGCAAGAAATAAAAACATTTACGTGATATAAGAAATATTTCCGGTGCAGCAGTGATAATTTACAGTAATTTCATTTCCTAACGACTCCCAGAAAGGCATGAAAATCATAATTATATTTTCAATAATAAGCCCGGATTTGGTATCCCAGAATTAAATAGGAAGAGCGCCTTTTCTTAATGTAATTTGAAACCAATAAATGCATATAAATTTAACTGAGGCTATACCGGTACTTAGATCGGTATCCAGCATATCTATGTTGTTGTTGCCAGCCCACTCCACCTTCCTCAGAGCTGAAATATGCTGACAAAGCATTCCTCATGCGCACAGCTTGTATGCCAGGATAGTTTCCTCCGATTCTCCCTAATTCCAAAAGTAATGGATGGCCATCATTCACCTGGGCATCCATATGCCAACCTCGTTCCACTATCTGTCCCCCATTCTCCTCCCTATCAATATAATTGTTGCGAAACCTGGAAGAACACCGCCGCATGGCCAGCAGCACGTCGGTAACTCGATAACCAACGCTCTGCTTCACCACTGCGACACCAGGAACCACTGCGACACCTGGAATGACTGCTACCTGAAATGGGGCCCAACTTACCTTGTTTCAGAGGTCCGGGTCGCTTCCGCAGCAAAATCACCTCCAGAAGACATGTCCCAATAGCAGAGCTCAAAAGGAGTGGAAGGAAGATGGAGAAGGGGACAACGCACAGGCTATTCAACAGACACCCCCCACTAACCGACAGAACTGCTGCCGGTGAAATAATGCCACAACAGAAGATTAAAATTTTATGTAAAATTTAATGTTAAAATATAAGGAACACCTCCACCAGAAAGAGAACATGCATCAACCAGAATAACTTACAAGGAAATCAAGAGACCGCTTAACATGCTTGCTTGCAAGGCCAACAAAAGAAAAGACTTAAATTAAAATGTTCAAGCCCAAAACTTAAAATAAATTATATATATAGGCATAATTAAATGATAACGGGCTTGGTAATTTACAAGGCAATGCAATATCGATCAAACATGCGGAGGACCAGGCCACGCCAAAAAACGACAGGATTAAAATTAAATTAAATTAAATAAAATATGACCAATTAAGAAATTCCCGATATTAGAGACTAAGAAAAACACAAGAACATTCACCAAAAAACATAAGGTTAAACCAACACGGTAAAATTAAAAAAACAAATATTAAGTTAACACAACACGTTTTGAGCTTCGCGGTAGGCGCCAATAGACTGACCTCGAGACCATAATGCATCTCGTTAAAACAAAAAACAGACATGGCCACTCAAAAACAAGGGGCCGCATGCCTGATCGAAACTACGGCAAACAATTAGTAAAATTAAATTTTAACATCAGCAGAAGGAAATGAACGGAGGAAAACAATTATGTCTAAATACTATTACAACAGTGAAAGGCAACGGATCACGAATAAATTAAATTCAATACTATATCAATCCTAAGATTGGCAAAGGAAAATAAATAATAATTTTAACGTAAAATAAACTAGAAATGTGTCTCCAGAAGGTACGAAGAAAAGAAAACAAAAGTAAAATAAATCAGGTAACGTTATTAAAACAGAAATAAATTAGGCCTATAAAACAAATAAGGAACAGAATTAAAAGATTACTATAAGATGATATCGGAGCTCCATAACAATAATATAAAAAAAACATCGAATGATAACGTACCTTTCATCCTTCGCAGTGGAGACACAATGAAAAATAAAAAATAAACTAACACATTGTAAATAAAATAGAATGCGGCACTATATTGCCTCGAAAATGCCCACACGGCACATGCCTCGTTTGGGTCACAAGCACAGGACTGCATCGAGACGCGACCACATTTCACACGTCCACTTCACGGCGAAACGATGAAATTCACAGTTTGAAGAGCACAGGCAATTCCTTTTCTCTTGAATACATTATATTTCGTAGAGAATGGGGGCCAGAGCCCCCATCAGCGGAGACACCTTTCACGACCAGTCGGCTAGATGTGTTTTCTTCACGATGGCTAATGGACTCAACAAAATGGCGGAGAATTTTTGCGTGTCAAATGCCGAACTGCATTCATGTAAAATTTATTGTCCAATCACGGCTTGACACCTCAATCAACAATGTCATAATTAAGTACATAATTTGGCGGTATCATGAATACACAAGCATTTGTTTCATGACGTAGAATTTAATTGTCTTTCAATTATGCCAAGAATATGAGGAGTTTTAATAAGGTACAACCAACGCATTCTATTGGAGAGAAACAGGAACCACGTGCAGACTTCCAAAGTCCGATAGCAGCTACCATCTCGTGGTCACAGGCGGAACCAAGCGATGAAGCGGTCGTTTCAAAAATGTCAAGAATTGCATCCAGGGGTAAATACATGTCTGAAAACTTTTGGGACGGGCACTTGCACGTAACAGTCTCCCTCCCTTAAGCGTGAACACGGTTCACGAATATGCCTAGGCATAGACAGTACTCCTTAACTTGTCGATTTACCAAGCATGTTTCCCGAAGATAATGTTCACCAGTTAACTCCAATTGATGGATGAAACCGCATCGTTTTGGTTAGGAAGAATGCAGGGTCAGATTATCAGTGAAGGGATAATTGATCACCTCGCAAACCACTTAGTTAACAGCTTCACTGTGTCCAAAATCCTCAGAAATGCAGAACACCAGCACCAGCAGTGCTTTCATAGTCCGAGACACGTTAGATACATTTTCAATAAGTCCAATTTAGTTCGCTTTAAACGAAGTAGGAGGAAGCAATGTGCAAGATATTATGTGACGCGTGGGCAGCCATTTACAAAACAGAAGTTAATCTTATTTCAAAAAAGGTTTACAGAAATTACAATTTCTTACCACATTTTACAAAAGAGAAACAAGGTTGAATTTGAATGAAGGAAATATTTCTGACCAAGCCCTAGATACGTGCTTACAAAATTTCATTAACAAGTTTACCTTTTTACAGATTCGAAGTACATTTCAAGATTACACGAGTTAAACGACTATACATTTAGAAGGAACTACGGTAGAGGAATGACCACTACAATTCCCAAAGGGAACAGGAATACAAGGTTACCATGAGTTAGATCTCCCACCGAGTCCAACTTACATGTTAGCAACTTCTATGAAAACATCAAAATTTAGGTACACTTTTACAATTTACCATTAAAATGGGAACTTCCCAACATTTACATTTTGTATCCCATCAGAGTTTTCATATCCAGTTCAAAATTCCAGAAGGAACAGATACCTGTAGACTTCAATGAAGGTTAGGGATACTCTACATTATACAAAATTCGTTTTACAAAATTTACGGTAGCATTTCCTCATTAGACACCTCTCCACCTCGCTTAATGTGCGATAGATGCACTCTAGAAATTTTGTTGGCCTTAGGGTTTCGAACAAGAAGAGTAACAGGGGTCAAAAATGTCTCTACATAACATGGGCCATTAAAACGAGGGGTTAACTTGCTTGAAACTAGATTACTGACGCCCTTGGGCTCGAAATTGCGGACGTACACAACATCACCAATTTCCAAATCAGCTGGCTTGCGACAGGCATTGGGTCACCTGGCAAGTTGGTCATGTGATACCTTAATATTCTCTCTAGCCTTGTCGAATTTCGCCCTCATATCCTCGGGCGTGAAACTGTCAGGAAGGAGATCGTGCAGGTTCCACAGGTTGAACAACGGAGAATTAGCCATAAGGGAAAACATTAACGAAAAAGGGGTGGCTTGCGTGCTCTCAGGCACGGCGGTGTTGAAAGCAAAATTGAGCCAATGCAAATTAGAATCCCACTTGGAATGGTCGTCGTGGTGGAAAGCAATCAGAGCAGAACGGAGATTACGATTAACTCGCTCAGCGAGAGACGGGTTAGGAAAATAGGGAGTGGTGGTTACATGCGAAATAGCATAATCAAATAAGAATTGACGGAACTGATGAGATACAAAGCACTTGGCATTATCTTACACCAGATACTGACATGGCCCAAAAGACGAAAAGATGGAATTAAGACACTTTATGACGGAACTGGTCGTAGCCTGTCTGGTGGGGAAAATCCAACTAAACCGGGTGAAACCGTCAGTGCAAACAAGCGCAAATTGGTTTCCCCGACCAGAGCGAGGGAACGGTCCAACATGGTCGATAAAAAGCCTCTCCATGGGTCTAGATGCCGGTTCAGATGACAACAGGCCGACCTTAGTAGAAACCGGAGGTTTGCTAATACTACATGCAGCACAATTTCTAATGAGCCTCCTGATGTCGCCATCCATACTTTGCCAAATGAAAAACTGTCTGATTTTAGCTCGGGTCTTGAATACACCTAGGTGGCCACCAATAGGAGATTCATGATAGTAACGAAAGATTTCCGGAATGAGGACCGACGGTAGCACAATATAAGGTAGACGGTCATGACGAGACGAACAACACAATACACCGTCCTTCAGAGAGTAGGGCTTGATCACTTCACCAGAATTGATTCGATCAATTAGGCTAGATAAGGAGGGATCTTCTTTCTGGAATCGTCTCACATCTTAAAAAAGCACAGGGGAATTGCTGAGAACGACATTGACACAATTTACAGCAGATACAAGGTTTACGGGTTCACATTCTTGAATATCCTCTTCAGCTGTTTCCTCAAACATGCGACTTAATGAATCAGCCACCGCATTTTCGGACCCACGAATATGGCGGACAGTGAACTGGAACGACAGAATCCTAGTTGCCCATCTGGCAATCCTACCTGTTTTGCGGGGTTTCCCTAAGACCCAGCTCAAGGCTTGGTTATCGGTATCAAGGAGAAACTTAGTGTGCTCAAGATACATACGGAATTTTTCTAGAGCGAACAACACAGCTAAACCCTCAAGTTCGTAAATGGAATACTTCCTCTCTGCGTCCGTTAAGGTACGAGAAGCGTATGCAATATGTTGCCTACCCAGATCAGATTCTTGCAGTAGGACACAACCAACACCACGACCAGACGCATCAGTCTGCAGAATGAACTGTTTCCCAAAATCCGGAATGGCTAACACAGGGGCGTTAGAGAGCGCAAGCTTAAGATCTTCGAAGGCTGCCTGCTGAGAGGGACCCCACTCAAACTTCACAGCCTTTTTGCGTAATTGATTTAGAGGAGCAGCACAGTCGGCAAAGTTACTGATAAACTTACGGAAGAAGTTCACCATACCAATGTAACGAGCAACACCCTTGCCGTTCTTGGGTGGTTTAAAATCTCTGATGGCCTGCGTACGAGACTGGTCCACTGAGATACCAGATTCAGAAACAATATGTCCCAAGAAGGAAATTTTGGGCTTGGCAAAGGAAACCTTGGACAATTTGACGGTAAGGCCAGCGTCACGCAACCGATCAAGTACAACCTTCAGATGATCAACTTGTTCCTCGAAGGACTCAGAATAGATCACCACATCGTCAAGGTAGTGGTACACAAACTTGAATTTAATTTCTGAAAATACCTTGTCTAGAAGTCTGCTCAACACAGCGGCTCCGGTGGATAGGCCAAACGGGACACGGGCATACTCAAACAGGTTCCAGTCAGTGGAAAAAGCAGTAACATGCCTGGATTCAGGAGAGAGGGGAATTTGGAAGTAGGAAGAATTTAAATCGAGGATCGTGAACACCTTCGCGTTGCGAAACCAACTAAAACATGTGTGAAGGTCCGGCAAAGGAATGGATTGCAAAACAACTTTTTGATTAAGGGCCCTATAATCGACCACCGGCCGAAAACCACCGTTAGGTTTTGGCACAAGAAATACAGGGGAAGAGTAGGCAGAGATAGAGGGTTGGATTACACCTTCTTCTAACATCTTATCGATAATCTTACGAAGTTCAGCCATCTTGGGCGGGGCAAGGCGATTCGGGCTGGAACGCACCGGCACAGAATCGGTTAGCTCAATCTTGTATTCCATTAAATGGGTTACACCCAACTTGTCAGTAAATTCATCGCTAAACTCCTGACATAACCTCTTTATGGCATCCTTTTGAAGACTCGTTAAATTTTCCAGATCGAGATCCTCAATAGTCATAGGTTCACTAACAGAATTGACAGCAGGAGAAGATAAAACCGGGTTAAATGATAATTTACTCTGCGGATTAAACTTAAACCACAAGTTGCGAGCACCAAAATCCAGAAGCATACCAACGTGTGACATGAAATTAGCTCCAATGACCACAGCACAAGAAAGATTTCTGGCAACCAAAAATTTAAATTTCCAAGAAAAATTTAGAATATGAATTTTGACTGTCATACTACCCAAAATACTTAAGTTTGAACAATTTGCCGAAATAAAAGATTCATTGTTAGGCTCTAACTCAGGAAATTTGCAAACACTCTTCATAGATAAAAACCAGTCCTCGCTTATAAAGGATGCGACACTACCAGAATCAAGCAACGCAGAAACGGGCTCGTCATTAACACAAATTTCAATAAACGGGGATATTCCTTTAGCCACAGTACAAATTCCAAAATCATTACTCACTCTAACACGATTAAAATTAGATGGCGAGGACCCTCGCACCACAGGTTTCACATAATATTTAGAATTAGGCTGACTTGCCACGACATTGCTCACCGACAGGTTAGGTAGGCCAGCGACATAAGCAGAAGTAGCACGTGATGAATTAGTTTTCATAGAGTTACTAAGATTCTCATTGGTAGGGCGACCAGGAACTTCACAGGGTTTTCCCAAATTCTTATGCACAGAAATATCCTTGGAAGTAACACCCGAATTGGCCTCCTCAACGTCCCGTTATTGGCGATAAACAACCTGGTTACTCGGACACACCTTCTTGACATGCCCCACGCCACCGCACGTGTGGCACTTAATATTGGGTCGAGGATGAAACAACCATAGGCGGGGGACGAGACATCAAGGAAGGAGGGGGACAAGACATCAACGAAGGAGGAGGAACATTAGCTACACGCAGGGAATCTGCATGCTCCACAGCCATAGCCTCAATAACGACCTGTTTCAGCTCGACGAATGACGAAGGCCTGGTACACATAGTCATGTATGACCTATATTTAGGCGAAAACCCATTTACAATTGATGACACCAACTGTCGCTCTGTTAAAGGGGATGCAAATACCTGTGCAAACACCTTAATGTCGCTGACATAGTCGCTAAGGGAGTCGTCCAACCTTTGGACACGATAAAGGAACTTTTGCTCGAGAGTACTTAGGGCGCTCGCAGGGACAAAAAACCACAACACTTCCCTAATAAACATGGCTAAGGACATGCGGAGGTGGATAGCTTCAATTAGCTTATCGCGCAGCATACCGGATGCAACCGGATACAAAAGTTGGATAATCTGAATTTCCGACATCCCAAAAATCGAGGCATGGGTACCCAACTCGACCACTTGCTTTAAAAATTGTACGACTTGGGTAACGTCATCAAGGTTGAAATGCTTTAACTTAGTTAAGAAACTAGAAATAGGATGAGGAATCGACCCATAATTAACGGTAGGCGAGAATGTAGCATTAGGAAAAGAGACATTGTTACCAGGGCAGCCCGCTCGCACACCCTCTACAGGCGACAAAACATTTATATTACTAGAGAAAGAACTGGGATGCAATGGGTCGGCAGGACCCAGGAAATCATTAGGTGACCTAACATGAGAAGAATGACCGTATGCAGGATTAAGTGGTATGGACGAGCCTGCGCCAGGCAACAGAGGGGCAGGCAAACTACTACTGGTAATCGATCCCAAAACCTCAGACCTAGTAAACAGAGGTGATTCACGTTCAACCCCAGAAGAACTCTCCAAATTCACAAGGTTATCTCTTAAGTCAATTAGATCGAAAACACTATTGTTGTCGGCCATTTTGGAAAACACAGAATGCAGACAGCCAATATAGAAGGAAACAAATTTTTGGACTTACAAGGACAGTTTACACTTTCACAACAGTACCACAACCAGCAATTACCAACACCAAAGATTAGGCTGACACTCGAACACCGCCACCCTACTACAAAAAATCATGCACAATGCTGCCCAGAACTGCATACGTCACCGCCTGCTTGGCTCGGGAACAGGGAGCTAAATTACAAAAATAGGCACAAAACATCAGGCTACAAGCTTCTGACAGGGCTCCAGGACTCCTTCACTCGAAGCATGTGGGCTATCAGAACATCAAGAAATCCCATTTCCCATGCCAAGAACACATGTCAGTCACTCACTGAGCTTCATTTTCAGTGGGGATGTTGCACACAAACAGGACAAAATACAGCAGCAAACACCTCGCTTAGAACAGGACACTTACAGCGTACCACATGGATATCCAGAGGCAAACATGAAATAAAACAAACGACAAGGATTAGCTTTACACAACATCAAGTGCACTGGCCTGACAAAATCCCACCAACAACCGCGCCACCAGCACTAGAGGGGTCCATAAAACAGCCTGCGGGTAGTGGGGAAGGGATAGTTACGGAAGCTAACTCGAGCTCGGTCTGCTACCACTGCGACACCTGGAAGAACACCGCCGCATGGCCAGCAGCACGTCGGTAACTCGATAACCAACGCTCTGCTTCACCACTGCGACACCAGGAACCACTGCGACACCTGGAATGACTGCTACATGAAATGGGGCCCAACTTACCTTGTTTCAGAGGTCCGGGTCGCTTCCGCAGCAAAATCACCTCCAGAAGACATGTCCCAATAGCAGAGCTCAAAAGGAGTGGAAGGAAGATGGAGAAGGGGACAACGCACAGGCTATTCAACAGACACCCCCCACTAACCGACAGAACTGCTGCCGGTGAAATAATGCCACAACAGAAGATTAAAATTTTATGTAAAATTTAATGTTAAAATATAAGGAACACCTCCACCAGAAAGAGAACATGCATCAACCAGAATAACTTACAAGGAATGCAAGAGACCGCTTAACATGCTTGCTTGCAAGGCCAACAAAAGAAAAGACTTAAATTAAAATGTTCAAGCCCAAAACTTAAAATAAATTATATATATATAGGCATAATTAAATGATAACGGGCTTGGTAATTTACAAGGCAATGCAATATCGATCAAACATGCGGAGGACCAGGCCACGCCAAAAAACGACAGGATTAAAATTAAATTAAATTAAATTAAATATGACCAATTAAGAAATTCCCGATATTAGAGACTAAGAAAAACACAAGAACATTCACCAAAAAACATAAGGTTAAACCAATACGGTAAAATTAAAAAAACAAATATTAAGTTAACACAACACGTTTGAGCTTCGCGGTAGGCGCCAATAGACTGACCTCGAGACCATAATGCATCTCGTTAAAACAAAAAACAAACATGGCCACTCAGAAAACAAGGGGCCGCATGCCTGATCGAAACTACGGCAAACAATTAGTAAAATTAAATTTTAACATCAGCAGAAGGAAATGAACGGAGGAAAACAATTATGTCTAAATACTATTACAACAGTGAAAGGCAACGGATCATGAATAAATTAAATTGAATACTATATCAATCCTAAGATTGGCAAAGGAAAATAAATAATAATTTAAACGTAAAATAAACTAGAGTTGTGTCTCCAGAAGGTACGAAGAAAAGAAAACAAAAGTAAAATAAATCAGGTAACGTTATTAAAACAGAAATAAATTAGGCCTATAAAACAAATAAGGAACAGAATTAAAAGATTACTATAAGATGATATCAGAGCTCCATAACAATAATATAAAAAAACATCGAATGATAACGTACCTTTCATCCTTCGCAGTGGAGACACAATGAAAAATAAAAAAAAACTAACACATTTTAAATAAAATAGAATGCGGCACTATATTGCCTCAAAAATGCCCACACGGCACATGCCTCGTTTGGGTCACAAGCACAGGACTGCATCGAGACGCGACCACATTTCACACGTCCACTTCACGGCGAAACGATGAAATTCACAGTTTGAAGAGCACAGGCAATTCCTTTTTCTCTTGAATACATTATATTTCGTAGAGAATGGGGGCCAGAGCCCCCATCAGCGGAGACACCTTTCACGACCAGTCGGCTAGATGTGTTTTCTTCACGATGGCTAATGGACTCAACAAAATGGCGGAGAATTTTTGCGTGTCAAATGCCGAACTGCATTCATATAAAATTTATTGTCCAATCACGGCTTGACACCTCAATCAACAATGTCATAATTAAGTACATAATTTGGCGGTATCATGAATACACAAGCATTTGTTTCATGACGTACAATTTAATTGTCTTTCAATTATGCCAAGAATATGAGGAGTTTTAATAAGGTACAACCAACGCATTCTATTGGAGAGAAGCAGGAACCACGTGCAGACTTCCAAAGTCCGATAGCAGCTACCATCTCGTGGTCACAGGCGGAACCAAGCGATGAAGCGGTCGTTTCAAAAATGTCAAGAATTGCATCCAGGGGTAAATACATGTCTGAAAACTTTTGGGACGGGCACTTGCACATAACAATTGTGAAGGCAGATTGCTACCTTCAATAAGCTGTCCACATCTTTTGGTTGAGCCTGGAGCCTACTTCTGAATAGGCGGCAACTCCCGACCAAAGTGCTAAATGCATTTTCATTGCATCGCCGAGCCTGAGACAGCCTGTAATTGAAGGCAAGTTGGGCTTCATCCTATCTCCTTCCAGGGTAGGGCCTCATGATGTGTTTTGAGAGTGGGAACACTTCGTCTGCCACCAACCAAAATGGAAACCTTGGACGCTGCATATAGGGCAAAGGACATGCTTCAGGCAGGTCCAACGTGCACGCATCAGAAGTTGCAGTGAATACACTAGAGTTATTCTGAGAACCTGAAACATACAATAAATAAATAAATTGTAAGACTGTTTTGTCATCTTGTATGTGGAAAATATCACGTATTGAAAGCAACCAAACTCACGTAGGTAAAGCGATACTTGGCATCACACATTGCCATCAATATTGTTGTATCCGTAGGGATACATCCCCTATACACTACAACCCCAGGGGTGGAAACAACCACCATTTCCTACCTCATACTTTCGTACCCAAGTACTCAGATATTTCCTAACACATTTCATACAGTCCCTGAACTACCTTAACCTCGGCGAGCTTCCTGTTGAACTCAATCGACCCCTCTAAGTGTACCGACCCGATTGGAATGTGCAATTCTATAAACGCAGCAGCTCACGAAACTATAAAACCGGCAGGCGCACACACCTCGGGAGCCTTGTAGTGCCAAAGCTTTGAAGAGCGACTCCACGTCGGGCTGCCATCCGGGTGAGTGTATTAGCGAGTATCTTTCTATTCACACATCTCCACACTTCCAACCCCTTGACTTGTATTGTGACGCATCTATTGCACTAAAGCTGTTCTGAGAGTTATTAACACTTCTTCCTAGAAGTACCTATTAAAATCACTAATCTCTAGCACTGGTCTTTTAGCTTATTTACTTAATTAAGATCCTACCCCTAAATCTTATCCCAGTAGGATCCGCCAGTATTAATTGTTTACTTGTCTTAAGGAAGCAGCTGAATAGACGATTAGCGCACTGCCAAGTAGCTACCATCAGCGTATTTGCTCAGCCTCCTCCAGCCTTCACGCGCAATCTGCAAGTTAAGCAGCGCCGTAGCACTTTAGATTACTATCTCTTAAAACCTTTCCACCGCCAACACACCCTCGAGCTATCCCATCACTCTGAACACTTGGGAGCTCTCCTTTAGAGCTACGTCTACGCCCCTAGACAGCTCAATCTCATACTACCCGCTCTGCACGAATCCAAACAACCCCCAATACACCAATTCACACCCCCTAAAACACAGCATTGTATAGGGCACACACAAAAAAACATTCAATATGGTGTTGTAGCACTCATGGTAGTTGTATGCCAATGACCGAGATGCAGGTGGAGCAACTAGGTCAATGTGTTTACCACCCAATGCCCCAATAGAGTTGGGTAAATTCCAAATATCCCAAAACTCTTGGGCTATGTTTCTCCAACTTGCCTGACAACTTGCCTCTTTCAAGTATATTGGTGGCAAAATATCCCATATAACGTCACAGGTTCCCTTGAAAATACTTTGTACAGTTGACACTCCGCACCAGTATGCTTATGACAAAGTTTCCTCCATGAGCTGGGAACCTAAAGAAAAAAAACTTACATACCTGAAGCAAACATTTTAATTATTACTATAATTTGTTTCTTTGAAGGTCGAAACAGTGAGGTTATCTGCCCCTCAAATATTTTAAAATAAAAGTTGACTTTCATTTCATATTGGTTGGAATCCAAAACTTAATAGCCAAATTATTTCCTACCGTAGGGCCATGGCCAATCATTCTTCCGGAGAGACAGGTGATCTTATCGAGCGCTTTAACAGTTTGGGTTTCACCATCCGAAGCAGTTCTTTGACTTGCCATACTTCCATCCTGGTGTTCTTAAAACAATTGTCGTGACTCGTTGCTTTATAGCGTTTGAAATGAGTGCTGAACTCGCCCTCTTCTGCTACTAGCGTAGGATGTCGCCAGTACTTTCTCAACCCGTACCTCTTTAATCTTAAATACACGGTACCAGTTACTAACAACAAAAATAAGCCATACATCTCCAAATCATCCATATTGTAAGTTTTGAGGTTATCGACAACACCTCTGTGCAATAGGAATAAAAAGAATGTCACTGTATTATTTACTCCTAGCATTTCAACAACTGCGCATTGTGAATGGCTCGATAGTCGACTGCGGACTGTGCATTGCGGATGGGCCTTAACTTAAACTAAACGGTAACTAAATAAAACTAATTATAATAACCAGGTGAGAAATAAAAACAGTATAATACAAATGTAATACAAGGTTGGCTAGGTTGAATGACACAGTGCTCGAAGACTGACTCTTTCTTGAAGGTACAGTAAATTGCCCTTTCTATAACAATATACTTGTACCTATATGTATATTTCCTCACTTGTTATTTGTATAAAATGTCAACTTGCTTATAGCTTATCAATTTGACATACCGTAAGCTAAACATTATTAAAAGAAAGTTAACGTATACCACCATCCTTTATTCAAGACAAGTATATTAGACTGCAATAGTTCCAAGATTAGGTAGGCCCTACACCAACAGTTCACTCTTGCATTGATTTAACTTATAAACAGAAAAATATATGAACTGCTGCGGTAATAGACGGGACCAAATGCGCCCCCCTCCCTCCGCCCCATCAACACCCCCTCCAAACTAGAATCCAGGCTACGCTACTGTTGTGAATTATTGTAAACGGAAAAAATAATAATAATGGCCATAGTTCTAATATGGCATCCGTAAATTAACAGCTAAGACGACGAATGGACTTCTAAACAAATGAGATAGTAACTCATTGTATTACAACCAAAATAAGTTTTAACACATAGAGAAGGAACTCATATTGACGCCATCGAACTAGGTACAGATATGTGCTAAAAACAACTCTGGCCCCAATGTCGCTGTAGCCTTAAGAATATTGTTATCTTGGCCGCAAGCGGTGAGCGAAGTTTGTCTGAATTATAACTCCGTAAGCCATATTTACGAACTCCTACGGTCGATTCAAGATTGGAAGCACTCTATTGAACATGAAGTCGTTCATAAATTAGACTGATTTCGCGACCACGAAAGCGAGAAAAGTCAGACTTTAAATTGCAAAACTATTTATGACGTACCGGTATCGTAACAATTTTAATTTTCTTTCTAGTTCTTTCTTTATAGATTAAACTGTACCGGTATATCTAATTACATTAGTGTGTTTTCGCAAGTTCTCAATTCTTCCAAAGACAAGAACAGCATCCTACTACATGCAAGTACACAGCTGTCATTTATATTCTCTTGTATTCTTGAGTAGAAATTTGTTTTCTTATGATTACGTTTAGGTTTGAAAAGTCATTGACGCTATCATCCTAAGTCAATTATCGAGCATGCTGAATCACGCCCTACAAGTTCAACATTCAAGTATTTTCGAGAGCATTGCGGGTTGGCAAATCTTCTTCGACTGGCCCTGCATTGTAAAATGATAGACGGGGAAAATGTTACCATCAGTCGTCATCAATAGACTTGAAGAAGTCACAACACGAAATTTCGGTAATTCTGCACGCTGTGAGAATATGCCTTTTCGTAACTTTTAACGAGGTATATTATTGAAAATATAGGATTTATGATTTACATACCTTTCTTGGAGTTGTTGGGAGTCGTTTCACAATCTCAACTACAACTGCCGCACCTCAGTAATGTGTTTTTTTACGAAAATAAATAATTTTTGTCGTGTTCGTTTCACTACGGACGCCATCTTGGACACTGGACAGACGGAAATGCGACTACGTTACCAACATGTCGCATACAAAATTCACCATTCACCATTGCACATGTAGAGACGTAAAGTACTGCCTGGCCGAAAATTACTGCTAGTACCACAAGCAAGGGGGTCTGGGGCGTAAGCCCCAGGTTAGGTTTGTCTTTGTATGTAAAACATTAATAAGATAGAATTTATGTCCGCTACTAGGTTAGGTACTGCCTGGCCGAAAATTACTGCTAGTACCACAAGCAAGGGGGTCTGGGGCCTAAGCCCCAGGTTAGGTTTGGTTTTGTATGTAAACCATTAATAAGATACAATTTATGTCCGCTACTAGGTTATGTACTGCCTGGCCGAAAATTACTGCTAGTACCACAAGCAAGGGGCTGGGGCCTACGCCCCAGGTTAGGCTTGGTTTTGTATGTAAAACATTAATAAGATACAATTTATGAAGTAATTTCACATGCCACACAATCCATGGTTAAAGTACGACTGACGATTTGGATTTGGCGCAATTATAAATTACATTATCGACGCTCTTTTGTTTCTTTGTATACACGGTGCGAGATAGTACCAAACGCGCGGGGTTGGCATTCCTGACATAGTGACAAGATGTCTACCAGATACTTCATTTCAACTATATAAGTAGTGTCGCTATTTGGGGTGGCTGGGCGGGTCTATGACAGCGAACGAGTCCACATCTATTAATTTATCATCTCCAGATACCATTACTACAGGTACTTTGGCTAATTTCATTACAATTTTTTTTTATACACATATTCTCACGGTGTGCAGCGCTACTGAAATTTCATCTTTGTGGTACAATACCGTAAGTGGAGTTGAAACTAAGTTAACAACTTCAAATTCCCTTATTGAACATTTATTAGGGAAGTGACTGAAAAATATATTTATCCATTTCCAAACCCAATCATAAAACCATGTATAATAGTAGGCTATAATATCGTCTGAAGTCTCTTTCTAGTTACAACATTTGAAATACGTAGCCTACATGGATCTGCGATTCAATACGGTACCGTATATCACCCTAAATTATATCAGAATTATGTTGTTGGCACTCGTAAAACATCTCTACGCACCAACTACCCAAAATCCTCTCCTTGCCGGCGGTATCGTTGACAAAGATGCGAAATACAGCACATTGTGCAACGTGCCTATAATGGCAATAATTAAGACACTAGTATGTTTATAAAACGAGCGCAGCGAGTTTCATAATTTCCATACGAGTGTCTTAATTACCATTATAGGCGAAGTATATACGACTGTTTATGTTCGACGATAATTATAACTTTATTACATGTTCGGGCATAATGAATAGTACGATACCGTATCCTCCCTATGAGTTTCCCTTACGTTAGTTTAAGTAGTCTCAGTGGAATGCGATCCGATTTTGTTTTGAGATGGGCGTCTTGTAACGCTAAGGTGGAAGTTGCATTATCCAGCGAGTGCCGATTCATAATACTATTCCATGAGCGTACGTTCACTTCCTCGTAGCCTAAATAATCGTGTTGGTAGGTTTTTAATGTACTCTTTATCGTCTGACAAAATGATATAAACTCCAAATCAGGTTTGTATGTACATAGGAATAGATAAGCGGCATTTAGGATGCTCTAATTCACCACAAGCAGGTTCCAGTAATTCCTCATTTTATCTATTCGACCGCAAGGATACATATAGCCTAAAAACCTTCAACATCTATGACGCTCAACTTCCAATCGTATGACTAGAGTAAATGTTTTCAAATTGAGCGTCATAGTTTTATTAGATTTACTGTTGTTGGCACACATAACCTCTCCTTAATGTACGGTACCTCGAGGATTACGAGTATTAACACACTGTAGATTTGGAAATCTGAAATTACTTCATTAGATTTATTAATTGTTAGACTGATTTGTCGTACTAGTAGAAGTACGGTCTTGAAATAATTGGAATAATATTATCCATTTCAGGTCCGTATTGAATATGTTTACTAATAAAACTATCAATTCCCCGTCTTTTCAATGCAATATTAATAGGCTGAGGAAGCACTAACGTTTGTGCGAAACATGTACCCAATTGTATAAATAGACTATTAATATTGTATTGAAAAGACGGAGAATTGATAGTTTTATTAGTTGAAATAATTGTCCAGTGCTCTTTCTTTGTTTTAGTTTACTGAACATAATGGAGGGACAATCATCCATCAAGAGTGAGCCAGAATGGCCGTCTCACACAGATGAATTCTCTAACATTGTAAGTTGCATTTTAATTCGTATATGGTGTGAGTGCTAACACTGCACGAGCGCAGAATATGCGATTAAACGTTAGATAAAATGATGAAATTCGCCCAAGTACCTTTTGTAATGATGAAAAGTAAATCTGGAAAAGATATAGAAATAGGTGTTTTCTCCTAACCACTGTCCCCTTTGTGGCTGGCTGCAAGGCTCAGAGGTAACGTTATCGCTAATTTTTCCCGAGGTTGCAGGATTGAATCTTGGCGCACTGTGCACTACTCCTGTGGGGGTCCGGGCGTGGACACCAGAGCCCGCTGATGAGCAAGCTTGGTATTCCTAGGCGAAACCCCGCACAAGACACGGCATAAACCTAGAAAAATTGCTGAGTTTTAATCCACGAGCCGTGAAAGCCAATATTCTACCATAATTAGTATTACCACTGTCCGCCTTGTAGATAATTCTAGCTCTGTTCGCCAATATCCGGCTGAACTATGGGACAAATAGAATCTTGCCAACTCCACGCACACGGTACTGTAGACCGCAACTTGCTACAAGAAAACATGGGATTTGCCTTATTACTAGCCCTGCGGGCTGCATTAGCTATGTATGCACCCCTGTTTCTTGCCACGCTCAGTGGGAGTACTCACGCATCAATCATTCAACCAATCGTTTTACTAAATTAAACTTTATCACATAGTTACAAATTTAACCTAACGTATTGTCTCCGTTAACCGGCAGTGAATTGGATGACCCGGCGTAAACATCGCAATTCATGCCGATAACACAAGACTGTGTTAGCTTGACAAAGGACAAAAATGATTGAGGTCTGTGTTTGAATATAAAAAAAAAAATATGCCGGTGGGTACGAGAACTCACGTAGTCTCAGAGGTGGTTAACAGGATAAAGGTGTAACAGGTTAAATCAACCCACTCCCAAACCTAAATCAAAGCAATAGCACAACAGAAATCAGAAGATAAGCACAAATAATAAGATAAAAATAGTCATCCGTTTATTGGCAACTCGTCGACCGACACATAAAAATAGAAATCCCTAAATCCTATCTTTGCCTCGGAGATTCGGTCTAAATTAAAGCATGATGTGGATCGATGCAAAAGAAAAATATTTATAGACCAAATAAAAAAAAGGTTTAAATGGTCAACGAATCTCCTCGGTCCTATCCTTTGATATAAATAAAATTAGGAGATACTCGAAGAAAATTAAATCAAATAAAAACAAGTTAGATTCAGTCATATTTGACTATGTGATCCATTAAACACCCTGAATGTCCGTCAGGTGGTGTTTTCAGTCTATCACAAACACACTCACTTGAGATTATGATTAAAGAAAACTCTATAGAAAAGAAGTATCTTGCCTCGGAGTAAAAGTTTAGATCTCCATTCTAACTAGTGCAACCAATGAGAAAAGTCCAATAATTAACTATATCATTCACACAATTATTAACAGCAATTATTTCCGTAGCAATATTGGTCTAGCTTGACCACTAAATCTAGATTAAATTCACTATTTACAATTATTCTAAGGGCGTGGTGGCTCAGCGGTCTAGCTGTATGCCTCTCACCAAGGCGGTCCGGGATCGATTCCCGGTCAATGCATGTGAGATTTTCGAAGTGAAATGCCATGTCCTGTGGTTCGGATTCCACGTAAAAAAAAGGAGGTCCCGTGGCTCATAATCACAAGATTCACGGTCACGTAAAACTACAATCTTCCTTCTTCCTTCTACAATTATTCTACAACTTGTTAGCTACATTCTTTCAAATAGAAGAATAAATCTCATTAGTAGAATATCCATGCTTTCCAAATTTATCGGACACTCATCTCAGGTCTATGTCTCTATTATGATTTCCAAATTATTTTACAAGTTATTTCAGAGTCTCATTAACCTTATTACTCATAATGTTGAACCAATGTGCATCCCTCATTATCTTTTGTACAAAATTCAAATTTTATTTTTCAATATAATGTGACAACTAAGTGATTCTATTTCTTCTCATTCGATGGTTAGTTTGTAATAATAGTCCACTTGATTAAATGCAAAGTGATTAGACCATCATTTATATGCTTATATCAATGCTTAATTTACAATCATTTGCCTATACTTTACGTAGTCATGCCGTTTTGAATGACCTCACACCAATAATGATTTATTATAAGTAATACATATCTTTTTTATATATTCACCAAGTGTTTCATTATTCTACTTATTTATTTATTTATTTAACACCAAGATTAATCCTCAAACCATTGTCGAATTGTTCACAGCATATGTGAATTATCGCCTTAAATTATTCTCTTTTATTTTTAAAAAAATCTCATTTCTTTTTAAACAAACACACCAACTTAACCGTTTTAGTGCAGAAAAATGTATAATTATTACCCTATAATCATTACGGCTTCCCGTCGATCACATAATTGGTCTGTATAAATTATAATATTTGTAGACCTGACTAGAAGCAATGTCAAACGTATAAACGTTCAAGCAAAAATAGCAAAACATGCTTGAAATAATTCAAATTCCCAAAGCAAAGAGTATGGGAGAAGAAAATATGAAAGTATTGAACTGATAATTATACTTAGCAAATCATAATAATATCCGCCAATATCTGAAGTTAAGATCCCAGAATTTAAACCTGAAGTTTACTATAGCTCTCAATATCAAATTAGTTACAGGTATCTAGCATATTCCATCGAAGATACAGTCGAATGGATTATCCTGTATTCGACCAAAAAAAATAGTCATGCTCCTATTAAGTTCCAACGTCCATCAGTAGCAAAATCCTATCATCCGAATTTGAGATGGATTTATAGAATATCCGCAAAATATTAACTCGATCGTAGAATAAGGCAATGTGGGTTATCTCCTTCCACATCCAATAGCCCATCCATGGGAAATATTACATCAGATATCCTTCGTAGACGTAGAATAAATCTGGCTATTAATAATAATAATCATCATCAATCAATCAAATAATTCATCAGTAATTTGCTTAATCCAATTCCTTCACCATCTTATCTAAATTCAATTCTACTTCCAATTCAACTTCAGTTCAATATTAGCTCAATTCCATGATATAGAGTAATACTGAGTTGTCAAACTACTCAATTACTAAATGAAGAAATATTCTGGCTCACCAACTCGAAGAAATAAGAAAGGATGGTACATGGTTAGTAGGCCTATGTACCTGGTGTGAAGAATCTCCGGAACCAATGAAGAAATCCCCATCTTCATCCAGTACCATCCGCCCCCAAATCCAAAGCTGCAGGGATCCATCTTCTTCAGTCTTCTCCCAAATTTCTTGCAAGAACCGAACCCGGGACCTTCCAGCCCCATGGTGGCTATCTCCATCTCCCTCGATGTGGTCATCATGGTGTTCTCATGGCTTCATTCTGGCGTGGCCATCACTCCATCTCGTTCCCTTATGTACCGGCTTAGTACTCCATATTTTCAGTAAATATTTCCATATCCAAATTTTTTACAGACACTCCAATAGCACAAGTCGGAAAATGCCCTAATTCCATTCTGAAAATTACAAGTCCCTGCGCCACGCACAGTTCATATTGGAACACGACTCTTTCTATCATCTAGTCTTCGCAAGCTGTATATTGGCAGTCAGTTGAAAGCATTCACAGCTATTCATGAAATTCATCTGCATCCTCAAATCACAAATTGCATTAGTGAGTCCTCCTACGATGGCAAGTGCTCGATTGTTCCCGAACATTCGTTCATACAAGATGCCGTAATGTAGCCCGCATATAAGTCAATTCTTTAGTTTTCAAGCCAAAAGTGTTTTCACAATTATGCACACAAAACTCGGCCGTCTTAGTTTCGATTGCGCAAGGTAACTTCGGCGATACGTAATTATAAAGTCTTTCATAGACTCCAACACAACTCACTCCCGATACACGGCGATATTGCATTCACGGCCCTTCGCAATCACGACCGGATTTAAAGCCACTCACGATCCACACGACAGAGCACTGTCTCGTATGCGCACTTAAAAGCATCTCTCTGCCTGCCTCGATGTGACAAGTTGCCGAATACAAGGACTGAGCACGCGGTCAGCGGGAGCGCTCTCTGACGGAGATAGTATTCAGGTACGCGTGACGTGCCACTCCGTGCTTATATTGGGGTAATATATTGGGCACAGTATGTAATTAGCATAACAGCGGTAACGTTCTCGCTTGCTGTGCCTCAAGTTGCAGGATCGAATCCTGGCGCAGTCAGCTGGTATTTGAGGAAGCCTTGTCAGTAGGTTTATTGGCACATTAATGATTCCCCTCAGGGCAAAATTCCGTTACCCAGGCATCTCTAAAAGCCGCAATAGTTAAAAGGGACGTAAAACAAATACCATTTTTATTATTTATTTATCTGCGTGGTGCATTCTTTATCCCACTTGTTGGTAACAGTGATGAGATATCAATGTGTGTGCCTCAGTGACGGTTGCAGATACATTTTGCACCTGACAAACATGGCTTGCATTGTATTGGCAAGAAATAAAAACTCATATTTTCGTAATTTAGCACATGCTTCCCCTGCTGTAGTGATCATGGTTACTAATTTCAATTGGTAATGTGCCCCCAATTACGAAATAAGTTATAAATCATTTATTATCCGAGTGCAAATGTAAAATCCTAGTTCGGCTTTCATGCAAAATTTTTGTGACTTTGACATTTTGTTTATGGGCATGACAAGCAAGGTTTATTGATATAATACTCTTTGTGGGGAAATGAAGCTCTATTAAATAAGTAATAGAGGGTCCGAGTAATATAACTCTTAATTATTATACGGCTTATTATTTTATGTTTAGATTAGATCGAATTAAAAACATTGAAGATTACTTCATAGCAATAAAAGTCGATTCCCTAGATTCGTTCTTTCGTGATTTTTTCTTCACTTGTACAATGCGAGGAGCAACAAGACCTTTGTAAATTTCTCATCTGAAACTCTCGTTGCTCAAGCGCGGCATATTGTTTGTGCATTATAAATGCATTATGACACAGTAATCAATAAAATGGAAGAACAAATCTTAACCACCATTCTTTGCTTTTCCTGTCTAGCTGATAGTCGCCGTTCAGCCTATCATAATTGTCAACGAAATTCATGTCACTATTGTATTTCTTCAGGCCTTGTGGACAAAAAATTGGTTGCCGCATGCCATCCTTCTTCCTCCTTTGAACATTGGACACATGCGTTGGTTTCCTCAAAGAAGAAATTATTTTTTTCCTCTTTGGCTTTTCACCTGTACTCAAAAATTCGACAACCACGGACACTGAAATCTAACTCGCCTCTCTTCACCTGAATTTGATGTTCTTCTTTAATATCTATCCTTTCAATTTCAAAAATATCACCCGGCTCTTCCTGCAAATTATAAGAGGGCATCTGCTCACTGGACTATTGTAATCTCTGAGCTTCACGAATCCTTTCTTAACTGGGTTTATTGTGTTTCATCACGTAACATCCAGATCATGTAACCCCGCATTACAGGCTCGTCTCTCTTGTACTGTTTAAAGGAAGATCTTCTTATGAATTATAACATGGCTTCATCAATATCAATCTGGTGATGTGGTTTGTAGCAATCTTAGAAAGACTTCGATTGAAAATCCATCAGCGGCCGAGCTTTCTAAAGCTAGTTATAGTTATGGCCGTCTTTGGTAGGCTGAACAGAGTTATCGTTGAGCTGAATGTGACTGAGCAGAAAACGGAATCTTTCCACAGGCATGGGCGACGATAGATAGCTCTCATGAAGGTCTGGTTCAATTGACCATTAATTCGTGTAACTGGGTTTTCTTGTAATACCTATGTAGATATTTATTCCCAAGAATACCTAATTTCATGGGCACTAGTTGGAGTGGATGGCTTTCCAATTTGAGTGCCCACTCACTCGTCAGAAATTAATTATGAAAGGAGTATATATGGCGATGAAGGTGTAATTGTGAATTTTCTGTGAATGGTGGCACAGGCTGAATAGAATAATTTTTTCTCCATGTTGGAGTGCACTATGAAAATTTTAACAATTAGGTACTGTACCCTTATATCTGGATGATCCACCAAAATCCAAGGATGGAAAATATAATGGATTGTAGCATTTCGAAGCCCCGGCTAAAGAACAACACAGTGCAACTTGACGAATGCACTCGGAATAAGGAACAGGATTTTATCAAACTGAATGTGCTATAGTAACTAACTACAGAACAGTAGGATTCTCTATCTACTCAGGAAAGACGAGAATCTATGAAAATCTTGGGCGTAAGGATGCGGATTAGGGTCCCTCGGGAACATCCACCCTACAGCACATTCCACTACAATTTAACTAGAAAGACAATGTCAAATTCCTATAAAAGATCAGGGAATCGTAAAAACGTGCCTGTCATATTTACTGACTTAACAATTACACGTTTCCTAACAGTAGCATTGATTATATGCATCAATAACGTTCAATTAAATCATGTGACGAAATGTCATTTCTACTGTTACATTCAATACATGTTTGTTTCTTCTTGAAACTGATACCATTATTTCTAAACGCTTTCATAAGCTCAAATAAAATGATGATATAAATCGCAGCATTCAAATGCTATGCCCTAGTTAACGAGAGTTTTATAACAAGATAAAATGTTATATAGTTGAAAACAATATCCCCAAATGAATTGAATGTACCCCTGATGTAGATCTCCGTCATTACAAAAACTATTCGTTAATCTATACAATTTATCTCCCGTCTCCTATCACTTAAATCCATCTCATAGAAGCGATACAAATTCTTTACTCATACTTAAACTACAAATTAAACATTTTAATACGCATAAATATAACTATAAACCTTTCTTTAAATTCTTAATATTATTTATATACAATACAAATTTTAATGCTGTAATTAAGCAATTACTCAATTTAAAAATAGAATATATACAACGGGCCAACTGCCTTCTTCTCAGACAATCTAGACAGAAATTGTCGCCCTATTTCTTCACTTCATTTCAACGGACTTGTGAAATTTATCATTCACCATACTGTGTCATATTCGTGAAACTGTTACAATTCGGGATTCTATAATCCATACAATTAAGTAATGACATAGTTCATAGATCTCCTACAACTGGTCTGTCATCAAAATAAAAATACTTAATAAAAATATGATCTTCCAATTCGTAGAATAATTACCGTAAATTCAATATCTAATTAAGAACCATTTAAATAGAGCTCAGTTTACTCTCATTATCAACAAAGATCCGTTGATCCTATAATTCCTTTCAAATTCAACTTCATCTAGGATCCGCTGTCCTGTTAATTTCAAGGAGTTTCAACTCTATGAGATTATTGCAATAACTTCGAATATTAATAAACATCAATAATACTGCTTCTTCAAAAAACATCCTATTTCAACCTCAAAATATGCGCAAGTCTGTCACTACAGACATTCCTTCAACAATTGACCAATGGCTTCACAATGCTCATTGTCATACAACAAATACCTCCGTCTGTTACGGGATTAAATAAATCTCTCTCTTAGAGATGCTTCGCAGTTTCTTCCAAAAAACATATTCTTCTGAACTAACTTCTCGTTAGCAAATTCTTTTCGTAGTCTCAACATCCTTAAGAAAAATATGTAATAAAAATACTGGTTCTATCGATGAGTTAATTTAACACGTACTACAATGAAATACTAGTCTTCTAATAAAAACCTTATTTCTTTCGTATCACTCACATTTCCTTAAAGCTTCCTCTTAGCTGTGATATTTCCTTTACATTCTTTCTTCAAAATCGTATTACTTCAAAAATACGCTGTTATTCGTATTTGTTAACTTCACATTACATTCCTTTACAAATTCTTCCCTTAATATTTCTCATAAAATTTTATACTCTATGTTTATTAATCACTAAATATTTATAGCCAAATCTGTCTAATAAGTTATCAGATCGTGACTATACATGGATATCTACATAAGATCTTTAAGAATCGCATTCTCTAAAATATACTTTTGTATAACATTCATGGAACAAATTTCCATTATTTTCGTCTTTGTCAAAAATGATATCTTACAATTTAGAAACTGTCAAAATGTGATCTAAAGACATTTAAACTTGACCATACAAATATTCTGAACTAAACTGTAAAATCTCCTCATTCAAATTTCGAAAGTCGCAAAATTCCAAAAATTCAAATCAAAATTCTAAAAAGTCAAAATTGACGAAAAATCTTGAATAAACATCCGCATGACGTAGTTATAAAAATATAACATCAAAAACTATAACAATACAATTAAAGCGTAGAAAAATGGCATTAATAAACAGTTGTCGGATATTCATAAACGATTCTACACTACTCTACAAAATGGGATATATCGTTGGTCCTTAGACTATCTTGAGTTACGTTTTAGATGACTAGAAGTGGGCTTTCTTCGCTATCCTTCAGAAACGGATTGTTTCTAATAGCGCGAGACTGCATGATGTCGTGTGGTCTTCTACGATCTCCTACAGAAGTTCCCATGCGGTCAGGTACGGGATTCGAACTCCATCATCTTCGTGTGGCCGTCCTTTCTGCTGGTGATTGTTCTTGTGTGAGATGGGAAACCCTTTCTCGCTTGATGGCGCTGGGATAACCCTAGCCGCCCTCGTTCGTGAATTCTTCTGTCTTCTTTCGCCAAAGTTCTGATATATGTATTCGTCATTTTAGTTGGTGAAATGACTTGTAGATGTAGAATATTTCGCTTGAGAGAGATGAGATGTTAATCTCCCCCACGAGATTGATGTTATGTCATTTCGAATACTCTTGCTGCCGTCATAGTTCTGTCCCCATAACTTCTTAGTTGATCATCATAACTCCTGTAAATTCATTTGTAAATTCCTCCCTCAACTTCTGTAATTTCGACATGGTTAACAATGTAGATTGGTTTCAATAAACTTTTTAATTTATGTTGAATGTCGACTTAATATATGCTTGCACAAACTATGTACCTTCGTTTGCTAATATTCTTCTTCAGAAATATCGTAATCTCTATCAGGTCCTTATATTGTTGAGTATTTCGTTGAGTCGTCCTTCTTCTATGAAGTTGTAAGTATTAAGAGCCCCGATTCCTTTCTCTATTCCCCCTCGTCAATGCTCAAGTCCGCGTCCTTTTCATAACAAGGATCTGATTGGTCGCTTATTATCGATGAGCGTAATAATCCTTAATTAAACAAATAATTAGCCGCAATATTAATAAATACTTCTTATTCATCATTTAATATATTCCATGATATTACGATGTGTTAAAATCATGCTGGTAATTAGCTATGCTCATTATAGTGCTTGCTATTATCTAAGTAAAATCGCTTCTCATTGGCTGTGTGACATGCGTATCGCTCGAGTCTCCCCTACCATACTCGAGACACACTTACGGCACGCGTGGGGATCGGCTCTCCTCGGGAGTCCTCGATTCTGCTCGTGCACGCTACTTCCGTGTTTGTTCGAACTTCGCAGTCTAGTTCCGAGTCTCCCACGTGACTGCTAAATTTCTCATTGGTCGGCTCGGTTTTACTGGTGAACTCAGCGAGGTAAAAACCGGTTCTGTGTCGGTTTCCAGAGTCGCTATATTTTATCATGGGACAGTTTTGAAAACTTTTGAAGAGATGAATATTTCCAAGCTCATAGCCATACAAGAGCACAGTACGTTTTCTGAGGCAGTATCTAGTTGCTTTGTACCTTCATCACTATCACTGTCACTTATCACCATACGATGTGGAATTTCGTTGCTAGTTTCAGTGGCAATGAGCATGTAGTTAGAGTCGCCATCACTGTCTCCTCCACTTATTACTCTCATCCATTAACTTATAAGGTCTTTCTTTGTGAATCCGTGATTTGTCTTTCATTGAAACCACGTATAAGCCTGGGTATTCTGCTCACTTTACATCAGGTTATGCACACGAAACTGTAGCAATGTAGGGTTATGTGACTGATCTGTTCGGACGACTTGTCACGTAATTTGACCACCCTTCATAGAAGCATGTATCAATTACACAAAGCTCCATTTCACATTAAATATAAATTTACTGCCGATGATTTTGAACCGCTCTATACTGAAACAATTCACAAATATTATACAGCAAAGTATTCCGCACCAGCAAACAGTCGGAGCTCATTGTTAACGGTTAGAAACACGTATGAGCTCTACAAGTTGAATCTGCCTGCTCCTGCCCTCTACACGTGCTCTGGCCAAACAATCAAGGGGGTGGTTACAATTAACAGTCGCTGCTCGTGTAGAGAAACTGGTGGACTCAGTGTGTACCCACTGCTCAAAATGGTAATATTTAAGGTGATCACAAATCATGTTGCCTGCCTTTCAAAGAGTAGTTATTGATTGGCTAACCAGGATCTGTTAACTTTTAGTTTTCATGCTAACCTAACTTAGTACTCATGTTGTGTGTATATAATGCGTCACACTTGTATAATACTTCCAGGAGTCCAGTGAGCAGTTGCCCTCTGATAATCTGCCGGACGAGCCGGGTGATATTTTTGAAATTGAAAGGATAGATGTTAAAGAAGAACATCAAATACAGGTGATTATTGATTCTGCATTATCTCAATTATAATTATGTGTAATATATTTAGATCAAAAATTATTTGGGGGTTCGGATTACTCGTGTTTCCTACAATAACATCTAATATTAGCTGATGTTGTTGTGTCGATACTGCAGCCTCACTAGGTCCTATTGGAGGTGTAGTCTACATCGCGTGCCATGTTAAATCTTAATCATATAAAGTATTTGAGATATGATTGCCCTTAAATCAATGCGCTGCGTTTGTATATTCTATTGCTTATAAGCTAGTGTGTAAAAGCGAAGACCACCACAGCAAAGCAAGCTATAAACAATGTTAAGATTCTAACTTGGCCATCAGCAATCAAGTTCAAATGAATAATCATCTTCATCACCACATGTTTCTGTTTCTTCTCTTTGAAAACAAAACCGACGACAGAACTCGAAACGGAATACGTTAGATTTCAGGCAGTTGTGCTCAGCAATTACACCACAAATGGTCTTTGTCTATGGTGGCTCATTTGACATTTCACGTAAAGGATAAGTCAGTGGAGTGCCATGCTCTTGTGAAAAGTTTGTATAAATCCTTGTTTAGATGGCTCAAGTGAGTACGTAGAATCTAAATATTAACTTGCCACAACTACAGTAGCAGGAAGTTGTTTGAGACCCACGGGACCTGAGAAGAGCCTGGCGTTGCTTCTACTTACTTGTGCCGGCCTCTTGTTTTCCAACTTTTCTTTCGACATTCCTTGGTCAACTCTGTCTCAAGTTCAATCCCGATAGTATTAGGTATTCATCCATTATACGAATTAGGTAAACAAGCCGGCGGCCACAAATAAAAAGTTTCTTTAGAGGATATCAAGATTATTCCAGCCTCTTAGAAATTCTGAGAGGCAGAAAGGAATGAAGTGAACTGATAAAATGTCTTGACTGCATTGTGAACGATAAAGGTTGATTTCATTCAAATTCCTTATTTAATTTGCTTAAGAATAGTGTTGGCGAAGAAAGCCTTTCAAAATAAGAAGAATTTGCTGCTCAAAGAGCACCTCAACTTGAAGATAAGGTATTCATTTCTGAAGACCTTTGTTTGGAGTGTTTTGACCTATGGTTGTGGATAATGGACACTTGGGGAAAGAGAAGAAGGCAGCTGAAATGTGGTTTTGGAAACGAATGAACCGAACAAGCTGGATGGAAAGAAAGACAAATGAGCTTGTTCTGAACCAAATTCAGGGGTATCGATGCCTGTTGAATACCATCAAGAAAAGGAAAGAAAAATTCATGGGAAACATACTCAGATATAACACTCTCCTCCAGGTTATTTTTGAAGTAAAAGTTTCGGGGAAGAAACCAAGGGCACGACAAGGACAATCGTATCTCAAGAACATTGTCAAGGAGAAGGAATGTGACTCGTATGCCAATACGAAGAGAACTGCTGAAGACCATAAGAAATGGCTGCAACGACAAGGCTTTTAGACTTTAGAAGCTGATGATGAAGCTCTGGTAGAGCTGCCCACATTCCGACCACTTTCAGAAGAGACTTTTTATAGCATCAAGTGGAAAATCTGCCTGGCACCTAGACTGCCAAATCTTGAACCCATGGAAAAATCTGCCTTCTAACAGTAGTGAACTTGAGTTTATGTGTTCCTGTGAAGGAGTGTTAGAGATATCGCTGAGTGTGCTAGCAGGCAGCCATCACTTATTATACAGCAGAAAAGGGGACACTGGTGGTGTTTAGTGTTTTCGGCAAATATAGAGCCTAGCTACGTGGCAGAAAGTTTGTTATTGCTGGATGATGTCCCCACAAAAATTGTCTTGAAACTAATAACTAATAAGGTGGTCCCTTCTTTTATGTCACTTTCTGACCTTAAAGCTCATCATATTACTGTGTACAACCTTCTAGGTATTGTTCTCTTCTTCTCCTTTCCAATCCCTTACTCCCTTAAGAGCATAGAATAGTTTTGTTAATCTTCTCCATTTCCCATTTAGTATTTTTTTTTAAGGGTGATGTTAATTTCACATTATATTGTCCTCATCTACAAACCATGCTCTTAGTATATTAATTTCAGTGCATTCTCTTAGCAGATGCGCTGCATCTAATCAATGGTCAACTTATCTCTCTTCTTACAATTCGCTGATTTTAAACATCCCAATTGACCATAAAATTATCCCCTTTCTTTCCATTTTCATTCAGCCTTCAATGTCTATTTGTATAGGGGGAAATTCTGTACATACGTACGAAGATCAGCTGATCTAGTTACCATATAAACACCCCAGTGTGAGATGCGAACTCTAAAAACAGAACTTCACTCTGTACACAGTTTGTGATCCGGGTTTCGTATGTCACATTGTTTTTGGAAGGAATTCAAGACAACAGAAATCTGGTAAAAGGTTACTTTATTCTTTGATTACCCCAATGCAAGGTTACAATTTATGTGTAATATATAATTCCAAACATGAAAAGAATGTGTTCGTGAAACAAGTAATTTCTTTTCAGGATGATACTGATCTCGGAGGGGATATTGAGTTTGAAGAAGTTTCCATACCAGTGATCAAACTAGAAATACCATCGGCAGTGAGTAGTGGAGATTTAAAAGAGGCAAGTGCCTTATAAGTTTACTACTTGTTGCACCATTATCTTCTTGCAAATACTTTTGTAGCTTTTCTGTCGGTCAACACGATTGTGCCCAATGAATGGGTGGGGTACAATATACAAATATACAGTATAAATACACTCCTGGAATAAATTACACGTATTCACAATTAAATGGGGCAAGTTAAGATTACGTGTTTCGACCCTCAAGTAGCCATCATCAGATCAAGATCACTGTGTTCAAATTTATATTTTCAATAACTTAAATTCACTATTGTAGTACAATAGTAATGTTAGGTGGAATTATAATACGATTCGCTTGAATCTTGTCTTACGTTAGTATATTTTTGTGAATTTCATGAGTATATGCACGTTTTCACGATTTTGGAATAATACACTGTGATACATTGTAACAATAATAGACTAATTAAAAAGTTCTGGCATGCACTAGAAAAATAATTATAATGTTCACTTATCCTAGTGTTGGCGACCCTCACTGCGATGTTGACACAGTGTCCTCCACACTGCTACTGACGCGGCGAGCTAATATGCCTCCTGTCGTTCACATATCAGCCTGCGCGCTATCTGTTATCGGAATTATATAATAATTGAGGTTATGAAAAGACTGTCATTGTACCTGAACTAAACTGAATGAGGTTGGAGTTACTTATGAAAGTAATTTTGAGGGATTCCAGAATTGTGTAATCATTCCATGCTACTGACGAAAGGAAGCTATCTGGTTGTGTATTGTGCAGAAAGTGCAAGCCATGTGTCACCAAAACTGGACTGGTACGAGATCCAATCATGAGGGAATTAGAGGGGAGAAGGTTTTGAGTACATCTGCAATTTCTCTAAGGGGTTTTCTTTGGCTTGTCACTTTAAGTTGGACACCAGGCATTTGCATGAATGGTTCTAACTTAAGGTAGTGGCCACCCTCCTTCCTGATTCTGGGTATTTTAAGTACATAAGCATAAATGTAAAAAAAAATACTTGCAGATATGAAAAAAGTAAAAGATTATTACTGAATTACACAGAGAAACTAATTGTAAGTTTAATTATCCACATCGAAGGTGGGCATGCAATAACTCGTAATACACAATTCTATTCTTCTCCTGATAACTAGTCGCGGGCACCTAGATGACTATGGATAGGGGACGTTCCCGACGAATGTTGCTTGTGAAGTTAAGGTAATTATGGCCAATCAGAGGCCATTGAACTTAAAATATTAGATTCAGCAGGAGTGTATATCTACTTAAAGCTGGGTTTTATGTGCCGAACATAAGGAAGGTAATACATAGGAGCAACGTGATGCATTTTGAGGTATTTCATGTATATCAGCTTCACTTTTGTTTGTATGTAAATACTGGAAAATCTTTACTCCTGTTTTTCTCATTTCTTATTCGTAGTTGTTTAAGCGATGTGTGCTGGTACTGTATGTATTTCTACCTTTATTATTCCCGTCTGTACAGGGTTGGAGAAGAGTTGAAAAGAGAAACTTACACAGCAACGGATTTTACATCTGGATGCCTTTCCGCCATCACTAGAGAGGTGTTATTCATAAAATGATACATGTATTGAATTTTCGCTCAAGGGAAGCCTTAAGATGTTTGGTTTTGGTTGATGTTTATTCCTTTATGTTTTTGTTCTTGGTCCTCAGTGATCCATTATATATGTTGTTTCTCTTTATGTTCATTTATCCCATGGCTTAGGATCGCGAGATTTACGGTCACGTTAAACTACAAGCTATGGGGGCAGATGACCTCGTGGTTCCGCCACTTTAAACAACAATAACTAACGAATTAAACTACATGCTTCCTTGTCCATTTTAGTTTTAAAATTAAAGCCACTGAGTTACCTCAGTGAGCAAGGGAGTAAGGCGAGTGTAAAATAGTGTCATGGCCGCCGTGTGAGTCCAAGTCGATATTTCACGAACCCATGGTCAGATTTTGACAAATGAGGTGTCGTAGGACTTGGGGTGACGCTCTCTTTCATATGGACCACTCGTTATATTTTTGATTATTTCATGAAAATTTTTGTTTTTGAAAATAGGGGATATTTCGAAAACGAAACCTGATAGAATATTGCACCATGGTTTAAACAAAAGGTCTCTGTTTCCTTATCGTTTGAACAGAAAGTTTATATTTTTTGTTTATTTTTGTCCAATTTTGAAATTCCTATATTTTGGAGACTAGGAACTCTACAAAAATTTTGTTGATCATTAATTAAAGGTCTTTACCCCCTCAACCCCCAAAATAAATTTCAAGGCTCTAGGACAAAAACTGTGCAGTGGCGGGGCAGTGGGAGTTCACAGCTTACTTTCCTACGAAGTTTGCCGATATCTCCCGAAGGCATGGTTGGATTTGGACCTATGACATGTCAAATGGCTTGTCTCGAAACTCTCTTTATTTTTGTAATAGGTTCAAGCTCTTGAGAATGAGGAAATTGATTTTTTGGGGTAAATCCATGATTTTAGACTTTTTGTTATATCTCGCTAACTAATAAAGGTAGGGACGTGTACGAGTTGTCATAGGGGAACGCCCCCCTTTCGAATATATTCTGAAACTTTGACAAAGGGCCTAACTACACTTTTGTTGAAAAAAATTATTGTTTTTTACCTGTCAAAAATATTCATGAAGGAAGGATGTTGAGAGAGACGATACCGCTGGGCGTGCGTTTTAACAAGGCTATCACTAACCACAGTGGCCGTGCTTAATAGAACAATCGATATTTCGACGGATCGGTTTATGACAGGGCGAGGGCTCGGTTTTCCGATATTTTACCCCCAAAGGGCATCTTTAAATTTTAAACGATGATGGGTTACATGACAAATGATAATCGTACTAAGATATAAAAATGAGATGGTGTGTGTCTGTCGTCCTGTCTGTTACTCAATCACGCAAGAACCACTGGTCCGATTTAAATGAAATTTTGCATGGATATAGCTGATTTACCAGGTTTACATATAGGCCACTTTTGATTTCGAGATTTTGCACTATTTAAAAATGGCGACTATTTTCATATTCCATTTCAAATAAAAAGAGAACGCTGAGAAATTGCAAACATTTGATGGCATATACGAGCTTTAAAAATTTAATTTTCTATCCGAAAGCTCCTTATCACTTTTCGTGTTTCTCCAACGGTTAGCGAGTAAAACCTAAATATCTGCTATAAAACACGGTCAACGCCGAGCGATGTTAGTCTATGTTAGTCTCTACATGAACTGTTTTATTTATAGAGGTAGTTTGTGGTGTCTGAAACGAGACGTGATTTTGAGTCTAATTTTATACTCTTTGTGCCGGTTATTGTATGTGAGTATTTGGATCTTTACGCTGTTTCACAATGTTATAGTGCTTTCTACTTTGCACCTTACGCTTTTTTATTTTTATAAATTTGTTTTTTGTTAACTGAATATTTCTGTTGGCCAATATTGATCTGCTTTTTGTGTTTTTTTTTACCATGATCAGAAATCCAAATTCACAGACGAATGTGTCGAATAGTACCGACTGTCACATTAGTTCATTTAGTGCTCATATTAATCTTACTGCAGAACTGGGCAAACTTATTTCAATAAAGTTGGTATTTTGCCCTTCACAGTTAATGAAACCCCGCAAAAATAACGGCGTAAACCTAGAAAAGTTGCTGAGTTTTAATTGCTTGGCCCTGAAATTAAATATACAATCATTTTGGGAGCCTTTAAGGGGAGGTGAAAAACTGTTTTAGCGTTTAACTCTCGCAGTAAAGTAGCGGAGGTGTTCCTAATAAGAATTGAGGTACCACGCAGTTTGCTTTGGTAGTCTTCAAATAGACCACACGTGCTCGCTGATGAACCATCTCGGAATTACTAGGCGTAATCTCGGACAAGACACGGCATAAACTTAGAAAATTTATCTGTGAATAAAACTGATTTTGTTATTATTACTTGGGATAATTGAAGTTACTGTTACACTTTATCATGACATGATACGTAGTTTCCGCAATACTACTTACTGCGGTTATAATAATTTCTACCAAGTTTGATGTATTTTTAGCATAATGTTTTATGTTTAACTATAGTATGAAGACGTTAAACGATAGGTGTTAAATTTTTAAGAAAGGTTATTTATCTTTTACTACATAGAAGCTGATATTTATTTCCAATATATAAACACACTTTCTTACCTACAAAGCGCAGGCAGAAGGGCTTTTCTGCGGGTAATCCGGTTTTCCCTGTCACTATTTCATTCCAGCAACAATCTCCAATATCATTTAATTTCATCAGTCATTCATTTAATCATTGCCCCAGGGGAGTACGACAGGTTTCGACCCGATCGGTGGACTGAAAGCAGGCTGTGGATTTTTTCTTTCCTAACTCTGGTTAATAACTGGGTGAGTGAAAATGCATGTAGTCTACACATGTAGTTGGTAACATGAAAATAACATAACTACATTACGAATGTGTGATTATATTAATGCTTTAGGCCAGCAAGTACTAAAAGCCGTTCGAAGAACGGGTACTTCAGCTAGTTCTATGATAAGATGAAGGAAAAAACAGAACTTCGTTCTATGTTGGTTCAAGCGAGTAAAAAACAAACTTGCTGAGGGACAGACTAGCAGGATGTGAATGTCATTTGGGCTTATTGGAATGCGCTGACCAGACTTGACAACAGGTGCAATGGAAAATGACAATGACGCAGAGGACGCTTGAAGGTCAAACGATCTGACAAACATGGTGAGAGGGGAGATCGAGCATGATGTCGCTGACCCTGGTGGCCATGTCCAATGGATGAATCGATATTTTGCAAAGCATTGATCGGGTCATGCGACGATTTGTTTTAAGGGTATTCATTTTTCGGATCTCTCCTATGGTCGACTCATTGATTGAAATAATACTAAACTGCTAGGGCATGGACCTGAGATTTTTATAAACCGATCATGGGATTTGGACACACAAGGTCCTCCAGAACTTGACATGACGCCATTCTTTTTATGGCTCATGAAATTCCTAAAACAACAAGAGCATGGACTTTTGTTTTTCTTAATATATTGCAAACCCATAATGTTAGATGTTTACTGTGAGTGATGAAACCTACTAGGTAGAGAAATAATTATTGTGGGCTACATGTATGGTGACTGACACGTCTTTAACCATTGGAACTTGTTTTAGACTTGATAACAGTATATAGAGAGTATAGGTTGCAGGCATGGCCTGACAAACGGTGTACACAAAATCCAATTTATCGACTCAAGAATTAAGAGTAGACTATTTTTAATTGATTGGTTAAAGAGGGTAGCTAAAAACAAAATGGTGACTACATGGAACTAAACTGAACCAATCTGAATCAAGCCTAACTAAACCAAACCAAACCAAGTCTAATCGAGAACAAGCCAAGGGGCTAAGTGTTAAACTTTTGAGTGGATGCTGTCGTTGGTGATGTCCAAAGGAAAGGGATAACGCTCTACCTTTAGAGGGTAAGGTAAAGCTAGTGCATTATGCTAATGCACATTCCCAAATACATGGAGTACTCACAACTATCCCATGCTGATTTTATGGGTTGACTGTTAAAACTTGCTCGGTGGTTACTTTCACAAAATGGTCGTTACACACAACAAGCTTTAAGTACTTGAGGCTAATAATCTACAGTATACACACGCTCGCTTGTTCTAAACTAAACTATTTTGCTCGCAGTGCTCAGACAGTAGGCAAGTGACAGAAATGCTTGGCTAACAGAAATACAATCATTTCTGGTCGTCTAATGTTACCAGCTAACCATTTTGTGCTGCAGCTGCGAACACATGCGCCTCTTGCACTGGAGATCTTAACTCGATGTCCAGCTTTGAGGCCAAGAATGAATCAAACTAAGAAAGAATGGCATGGTGGTGCAGTGGTTAAGCTGTTAGCCTTTTTACTAAGGTACACTAGGGTTCGATTTCAGATTAATATGCATGCCATAGATATTAAGAAAAGCATAGATAATGTGTAAAACCAATTACACTCGTCTCTTTTCAAATTATTACTTGGATTACAAATACAAAGGTGGACTGGGTTTGATATACAGTTAATGCTGCCTATCGCACACTAGACTGTAAGGAAGCCAAAAGTGCAAAAGGCATCGGTAGAAGAGTGGTAAAATCGCTTTGTGTAGAGAACTAACTAGCGGTTTCTTGAACTGGCAAAGCTATGTCACATAAAAAGTGCATGATACTATCCAGCAACCATAATGTGTACCTTGTGGAACAGAGAAAATGCACTTTCGCCTTGATGGATAACAAATGTGTGCAGACGGATGATCTACGCGTTAGCCTACCATGGGGTTATAACGACGAGGAGGAGGAGGTGTGATTGTTTAGAGACATGGCTTTTTGTAACCAGTAGATTTAGTAGATTTGTTAAATAGTCTATAATACACTCTTTCCAGAGGCTATTTCTATTTTAGGTAGATTTCATTAGAAAGCTAACTATTTCAACGGGTACCATATTATGACTTCCAGAAAATGTCGACACATCTTCGTGTTTCACATCCCCCAGACCCCGAAACCACCGTCAGTTCAAAAGTGTATATATAATTTATGTTTCTATTATATATATATATATATATATAGACAGCATACTACATTATTACCTAGTCAGCTCACGTGGGGGTTTAGTTCCGAACTGAGTACGAGCTAAGCATAACCCTGCGTGAGACACTGGGAAGGGGGCCCTCAACCCCGACACGGCGCGTCCCGATGGCTGATGGGGAATTTCCTGTAGATATACAGGAAAGGTGCGAATAAGACCTAGTCAAATAAGCACCCGCGGATCAACTGAGGCGAATAAAACAATGGCCAACGGCTTCGATGGCAGAGGAGGACTTATGTCTCAATGGCAGCGAGGGCGGAAGAACCAAAATTGAAATCCACTTCACGTCTGACTTGGATCGAGCGGCAAAGAGGTCAGCGTCTGCTTACCTAGTAGGTACGGCTGCATAACTTATGTTCCAGGAACTAGCAATCCCTGGTCCTAAACTCCCAGTGGAAACACTGGATTAATCCTTGATTACAAGCAGTTATGATTCGTGCGAGTAACTACAGAATTACCCCAGGTGGTAACCAATCCACCCGTCCATGGACGGCAACCAGTTTTTCGGACTCTGGGGGACATGGGCAACCACGATCACTGAGAAAGTCGGAGTTCTCTGGTAAACTACCATCAAAGACACCCACATACATCGGGACCTTCAACATCAACACATTACTAAAACCAGGCAAACTACACACCTTAACATCAGAACTAGATCGACAAAGGATACAGATACTAGCTCTTCAGGAAACACGCTTTACAGATGAGAGCACACTAGACTATGGTAACTACCGTATTTTCAAAAGTAAAACGGACAAACGAATAGGAAGAGGTGGCACCCCCTGGCATTTGTAGTTCACAAGAGCATAGTTGATTCGATAAAAGAAGTCATTCCCATAAGTAATAGAGTAATGACTATGCGCATACAATGTGCGAACAAAAAATACGCATTAATTAACGCACATGCCCCCACGAACATTGAAAATAAAAGGGACTTGCAGAAGGTAGAACAGTTCTGGTCTAAACTCGAAAAGATCGTGGCAACGGTTCCTAGAGAAGACACAAGGATATTACTAGGTGATTTCAATGCACAGATTGGCAAAGAAAAGGAATACCAAAAGACTGTAGGCAAATACCCAGCTCATAAATTCACCAACAAGAATGGTATGAGACTCATTGAACTGTGCCAACAAAACAACTTGAAGATAATGTCCACCTCTCTGAGGAAGCACCCTCGAAAACAGAAGACTTGGCGATCACCTGTGCAATCTCTTGGAGAATATCAGATCGACCATGTGGCCATCACACATCCATTACAGAAAGAAATTCATGATGTGCAAGTTCGAAGAGGAGCCAACATTGACTCCGACCATTATCTAGTGCGAATCAAAGTGAAATTTACCCCGAAAAGAATCCACCACAAGAAATCTCATCTTCAGAAATTTGACACGAAAAAGATAAAGGAAAGTAACATAACAGAGGAATGGGAAAAGAAAAAGGCAAGCACCTTGAAGCAGTTCCATGACAAGATCATTACGAGAGCTAAAGAGACTATTCCATTGAAGAAGAATACGAAACACCCGTGGTGGGATTCTGCATGTGAAGAAGCACTGGAAATGAGAAAGAGAGCTTTTCAGAAATACAACAGTAAGAAGTCACTCGAGCCTCAACAACACTATCTTCAGACCAGGAAGGAAGTGTCAAAAGTAATCAGACAAACTAAGAGGAAACACATGAAGGACCAATTGGAATCTATAGATCAAGACTTCCGAGATCACAAAACGCGAGATTTCTACAGGACGTTCGCAGGAAGAATCCGAGGATACACCCCACAGAACTTGTGTTTCCGAAAACGAGACCGAAACCTCGCGTTGTCCAACCGGGATAATTGTAGTGAACTGGCTCGGTATTTCTCTGAGTTACTCAATTGCGAGGAGCCAACATCACGATGGCCCAAAGAGACTCCCGTACATGTAAACCCTGAATCTCCACCACCTACTAAAGAAGAAATCCAGAGACACATTTTCAGACTCAAAAGTAACAAGGCGTCTGGAGAAGATGGCATAGTTGCAGAACTATTAAAGAACATAGGCCCAAATACACTTGAGGAGCTCACACTAATCATCATGGATATCTGGAAAACAGAAAAGCTACCTGAAGAATGGAAATGTGCACTCATCCATCCGTTATACAAGAAAGGTGACAGAACGGATGTGAATAACTACAGAGGGATTTCTCTCCTTCAAGTCACCTACAAGATTCTCTCCGCGTGTCTTCTTCAAAGAGTACAAGAACAGCTTGAACACAAAATTGGTGAATATCAAGCTGGTTTCCGACCTGAGCGTTCTTGTGTTGAACAAATTTTTAACTTGAAGACGATATTGAAATATAGAGCGACCCGAAGCTCTCCGATCATTTGTAGTTTCGTCGACTTTAAGAAGCCGTACGATTCGGTCGATCGACAGTCTCTCTTTAACATCTTAGAAGAACTAGGACTTGATCCAAAGACATTAAGACTCATCAAGGAAACACTCACGGACACGAAGTCAAAAGTAAAATTTCTGGGTGAATTATCAGAGCCCTTTGCGATTAAGACCGGCGTGCGACAGGGTGACGGAATGTCACCACTGCTCTTCAACCTTGTTCTAGATAAAGTCATTCGAGAATGGGAGAAGGACTTGAATGCCCAGAAGCTCTGGAAACCCATTCAACTTGGACGAAAGAATGATGACATCAAGGTCAGTTGTTTAGCTTTCGCTGACGACCTAGCGATACTAGCAGACAGCGATATTTTAGCGATCAAACAGATTGAAGTCCTCAAGTAATGCGCTGAGAAAACTGGGTTGCAAATCTCATTCGAGAAGACCAAGTTTATTTGCACTAGGTTCGACATCCAGGAACTACAAACAAAATACGGGCACATCAAACGGGTTCCACACTTTAAATATCTCGGTGAGATCCTAGAACCAAAAGGATTGGAAAAGGAAGCTCAGAAAGTTCGATTACAAAAACTCAAAAGAGCGTATTGGAGAACCCGTGACATCTATAACAAGAAATGCATGTCCATACATACAAAAATCAAACACTATAATACGGTGATTAAACCTGAAGTGCTGTATGCAAGTGAAACCTTGGTACTAAATAAGAAAGGTGATCTGGAAAGAAAGATCTTGAGGAAAATTCTGGGCCCAGAGAAAAGTGAAGAAGGGTATAGACTCAAATCACGCAAAGCCACGGAAAAACTATCCATGCTTGCCGCAGACATCAGGAAACGAAGACTGAAATTCTATGGACACGTTCACAGACTCTCATCTTCAAGGTTAACTCACAAGATTTTGACATACTCTGGAAAACTGAAGAACGTATCTTGGATACAAGATGTTAAAAATGACCTGGAAAAGGCCCGGATAGAAACGTCAGAAATACTAGACAGAAATGTCTACCGTCAGAAGATAAATAAATGGGTGGTACAGCCAGAGAATGAAGTCCCCAGAAGATCGGGGACTAAGTGGTCAGAAGAAAGGAAACAAGCACACAGTGAAAAAATGAAAGCAATATGGCCTGTTAGAAAGGCGAATCATAAATGTAATGCGTGATCCAATAGGGTCTATACGCACATAATAATAATATATATATCACTTTCTTGTTGACTCGATAACTACCGCAATTTAGCACCAATTACTTTCAACGTTATACATAACATACATGCCTTGTCTGAAAGAATTTTTGATATGATCCACCATTATGCCAAGAGATTAGCAAAATGTCTTCGGACTTATAAAAAAACGGGAAATTTATGAAGTTGGCTTCGGGGCTACGACAACGCGGTCATTTTGCCTCGTGTACTTTGAGTGTGTGTAGAATCTGTTTGATAACTGGTGTTAATTGTTGATGAAGATGATAATTGTTGTTTCAAGGGGCCTAACATCTAGGTTATCGGCCCGGTGTTAATTGTGATGACTGTATTAGTGTGTGCCATCTGTGATTCAGGTAAGGACTGCAGATGGTCAATTTCAAGTACGGTAGTTCCTACTTTTGCTATCAAATGCTACCGTCAACGACACCTAACTGCAAACTTGGATAATATATGCCACTGCAACCAAAACCTGGTGGTGAACGTTGGAACTTAATAGCGTTAATCAAATTTAACCTTCAAATTTTATCTTCAGACTAGTTAGTGGGAGGTTCTTTTACATGCCATAAATCTATGACATGGGCCCGCTGGCTTTTCTTCCCTTCAATACGGATTTTTTACGCTCTTAAAATTCCGACTATTTCGGTCGGGTTTGAACCTGTGACCTTGGGCATAGAAGCTCAGCTTGCTACCAACTACGCCACTGAAGTCGCCAGATTGATCGGGGAAGAGCCATCAGAGGTTACCATGACAACGCCCCTGACAATATCACATTCTGTTTTCCATCTGCCTCTTAGGGAGATAACAATTCAGCGTGAAGAAGTAACAGACCGTTAAGATAGTTGAACATCAGTGTCGAAACCCTGCTTAAGATCAGTGTGACCACCAGTATAAAAATAGACCCCAAATGACTGAAAGGTTACCGTCCCCATAAGACAGTAAAATGCCTAAAATAAGCATAAAAACAAGAAAAACAAAGTTTTCTAAGCTCAAATTGTAAAATAGTTTCTCATAATGAAGGGTATAAAATGGAATCTGGTCCTACTACAAAAATCTCCATATTTTGCCTATTTTCACCTATCCCTTAGTTTGGTGAAATCTACCTCCGCCTTCCGGCGTACAGGGAGGGATTTTTTAAAATTGAATAGCCTTAATCAAAAATTGTGCCGTGTTTTGTGGAAAAGTTCTTGTAGCATATGTGAGTGATTTTACGTTCGTTGTCAAAAGCTCTGCTGGTACAACTATGAGTACTAAGTCAGTTGTTAGTGATGTGTGCAGGCAGATCCTGTGACCGAATTGGAACAAAAGGTTGAACTGTTTTCTTGTTTGGGTCTTCAGTCTTTCGACTGGTTTACCCCCAGGGGCTCACAACTTGCGGGACGTGGGTTGGCGACCACGGGACCCCAGCTGAGTTCGACACTACTTCCACTTACTTATGCCGGGCTGCTCTCTTGTCATCTTTCCTGTCGAGCTCCCTTGGTCAACTCTTGTTCTTTTCCGATACCGACGGTATTAGGGTATCCGAGGCCTAGGGAGTCTTTTACTTTCCCCCTTAATAGGCCCTTGTGTCATCTGTCCTGATCCTTCGTTATTCGAGGGGTCAGACTTCTGTTCTCTTAATGACATCTCCTGCCTTCTGCTGAAGGAGGCAGGGTGTATGTAGCCCCACCACTTCTGGTGCACCCTCAAATGTGCTACACCCTCAAGGGGTCACGGCTGGTGAGTTCGGTAGTTGGCGACACCAAGGGATTCCTGAGTTGGATCAGTTTGTTACCTTTTTCCCTTTGTCTCTGGGGTCCTCTCCTCTTGCCCTTCCTTATCTGCCTTTCTTGGCTCTCCTTTTCTCCAAGTCCCTCAATCCTCCAGGTTTGAGAGCATTCCTTTTCTCCTGTCCCTTATTTACCTTCTTCTTATGTTTGCCATTTCTTCGTCTAGTGTGTAATACAGTAGTTAGTTTTAGTTGTAAGTGAGTAATACTTTACATTCCATTATAACTTTCACTTCCACCTAACCATTAGGGCCCAATAACCAAGATGTTAGGCCTCTTAAAACAACAATCATCATCATCATCATCTTTCGACTGGTTTGATGCAGCACTTCATGCCTCCCTGTCCTGAACTAATCGTCCGGATTGGAATTTTAAAAGGGAGGAGGCCATCATCACATGTGATTATGTATAGAGAGGTGCATATCCTCGGGAAGAATATCATGGGTGTAGTTGCTTTCAGCCTTGCAGAAGTGCGCAGCTTAGCCATTCATTGGCTAATGTTATTTATGTCTACACTGTTTATAGGACAAGTTAATTCTGAAAGGCTGCGTCTCCACTTCAGAACGATAATGATGATGATAATTGTTGTTTAAACATCTGGGATATCGGTTTGTGTGATCTTGAAAATGAAATGAACACTATAACTTAACCTAACTATTGACTTACATACGAGAAGAGGAAATGGAATACAACAATAAGAATGAGGTAAATAAAAGACAGGAAGAAAGAAAATGTCCTCAACTATCGAATTGAGGGATATAGAGCCATGAAAGGCAGAATGGAAAGCGGAAAAGGAGAGGGTCTGCCCGTGAAGCCGAAATATGGAAAGAATTAGCAACACATTTCAAACAAGAAGTTCCGTGAAGAACTATACAGCCTACTTTTCATGCCAATGATTATTCTACAGTATATGAACCTATCTAGAATAATGACGAAATTAAGTTGGTAATATCGAAATATCTAATTAGTTCAAAATATACCTGGTATAATGTAGCCTAATAGAGCACTACAGTTGGCAGCCCTGGTGACTGAATATATTCTTAGTTCCATCTCTTAAGGTACAGAATACAAAATTTGGTTGAAGTCCAATGGACGTTACATGCAGTTAGACACTGGATCTATCAGCACGCGTAAAAGCATGTTGCCAACAATACCATGCGTGTGCTGGCCAGAAATAATCTGAATTATTATTATATCTTGTTGTGCCAATTTTGGATGAAATCCATTTGTTAGTATAGAAGTTACATGTATTTTAAAATTGGACATATCAGCAGGCATAGAATCATGTTGGCAGCACCGCCTTGTATTAATTACTCCAAATTAATCTAGAATGTCAGGTGCTATACGTGTGCAAAGTATAGAGCTGTTGGCTTGCATACTTTCTGATATATTGATATTAGGGTAAAAAGAATATAGACAGCATTTATTAACAGTTGGCAGCCCTGATTGCTCTTAACAATTCTTATAGTCATATCTGTTATGGTACACATTGCACATACGAAATTTGGTTGAAATCCAACTGATAGTATAGAAGTTACATGTATTAAAAATGGTACTATCAGCAGGCTTATTATCATGTTGGTAGAACTGACGTATATAAGTTACTCCAAATTAATCTAAAATGTCAGAATATACGTGTGCATAGTTTAAAGCTGTTGGCTTGCATACTTTCTGATATATTGGTATTTGGATTAAAAAAAAATAGAGAGAGCAATTATTAACAGTTGGCAGCCCTGGTGGCTCTTATGAATAAGCTCAGTCATATCTGTTTATGTACAGATATTACATAAAAAATTTGGTTGAAATCCAGTTGATAGTGTAGAAGTTATATGCATTTAAACATTGGACCTATCAGAAGGCTTAAAATTATTTTGGCAACACTGTCATGGTTGGCCTCCTGGAAATTAAACTGAAATAGCATTATCTACATGTGTGCCAATTTTGGATGAGCTCCCATGCATACCTTGCAAGATATCCAACATGGAGCTCAAATTTCTAGTGCGTTTTTTCAGCAGTTGGTAGCACTGACATCATTTTCAAATATGGACGTGAGCTATTCCGGTGCACATCTTTTCTCATACTAAATTTGGTTTTGATTTCTGCAGCTGTTTAGGAGTTGATAGGGGGGGGGACACACACACAGACAGACAGACACATATTTTCCCGGATCGATCTCATAAGACTACTTTTTCCTCATTTTTGCAAAATGTGAAAAGTAGGCTAAAAATATTGATATCCATCAACATAACACCATACAAAAATATTCTTTACATACCTGAAGCATAATAATAATGCTAATAATAATAGCAATATTTACAGGTAGACCTGTGCGATACATCTTGCATGTACATAAATTGATAATGAACTATCACTACTAAACAATGTAACTGTCACTAGTCACACTCACGTGAATCCTCCCCCATTACTGTTGGAGTAGGAAGGTAAACTCCCCTAATAATCATACTGCTATAAAAAGATGGTGTATTGGCTTTCACGGCCGGTGAATTAAAAATCAGCAATTCTTCTAGGTTTGTGCCGAGTCTTGTGTGGGGTTTCGCCTAGGACACCAAGCTAGGCTCATCGGCGGGCTCTTGGTGTCCCTGCCCGGACCCCCACAGGAGTATCGAACTGCGCGAAACCTCCCTTTATATAGAGTGCAACTGCACTCCTTGACTGCGAGAACCAAAAGCTCAAGCAGCCATAACCTCCCTATGAAGGCTTCCAAAAAGATGGTGTATTGGCTTTCACGGCCGGTGAATTAAAAATCAGCAATTCTTCTAGGTTTGTGCCGAGTCTTGTGTGGGGTTTCGCCTAGGACACCAGCTAGGCTCATCGGCGGGCTCTTGGTGTCCCTGCCCGGACCCCCACAGGAGTATCGAACTGCGCGATACCTCCCTTTATATAGAGTGCAACTGCACTCCTTGACTGCGAGAACCAAAAGCTCAAGCAGCCATAACCTCCCTATGAAGGCTTCCAAAAAGATGGTGTATTGGCTTTCACGGCCGGTGTCCTAGGCGAAACCCCACACAAGACTCGGCACAAACCTAGAAGAATTGCTGATTTTTAATTCACCGGCCGTGAAAGCCAATACACCATCTTTTTGGAAGCCTTCATAGGGAGGTTATGGCTGCTTGAGCTTTTGGTTCTCGCAGTCAAGGAGTGCAGTTGCACTCTATATAAAGGGAGGTATCGCGCAGTTCGATACTCCTGTGGGGGTCCGGGCAGGGACACCAAGAGCCCGCCGATGAGCCTAGCTTGGTGTCCTAGGCGAAACCCCACACAAGACTCGGCACAAACCTAGAAGAATTGCTGATTTTTAATACTGCTATAACATTCAAAATAAATTTTCTATCTCCAGTCCTTGAGCGTATTACTCCCTTTGAAGCACTGTTCTCCACATTTCCTCTCAAAGTTTGATTTATTTGGAATAAAAAAGAGTGATGGCCTTGATCAGTTTCACAACAAAGGAATACTTGTATAATCCAGTAAGAAAAGTTGGAGGATAAGAAAGTAATCTCAGTCAATTGTGCAGCTGATGTATTTTTGCTTTCAGTTGAGCTTTGCTCTTTACATTATGTGTTATTTATTGTGTTGTGAAGCATAAGATAATAGCAAATAAATTAATGATTTATTCTTGTCACTAGGATGTGAAAGAAGAAACCAATGATGAAGAGAGTGATGCAGGTAGAAATCATCTAAATGAGTAAGTAGACAACATAATAAGTAAAAGCATTCTTTCTATATTATGTGTGCCAACTAAAAATGTTGGATGTGAATGAAGTTTGATGGTGAAATCAGATATCCTCTTTCTGTCATTGAACGTACTATATGTGTTTCTGCTATTGCCTGTCTTAAGTTGATTTTGATATTCACGTTTTATTTAGCTGCCCAAAGCTATCTATTTTCATTCAGCGTTCTCACTATTGGAAGTGTTAAAGAAAAGTGGGTTCCTATGTTAACGTTCATATTCAAAAAGTAGGACATTTCTATAGGTTAAAGGAGATATTGGAGAACAGATTAAAATAGGGTTTAGTTCGATTCATTTATACGTGCGGTGATGGCACACTTCCTAAATTAGGTAGATTTTTTTATTATTACTTTTATCGGGTCTGGAGTTCAATCTTCACACATCAAATCATGCAGTACCCTATATACAAGAAGTCGTTTCCTTAGACGACTACAAACTGTGACCTCCGTCCTTAAGGCACTCATCGACACTACTGAAGACATTTCATTACAAGTCATCTTATTTTCTTTAAATTGATATCACTGATTCCAAGAATATAAACTAGTGCATTTTTGTCAAAAAAGAAACAAAATTGGGGGGTCTTTTTCAAAGATTAATCACAAAAATAATGTGCATTTTTAGGGCTCGATATCTTTGCTCTTTTTCAACTTAATTGAGCCATTGTTGTCGCAAATTCATCTGATGTATGTTCAGAATGTTGTATAGCAGAATCGTTTTTGTATCATTGATTGAGGCAAACATATTAGCTTTGTTTTACAATTTGCGTTATTTTGGTTGAAAAAATAAATTAATGGTGGGGGGGGGGGACTGCTAATTTCAATTTTACAGCTTCATTCTGCTTTACAACATAGCTGCATTATTTGTCTATATTTTAGTTTTTAAATGAAACTAATATCTGCATTCTAAGTGGACATTTTAATTTCCCAAGTCAAGACAAATATTGAAAAAAAAATGAAGTGAGAGAAATCGTAACTTAAAGATGAGGTACACATTTAGAGTAAAGAGTCTTAATTTTCTACTCCTAAAAACTACCTTTTCATTGGATTTTAGGTTAATCTTCGGCATTTCCCTACCCGTGAGTATCTCCTACATTGCTTTAGTTCTGAAGTAGACTGTTTCAAAGCCAGATTAATGTGTGCTTTATCTGCTGCACCTATGCATCAAAGTTACAGCTGCTGAAAGGCGTGCACACCGAGCATTAAAGTGAATATAAATGAGCTAATCAACAATAAAACTAGTATAAACAATATATTTCTGGAAACTAGAGAGGAAATACTATCGAATGAAACAATAAAAAAAATCGAAAATGTTCTTGAAAATGACTAATGGAAGGGTCGATGAATACCCTAAGTCAGAATAGATACCTCCAATTGAGATCATGTGCCATTATTAATTTTTATAAAACATTATTAAAACCATTTTTATTTGAAGGAATATTTCAATTATTGTTAATCCATCAGTTAAATCAACTTCATTTATATTGAGTTAATTATTAATATTCGCATTGTTTATTAGTAAAACATTACTCAAGTCCAGTATTATCAATAAAAAAACCCTGATTAATTGTTTGGTGTTATCAGTATAATTCCTTTTATGCTTTGGTTTTCCCTTGAAGTCGCGAATTTAATACTTGGTTATTAGATCGTATATCAACTTCTCAAACATACACTATCACATGTCGTGTTAACCTCACTAATTTCGTTATTATATCACACATTTCATCTTTCATTGGAGCTTTACATTTTTTCAATTCTTAAACAGCCGCCAATTTGCCATAAACACTTTTAATCATTGTGGCATTACACTGATTATCGCCCAGCCATAAAAGTATTCGATATAAATCGTTTCATCAATCTCTTTCTTCCATGTGTTAAAAGACTTAATTTAATTGGTACCAGAAATTTACAATTGGTCTAAAAGAAATTCGAGATGTATTTATAGGTCCTGATGTTTAGTTGTTAGTAACCAAACTTCATTAGATGTATTAAAATCTCTTATATAAAAACAAGTGTCCTGACTGACTGACTGACTGACTGACTGACTGACTCATCATCGCCCTGCCAAAACTATTTAAGTTAGAATCATGAAATTTTGGGGATATGTTCGTGGTAAGTCGAAAACGCGCACTAAGGAAGGATTTTTGGATATTCAGGTTCTAAAGGGGTGTTAAGGGGTTAGACCTGCATTCCATTGAATAACAATATCTCCCGATTGGTTTCATTGGGAGATGTGATACTCGGCATATACACTCATCATTAAAAATAAGAAGACACGTGTCTGAGGGTTTTTCGATGTGAAGTATATTATGAGGTGAAAGGGGTGAAAAGTGGGGGTTGAAGGATTCCTAACGGAGCGTGTATCTCTTAAACGACATAGGCGAGGAGTTTGAAACTCAGTGGAAAAAAATCAGCTTAAAAATAAGTAAATAGGTGTTTGACCGGTTTTTCATAAATCCATTTTAAGGGACCAATAGGGAGGGGTGAAATTCTGGGGGGGGGGACAGGAAAGAAAGTGTCCTAACTGACTGACAGACTCACTCATCAAACTCAGGAAAAAAACTGCTTAAAAATAAGTAAATAGGTGTTCGACAGTCTTGGGGAGGGGTGAAATTCTGAAAAAAGGAAATTGAGAGAAAAAGTCCTGACTCACTCACCAACGCCCAGCCAAAATTATTGAAGTTAGACACATGACATTACGGGGAATATGATCATTGTATGTCGGAACCGTCCACTAAGGGAGGATTTTTGGATATTCAGGGGGTCTTAAGGTGGTTAAACCTGCATTTCATTGAATAACAATAACTCCCGATTGGTTTCATTGGGGATGTGTTACTCGGCATATGAACACATAAAAAATAAGAAGACATGTGTCTAAGGGTTTTTCGATGTGGTGTATATTATGAGGTGAAAGGGGTGAAAAGTGGGGGTTGAAGGATTCCTAACGGAGCGTGTATCTCTTAAACGACATAGGCGAGGAGTTTGGAACTCAGCCGAGAAAAGTCAGCTTAAAAAATAACTAAACAGGTGATTGACCGTTTTTTCATAAATCCAATTTAAGGGGCCCATGGGGAGGGGTGAAATTATGGGGAAGGAGGGGGGGGGGTAAACGTAATATGTCTGAGTGTAAAATTATACATGGCCTATGTTGTAGACAATAACACATTATATCCTTTTTGTCTCTCGCTATTTCATCATACGACGAATACTTACGGAGCTATTAATGATTTTGTACTTTTTGGTCGGAATTTTCTAAGTCCCAGGAATGACATAAAAATTGATTCGAATGAAATTTCAAAAAATTGTTTTTTTAATTCTTTTATTATATTTTTCACGTCTTTTTGGTTCCGAAACCAACATGATATGTTGATGTTTTTTTTTTCGTCCCATGCATTTTTGGTTTCAGGTGATAGAATTATTTTCCACTAGGACCCATGCTTATCTTCTATCTACTATATAAAGCTCAAATACCACTCACTGACTCATTCATTCATCACGAAATCTCAGAAACCACCGAACGGATTGGAATGAAATTTGGTATCCAGCTTCCTCAAGGGCCGCAAACGCCCACTATGAAAGGATTTTTGGATATTCAGGTTCTAAAGGGGTGTTAAGGGGGTAGACCTGCATTTCATTGAATAGCAATATCTCCCGATTGGTTTCATTGGGGGATGTGATACTCGGCATATAAACTCATCACAAAAAATAAGAAGACATATGTCTGAGGGTTTTTCGATGTGGTGTATATTATGAGGTGAAAGGGGTGAAAAGTGGGGGTTGAAGGATTCCTAACGGAGCGTGTATCTCTTAAACGACATAGGCGAGGAGTTTGGAACTCAGCCGATAAAAATCAGCTTAAAAAATAACTAAACAGGTGTTTGACCGTTTTTTCATAAATCCAATTTAAGGGGCCCATGGGGAGGGGTGAAATTATTTTTGGGAGGGGGGGGGGGGGTAAACGTAATATGTCTGAGTGTAAAATTATACATGGCCTGTGTTGTAGCCAATAACACATTACATATTTTTTGTCTCTTGCTATTTCATCATACGACGAATACTTACGGAGTTATAAATGATTTTGTAATTTTTGGTCGGAATTTTCTAAGTCCCAGGAATGACATAAAAATTAATTCGAATGAAATTTCAAAAAATTGTTTTTTTAAATTCTTTTATTATATTTTTTACGTCTTTTTGGTTCCGAAACTAACATGATATTTTGATGTTTTTTTTTCGTCCCATGCATTCTTGGTTTCAGGTGATAGAATTATTTTCCACTAGGACCCATGCTTATCTTCTATCTACTATATAAAGCTCAAATACCACTCACCGACTCATTCATTCATCACGAAATCTGAGAAACCACCGAACGGATTGGAATGAAATTTGGTATCCAGCTTCCTCAAGGGCCGCAAACGCTCACTATGAAAGGATTTTTGGATATTCAGGTTCTAAAGGGGTGTTAAGGGGGTAAACCTGCATTTCATTGAATAGCAATATCTCCCGATTAGTTTCATTGGGGGATGTGATACTCGGCATATAAACTCATCACAAAGAATAAGAAGACATATGTCTGAGGGTTTTTCGATGTGGTGTATATTATGAGGTGATAGGGGTGAAAAGTGGGGGTTGAAGGATTCCTAACGGAGCGTTTATCTCTTAAACGACATAGGCGAGGAGTTTAGAACTCAGCCGATAAAAATCAGCGTATAAAATAACTAAACAGGTGTTTGACCGTTTTTTCATAAATCCAATTTAAGGGGCCCATGGGGAGGGGTGAAATTATGGGGGAGGGGGGTAAACGGAATATGTCTGAGAGTAAAATTATACATGGCCTATGTTGTAGACAATAACACATTACATATTTTTTGTCTCTTGCTATTTCATCATACGACGAATACTTACGTAGTTATAAATGATTTTGTAATTTTTGGTCGGAATTTTCTAAGTCCCAGGAATGACATAAAAATTAATTCGAATGAAATTTCAAAAAATTGTTGTTTTAATACTTTTACTATATTTTTCACGTCTTTTAGGTTCCGAAACTAACATGATATTTTGATGTTTTTTTTCGTCTCATGCATTTTTGGTTTCAGGTGATAGAATTATTTTCCACTAGGACCAATGCTTATCTATCTATATAACTAATGTTATAACGGGATTCCAAATATTATTGCGGGCGAAGCCGCGGGTAACAGCTAGTTATTCATATTCTTGGGATATTGCCGTGTGAAATAAAAAATAACAATTGCTAGACGCTCCGAGAGGGACCTTGCCTCCTTTTTCAATAGAATTAAAATAATGTGGCCAAGGAGTGTGTGTCAATGAGCTTACAAAAAACTAGAGATATTCCTCTGTTCGTCACCAGATAGCAGCCATAACCTACTATATGGACCGTGGTAGAAAAACGCGTCATATTAATCAGAACAGTAGCTTCTGGCTGCTATCTGGTAACGAACAGAGGAATTTCTCTAGTTTTTTATGTGTAACATCTTTCCTCTCGTTTGCTGGATAGTTTTGTGGGAGTGATTTTGAAAATTGGGGACGGAAGTGGATCGGAACCATCGAGCTGGCAGTGGTGGATCAAACGGAAGTATACACTGCCCGCTCGATCGATCAAACGGAAGTGTACTAGCTGGCAGTGGTGGACAACGGAAGTATGCACTGCCCGCTCGATCGATCAAACGGAAGAGTACTAGCTGGCAGTGGTGGACAACGGAAGTATGCACTGCCCGCTCTATCGATCGAATGAAAGTATGCCCTAGCTGGCAGTGGTGGATCGAACGGAAGTATAAGACGCACTGCCAACTCGATTGATCGATCCAGCTGGCACTGGTAAGAGAAACAATCAGCGCGCGGTGTCGAAAAGTGATACCATGACGCACTTTCGACCATGTGGAATGTATATGACTCACTGAACGGAAAACGCTCATGCAAAATCTGGTGTCAAGTGATTTAAACAAATGACATGGTACATGTTCGAAGTCTTCGTATCAGTATTTAAATGGTGAAATGCCTTAATATCAAACATTGTAAATAGTCGGCATTGCATTGGCATAAGGCATTTTAAACTCAAGGTCACTCAGGAACATTATCGAAACAAGCAAAATATAAATGAAACTTAATTCCTTAATGCAGTATTATTGGAACGTGGAAATAAGTCACCTTCTTGTGCACAATATTTGCGTAGTTGAAATAGCCGTGGGGTTATTTCGTATGACTGTGAATCTGGTGATCTTGGGTTCGAATCCTGGGCGGGGTAGATATTTTTGCTACCAGATTATAATAATGATGTGTAACATCTGGCATAGAAGAAACCTCACGTGAAATTGTTGATACACCGGTATTTTATAATATTAGTTGCACAAATAATTGCACCCGAAGCCATACCAGATTATTATTTTAAACGATATTTATCATATCAATATGACTCATTTTAACAGAATCCTTATGAAATTACGTGTTGGTCTGTGAATCAAGAGGACCTGTTTATAAGGAATTTAAGGTTATGAGCGGTGTCGCTTCTATTAATCTAGTTGATCCTTATCGTATTCTTTATTTAGGCTAGTGCTGGTGGAAGCTACAAATCATCTAATAAAATGAGTTCCGTATTATAAACTACAATATCTGTAAAACACTCCCTTTTACAATAGATTATTATTTGTTCCAATAATACTATAAAATACCGGTGTATCAACAATTTCACGTGAGGTTTCTTCTATGCCACATGTTACACATCATATGCGACTACTGTAAGGCTCGTAATTTATTTTTATTTATTTTTAAGCGTTATTGTTGTTTGAAACGGCGGAGCAAGATCTTCTGCTCCATTATAACATCCACCAGTTACCCCTACATTTAGTATACGTTTTTCTTTGGAAATAAAAGCTAGTCATTCACTTCTGCATAATGTATGTAATCATAAAAAGTGTTAGCCATTCATATTGTTTGTGCAATATATTAATAAATGTAAGATATGCCGATTGTGTGAAAAACATATCATTGAAGAATAGGTACAAGATCAGTTCCTGGTAGGCCTACTTGTTAATGACAAATTTCGTAGTAGTTATCCTATTGAAATTAGCTATTAATCTTCTTCTTTCGAATAACCCATTTGGAGGGTACGATGAATCAACGTTGGCTATTGTCCATTGTATTCAATTTCCGTTGTTTCCAAATTTCTTTCATCGTTCTAGAGTGACGATCTTTCTCCTCCTGAGTCCACTTTCTGCCAGTTGTTTGTTTCTTCCTTTCTTGAAATTTTGTGTTTTGAATAGCTTCCCTGAAGAGTGATCTGTTTGCTATTGTGTCTGTCTGAATTTTGGCGTTTGTCAAATCTTTGTCAATTTCAATGAACCATGTGGGTTTGGATTTGTAACTAGTCAGTAAGTTGAAGATCTGTTTAGTTAGTCTACTATTTTCCATTCTATAGATGTGCCCAAAAAACTGTTATCTTCTCTTTCTCATTACATCAGTTAATTTTTCACATTTCAAATATAACTCTCTATTTGGTCGTAACCTATATTCTGCGTTATTATTTCGTTTAGCTCCCAGTATTTTTCTCAGAATTCGTCTTTCAGTCTTCTCTAATTTGTCTAAATCACCAAATCTTGTTAATTTAAGTGTTTCTGCCGCATACAGAGTTTCAGGTCTGACTACTGTTTGATAATGCCTTAATTTAGTGTTCCAGGATAAGCTTTTTTTATTATATATATCTTTTGTCATATGAAAACACCTTTGTAATTTATGCATACGTGTTTCTATTGCTGTCTTTTCCTGTGAGTCATTCATTATCCACTCTCCTAGGTATTTAAAGGAATTTGTTTTACATACTGAACTGTCATGAATTGTGATACTTTTGGGGGCATCGGTGATGTTTGTCATGAACTTAGTTTTTTCAAATGATATTTGTGGTCCGACTTTGGCTGCCTGTTTTTGCAATTCTCTAATTTGTTCTTGGGCAGTATCCAGTGAGTCAGTAAGTAATGCAATGTCATCCGCAAAAGCTAAACAATCTACAGTGATTTTATTTGGATGTCTTCCTAGTTGAACGCCTTTAGTATTGATGGCTTTCCTCCACTCTCGAATTACCTTTTCCAATGCACAATTGAAAAGCAGAGGTGACAGACCATCTCCTTGTCTCACACCTGACTTTATTTTGAAGGATTTTGAAAGTTCCCCTCTAAATTTAACTTTGGAAATTGTGTTCGTTAGTGTTGCTTGAATTATTTGAGTTGTCTTGTTATCAAGTCCAAATTCCTTCAGAATGTTAATAAGTGTCTTTCTGTCAATGGAGTCATAGGCTTTTTTAAAATCCACAAAAGTAACTACATATTTCAAGTTCCTGATTTTCCTCATGCCTAATATGCTCTTTAAATTTAGTATTTGCTCCATACATGATCGTCCCTTCCTAAATCCTGCCTGATACTCTCCCAATTGTGGGTCGAGTATTTTTTCCGCTCTTTTTAAAAGTGCTTTGGATAAGATCTTATAGGTCACTAGCAGGAGGGAGATTCCCCTGTAATTGTTAGGATCTGTTTTCTTCCCTTTCTTATGTAGTGGATGTATCAAAGCAGATGTCCATTCTGATGGTAAACTGTGTGTTTTCCATATGTCATTTATGATTTCCGTTAAACATAGGATCATGTTGTCACTCGAGTATTTCCATAATTCAGCAACTATACTATCTTCTCCAGATGCTTTGTTATTTTTAAGTTCGTTTATAATCTCTTGAATTTCATTTGTTGTTGGTGGTTTCGAGTCTGGAGGAACGGGGAGTATATTGTCAAAATTAAATGTCTCCTTTGGTGGATCGCAGTTGATGAGTTCTTCAAAATATTCCGCAAGTATTCTGCAATTTTCAGCGTTATTATATGCAGTTTTCTGAGTCTTTGGATCTGTGAAAAGTAAGCGTGGTGGAGTATACTTCCTTAAACTACTTCTGAAAGTTTTGTAGAAGTCCTTTATATTGTGCTGTCTGAAGTCCGATTCTATTAATGTTAATTGGTCTTTCATATGTTGCACTTTTACCCTTTTGAGTCCCTTAGATGTATGTTTTCGGGATTCTATAAAGCTGTTCCTGGTATTCTCATTTTTATTTGCATTCCAGATGTTCCAAGCTCGTTGTCTTTTAAAGATTAGTTCATCACACTCAGCAGTCCACCAGGCATGTTTTCGTTTTCTTTTAAGGAGAATGGTTTCTTCTGCTGTCTGTACTAAGTCTCATTGAAGTTGTTCCCATGTTTTAGGTGCTCTGCTTTCCAAAAGTGTTTTGAAATTATTTTCTGTAGCTAATTTTTGAGTATCAAACTTTTTGGATTGATAATGATTTTTCTTTTTATATATTGGTCTAATTTTGAATTTAATGAGTGACAGATAGTGGTCTGAATCTAAACCTGCACTCTTAGCAACTTTCACATTGAGTATCTCCGTTGTAGACTGTCTGCTAATAGCAACATAGTCAAGTTGTTTCTCACCACAAACTGGATTTGGGGAAACCCAAGTAGTTTGTTTCCTAGGAAGTTTTTTGAAGAATGTAGATTTCAGGACTATGTTATGCTCACTGCATAAACTAATAAGTCTTTCTCCATTTGTGTTGGTTCTTTTATGTGCCGGGAAATTGCCTACTATGGACCGATGTTGACGTTCTTTGCCGATTTGAGCGTTAAAGTCTCCAAGTAGAAGTATTATATTTTTTGATGGAATTTGATCCAGGGTGTTTGATAGGTCTTGCCAAAAATTTTCCGTTTGTTCTTTCTGAGTCCTATTTTTCTCATTAGTTGGTGCATGTGTATTGACAATGGTATAAACTTTGTTTACTGATTTAAAGGATAGCAGGGATAATCTTTCATTAATGGATTGACCATCTAGCCGCTTGCTACAAGACAGACGCTAAATGGATTTATGTAAAGCTGACATCTAACTAAATCATAGGGTAGATGCCTTTTATCCTATTAATCCTGGATACAGGGCCGCCCCGTCCGCCATTCATACTGTTCTATAGATCATCTATTCCACTATCAATGCCGTTGAGGACTTCACCGTAACCCTGGCAAGGGACCCTGACAAGGTGCTACCAGCCGGGCCAGCTGGACCTTGTTTTTTTGGAGGTGTTACTCCTCTATCACTCACCGCTTTGTCCTGGCTTGTGACAGGCAGAGCCTGGCTTCCCAAACATTGGACCCAGGTTGGCGGGTTTAATCATTATACGAGATAGAATTCAGGATCTCTAAAATGTTATTACACATCCCCTGATAATTGAACATAAATAAAAGGACCTTGCAGTGTATTAGTACGAATTATTTCAGGCTGATATGTCCAGATATGTCGGATCCTGTTGTAAGGAAGATCTATGCGTTAGCCAATCAAGGAAGCATATCTTCAGGAGAATTTTCTCAGAAGCAACCTATATCCTATAATACGGAGAACTCCCATACTAGTGATACATATGCAATTTCATCCCAACGTGATTGCTTGAAGACAGACTTGATAGCACACAGAGGCAGCAATAGAAATTGCGGCGCCATAATAGGTCGAAAAAAAACTTGTAGGAGAAACATGTTAACTCATAGTGCTGAGAAGTTATACTCATGCAGTATATGCGAAGTGACGTTTTCTTCAAAGGCTCTTTTAAAGTCGCACACACAATCCCATACCGGAGAAAAACAACATTCATGTAGTACATGTGAAGCCAAGTTTGGTCGAAGAAGTACGTTGAAGAGGCACATTTTAACTCATACCGGCGAAATGCCGTACTCTTGCAGTATATGCAAAGCAAAGTTCAATATGAAAGGCCCACTGAAGAGGCACCTGTTAATCCATAGCGGTGAAAAACCTTATTCATGTAATATCTGCGAAGGCAAATTTGCGCAAAAAAGAGAATTGGATAACCACATTGTACTCCATAGTGGTAACAAACCATATTCATGTAGTATATGCGATGCCAAATTTGCTCACAAACGGTATGTAAAAAATCACATCTTAATCCACAGTGAAGAGAAACCGTATCCATGTAGTCGATGCGATGCCAAATTTACTCTGAAACAAGTTTTGAAGACTCACATGTTAATCCATTGTGGCAATAAGCCTTATTCATGTGGTGTTTGTGAAGCAAAATTTGCACTGAGAGCCTATTTGAACACACACATGTTAATCCACACAGGAAAGAAACCATATTCATGTGATAAATGCGAAGCTAAATTTGCTCAAAGGGGAAATTTGAATAGACACATGTTAATCCATAGCGGCGATAAACCTTAATAATGTAGTAAATGCGATGCCACACTTTTTCAAAGAGGTGTACTTAGACATATTATGTCTATTCATAGCGGGAAGAAGTGTGTGCGTAGAGAAATTTCCTTACTGAGAAGATTGAAAGGTGCACCTGTTAATGCACAATGGCGATAAACAATCTCTCTCCTAGCGTTTATCCCGCAGTGCAGTGTCGGCTCTTTAGCTACATCTCCATATCAGTCTGTCGTGGCTTCTCCTGATTTTAAGTCATGTGCACGACGACCTTGATATTGATGTTCACCGATTCGCTGGCATTCTACTCGTTCGCATTCAACCCGGGTCAGTTTAGGGAGCTGTTTTAGCGAGAGATCTCTTGACTTAGTACGTGACCATACCAGCAGAGAGACAAGCTTCCCTCACCTTCCCCACGATCTGAGCGATGCTTCATCTTCGTCGAATATCGGTATTCCGTTCGTGGTCACATGGAGTCAGTCCTAGAGTGTATCGGCGAGAAACAATACTGTTCTATTAAATGAGAAGTCAATTTCCTTCGCAGATGAGATTTCATCAAGCGTAATTTTATTCAGCGGGGCGATAATCCATATTCAGGTAACACTGTATATCAAAGTCACACTAGAGGTTTTGCTATGGTGACGTCACAGTTTAAGATTGTTCCATTTCTTACTGCTGTGCTACCTAGTCACGCTCCGCTAACTGTTTTGTTGCTAGCTGCGACTGTAACAGTATGCATTTTGTTCCATTTCTTACTGCTGTGCTACCTAGTCACGCTCCGCTAACTGTTTCGTTGCTAGCTGTGACTGTAACAGTATACATTTTTGCATTATCTGTTCACAAAAGAATGTTAAAAATAATTAATTCTTAGGTTTTTAGAAGAATATTTACGAACTGTAAAAAAGTACCAAAAATAAACTCTGCTCTCTAATTATTTCTTTATGAGTATGCTTGTCAAATTTTCTTTTTTCTTTGTACTTTTTTGCCTTTATCAATTAAATTTTGCCTTATAAACTTCCTGCAATTGTTTAGTAAATCATAACTAAACGTAAATATACTCCTTGTTAAGAACCTATGAACTGTTAATCCTTACCACATGGTTGACATACTTCAAAATCTTAACTGTCCAGCACATTGCACATCACAAACACTACTACTGGTCTTTGTAATGTACTCTATAAGAATAAATATTCAAACGTTTCGCTAGACATAACATTAAAATGCGTACAAGCAGTAACTACGCTCGATGGCTATTATCAGCTTCTCCCGTTTATTTCGTTAAAACAACAGAAAAGAGCGTTGAACTCCAGTACTGATAAAATGCATTCTTGACAATATATTTCAGTAATTTATGAAACACATAACAGTCAGTATCTTCTTCATTTACACTAAAATCTCTGATTTCTATGTAAGAATTTTAAGCAGAAAATACGGCAATAATAATTCTTTTAGGTATTTTCTCTGCGTAACAGGAGTGCCTAAGTGTCGTAGCAACCTTGTGAAGTGGGGTTATGCAGAAGATCCGAGATGTGACTGGGGAAATCTGGACTTCACAACACCTGCTCACGTGCCAAGATCTGAATGACACCTGCAGCCAGTAAGACCTTATGTTGGCCACAGACCAAGGGATAAGAACTGCAGAGTTCTGGAAAGGAAGAATTTAGTGTGTCTCCCGGACACGGATATATAATATATACAGGGTGTTCCAGGAGGAATAGTAAATATTTTAGGAGGTAAGTATAGATGAATTGCAATAAAAAATTCCATATAACATGTGTCCCATTTTTATTGCATACAGAGATATGAGGTACCAGAGCAGTTGTCGTTTCGTGTGTTGGTACACGTAGAGTTTCTGCACGTAAGGGTGTTCCATGTACAAGAGTATGGCGGACATTACCTATGCACGTGTTGCATCCGTGTCATTAAGCCCTTTCAACACCTTCGAGCAGGAGATACAGATAGACGATTGGAATTTTGTTGTTGGATACGTGTAATTCGCCAAGTAATCCCATTTGTTATCTTCACTGATTAAGCCACATTCACTCGTGACGGCATCAAGAACACTCGCAATGAACATCAGTGGTCAGAAGAAAACCCACATGCCATTGTTTGACACACTTTTTCAGCAACACTTCTCTGTAAATATGTGGTGTGGGTTGATTGACAATCAGTTGATTGGGCATGTTGTGTTACGGCATCGTCTAAGAGGACCCCATTATCTACACTTTCTTGGAAATGAACTTCCAGCTTTATTGGAAGAGATTCCTTTGGCTACAAGCATGTTCTTGCAGCATAAGGGGCTCCTGGACATTCTAGTCATCTGTTGTTACAACACCTAAACCTAACATTCTCCGGAAGATGGACAGGGAGATATGGGCACGATTTTTGGCCACCAAGGTCCCCGAACTTTACCCTTTTGGATTTTTGCCTGTGGGGATGGTTGAAAAGAGAAGTCTAAAAGGAAATAGTTAACACAAGAGCAAAGTTGGTCGTTCGGATTATGCATAGTGCAGCCCTCTTCAAAGAACGCCACTAAACCCTCCGAAGAGCTACACGGGGTGAGAAGTGCAAAATGAATTGGTGGTGGAATTTTTTAAACTTTAGAGACTTTGAACGTCCTCATTTGGCTTGGCTTTACATTTGTTTGGGTTAAATACTACCAGCTGTATCTTGGTACGCAATACAAACGGGACACATTTTATATGGAATTTTTATTGCAATTCATCTATACTACCACCTAAAATATTTACTATTCCACCTGAAACAACCTGTATATGCGTAACTGAAATATTATAACAAGCTCCGCTCATTTCGCGATACTGACTGACCTTAGACGCCAAGTCATCCGTCCGAAATTTACCTAGCAACACGTGTTATATCAAGTACAGTACTAGCAGTAATATTATTGGATTTACGTTCCTTTTAACACTTGCGGCTTTTACAGATACCGGAGTGCCAGAATTTTGCCCCAAAGGGGATCTTTAATGTGCGAGTAGATCTACATTTTCGCAATTCGCAAATGCCCAATTGGCTGCGCCAGGATTCCATCGTGTCACCTTCGGCAGAGCAAGTGAGAAGGTTTATGCTGAGCCACGCAGCCAGCCTCAGTAATAACAGTGTAAATCAAAGCTGATTACATCATTAGGGTAAACTGTTTCTCTTCCTCGATTTTTTAAAGTTGTTTCTAAACTAAAATATCATTCCAATTCTGTAGCCATAAGGAAACATTTTACAATATCCATAGATATCACAGGACGGCAGTGATTATCATTACATTCGTCCCGCAAAAAAAAAAAACAGAATTTAATACTAGCTTCTAGAAAACAAACATTACCATCAACATTGTATTTTCTATGTCCTTGTCAACATTGTTTGAGAGCCGGTAATGTTTTATGCAACAACCTGGCAAATAAATTGACATGATAACTTTCCAAGAAAGAGTAATTTAATTACACTATGTTGTGCACTTTGTTGTAGGATTATAAGATCGGACATATTGCCAGTAAGGGTGGCATTGGTAAAATTAGGGAAATTGAATATCTGTTTACTAACAGCATGATTCAGTCAGTTACTTTTAATACATTTAAAAGTGTGTTTTCAGTCAAACGCATTGATATTGTTTTATGAGACTTTTCGTAGGAATTCAGAAGATCAATTTCCGCATACATAAGTTTGTAAAGGTTGTACTGTAAATGCGGCTGATATCTGACATGGTTATAAAAACTTATATCCCAATTCGGTGAACACTTTAATGACCTGTAAGATAAATTCACATAAATGGTCTCCTGTAAAATATTTGCAAGGAAATAAACCTACAACTTCTTTATTGCTTGACGGTGATGAGGATAGCGTAAAAGTCTACAGTTGTGGCTATGTTTGACGAATTTTCATTGGAAGGTTGTGCAGCTAAAGCTCGTCGTCCCCTTTGTATGTTACTTCAGTCATGACATAAATTTCATCCAAAAGCAAAATATTGTTTATATTTTTGCTGAATGACCGACACATGGAACAGTTGTTTACTATGGAACCGACATTAGGACGAGCAGACACTGATTTCGAGACAACAAGTTGCTATCGCCATGGAAATCTGTAGACATGGGCGATCAGTGACAATGTGACTTGAGACACAGTGAGGACTGTGCCGTCACCAACCTAATTTACATGCATTTAGATGACTTATATGCAAACAGCATTTAATTGGCGTAGGTAGGAGTGCTGTGATATTTTTATGTTAGATAAAAGAGTGTTTTTATTCTATCCATTGTAAACTTGTATGTAATCATTAAGCTGTTTCTTTTATTATAGAACTTGATTGTTATAATAGATTTTGGATTTTTATTTGTCACGGATGCTTCTCATCCACGAGATTAACGTAAAATAGGACTTAGCTAATGAAGTAATGAAGTGTAAATGTCAGAAGTGACACCATCGAATCTTCTTATTGATGCTGTTACATGTAAATTTTATCCTTGTGGCATGTGGACTATTAGTATTTTTTGTTTTGCTGTAAATTTGCTAGATGTGACTATTCGTATTTCTAACGAACATTTGTATTTGCTTAGGGAATTCAATTATGTGTCATATTCTTAGATTGTTTTTCGACTATTTTTTGTAGGTAGGACTTTCGAGAGAGCTTAACGTAGAAGCAGTTTAGGGAAATATTATTTATTTTAATTACATTTTAGATTTGCGGACTATCCGAAATTGTCGCCCTCCGAGGTGGATTAGGCGTTTGCGATTCATGAATAAATTCTGAACGACTTTCACCTAAACCTGGCCTTTTTATTGTTAGATTTATCTTTTGGGGGTGCGTTTCCTTGGGCATGTCTATGCCCATTTTCCTCTCACTTTTCCTGATACTCCCTGAGTTACCATTCTCGAGCCGGAGCTGGTCTGAGTACACATTCGATCCTCTCGATGTGTGGGGTCGAAGGATTGGAATGTCGGGAAGGATATCTGCGGCAGATAATCTGACGGGCACAATATGTAATTATATATTGTAAAATAACAATTGAAATAAAACACAAATTAAAAAAAGGTCTGCATATTAATAGATACCCCGCCTATACGGGTGAGAGCCAATCATGTAAACCACTCGCCAAAGAACCACAATGACTTAAGGGGAGTTACAATGGCCTATCTTCTAAATGTTAATTTATAATAACTTCAAGTTCCTTTTTCATAGAAACTACTGGGTAGATTTAGATGAAATTTTATGTCCATACTTAGTGATAATTTCTTAGTACTGTAATTCGGGCGTTGGATGTTTCAACTATATTGATCATAACATATTTTTAAATTTAATCTCCAATTTTTGGTTTAACAAATTCAAAATATATCAGTTTTTTTTTCGAAATGTATTTCAGCTAGAAAAAATCCCGTGTTAAAATCTCTTGTACAAGCAGAGCTAATGATGGTAAAAAATTGATACTTCTGTGATAAGTGACAACTAAAAAAATGAACATTTTTGTGCAAGACAACAGGTTCTGAGAAAATGCCATTTAAAGTTTAGTACCAGGTGAGGTACCTCTTCTGGTATAGCTAGTGCATCCCTGAACCTTATGAGGGGCTGTCTGGATCCTCCTCTTCTTCAAACTATCTGGATCCTCTTAAATAGTTTGGGACATATTATAATAGGTAGAATATATTGTATGGACGCCATGTTGGTTTTTGCTCACCATGTTCATAAAAGTCTTACAAGTAATCTTATGCTTATAGCCTCTATCAACGTACACCATTTCAGTATGATTGCTGTGATAGATTCGTAAATATTGAGAACCGTCTACACATTTTGGATGGTCGCCATGTTGAATTGTTCTATATGTAGGGCCATAGAAATATGTACCATTAGATGAACATTATTGCGTAAGTTTATTATTCAATCTTTCACTTCGATTGCATGATTAGGACACTTGAAATAGAATACTACACTTTAAAATTTCTCACAGCCACTATCTTGAGTTTATAAATACAATTGAATTAAATTAGATGCCAGTAGATTGAATACTTTATACACATTTACCGTCCCAAGTTTCACTGCGCTGGGATGATAAAAGCGCGAGGAAATTCAATTTAAATTTGTTAAATTCGCTTGGCCGCCATGTTGGTTTTGTATTTAACAGGTTTTATAAAACACATACAGTACGTGTACTTCTAGTAATACTCTTTTTCACCATACAAATTTTCAGGGTGATATCTGTTACTGTTGCGGAGATAAAGTATGCTAGCGAAATATTTTGCGTGGCCGCCAAATTGGATTGGTGAAACGTATTAAAATTAGAATCAATAGAATCCAATTACAATATAACCAACTCCAGAAAAAACAAAACTCTCCGTACAAGGTAATTTTCCTTCATATAAAACCAAATTTATAGAGAAGACTTGTATGTTCTAATTGTCAGTGTTTTCTAATGTGAACTGCATTATATAAATAAATATTACACATGTTTTGCAAATAACATATATCAAGTATTATACATCATTTTAAACGTCAAAGTGCCAGCTTTCACATCAAATAAACATCTGAAAATTGATATTTTTTCATAATTTATCCATTGAAACTCCCTTAAGAAGTCGACAACAGGCTTAAGAAATACCGTAATGATTGGGAATAAGGAAAATCATTAGCATAGTTTAACATATAGGCTTAACACTGGGGCAGATGACCTCACTGTTCCGCTCCATTAATCAGCAATCAATAAATCACATGTAATACAGCACGCTGTGTTTCAACAGGCCTTTTAAACCAACATCCAATTATACTCCTTAATATAGAAAAATACTCGTGCATTGAGGAGAAAGTAGACTATATGTTCTTTACTGGACATCTTCTATATATTATGCCATGTTCGATTTACTTGATTTGAAAACTCAATATATATTGGTATATAATAATAACTTTAGAAGAATCATACAAAATAATATCAATTGGTTAATTTGCTAAGAATACTCCTGTTCATTCTCCAATTGTTTATCAGCCAATGTACTAATAATTGAATTTTCATATTTGAAATGAGTGTTACCTATATTAATTGTTTAAAATTTATTGTGGTCAAAAGGCAAATATATATGGCGGTACAGTAATTCTTAAATCTTTAATGTTATAACTCAATATTTATTTTATTGTACCCTATTCTTACAAAAATAAAGTAATTTGAATTTCAGCATCTTCTAAATTTGATTTTTATTTTATTTCTGCATAAATCCATTTTAATATTATTTTTTTCCTTCGCAGTGAAGCACACTAGTGGTTTGTGAATGGTACATGTAGCACAGGACAATTATGTAAATGTTTATTTCTGTTCATACAGTGATTTTTATGACAATCATACCAATATATAAAAATGAGATGGTGTGTGTGTGTGTGTGTGTGTCTGTCTGTGTGTTACTCAATAACGCAAGAACCACTGGTCCGATTTAAATGAAATTTTGCATGGATGTAGCTGATTTACCATGTTTACATATAGGATACTTTTAATTCCGATATTTTGCACTATTAAAATATGGCGACCATTTTAGTGACGTCACTACACCCTTTGGTTTCAAAATTTCATATTTCCATATCAAATAAAAAGAGAACGCTAAGAAATAGCAAACTTTTGATGGCACGTACGAACTTTAAAATTTAATTTCCTATCCGAAAGGTCCTTATCACTTTTCGTGTATCTCCAACGGTTAGCGAGTAAAACCCACATATGTGACGTCACTACACCCTTTGGTTTCAAAATTTCATACTTTCATTTCAAATAAAAAGAGAACGCTAAGAAATAGCACACTTTTGATGCATATACGAGATTTAGCATTTAATGTTCTATCCAAATGGTTCTTATCACTTTTCGTGTATCTCCAACGGTTAGCGAGTAAAACCTAAATTTGTGCAATAAAACACGGTCAACACCGAGCGGTGCAGTATATCTCTACATAAGTAAAAATTAAAGTTTGTATGTTTTTTTCGCAATTTGTACGGAAATTTGAGTTATTTACGCGTTTCAATCTGTTTTATTATGGTTGCGCGCGAAAATAATTTTTTTGGTCTGTCTGTTTGTTTGTTTGTTTGTTTGTTTGTTTGTCTGTGGACAACTTTGTTCCCTTTAATGTTATAACTCAATATTTATTTTATTGTACCCTATTCTTACAAAAATAAAGTAAAATAAAGAACGGCTGGGTGTATCAACGTAAAATTTGGTACAGATATCCATCAGAGGCACGACACTAATCATTGATGTAACCCTTCTCCGTACCTTTCATAAAAGAGGGCCTACCCCCTTAAAGTCCATGCTGAAATAGGAGTAGAAGGACGAGACAAAGATCATTTTCTGCCCCTCAATGTGAGAGACAAAACTCGGGGGCCCCACAGGGTCCCCGAAATCAACATTTTAAGGCCCTAAAACCAACCGTTTTTGAGATATTCCCAGAAAACTAATTTCATTTAATAAACTAATGAACGAATACAAGCCGGTAACCATGGCAACAGATTCTCAGAGGTCCATCTATTGCTGTAAGACGCAATGCAATTCCATTAATTACATTGGTGTGAAAGTTTGCAAACGGCTAGAAGGTTATCACGGAACAAAATTAAGCTGTAAAATTCATCAATACGTATAATGCGCTAGGGGTACACTAGAATTTTTTTCACGCGATTTACACCTGCGGGTGTGGTACGGAAGGTCTATTATATTCCTATCCCTATATTATATTATTATTATTAGTATTATATTATGGCGTACTACGAGGAGACAAAGCCCCTCGGTGCCAGAAACAAAACTTGGGGGCCTCCAAAACTACATTATAAGGCTCTAAAACCAACAGTATCTGAAATATTCCCAGAAAACTAATTTAATTTAATTTAACAAACTAATGAAGGAATGGAAATCGGTAACCATGACAACATTATCTCAAGGGATGGCATCCAACTTTCCATCTACTTCTGTAAGAAGCAATGTCACTCCATTTATACCTTGCCACGGTGAGTGAGTGGATAGCGTGTCGGTCTACTAACCCCAAGATTGCAGGTTCACTCCTGGCCGTGGTAAGTGATTTTTGAAAGGCGGCAAAAATACGACTCGCATGTCATACGATGTTGGCATGTCAAAGAACCCATTTGAAATCAGTAGGCCGTGTTCATAATGGCAAAATTAATCTCAGCAGTTTCCGCCAACACAAAGTTCCTCATTTCTCTACTAGAAAGCTCTATAGTGTTCAAGCAGCTTAGATATCTACCCTCCTTGACTTTCATAGTGATTCAAGGAACAACGAAATTTCGACATGCAAGCTACCCTCTGGGTGTCAAATTACGAAGCTTGCACCCGGCACCCAAGGACATACGATATTATTATTAGGCTACTCCATTTATTACATTTCTGTGAAAGTTTGCAAATGGCTATAAGGTTATCACGGAACCAACGTAGACTGTATAATTCTTCAATGCAATTAAGGGGGTCAAGGGGTAACTTAGAATTTTTTCATGCAATTTCACGTGCGACATATAGTACAGAAAGTCTATTATATCTCCAAACAGCAACATTATTTTCAAAAATTCCTGAATTGAGTAAGCATTTTCTGCGGCTTTTAGGAATGCGGGCCATTTGAGGCTAAAGAACCTGAATTTTCATGCACCACAAGCCTTTATAATGAATTTATGAAAGAGGTCTTCCTGTGTATGGGGACCTAACACAACGTAGAGGGTCAGTTTTTATGTGACGTGTATTGCGTTTCGTCTACAAGACTTTCAAATCTATTTCACGTCAGGAAGTACACGTTAGGTGAATTTAGTTTGAGAGCACATTTTAACTAAACTTTCTTTTTGTCGGCATACGGGTTCATCGTGAGGATGATTTTGTTTGATACTGTATGGTAGATATACCCATATTTGGATATCTGGGTGATATGTTGTAGACAATAGAATTGTCTGTCTGTCTTTCTGTGTATCTTTATGTACGCCTATAAATCGTGTTCGGATGCTTGGTGCATCGTAAGAGTAGGTATGGTAAACATGAGTCAATACACTAATCATTTATAAAACTCCTCACCGTACTTTTCATACAGTAGAAGGGTGGATATAGGGAAAATCTTCTCAAAATACATGCTAAAATAGGCGAAATATAAAAATTATCCTAGAAGGACGATCAAAGCATATGTTGCGATTCTCATTGTGAGACACAAAATTCGCGAGTCTATAACGGGTCTCCGAAAATCACATTTTAAGGCCCTTAAATTAACAGTGTGTGTAATATTCCCAAAAAACTAACTTCGTTCTTATAAACTTATGATGGAATGACAAACCGCTAACCATGTTTTATCCCTCTGTTGGGGGTGGGATAAACAGGGTAGTGTAAATGTGTTAATTTAAGGGTTGTTTCCGAATAAGGGTAGTTTCCCGTAATTGGGGGAGACTACCAGTGTAGTGTGTTGGTGTGAGTACGTAATCTATTGGGGGCGTCCCTACAGGATGCGTTTACCTACTAGGGGATGAATGTCTAAAGTGAGCTAATGACTTAGCCTGTCAATTAAGTAGAGCGAGCGATTCAGCGAGCTCCGTGCAGAGTCGGTGACTTGACACTCTGCAGTCGGGCCGCTTGCTCGAGTACAATAGAATTCCTGACGATGCAGTTCCTGGTCTCATTTCATAACGTGGGATAGGGTAGCATGTGACTGTGAGTATAAATCGGCATCGCATACTTGCCTGTAATGAATTTTCGAGAGAAAAAAAACCAAGACAAGAAATTATTAGGGGGGGGGGGGGTTGTTCCCTCATGGAATCTGTCTGTATCCGCCCCTGTTATGTTTTTATGTTCGCGTGTAATTGCCTGTTGGCCCCTAGGTGTTGGGCGTGTGTGGGGGGAGAGAGGCGGCCGTGGCTGTAATTGATGCACTCTTGTCTGTATGGAGCTGTCTGCTGCTAACTCCTACCGGCGCGTGTGCCGTTATCTTAGAGAGCTTATCTTGTTCTTCTAGGCTAATTGTCATGCGCCATGTACTGTGTGTTATCACCTTTGTATACATGTTCCTAATGTCGCTAGTGATAGGCGTATAGTAGTCTGTCTTCCGAGATCAATCCGGTCCACAATATTTGTGTAATATTGGATGCGGAGCCTAATGCAATGCCGCTCTCACTTCCTGTATCAACATCCGTGTTGATACTGTATATCGTTATTGTTATTGTTTTTATGTCAGTGTCATCATGTCTGTATGTCATTGTCACGTCTTGCTGCTACAAGAATTCCTTCCGGCAACAGTGTGTGGCAACGCACTGGAATTCGCTTATTTGCAGCGCAGTGTTTTTTTGTATATTTTTTTGGTGTCCTTGTGTACGGAAAGTGTTCAATGATATGCAGGAAGGCTAACAGAACGTGACTTCCGCCACTGTCCGTATGTTGACATGTGTTTGCATTCTAGAAAGGCCATAATCTTTCTTCGCTCACAAGCTTGTTTGGGAATTTGTTTCAGTGATTCCTTCCCCATTGTGTCTTGCTCTATTATTTTATGTCCGGGGTAATCTACATTGCCATGATTTTTGGCCGTAGAGATGTGGTGTTACCTACTTTGTGTGAGCGTTTGTCTGTGCCCGTGGCGTCCCCCGTATTCAGATTTAGGGTGCTATGGTCCAAAAAAAAGTATTTTGTGGTCCCCATAGAGGCCTGGCGTTCCCGGTACGTCCCCTATTGGCAGTCCCGGGTTCGCTAATGCCCCAAGTAGGCTATTATAGCGAGTACCTTAGAACGGGCCTACGCCCCTGTATGTATGTCTCATGTATGTCGTCTGTGCGAATTTTGGTTGTCCCTGTTCTGAATTTGTGGGCGTAGTGTGGTTTTGAATCCCCTAGTGAATGATATTCTGTCGATTGCAATACCGGGCTGTCTGTGAGTGCCTTCAGCCGACGAGTGTGTCACGTATTCGCGCTGAGCATGCAAAAGCGTCGGGTTACTTCATGTGATAACGCGCTGCCGGGACCGTATGTCTTGTCCGCCAGTTAACAATTGAAGTGTACAGCATTCATGCTGCGACCCTGTCGCGAATGGTGTGAGTGTTTCCCAAAATATGTTTTCACGAGGCCCTGCGTCCCCTCATGATGACCGCGCCTTATACTCTGCCCCACCATCGTGGTGACGCTATCTGTGTCAGACTTGTGTAGTTTATGTGCTCATACATGTATTCCCCGTATGTAAAAGAACCTTCCTGTGTTCATGATTGTGTGACTAAATCGTTTGTGTGCTTCTGTGTCCTGGCCTCTGGTTGCATGTGTGGCAGCTAGATGTCTGTGTCAGGATCGTATCTGCCTGTAAAAGAACCTCCCCGTGTTTATGTTTGTGCTGTGAGTGGCATTAGTGCAATTCATATGCCATCCCAGGTGTATATTTAAAACGTGTACACAGTAATAATATGCCAGTCATATACATATAATATAAACTTTCTTATGCCTACAGCCACTCTTAGCTGTAACTCTATGGGGCACAGTGTCGATATGGGATCCTATGGCTTTTCTAAGGGATTGTGTATTCATGCTGTCTGTGCGATGCCGCCCATGTGATTATCTGTCCCCGTGTCCATATTCCTGGTTTAATTTTAATGTACTTACGAATTGTCTTAGTTTTGGCCAGTTTTTGTCTAGTTGGGAATGGATTTTCCCCTGTAAATGTATTTATCGTCGCCCGAGCGCTGTCGCTCGACGGGGTGAATACCTTCGCCCTGTTATGAGGATATAGGCCTCCGCCTCCCATTGAGGTGCTTCTTTACTATTTTTCAGAGGTGTTTTGAGTAAAGTAAGCCTAAGTATACGTTCACCGTAGTGCCTGTTAATAGGCGTAGGTGTGCTGGTGCCTGAAGGGCTTTGTTGGCTCCGCGCTACCCTATTAGTGTCTGTGCGCCTGTATGCCCTCCTGTCTGTCTGGCCTCGTGGGGCGGGGGGTAAAATTTCCCTTATACCCCGTGTACTTTGTTTTGGAGGTAGGATAGTGCGTGCAGGCGTGTGTGTTACACCCTGGTGAACTGTAAGCAATCCCCCTGTATTTCATTGCACTGGGGGTGCTCATGTTGGTGTACGCCTCCATTCTGGCGAAATCGCCCTTTGAACTGGCGGTAGGGGTCACGTAATTGTCTGTGAGCGCCCTTGCAATGTATTGGAGGGTAGTCTGGCCTTTTTCTGGGCTATGGCCACGGTAGACTCCTTCCTTCGCGTCTGTCTATATGCGTAGGTCTGTATGGGCTTATCGTGCTGTGGCACGTTCGCCACGTCCTCAGCCCATGATATATTTTCCTCCAGGTTTCTCTCTGTGTTGTTGTTTGTGTTTGAGAGCCCTGGCGTCACCTCCCTCTCGTTAATTCGTTTTGAGGGGGCTGGCGTAGGTTTTGCCCCTCGGTCTGGCAAAATTGCCTCCCGGACCGGAGCTGAGGGACGTGTGTCTATGTGTGTTTGGCCCTGTAGTGTATTGGAGGCTAGCCTGACCGATTTCTGGCCTATGGCCATGGCAGACTCCTTCCCTTGTGTGGCGGTACGTGTCGAGAGGGACATCCTCGCGAATTGCTGAATTAGCGTATCTACGCCTATGTCCTCTCTTGGCTTCGTTGGTGGCCCTGCCGTGAATTCAAAGATGGCCTTGTTGGCTTGGAGTTCCCGATATTCGTTCCAAATTTGGGCGTACTGCCTATTGAGGCATATGGCCTGTTCGGCAACCTTGGTACTGCTCGTTCCTATTTGTTTATGTTCTTGGATGAGTGCCTCCCATTGTTGGAACATGACCTCGTGTCGGCAGTGTAGTTTCCAGTGTGCTTTGTTGAGTTGTGTACGGAAGGTGGGGATTTTCGCCCTAATATTTCGATTCTTGGCTCTGCGGAGTGGCCAGACAAGTGCCCTTATAATTCTCATATACTGGGCGTGCAGGAGCTGCTGATACCTCCTGAGGTAGTCCTGCCTTGTCTCAATGACCTTATGCCAGGCAATTAATTCCTGGTATTCCCCAATGTTGCTCAGCACAGCTAAACGGTATAGGGGGGGGGGCAACCTGAACTAAGTGTGTGTATAAAGAGAAATGTGTGTGGCTTCTAATGTATTAAAAGTGCTGATTCTTCCCAGGGGTTGGGTGGGTTGGCTAAAATTTCCCTTGTGTCCCCAGAGAGGATAAAAATAATGCTTTCGCTCAGAAAAAAAATCAAATTTCGCTTGGCTGCTTTCGGTATGGAATTCTCTACCACGAGGGCTCGTTGTTTGAGTCCCTTACCCTTATTTTGCGTGGTAGCCGCGCCTCTGTTCTATCCCTCTGTTGGGGGTGGGATAAACAGGATAGTGTAAATGTGTTAATTTAAGGGATGTTTCCGAATAAGGATAGTTTCCCGTAATTGGGGGGACTACCAGTGTAGTGTGTTGGTGTGAGTACGTAATCTATTGGGGGCGTCCCTACAGGATGCGTTTACCTACTAGGGGATGAATGTCTAAAGTGAGCAAATGACGTATCCTGACGATGCAGTTCCTGGTCTCCACAGTCAGGGGCAATTATGATTAAGGTCAGGTTGGGTGTACGGATGTAAAATGGGGTGTAATTAGTAATAAACGTGTGTGTTTACTGACCAAGTGTTTATTGGCCAGTAGCTGTGATGTACTTTGCCTTTTAAGTGTTAGACAGATATAAAATGAAGTACAAGGTGTAAAATTATACAAGTGTTCATGGTAGGTGTTACAAAGATAAGGAATCTGAGCACACGGCTAGTTCTCACCTGGTGAAGAGCAGGAACGGACCTCGTAGGAGCAGGGCCGCCGGCCACAAACAGAAAATGGGGCTCTTCCGGGCCTAGCCTTTAAGGCCTTCCCCCCACTGCTTGGTCAGCGTTTCATCACTGCTGCCGCTCCAGTTAGTGTGTTTGTGTGTGTGTATTATGAAAGCGTGGCTGACAGCAGTATGCCGGGCCTGCTTGGGTTTGAAGAATTATATGAGGCTTATGGTATGCCTATGAGGGTGGTTTTGATGAAAGATGGAGGGGCGGGTGTTTAGGGGTACTGCCCCTGGGCTGTACAATATATATATAAACAAGTGTCCTGACTGACTGACTGATTCAATGACTCACTGACTCATCATCACCCAGCCAAAACTATTAAAGTTAGAAACATGAAATTTTGGGGATATGTTCGTGGTAAGTCGAAAACGTGCACTAAGGAAGGATTTTTGGATATTCAGGTTCTAAAGGGGTGTTAAGGGGGTAGACCCGCATTAAATTGAATAACAATATCTCCCGATTGGTTTCACTGGGGCATGTGATACTGGGCATATAAACTCATCATTAAAAATAAGAAGACATGTGTCTGAGGGTTTTTCGATGTGGTGTATATTATGAGGTGAAAGGGGTGAAAAGTGGGGGTTGAGGGATTCCTAATGGAGCGTGTATCTCTTAAACGACATAGGCGAGGAGTTTGAAATTCAGCGGAAAAATCATCTTAAAAATTAGTAAATAGGTGTTTGACCGTTTTTTCATAAATCCAATTTAAGGGGCCCATGGGGAGGGTGAAATTCTGGGGGAAAAACAGGTAATATGTAAAATTATACATGGCCTATGTTGTAGGCAGTAACACATTACATCTTTTTTGTCTCTTGCTATTTCATCATACGACGAATACTTAGGGAATTATTAATCATTTTGTACTTTTTTGGCCGGAATTTTCTAAGTCTCAGGAATGGCAAAAAAATTGATTCGAATGAAATTTCAAAATGTAGCTTTTTCAATACTTTTATTATATTTTTCACGTCTTTTAGGGTCCGAAACCAACATGATATTTTGATGTTTTTTTTTCGTCCCATGCATTTTTGGTTTCAGGTGGAAGAATTATTTTCCACTAGGACCCATGCGTATCTATTATATAAAACAAAGTGTCTTGACTGACTCATCATCCTCCAGCCAAAACTACTAAAGTTAGAAACATGAAATTTTGTGGATATGTTCGTTGTATGTTGAAAGCGTCCACTAAGGAAGGATTTTTGGATAGGGGTGAAATTCTGAAAAAAAACTTCCCATAAGGAAGGATTTTTGGATATTCACTCTCATCGACCAACCAAAACTATTAAAATTAGAAGAATGATAATTAGGGGATATGTTTGTTGTGTGTTGAAAATGGCCAATAAGGAGGGATTTTTGGATATTCAGGTTATAAAGGGATGTTAGCGGGGTAAAACCTGCATTTCATTGAATAACAATATGACACGACTATGATGCGAGAGAAGCCGCGGGTACCTGCTAGTAAATAATAGCAATGTAATGTAATTTATTTATTTAATTATCAATTTACTTCACATTTGCTAAAGAATGTTTGCTTTCTTCTTTCGTCATTATTGAAACCGGTGTTAAAGGTGTATAATAGGTGTATCGTCCGTGTGTGCATAACTTTTTATCTACTAAATTTATTGCACTAGACGTTGAAAAAAGATGAATCTATACAAAATATTTGACTCGTGTGATAGTCATACGGATTGAATGCCATAATCATAGTTCTTGACATTGCAGCCGAGGGGTTACAAGCCCTGCCATATCCTTCACGTTAATTCTTTCGAAGAACACAGTATGTGTGTGATCTCGGCTGAAATTTATATACGAGTGTACAGAGATCCGAGGGTCGAATTTTATTACTGGGAAGCTATTCTGAGTTCGGATTTCCCCAAGTATTCTACACTACAGATACCCTACATCGAATATTTCTGGGGGCATACAGCCCAGTCGTAGATATAAATACAGTTACGCACACACAACCACACACCATCGCGACCACAATCAAACATGTTATCCTACGAATTGCCTATTCTTGCAAGTATTTATAATCGTAATCTCTAACATAAATCATATTTTTCCAGTTAAATGAAAATACAAATGAGCATGAAAAAAAATATTGCTAATATGTATTTTCATTAATCTGGACAATATATATACAAATAAGCAATATGGTGGCTGAGAATGCTAACATGCTACCTCGTGCCTCCCTGGCATCGAGAGAGCCAGGGTTCGAATCCCAACTCAGCCGTCCGGAAAATGGTTTTCGTGGTTTCCCATTTTTTCCACCAGGCAAATCCTGGGAGGGTCCTTTTAATATGCCCACGGCTGATTTCCTTCCAATGTCCCATCCCTGACACGTCCTGAAAAGAAAAGCACATGGCCATTGGCTGAATTCATAAAATTGAATGAGCATTACTTTATTCTATTTTGAGTTCCCCTGTTTGTGGCATTATCTCTTTAACTTTCATATTGTAAATATCTTTGATATACGATGTTAGTATTTAATTATTCACTAATTATAGCTTTTTGTGGGATTCAAATATTAATCTCGCAACGTGAATCTGTAAATCAATAATTCTGCTCTGCTGATTCGTCTATTCTGACCCGCCTCTCCTAAAGAACCTTTAATACAGCCCTGACATACGAGGGTAATATAGATCTTTCCACTGCTGGTTCTAGTTTCGTCGTACTATCATGTATTGTATACATAAGTTATTATTAATGTACATTGAAAATATTTCAAAAGTTAGAGCAGTCATAACACAGTGTAGATTGAAAGTGTCACATCTTAAATCATTGTGGTAGGAAACAATATTAATTTACATCGAAACATTTTTTTTTTAGAAATGGGATGAAAATGGCATACTTGTTTATAATTTTGGCAGAAAGGCAAACTAATATAGTGGAAAATAATAATAATAATGTGATAGTTCTGCCGACTTGAGGCAGAGAGGGGAGGTACGACCGCACTCCTAGTTCGCCTTGGGTTGTGAGGAAGATGAGCTCCGGTTAGTGACAGGAGCCGTGACGACACAGTTCAATATCTGGAAGCAGTTGGGGTATGGCAGTCTTCCGAGGAGAGATTCGTACCTGTATATCCTGATTTCTGGTAACCATAAACCACTACCACCACCAGCACAACCAGGGTTCATATCCATGCCATACACGATGGATCTGATTACATCACGGTTATCACAACGATATCCAGGGATTAGAGCTCTATTTATCTAGAATTTCAAACAAGCCCGTTGTCAAAGTGGGTGTAACAGGTTAAATGCCCATGCTTGGAGTGCTGAAGGCTGGGGCTCGAATTCCAATTGTGATTTCATTTCCACGATTTACTCAATTATTATATTTACATGATTCGGTTTTACAATAAATGGACAGAGTCCTGAAGGCTTTCCAGGACGTAATTCCGTCAATGCGTAGGGGTTAAACTTTCGTTGCACTGTTTTTGGCGGTAGGCCTAGGCCTGGTTCCAAGGTTGACAGCCTCCCTTCTAACTCGTCCACTACACGCCTGATCTTTCGAACCTCTCACTCTACGATTTGCCTTGAATTGTTTATTCATTACGGCATTAACGTATTTAACGATGTCACTTTTCAGTTTTAATTCAAGGTCGTGTACTTGCTTTTCTAATGAATGTTAACCGATGTTGACTTCACTTGACGTTGCTTTCATTTCATTTGTACAATGGGTATCTCCACAAGCAATCTTGGAGCAATTTGTACGGTGATTACGAGTATTACTAGTATGTTACACGACTACGCCTTCTCAAAGCTATGGATTAACATGTGTATCTTAAAAGATACTGTACGGGAATTCTTCGCTTCACATATGGTACCTTACTGCCGTTATGGGTTTAAATGAATCTTCAATCTTCAACTCTGAGTAAAGTTAACAACATTAACATTTTACCGCTATGGATTATAATCTGTGTCTCGAAAGTTCCACACTGATTGAAGACGGTTCCGCACATGCTACATGGCTAATTGCTGCTATGGATGAAAGTGTGTCTCTTCAAACTTCCACTCTTAGGTTGGGTCCGCATATGCTACAAGAGTACTGATTGAAGACGGTTCCGCACATGCTACATGGCTAATTGCTGCTATGGATGAAAGTGTGTCTCTTCAAACTTCCACTCTTAGGTTGGGTCCGCATATGCTACAAGAGTACGGCTTCTGACCGGTATGGATTAACGAGTGTGTTGTCCTCCGGATATTTTAGGCTTCTTATATTGTACACGAGTATGGTTTCTTACTATTTTGGAGTAACATGTGTTTCTTCAAACTATCTTTCTGCTTAAAGTTGGCCTCACATATGCTACTGGAGTATGGCTTTGCGCTGCTATGGACTAGCAGGTGTGCCTTCAAACTTCCTCCTGGACGGGCAAACATGCCTTCACACTTGCAACACGAGTATTTCTTCTCAGCGCGATGCTACGTAGGTATGGCTTCTCGCTGCCATGGATTAACGTGCGTCTTCATACTTTGTCTCAGAGTAAAGTCAGTTCCGCATCTGTTGCAAGGGTGTGGCTTATAACCGCTATGGAATAACATGTGTGACTTTAAATTTCCTCCCATTTGAAACGGCTTTCACCACTATGGACTAACCTGTGTGTCTTCAAATGTTCAGGCTGATTAAATCTGGTTCTACATATGCTAGACGAGTATAGTTTCTTGTTGCTATGGATTAAGAAGTGTCTCTTCAAATGTCCCGTCCGAGCAAATTTGGCTCCACATATGCTACATGAGTGTGGCTTCTCATTACTGTGGTTTGGTAGTTTGGTCTTTAAATTTTCCTTGTAAGTAAATTTTCATTCCAATAAAGTGCAAGAAAATTGTCCTCCACTATTACTTACAACAGGATCTGAAGTATCGGGAGATATCAGCCTGAAATCATTGGTATTATGATATAGCTGGAAAAGGAGGATTATACTTTCGAGAAACAGAGATCTAAATTATGAATAATTGATGATTGAGGCAACTTTCATTATTATCACTACCAAGAAAAATTTCCATATCAGGACGTAAATAAACTTAAGCAATTGAAGGATATTATCCATGCCTGAAGAATATTGGTCGCAAGTTAAGCTAACTCAAATATATGCAGGCAGAAGACGAGTATTTTACGTGAGGCACATAAAATACCCACTGGATATATTATTGTAACCTCAGAAAATAACCAACCAACCTTCAAAACCATAACTGAAATCAGGAGTAGATGATTTAGGAGAAGTAATTACATCCAAAGGCCAACACAGCAATGCCCACCTCGTTATCATAAATTAATTTAATAAACTGTAAATCTGTACGAAAGATTTTAGGCTGATTAATTTACAGCTTGTATTTTCAGCAGAATGTCCTGTATCAACATAGATGCACTGCATGTAATTATTAACGACACTATCTCTATTGAGTGTATGCTACAAATTAGTGGAACGACTCCTCCTGAACAGAATTGCTCCAAGATTGCTTGCGGAGATACCCATTGAGCAATCGGGATTTAGACCTCATCGCAGCTGTACAGACCAGGTTTTGTCACTAATGACATTTAGTGAGGAAGGATTTCAACATTGCCTTAAGACATCAATGGCATTCATTGATCTCAAGGCTGCATACGTCACTGTTGGGGGGGGGGGGCGCTGATTTACAAACTACTCCGAGTAATTCCCTGCAAGACCATTGTCAATCTAGTCAATAGCATGATGAGTAACAGACTGTTTAGAGTTGTCATGGGTAGTACAGTTAGTGCACAAAGGAAATTGAATGACGGATTACCACAAGGTTATATCCTGGCTCCACTTCTTTTCAGCTTGTACATAGCTGATATGCCAAGGACGGAATCAAGGACGACTGGGGGATAGTTACAAGAAGTTCAAACATTACAACAACTGAGAACACACTAACAACAGATCTGAGTTCCCTAGGGGACTACAGCCTAGTATGACCAAGAAAGTAGTTTGTGCCTTCCACTTGAATAATCGCATGGCTAACATGGATCTCAGGGTATACTTTGATAACGTCCTTCTGCCACACAATCGGCATCCCAACGTATTTGAGTTTACTAAGGCAACACTGAAAAATGGCTTCAAACACCATAATGTTTAGACTCTTTATTTTTATGTTTGAAATAAGCGCATTTCACGATAGGAATCATCCCGTTAAGTCTGGTCTGAGGGCTGAAACGGGGTTAACTGTGCCTCCCGAGGCCAAACTACGGACTGGTTTACAGTGGTTTCCCACTTCCACTGAAACCAAATGCCTTGATAATTCCTAACTGTAGGCCACAGCAGCCTCCTTTCCAATCCTTATCTGAATTACAAATACACACTACTACGCCATCACAGTAACACAGGTAATGATATAAAAGCCATACACACCCACGTTCTTGGGGCTACATGACCATGATGTCGCAAAGTCTCTAAATCAATAATTAACAACAAAAACAAAATCAAAATCATTTGAATTCATTTAATGTTAATACTAAGTTTCGTGATGATATCTCCAGCCACTGTGACGTCATGCCGCATGCAGGGTGAGCCAATGTATTTCTTTTAATTTTAATTCACTACAACGACCCTTGTTAATAAAAAAAACAAGTAGTTCCGTGAAGAACTATACAGCCTATTTTCATATATCCTACTTATGTTAATTGCCACTATCAACATACAAAATTTCAGTTTGATTGCTGTAATAGATTAGCAGATATTGAGAACCGACTAAATATTTCGGAAGGTCGCCATGTTGGACTTCATTTATGTAGGTCCTAGGTTTATGTACTGTTACATGAAGATTATTGTGTACGTGTAGCATTCGAACTTAAATCGCATGATTAGGACACAAGAAGTAAAAACTAGATTTTAAAATTTCACACAGCTGCCATCTTGTGGTTATGGAAACAATTGAAATAAATTAGATGCCAGTGGATTAACATTCATATAAGGATTTACTGTACCAAGTTTCACTTCACTCGGATGGTTAAATTGCGAGAAACGTCCATGTGAATATTTATACTTCGCGTCGCCGCCATGTTGGATTTGTGATCACCAGGTTATTGAAAATCCTAGAGGTAAACTTATGTTCATAGCCCCTATGAACATAAAAATATTCAGTTTGATTGCTGTAATAGATTCGTAGATATTCATAGCCGTCTAAATATTTCGGATGGTCGCCATGTTGGATTGTTGAATGTATAGGCCATAGAGTTATGTACCATTAAAGGAAAATTATTGCGTAGGTTCATCATTCAAACTTCCACGTCGATCGAATATTTACGACACAAGAAAAAAAACGTAATTTTAAAATTTGCACAGTCGCCATCTTGAGGTTATGTAAACAATTGAAATAAATTAGATACCAGTGCATTACAATGTGTATAAACATTTCCTGTACCAAGTTTCAATGAGTTCGGAACATTGAATCGCGAGAAAGGTCTATTTAAATTTTCAAATTCGCCATGTTCGTTTTGTAGTTAACCGGTTTTTGAAAATCTTACAGGTAAACTTCCAGCAGTGCCCTTTATCTCCGTACAAAATTTCAGGGTGATACCGCTAATAGTATCAGAGATATAGAATGCCGGTGAAATATTTCGCACAGCCGCCATCTTGTGGTTATGTAAACAATTGAACGAAGTTAGATATCGGAGAATTACAATGTGTATAAACATATACTGTACCAAGTTTTATTGCGTTTGGTTGGTTCAATCTCGAGAAACGTCTATTTAAAAGTCGAAAATTCACGTGGCCGCCATATTGGTTTTGTAGTTACCAGTTTTCCAAAAGTCATATAGGTGAACTTCTAGTACTTCCCTTTATCATCGTAAAAATTCCAGGATGATATCGGGAACAGTTTCGAAGATATTGAATGCTGGTGAAATATTTCGCACAACCGCCATGTTGGATTGGTGAGACGTAACAAAATTTGAAGGGCACGGTCGGGGTCGCCCGGAATAGTCCTATGAACTTACCGAGTTTCATTGAAATCGCTCCAGCCGTTTAGAATTTATTTGGGGGGGGGACACACACACACACGCACACGGACAAAAGGTGATCTCATAAGCCTATTTTTTCAAAATTGAAAATAGGCTAATAAGGTTTCAGATTTTTATTTCGTTTAGATTCCTAATGTTCTAATCGTCTTCAGTGGCATGGCCTCTTACAGAGAAGGAATGATGTTGGTCATGTCATCAGCTACTATTGCCATGGTGATGGCTTTGCCATTCCTTCATCAGTTTATATTTTGACTTTATTCGCCTTTGCTCGAGTACCAAAAGGACAAAATGAGTAGAATGAGAAAGACTAGTGAAAATTCACGTAGCCAGCGGGTTTTTCAGGCTCCTGAACTATGTGTATGCAAAATTTAATTCAGTTTGATTGAGCGGTGTAGATTTGTATAGAGAACAAGCACATCCACCCACCCATATACAGACTTTCACTTTTAGATACACGATTAATTGTTTATCAGTGAACTTATGACACCAGTCCAATACTCTCCTAGATTGGTCCATAAATGCCAAAGATACGTCAGTTGAAGTGTTTTGCGGTGGGATTGTTAACGACTTCATTGAGGAGAGAACAGGAAATAAAGAGACTCCGGCTGCGAAGTGACCCCTAACATATCTCGTAGGCAATGATTCAGAACACATTAATTAGTCTTATGCACCCTCTCAACCAAGCACCGCAGAAAAAGAAATGCTGTAGGTCTGTGAAATATAAACGTCACAACTGCAATAACAAAGCACCCATAATTTGTTGTGCTTTACTTTTCTATACATCTAAGCTATCTTTCAGAACTAAGGAAAAGACTTATCTACGAAAAGAACACTTCCACTCTATCTTGAACGTATTTATCAGTTGCAATATCAGTAAATTGTTAATCAGTTCAACACGAAACCTCGTCCAGGAAATCACATCACAGTTAAATCCAAAGCAAATAGCAGGAAAGAGAAGGTTGCCTTGTCTTAGTAAAAGACACTCACTGCCTATTGTGTCGTAATTATATGAAAAATGACAGAGAAGGCTAAAAACGGTTTACTACATGCATTAGAAAATCATAGTTCCTAAAATTGCCGAAATAAATAGGATGGGTATCCTGGACTATGCAACTGCAACCCTGACTAAAGTAATATACAAATATGATATTGATCAATACTTTGCTTAGGGATATTTCATGTCCTTAAAAGATTTTGCCACAGAATCATATGATACCCAGAAAAAAGAACGTAGATATAAGACTTCTAAAAACGATGTTTTCTGAACACCTTTAAAAATTCATCAGCGGACAACATAGCAATCTAATTTTGATTGCAATTTGAAATTAAATTGAGACTGCTGTAGCAACATTTTTCTTACCATAGCCGTTGCCCTATATTAAATTTTAATGCAGGTCAACTTGGTTACCATTCAAACAATTTACATTATTTTCAATTTTTTTTACGTACTTTAAAAAATTAAATACCTTTGGCTCGAAAATACACACATGTTCACCAACAATCTTTTATTTCTTTTTTTTATAATTTTGTCTTTACAGTTTTCTGAAATAATTATCCAGTCAAAGACCAAGTTGACCTTGACTTAAACTAACGTTCCACAGTTCTAAAAATGATGTTATGTATTCGACTTTTCCCCGATCAGAGGTTTCGGTACGGCGTACCGGTGCGTACCGTCACAAATCTAGCCCTGAGTACAAACAACTTCCATGTCATAAGTTTCACAATAACTTTACATTTTGTACTGATCATGCTATTCAATTACTGACAAACAAGGATATACTTGATAACAGGCTAATTTATATACTTCCAAAATTTCAATCACAGCAATTAAAATGAAAGTTATCTATATCAGCATCCTCACAGAGTACATTTGGAACCAGTAAAGACAGGATTGGGAAGATTATGAAAGGAGAGAAATTAAAGAAATGTACCCATCACAGGTTTCTCTATATGTTACATTAACATTACTAGCAACATAATTATTTAAAAAATACTAAATAGAACTAAGAATAAAAATTGGGGAAATATTCATTATAATTAGCTAATAGTGAAAAAAAGCAAACATTCTCATTTATGAAAAATATACAATGTACGTTATGATTCAATATTATTCCAAGGTTTGTCATGCATGCATACTTATGTGGTGAGTTATCGGTTGTATTAGACATAAACTCCTGTCTATACAAAATGAAACACTGCGATGGAATCATCAGAATACAATGAAATTTAATACACAAACGACTTGTAGGGGTGCAAATAACTCATAACATTTTCAAAGCACAAAACGCACACCAACAACATTCAGCGTAAGTACAGGTATGGCCACTACGCACTGAAATCAGTGGTTCTGTCCAACGTGGGCTTGAGTCAAACAGATGTTGAATGTCTTCTTAGGGAAGAGCATTCCATATTATTCGTATACTTATCCACAGGTCATCGGTTGAAATTATAGGACGACCTTCACGAGAGAGACGCCAACCAATGACATCCCAAACATGTTCACTGGGCGACATATCCGGCGAATACGCCGTCTACGGCAGAAGCTTTATGTGTGCTGCTGCAAATAAGTCCTGAACAGTCCTTGCAATATGTGACCGCGCATTGTCCAATTGAAGGACAGCTCCACGAATATCTTGAAGGAACAGGACAACCTAGGGCCCCAGCACGTCACGGATGTACCTGTTGCTGTTCAATAGTACCCACAATGCGTAGTAGCTGCGATCGTCCACGATACGCAATCGCAGTCCAGACCATAACTCCAGGTGTTCGGCCAGTATGACGTTGGATAATGCACGCCGGAAGGTGGCGTTCACCGACATACCGTCGAACATGAATGCGGCCATCGTGGTGCCACAAATTAAAGCGGGATTCGTCAGAAAATACCACCTGTTGCCAGTCTGAATGTGCATGAGGCAATTGCAGCCACAGGCGTCGATGGTTTTGCGTGAGGGGGATCCTGTAGAATAGGGTTCTTGCACGCAGTTCACGATGCAGCAGACGTCGCCGAATTGACGAAGCAGACAGTGATACACCTGTAGCAGTGGACTATTGTGTTTCCAGCTCTCTTCGGGAAGCTGTATGGTCCGTCAGCTCATTGCGGACCATGTGTCTTTCATCACGCGCTGACGTCACTTCTCGGCGTCCACTCCCGGGTTACCGAGTTGCCCGATTCTCGTCCATCCATTGCTTCCACACTCTTATCGCTGTGCTGTTATTACACCACACACGAACGCTTATTGCACGATATGACAATCCTCCTTCACGAAGCCCCTCCAATCGAACTCCGTAAGGTGGTTAAATGACGCTCTCTGTCGGCGACGAGGCATAGTGACGTCCTACAATGTTTACCACAAGCAGATCACCATAGATCTACGTCCCGCTGAAGCCCTCTATTTATACAGCGGTTCAGAACGCGCTGCTCAGCCCACGCATGCGTAGTGACTCTAAAATGTTCATAATTTGCATAACACATTATCCGTAACATGTTTGGCACATGTCAGCTCCATCGCGTCAACCCATCACGGTGTTGCATTTTGATAGACGGGAGTTTACAGGATCGCGGTTTCAACATCTCCTCCTGATCCGATATTAAATATTGTTTCATATGTTTATATACTGTACACTACATTATAAGGTAGATATATGTTTACCTATCAATACTAATAACATGTAATTTACTGTTAGCATATGATGATAATAAGACCATGTTACACAATGGCTGATATGGCCTGCTGGGTCAGCTTTGCATGACAATTGTGTCCTTCAGCAGAACATCAACAACATGACGCATCTGCCCAATGAGTTATCCGCCTTACGGAGAAGACACCCTTTAAAAATCACATAAGAGACGGACGGTCCTTAGATGGATTAAGAAGATGGTGAATTCACTGAAGCATACCAAACACCATCTAATCATAGTTTTCACAGAAAACACTCCATTAATGTTATCTTCAAATGACAAACTGTAAGCAGGAAAAACACAAATCATCCCTGCAGCATTATGGAAAAGAGAACTAGGTTCATACCTCAAAAACAGTTAAATCCCACCTGAGTCAAAGTTTAGTTGTAATGATGACCTATGACATGGTTACTTCATGTACTATTGAAACATCTGGTTTGAAAGAAGCTGTTTACATTCACTGTTTTCGGTTATTTAACATCACAAGACAGCTATCGGACTGAGAAAAAATTCCCTGCAGACACGATCATAATAGTGGGTCTTCCTTTAAAAACTCACATACATACTCAGAGAATTTTTCGCTCCTCAAATACAGTTCCCACCATAAATAGGTTATAGGTACAAAGGTCACCTTCTCTTAAACATTCTTACAGGATATCATTAACAGAATAACCGATCACGTTAGACGAGAGCTCAAACTTGAACCTCGCTGACATCGCGAGAGCGTTGGTTTGAACCCCACCTCGGCCCTCCTGAAAATGGTTTTCGTGGTTTCCCATTTTCACCACCAGGCAAATGCCGGGACGGTACCTTTCAATAGGTCCACGGCCGATCTCCTTCAAAAATTCCTTCCCAGACACGTCCTGAAAATAAAACAAATGGCCATTTGCTGCATTAATAAAATTATAACTAAGTAACAAACTTGTCTCATATACTTCCAACAGTAAGAAATGTGAATAAATAGTTTGTGGGCTGCTAAATACCACCAATAGAATAAAACACTTCCATACACCTGCTGTTAAATAAAAAGTGAATATCAATAATAACTAAGACAGGCAAATGACAAAAACAAATAGCGTAAACAAATACGCGCAATGACAGAAATAAGAACAGGATGTCTGATTTTACCAACAAACCTTATTCACATCAAATATTTTTAGATTGCATGCATACATAAAACTGAAAACATATTTGTCCTTTTTATGTTGCAACTTACTCATTTAGATGATTCCTACTTGTATCTCGCTCTTCAATCTGGATTCCTTCCTCCATATCCTGGTGAAAATAATGAATCATTAATTTCTTAGTTATCATATACAGCTTCTACACAATAACTAGCAAATAATGTAACTTTCCAGCACAGTTTACCTGAAAGTAGGCTAAGGATATATCAGCTGTAAACTGTGATGAAAATGTTATAGTAATGAGAGATTGGAATGCTGTGGTAGGAAAAGGACGAAAAGCAATGGTCGTAGGATAATTGGAATTAGGTGAAAGGAATGATCGATTTAACATTGGTAGGAAAAACTTAACAGGTAGAAAACCGTGGATCACGCAGGAAATGCCAGAGTGATGGCTTTAATATGGTTCAGAATTGGGAAGATTTGTTTACTTCAGTAAGATCTGATGAAGAGTAAGAAAGTAAGCCTCGTAAAACTAAGCTTTCACTGTAGTAAACATTTTCCCCATTAAAAAATTTAGTTATTTTTATATATGTTGCCCCCTTTACATACAGCTCTAAACCTACTTTCACTCTCCACGGTTAAGGAGTATGTGTCTTAGAAATGATAACAAAATAGATATTCCGTACGTTCCATGCCAAGCTCACAGGTTAAACATTTTCGTAGAGACAGCTTGTATTGCTAGCGCGCTTATCGGAGAGTATTTTGACACTCTTGAAGCATTGTACTTTTTTTCAGGTAGCACGAAACGACATTTAAGCTTGCAGAAAGAGCTGGATGAAATTGAAAATTCACTTCAACTTAAGAATGTATCAAAACAAGTTGGACTGCACGCACCGAATCGGTGAGAGCTGTTTCTACGTCTTATGAGGATATAGTCACAAAATTGGAAACAATGAAAACCTCATTCGATTCTGAATTTGACAGTAAACCCGAACTTTTGTATCAAGCTTGCCCAGAAAGCTTCTAGACTTTGATTTTATCTGCGGCATGTACTTTACCAAAATCATCATGTTCAATATTAAGAACGAAACCGAGCTTTTAGAATCGGAGGAGCTGAGTGTATTAGACGCGATGCAGCTGATTCAGAGTGCTTTGAAGTCTTTTGAAGATATCAACGACGACGGGAAGATGAACGCTTTCATAAAGAGTGCATCGTCATTGGCGAAAAGTATGCAAGTAAATTCGGAGGAAGTCTTCTTAAAACACCACAGGACCCGGCGACTTGCAAAGAAGTATGACACGCACGCTGAAACGACAGCAGAAATTCCTTTCCTTACATTCTACACAAAGGAGTTCCGAATACTTGGGGATGTATTTACTACAAGCGTGCAAGACAATCTCGCAAAACAAATTTCTTTACTAGAGCCATTCCACATAATTTTCAAGATACCCGCTGACAGAAAAATCTGCACCATCGACCGCGTCCGATCTATAAAGCAATCACACCCGAAAATCATACTTCAAGATGAAGAGCTTGTGCTGGCTGAGCTGAAAATCCTGCTGGATGCCAGTAAACAGTGCTCATCTTTCAAAGAAATCGCAAACGTTGCTGTTAAATTAAAGAGGATTATCCCGTGTGGTTATCAAGTAGTTCGACTGATTTTAACATCCCCAGTGTCTTCTGCTTCTTCCGAACGGTCCTTCAGCAAGTTGAAGCTCATTTTCAATCATATGCGGACATCGATGGGTGACGACCGCTTATACTCCCTCACGATGTCGTTTTCAACGAAAGATAAGGTCGACGACATTGAAATTACGGAGAGAACAGAGAAGTGGTCCTTGTTAAAACATCGTAGAGTAGGGATTTAGGAAGATAACTAAAGTTCTTTTTATTCTTGTAATTTTTAACACTTATTTTGTTCATTTATCAAATTTTCCTGCTATTAAAAATTCTGAAACTAATAAAATACATTTTAAATGAAAGCCGTTAATTAAATATATATGTCTTGTGTATCGTTTGCCACCATCCCTCCCCCCACTGGATGTACACGGTTGAACCGCCCCTGCCTACGACCATGACCTCAACTCAAAAAAATGTGATTTAGAGTAAGTGGTTGCAAGTCGAGTGTCATGGTCGTATAAGGTGTTGATATTTCCCATTGTTATAGAACAGATAAAATGAGTTATTATGGTGTCTGCTTACAGAGCAGTGAAATGAAGCAACTCATTTTTAATTGGTTTCTCTATTCCTATGTAGGCTGCTGGGCACACAAACTTGAATTGGGGAAAGACGAAGTAAATATAATTCTTCCAGACGATGAAGTACTTCACAAACCTTTTAATACACTTAATTAGGCTACGTAAAAGTGAACTTAAGATACTGCACGGGTATTTTAAGTCAACAAAAGTTGCATACAGGCATTCAGAAGACACAATGTATAAAGGATTACGAGGCACACAGGCAATTGAAATGGAACACACGTTTAATGCACTTGACATTTACTACAACAAAACTGAACGAACAAGGTGATACAACATTCTTTTTATACACACCATTACCAAAAACAAAAGAGAAACATATCTCTATGGACCAGGTTTATAATTAACAGTGTGACGAACACAAACCATGGTCACATATTTCAACACACCTCCTTAAACCTGTGGGAGTAGAGGACATGATTTAAGACCCAAGTCTTTACAAAAATAAATATGCTTAGGCTTAGGAAGAGGCTTTGTTAGGATGTCTGCACACAATTTTGAAGTCTCCTCATATTTGATGCATATGACTTTAGAATCCAAAGCATCTCTAACATAGTGATATTTAGTGTCAATATGTTTGGTCCTATTATGGTGGACTGGATTTTTGCCAGTTTTTGAGCTGATTGACTATCACTCAATAATATGAAGGGTGACTTGAGATCTATAAAGTTAGACAAAACAAGTTTCAACCAAACAGCTTCTCTTACACCTTCACACAGTGCAACATATTCTGCTTCAGTAGATGATAAGGAAATGCATTTTTGCTTTTGAGCCCCCCATGATACAGCACCACCTGCCATTTTGAACACAAAACCACTGTATGATTTTCGGTCATTGCTATCATTAGCCCAGTCAGCATCAACAAATCCCATGAATTGACCTCCATTCCTGACATACTTAAGTGACAAGTCTTTTGTGCAATTTAAATAACGCAGCACTAGCTTTGCAGCAGACCAGTGAGATTCATTGTAACAATGATTAAATTGACTGAGATATGATATTGCATAGCTTATATCTGGACGCGTGCAAACACTTAAATACATGAGCGAACCTATGAGTTCTCTATAAGGAAGATCACTAGTTTCTGTATCAGAAACACCAAGATTTGGTTTGGTTTCCAAGGGAGTACCAATGGGGCGTGCATCGTGCATACCATATTTCTTTGCAATCTCACTGATGTACTGCTCTTGGCTAAGATACATTGTACCATTCTTCTTATCTTGCCTTACTTTAATACCTAAAATATAAGAAATTGGTCCAAGATCTCGTACCTTAAATTCTTTATCAATACAGGCCATCAATGACTTGATCTCAGACTCATCATTATAAGCCACAATGAAATCATCCACATATAATGCAATAATTACCATACCTTCGGCTTGTTTCTTAAAGTACACACAGGGTTCATCAGCACAATTTTTGTAACCCAATTTGACAAGAACAGAGTAAGCTCGCTCATTCCACAAAGGAGAAGATTGTTTTAAGCCATAAATAGATTTTTTAACTTGCAAACTTTATGCTCAGAACCTCTCTTGACAAAACTTTCTGGCTGATACATGTAAATCTCTTCATCTAACTTTCCATTGAGGAAAGCAGATTCAGCATCCCAATGTACCACCTTCAGATCTGTTTGGACAGCCAAGGCAAGCAGCATCCTTAACGTGCTGTGTCGAACCACAGGAGGGAAAGTTTCTGTAAAATCTACTCCGTACCTTTGGGTGAAGCCCTTGGCCACAAGTCTGGATTTATACCTTTGAATGTTACCATTAGAGTCTCTTTTTACTTTGAAAACCCACTTACTACTGGCAACATTCTTGCCCTGGGGTTTATCAACTAGATCCCATGTGTCATTTAACTGAAGTATCTCCATTTCTCTTTTCATAGCCTGCTCCCACTTAACCCTATCAGGCATGGACAGTGCCTCCTTAACTGTACTAGGTTCAGAGTCATAAGTGAGAGTCAAGTATGTCACATAGTCTGACATGTCTACAGGCTTTTGTTGGCGCCTAGGATACCTTTGATTACCTTCGGCATCCCCCTCCATTGGCTCATTGACGATGGTGGCAGAGCCCACAGAATCACTGCAGTGTGAATCTGTTCCACTAGGGACATAGCTTAAATCAGCTGAGTCAACAGTCTCAGCCACACCAGCACTGCTAATGGGCGATACGCTTTCAAGTGCCGAAATGCACTCTGCCCCATCCCCTGAGTTGTCGGGTTCTGCCTCACTGTCAGTGGGAACTGAGATCTGCAACATTGCAGGTTCATTAATCTGCAAGGATGGACCAACATTACCTGGAGACACATCAGACACCTCCTGGAACACATCTTCAAAGAACTGTGCATCCCTGGACTTAACAAGTTGATTAGGAACAGGATGCATGAATCTATAGGCTTTACTGTCCTCACAATAACCACAGAAAATGTGTTTTTAACTTTTAGGATCCAACTTGTTTCTCCTTTGATCAGGGACATGAACTTGTGCTACACAACCAAAAATTCTTAGATGCTCCATATTGACCTTGTTACCAGTCCAGATCTCCTCTGGAACTTTACCTGGAATTTTTCTGGTTGGGGACCTGTTTACAAGATAGGCTGCTGTATTTATTGCTTCAGCCCACATGCGTTTATCTACTTTAGACTCGCTCATCATGGCTCTACATTTATCAAGCAATGTTCTATTCATGCGTTCAGCTACACCATTCTGCTGTGGAGAATAGCTAGTTGTAGTTTGATGCTGAATACTTTCTGATTTAAGTAGCCTCTCAAAAGCTTTGCTACAAAATTCACCACCATTATCAGTGCGTAGGACCTTAATAGATCTTTCACACTGATTCTCGACCTGTGCCTTGAAATCAATAAAGCAATCCAAAACATCACTTTTCTTAGCAAGGAAATACACAAAATCCTTTCTAGAATGATCATCAATGAAGGTCAAGAAATAGCGAGCATTGCTCCAAGATGGAACTGGCATAGGCCCACATAAGTCTGAATGAATAAGATCTAGCTTATTTTTACTTACAGTTTTACTCTTACTTGACTTAAATGGTTGTCTAGCTTGTTTACCTTCAGCACATGAAAAACAGTTTTTAAAACCATTATCTGAGAAATTAATTCCATGAGTGAGACTATCTCTTAACAACTTCATACTGTGGTTGTTAAGATGGCCTAGTCGTTTACGCCATAAATATTCTGAGTCCTCTGTACAAATATTAGCTTGAGCACTGAGAGCATTGACTTGGTAAACACCCCCCACATTACTCGCAGTCAGTGTGCTACATTACCTGTAGCAACATAGTTTTCACCATCATAAACTTCACAAGTATTGTCGGTGAATACCACAGCATAACCCTTTTGAGTAGCAGCAGACACAGATAAAAGATTAGCAGTGAGACCAGGAACATATTCTACATTGGACAAGGTTTGTGGAATACCTTTTTCTAATTGAACAGTTACATTACCAGATCCTTGGCCATACAATTTTTGATTGTTTGCTGTACTGATCTCCAGATTAGGACCAGCAGTGAAGTTCACCATCGCAGTCTTGCTTGAACTCATATGCTTAGTAGCACCAGAGTCAACGAACCAGGCCCCTGAAGAGGCCCTTGCACTTAATGCCTGTCCATCGGTCGCCAGCATCATCTTGTCTTTCTTCGACTTCTGTTGAGTTGAGCTCTGCATCTCCTCTTTCCTGCAATCCCGCTTCCAGTGTCCTGGCTTCTTGCATTTCCAGCAGAAGGGCTTCTTCTCCGTCTTGTCTTCTCGTGAAAACAGAACAGAATCCTTGGATGGCTTGGAAGTACTTTTCCCACTCCAAGCAGTATCTTGTAGCAACTTGGTTCGGACTGTGTCTGCAGTAGCCTATGGACTGTTCCGGAACTTTCCAGAGCCATAATCATAGGCTGAAACTCATCTGGTAGACCTTTCAGCATAAGAGCTGCCACAAACTCGTCGTCCAGTGCCTTATTCATAGACGCAAGTTGCTGAGCAAGTCCCATAACCTCACTAACATACTCTTCCATCGTCTTGTAGTGCTTTAATTTAACTTTGCACAATTTCTTCAAGATGACGATCCACCGATTCACTCCTTTATCTGAGTAGGCCTTTTCAAGAGCTTCCCAGACTTCCTTCGCGGTCTTACAAGGCATGACGATTGAGAAAATTGATTTATCCACCATGAAGTTAAGTCTGGCCCTAGCCCGACTTTCGTCTTTTGCTTTCTTCGCAGATGTTGTAGTATCTCCATCCGGGTAGCCAACTATACAGCTCCACAGATCTTCGAGTCTTAGGACGTTTTCCATCTCGAATCGCCAATCCACGTAATTTAGACTACCTCGCAGCTTATCTATAGCCGGTAACGAGGTGCTGGTTGCAGACATGTTGAATTTCGCTACGTAGCCGAATTCACAGTTCATATAACAAGCAGTCGATCATACGCACTTTATATTCGCGCGGTGGATTCGTGGCTGGGCCCATAACCTAAAGGATTACGAGGCACACATGCAATTGAAATGGAACACACGTTTAATGTACTTGCCATTTACTACAACAGAACTGAACGAACAAGGTGATACAACATTCTTTTTATACACACCATTACCAAAAACAAAAGAGAAACATATCTCTATGGACCAGGTTTATAATTAACAGTGTGACCAACACAAACTATGGTCACATATTTCAACAATGTACACATCCTCTTTGTGTTACAAGCCGCCCAGCTCAAAGAAGAGATCTCTAATACACACGTGGAGGTAACGGGTTTATCGTTAATACAGCGTACGGTATGTTAATAAACAGAGGTACTGTATTTTATACGCTGCAAATGGGCATATGCCAAAATCACCAGTTCAGTGTTTTACTTGTTAAGATAAGTTACAATATAACATTTGAGGATACGCATCGCTCGGGAATTGAACCCGGTCCGCTTTGCCGAGAGGCAAGCAACTTGGCCACTGCATCATCACGCTCCAAATTGTTAGTGTCAGATTGGGAGTATTGATATTGTGAATTTTCTGTCTGTCAACACAATAGGCCTAGGCCTATAAATACCTACGGTAGCCTACCGTAACTTAATTGCTAGTAACTTACGCTATACCGGTATACAAAATGTTCATAAGTTCTGACAGGGAAGAAGATACAAGCAATACAAATAGATGCCCAACGAGATTTACCAATTCACTGCTTCATCTGTAGCCTCGTGTATTTCTTGTTACGTCCCACTTTACCTCCTTATTGGGCATTCCATGGCATTGTGATAAACCGTCTGAGGCTCTTCACTGCAGTCGCAGGCTGGACTCTCGATCATCTTCTACTTATGCCTCCAATACTGGCATCTACCATGTCAGGTTCTTAGTCGATTCAGTGAAGTCCAAGTTTTCCAGGATAAGTTGAAACCAGGGGGGCGTTGAGTTGGATCCAGAATAATATGATATTTGTCTGGATTCGAGGAAACCCAATTGTTGCGCCATGCTGGATAGACATTATATTGCTCTTGAACCAAATCCAGCCGCGGCTCGTGGTGTTGCAGCTGGGGAAGGTTCAGCACGTAGTGGCATAATGCTGGTATAACGCATTATACGACACCCACATACACGGCTGCAAGATTTTTGATTTCACGGTGAAAGGTGGGGGAGCTCAGAACAGACTTACAGATTGGCACCATTATGTTATTTTATAAAGCATTTTTTTTCCTAATTAAAATGAATGTACTTACCTAGTTTCAACATTCAGGAAGAGGCAATGCATTCCGTTTCTAATTTAATTTACTACCCATTCTAATTAGTCCCGATCAGAGGAGTCTGTTTCACGGTTGTACACTACCAAACAATCGCAATTTACTTAGAAAACACTGTGCTTACCAGCTAGAACTGTAAGGGAATTGATCTGTAACATAGTCCGAAAGTAAACCGATCTTGAGGGATAATTGGAAACAAATAAATAAACACAATTGTAGATATTAAGAGCAGTGAAGCTACTTGCTATCTATATTATATAAAACCACATGGCTGACTGATTCACTCACTGACATAAATGTTTACCCACTTCCAAATGAGTTACAAACTTGATATTTGGCAAAAACACTCCTTTCACCTTGCAACCAACAGAAAAATTCCGAAAAGGTACATTTTTTAATTTTCAACCCTACAAGAGACAAAAATATAGGGGGAAGCTACTTATCTCCAGTAATATCTCTGAGTGTGATATTGTGCATGGCCTATGTTGTAGACAATAACACATTACATCTTTTTTGTCTCTTGCTATTTCATCATACGACGTTTAATTAGGGAGTTATTAATGATTTTGTACTTTTTGGCCGAAATTTTTCTCTGAGTGTGATATTGTACATGGCCTATGTTGTAGACATTAACACATTACATCTTTTTTGTCTCTTGCTATTTCATCATACGACGTATAATTAGGGAGTTATTAATGATTTTGTACTTTTTGTCCGAAATTTTTCTATGTCCCACGAATAATTTAAAAATTGATTCGAATGAAATTTCAAAAAATAGTTTTTTTTAATACTTTTATTATATTTTTTACGTCTTGTAGGGTCGGAAACCAACATGATATTTTGATGTATTTTTTCGTCCCATGCATTTTTGGTTTCAGGTGATAGAATTATTTTCCACTACGTCCCATGCTCATCTATATTATATAAAACCACATGGCTGACTGATTCACTCACTGACATAAATGTTTACCCACTTCCAAATGAGTTACAAACTTGATATTTGCCAAAAACACTCCCTTCACCTTGCAACCAACAGAAAAATTCCGAAAAGGTACATTTTTTAATTTTCAACCCTACAAGAGACACAAATATAGGGGGAAGCTACTTATCTCCAGTAATATCTCTGAGTGTGATATTGTGCATGGCCTATGTTGTAGACAATAACACATTACATCTTTTTTGTCTCTTGCTATTTCATCATACGACGTTTAGTTACGGAGTTATTAATGATTTTGTACTTTTTGGCCGAAATTTTTCTCCGAGTGTGATATTGTACATGGCCTATGTTGTAGACATTAACACATTACATCTTTTTTGTCTCTTGCTATTTCATCATACGACGTATAATTAGGGAGTTATTAATGATTTTGTACTTTTTGTCCGAAATTTTTCTATGTCCCACGAATAACTTAAAAATTGATTCGAATGAAATTTCAAAAAATAGTTTTTTTAATACTTTTATTATATTTTTTACGTCTTGTAGGGTCTGAAACCAACATGATATTTTGATGTATTTTTTCGTCCCATGTATTTTTGGTTTCAGGTGATAGAATTACTTTCCGTTAGGACCTATTTGTTTATTGGTTAATTTCCAGTATGATCTGATTATCGATTGTATTATTTGTAGAGGGGTTTTGTGGGATTGGAAACAATATGTGATTTTCAGTTTAATTTTATACTCTTCGTGCAGTCTGTATCATGTGAGTTACTGTCCCTGTAGGCTTTTTAAGAAGGTATGGTACCTAATATATTCCCCTGTGTGCTTTAATTCTGATGAAGGGTTTTATTTTTCGTCAATTGAATATTTTCGTTTGCCAGTACTTGACTCTTCTTAGCCGTTTTTTGAAAGGAACGAGCAAGTTGAATTCCCAGATGAATGCGGCGAATCCTACCGACTTCCAGGGTAATTTTCTTATTTTTCTGCCTTAACTTTACGGTTGTATTGCACAAATGTATTTAGTATAACTAGTTTTAATCATTCTGCTGTATTTTAGCCTACTTTTCTCATTTTGCAAAAAGGAGGAAAAAGTAGAGTTATGTGATCAATCCGGGAAAATGTGTGCCTGTGTGTCCTTCTGTCTATCTGGCTGTGTGTGTGTCCTCCCCTATCAACTCCTATACGGCTGCAGCTATCGAAACCAAATTTGTTATGAGTAAAGATCTACACCTTAATATTTCACGGCCATATTTGAAATTGACGTCAGTGCTACCATCTGATGAAAAAACGCAATCGAAATTTTAGCTCTATGTTGGATATCTCAGAAGTTATGGATGCGAACTCTTCCAATATTGGCACACAAATAGACGATAACATTTCAGATTAATTTTCAGAAGTTCAAACATGCCAGTGTTCCCAACATGATTCTAATTCTGCCGATATGTCCATAATATAAATGAATGTAACTTTTATACTGTCAATTGAATTTGAACCAAATTCCGTATGTACTATATGTACTATAACAGATATGACTGTACGTATTCTAATGAGCCGCCAGGGCTGCCAACTGTTGATAAATGGTCTCTATATATTTTAACATTAATATATCTGAAAGTATGCAAGCCAACGGCTCTAAACTTTGCACACGTGTAGTGTCTAAAATTCTACCTTAGTTTGGCGTAACTTATATACATCAGTGCTGCCAACACGATTATATGCCTGTTGATAGGTCCAGTCTTTAAATGCATATAACTTCTATACTAACAAATGGATTTCGACCAAATTTCGTATGTGCCTTGTGTATCATAACAGTTATTACTGTACGTATTCGTAAGAGCCAGCAGGACTGCCAACTGTTAGTAAATGCTCTCTCTAATTGTTCAATCCTAATATCAATATATCAGAAAGTGTGCAAGCCATCAGCTCTAAACTTTGCACACGTATAGCACCTGACATTCTAGATTAATTTGGAGTAACTAATATACCTCAGTACTGCCAACATGATTGTAAGCTTTCTGATAGTTTAAATTTTAATTTCATGTAACTTCTATACTAACAAATGGATTTAACCAAAATTGGCACTATATTAGATCGTAATATTTTCGTTTATTTCTGAGCATCACATACTTGACTTCGTTCCCAACATGATTTTACGCGCACTGATTAATCCAATATCAAACAGCATGTAACGTCCATACTATCCATTAGACTTCAACTAAATGTTGTATGTGCATTCTATACCTTATGAGATGGAACTAAGAATATATTCAGAGTCGACATTCAAACTGTAGTACTTATAAATGTTAGTATTACCAACTTGATTTCGTCATTATTCTAGATAGGTCTATATAGATTGGCATGAATTCTAATATTTAAGAAAAGTAGGCTCTCTAGTTCGTCACGGAACTACTTGTTTTTTTTAATTATCAAATTAGGACGATAATCGAGGTGCATATTTCGAGGGGCATATTTAGAGGCGCTCAATATTGTAGAAAATTAATTTACATTCTACCACATAGAAACTGATATTCATTATGTACGTATTTTTAGCCTACTTTTCACATTTTGCAAAAATGAGGAAAAGGTAGACTTATGAGATCGATCCGGGCAAATGTGTGTCTGTCTGTCCTTCTGTCTGTCTGTCTGTCTGTCTGTCTGTCCTTCTGTCTGTCTGTCTGTCTGGCTGGCTCTGTGTGTGTCTACCCCTATCAACTCCTAAACGGCTGCAGCAATCGAAACAACATTTGGTAGGAGTAAAGATCTATACCTGAATATCTCAATGCCGTATTTGAAAATGATGTCAGTGCTACCAACTGCTGAAAAATCGCAATTGAAATTTGAGCTCCATGTTGGATACCTTGAAAGGTATGAATGGGACCTATTTTCAAATTGGCACATGTATACATAATAATATTTCAGTTTAATTTCTAGGAGACATACATGGCAGTGTTGCCAAAATGATTATAAGCCTCCTGATAGGTCCAATTTTCATATGCATATATCTTCTACACTATCAATTGGAATTCAACCAAATTTCGTATGTGCTATGTGTACATAAACATATATGACTGAGCGTATTCTTAAGGGCCACCAGGGCTGCCAACTGTTAATAAATGCTCACAATTTATTTTATCCAAATACCAATATATCAGAAAGTATGCAAACCGACAGATTTAAACTATGCACACGTATAGTACCTGATATTCTATATTAATTTGGAGTAACTTATATACGTCAGTGCTACCAACATGATTCTAAGCCTGCTGAGAGGTCCAACTTTAAATACATGTATCTTCTATACTATCCGTTGGATTTCAACCACATTCCGTATGTCGTATGTGTACCATAACAGATATGACTATAAGTGTCCTTAAGAGCAACCAGGACTGCCAACTGTTAATAAATGCTGTCTCTATTTTTGTTACCCTAATATCAATATATCAGAAAGTATGCAGGCCAATAACTCCAAACTTTGCATGTTCTGAACAGCAGCGCATCGGCATTTTGGAACCGGTTAGCCACACCACACAATCTAAAACTGACTGTTTTGCTAGGGGACCTGCTTTATCAAATCTTCCCGCCTTCATATACAGTAACTGGCAGTAGGCTAAATAACTTTTCATAATAAAACTCCTGAAAACGATATTACAGGTAGGCTAGGGGATCTGCGTTAACGAAATTTCCTGTCATTATATAACTGGCAGTAGGCTAGGGGACATGCCTTGGCAAAACTCCCCCTCCCCATATTATTATAACTAGAAGTATACTAGAGGACCAGCCATGTCCTAACAGACTTAAACATATCAGTGCGCACATTCCACCCTCAATTGGAAATATATTTTAAAAGTGAGAAAAGAGAAGTCAAAAGAGGCAATAACACTATAGAGAATTAAAATTTGGACTCGTAACAAAACATTATCATATATTAAGTAGTGCATTTTATGGACTTGAGGGCAAGTGCAAAAAAAAATCCGAAAATTTGACACGCAACAAATGTGCGGGACTTCGTACACTGAAGACACTATAAACTTATAGAAAAATTATAACAAAGCAAAAATAAGATTTTATTCAGACCATTAGCATAATTTATTTTGGTAGGTGACACCCACGAATCAACTAAAAAATGTACATCAATGGAAAATCTGCATGCAACATATTCTTTATTATTATTACAAAGTCACAGCAAACATAAAAAACGTAAATTCAGAACGATATATTTTAAACACTTCAAACCATTACTTTCCCTAAAAATTGACGGATCGTCAAACTCACCGGGGGCTTGGGGGCGGAGCCCCCAACGAGCAAAGCGAGTTACTTTATATAAACACATGACCTTTAATTCATAGGTTTGTAAGTGAAGTCTGCCCTCCTCTCCTTTAGAGCTGCAAAGTGTGCAATGACAAGCTCATTGAAGTTCGGTGACTCCAACAATTCCTTTTCTGTGGAACACATTGCAAGTGCACAGTCGGCCTTCCTTCATTGTGTTTCGTAAAAATGTTTTCACTCGTTTTAGGGTATAGAAACACCGCTCTGCCTCTCCTGTGACCCTTCACAATCAGCCTAGTTTCGTGGTCGAGATTTTTGCCCGATACGCTACTAACTGAATTCATTGTCTTGTAGACATACACTTACCACTACTATAGCTGGGGTTGCCAGACGTTCCGTTTTACCCGGAACAATTCCGTTGTTTCTTGTTTTGTTCCGCGTTCTGTTTTAATCTTTAACGGAACGCCAAATATTCCGTTTTTTTTGGTTCATTTGATAGTATATTCAATTTTGCACCAATTTTCAAATGTCCCGCTTCAGAATTGATTGTAATATCTAGCTTGTTTTCTGGTGATACAGGTGCAAGTTTGAAAGAGAAAATGACTTCTATGTCTGTGTTAGATAGATGGATACATGTTATAGATATATTAGGGGCAACAACATTAAGGAGTATCGTAGTCCTTGTGAAGTTAATACTCAGCATTTCCCCCTCCAATGCATTTACGGAGAGAGTTTTTTCTGTCATGAATATCAATTGGAGAGATTATACAAACAAACTCCATTGTTCACATATTACAATTATGACGAAAATTGTAGTGAATTTTATCAGAAGGTACTTACAAATAAAACATGTTTGCAAAGGTCTGTTCAAATGAAAATCATTTGTAAGTTGCTGGTGCCATAGGCCTATATGATATGTGTATTTGATTATGCAATGCTTATTTAATACATGAAAATCCACAGCCCGCTTCCAGTCTCCGACCGGGTCAGGAATTGATTGAATGAAGCCCCCCCATCGGTAGGATATAGACTGTGCCGGCTGCCGAGGCCTGACGCACTCCTCGGGCAATGATGAAATGAAATGATAGTAGAGAGTGTTGCTGGAATGAAATTTTGACAGGGAAAACCGGAGTATCCGGAGAAAAACCTGTCTGCCTCCGTTTTGTCCAGCACAGATCTCACATGGAGTGACCGGGATTTGAACCACGGACCCAGCGGTGAGAGGCCGGCGTGCTGCCGGCTAGGCCACGGAGGCTTGCTTTATGTGTATTATTTATTACAACGTTTGACGACCTTCATTAAAAAATGCAATGGCAACCCTAACTGCAGTCCATAACACGCAAATTAAGACTTGCCACTGACAAACAACATAATTAATGAACTAATTAAGTTACACCCACGATTTTAACGCGCGAACACTTGTTTACGAATACGCAGCATAGGCGGTGGCATATTTTAAACAGAATACTTCCCTTAAGTCTCGGTAGATGGCTCTGCTACCCCTTGCCACCTCATGATGCTATCTGGCGGAAATATTTTAGTTATTATACATTAAGGGATACCATTTGAGTTCTCAATAATGATTATCACTTATTAGTCATATCTAACTGTTTCTAGTAACTTGTCATTATTAATCGTTCGGAGAGTGAAAGAGGGAAAAGATAAACTTTCATGAGAGTGGTTTCAGTCTCCTTGAACAACTTTGAATGCATTCCACAGAATAAGAATATCTTGTCGTCGTTGGCAAGCCTGGCTTAGGCTGTAGTCGCCTGAGCCTTCAGTGATACAATTGAAACGAATGGAGCTTTCATAACCACGCCTCCGGTCCCTGTTACATAGGAAGGAATAGGACATCGAAGGCGCAGCCTAACGGCGCTACTATCCATCTGAAAAACATTCTTTATCAACAGTTCCAAATATATTGACTCGTGACTGAATGAATTGAGTGAAATTTATAAATGATTCCAATCAAAATCTTTATATATATAATTCTTCGACACGTGTGTATGTGACTGAACTCCTCCTAAACGACTGGACCGATTTTGATGAAATTTGGTATGTACATTAGGGTGGGTCCATGTATGGTTTAGATTCACAATCTGACCCGGTAGGTGGAATGAACACAATTTTAGAACCACAATTTACTCACAATTTTGGAACCACAATATACAGTCAAAAACAGTCGTCATGGAAACCACTAGCCTTGGCCTTCGTGAAAGCTGATGTCCTTGGACGGTTTGTCTCTGCACGTTAGAGCCACCTGGTCGCAACCTGTGCAACTACCGCCATAAAATACACTCCGCCCGTGGCGGAAAGTTGTGTTTTATACCAAAGGTGGCAGTGATGTCGAATTCTACTGTTTGTCTCTGCACGTTAGAGCGTTTCAAGGTCACGTATGCGGTCATATACCGTTCATCCCATTGCGATGAAACTTGGGTGAGATGTCGAGTGTACTCCAGGGAAGGTGTTTGGCTTAGTAAATTATTTTACAATAGATAGCACACGACTAGATTCAACAAATGAGCGACGACGCACGAAGCGTTTCAAGAAGGTCCCGTATGCGTTCAAATACTATTCGTCCGATAGCGATGAAACTTGGGTGAGATGGTGTGTACACTCCAGGGAAGACTTCTAGCTTAGTAAATTCTTTTTACAATAGGTAGCGCATGAGTAGATTCAACAAATGAGCGACGACGCGCGAAGCGTTTCAACAAAATCCCGTATAAGTTTATATACCATTCATCGATTGAGATGAAACTTTGATGAGTTGTTGTGTACACTTACCTGAAGGTTTCTAACTTAGTAAATCCATTTCACAGGAGGTTGCGCACGAGTAGATTCAACAAATGAGCGGCGACGTGCGAAGCGTTTCAACAAAGTCCCGTATGCGTTCAAATACCATTCGTCCGATAGCGATGAAACTTGGGTGAGATGTTGTGTACACTTACGTGTGGGTTTCTAACTTAGTAAATCCATTTTACAATACGTAGCTCACGAGTAGATTCAACAAATGAGCAACGACGCGCGAACGTTTAAATTAAGTCCCGTATGCGTTCATATACAATTCATCCGATTGCAATGAAACTATGGTGAGATATTGTGTACACTTACGTGAGGGTTTCTAACTTAGTAAATCCATTTAACAGGAGGTTGCGCACGAGTACATTCAACAAATGAGCGACGACGCGCGAAGCGTTTCAATAAGGTCCCGTATACGTTCAAATACCATTCGTCCGATTACGATGAAACTTGGGTGAGATGTTGAGTACACCCTACGGAAGGTTTCTAGCTTAATGAATCCATTTTACAATAGGTAGCGCACGAGTAGATTCAACAAATGAGTGACGGCACGCGAATCATTTCAACAAAGTATCGTATGCGTCAATATACCATTTATCCGATTGCGATGAAACTTTGGTGAATTGTTGTGTACACTTCAGTAAAGGTTTCTGGCTTAGTAAATTCACCAAATGTGCGATAGCGCGAGAATCATTTCAACAAAATCCTGTACTGTAGGTGTTCATATACCATTTATCCGATTGCGATGAAACTTTGGTGAATTGTTGTATACACTCCAGGAAAGGTTTCTGGCTTAGTAAATCCAGTTTTTAATAAGTAGCGCATGTTTAGATTAAATAAATGAGTTATGGCATGCGAATCGTTTAAAGAAAATCCCGTATGCGTTCATATGTCATTCATCCGATTCCGATGAAACAGTGATGAGTTGTTGTGTACACGCCAGGGAAAGTGTTCAACTTGGTAACTCCATTTTAAAATATTGGTAGTGCACGAGTAGATGTAACGAATGAGTGACGACGCGCGAAGCGTTCCAACAAAATCCCGTATGCGTTCATATACTATTCATCGATTACGATGAAACTTTGATGAGTTGTTGTGTACACTTACGTGAAGCTTTCTAACTTAGTCAATCCATTTCACAGTTGGTAGAGCACGAGTAGATTCAACAAATGAGTTACTGCGCACGAATCATTTAAACAAAATCCCGTGTGCGTTATATGGCATTTATCCGATTGCGATGAAACATTGGAGAGTTGTTGTGCACGCTATCACGAATGTTGTGTATTCAAAAGCACTTCAAGAAACAAAGTTACAACACTTTCTTTGATTGGCAGGACAACGTCTGCCGGGTCAGCTAGAAAATTATAAATTCCTCAATTAAATACGGTATGTATATTTATAGAAACTTTCAGGAGAGGCTCCACCTAAGAGCCTTTAATGACCACTGACCAATTCCTCACCTAGTAACCAGGGAGGTTTCCTAGATTTCAATCTGAGATGTGGTTGAAAAATGTCCTGATGAATTGGTAATGAAGGATCTTTACAGTATTTTTCCCATTCTTTCGTCAATGCCATTTGTCTACGGAGGTGAGGAGGCGGAATGTTTGAGATGACTGGAAAGTCCGGGACTAAATTCAGAATTGTATTACCGTACGTCTTCAGTTCACCGTCATTCAGATTAAATTCCATATCAAAATTGAATGACTACATTGTATCAAACGATTTCAGTGACACTTTACCGGAAGTGTCAAAACTCATCAACTTAATTCTGACTATTCCCGCTACTAGTGCCCCAGCAGAAAGGAGCTTCTCTGCGTTGAAGCGCATTAAACCATACTGCAGAAATTCTACAGCACAAGAAGGTCTCAATGGTCTAGCATCACTTTCTATCGAGAAAGCTTTCTTCCGGGACTTGAAAAACAAACATCAATTCCATGATACAATCATCGATATCTTCGCGGAAAATAAAGAAGGAGAATCGATCTGAAATTCAAATAATCCACTAATCAGGTAACTCATGTTTTGTGTTGTTCACTATGTATTTTACAGACTGATATTACGTACTTTATTATTATTATTATTATCCTGGTCTTCCCTTTAAAAATTTGAACTACAGTAGGCTATAGCCTACCGGAAACTGTAATTTTCCACCTTTCTCACTAATTTATCTTATTACGTCCTACACATTATAAAATCACGAGTCGCCACTGTTATAAATTGCAGTCACGGGGAGTAATTAGTGTAGAAAGATCTCTTAGACCCCTTAAAACAGTTATCATCATGAACGTATTAAGCCTCTGTATAAGTGCGATGGTGTTGGTGCAGTACGGTACATTGAGGTTATCCGCTGCAATGAGCGTTGGTGCTTTCAAATTTACTTTCATTTATTCCGATCCTTATTATTGAGCGCTATGTGGCAGTAAATGACTCTAATGCTACCTCAGGAGTTCGGGACAGCCTAAGTTTTCCAAAGTGCTCTGTTTTTTTCCCTACAGCTCTATGCGACAAAAGGCGATACCGGTACAATTGGTCTCTACTTTTCTAACAGCCAATGAGATATATGCCCTAAGCAGTGTCTTTTAGTTCACTTACGGTACTCTTCTTTCTAATCATATTTTTCAATGCGTTTGTAAATTACATGTGTCAGTAACTTACTGTAGTTAGTTAATAGCCGTTTCCCTATTCATTATTATCATTATAATTGGGGGAAAATGACCTTAATGTTACGTCCAATATACTGTAGCCTTCTACTTATCACCACCACCAAAAAAAGTTATATTTTTTAAATTAGTTTAAGTAAGTTATCATGTGTCAGTTCTGTAGTAGTATTCATTATCATCCACAAAACACATAAATCCACCGGGTGAATCCGGGCACTAATACTAGTATTTAAAAATTCAAACGGTTACTGATGATAACAGTGAATATTAGGATGCTTGGCCATTGAATGATAAGCGTTAACTATGTTTCCAGTCTTTTCAGGTTGTTATCATTGGTAGGTCCTAGTTGACCTGTAGGCCTACCACATAGCGATTCCGTCACTGGAATTAGTATCTTTGATATCGTATATTCCGGCGAGATGTTAGTCTATGAATTACCGTACATTAAAAGGACCTGAAATGTTCTGAAGGGACATGACAAGACTTGGGCATAAAATAACGTGGTTTACAGTGTAAGTAACGGATCATTGCTCAGTGCAGATTATCAGTGGTACATAATTTATTATATTGATAGGTCAAGGCTTGCAGAGGTAACTAGGAACAGCCGAATGACGACAATATACAAGTTGGCCTTACGACCGTAGGGAGTTTCATTGGTAAAGCTTATATGTTTTTGTTTTGAGCTCGGCGTCTTGTAACGCAAGGAGGAAGTGCTGTTATGTGGCCACTGAATGCCAGTATGCAGATAGTGCCGAATTATAATTCGTGTGCAGTACCCTTAGTTTTCTTCTGCGTAGCCTAATTCAATGAGTTGATAGGTTCGTAATGTACCCATTATCGTCTGACAGTATTATATTTACTCCACTTATCCCCAAATCAGGTTTGTGTGTACTTAGGATGAAGGATGATTTAATTCACTGTGCTACAAGCAGGCTCAATTGATTCCTCATTTTATCTATTCAATCGCAATGATAACTATTAAGTAACTTACACGATTATGACACTCAACTTCCAATCATATGACTTAGAGTAAATGTTTGCAAGATGAGCGTTATAGTCTTATAAGTTTTAATGCTGTTGGAAAACATAACCTCTCCTTATAACTTGGCACCTCAAAGAATATGAGTAGGAACATGACGTTCTTTTGGAAATCTGTAATTACCTCATTTAATTTATTAATTTTGAGACCGATTTGGCGTACTGGTGTAAGTACGGTCTTGAACTAATTCTTAAATGCTCTCCTTGTTCTAGTTTCCCGGACATAATGGAGGGACAGTTATTCATCAAGAGTGAGCCAGATTGGTCGTCTCACACAGATGATTTACCTAAGTTTGTAAGTTGCGTTTTTGTCATTTGTAGCTCTTCAGTCGGTCAACACGATTATGCCTAAAGTTGCATTTTGATTCGTATATGGTGCGAGTGGTAACACTGCACGAGTGCACAACTCGCGAAGAAAAATTTTCTAATCTACTGGAATTAGCTTAAGTATCATTTGTAATGATGAAAATTAAATCTGAAAATGATGTAGAAATAGATGTCTACCAACCCACTATCCCCATTTGAGATAAGGACTTATACGGTATAGTTTAATTCAAGCTCTGTCTGCCATCATACGGATGAATTATGAGCCAAATAGATTATTGCCAACCCAGCAAATACGGTACTGTGGCCCACATATTGTTACAAAAAAAAGTGGGATTTGTATAGACAAATCTATCTATCTATCGTATGGCTTTTAGTGCCGGGAGTGTCCGAGGACATGTTCGGCTCGCCTGAGTATGTAGCTGCTTCCAGCGGACACCCTAAAGGGTGAGCTACATGTTCCGTTCAATTTCAAGTAGTTCTAACTTTCGCCACCAGATATCAATGATACCTAGTGGTGAACGTTGGAGCTTTGATAGAGCGTTCTGACGAAATCTAACGTAACAATTTTGCTTTACACAAGTTTAGTCTGTGAAAGGATCTTTTACATGCCATAAATCTATGACATGGGACCGCCGGCTTTACTTCCCCTCTGAAGGAAGGCATACTGAAGGATTTTTAACGCTCTTAAAAAAAACCGACGACTTCGGCCGGGTTTGAACCCGCTATCTTGGGCACAGCAGTTCAGCATGCTACCGACTACGCCACCGAAGCCGTCGTATAGACAAATAATTACTAGGTACTGCACACTGCCATTTATTCAACCCTGATTCTTGCAACGCTCAGTGGGAATGCTCTCACATCAATAATATTTATTCATACCAATTGCTTTACCAATTAGAGCTTTAACACATAGCCTATTTACATTTTTACCAATGTCATTGGCATGACCTGTGTTTTTTTTCTTATCCCACTTGTTGGTAACAGTAATGTGACGTGAGTGTGTGTGGCTTGGTAAACAGTTCAAGAGACCTTATGCTCCTGACAATTATGGCTGCCGTCTTTGTATGGGCAAGAAATAAAAACACATATTTACGTAAGTTAGCTCATATATCCGCTGCAATTATCATGCTTAGTAATTTCAGTTGGTATTGCCCCCCGAAAATGAATGATGATATGAAAATTATATTTTATCCGAGTGCAAGTGTAAACTCCTTCTTGGTCTCTCGTGCAGAATTTTTGCGTAATATTGAAATTTTGATTATGTTCGTGACAAGCAAGGTTTATTGACTTAACTCTTTGTGGGGCAAGTGAAACTCCTAAATATCCCCTGGAGGGCCAGAGTACTATAACTCTTAATTCTTCTTCTTCTTGTTTCGAATGGGCCTACTTTGGACCACGCTTGTTCAACTGTTGAGCTTTGATCTTTGCCCAGTGTTGTCGCATTTTCTGCCGGTGTAACTCCTTCCTTTCATCTGTCCAAGGGGTACCTTTCTTCCGGGGTTTTTCCTGAAATCCATGGACTTCCTTCAGGGCATGTCTCACAGATTGCCTGTCTTGAAGATCTGATATTCCCAGTTCATTAATGTCTTTCTCAGTTTCTGTCAGCCAAGTGGTACGAACCTTCTTGTTCTGCCAGAAAGTGAACAGCCTATTGGTCAGTCTTTTGGGAGGCAATCTTGCCACATGACCATAGAATGCTACTCTCCTTTTCCTAGCACAGTCAGAGAGCCTTTCTATATGTTCGTAGAGCTCGGAATTGTGCCGCCTACGGTATTCCTCATCTTCCTTTACCGGACCTAGGATCTTCCTGAGAATTCTCCTCTCTCTGACTTCCATTTTCTCCATCAGACCACTTCGGTTCAATGAGAGACACTCCATGGCATACAGGGCTTCTGGTCGTATGACTGAGGTGTAGTGCTTCAGTTTCAGGTTGCGTGACAGGCATTTCTTGTTGTAGATGTTCTTTGTCAGTCGATAAGCCAGTTCCAGCTTGTTGACTCTCATGGATAATGATGCTCTTTCTGATAAGTTGGGTTCAATCCATTCGCCGAGATACTTAAATTTCTCAATCCTCTTGATTTTTCCCTGTTCTAGTAGCATCTCTCTGTTAGCTTCTTTGATGTTGGTGAAGAATTCTGTTTTTACCAGCGACACTTGAAGACCCACTTTGGCTGCCTGTCTTCTGAGGCAATTGACCTGCATTGTTGCTGTATCCAGAGAATCGGCAATAAGTGCCATGTCGTCAGCAAAGGCCAGGCAATCTACAACCAGTCCTTCCTTCCTACGCCCCAGGTATATCCCACTCTGGACACCCATATTGGTCAGTTCCTTGCGCCATTCTCTCACAACCTTTTCAAGGACACAGTTGAAAAGAAGTGGAGAAAGTCCATCCCCTTGTCTCACCCCTGTTTTTATCTCGAAGCTTGCTGAGACCTCGCCTCTAAATTTAACCTTGGAATGGGTATTGGTCAAGGTTTCTAGAATGAGTTTGCGGGTTTTGTTGTCTAACCCTAGTTCTTGGAGAATTCTATTAAGTGTTTCCCTATCAACAGAGTCGTAGGCCTTCCTAAAATCAACAAAGGTGACAACCACCTTGCGGTTTCTCAATTTGGAGTATGCAAGTACAGTTTTCAGGTTGAGGATCTGTTCAGCACAGGATCGGCCCTTCCTGAAGCCTCCCTGATATTCTCCGAGTTGACTGTCCAGTTGACTTTCTGCCCGGGTTAGTAATGCCTTGGAGAAAATCTTGTTTGTTACCGGGACGAGAGAAATCCCACGGTAGTTGTTTAGGTCAGTAAAATCTCCTTTCTTGTGGAGGGGATGGATCAGAGCTGAGGTCCAGTCAGGTGGTAATTTCTCTGTTTCCCAGATGTTCTGTATGATCTCGGTGAGTTTGCACACAGCATTGCTTCCAGCACATTTCCAGAGTTCACCAACAATGGAGTCCTCTCCAGCTGCCTTGTTGTTCTTAAGAAGTTGAATGATTTCACGAACTTCTTCCAGTGAAGGAGGCAGCGAGTCCGGGTTTGGTGTTGTTTGTATGTAGTCAAAGTCTTCGCTGGGTGGATTATTATTATAATTATACAGCTAATTATTTTAGACCGAATTAACAACAATGATGATTCGATTTATAATATTTTGTATATGTGCGCGGCGAAGGGGTTTGTAATGGTTACACTATGTAGCCCCAGGCCTGGTAGGCAACTACCACATACACGATTCAGAAATAGATTCACGAGTCTACCTCTAAGGGACTACTGTTGACAAACGCTGGGTGTGAAAGTCTCGGAAACAACTTATTGTATTCCTACGGCAAATTGGTCATCACATATGCCACACAACCACATTGTAAGGACCGGTTTCTTCTTTGTACCGCACAATACACATCCTCTGGTGATTCAAAATACAGGGCTGATGACTGCTGCCCATGAATCGTTTAGTTGTGTGTATACGAGGTTTTCCTTGTTTCATAGCAATAACAGGCGATTTCCTAGATTTGTTCTTTCCTGGTTTTAACTTGACTTGTACAATGCGAGGGCAAGAAGACCTTTGTAAATTCCTCGTCTGAAATGTCTGTTGCTCAAGCCTACAGTATATCCAGTTGCATATAAATGCACTAGTGACACAACAGTTCATAAAATGGAAGATAAACTATTACAACAATTTATTGATTTTCCTGTCTAGCTGATAGTCTCCCTTTACCCTTTGTCATCAAAATTCAAGTCACTATTGTAAACCCTCAGGCTTAGTGGACAAGAAATTGTTTGCTGAGTACCATCCTTCTCCTTCCTTACAACACACCCGTTGGTTTACTCACAGGAGACATTTAATTTTTTCCTCTTCGGCTTTCCTTCTATTTACACATACTGCACAGCCACTGAAATCTAACTCCCTGCTTTTCAAGCTCTTGTCATCTCTGAGCTTAGGGAATCCTTTCCTAACGGGATTAATTGTTCCACATGCAAAAATGTTTCTATCTTTGAATTGTTTGAACAATAATACTTGTCAATGTGATTCTTCCCCTCAATCCCACTCACTCTAAGACTACCCTTTGTCGAAGTCCAGTCTCTGTTTTCTTACCCACTTTTCCTGTGAACACCTTTAATTTGAAATTATATTAGGTTTCATCACATAACATCCAGATATTGTAAAACTGAATTTCTCACAGGCATTAGCGGTGACATGGTTGTCATGAAGGTCCGGCTCAATTGACCAGGAATTCCTGGAACTGGGTTTCCTTGTAGTATACATGTAGATATTTATTACCAAGAATACCTATTTCCTTGGCACTACTTGGTGCGAATTGCTTTCTAATTTGAGTGCTGTACAGATCAGTTTGAAAAGCAATTAAATCCACTCGTCAGGAATGAATTGTTAGAAGAAGAGTATATAAGGAGCGTAATTGTTTTGAAATGGTCGGCAACACCTCAATGTTTTCTAGCAAAGCAGCAAATTTTTCTTTGTCGAAAAAGCAGCATATTCGGGTAGAACTATGTTTTGCCGATCTTTTTTGTCCTATATTAGAACTACGTAAAGTTGATAGAAATGCTTGAAAAATTAGATATCCGTATTTCTTTTTTAAACTGTGTCCCCTTTTTAGTAAAATCGATCTTATATCATGTGGCATTGGCTTTGTGATGCCTATTCTTCACACACGTGCAGCTAAACGTGCCGTCTTGATGATGGATTATTGAAATATTTTTTACTGGCAATATTACAATTTTCATGTAGGTAAAACTTCTGAATATTCTCTCATAACCGCATAGCAGCAGTTCGTATGCTGCCAACTTTTCTATTTTTAGAGATAACCATGTCATGCCAGGTTGAGAGTTGTAGAGAAATGTTGGAAGAAGTTTTCTACCTGCTTACCTAGAGTGTAGGTTTAATTGTTTACACAGGCCAGGCTCTTCATTGACCGCGGATTATATGAATGATGTTTCGAAGGACAGTGGGGTGCAGCTTGCTACTCACAGCTTTATTACTGTGCCCTTCGAGCTTGTATTTCGGTAGTTCAGCTGTCTCTATCTCGAGTGTGTGTGAAGCAGTTCTGTTAGATTTAACGTGTTGTATTTTACGTATTTCACGTACAACAATGGATAGTTTTGTGAAGAGAAAGCGTGGTCAAGTGCTTAGAAGGAGGGAGGAACAGGTCGTAATTAATGTGTTCAGTTATTTTAAGAATCTTAAACCTTACGAAAGTATAAATAATTTTGTCAATGACACTGCTCTGGCCACAGGAATATCGAAGACTACCGTTTTCAAAATACGTAGTGAGAGTGGACAGGGTCCAGTACTGTCACAAAGCAAAAAGAGGCTAAGTAATACACTTCGCAAGAATAGCAGGGATATTAAATATAATGACTTTGTGAGGAGCAGCATCCGTCGCAAAATCCACGAATTTTACTTTTGAAACCAACCACCAATTTTACATTCAATCCTGGCTGCAATAAACTCCGATTCCGACCTTCCAGATTTAAAACAAGAAGTTCCGTGACGAACTAAAGAGGCTACTTTTCTTAAATTTAAAATTAATGCCAATGATTAATCTATATGGACCTATCTGTATAACAATGACGAAATTAAGTTGGTAATATCGAAATTTCCAATTAGTTCGAAATATACCTGGCATAATGTAGCCTAATGGAGCATTCTAGTTGGCAGCCCTGCTGACAGAATATATTCTTAGTTCCATCTCTTAAGGTACAGAATACAAAATTTGGTTGATGTCCAATTGATAGCATAGACGTTACATGCAGTTGGACATTGGATCTATCAGCGTGCGTAAAATCATGTCAGCAGCAATGTCATGCATGTGTTGGTCAGAAATTATCTAAAATATTATGATCTATTGTTGTGCCAATTTTGGATGAAATCCATTTGTTAGTATAGAAGTTACTGGTATTTTAAAATTGAACCTATCAGCAGGCTAGAATCATGTTGGCAGCACTGACGTATATTAGTTACTCCAAATTAATCTAGAATGTCAGGTACTATACGTGTGCAAAGTTTAGAGCTGTTGGCTTGCATACTTTCTGATATATTGATATTAGGGTACAAAATATAAACAGCATTTCTTAACAGTTGGCAGCCCTGGTGGCTCTTAATAATAGGCTCAGTCATATCTGTTTATGTACACATAGTACATACGAAATTTGGTTGAAATCCAACTGATAGTGTAGAAGTTATATGAATTAAAAATGGGACCTATCAGTAGGCTTAGAATCATTTTTGTAACACTGTCATGTATGGCCTCCTTAAAATTAAACTGAAGTATTATTATCTCTATGTGTGGCAATTTTGGAATAGTTCCCATGTATATATTCCAAGATATCCAACATGTAGCTCAAATTTCAATTGCGATTTTTCAGCAGTTGGTAGCATTGACATCATTTTCAAGTGTGACATTGAGATGTCCCGGTATAGATCTTTACTCATACCAAATTTGGTTTCGATTGCTGCAGCCGTTTAGGAGTTGATAGAGGGACGACGACACACACTCAGCCAGACAGCCTGACAGACAGAAGGACAGACCGACAGACAGAAGGACAGACAGACAGACACACACACATTTGCCCGACCTCATAAGTCTACTTTTTCTTCATTTTTGCAAATTGTGAAAAGTAGGCTAAAAATCTACTTTCCATTCGCTGCTTAAGGACATGGGATTTGAGTACGCGAGAAGAAGAAATAAAGCCATAATGGTGGAGAGGAGTGATTTAGTGATATGGCGTCAGGATTATCTTGTCGCAATAAAAAAGTACAGAGATGAAGGGCGGAATGTTGTATATAGTGATGAATCATGGGTCAATACTGGGACTACAATTGAGAAGAAATGGCAAGACAAGACAATAACAACACCAAAGCAAGCGATTCTGGCGGGACTTTCGACAGGCCTAAAGGCTCCTACTGCACGAGGTCCGTGGTTTGCAATAGTCCACACAGGAAATGAAAATGGATTTGTACCCAACGCGCAGTTAGTATTTCTGTGCAAAAAGAACACCGCAGACGCGAATGATGAAATGGATGGTGAAACGTACGAAAATTATTTCAAACACCAAGTGCTACCTAACCTGCCGGCCAAATCTGTGATTGTGATTGACAATGCGTCATATCACAGTCGTAAAGTTGAGGCTATTCTGACTTCGGCAGGGGAAAAGGAAAAATGCAGGAATGGCTTCGTCGCATGGGGAGCCGTATGATGAGCATATGTTGAAGAAACATTTAATGGAAATTATTAAACGTGTGAAATATAAATACGATAAATTCAAAATTGATGAAATGGCTAAGTAAATGGGTCATTTAATTCTACGCCTTCATTGCGAACTAAATCCAATTGAATTAGTGTGGAGTCAGGTCAAACATCACGTTAAAATGAACAATTTGAACTTCAAAGTAAAAAATATGGAGCAGTTGATACTGGAAGGATTTAACAATGTGACAACTAAAAAAGGGAAAGACTGTGTCGAGCATGTAAAAAAATCGAGTCTGAAAAGTGGAAAGCAGATGAAATTCAGGATGATATTGAACCTCTACTCATAAATCTGTGTGACAGCTCATGAGATACTGAATCAACTGACTGTCATCATGAAGGGTAAGCCATTGAGGAGTATTTTCTTTAATAACGTACTTCAACTTTAACTGCAGTCGAAACTTCACACATTTCCTTGTGTTTGTACTATATTTATTTTATTTTGATTGTTTTCTATATGTTACATTCAGCACTCATTATAGTTAATTTAATTTAATTTCGTTGTTTGTGTTATGTTAGCCTACTATTAGTATTATACAGTACTTAATTCAAGTCTTCGTCACTGCACAATCGCTGAATGTGCGGAAAGTATACGCGAAGTGCTCTGTACTGCCTCCTTTCATGGAGTGGCAACCCTGTCGTAAAGAGCCAAAAGACCAATGCTTCATTCTAAACGCTGAATGCCTTATAGGTACTTTTACTGAGGCAATATCTAGTTCAATTGTATCTTCATCACTATCACTGTTGCTTTTCATCAAACTATGAAGAATTACGTTGCTTGTGGCGCTTAATCAGTGTCACCATAACTATCATCACCACTCATTACACTCTATCAATAAGAAGGTATTTCTTCAATTAGTGAATTCGCGTTTTGCCTTTCATTCAAACCACGTATAGGCCTGGCCATTGTGCTCAAGGTTCTGCGCACCAAACCGAAACAAAGTAGGGACCTCACTTGAAGGAAGCAAACAATAGTCAAGAATATAGCAATTGCATTAAGCTCAACTTCACATCAAATACAAACTTACTGTCAATGATTATGGACCGGTAAATACCGGAACAATTCACAAATATTATGTAAAAATAACAACAGAGTATTTGCACCAGCAAACAGTTGGAGTTCTTTGTTGGTAACGGTTAGAAACACGTGAGAGCTCTTCATGTTGAATCTGCCTGGTCCTGCCCTCTACACGTGCTCTGGCCAAGCAATCAAGGGGATGGTTAAAGTTAACAGTCGCTGCCCGTGAAGAGCTCAACATAAGAAACTGGTGGTCTCAATGAGTACCCACCACTCAATTTGGTAATATTTAAGCTGGGCACAAATCATGTTGCCGGCCCTTTAAAGAGTTGTAACTAGTTGGCTAATCAGGATCTGTAACTTTTGGTTTTCCTGTTACACCTAACTAGTTCTTATGTTGTGTCTATGTATGTTACATTGGGTCATGTTTGTATAATACTTCCAGGAGCCTAGTGAGCAGTTGCCCTCTGATAAACTGCAGGACAAGCCTGGTGATATATATGAAATTGAAAGGATAGATATTAAAGAGGAACATAAAATACAGGTGATTATAGGTTCTGCATTATCTCAATTATAATAATGTGAAATATATTTAGATTAAATATTAATTGGAAGTTTGGATAACTCAGTCTGGTTTCTTATAGTCTTGTTTTTTTATAAGGACACCTATCAGTAGCTGATAATGATGTATTGATACTGCAGCTCACTCATCTGGCACCCTTTACTATTGAAGATGAAGTGCCATGTTGAAACATGATCATGTAATGTATTTGAGATAAGATTGCCCTTAAGTGAATGCCTTGCTGTTAGGTTATCCTAATGCTTACAGGCTAGTGGGTAAAAGGGAAGACTGCCACGGAAAAGCAAGCTCAGTACCGGCTAAAACCAATGTTTTGATTCTAAATTGACCGTCAGCAATGGAATTCAAATGAATAATCATCTTCATCGCCACTTGTTTCTATTTGTTCTTGAAAACGAGATCACCTACGGAACTTGAAACAGAAGACCTAAGAGTCCAGGCAGTTGTGCTCAATATTTACATCAGAAATGGTCTTTGCCTCTTGGTAGATCATTTGACATTTCACGTAAAGGATTAGTTTGTGGAGTGCCATGCTCTTGTGAATAATTTGTATAAATCCTTGTTTTAAATGGCTCAAGTGACTACGAAGAATCTAAATGAATCGCTAACTGCAGAAAGGCAACAACTCCATAAAATTCACAAAGTCACTTTTCAGCGGAAATCAGTTCTAAATGGGTAGACACACCGTTTACTGCTAAAACGGAATATCTGGCATCATTTTTGTAGGTATGGCAACAGTTTGAATTTTGCCTTTACAGCAGATAGGTAACACGTCCGGGACTTGTTCCTCTTCTGCCGTCAACAATAGTTCTAAAGCATTGTTTACTGTTCGAAACTAAGAATGGTAGAGAGATATTATGAAACCGATCATGTCATTGATTTGATTAACACTTCCTCGAAAATTCCACTGTGAAGTAAATGTCATTTGAAGATTTCATTGAATAGGGGGCTTGATGACCAAAGTTTTACAAGAGAACATTCTTAAGCAATGACTCTTATGGGAAAAATGTAGTAAAACCTAACAAAATAACGTTTTCAATCTCAAAATACCGTGAAATGTCAGTTGCTCCTGATGAACCAGGGGAGAATGAATGCACTATGTATATTGCTGGATTGACAAGTGACAGTTTTCGCTTACGAACTTAGAACTACCAACTAATAAAGCCTATTCAGCTGTAGTACCCATCAACCACTCAAAAATTGTGGATATAATGAAAACTTTGGTTTATATTCCGGATGAAAAGCTCCCATTTTGGAATGAAATAACGTCATGGCCTGTAACTACTGTGTCCATTCAAGAAGATCAACCAACTGAATAGGTAGTACTGTTCATAAGTTATGATATTAAAAGCACAAACTAGCATTATGACAATAGTGTTGCAATAATAAAGAATGAAAATCCACAGCCTGCTTCCAGTCGACCGGGTCAGGGAATGGAATAAACGAAGCCCCCATCTAGCGGCAAGGATATAAACTGTGCCGGCTGCCGAAGCCTGTCGCACTCCTCTGGGGCTATGATTAAATGAATTACAGATGGAATGAAATGATAGTGGAGAATGTTGCTGGAATGAAATTGTGACAGGGAAAACCGGAGTACCCGGAGAAAAACCTGTCTGCCTCCGCTTTGTCCAGCACAAATCTCACATGGAGTGACCGGGATTTGAACCACGGTCCCAGCGGTGAGAGACCGACGTGCAGCCGCCTAAGCCACGGAGGCTTTGTTGCAATAATAAAGCATTTTTCCAATATTTTAGCAAGCCTTTTTAACTTGTAAACCTCATTTACCGCTAAAAGGGATCATGTCCATGTTTTTAAATAAATTCTACACCCTTATAAACAAATGCATTAACAAATTTGTATATCAGTTTTAGACCCATACAAACCGTTGAATAACTAGAAAACAAATGGAAAACCTGAGTTTGAAAATAAAGTGTCATGACAGTTTTCGTCATTCCTGAAAAAATAGGATTTGTGGACTTGTTGCCTTTCTGCAGTTAGCGATTCCAATATTGTGAATTAAGACATTCGAGATGTTATTTAGTTTTCAAATACTCTTGGGTGATCTTTACGGAAGGCAATATGTTGCATGCTTAAATGGACATGTGAGAGAGTGCTCATATCCTCTCATGCAAAGTACATTGCTACAGGTTCTTTTCCTGTCATGTTTTTGCAGTCCTCTAGCTATGTACATAGACTGCTGAGGAAATGGTAAAGTAGTAGAATAGGTGAGAACGTAGGTTAATTTTTAGGTTGGCCCTCTTAATGTTTGCCATTCATGACTTACCTCTTTCCACGCAGGTTCCTTATTCTTCAAGGATAAAGGACGTTCTTTGAACTTTTATGATTTAATCTTTATTTTGCACAAAAATATATATCATATTTTAGTGTTGCCAACGTAATCTAGGAATAAGAATGCTTATCAGTTGATGTGCCCAATTAAATCGTTACAATTGCAGCCTAAATATGTTTGTTCTCAGTGTACATTAAGGCTTTCACGGCCTGGAATACTACTCATAATATCCTTATTTTTGGAATTATACCGTTTGAATGATAAATAATTTAAGTGAATATACGTTTTGTGAGTGTCCTTGACTCCTTTTTAATAGATCTTTTGAACGTATAGGCATTCTAAATTTTTATTATTCACATGGCATAATCCCAAAACTATGGTTAATATTAATAGTATGTTTTTTTAACGAGAGATTTAATGGAAACCAAACCACATATATCAGAGCTTCAGACCATTACCAATATCATTTGAAAAAACAGAAATCAAGCCACAAAAACCAACACCCTTAAATGAAATACAAATTAATGGTACAAAAATTAAATTCGTAACACGATTCAACTATCTAAGAGAGTTAATAACAAACAACTTAAATGAAAAACTATCGATTCAAATAAGAACAAAAAAGTTATTTACGGCACAAAAATTAACTTGGGAAACTTTCAAACAGAAATGCTTATCAATTAATGCAAAAATGAAGCACTACAATACATTCATAAAACCGGAAGCCACATAAGCAGCAGAAACATTATTCCTTTTAAATGAACATTCTAAAACTGACAGATTACAGAAGATCGAAATGCAAATTACTGTATATATTGTTATAAAAAAGATGGACAATGGCGAATAATACCTAACAATATTGTATATAACAACCTAGAACTCATTACTGATACATTGTGAAAGAAAAGACTAGGATTCTTCCGGCACATCATGAGAACGCCAGATTCACATCTTCTAAAACAACTAGTACAGAACAACTGGATGCCGATTGTTAAAAGAAAACAGAGAGGACTTAAAGGAAATTGGCCTAAAACAGAAGATGCTACAAATAAGAAAAGTTTAACTACAGCACATAAAAATATGACTTTTCATTTTCCACTCATAAAAAAGACATTTCCAACAAGAATATTTTCCGCCCAAGAAAGGGCAAGAGGATCAATACCAATGAAGAAGTACTGGGAAGAGGCAAAGCTCGTACAGTTCCTACAAGTCGACAAACTAACGGTTGGTTAAAGTGATCCTTTGTGGTCTCAAAAGGCGAGGAAGAAGTATGTTTGTTCTCTGTCGCAGTATTATATTGAAACATATATTTTAGAACCAGTGCACATAGGTTAGATATTTTGCTGATGTAGGTATTATGCTCTCCATTTCATTTCGCCAGTATCTACGACCTTGAACCATATAACTCAGGCTAGTGATTATGCTAATCAGGTTAACCAACTTGCGGCCAGGATTAAAAAGTTTCGTTAGGAGATAGGATCACTATTCCCACCTCTTAGGTAATACTGAAACAGCTTTTCCGAATGGCAGTAAGAAATGAAGTGAAATGATGTGAAGGTCTTCACTACTGTGTGAAAGATGAAGGTTGATTTTGTTATTGTCTTTTTTTTTCATAAGCCCTGCACCGCTTTGTGCTTTTACGTTAAACAAAATAGCAGAGACATGAGGAATACAGTGGAAGCGAAAACAACAACGTAAACAGGATCGCTAAGGAGCGGGGAAAGGATGTCTCTTTCGATGCGTGCTGGGCCCAAGATTCCGGATCGAAAGAAAGATACTTTCCAAAAAAGGAAACGAATGAATTCTTTAAAACAAATCAAAAGCGGAATTAAATTTATCGAATTGATCGAAGAACCCAGAAGCGTGTAGGTCGTGACTGCGTTACAGTACGAAGCCAAGACCGACGAAATCGAACGAGAGATGAGGGAACTTAAAATTACAAATGAAAGAGGACGAAACCAAAGTGAACTACTTACTAATGTATTTAAAGCAAACTAAAACAGGTGCGCATAAGAGTAAGGATTAATCTAAACACAAAATGAAAGGTAAACTTGAAGAGGTATTAAAATCACTTAATAACAAATAAAATTAATGACTAAAGATGGTACCCAAGAAAGGGGTACACAAAAATAATATCAAGAGAAAAGTGTATAAATGAACTTAAGCACAAACAAAGATGAAACAAGATTAATTAAAATGTACTTACAATCAATGTGCAACTAAACCGTAAGCGCGACTCGATAACCAAAATTTAAAATACAAAAAAAAAAAAAAAGATAGAGAGTATGAACGGGTCGAATAAGAGAACACCTCTACTTACGAGGATGACCTGGACTAGAATGCCCCGCGCCAAAAACAGAACTAAGACGCTCACGATGTTGTGAAATCATGGGGTAGGGGGTGAAAGTGGTGGGGATTGGAGGAGTGCGTATGTAGGAAACGGGGGTGGGGGGATGACACGGAGTTACGTAATATAACGAAGCCAGAGGAAGCAACACAAAATTAACACATAAAAATAAAGGAAATGAGCATTACATTAAATTAATTGGCATTACCGGGACAGGAAATGAAAGGAAAAATCAATCCGCTAAGAAATATGCTTTGTAGGAAAATATAGGCTTACATAGAGGTAGTAATGTCTAAATATAACGACATACGAAGAAACAAAGGAATTAAGGCATGGCGAATGGACAGTGACTAACACAAAGACCATCGCTCACACACTTTTCCTAAAACAGAGGGAAGGATCAACTTAGGAGGCGAAATGAGACATGGCTCCGTTACTCCAATGATACCTTGACCCAAAAAAAACAAACTCTGATACGACAATCAAATGAAAGATGCCTCGAAAGAGTGCACATCAATTTGTGACGTAATACAGAGCGCTAGAAAGCCTCGCAGAAAAATAGCATATATTTCAGACCTGAGAGATTTGAGTAAAAATAAAACCGATTACATGAAAGGTAGGGATGACAAATAAACACAGAGGCTTCGCTAAACTAACGTAAACAAAGGCGAATGGACTTGGGTTCATGGATCGAATTCACATCATCAGAAGAAAGGGAAATTGTAAGTGAATCAAATGAGACACAAAAATAAAATAAAAAATGGATGAACTGAAATTCAAAAATGATAGCATGCCAGATAAATCAAGTGATCGAATCGTACTTACGCTTAGTTGCGTTTGGCACGGGCGAAAGCCCGACACACACGGCTGTGACCGTTTCACATGACGGTCAGAAATGGAAGGAAGCCACCTTCTCTAAGGGAACGCAGTAACGCGCTCGAGAAAAATAAGTCGTAGAATACCCCCTCTCCAGAACGTAAAGGGGGCCAATGGGAGAAGCAAAGCTTAGCAACAAGTTATGCTTCAACCAATGGTAAAACTGTGTCAGTAGGGGTGAAAAGTTTCACCATCTGGCGAAACATTTACGCAGAATTACAAAGTTTGAACGCAGTAGGTGAGACAGAGAAACGTATGTCACAATAATGCGACATGAAGGAAATGATGATAATAATAATAATAATATGACAAAAAATAATGAACCTGATAAAAACGGTTCAGCCCTGAAAAAGCAGCCCCACATTCCATCCACCTTGACTATAACCGTCGAAAACTGCACATGGACAAGAGCCTTTTGATAGCTTGAAGTTGTAAATCAACCTGGTCACTTTATCCTTTGATTACCACAGTGCAAGTTTACAAATTTTTGTTCTATATATTTCCAACAATGAACAGGAATGTGTTTGTGAAACAAGTAATTTCTCTGCAGGATGATACTGATCTCAGTGGGGACAATAATTTTGAAGAAATGTTAATACCAGTGATCAAACTAGCAACACCATCGACAGTGAGTGGTGGAGATTTAAAAGGGGTAAGTGCCTTATAGGGTTACTACTTGTTGCATGTTATAGAGAACTTCACCTGATAATCATTCTTCTTATGGATTCAAGAATTCTATATTTAGTCCATTCGGATGACAAATGGAAGCTGCCCGCTGCTAGGTTGTGTATTGTACAGAAAGTACAAGTAATGTCTCACCAAAGCTGGTCTCAATCCCATGACCTACCCTTATGTATGTCATTGCTCTATCTACTGAGCAAATGGAGGATAGATCATAATTGTCAAAAGTGAAGGGTACATTGAGTGAAGCCAGCATATCCTTGGCACAATCACGTTTTAATAGTTGGCTGTTGTGAACTTTGTATTTTTGTGTGATAAAGTATTTCAGTGTTCTTGGTATACCAAATGATCCGGGGTCGACCGACCTACTTACTGTACTCTAAGCAGATGACGGGTACAAGATCCCATCATGAGAGACTTAGTGGGGAGAAGATTTTAAAACATCTGCAATTCCTTTCTGTGGCCTTCTTTGGCTTGTCACTTAAAATTGAACGCCATGCAAAGGCAGGACAGGAATGGTTCTATCTTAAGGCAATGGCAATGGTTAAAAATATACTTGTAGATATGAAATAATAGTAAGAGATTATTGTAGAACCGCTTGGAAAAACTAATTGTAAAAAAATAAATCGTTATCGACGATGGGCATGCAATAACTCGTAACACACAATTCTATTCTACTCCTTATAGCTAGTCGCGAACGCCTAGATGACCATGGATATACGTTCCTGATGAACGTTTTATTTGAAGTTAAGGTAACTATGGCCAAACAGAGGACATTGAACTTCATTTATAAGGTTCATAGGGAGTGTCTATCTCTTCGAAGCTGAAAGTTGTGTGCCAAACACAAGGAAGAGAATAGATAGGAGCTGTTTGATGTCTTTCGACTTCTTTCATGTTCGTCGTCCATGTGTATCAGCTTCATTTTTGCTAGTATGTAAACACTGGAAAACCTTAATCACTGCATTTCTCATTCTTTATTCGTAGTAGTTTAAGGGGTAATAATAATATAATATCGAATGGCCTCGGTTGCTAGGTGCAAGCTTTGTAATTTGACACCCAGAGGGTAGCTTGCATGTCGAATTTTGTTGTTCCTTGAATCACTATGAAAGTCAAGGAGGCTAGATATCTAAGCTCCTTGAACACTATAGCGCTATCTAGTAGAGAAATTAGGAACTTTGTGTTGGTGGAAAGTCCCTAGATTAATTTTGCCACTATGAACACGGCCTACTGAATTCAAATGGGTTCTTTGACCTGCCAACATCGTATGACATGCGTGTCGTATTTTTGCCGCCTTTCAAAAATCACTTACCACGGCCAGGAGTGAACCTGCAATCTTGGGGTTAGTAGACCAACACGCTATCCACTCACTCACCGTGGCAAGCTAGTTTAAGGGGTGTCTATTAAGTAGTACCATTTCTCCATTTGCCTGAATTTCAAAATGAGAATTAATGGTAAAACCATTTCAATCACGGCCGACGGTGGAGTTCAAGCCCACTTGTTTTCAGAGGGCACTAGTATCCTTAAATCAAGGCTAGAGCTTTAAGTTAAGAAAAATGTAAGTTCAGCTCATATATTAGTCTGTCCTAAGGCAGAAATAAAAAATCTTGGGTTCAATGTGCAAGCTTTGTGCTTGGATGTCTAAATTACTGAACGTGCGTTAAAACTATTAATGATGGAGAATTTCATTTTTGAAGGAATGTTTTTTAAATTTTTCAACAAATGACTTCTTTTATGAAACTATTTGAAATTGACCGATAGGTGTCTCTTGCAATAACTGGGGCAAAGCTATTAAAATGATAGTCGACGGAACCCCTGTAAGAACTCCTCCAGGGAGGATGAAAACCTCTACCGGTGATACTGCAGGGAGAAAGAAACACTGTCTTATGCCCTTGGATCTTTTCCAGTTTAGCAATAAGGAACTTCTTCCGCCATTTAATCATGTGTTCAGAAGCAAGGTTCTAATGTGCATGAATAAGTCGGTGGTATATCATGTATGGCAGTTTCTGGTGGCTGGACATGATTGCTTATATCAATAAGAATGGCTTCCTAATAAATCCAACCACAGCATTACAATATACCTTATTTGGCAGCCCGGATAAAAGGGAAGGTGCTGATTTGTAGAAGAAAGAAAATCCTTTTTCCATCTACCCCAGTCACTTATATAACTGCTGTTGATGTATAATATGAATAAAGTAAGCCTACTGCCTGCAGATAGCATCATTATGTAGAGGCAATATTTGTTACACAGTCTACAATACACTCTCTCCCGAGACACTTATTGTCTTACTGTAATTTATAAAAAGAATTAATAGCCTGATTTATATGTTCACTGTCAAGAGCTGTGCTGGTACTGCTATGAGGCCAAGTCAGATACTAGTGATATGAGCAGGTAGATCCTGTTATTGAAATGGAACCAAAGGTTGGACTAGCAAGGTAAAAATCCCCTTATAGTCTTTCTGTTATAAATTTCAAAATAAATGCTCTATCTTCTGTCCTTAAGCCTTTTACTTCCTTTGAAGCATTGTTCTCCGCATTTGCTATCATTCTTGGATTTACTTGATTTATAGAGGACTGATGGCTTTGATGTTTTATAGCAAGGGAAGACTTGTATGATCCAGGAACATAGGTTGGGGAATAAGAAAGTAATTTCCAGACTTTCAGATGAGCTGTGCTGTTAAGTTACATTATTTGTTATTTATTGTGCAGAGGCGTAATCCAATACCAAAGATATTAATGATTCATTCTTTTCAATAGGATATAAAAGAAGAAACCCAAGATGAAGAGAGTCATGCTAGTACAAATCATCTAAATGAGTAAGTGGACAACATATAAAGGAAAAGCATTATTTCTGTTTTCTTCTTCTGTTGTTGTTTAGGCCGACTGTGGACCACGTTAATTTGATTTAATTTTCTTGGCCATTGTTTTTGCCAATTACTCCTTCATTGTATCGCTCTGCATTCTCCTCCTTTCTTCAGCCCATGGTGCCTGGATCTGGGATGTAAGATGACTCTTAACACCCGTGCAATTTTGAATTTTGGCTTTGTATGTTTCCCTGTTGCTGATTTCAGCTTCAGATATTGCGATTTCTTCTAGGTCCTTCTTCACCTCCTGATTCTGGCGAGCTGTGATTTCTCCTGGTTGCAAAGCATTTAGGTAGATTTCATTAGAAAGCTAACTTTTGCAATGGGTCCCATGTTTCGACTTCCGGAAAATTTCGACATATCTTAGCGTTTCACATCCCTCAGACCCCCAAACCACCGTCAATTCAAAAGTTTATATATAATTTATGTATGTATATATATATATATATATATATATATATATGTATATCAGTTTCTTGTGGACACGATAACTGCCGTAATATTGCACCAATCACTTTGAATTTTTTACCGAATATGTATACCTATAAAATCTCGGTCGAGTTCGTTACTGGGCTAAATCGGTCGAAGGGGGTGAAAATGGGGGGCTTTCTTTCGAAAAAGTGAAATATTGCTATAACTCTCTTAATATGTGAAATATCGAATCCGTTCAACGTTCATACTATGTGTCGGATAAAGACCAAAAATTTATGTTTGAAGAGTTTTTTTATAGCACCAAACATTGACCAATGGGGTGGGAAAAAGTGGGTTTTTCGGGAAACATTAATCATATCTCTCTTAATAGGCACAATATCAAAACAGTACAAAATGGACAATATTCCCCTAATAATTACCTAAAACTTTTGTTTGAAAGAATTTTTGATATGACCCACCATTACGCCAAGGGATGAGAAAAATGATTTCGGAATTATAAGAAAATGCCAAGAGCTATCAGAGGTTGCCATGGCAACACTACTAAATTGATGAGGGATGAGCCACCAGACGTTGCCATGACAACGCACTTGCACGAGATCAGATTCAGTATTTCCATCTGACTAAGTGGGAAGCGGCTTCGGTGACGTAACTGGTAGCATGCAGAATGTCTATTTTCAAGGTCGCGGTTTCAAAGCCGGCCGAAGTCGTCGGATTTTCTAAGAGCGCTAAAATCCCTCAGTATGCTTTTCTTTGGAGGGGAAGTTCCAACGTTCGTTGCGAGTTGCTGGTTGGGATGGCATCTAGTAGCCAAGTTCACAGCTAGGTGTCGTTGACGGTAGTACCTGGTAGTAACATTAGGAACTACTGCTTGAAATTGACCGTCTGCAGTCCTTACCTGAATTAAGACTAATACAGCCATTATAATTCACACCGTTTATCAGACAGATTCTACACTCACCCAAAGTTCACGGGGTTAGATGACCGCGTTGTCGCAGCCCCTAAACTGAGCAACCAAGCAGGGGTAGATTTCATTAGAAAGCTAACTATTGCAATGGGTACCATGTTTCGACTTCCGGAAAATTTCGACATATCTTCGCGTTTCACATCCCCCAGACCTCAAAACCACCGTCAGTTCAAAAGTTTATATATAATTTATGTATGTATATGTATATATATGCCCGGAGGCCCCGGGTTCGATCCCCGGCTCCGTCAGGGATTTTAAAACTGACGTGAGGGTTGGAACGGGGTGCACTCAGCCTCGTGAGGACAATTGAGTAGCTGTCTGACAGTGAGACAGCGCCCCGATCACGAATACCAAGATTAACGGCCGAGGGGACCCGACGCGCTGATCACGCGTCACCCCAATATCTGCAGGCCAAATGGCTGGGCAGCGGTCGCTTGGTCGGCCTTAGCCCGTCATGGGCTGGATAGTGCCAGGGGTTGCCTTTTTTTTTTTTGATATGTATATATATGTATATAAGTTTCTTGTGGACACGATAACTGCCGTAATTTTGCACCAATCACTTTGAATTTTTTACCGAATATGTATACCTATAGAATCTCGGTCGAGTTCGTTACTGGGCTAAATCGGTCGAAGGGGGTGAAAATGGGGGGCTTTTTTCGAAGAAGTGAAATATTGCTAGAACTCTCTTAATATGTGAAATATCGAATCCGTTCAACGTTCATACTATGTGTCGGATAAAGCCCAAACATTTATGTTTGAAGAGTTTTTTTATAGCACCAACCATTGACCAAAGGGGTGGGAAAAAGTGGGTTTTTCGGGAAACATTAATCATTCTCTCTTAATAGGCACAATATCAAAACCGTACAAAATGGACAATATTCCCATAATAATTACCTAAAACTTTTGTCTGAAAGAATTTTTGATATGACCCACCATTACGCCAAGGGATGAGAAAAATGATTTCGGAATTATAAGAAAATGCCAAGAGCTATCAGTGGTTGCCATGGCAACACTACTAAATTGATGAGAGATGAGCCATCAGACGTTGCCAAGATAACGCACTTGCACGAGATCAGATTCAGATTTCCATCTGTGAAGCGGCTTCGGTGACGTAACTGGTAGCATGCTGAATGTCTAAGCCCAAGGTCGCGAGTTCAAAGCCGGCCGAAGTCGTCGGATTTTCTAAGAGCGCTAAAAATCCCTCAGTATGCTTTCCTTTGGAGGGGAAGTTCCAACGTTCGTTGCGAGTTGCTGGTTGCGGTGGCATCTAGTAGCCAAGTTCACCGCTAGGTGTCGTTGACGGTAGTACCTGGTAGCAACATTAGGAACTACTGCTTGAAATTGACCGTCTGGAGTCCTTACCTGAATTACAGACTAATACAGCCATCCCTAAGTACACGGGGTTACATGACCGCGTTGTCGCAGCCCCTAAACTGAGGAACCAACCAAAATCTGTGCGGGAGATATAATTTTGCGTGAAGAAGTAACAGACCGTTACATAGTTACACATCAGTGTCGAAACCTTGCATAAGGACAGTGTGACCACAAGTATAAAAATGGACCCCAAATGACAAGAAGGTTACCGTTCCCATAAGACAATAAAATGTTTAAAATAAGCATAAAAAGACGAAAAACAAAGTTAATTAAGCTCCAATTATAAAATACCTTCTCGCAATAAATGAGGTCTGATCTTTCTACGAAAACCTGCATATTCTGCCTATTTTCGCCTATCCCCAAGTTTGTCCGGTGAAATCTACCTCCGCCTTCCGGCGTGCCGAGAGGACTTTTTATTATCTGGTTGGTTAATCTACCTGGGTTCGTTCTGTATATATATATCCAAAGAACATGGCCCTTCTTTTCGGATGGTGTCTGAGATTTTATCCAATCTGGGTATATTTCTTGGTTACCTTTTTTCTATACGACCCATCTTCGGTTCTTTTAGGTCCAAGTATCTTCCTAAGAATCTTTCTCTCTATTAGCTCCAACGTTTTGATCATTCCTTTCTTTCTCAGACACGGACATTAAGCTGCATATATGGCTTCCGGACGAATCACTGCCCGGTAGTGACTCAGTTTTAAGTTGAACGAGGTGTTCCTTTTGTTGTAAGTTTTCCAGGTTAATTTGTATGCTAAGTTTAACTTGTTCAATCTCGATTTTGTTGCCAGTTTTTCTGACAGGTTGTTCTCTATCCATTCTCCCAAGAAATTAAATTTCTCCACGTTTTTGATCTGTTCTCCCTCTACTGCCATCCATATGGGTGCTGTTCGATGTTGGTCATTTATTGTGTATTTTCAAAGGAGATCCGTAGACCTGTTTTACTTGTTTGCTCATTCAGCTGAGCAATCTGTTTTTGTGCCTCTTCTATTTATTCTGACAAAATCACAATCTCATCTGCAATGGCTAAGCAATCTACTTCAATTCCTCTGCTCTTGCATCCGATTTGTATACCACCTATCCTGTGTAGGTTTTCGCACCACTCTATCATATCCTTGTCAAGAACACAGTTGGAGAGAATAGGGGAAAGACTGTCTCCCTGTCCAACCCCAGTCTTAATCTCATTCTGACAAAATCCCTCTGAACTTGACCTTCGATGCTGTGCACATCACCATCTGTCTGATTAGTTCCTTGGCCTTTCTATCCAGACCCATTTCTGCTAAGATTTGGATAAGTGTTTCCCTGTCCACTGAATCGTAAGCCTTCTTGAAGTCCACAAATGTGAGTACGAATTTCTTATTTCGTTGTTTCTGGTGCGAAATTATTAACTTCAGGTTCAGGATTTGTTCCACTTCTTCTGTTTCATGTACGTAAACTAAAACTGTTGGTCGTGATTTTCTTTTTTTGGCAAAATGAGATATTATCATCTTATATCTGGTCTTTGTATTTGTTTTTGTAATTGCCAGTCTTAAGTGGATATTAACATTTTATTTAGCAGCCCGGAAACTATCCATTCTCATTCACAGTTCTCACTGTTTGAAGTTTTTAGTAAAGTGTGTTATTCTATCAATGATGTTAAGCTGTATGGCTTATTAAGAAGTATTACGTTGTATATCAAATTCCATGCAGAACAAATGTATGATTTGGAAGCTACCGTAAGTTAAGTTAAAGATGCTCAATGTTGGTAACAGTGGTATTACTGATTCTGCTCAAAAATTTATTTTCTTGGAGTACATAGAAGTCATTATTTTTAGCCTACTTTTCACATTTTTCAAAAATGAGGAAAAATTAGACTTATTGAGATCGGGCAAATTTGTGTCTGTCTGTCCTTCTGTCTGTCTGTCTGGCTGTGTGTGTGTCCCCCCTATCAACTCCTAAACGGCTGCAGCAATTGAAACAAAATTTGGTAGGACTAATGACCTATACCTGAATATCTCACGGCCAAATTTGAAAATGAGGTCAGTGCTACCAACAGCTGAACAATCGCAATTGAAATTTAAGCTCAATGTTCGATATCTTGGAAGGTATGAATGGGAGCTATTTCAAAATTGTCACACGTATAGATAATAATATTGCAGTTTAATTTCCAGGAGGTCATACATGGTAGTGTTGCCAAAATGATAATAAGCCTGCTGATAAGTCCTAATTTTAAATGCATTTAACTTCTACACTGTCAATTGGATTTCAGCCAAATTTCGTATGTGCTATGTGCTATAAACAGATATGACAGAGTATTCTTAAGAGCCAACAGGGCTGCCAACTGTTAATAAATGCTCTAAATTTCTTTTATCCAAATACCCATATATCCAAAAGTATGCAAGTCGACAGCTTTTAACTATGCACACGTATAGTACCTGACATTCTATATCAATTTGGAGTAACTTATATACGTCAGTGCTACCAACATGATTCTAAGCCTGCCGAGAGGTCCAAATTTAAATACATGTAACTTCTATACTATCATTGGGATTTCAACCAAATTTCGTGTGTGCTATGTGTACCATAACAGATATGATTATGCCGATTCTTAAGAGTAACCAGGGCTGCCAACTGTTAATAAATACTGTCTCTATTTTTTGTTACCCTAATATCAATATATGAGAAAGTATGCAAGCCAATAGCTCTGAACTTTGCACACGTATAGTACCTGGCATTCTAGATTAATTTGGAGTAACTAACATAGGCCTACGCCAGTGCTGCCAACATGATTATAAGCCTGCTAATAGGTCCAATTTTAAATTGCATGTAACTTCTATACTAACTAATGGATTTCATTCAAAATTGACACAACAATAGATCATATCATTTCAGATGGTTTCTGACCAATACATGTAAGTCATTGTTGCCTACAGGATTTTACGCGCGCTGTTAGATCCAATGTTTAACTGCATGTAACGTCCATGCTATCCATTGGACTTCAACCAAATTTTGTATTCTGTACCTTAAGAGATGGAACTAAGAATATATTCAGTCACCAGGGCTGCGAACTGTAGTTCTCTATTAGGCTACATTATGCTAGGTATACAGTATTTCGAACTAATTAGAAATTTCGATATTACCAACTTAATTTCGTCATTATTTTAGATAGATCCATATAGATTAATCATTGGCATGCATCTTAAATTTTAAGAAAAATAGGCTCTTTAGTTCGTCACGGAACTTCTTGTTATGTTTCTTGTTAGATTCTATATAAAGTTGGTCCTCAGTTATTTGACCAGTATTAGTGACACCAAACACATTCAAGGATACACGTACGAATTGTACACTTCACCATAAAATATTAAAGGGGACGGTAGGGTTTGCTCTCCACGTGATCATCTTCTGATCCAAAATTAAATAAATTGGTGTGATTACTGCTTTTGTCCAGTCAAAGGGTACTTTTTCCTAAATCCCATGCTAATTTTACTATTTTATTCAACAATTTCTGCCCTGCTCTCCTACTACTCTTCACCATTTCTGGCTTAATTTCATGTACCCCTGCCGCTTTGTGACATTGCATTTTATTACCCACCCTCTCTACTTCGTTCCTATTCCCATCCTCATTCTCCTCCTGCATAATCCAAAAATACGCCACATTGCCAGATATGTCTCAATTTACATTTAGCAAGGTTTTGAAGTATTCTTGCTATCTTCCAAATAATTCCTTCGTATCTACAATGAGTGTCCCTGTATTACATAGAACACTGCTCATATCTCTTTCTGCTCCAGTCCTGAGATTATAATACTCTAGAACCACTGAACCGTACGTTTCGAATTTGTCTCCAAATTCCTCCCATGATTTCCTTTTCGGCTCTACCTTTATTTGTTCGGTTATGTTCCTTTCCACTTAATATACTGTAGCTCTCAGTCTGACAGATTCCATGTTTGGAGTAATTTTTTGTAAGATTTGTAGTTCTACAAGCAGACGTCACTATGCCATTCCATCAGGATGTGCGCTTCTTCTTGCCTGTACACGGTGTTGTCCCAAAACATGCCTTTGCTACTTCTAGTACTGCATCCCTGTGTCCTGACCATACCGTTTCTTTGTCCTGCAATTCTTTACTATCTACTCAATGAAATTTCTCGTCAATTATTTCTATTTATTTCTGCCTAAAATGCTTATCCTGGAGATTTTCAACCCTAATCTGACTGCAAGCAGCCTCCACATTCTGCATATTAGGTCTAACTAGCCTTAATTCACAACAAACTAGTTTGTGGTCTTCTTCATTAGTGAAGCCCCTGATAACCCTGTAATTATTTATCAATTTCCTAAATTAATAGCCAGTTATGATATAGTCTTCTATTGACCTGATCCCTTTACACTCCCATTTGTATCTGTGAATCTCCTTATTCTTAGAGAATTAGTTCGCAACAGATAACCCATCCTATCACAGAAGTTCAATAAACATTTCCCATTGGTGTTCGCTTCCCTATCTTCACTTCTCCCACCCATTACATTCTTATGCCCCTTAGACTTATGTTCTGTCCCAGCATTGAAATTTCCTTTCAGTACTTTATCCTTATTGTTATCACTCACAACCACATCGCTCAGTGTCACATAATATATGTCTACTTTATCCTGATCAAGGCTTTTACATCGAGCATACACTGAATCAATCCTGACCCGATTTCCTAACATTTTCAAATCTATCTATCGTTAATCGCTCACAGAAACTATGTTGGGCTCTAAGGTTCTCCTGACGTAGCGTCTTACTCTCCAGCTTGCCCTGCGATATTTCACACCTGACTGGTAACCTTGTAATCTCCTACTTCCTGCTCTCTGTCTCCCTTAATCTAAACTTAACTAAGCCCTAGAATATCCTATCTCATCCTACTTGCTGATTCAGCTAGCTCTACTTGTTTCCTTCCGTAACCACCCACGGTATTAGTAGCACCCCATCGAATACCAGTTCGATTGCCTGTTCGTTGTCCAAAATGCCAACCCCATTCTGCAATTTAGATTAGATTAGATTAGGTTAGATTTGTTTTTATCCATTAGATCAATGACATGCATACAGTACATTTTTATATAGGACACATTAAAAATTACATCTATAAAATAAAAGAACTTACAGGTATATATTACAAATACAATAACTATATATAACATATTATATTAATAGATCTTAAGAGATACAATCTTATTGGACAAATATTTACACCTCACTCTATTATCACAATATGAAAACTTAATTCTATAAATACAACAACTTACAGCTGGGTATTACAATTAAACTAGAAAAGTAAAATATAATTATAGATTTCATCGCTCCTATACGCTAAGATATTCCACTACAGAGTAAAAACAATGGCACTGCAGATAAGCTTTCAACATACTTTCAAAGGTTTTTATTTTTGGGGCCAATTTTATATACTGGGGAAGTTTATTGTATAATTTAACTCCTGTGTGTGAAGATCCTTTTTTGTATATACTTTTGTGTGTGTGTGAAAAATGAATGTTTTGATTTTGTCTTGTGTTATGCCTATGAACATCATTGTTTGTTTTAAGAGAAACGTCTTTATTCATTAAATTCTTTTTAAAAACATAATACTTTCAAAGATATGAATGTAGGGCAGAGGGTGGATGTTTAACCCTCTTAGTGCCAGAGTCGCTGTGAGCGATCCTCATAAAATGAACGAAACTTGCCAGCGTCGCTCTGAGAGACGCTTCGTTTTTGTATTATTAGAGGGGCTTATAGACCGAAAATGGCGTCTAAACTTGACGTGACCATTAAAGAGAGTTCTAGCTACCACTTTCTGGCAAACATCTTTTGTTTTCTGTCCATCGATATACTCGAGCGATATTTGAAATTCCTTGACTTGTTTACGCGCGACTCGTAAAAGCATGGCGTCCAAGGGAAGGAAGCATTGTTTGAGAGAGGAAGAAATTGAAGAATTAATGTTTGATGATTCAAGTGGTGAACTCTTGGACTTCGTGGACAGTGATTTCGTTCTTGTGTGTGACAAATCAAGTGCCGATTCCGCTTCGGACAATGAATTACCTGCGCTGAATGCGATCGTACATAACCAAACAAGTGATAGTGATGGTAATGATGTTCATAGTAATAGTGACTGGGAAGAAAGGAATGTTGACCAGGACAATCCTCCACAGGCTACACAACCACAAATGTGAAAGATGAAACTACAGGGTGCCCTTCTGTTTATCTTTTTTCATTGTACTTATTTTTATTTTATTTATATCAACAATGCCATTGTTGGTGTACGGTATTTTATGAATATGCTAGATTTTCGAATTTCGGATTTTTGACACCCCTGCTGATATTTTTCAACTAAAAAACTGCATTTCCTGGTTCTTTTGTTATGTATGTGTGATCTCCGGTGTTCATTTTTACTGCATTTATAAGCGTGTGGTAATAGGAATAATCAAACTTTCTAATTGTTATTTTACAGAAGAAATTATTTTAATTAATTAATTAATTAATAAAGAAAGAAATACGTTTCATAATGATCTGAAAATTTCCCTGAAATTAGATAGCTATGTTTTACACTCCCTGACTAAATTTCTTTTTCGTATCTTTCAAAACAGGGGATATACATATTTTTCTGAAAGCCTACACTTTCCATTAAAAACAGCCTGGCACTTTTGGACTTCACCTTAACCTTTTCGCCTGGCACTAAGAGGGTTAAATCCTTAAACGGAGGTCTACATGATTCTCTAGTGTTTTCATTTGTCATAATTCTAATCGCCCTCTTTTGTATCCTAAACGTTCTTCGTACATCTGGTGACATACCCCAAAATATGACCCCATATCTTAAGTATGAATGGCATTAAGCAAAATATGTCTTTCTTAATGTGTGCATGCTTGTGCAAGTTTTCAAACTAAGTAACCCAAAGCACATCGAATTCAGTTTAGTATTCAGATATTGTATATGTTTATTCCATCTCAAGTCATGTTGTATCCATAGTCCTAAAAACGTTGTTTCTGATTTATTTTCTATTTGATGGCCATTTAATGTTATATTGGGCGTTGCAAGATTCCTATTCTGCATAGTGTGGAAATTTAGAGATACTGTTTTTTATAGTTTATTATGACGCAATTATCTCGTGGCCATTCGGTTAACTCTCATGTAACAGAGTCAGCAGACTGCTGTAAGACCTGTTTAGTTTGACCTTTTATTACGAGTGTTGTATCGTCCGCAAATGAAATTTTATTATGAGAATCAACGTTCTGTGTTATATCATTGATATATAGAAGAAAGATTAGTGGGCCCAAAACCGATCCCTGGGGTACTCCAAATTTAATAATTCCCTCATTGGACAATGTTTCATTAAGTAATCTGGTTCCATCATCCTTTTATCTCAAGCCTACTATTTGCTTACACCTTGTTAAGTAAGACTCTATCCAATTATTAGCTAGACCTATAATACCATATTTAATAGTTCTGTAAGGAGGATTTTATGGTCCACACCATCATACGCTTTCGATAAATCCAAGAATAGGCCTGGGTAGATTATTGACTGGGGAATAACCTAACCACCAAGGGAAGATGATTGAGAAAAGGAGGTGGGTTTCGGACTGGAGAAAAAAGGATGGAGAAATAGGAGGCGAGTCCCACAAAAGTTATAAATTTAACTTTAAATGCACTCAAAGGCGGTTGCCACTGAAAATCCGCTCTCTGATCCCTAAAGTGGGTAAGGACCTGGTCGAAGCTAACGGGAAACGCAGCTAGGACTTGGGCGGTTTGCAAGAGAATGGCTTTAGCGTATTCCCTCTCAAGCATGCATATACCTACTATGGGGAAGGGTGATGGTCTGGCAAGACAGAGAGTAACACAACCTATTGTATGTCTGTTCAAAGGAACTCGTTTTGAACAAGTAATTCGAAGAATGCCAATAATTTGAATTGATTTCGATATTTCCAGCTTTCAAAGTTGTAGAGTTCTTGAAAAGCGACCAAATGCTTCCAAGAAGGATAGTGATAAAAGAATTATGCCTTTGGGAATAAATTTGGTAAATGAACCAATAGTTGCATTTGGAAATGGCTAAGCTTTTATCCAGCAAGGAGCCGACTAAAAGTTTAGGCAAAGAGAAACACTTTTCTTTTGGAAAACCAACCTTAAGTTTTTTGGAGAGAATCTCCACAAGCAGGAAGCTGGCGTAGCGAGCTGTACTTGCCTTACTGGCCAGTTAGAATTAGCTATTAAAGCTAAGAGAAACTTTATCAAGATAACCACTAAGAGTTCTTGCTCAAATGCAACAAGTGGTGAAAGCCCTATCAATAGATTTAATGGCATTAAGTAGGAAGAGCCAAGGAAGACAGTATCTTGCCTAACCGTTGTATTAGAGAAATGATGAGTCAAAAAGGAAAGTTTGAATTTATTTTAACAATGCAAAAGAGCGTAATGAATTTAACAAATAAGTAGTAGTTTCTTGCCAAATATATAATTTAAACTTTATAACAACTGGGGTCACAGACCTCCGAAAAAACATCTAAAGTTTGCTCCAAGCAATTAACAATTCATTAGGTTTCAAACCTTTATAAAATCCTCGCAAGATTTTAAAATAGAGAGGATAAAGTACAAAGTTAAGAACAATTAAAGTGATTAAAGTTAGACAGTAAATAGAGTACAAGGTGTGTACTTCTAGAAATTTTGGAGAAAATATTCTAGAAAGAGTAACAACTTTGAAAATAACAATAACAAAAATAGGAAGAATAAAATAGAAGTTCCTATAACTTCTTATATTTAAGCGGAATTACTTATATTTTTCTTGGTTATACAAATTGGGCAGGTCACTTAATGTGAAACCTGAAGAGAAAGTCGAAAGGAAGGTTCTAGACCTCCTGTGTTTAAGTAGGAATCACGAGCCAAATGGGGCAAGATTCCCTTTCGTGAAACTTAGAAATAACTCACTCATGAGTTGAAAGAATTGTATTCCCTAATTAGAAGGGAGAAACAAGATAATTAGAAACGTGTACAAGACACGTAGTTATACAGAAATTAATTAATGATATGTAAGCAAAGTGGGAGGGCACGTCTCTAGCGTGACACCTCATTGAGAAAGACCTAAAGTAACAATTTTATTATTATGGTTTGTTAGTAAAAGGTTTAGGAAAGATCAATTGGGATTGAGGATAAATGTTCATGGCCTTATTTATGGTAATCGGACGATCGCGACGCGGTAGAAATACTGAAAGAACACTGTTTATAACTATAGTTTGTTGAATGGATGAAAAGTTCACTGTAGTAGCACAAAAGTTTATGGCAAAGAAAGTTATTGCAATGATGAAAAATAATTTGTTGCACTAGGTAGGCGAAATACTATTGCTTGAGAAAGTTATGAATTACAATTAAATGCGCCATAGAACATTCCAACGGTGGAAGAAAATTAGCTATTGAGCATTAATTCATAAGGAAGATTCCTCATTTTTTAAATAGTATTCCCACAAGTGAGTGGAAAATACAGGATGGCCTGACTTGTAGATAGAGTACAGAATCTGGAAGGTTCCACAACGATCCTAATAGAAGAATAGGGCCAAAATTAATCCAGCGGAGGAACGAGCTTAATATTTTATAGACAGTGGGTAATTCCCACGTTGTGAGAAGATTTCCCATAAGAAATGCTGCTTTTTATTAAGCTTTGCTTAGACAGACAAAAGCTTAACATAGAAAATCCCGCGAAGGATGATTATTGCCACAAATAAGTAATCTCACACTGCCTATAAATGATTATTAAAAGCATGTAGATATTAAAACCGATGAAGATGAGGTTAAAACCTGAAGTCTGTACTTATCTTTGCTGCATGGCGAAGGTGAAGTTCCCTTTGACGATTTAAGTTCCAACATTGCGTGGAATCTGAAGAATGCCTCTTAGTTCAGGAGGCTGGCTCTAGTTGAGCCTTGACTGAGTCGACGGCCGACGTACAAGTGAGACCCACTCAGCGAAGCGCAGAGGGACCAGGAAAGGGAAAAGAGTGGGGGTAGGAGACAAAAGGAATACATATCAGAATAGACAACCTTGAAAAAATAAATGTTTTTCTTGATGAATGGTCTTCAAAGAGTTTGATAGCAGACGATACTAGCGCAGCATGGTGGGTGAAAAAGTAGACGAAGTTCTCTTGATCACAGAGATGATAGCTGGCGATGGTGACGAGATCTGGTGGCGAGATGGATAAGGAAGTCCTCATGTACAGGGAAGAATTGAGGAACTTCACAGATTCGCTGCTAGATGACGCTAGGTGGGTCATGGAAGATATATATCTAGAACAGACTCACAAATGGCATAAGAGACATGACCACCAAAGAGAAACTAGAAGATCACTGTTGGTGTTTAAGAAAAGGGAAGGAATGAACAAACAAAGAGCATTAAAAATATACTCTATAATACCGTGTATTCCAAGAATACACCAAGGCCAGTTACATGTTCCTTGTTGTAAATTAATTTCAGTATACTATTACTACATTCATTTTAACTCTGATTGACTAGCGTGTAGAAAACTCATTTCAGCCTTCTAATTTTCTTCATTTGTCATATTCTTGCGATGTAATATGTGTAGAGTACCTATTACTAAGATAAGGTAACATGTTAAATCACTCTTAAGTCGTTTCTTGGATGAGATTTTGTGTCGTACTCATTTTTTTACAAGGGACTGTGGAAAATCTTCAAAAGACACATGTGAAGGGTCCGCACTCCACAGTAGTGTGGGATTCTTATCCACTGAAAACCACATCCCTTTTCCCACGATGCGTTCATCACCCCGGAACCGCTTTTGCGTTACTTCAGGGTGATGTCGTGCTTACTTAGCCATTCAGACTTCTTTTTTCTTCATTTTTCTTATCAATGTTCGTACGCATCCATTTCCCTCTTATTCTGGCGCAGAACACCTTCTATGTAAATAGCTGTCTGATTCCATGTTTGATCATTTCGAAGCATCATCTGTAGGATGTTGTCCAGCGTGATTATCCCTAGAGAAGCTAGACCTATAATACCACACGTTCACACACAAACAATGTGTGGAGCGCATCATCCTCTTCATTACAATAATGACACAAAGGGCTATTAGCCACGCCAATGTGATGCAGGAATCTCTGAAAATATCCATGGCCTGTTAGGAACTGTGTCAAATAATAATTGACTTCTACGTGGTTTCGATCAACCCAGTCAGCCAGACGCGGAATAAGTTTCTTTGTCCATCGACGTCGTGTCTCATCATCCCATTTATGTTGCCATCGTTCCATACAATGATTGTGTGCAGACGTCTTTGCCTGGTGTATGCCCAGTTCTCCTTAGGTGCGCCAAACTTCCTGACGCTCTTAGGCAAGTAAATCAATTGGTGCTACTCCCACTACCACTAGAACAGCAGGCTCTGAAACAGTGCGATATGCACATGAGATCCTTAGTGCTCCTCTCCGTTGTACTGCTGCTATCCCTTTGCGATACTTCTCGAACCGTAAGGACTCAGCCTAGATCTCAGATCCATAGAGTAATATGGACTGGACTTTAATATTACCCATTAATCGGCTCAAAGCGGTCAAGACATTTGCTGCTTTATCCGTCACTCTTTGAATATGGGCCCAGAATGTGAGCTTCGTATCTAGCGTCATTAATAATTAATAATTATGTTATATGTGAGCATATTACATGAGTTATCATATTATTATTACATGGTAAATTATGCATTGAATTGACCTGTTTAAATACTTGTAAAAGATGCCTTTCGGGGCAAAGTTCCGGCACCCGGCATCTGTAAATGCTCGAGTTGTTAAATGGGACATAAAACCCATAACTACGGTGTAATGTTGCTCCGTAAAACCATCAACCTTGCCAAGTTTATACGGCATGCCTGAAATTGAATACATTCTCCCATTTGGAAAACCACTTTCTTTTCGTCACGATCTTAAGTAAGTTTGAAACATACTCTGTAAATTGACAGGAAAATGTGCAACATTTAGAGACGACGAGCGCATATTTAAAACATACGGAATATACACCTGAGCTTTCTCATTGTACATCATATATTTCTTGGTGCATTTTACAATTTTATTTCTTCTTACAAGAATAATTTTCTCAGTTAGATGCAAGAAAAATTGTAGTACACAGATCCCATTGCTTTCATTACCTGACAACCAAAAGCTGGTTCATAAGAAGGCGACGGTGGCGCGTAACACGGCAAGAGAACACACAAAAACAGTGGATGATCTATACAGGGCTTCGGGAGTCCGGGAGACCGAGTCCCCCCGATCATGATAGAGTGGATGCTTTTAACCCCTCTGGGTCCAGGTGAAACTGTCAAAACGCAATTACAGGCGCGCTACGGCACACCACTCTGTCGCATAATGATTGACCATTAGAGCCACGAAACTCCGCTGTGGTAGCCTCTCCTCTTGTCCTACCCACACCGAAATTAGTGCATCGAACTTCTGCACTTCACGGAATATTCGTGCACAAAGCTGTAACAAAAACCATCTGTCAGTGGACAGCTCGCATACAAATATACGTACTGAACCCTTTAGTATAGCAGTGTTTATATGCAAGAATCTTTATCAAGGGGTCGCGCTCAGTTCATAGTGTGATATTTACGTCCGCCAAACAACATGCTCTACTGAGGGAAGGGTCATAGGATTAAAACTATAATTAAGGAGGAAAGTGACAAGACGTAAAATAATAACATAATTTAATGACTATTAGTGCATAAAATGAATATAAAAAACAATAAAAATCCTCCCTGAATTTTCCCATGACAGGAATATATATCAATGTTGAGGAGTCAGACGGATCTCCCCCTTATAAAAATGTGGATCCTAGTTCCACTAACTTGCATTGGGATTTCATGTACGCGTAATGACTAACTACGAGGAATGAGTACTTGGATGACTGTTCGTTTACATTGGGTAACAGCCACGATGCTTACGAACAATCATCTCGTAAATCAACGTTTACGGATATGGGACATGACACTAATAAAAACCCTTAAAAATTAATGCTGACACACAATCTAAAATCTAATATTTACAGGAATCTCCCTCGAGACCCTCCTTCAGTGCGATGACGCATCTGACAAATGAGCTGCCAACACGGCCAATTGCTCAATACACAACAAGGAAAAGACAGCATCGCACGTGACTGCACGGGTCACTAATGAAAATGAAAATCCACAGCCTGCTTCCAGTCTCCGACCGGGTCAGGAATGGAATGAATGAAGCCCCTATCTAGCGGCGAGGATATGAACTGTGCCGGCTGCCGAGGCCTGACGCACTCCTCTGGGGCAATAATTAAATGAATGACAGATGAAATGAAATGATAGTGGAGAGTGTTGCTGGAATGAAATTTTGACAGGGAAAACCCGAGTACCCGGAGAAAAACCTGTCTGCCTCCGTTCTGTCCAGCACAGATCTCACATGGAGTGACCGGGATTTGAACCACGGACTCAGCGGTTAGAGGCCGGCATGCTGCCGCCTAAGCCACGGAGGCTTCACGGGTCACTAATACGGAACATAAACATGGAATGAAACCAACAACAACAAAAGCCTCACCGGCTAAGATTACCTTATATGAACAAAAATGCACGTTAAGCTAACGCTTCGGAGATTATAGTGATTCGTAGGCAACTCCCATTTATTTAAACAATTTTTATCATTGATCAGTTCTTATTCTGTATTTCAAGTAATTTTACGGAGCCAACAAGCACTCCACTAATGACCTCGATGCAACCTTTTCAGCCCGCCTTGTGAATCAGCTTCCCCTTCCTCAATTCTTGTCATCGTCCAGCTCCAGTGTGTAAAATAACTTGACTACCTGCCCCGTTATCTCGTAGAATCAACAGCAACAAATCTCAACCACATAAACATATGGTAAGACATTAATCGATATAGCCACATATGTCCTCGCAAGGTAACCATATGGACTCGGCACCAAGCTGACAGAAATCAGTCTAAGCTGAAATTCCCGCTTGTAATGACCAATAAAATACACACACACCCACACTGCTGGGAATGACATAACACTTTTCACACAGGTCGGTTGAATCAGATCCTCACAATCTATTTAAAAATATTAAAACCTACGAGAGAGCTGACTGCCCTTCGCCACAACTCACATTGCTTCAACGGCAATAAACTCACTGAATCTGATCAATAATAAACATTACAAGATTAATTTACCCTCCAATCTACTGTATGATTATATTAATTCAATCCTACTTCTGAAACACAACATATCTCCGAGAGACGTTTTTAACCGCATTGCGTAACATATGCAAACACGGTTGTCCATATAGCTACGTTAGTTAAAACAAACAAACAAGAACTTACGACTATAAAAATTTGTGCGAGCTGTTTCCATGCAAAAGGTGTGTCAGACCCAAACTAAATATACTACGTTAATCAACACAAGCAAGATATTTACAAAAAAATATGTGTCCCATATACCATAAGTTAACTTGTCAGATAATAAGAATATTATTCAGTACTCATCCTCGGCCAGTCACCCGTCAAAGGACATCAGCAGCCATCTCCCTACTTAATGCTGCTTAACTCATCTCAAACATCTCGACGGATTGTTGGCAGTTTCAAACTTCTTCCAGAATAGGCGATGTCATCTCTCGTGCTGATGCAAAAAGTTATAGATTATTACACACTCGATATCTGCCTACTAAATTCGCCGTTTCAGGTACTTATTTCCCCAGAACAGTCTGTTGGCGAATTGTCGATGATACTGTCCCTACAAAATAGTACTGTGACTATCTATCACTGAATTTACCACGTTTATATTAATAAAAATCTGTGTCCTCATGACACGCGAAGTACAGTAATAACCTGTGTCTTCCGACACACACAATGTAATCGTAACCTGTGTCTTCCGACACACAAAATATAATAACAACCTGTGTCCTCCGACACACACAATGTAATCAACCTGTGTCCTCGACACACCAAATGTAATAACAACCTGTGTCTTCCGACACACACAATGTAATGAAATTCTTGGCTCTTCACGCCACTTATAAATGAACTGGCCCTAGATATCGATAGAGGGGGAAATTATATAAAAATTTCTCAAAATAATAGTGGTACAGGAATGAAACAAATATCACTGAACTCGTAAAATTGCGCAGGTCAAGAATATGCCCATTAATCCTAGAATCGATCGTAGAGATGTTGTCTAGCCGATCCCCCGCGTTAATGCTAGCTTTCGCGTGCCCAAGCTAGACTTGGCGCGTTCGTAAGCATTCATCTCTCATTGGTTCCACTTTTTCAATAACTTCGCGGTTTTTATCAGACCTCGACCTCGTAGGAGTGTCCAGTAGTACCATCAGCCACTCACGTTACTGCATTATATATTTTCTAGGCGCGAATAGTACCATGAACATACCATAAGCGTGTCTCACCACGCGTCCCTTCTATTTTGAGGTAGCCACCACCTGTCCTTCGAAACATTGCTAGGCTCTTTCTTTTCACAATGCTAAAGTATTTAGCCTTTTGTCAAACTGCTGCAGGTATGTCCCCACTGTCTCCAACAAATGCTTGAAGTTTCCTCATCTTCGTCTGGCTATTTCATGACGCTGGTGGAAATATTAATTAATTGTAGAAATAAAACATCGAATCATTTATCCATCAGAGGATAAAGGGTTCACAACTCCTCCACTCACAAAATTTCGAACTTAGGATAAAGTCGATAATTTTTAAAAGGCTTCCGTAGGCCAATTTGTTTAATTCAGAATCACCCCTTTTCTATCACCTCGTCTAGCCGCTCCTGTCTTGAATGGCATTTACTCGTTTTATTTCCTGCTTGGACCTCACCCTCTCGACTGCTTGCGTGACGCGCTGATGCCTTAGGCAACACTCTGCCCGTCTCGTTAATGCTTGTCAACATCATCTCCACTTCCTCCTTCACGTGCCGTACTCAACTGCCCCCCGTCCACTTGGTTGATATAGGACGTCCATATATTTAAACTGCATCATTATTTCGTCGCTCCCATGGTTCACTTTTTCGATACGTTTTTAAATTGGCTGCATTGTAGACCGACATTGTTCCTGTGCTTATCTCTTTCACTCTGTATGCATTATTTCCTAGGTTTCTTACAATAGAATAGGGTCCTATGAACTTTTCACAGAATTTGCTGAAGATCTTCTTCTCTGGATCAGATGTAGCGGGTCGTTTCACGAAAACGAGCTGGTTGATTTCTAGATCACGGTGAAATCTCTTATTTCTCAATCGCCGTAATCTGCGATCTGCTTGTTTTCTCATGTAGGCTCTCGTTCTCTCTATTCGCAGGTCATGTGCTATCATGGGATCTTGTGGGCAGTTAATGATGCTTTTCCATGTTCTCACTGGATACTCGTTTTTGTGTAAGACCATAGGGATCTGTCCTGTTGACTCGTGCCTGGTAGAATTCATACATGTCTCTACATCCTTAATTTTATCCACCCACTTATGATGTTCTTTGGGAATGAAGATTCTCAAGTATGATGTCACACATTTTATTGCTCTCTCACTTGGATTAGCTTGGGCATGTCAGATACTGCTTAAAACGTGTTTTATACCCATGTCCTCCATACCTTTCTTGAATTCGGTGCTTGTAAAGTAGCTGCCATGGTCTGACAATATAAATTCTGGTTTTCCAAGGATTGGAATAACTCTATTTCGAATACGACTGAGTACTTGTTTCGATGTAGTTTTCTGAATGGGGCATAATACGACAAACTTAGAAAACACATCAATGCACGCAAGCAAGTGACGGCAACCTCGCCTTCCTTTCGGAATTGGACCGAAACTGTCCAGGGCCAGTAGCTCGCAGGGTTTCTGAGGTAGCAATGGTCTAGGATACTGCCTCATTAAATAGTTATTGGGCTTTGTCCTCTGACACGGATCACAAGTCGTAATGACGTCACATATAGTTGTTCTCATACGTGGCCATGTAAATGTCTCTCCTATTTTCGCTTCGCACTTGTCTACTCCGACGTGTCCGTAACTTTCGTGAGTATGCCATTTCAATCCTCGCTGTAAAGATGCTGGTACTAGTATGCGTAACTTGGTGTGGTCATTATCAACCCATTTTTGCAGCAAATTGTTGACATAAACATATCTTCCTTCTTTGGCTTTCGCTTCTCGAAATGCAGGTGTTCCTGTAGGTAGCTGCTTTCTGAAGTATTGAATTAATAGCATCATCCATGGTTCCGCTTCCTGTTCTCGCTGTATCTCACGTAACTCCTCCAAGAATTCCCGGTCCTTCGGTGTTAACTCCAAGTGTTGTACCATCGCTGTTTCTTCAACATCAGGCTCTGGGTTCCTGCTGAGTGCATCCGGAATCACGTTCATCTTCCCTGGACAATGTTCAATCTCAATGCTAAACTGCTGAATATATATAGACCAACGTGTCACACGTTCGCTTGCCATCGACGTCTTAAACAAGAATGTTAGTGCCTTGTGATCAGTCCTGACAACAATGGGGTAGCCATAAATTATTCGTTTCCATTGTTGTAGCGCATGAAGGATGGCCAACAGCTCTAGCTCCGTTACAGTATAATTGCGCTCGTGCTTACGCAATTTTCGGCTGACAAATGCCAAATATGTTTTATGTTGCAGGTTAGCTGGATCTTCTTGGTAGAGCATGGCACCTATACCAATTAGTGAAGCATCCGCTTGGATTATAAATTTGTGCTTGAAATCTGGATATCCAAACTTAATGCAGTTTTCCAGTAGCTGTTTTGTTGCTTGGAACGCCTTCTCACATTCCGCATTCCACAACCATTTATTATTCTTTTTTAGCATTTCCTGCATTGGAGCTACAGTCTCCGTGTAACCTGGACAGTTTTATTTAAAGAATCCCGTTACGCCTAAGAGAGCCCGAATGTGCTTGACTCTCGTTGGTGTAGGGAAATTCTTTATCGCTTCGATCTTAGCTGGGTTTGGCTTCACTCCCTCCTTGTCAATGATGTGACCCAAATATAAGATCTCGCTCTTGAAGAAATGCGATTTCTTCAGGTTTACTTTGAAATTTGACGCATTAAGGTTGCCTAATACTTTATCTAAATTTTCCATGTGAATTTCAATGTTGTCGGATGCCAGCAGAATGTCATCAATGTAGCGCACCGTCATCTCCTTAACTTCCTCGGTTAGATTCCGATCCAGGGCTCGGATTAAAGCACAGCCCGCTGTTTTGACTCCGAAGGGCATTCGGACGAAGCAGAACGTTTGGTTATCGAATAAGAAGCCAGTTAGAAGCTGTGACTTCTCATGCAATTCAATATGGTGGAAACTGGACGTCAAGTCTACTGATGAATAAATGCTCTTGTTCTTAAAGCCTTTTAGTACGTCTCTGATAATTGGTGCTCTGTCATACTCAGGAAAAATGAGTCTCATGTTGAGATTTCTGGCATCTAAACAAAGTCTGATAGATCCATTTGGTTTTGTGACTGCCAAAATCGCATTTAGATAAGGTGTAGGTGTCTTCCTTATCACTCCAGCTTGTAACATCTCATCTATAATGACCTTGACTTGACCACGATATTTTTCCGGAATTGGATACAATCTACTTTTGAAAGGTGACCAATCCTCGACTTGCATTGAATATTTGAAATTTAATATTTTCCCAGGTACTGTATCAAATACTGCTTTGTGCTTCCTTAAAATCTCTTCCAATTGTTTTCTATGTTCACTCCCAAGTTGAATGTCATTGAGCCGCTCCTGTAGTAACTCTTCAAATTGTGCATCACTGTCATCTCCTTCTGTTAATAAAGACCATATCTCCTGGGATTCACTCTCCTCATCTAGTTCCACAATAGCTCCTTTTATGATGTTATCTTCTGCCTTTCGTATCTCCTCCTCCGTCTCTTCCGATATTGCTTCCAATGCCCAAGAATTTACATCTCTTCCGGTAGTGATTTCATCCATATGCAATCCCACGTTCTTCAGTTGATCATACTCTCTAAAACTGACTGTGTTCTTGTGCAAATCTATCACTGCTTGATAGTCACAAATGAAATTTGCACCAAATTATATTGAAATTCATCTTTGCCATGATAATGAATGTTTGCCCAAAAGTGTGTTTCAATATGTTCAGCTCTAAGTATGCCTGACGTTTACAAGTGACGGTGCGTTCAGGAATAACACCCCTCACTTTGAGTTGTGGTACGGGAATCACAGGAATATTCTGACTCCGTCCCAACTCTCGAACCAAGGCCTCCGATACCAGACTGATCTGCGACCCCGTATCCAATAAACATCTTATATTAATTCCACCAATCCTCGCGTAAATAATGGGTAACTGCCTAATTTCATCGTTCCGTGGTTTCACCGTCTCCTCCAGGCAATCTTCTGGCAAAGCAATCCATTCTTGTATGTTCGCTACTATCCATCCATCTTCAACTTCCGACTGTTGCGTTTGTAGACTGTCTCTTTTATCCAAATTTAGATTATTTTTTTTAGCTCCGCTGCGACTCCCGTCAACATTTTGTCGCCCACGCCCCTGACATTCCTCTTGTCTCAGTAGACTTCCAGCTTCCTCAGTATGTGTGTCTGGATTCTTCATGTTCCCAATGGCTTTTTCCCATCGTCGTTGCTCTCCACCTTGACTAGCGTGTAATTCCTCTAGGTAATTTTGTGATTGAGCGTGCCTATCATCCCAGTCATTTCGATAATTACGTGCCTCTCCTTGATTTTGATCTCTCCTTCCTTTCCATCTTTGATTCCCATTGTAATCACCGTATCTTCCATAAGGCCTCTCATTTCTTCGATTTTCACGCCACTGCTGATACCCTCTCTGTTGATATCTATTGTTGCCTTGATATGACCTATTGTTATAGTTATTCTCGTTACGCTGGTACGGTCTGTTTTCTACTTCTTCCTGGTTCCGCCTAGGTGTAGATGTGCTTGTATATGTACCATGCGTTTTAGTGTTCGCCTGTTTTGGTTTTATGACCTCTGTCGTATTTACTAACTCCAGTTGTCATCCTCCTCTATAATGATTATGAGATGTAGTCTCATCTATCTGGCGTAATATCTGTTCTGCATGTAAGGCCGTACTAACGTTCGCTGCGACTTGTACTTGTTGCACGTTGACTGGTAATTGCCGCGCTATAGTCATCACCAGATCCGCTTCATTTAAAGGGTAATCAAGGTCGCGAAATTTTAGCATTTGCATGTTTTAAAGAAATCTGAGTATTTCGTTTGCTGGGTAGTTTGGTATTTTCTAGAGTAAAGCTCCATTCTTAAACTCTGTTGTAATGCCGGAGACCAGTATTTGCGCAGAATCGCGAGTTTAAAATCTGCCATAGTTCCAAATGTATATTTGAAGCTTAAAAACCATGTAAGGACATTTCCTGATAAAAATCTCTCCATCATCCTTAACCTACGTGCTTCAGGTACCCCAGTGTCATTGTAATGATCTTAAATTTCTTTAATAAAGGCTTTAGGTGTCACCCCTGAATTCTCCGTGTACTTCTGCGGTTTATAATCGTTCGAGCGAATTACTTGGATAAGATGTGTGGGCTGATGACCGTCCTGTGGCGTGGAAATCCTTTCAATATTCTTGCGAAACCCCTCCGTGTTTGTCGTTAATGGGCACTCTGTCTGAGTCTGACTTCCTGCTGTGCTCATCCCGTCCGGGCTATTTGAGTCGTCCTGCTTATCTTTCATTGTTCCCGTTTTAAATATCGAGGATTGTTCTATCGACCTCAGTTCAGCTTTAATGATCCTGTCTGTTTGTTCTTTAAGTTTACTCTTAATTTCTTGCTCTAATGCTTGAATACGAGTATGATTTTCGCCTACTGTCTTAAGGATGGTTGATCTTTCCTCTTTAGAATCGATATTCATTTTTCGCCAATCTTTTCTTATTTGCTCCTTAATCGTGCTTACTTTCTCCTCAATCTGGCTTTTAGTGTCATCCTGATTGCTTTCTATCTGGCTCAGCCTTTCGTCGATGGTATTCTTTAATTGATCCTGATCCGCTTCTAGGCTTTTCCATTGCTCCGCTGATTTTATTTCGAGACGGTCCATATCTTTAATTATGCCGGATATGTTTTCATCTACCGCTGATAATTGTTGCTGAATGACCTTGCCGCTTTTTTCCATTTCCTTAAATCGTCCTTCCAACTTATCCTGAGCTATCTTGACCTCGCTCGTACTCATAGTGCATGCTAGTTCAATTTGCTCTAATTTACCTAACACCGTTTCATCCAGAATGCTAAGTTTTTGATCAAATATAATTTCCATTTTCTTAATCTGATCTAATTGTTTTTCATTGTTTTTACTAACATCTAGGGCCAGCAATACCATCTGTTGATTAGTGTGATCCTTCATCTCTGCGGTTAACGAAGCTAATTGGTTCGTGTTTTTAACATTCTCCGCCTCTAACTGCGAATTTATAGTATCATTGATTTCACTTTTTAATAATCTAGCTTGTTCCGCCTGATATTCATTTTGTTCAATCCTACTGTTGTTTAATTGTGTCCGCAATGATTCACTTTGTTCAGATAATTTAGTTTTTAGTGATTCACTCTGCTCAGACAATTTGTTTATAGACTCACTTTGTTCTAACATAGTATTGGTTAGTGATTCACTTTGTTCGGATAGTTTAGTTTTTAGTGATTCATTCTGTTCAGACAATTTGTTTATAGACTCACTTTGTTCTAACATACTATTGTTTATTTGTTCAGATAATTTCGCTTTTAATGATTCGCTCTGTTCTGATAGTTTAGTGTTTAATGATTCACTTTGTTCCGCCAATTTAGTGTCCAACAATTCCTGTGTCCTCCTAGCCGCATTTTCAATGATTTCTTGAATCTGTTCCACTGTTGCCATGTTATATACTTTATATGAGACATTAGGGAAATGGCATAAAGCAATGCCCCCTGACACTCACATACAATCCCAATGCACATTTAATTTCTTTACCCTACTCAGTTCATTTATATTTTACATTTAATCCCACTAGTCGATTGCTTCTCTGAGTGGTTCTAATTTTACTCAATTTAATTTAAACCCAAACACATATTCAGTCATTAAATTGTTATCCTGATCTGATATTAACACTGACTAATTAAAAAAGTATTAATTGTCATTTAAGGCTACCAGCCTCCTAACATTTTCATGAGTTTGACTTTCTAAACAAATCTAGTTTTAACTTTAATCATTGGGCGCCCGATATCACGTATATTATTTTTACATTAATTCAATAGACAAAAACGTGAACCGTATTTTACATTGCAAACTCCTGATTTTAATTTATATATCACACAGTTGGCGGTATCCTCTTCGCCTCAATTACTTTTAATAAAATATCACTTTCCGGTGATTAAAGTACTGTCATATCTGCCTCCACTTGTGGCCTGTCAGTTTTACTCAAATACGCCAACTAAATGTGTTCCAGCAGCGAACCAGCAACAAAAATACACCTTCATTGCTGCGTCAGTTTGTAAACCCAACTACGCTTACATTGACATGTGCAATTTCTTTGCCGTTACATCACAGTGAACCGCCCCACGCTTGGCCGCGCCAGTTTACCTCCTATGAACCCTTTAGTATAGCAGTGTTTATATGCAAGAATCTTTATCAAGGGGTCGTGCTCAGTTCATAGTGTGATGTTTACGTCCGCCAAACAACATGCTCTACTGAGGGAAGGGTCATAGGATTAAAACTATAATTAAGAAGGAAAGTGACAAGACGTAAAATAATAACATAATTTAATGACTATTATTGCATAAAATGAATATTAACAACAATAAAAATCCTCCCTGAATTTTCCCATGACTGGAATATCTATCAATGTTGAGGAGTCAGACGGATCTCCCCCTTATAAAAATGTGGATCCTAGTTCCACTAACTTGCATTGGGATTTCATGTACGCGTAATGACTAACTACGAGGAATGAGTACTTGGATGACTGTTCGTTTACATTGGGTAACAGCCACGATGCTTACGAACAATCATCTCGTAAATCAATGTTTACGGATATGGGACATGACACTAATAAAAACCCTTAAAAATTAATGCTGACACACAATCTAAAATCTAATATTTACAGGAATCTCCCTCGAGACCCTCCTTCAGTGCGATGACGCATCTGACAAATGAGCTGCCAACACGGCCAATTGCTCAATACACAACAAGGAAAAGACAGCATCGCACGTGATTGCACGGGTCACTAATACGGAACATAAACATGGAATGAAACCAACAACAACAAAAGCCTCACCGGCTAAGATTACCTTATATGAACAAAAATGCACGTTAAGCTAACGCTTCGGAGATTATAGTGATTCGTAGGCAACTCCCATTTATTTAAACAATTTTTATCATTGATCAGTTCTTATTCTGTATTTCAAGTAATTTTACGGAGCCAACAAGCACTCCACTAATGACCTCGATGCAACCTTTTCAGCCCGCCTTGTGAAACAGCTTCCCCCTTCCTCAATTCTTGTCATCGTCCAGCTCCAGTGTGTAAAAATAACTTGACTACTTGCCCCGTTATCTCGTAGAATCAACAGCAACAAATCTCAACCACATAAACATATGGTAAGACATTAATCGATATAGCCACATATGTCCTCGCAAGGTAACCATATGGACTCGGCACCAAGCTGACAGAAATCAGTCTAAGCTGAAATTCCCGCTTATAATGATCAATAAAATACACACACACACACACACACACTGCTGGGAATGACATAACACTTTTCACACAGGTCGGTTGAATCAGATTCTCACAATCTATTTAAAAATATTAAAACCTACGAGAGAGCTGACTGCCCTTCGCCACAACTCACATTGCTTCAACGGCAATAAACTCACTGAATCTGATCAATAATAAACATTACAAGATTAATTTACCCTCCAATCTACTGTATGATTATATTAATTCAGTCCTACTTCTGAAACACAACATATCTCCGAGAGACGTTTTTAACCGCATTGCGTAACATATGCAAACACGGTTGTCCACATAGCTACGTTAGTTAAAACAAACAAACAGAAACTTATGACTATAAAAATTTGTGCGAGCTGTTTCCATGCAAAAGGTGTGTCAGACCCAAACTAAATATACTACGTTAATCAACACAAGCAAGATATTTACAAAAAAACATGTGTCCCATATACCATAAGTTAACTTGTCAGATAATAAGAATATTATTCAGTACTCATCCTCGGCCAGTCACCCGTCAAAGGACATCAGCAGCCATCTCCCTACTTAATGCTGCTTAGCTCATCTCAAACATCTCGACGGATTGTTGGCAGTTCCAAACTTCTTCCAGGATAGGCGATGTCATCTCTCGTGCTGATGCAAAAAGTTATAGATTATTACACACTCGATATCTGCCTACTAAATTCGCCGTTTCAGGTACTTATTTCTCCAGAACAGTCTGTTGGCGAATTGTCGATGATACTGTCCCTACAAAATAGTACTGTGACTAACTATCACTGAATTTACCACATTTATATTAATAAAAATCTGTGTCCTCATGACACGCGAAGTACAGTAATAACCTGTGTCTTCCGACACACACAATGTAATCGTAACCTGTGTCTTCCGACACACAAAATATAATAACAACCTGTGTCCTCCGACACACACAATGTAATCAACCTGTGTCCTCGACACACCAAATGTAATAACAACCTGTGTCCTCCGACACACACAATGTAATGAAATTCTTGGCTCTTCACGCCACTTATAGGTATCGATAGAGGTGGATATTATATAAAAATTTCTCAAAATAATAGTGGTACAGGAATGAAACAAATATCACTGAACTCGTAAAATTGCGCAGGTCAAGAATATGCCCATTAATCCTAGAATCGATCGTAGAGATGTTGTGTAGCCGATCTCCCGCGTTAATGCTAGCTTTATTGTGCCCAAGCTAGACTTGGCGCGTTCGTAAGCATTCATCTCTCATTGGTTCCACTTTTTCAATAACTTCGCGGTTTTTATCAGACCTCGGCCTCGTAGGAGTGTCCAGTAGTACCATCAGCCACTCACGTTACTGCATTATATTTTTTCTAGGCGCGAATAGTACCATGAACATACCATAAGCGTGTCTCACCACGCGTCCCTTCTATTTTGAGGTAGCCACCACCTGTCCTTCGAAACATTGCTAGGCTCTTTCTTTTCACAATGCTAAAGTATTTAGCCTTTTGTCAAACTGCTGCAGGTATGTCCCCACTGTCTCCAACAAATGCTTGAAGTTCCTCATCTTCGTCTGGCTATTTCATGACGCTGGTGAAAATATTAATTAATTGTTGAAATAAAACATCGAATCATTTATCCATCAGAGGATAAAGGGTTCAGTACTGACATGCAATGACGCACTCATTGTTTCGTTGCAGCCCACTTGACTAGGGCACTTGAACAGTGGGGAGAATATTGTGAGCAATGCGATTATTGTTGATAAAATTGAAACGAAACCTACATGCATTAATGTAGTATATGTCTACCAGTCCAACATAAGTTGAAAAGTACTACGACGAAAGAGGGGTAATTTTGAGGCTTTCCAACGGTGACGAATTTTTTTTCGTAGAATGGTATTCTAATTCTTTGCAAGAAAACGAATGGAAGAAAGATCAGCAAAATGTACGCTGGATGAAACACAGAACAGAACTAGGGGCTCAAGACCTGGTCAGCTTATTTCACTTAATATTATGTTGGATTTTTTTGACAGGTATGTAAAGTGTTATCAAAGCTTGTTATCCTACAGTATGTCATTATCCATATACTCAAAAACGCAGGAGCTGACAAATGGGAAGATTATCCGACAATGAGTTTGATCACTCACGCTTCAAAGTTTCTAAATAGAATTATTACAAGCTGATGTGACCACTGCTGAGGTTGATTGGTTAACATAATTGGAGGAAAAAGGAAGGTATTAAACTGATCTTGGAAGATAAAACAAAGAACGAATTGTTTGACAGTTTGAAAAGAATTGGAATAAGATACTGGGATGGGAGAGTGTCTGCGACCAGTTGGTAGTTATTAGATTCTATGGACATGAGAGAGTGATTGGTATTTGGAAAGATGTAAGGTAAGGCATCACTCACACTTTTTAATTTGTTCATCAGTACCGGTAACACAGGAAAGGAGAAATAAATTAAAAGTAGACATAATGGATCAAGGTAAGGGAATTTCGATTCAGTGAATTACTTCCGACATTGCCATCTCAGCCTATTCACCAGAGAATGTGAATGAGTTTCTTAACGGTGTTGAGGAATTAATTCATGGTAGACATTGGATTTAAAACAGAACAAGTGGAATGCAGCAGGAAGATATACAAATACTATTGACTTGGTTGGCTGTTAATACGCTCTACTTTACTCCTACTTGGGCTCAAAAGAGACAGAGCAAGTATAATATAAAGATTGGGTTCATATCTGATGACATGAAATTACAGGGTGATTTTTTCCACCGTGTACAAACTCTAGAGATTGATCGAGGAGAGGATACGCCACAAAAAAGGTCTCATGAAGGTATGTCATGGTTTGTTTGTTAGGGGCCATTTATTATATCATCCTTTGTTACTGAGACGGCGGTCTGTACCATGTAGCCACAGTTACAGTATGAGTTGAAAATGGTTCCCATGTGCCTCCACGCATGCCTGTACGCGCCGTGCTTGTTCTGTCTCACATGTTCCCATCGGCCAGGCAGCATCCGAACAGTGTCAAATGCTGCATGAATACGCTGCTCAAGTGTCTCCAAAACTGGAATGGGCTCTGTGTTCACGATACTTTTCAGATGGCCCCTTAACCAAAAATCGCACGGGTTGAGATCTGGTGAATGAGCAGGCCATGCAACTGGATCAGGGAAGACACGATTGAGGTGCGTCCAGATGTTAACGGCGAAGTGGACGGGAGCACCATCATGTAGCAGCCACATAACCCTGCATATAATCCCACAGATGACTGTTATGAAAGTTGAAGATTACACTCCGCGTAAAGGTGGCCTCATCAGTGAATAGGAGGGATGCCACAAATCCCGGAATCGTGGTTGCCTGAATAAACCTGTGACAAAACCGCTCCCGATGTAGATAGTTTGTCACTAGTAAGCCCTGCACACGTTGTAAGTGATAAGCGTAGTAACAATTGTCATGGAGAATGTTCCACATGGTCGCCTGGCTTACCCTGTACTGGCGGGCCAACTATCTGGTACTTAGACGGCGGTCACCTTCCTCAGTGTTAATCACATTTTCCTATGAATTTTGTTGATTGGCTTTGAAAAGAGCTAGAGTATGGTGGTATCCTTCTGTGTACCATTAGCGAGGAGATCTCTAAAGATAGTCTGGCTGCCGAGAGCTGACATTCGGTTCAGTACTTGAAGTTCCAAGTACCAGAATGGCAATCTGTTTGGAACGGCACAGCTCCGAAGGAGTGGCAGACATTATTTAACATCAAGCACCCTTCGGCTGGTTTTATCTCCCACGAAAACTTGGGTTGCCCTCAACAGAATTCAAACCAAGCACGGGCGATGTGGCTCACTGCTTCATAAGTGGGGCATGCGAACTTCCCGCAGCTGTGACTGTGGTGCAGTAAATCGAACCATCCACCATATTGTAGCAGAATGTCCGAGGAGGGCGTACTCTGGATTACTGGATGACTTTCTGGTGACATCTACTCAGGCCATACAGTGGTTAGACGAACTGGACTGAAATCTGTAGGGCTAAGTTGATTGTTTTAATGGTTTACTCCCTTTTTCTTGTATATATATGTATATATGAAAATAGTATATATTTTCTTTGTACAATGCCATAAGCATAAATAAATGAATCACATTTTCCTCCACGTGTGGTGTCCGAACAGGGCGCGTACGTCCTTCATTATTTTCTGCTTCCTTAAATGACCCTGTCTCAGACAAACGGCGAAACACCTTTGCAAACATTGAATGATGTGGTTGTTGTCGGCGGGGATAGGTCTCCCGATACAACTGAGCTGTCCGCCGTCCGTTGCCTTCCCGTAAGTAACAGCATGTCGGCAAGCTCTCGAGTCGAATACGAAACCATTGTGTGCAACGCTGTAACACATCCAATACCAGGCGAGTCAGCACGAGAAGTGTTGGGTCACAACGGTAGCAATGACTATTGCAGGAGAGGGCGCTAGGGCATGGCGTATAGGAACAGTAAGTAGTGGAGTAGGGGGGGTTCTGCTTCACCCATTTTATTTGTACCCGACTGTACATGTTAAAATAATTAATATCTGGCCAACGCATGGTCCGATTTTGACAAGTGAGGTGTCGTTGGACTCGGGCTGACGGAGGCTTTGCTATGGACCACTCATTTCAACCCCTAAATAAAACCTACCCCTACCAGGGGGTGAAATTGTAATTTTTTTAGTGAAAGTCTCTTTTTAAATGCGACATGTATAAGGTGCGCTGCTAAAATGAACATAAACGTTGTTGCTCATATCGCGCATGCGTTTTACGAGATGCCGCTATGGATAAACATTTTTGTTTTTGTTTTGTACGCATGCGCACTTGGGATTCTTGTAAGAAGGCGAGCTCTTTGAAAAAAATGATTGATAAGAAGGGGTTTTGGTGGTGAGGAGAGAACCAGATAGTCGCCTACTTTCCTACGAAGTTTGTCGATACCTCTCGAACGCAAGGTCGAATTTGGACGTGTGACGTGTCAAATCGCTTGTCTCAAAGCGCTATATATGTTATTAATAGGTTAAAGTTTTGAGAATGAGGGAAACAGGCTTTTTGAGGGTAAAACCATGATTTTAGACTTTTTCTGATATCTCACGAATGCATGGTCGGATTTGGTCCTATGACGTGTCAAATGGCTTGTCTCGAAACCCTCTTTATTTTGGTAATAGGTTAAAGTTTTTGAGAATGAGGGAAACAGAATTTTTTGTTGTAAAACTGTGATTTTAGACTTTCTGTTATATCTCACAAACCAATAACGCCAGAGACGTATACGAGGGGTCGTAGGACTCGGGGTGACGCCCCTCTCCTTTCGAATATAGTATTTATGTTTTAAAAAATGCGAAAGGGCCTAACGACACTTATGTTGAAAACATTTCAGTTTTTAAAACCTTTTTTTTAATCTGTCTAAAATGTTCATGACGAGTGGTTGTAGATAGAGATGATACCACTGGACACGTGTTTCAACGAAGCTATTACTGGCCACGGTGGTGATATACCAGTACAGTATTCGCTATTTCGATGAGACGACGGGTCGAGGGTTCGTTTTCTGATTTTTCCTATGATGGAATTCCTAATTCCTAAACCCCCTGAAGGGGGTCTTTAACGTGTAAACGATTATGAGTGACATGACAAATGATAATTCCTTGATCCGATGAAGTTGGCTTTAGATAGAACAAACAGAACTTGGTTATATGTTGCTTGAAGTGAGTATAGAAAACAAACTTGCTGGGGCAGACTGACAGGATGTGAATGTTATTTGAGCTTATTGGAATGCATTGACTTGACTTGACAACAGGGCAATGAAAAAAAGCACAGAGATGCTGAGGACACTTGAAGGTCAAACGATATGGCAACCATGGTGGGAGGGGAAAGCTAGGATGATGTCGCCGATCATGTTCAATGTTCAATGGATGAATTTATATTTTGCGAAGCATTGTTCGGAGAGGGTCATGGGACGACTTGTTTTAAGGGTATTTATTTTTTCGATGTTTCCTATGGTGGACTCATTGATTGAAATAATCCAAAACTGCTAGGGCATGGCCTTGAGATTTTATAAACCGATAATGGGATTTTGACATACAAGATCCACTCAGAACTTGACATGATGTCATTCTTTTTATGGCTTATGAATTTCCCCAAAAAAGACCCAAAACAACAAGATCATGGACTTTTGCTTTTCTTAATATATTGCAAACCCATAATGTAAGATGTTTACTGTGAGTGACGAAATCTAGCTAGGTAAAGGAAGAATTATTGTAGGATATATGTATGGTGACTGACATGTCTTTGACCATTGGAACTTGTTTTCAGATCTGACTGTAGTACATAGGGAGTATAGGTTGTAGGCATGGATTGACAAACGGTGCACACAAAATTCAATTTATCGATTGAAGAATTAAGAGTAGACTATCATTAATTAATTGGTTAAAGGGTGTAGCTAAAAATAAAAAAAATGATGACTACATTAAACTAAACTGAACCAAGTCGAATCAAACCCAACTGAACCAAACCAAGCCTAAAGCAAACCAAACCTAATCAAGAACAAGCCAAGGGCTTAAGTGTAAAACTTGTGGGGGAATGCAGTCATTAGCAATGTCCAAAGGAAGGGATAACGCTCTACCTCTAGAGGGTAAGGTAAAGCTAGCGCATGGTTCTAATGCTTATTCCCAAGTACATGAACCACACAGACACTACTATCCTATGCTGTTTTTTATGAGTTAACTGTTAAAACTTACTCAGTGGTTACTGAGCAAGATGGTCGCTACACACAACAAGCTTTAAATACTTGAGGCTAATAATCTATACACACACACACACACGCTTGTTCTAAACTAAACTGTCTTGCTGGCAGTGCTCACACAGTAGGCAAATGACAGAAATGCTTGGCTAACAGAAATACAATCATTTTCGTTTGTCTAATGTTACCAGCTAACCATTACATGCTATAGTGGTGAGCACATGTGCCTCTTGCACTGGAGATCGTAACTTGATTTCTAGCTCTAAGGTCTAGAATGAATCAAACTAAGAAAGAAGGGTATGGTGACGCAGTGGTTAAACTGTTAGCCTTTCACTAAGGTAGACTAGGGTTTGATTTTAGGTTAATATACATGTCATAAACAAACAAACAAAAAAGCAGAGATAATGTTTAAAACTGATTACACTTGTCTCTTTTCAAATTATTACTTAGATTGCAAATACAAAGGTGGACTGGGTTTGATATACAGTTAATGCTGCCTATCGCATACTAGCCTGTAAGAAAACCAAACAAGCAAAAGGCGTAGGTAGAGCAGTGGTAAAATCGCTATGTGTAGAGAACTACCTAACGGTTTTATGAACTGGCAATGGTATGTCGCATAAACAGTGCAGGATACAATCCTGCAACCATAATTTTTATCTTGTGGAGCAGAGAAAACATATATATATAGAGAGAGATATAGAAAGCTTGTGTATGTATGGGTAGCATTGATTGTTTGACCAGAGAAAATACGATGAGGTAGGGTGGGGAGAGGGAGAATTAACACTTATATATGAATGAATGGTAAATAGTATTTTTGTTTTTTTCAATAGTTTTGTTTTTCAAATGCAGTGGTAGATAGCCGTTATTTTGTAAAACATTCTTACTTGCAGTAGTAATAAGACTCTATGGTTCCGCTAACACATAGATATACTGTATTATTGCCATGGTCAAGCACTCACATTAAGATCATTTACAAAATCATAAAATGAAAAATAAAAAATCTTGTTTTGGAAATATCGTTTTTCAACATACACAAAATAAATATATACAAAATTTGTAAACAGCAAAATGGAATATCCATGGTCAAGCACTCACATTAAGATCATTTACAAAACCATAAAATGAAAAATAAAAAATCTTGTTTTGGAAAAATCGATTTTTTTCAACATACACTAAAATAAATATATAAAAAATTTGTAAACAGCAAAATGGAAAATCCATGTTTTCATATAGACAAAATTTAAAAACCTTAAACGGACATTTAAGAAAATATATGCAAATGGGAAATTGACAAATTTGTAAATATGAAAATGTGAAAACCCATGTTTCCATATCATGAAATTGAAAAACATCAAACTGTCATTTGAAAAAAATGCAAATGGAAAATTGACAAATTGCAATGTCTGAAATGTGAAATTGAACAAATGGCTATCATTATTTAAAAAAAAAAAAGAACATGGTGCTCTATGGTTGAGGTGTGAATCAAACCCTCTCTACTTATTTGGACCACCCGAGACTGAGTAGACTAGTTTTAGTTGTCATACCGCTTTTAAAAGTTTGTGTTAAATCTGGGAATTTAACCCAAGAGCTTGTAGGGGAGATCCAAGGTTATAATATGTTAAACAGAGAGCCTTGAATGTAGGGTGTGGTAGCTATATAGAGATGAGACGTTTCGCTCGGGGGAGGGAGGCATGGAGATCTGCATCAAACCAGTCAAAAGACTGACGACTCAAACAACAACATGTAGAGCTCACCAAAATAATGTTGTGTAACGGTAAATGTTAGTCAACGAACAGTAATGCATTACTAAAACCCATGACACGATACCTAAGAGCTTTTCTAAAATTATTTTAAAATGCCTTTAACCCTATATTAAACACCCAGTTCACAAGACTCATAACTGCAATGTTATGGTCAAACAAAACAAAACCTATATTTCAAAACAAACAAGTGGTTTAGTCAATGTATACTGGAAAAAGTTTTATAAACACTCAAGTCCACAAAAATAATTAAATTAGTAACTGTCAGGTTGACCGAGTGGTTATGGTGTTTGACTTAAGTTCAAATTTCCTGTACAAGAAAGCAAGGGTTTGAATCCCTTACCTGATATAACTATTGCCTCAACATGGCTTGACCCCACTGTATTATTGTGTACTCGGTACACAAACCAAAGATAGAGTGTATTGTTTAAGGTCACTCTCTTTGCGAACATAGTCAGAGACTGTTAATGGTTAACAATTGCATTAATAGTGGGACATAGGGATAGCAATTAAGAACAAGATGTTCAGTAAAGAACATATAGCCTACTTTCTCCTAAATGTATGAGTATAGTTATAACTCGTTGTTATTATCAAAGAGTATAATAGAACTATTCTTTATTGAAGACCTTAGAAACGATTTACCTCTACCAAACGCCACAACCTAGATAAAAACTGCTACCATCATTGAAGAAAGAAAGATAAGAAGTATATCAAGAAAGTTATGGATCTGGAGACATAATCGACCGGACTGGCTGCGTGGCTCAGCGGTAACGTTCTCGCTTGCTGGGCCCTAGGTTGCAGGTTCGTATCCTGGCGCAGTCAGCTGGCATTTGAGGGTGCACAAATGCGAGGGAGCCGTGTCAGTACATTTACTGGCACGTTAAAGATCCCCTTCGGGCCAAAATTCCGGCACCCCGGTGTCTCTAAAAGCAGCAGTAGTTAAAAGGGATGTAAAACCAATAACATTATTATTATTATTATTATTATTATTATTACATATACGACCTGCCGTGGGCAACATCCAACTTTGAGTTGAGGCATGTCTTTACACGTCTGGTTGTGCATGGCTTTCACAACCCTAATTGAATTAACAAATCTTTCCATGACCCTACAGAGACGTGTGTATACAAACTATGTGGATATTTTCGATTGCTATTTGCCTGAAATAAAAGTATTAATTAATAAACTGAACTAACACCAACGGCTTGAATTCAGTTACTATGTGAAATCGTTTTGTTCTTTACTTCAAATAACATTTTGAAGTAACGCAAAATAGGCTGTTACAAACCCTTTAAAATAAAAAGTAAAAATGTATCGTAGTATCATCTTGTCATTCTTCAAATTCGATGCGCATAGAATGCCAATGGTATAGTAATCAATGGAGCCCCACGTAGACTAGTCGTGACATCTAGTGGTGAAATATCGAACAATATAATCCTAACATAGCGAGTGCATTCTAGCGGCCAGAAGAAGAAACTTTTCAATAAAATCTGGAAGTTAATAACATAGGTCGGTGTGCAGTTACCTTTTTGGCAGCTAGATGTCTCGAGTAAATCTGCTGGCGAATTATGTTTTAATTAAATATATATTTTACACCATAATATGCACAATATAACGCTTAATTTTAAAACATCTGAGTCATTACCAAACAATAAACATATAACATTTCAAGCAAAAAACCTAGCTCTGATCGGGTTTGAACCATAGGCATTTGAGCGATAGGCTAACGCTCTACCACTGAGCTAATTGTGTCAACGAATATCGTTCTATATAAAATGACTTACATAGAACTTGTTAGCAAATAATGATTTATACTAAACGATTTCATCACTGGATTATATTATTTATATATAAAGCATTTCATACAAAGTTTATTTATTTTGTATCAGTACGCTATATTGCATGCAATACTCAAATTAGTGAAATATAAGTCAGGTACAAGATATCCGCTGCCATCTTGTCTTATTACTGAATCAGCTCAGCTTTTTAAAATCACGTCTGCACTATAGTATTACAAAATAAACTTTTAATTTCGAACGTGCCTCTTCCTTTAGAACAGTTAAAACGATTCTCGGCTCGATAATCGGAACTGGTGGGTCCCATGATATGGATTATAAAGTTTGCATAATTCGCACGGCCGCCATCCTAAAATGGTATGGCGGACGACCTTGTAGTTTGGTCACAAGACGCATCCTATACAAAGGTATGTTGTTACCAAATTTGGTAGAGATCGGATGATTTGGTTAGTCGTTATTTGATTTTACGTTTTGAACGTTTGAGTGGCCGCCATTCAGTTTTAGTAAAGATGGCGGCGATATAAAACATGACACTGAGGTGTCCATTGCTAGTGCTACCTTTGTACCAAATTTCGTTCAATTCGCATTCACCGTGTTCGAATTGATAGGGGGGACAGACATTCAGAGTACACACACTCACACACACAGACACACACACACACAGACTCACACACACACATACACACACACAGACAGACACACTTTTTTCGCCCTGTGTTGATCTCATAAGTCTACTTTCATTTTTTGCAAAAATCGAAAGTAGGCTAAAAACAGACAATACACATACACTATTTTTATTTATTTAATGTAAGTACTTGTACAATAGTTATATACAAACTACTACTCTCTTTTGTCTATAACTATCTAGTCCTTTTCGATCCACTAGCATATCAAGGGCAGATGACTTTGTAGTTCAGCCCCTTAAAACAACAACAACACTACTTCTTGCATAGTCTGTGATGTTGATGACTCTTGAGGCGTGGAAGATGGATACAACATAACTTTTACAACAGGGGTTAAACGTTGCTCAACAAACAATGCACTATTTTGAGTAGCAACATCTTTCTCTTGTACTAACTTTTTAGCATGCTGATTATTTTTTTGTCAACACCATTAGTGTTTCGTCTGGAGCACTACATTGATGATCACTCACACTTAAAACCACACCATTTGTACTTTTCATATTGCCTCGACATTTTGTTGACCTTTGTTTTGAGCATTGACAGAATATTATTCCTTTTACATTTTGTCGTCTATAGTTATAAGAGTAGCCTTTATAGAGTACACGTTGTTTACCTCGGTTAGTTGTAGTAAGTTCCAAAGTAGTAACTAACCTGTTAGTATGATTTGCGCACTACAAAGGTTATCTCTGTTCTGGTAATAGAATTATTTAGCGTTGGCTTTTATATTTAATACGTACAGTTTAAAGTGATAGAAAAGTGGTAGAAACGTGGTAGCAAAGTGGTAGACAATTGGTAACATAGTGGTAGAAAAGTGGTAGCAAAGTGGTAGAAAAGTGGTAGAAAAGTGACAGAAAAGTAGTAGAAAAGTGGTAGCAAAGTGGTAGAAAAGTGGTAGAAAAGTGGTAGAAAAGTGGCAGAAAAGTAGTAGAAAAGTGGTAGCAAACTGGTAGATAAGTGGTAGCAAACTAGAAAAGTGGTAGCAAAGTGGTAGCAAAGTGGTAGCAAAGTGGTAGAAAATATTACATGTATTGTTAAGAAATAGTTTAAGCGGTTACATGGATTCATTACACTATAATTTTAGCATCACGAAGCTCATTTTCTATATCCAAAAGTTCTTCCTCATATTTAGTATGACCAGCCTGTTTACAGGTATGCAAGTACTGAAGCCGCTGGATTAGCTTACTGGGATTGTTCCAGTAAACAAATTTAACAAATGATTTTTTTGGGTGTAAACCATTATCATCATCATCATCATTATCATCATAATCATCATCATCATCATGGTTATCATCATGAATATAATTATCATCAATATAATCATCATCACTATTACTATCTAATCCTTTTTGTTCATCTTGCAATGCAACAACCTTTGGCATAGTTTGTGTTGTCTTTGATAATGTTAGAGGTTTCTTAGACGTTAACGACTGTCCTAACATGTCTTTTTCAGGAGATAATAAATGCTCTTTAACAAACAAAGCACTATCTTGAGCCACACTATTTTTTTTTTTGGTCTTGCTTTTTTACCTTGGTTAGAGTATTTTGTCCATTTAAATGAGTATTATTTTGAGATTTACAATGATGATCGATTGAAATAAGTATGTTGGAGCCTTTTGTCTTAATCATTCCTCGACACTTTTTAGAACGTTGTTTCGAACAGCACCAAATAACAGTTCCATTTTTATTAGTTCTTTTTACAATATATGCATATCCTTTATAGTAAGCACATGGCTTACCATAGCTAGTCGTTGATACTTCCATGTCAACTGTTAAGCATAAACTAATCTCTAGTAAAGTTAACTCGATAATAAAAATGATTGTTTGTAGTATGTGCAGTTTAAAGTAAGAGCAAAAGTGAGAGTCAAATGGTAGAAAAGTGTTAGCAAAGTGGTGGAAGAGTGGTAGCAGTTTATAATAGTCATGATCTTTTTTACCAGAATGTGATTTGAGTAAATGTAATTTCTAATCCTTAGCAGTGAGTAGTCAGTTAGTCTTGGTTCAGACGAGCGTAAACAGTTCTCTAATGAATCAGAGATCAAGATTTTCATTATGAAACAGTTGTGTAACCAATTAGGTATCGGTACTTGATAGCTTTACACATGAACAAAAATTCCAACATATCTGACATGAATTACATGATTTGAAAGTTGACAAAGAATATCCAATCAACCATTGTAGTTACAATGTCAAACACACAAAGACAAAATCAGCATGAAATTTTAAGTTACAGGAAAATTCTATGAAATAGACTATGCAGGAAATTTGGAAATACACATCAGAAGTTTGCAACACTATCCTTCTAGCCTATATAAATTATCGACATGGAAAGTGTGCACTGCCCCTAACATTAAACCAATTTATCAATAACACAAGTCAACAATCAAAACATTTTGTGTTGAGTCTATCATTTAATGCATATATTCTATCTACATTGAACAGTAACAAAAAAAACGCCATTCATAATAAATTAAGTTTGATTTAATTCTTTATGTAATGATATATACATATTTAAAGTTTTGGCTGACTGTTCAGGGTGAATCGACTTTGAACACATAAGAGAGGGAATATTTTAAGACTTAACCTCAGCTCACCTAACATAACCTAAATTTACCTAACCTAACCTTGTCATATAGGTAAGAAACGGGTCAAGCTATGCTTTCGACTACCGAGTTTCAGCTACTTTTCAAGGTTACTCTCTCGAACATTGCCGGAGACTGCTGATAAACACCTATGTTCCCACGGCGGCGGCGCGGAACGACTTACATGACGCGCTTCCCCCTTTTCATTGATCCCTGTTGATTTGTCCCTTTGGACTGGTCCCTGTTGACTAGCCCCTTTTGGACGGGCCCTTTTTGAATGGATTCATTTTTGACGGGTCCCTGTGGACTGGTCCAAAGGAATCAGCCAAAAGGCTATCTACCACTGCATTTGAAAAACAAAACTATTGAAAAAAACAAAAATACTATTTACCATTCATTCATATATAAGTGTTAATTCTCCCTCTCCCCACCCTACCTCATCGCATTTTCTCTGGTCAAACAATCAATGCTACCCATACATACACAAGCTTTCTATATCTCTCTCTGTATATATGTTTTCTCTGCTCCACAAGATAAAAATTATGGTTGCTGGATTGTATCCTGCACTGTTTATGCGACATACCATTGCCAGTTCATAAAACCGTTAGGTAGTTCTCTACACATAGCGATTTTACCACTGCTCTACCTACGCCTTTTGCTTGTTTGGCTTTCTTACAGGCTAGTATGCGATAGGCAGCATTAACTGTATATTAAACCCAGTCCACCTTTGTATTTGCAATTTAAGTAATAATTTGAAAAGAGACAAATGTAATCAGTTTTAAACATTATCTCTGCTTTTTTGTTTGTTTGTTTATGACATGTATATTAACCTAAAATCAAACCCTAGTCTACCTTAGTGAAAGGCTAACAGTTTAACCACTGCGTCACCATACCCTTCTTTCTTAGTTTGATTCATTCTAGGCCTTAGAGCTAGAAATCAAGTTACGATCTCCAGTGCAAGAGGCACATGTGCTCACCACTATAGCATGTAATGGTTAGCTGGTAACATTAGACAAACGAAAATGATTGTATTTCTGTTAGCCAAGCATTTCTGTCATTTGCCTACTGTGTGAGCACTGCCAGCAAGACAGTTAAGTTTAGAACAAGCGTGTGTGTGTGTGTGTATAGATTATTAGCCTCAAGTATTTAAAGCTTGTTGTGTGTAGCGACCATCTTGCTCAGTAACCACTGAGTAAGTTTTAACAGTTAACTCATAAAAACAGCATAGGATAGTTGTGTCTGTGTGGTTCATGTACTTGGGAATATGCATTAGCACCATGCGCTAGCTTTACCTTACCCTCTAGAGGTAGAGCGTTATCCCTTCCTTTGGACATTGGTAATGACTGCATTCCCCCACAAGTTTTACACTTAAGCCCTTGGCTTGTTCTTGATTAGGTTTGGTTTGCTTTAGGCTTTGTTTGGTTCAGTTGGGTTTGATTCGACTTGGTTCAGTTTAGTTTAATGTAGTCATTTTTTTATTTTTAGCTACACTCTTTAACCAATTAATTAATGATAGTCTACTCTTAATTCTTGAATCGATAAATTGAATTTTGTGTGCACCGTTTGTCAATCCATGCCTACAACCTATACTCCCTATGTACTACAGTCAGATCTGAAAACAAGTTCCAATGGTCAAAGACGTGTCAGTCACCATACATATATCCTACAATAATTCTTTCTTTACCTAGCTAGATTTCGTCACTCACAGTAAACATCTTACATTATGGGTTTGCAATATATTAAGAAAAGCAAAAGTCCATGATCTTGTTGTTTTGGGTCTTTTTTGGGGAAATTCATAAGCCATAAAAAGAATGACATCATGTCAAGTTCTGAGTGGATCTTGTATGTCGAAATCCCATTAACGGTTTATAAAATCTCAAGGCCATGCCCTAGCAGTTTTGGATTATTTCAATCAATGATTCCACCATAGGAAACATCGAAAAAATAAATACCCTTAAAACAAGTCGGCCCATGACCCTCTCCGAACAATGCTTCGCAAAATATAAATTCATCCATTGAACATTGAACATGATCGGCGACATCATCCTAGCTTCCCCCTCCCATCATGGTTGCCATATCGTTTGACCTTCAAGTGTCCTCAGCATCTCTGTGCTTTTTTTTCATTGCCCTATTGTCAAGTCAAGTCAATGCATTCCAATAAGCTCAAATAACATTCACATCCTGTCAGTCTGCCCCAGCAAGTTTGTTTTCTATTCTCACTTCAAGCAACATATAACCAAGTTCTGTTTGTTCTATCTAAAGCCAACTTCATCGGATCAAGGAATTATCATTTGTCATGTCACTCATAATCGTTTACACGTATAAGACCCCCTTCAGGGGGTTTAGGAATTAGGAAATCCATCATAGGAAAAATCAGAAAACGAACCCTCGACCCGCCGTCTCATCGAAATAGCGAATGCTGTATTGGTATATCACCACCGTGGCCAGTAATAGCTTCGTTGAAACACGTGTCCAGTGGTATCGTCTCTATCTACAATCACTCGTCATGAACATTTTAGACAGATTTGAAAAAAAAAAGGTTTTAAAAACTGAAATGTTTTCAACATAAGTGTCGTTAGGCCCTTTCGCATTTTTTAAAACATAAATACTATATTCGAAAGGAGAGGGGCGTCACTCCGAGTCCTACGACCCCTCGTATACGTCTCTGGCGTTATTGGTTTGTGAGATATAACAGAAAGTCTAAAATCACAGTTTTACAACAAAAAATTCTGTTTCCCTCATTCTCAAAAACTTTAACCTATTACCAAAATAAAGAGGGGTTCGGGACAAGCCATTTGACACGTCATAGGACCAAATCCGACCATGCATTCGTGAGATATCAGAAAAAGTCTAAAATCATGGTTTTACCCCCCAAAAGCCTGTTTCCCTCATTCTCAAAACTTTAACCTATTAATAACATATATAGGTCTTTGAGACAAGCGATTTGACACGTCACACCTCCAAATTCGACCTTGCGTTCGAGAGATATCGACAAACTTCGTAGGAAAGTAGGCGACTATCTGGTTCTCTCCTCACCACCAAAACCCCTTCTTATCAATAATTTTTGTCAATGAGCTCGCCCTCTTACAAAAATCCCAAGTGCGCATGCGTACAAAACAAAATCAAACATTTTAATCCATAGCGGCATCTCGTAAAACGCATGCGCGATATGAGCAACAACGTTTACGTTCATTTTAGCAGCGCACCTTATACATGTCGCATTTAAAAAGAGACTTTCACTAAAAAAATTACAATTTCACCCCCTGGTAGGGGTAGGTTTTATTTAGGGGTTGAAATGAGTGGTCCATAGCAAAGCCTCCGTCAGCCCGAGTCCAACGACACCTCATTTGTCAAAATCGGACCATGCGTTGGCCAGATATTAATTATTTTAACATGTACAGTCGGGTACAAATAAAATGGGTGAAGCAAACCCCCCCCCCCTACTCCACTACTACAGTACCACCCTCTAGGAGGAAACCGCGCATACTGTAACTGTGGCGGCATGGTTCAGTGCGTATTGGACTGCAGTCTCTGTGACAAAGTATGATTGAATACATGGTCGCAGCATGGATACCATGCATTTCCGGACATACCTTCATTAGACAACATTTATCACTTTTACGCTGAGGTCTGGCGTTACGTTACGGTGACGGGACGAAATGTACCAGGAATGCACTGAGGTGTGTGACGTCATAGTACGATGTAGCAGCCGAGTACCAAGAAGGCAGTGCGAGAAAAATCAATTAGGCAGTGAAGAAACAAAATAGAATCTTGAAACTTTGTTCTCGCTCTGTTTTCTTGGAACTCGGCTGTTAGCATTTAAAATGAAATAAAGTCCACTCTTTCAGACTGACTATCCGTGTCTTTTGTTCCGTATCCTATCCGCGATCAATCCCTACAGTTTGTACACGGTGGAGAAATCACCCTGTATATCTAGGTATTAAAACGTCATTTTTGAAGCCTTTGTCTGGGGCGTTGCGCCATATGGACGTGAAGCTTAAGAGGAAAATATTTCAATGTGGTGGTGAAGGAAAATTGTGAAATTTAAAAGAGTACATAGAGTACCAAATAGAGGGTATAAGGACTAGTGGGGGAAGGGTAGATAAATTTGGCGAGTGATAGAGAAAAGAAGTTATAGCATGGTACTGTGCCCGTCTGTCCACCTGGGATGGACTGGCGATCACATGCGAGGACACATGCGCACGAGTCTCAGGTCTCAGGGCATCCTGGGTTAAGCCGGCAAAAGTTTACTGCACACTGTCCTCATGCTCCACGTAAAGGATTCAAAGAATATGTAGACAACACATACACGGAGTGCGAACGCACACATTTAAAAAGAAAAGCAATTCACATATTTATTACTAAAACATATCTGTCAGCAACAAAAAGATACAAAGCACTTCACTGCAATCGAAAATTAATGTGCGGCGGCGAAAACATTGTAGTATTGTGATTTGTGCATCTCGAAAAATAAAAATAAAATATTCATAGTCTTATCTAAAAATGACGAAAATTAATGTTCTGCGGCGGAAACATTGTAGTATTGTGATTTGTGCATCTCGAAAAATAAAAATAAAATATTCATAGTCTTATCTTCATGAAAGTTCATTTGTTTTGGCTATGATCGACGATTACAATTAAATAATTTTACCCTATACATGAGGAAATGCACAATCATCTATAGACACAAAAATGGAAAATTAATGAAATAAATGATGACGTATTTCGCTGCCCTCTTCCCTACTATGTAAATTACTTAATAGCTTCGGAGTAATTTTACACACTATCATCATCATGATGCCGTTATTTATACATTATGTTCATATTTCAAAATCGAATCAGCGAAACTGGGATGATTCCTGGCAACCTCCACTTATCGAAGCAAAGCTTTCTCAAAATTTAAGGATCTTAGCCATGGAATATTCTGACACTTGAAACTTATCATTGTCTGAAATAGAAGAGCTTTCGGAGAGAGAATAATAATAATAATGTTTATAGTTCAAATAATGAACTTGTTGACGAATATATTTTCTATACTGCTCAACACATTGAATTTAAATGAATTATTTGTACACTGATTCTTATCAAGCAACTACTTGAAATGGCAACCTTATTTGACGTGACGTCATTTCACTCTTCCCAGGAGATTCGACTAGTGTCATAAAATTTGTTTGATGTGTAAGTCTATGTATTATATTGGATTGACACTTGAAGTATTTTCGCAGCGCATTATAAAGACGTCAATTCACGGATGTTAGGACATTCATGGCAAAAATAAGATTCACATGGCAATGTCTTGAAGTTGGAAGTCCCTCGGCGCGGAATGGAACCAGGCACCACGATTCCGTAAGGACTCCGTGCTCGGGAAAGTTTGTATCCCAGCATTCGCCTACTGCTGGCTCCATGTGCGCAGCAAAATGCCAGAGATGGTATCGCCTTCACTTCTCCATTCTGCTGGTCCGACTTCGTCCACCTACACTCTAGGCCACTTAGCCTGACATGGTCTGTCTATCGCTGGTCGGTAACGTCACGTTTCATTCACTCGCCTCAGGATAGTCCATATACTGTTGTGCGCGTTTGGCATTTAAGGTGTTTTGTTTAACAGTCTTTATCGATGGGTTAAATGACTTTGTTGCTAGAATGTCTAAAGTATAATCGGTATAATGTTTCAATGATAACTACCAAGTTCTCTTATATTGGTGTAATATTGCACTCAAAGATAAGCCTGCCCTATTTCAGCCCCTGTGTTCACAAGTAGTAAAACGTGAAATTTGCAAAGTCCACAACATTATAATCAGTTTAATACACACCATATTCTAGTCAGTTTTCGAGTCCACAAGGTTCTGAACGACACTCACAATTAGTCGGAATCAGTCAGCTAGTTTAACCGGGTGAGTTAGCCGTGGTCGTTACAGCATGATTGCTGGCAGTCGGTTACGTCCGGGAGGTTCGAATCCCCCCGCTGGCAACCTTGAAGATGGTCTTCTGTGGTTTCCCATCTTCCTTCCAGGCAAATGCCAGTGTTGGTCCCTAATTATAGGCCACGGCCGCTACCTTCCAACTCCTCGCCCTTACATTCCCACTTTCCTCCCCAACGGTACTTGTAGCTCACCCATTGGTTGTCCGTCTCGAAGCAGCTACAAAACTGGCGAGCCGAACATGTCCTCGGAGACATACGCTAAAAATAGAAATAAAAGCTATTTTAAGAAGTAATGTTTCAATCACTAGCAAAGTCTACAGTATGTCAACATACCTTTCATATTCAGAGTATTCACGGAACACCTTTGAAATAGGTTCCAGACGAGGGTTTTGCGCACAGTCACTTCAGCGGTACTTTCAAACCAAGGCAACTTTGTTGGATCTACTTTCGTCGCACCGGCGCGTGAGATTATATCAATATTATGCTGAATCATATGTTGCAGAAGAAGTCACATTACAAGTAACACGATGAGTATCATAAGGACTAACCTCAATGATAAATATGCCTATGCTATCCAAACCTCAGTTTATATAGGACTTCAAGTTCAAGAATCGACTCTCGCAGCAACATTACGTTATGCGATATGCTTCATTCTATTAGCTCTCGTACCAGTAAGATGCAGAATACGTCTCCTATGCAATGGAAGTTCTTTAAATACACAGGGTATGAACGTAAATCAGTACTCTAGTTTATCTATGCCGTCGATATTCATACATAAGTGAAACAAGTACATTACACAAAGGCATTTCCTGGCAAGCTCCAGGACCACGCGCTAAGTTCAGATATGGCAGGTAAACATCGAGCAGCGACATTGGCTTTGCCTATCTTGCGCCAGTCTTCTCGCTATCTCTCATCAGGGCCCAGTACAAATGCAAGAGGAATAGGAAACTTACAGTTGTTATGAAAGGACGGTTGGAGGACAAAAACTCTAGGGGATAGCCATGTGATAAACGGATTGCTCCGGAATTAGATTGTGGTAGTTATTTGGAGATGAAATGGTAACCTCAAAATTTGGTTACATACAGGGAAATATTAAATCAGTGTTTAGACTGATGATTTAAACAAGAATAATGTATTCCTTTCACTTAGCATATACGGCGTCTGTGTAAAAGCTCGCCTCAGTTTTGCGTGAGCATATACCTATTTACTTGAAAACGTGCGTCGGTTCGTGCATGAAGTGAAATCTCTTACTCAATTTCATCACTTTTGGAATATAGTGCTAGGTTTGACACACATGTGACATACTTAGGTCGGATATTTTGTAACATTGAATGTTACATATGGGTAACAATGTACAAACTGTGAGTTTGTTGCAGTCAAAGTACAGGTTGAGATGATATGAAACTAATGTGAATGAGTGGGTTTAAGTCGGTGGGTGGAAAGTTTTTTATATAATGCTCCAAGCTACAGTATGAGGATATTCAGGAATCATGTAGTAGTGAGCCAAGAGTTCGATAAATATACACTCGGAGGTGTTGTAAATCTTGAGGGGTTGCCACATTCTCTAGATGACAACAATCCACCTCTATATTTAGTATCGGATGTTTTCTTGGAACGTAAAGGTGATTACTTCTCTCCACAAAATTTATGTAACCCTAAATAGTGGTAACTATTCATCCGTGTGGTATTCAACAATGAAGTATAAGCCATGTGGTTTTGAAATCACAAGACTGCATATCAAAAAATACCCACCATAGCCCATAAAACCAGTATGGCTATTCTGCAAGGTATATTATATGGGATATTCTGTTACGTGTACGAGCATGTACTTTGTTTGTCAGCTGATAATCATCTTATCGTCGCACAGCCATGCTGATAAAGCGACACAATGTGGTTGAAAACAAGTAGAACACTCCCACTGGATGTATTTGTCAGCACACAATTTTTGTACCCATTCAATAATTTCAGGTATTGAACTGGCTTAGCGTTAGTCATACAATATGAGTATGTGGAAATAATTACCCATTCACCTGAATAATTACTTGTTTTGAAATTGATATGGATTACATATTTACCTAGGAAATCTCGGATTCCCAATAGCCCGATATGACATATAATATTTTAGCAATATTAAAATGTTCAAAATGTATGAAAAACATAGTATTGGAGATAAGAAACGAATTCAATTGCTGGGGATTAATGAAAATTGTTCTTGTAGTGATATTAAGGAATGTTGCACCAACTATCATTTCATAAGTAAGATCTCTGGATCTTAAAAGTATTATTCACATTTCGCAGATTCAACATAATTAAGAGCGCACTGAATTATATTAATATCCATGATTTCAGAATGATATGTCCTGATACCTTCAATCCTGAAGTAAGGAATATTTACCCATTGTGTATCACTGGAGACCGTTATACTAGCACTGTATCTGGAGGAAACATTACAATGAAACAAAATATGAAGTCGAATCTGCTAACCTATTGTGACGAGAAGTTAAATTCCTGTAGCGTGTGTGGAGTCAAGTTTGCTAGGACAGAATCTTTGAAGACACACATGCTAATGCACAGTGGTACGAAGCCATTTGCATGCACAACATGCGAAGCCAAGTTTGCTGTTGGGAAGTGTTTAAAGGCACATATAGTTACCCATAGCAGTGAGAAACCATACGTTTGTAGCATATGCGAAGACAAGTTTGCTCGCAAAGGACATATGAAGAGACATATGTTCAAGCACAGTGGCGAGAAGCCTTATTCATGTAGCATATGCAAAATTAAGTTTTCACAGGGAGGACACCTAAAGAAACACATGCTAACCCATAGCGGCGAGAGGGCATACTCTTGTAGCTTATGTGGATTCAAATTCTCTCAGAAGGGCCATTTGAAGACCCACATGATAACCCATAGCGGAGAGAAGCCTCATTCATGTACTCTATGTGACGCCAAATTTGCTCTGAGAGGGGGTTTGAAGAGACACATGGTAACCCATACTGGTGAGAAGTCTTACTCATGTACCCTATGTGAGGCCAAGTTCGCTCGATCGCAGACTTTGAAGACACATATGTTAATCCACAGCGGTATAAAGCCATTTTCGTGTCCAATATGCGAAGCAAAATTTGCTCTGGGAGGAACCTTGAAAACGCACATGTTAACTCATAGCGGTGAAAAGCCCTTCTCATGTAGCTTATGTGAGGCCAAATTTGCTCTGAGTGGGGGTTTGAAGAGACACATGCAAACACACAACGCGAAACCAAATTTGCACTGAAAATGTATTAATGGCAGGATCCCATAAACATATAGCGTATGCGAACCTCAGTTTGCACTGGGTTGTCACCCAAATGTACACATGCCAACTGCCAACCCATGACGGTGAGAAGGCATACTCTCGGGTATGTGTGATCCCCAATTTTCTCGAAGAAGCAGTTTGAACACACACATGTTAATCTATGTTAATCTCTGTGGTTAACAGCCGTGAGGCTGGTTGGCAGCAGCTCGCCATTCTTCCCGTCTCTCAGTCTTCCTCTTCAGTTTCTAGTATGAGCCACAACCCATATCTTTCAGTATTTGACTCATGTACTCCAGTCTGGGTCTTCCTCTACAATTCTTGCCGTCTACTGTTCCCTCGATTATAAGCTTAATCAGTCCATTGTGTCGCAGTATGTGGCCCACGAGGTGATTCCTTCTTCTTTTTAAATATTTAAGGAAGCATCTTCTCTCTCCCACTCTTCTAAAGACTTCCTCATTTGTGACAATTTCTTTCCAACTGATTTTCATAATCCTTCTATAGCACCAGGTTTCAAATGCTAGTAGTCTTTTCCTCTCTCTCTCTCTCCGATTGTCCAAGATTCGCTGCCATATAGCGCGACAATCCATACATAGGTCTTCAACATTTGTTTCCTCACATCAAGACTTATGTTCCTTGCAGTAAATAGGTTCTTCTTTTTATAGAAAGCGTTCTTGTTTGGGCAATCCTACTTAATATCTCTCTGCTGCTTCTTCCATCATTCGTTATTTTACTTCCCAGATAATTAAACTCATTAACTTCTTGTATCTTTTCATTTCTTAACTCTATTGATGTCTGGTTTTCGCCATGTCTACTGCAGACCAAAATTTTTGTTTTATTTGTATTTATTCTCATATTAAATTCTTCCTCCATTATTTTGTCCATCTTGCTCAGGATCTTTTGTAAGTCTTCTTCACTTTCTGCAATTAGCGCTATGTCATCAGCAAACCTTATCATGTCAACTTTTTCTCCATGAATATTCACTCCTGTGGCAAATGTTTCTCTTACTTGGTCGATCGCCTTTTGTACATATATATTGAATAGGTATGGGGAAAGGGAACAACCCTGCCGTACACCCTTTCTGATGTGTGCTGTTTCTTCCTTGCTACCACAACAAACTATTCCAACTTCTTGCTTATAGATATTGTAGATGAGCCTTCTGTCTCTAAAGTTGATACCTGTTTGATGAAGAATGCTGAATAGAACATTCCAGTTCACATTGTCAAACGCCTTTTCAAGGTCGACGAACGCTAAGAAGATAGGTTTGCCTTTCTTCATCTGCTTCTCTATCACTTGCCTCAATGCTAAGATTGCTTCTCTTGTTCCTACTCCTTTCCTAAAACCAAATTGATCATCAGATAGGTTTTCATCGATTTGTTTTTCTATTCTCTTCATAATAATTCTGGTGACTATTTTTGATGCATGACACACCAGACTCAATGTTCTGTATTGTTTACATGACCTTGCATTTGATTTTTTAGGTATAGGTACTATTATGCATTTCACAAAGTCTTCAGGCAATTCTCCAGTCTTGTAAATAGTACATATTAAGTTGTACAGTTCCTTTTTTTACTTGTCACCTGATTGTTTCAATAGTTCTCCTGGTATGTTATCAACTCCAAGAGCTTTCTTTCCTTTGAGGTCCTGCAATGCCTTCTCAAACTCTTCCTCCATAATAGGTGCCCCCAAGTCTTCCTCTGTTATTTCATCTTCTTTCTCAATGGGCAAGTTAACACAGTTTCCTCTGTATACTTGTTCCAAATATTCTTTCCATCTTTTCACTATCATTTCGTCATCATATATTAACTTCCCATCTTTGTACTCAATGCTCATTGTTTTTGGCTTCCTTGTTTCAAAGAACCTTTTAATAACTTTATAGGCCATATCTATTTGTCCAGATTTCATGTTGTTATTTATGCTTGCACAGATTTCCATTAAATGCTGTTCCTTGTCTTGTTTTGCCCTCTTATTTATCTTGTTTCTTAAGGTCTTGTATTTTTGCTTTTCATTCTCATCATTTGAGTTTTTATACTGTCTTCTTTCCTTTATCATATCCACAACTTCTAGACTTATCCACTCTTTCCAATTTTCTTTTTCTTTTTTTCCTAAAACAGTTTCTGTTGAGTCTAAAATGCTCTTCTTTATTTTGATCCACTTCTCTTCTACTGCCAAGTGTTCTTCAATGTCTCTTATGTTATTGTTTGTTTCATCCATATAGAGTATTTGAGTGGACTCATCTTTAAGCTTAGGAATATCCCAATGTTTATTTTCTTTCTTCTTTAATCTTTTGAACTTTAATTCACAGCGTATGACGACTGGGTTATGGTCGCTGTCGACATCAGCTCCAGGGTAACTTCTACTATCTTTCACCTGGTTCTTAAATCTTTCCTTTACTAATATGTAGTCTATTTGGGCCTTTCTTAGGTCTCCCGGAGCTTTCCAAGTGTATCTCCTCCTTGGATGGTGTTGGAATATAGTATTCGTTACAACTAATTTATGCTGTATACAAAACTCTACAAGTCTCTCGCCTCACTCATTTCTTCTCCCCAATCCGTATTTACCAACAACATTTCCTTCAGTTCCTTCTCCGACAATTGCATTCCAGTCACCAAGTAAAATAAGGTTTTCTTCCCCCTTTATTTCATTGTGGTGTTTGAAGCCATATTTTCAGTGTTGCCTTAGTAAACAAGAGTTTAGTGCTTTTCAGTCGGTCAACACGAATGTACCCAAAAGAGATGGGTTATGCCCTAATCCTGAAATAAATTACATGAGATTAATAAAACATTTTATTAATCTCATGTAATTTATTTCAGGATTAGGGCATAACCCATCTCTTTTGGGTACATTCGTGTTGACCGACTGAAAAGCACTAAACTCTTGCCCTTTATTTCAGCTATAAGTTCACTTAGATCTTCATAACATTTCTCTACCTCTTCATCAACCTCTTGTGTTGTCAGCATATAAACTTGGACTATCACAGTATCCTTTGGTTTAGTTTCGATCCGTACTAAAATTAATCGTTCATTATATTGCACGAATCCCTTTACTCTGTTTCCTAGTTCTTTATGCAATATAATGCCTACTCCACCATATCCTGGTTTATTATTTCCTGTACCAGAATTAATTATCCTATAATTTCCACTCCAAAAGTCTCCTGCATGTGGCCATCTCATTTCTGCTATACCCAATACATGTAAATCCATCCTTTCCATCTCCATGATCAAGTTCTTTAACTTTCCAGTTTGGAGTAAGGTCCGTACATTCCAGGTACCGATTCTTCTCTGCTTATTTCTTAAATTGGCTTCTTTATCTGTCCCCCTCCGGAGATCCGAGTGGAGGATTATTTTACCTCCGGAAAAATTTACTGTAGAAGCTAACATCATCTTGAGCTGCTGATACTTGGGATATCCTAATAGATCTTTAATGAAGTGGTTTCCCTTTGCCTTCTTCATCCTATGCCGTTGGCCAACTAGTGGCTCATCCGCCTTTATGGGAAGTTTACTGCCCCAAGGGCTTGAGAGAGCCCTGGACCTCTACCCGCTCATCCGCTCTCTGAGGAGACCGTTGGCACTTGGTAGAAGGGGACTCCTTATTTCGGGAGTCACTCGGTGGGACATAACAATAAAGGATATATATTAAAAAAAGCTTCATATAAAATGTTATATCAATACAAAAGATAATTCAAAGGTAAGAATCACCAGCTACATAACCTAAAATGGTTATTGATTGATTGATTGTCAAGTGTAAAGATCGGACACCTCACATAAACGTGCGGGTTGTCTTGGGCATTACATAGAAGGCGGTGTAGGCCCGAGTGTTCTCCATCAACGACGTTATGCGGCTTTGGAATTGCAAGGCATGATCCTGTTGAAGCAAGGAACTACAAAATAAAATATCCAATCAACGCTTCATCAACAACATGGCAGCTATCCAAGACATCGCAGTACATTCTACAAATTGATTAAAATAATCTAAAAAGATATCACCAATCCTGAAGAAAATATGCACACACGCTAGAAAAACATTAATGATCATTGAATAGACTTGATGATCCCTATAAAACAGCATAAAAACCAATTATAAAAACAAATATGTTGCACCAGATCGCAAACTGCGTCATATCATGGCCTCCCATTACAAAGATGTAGTATTAGTAAAGTCAAGTTTCTTTATGCCAACGACTTGGAAGACGCAAACTTTATTCCATAGCAGTGAAAAGCCGAATTTGCTCCTAGTGGACTTTTGAAAGAACACCGTATAGGCTAACCCATATCGGGAATCCGCGTTCATGAATAACACGAAGAAGAAGTGACTTGTGCCAGAGAGAAAGGGTAAAGATACATTTCTATCCTTGATAACGATCTCGTGTAGGGTATGAAAAACCAAATTTGTTCAGATAAGATATTTGAAAATATCCCATATTAGCCAATAATGGTGACAATTCATGTGCTATGCCAAAATTCGAGTAATACTTTAGGTGCGGTATTTAATCAAAAGATTCATGCGAAATAAAATGCGTCAATTCTTTAATAATCTTAATATTTGCTTTTGAGGCTGAACTTGGAGTGTAAACAATCGTCAACAAATCACTTCAAAAATGTAAATATACAAAACACCAATCAATGTGTGCTTACTTATTAACATTTATAAAAATTTTATCCCTTATAAATTATCCTGAGGCGAAAACATTTATATTAGGAACACGTTATATAGCGAGTTGAAAGGATAATTACAATTTACATAGTAGCTATGTCGCTGTGGGAATTTGGGGAAATAATATATGTGACTTGCCGATTTTGCCTTATGTTAATCGGAGAAGTGTTACGGGTCATCAAGATTATGAAATGTTTCATGGCACATAATAGACGATGATAAATACAAAGCTGATTTCGGATATGTGTCGTTGGTTGTAAATTAATTTGATCGCAATCTGATGAATTGTATATGAACGCATCGCCATTACGCATTTGTTTAAACTACTCGCGCGCTATCTATTTTGAAATGGATTAGCTATGCCTATAAACCTCCCGGAGGTGTTTACAAAAACTCACCAAAATTTCATCGCAATCGGATGAATGGTTTATGAACGCATAAAAGACGAACACACAGACATTCCTTTTTATATATATACTAGCTGTACCCGGCATGCGTTGCAATGCCAATCAAAGTAAGTGTTGGCGTTGTACTTTGTTTTTTGAAGTGCTTTTGGATTCCCAATACTTATTTATTTTCCGTTAACCACCTCTAAACTATTGTAAAATTGATTTACTATCTCAAAAAAATCATGGGAGCGTGCTCAACAACTCACCAATGTTTCATCGCAATGAAATAAATGGTATATGAACCCATACGGGACTTTGTAGAAAAATTCGAACGCTGTCACCCACTTGTTGAATATACTCGTACGCTACCTATTGTAAAATTGATTTACTAAGTCGAATACCTTCCCTGGCCTGTACACAACAACTCATGAACGTTTCATCGCAATCGGATGAATGGCATATGAACGCATACGGGATTTTGTTTAAACGATTCACGCGCCTTCACTCTTTTGTTGAATCTTTTGTGCGCCACCCATTGAAAAACGGATTTACTAATTCATACACCTTCGCAGAACTGTACTCAACTCACCAACGTTTTATCACAATCGGATGAATGGTATATGAACGCATACGGGGCTTGGTTGAAACGATTCACGCGCTGTCGCTCATTAGTTGAATGTACTCGTGCGCTACCAATTGTAAAATGGATTTACTAAATCAGAAATATTTGCGGGAGTGGACACAAAATTCCTTTAAATTTCATTGCATTCGCATTGTATATGTATATGAACGCATACGATTTTTTTAAAACGAAACGTGCGCCGTTACCCATTTGTTGAATCAACTCGTGCGCCACCTATTGTAAAAAGGTTTTACTAAGTCAGAAACCTATCCTGGAGGGTGCACAACAATTCACCTAAGATTCATAGCAATCGGATGAATGGTATTTGAACGCTACTGGACTTTGTTTATGTGATTCGCGTGCCGTCGATCATTTGTTGAATCTACTTGTGCGATACCTATTGTAAAGTGGATGTACTAAGGCAGAAACTTTCCCTGGAGTGTACACAACATCTCACCCAAGTTTCTTCGCTATCGGACAGATGGTATATGAACGCATACGGGACTTTGTTGAAACGCTTCGCGCGTCTCCGCTCATTTGTTGAATCTACTTGTGCGCTACCTATTGTAACATGAACTTAGTAAGCCTAAAACATTCCCTGGAGTGTACACAACAACTCACCCAAGTTTATTCGCTATCGGACGAATGGTATATGAATGCATTCGGGACTATATTGAAACACTTTGCGCGTCGTCGCTCATTCGTTTAATCTACTTCTGCGATACCTATTGTAAAGTGTATTTACTAACCAAGAAACATTCCCTGACGTGTACGCAACATCTCACAGAATTTCATCGCTATCACACGAATAGTATATGAACGCATACGGGACTTAAACCCTTCGCGAGTCGTCGCTCATTTGTTGAATCTACTCGTGCGCTACCTATTATAACATGGATTTACTAAGCCAGAAACCTTGCCAGAAGTGTATACAACCACTCACCGAAGTTTCATCGCTATCGGACGAATGGTATGTGAACGCATACAGGACTTTTTTGAAACGCTTCGCCCGTCGTCACTCATTTGTTGAATCTACTCGTATGCTACCTATTGTTTAGTGGGTTTACTAAGCCAGAAACTTTCCCTGATGTGTACACAACATCTCACCCAAGTTTCATCACTATCAGACGAATAGTATATGAACGCATATGTGACTTTAATGAACCCATCGCGAGTCGTCGCTCATTTGTTGAATCTACTCGTGCGCTACCTATTATAACATGGATTTGCTAAGCCAGAAACCTTGCCTGCAGTGTACACAACATCTCTCCCAAGTTTCATCGATATCGGACGAATGGTATGTGAACGCAAACAGGACTTTGTTGAAACGCTTCGCGAATCGTCGCTCATTTGTTGAATCTTCTCGTGCGCTACCTATTATAACCTGGATTTACTAAGCCAGAAACCTTGCCTGTAGTGTACACAACCTCTCTCCCTAGTTTCATCGTTATCGACGAATGGTGTGTGAACGCATACAGGACTTTGTTGAAATGCTTCGCCCGTCGTCGCTCATTTGTTGAATCTACTCGTGCGCTACGTATTGTTAAGTGGGTTTACTAAGCCAGAAACCTTCCCTGATGCGTACACAACAACTCACCTAAGTTTAGTCGCTATCGGATGATTGGTATATGAAGGCGTACGGGACTATCTTGAAACACTTCGCGCGTCGTTGCTCATTTGTTTAATCTACTTGTGCGATACCTATTGTTAAGTGGATTTATTAACCCAGAAAGCTTCCTTGAAGTGTACAAAACATCTCACCCAAGTTTCCTTGCTATCAGACGAATAGTATATGAACGCATACGGGACCTTTTTGAAACTCTTTGCGAGTCGTCGCTCATTTGTTGAATCTATGCATGCGCTACCTATTATAACATGGATTTACTGAGCCAGAAACTTTGCCTGTAGTGTACACAAAACCTCTCCCCAAGTTTCATCGATATCGGACGAATGGTATGTGATCGCAAACAGGACTTTTTTGAAACGCTTCGCCCGTCGTCGCTCATTTGTTAAATTTACTCGTGCGCTACCTATTGTTAAGTCGATTTACTCAACCAAAAACCATACCTGAAGTGTACAGAACATCTCACCCAAGTTTCAACGCAATGGGATGAATGGCATATGAACGCACGTGGGACTTTATTGAAACAAACGGACGCCATTTTGTTGAAGCTATTCGCGCGCCATCTATTGTAAATTGGATTTACTACGCCTATAACTTTTCCGGGACTGTGCGCAACAACTCACCAAAATTTGATCGCAATCGGATGAATTCTACATGAACGCATCGCCATTACGCAATTGTTTAAGCTACTCGCGCGCTATCTATTTTGAAATGGATTAACCATGCCTGTAAACCTCCCGGAAGTGTTTACAACAACTCACCAAAATTTCATCGCAATCGGATGAATGGTTTATGAACGCATAAAAGACGAACACACAGACATTCCTTTTTATATATATACTAGCTGTACCCGGTATGCGTTGCAATGCCAATCAAAGAAAGTGTTGGCGTTGTAACATTGTTTGTTGAAGTGCTTTTCGATTCCCAATATTTATTTATTTGCCGTTAACCACCTCTAAACTATAGTAAAATTGATTTACTATCTCAAAAAAATCATGGGAGCGTGCTCAACAACTCACCAAAATTTCATCGCATTGAAATGAATGGTATATGGACGCATACGGGACTTTGTTGAAATGATTCGAGAGCCGTCACCCATTTGTTGAATATACTCGTACGCTACCTATTGTAAAATAGATTTACTAAGTCGAAAACCTTCCCTGGTGTGTACACAACAACTCATGAACTTTTAATCGCAATCGGATGAATGGCATATGAACGCATACGGGACTTGGTTGAAACGATTCACGCGCACTCGCTCATTAGTTGAATCTACTCGTGCGCTACCAATTGTAAAATCGATTTACTAAGTCAGAAATCTTTGCGGGAGTGGAACCAACATTTCTCTAAATTTCATTGCAATCGCATGAATGGTATATGAATGCATACGATTTTTTTAAAACGATACGCGCGCCGTTACTCATTTGTTGAATCTACTCGTGCGCTACCTTTTTTAAAAAGGATTTGCTAAGTCAGGAACATTTCCTAGAGTGTGCACAACAATTCAACCAAAGATTCATGGCAATGGAATGAATGGTATTTGAACGCTACGGGACTTTGTTTAAGCGATTCCCGTGCCGTCGATCATTTGTTGAATCTACTTGAGCGATACCTATTGGAAAGTGGATTTACTAAGCCAGAAACCTTCCCTGAAGTGTACGAAACATCTCACCCAAGTTTCATCGCTATCGGACGAATGGTATATGAACGCATATGGGACTTTGTTGAAACGCTTCGCGCGTCGTCGCTCATTTGTAGAATCTACTCGTGCCGTACCTATCGTAAAGTGGATTCACTAAGCCAGGAACCTTGCCTGTAGTGTACACAACCTCTGACCCAAGTTTCATAATTATCGGACGAATGGTATGTGAACGCATACAGGACTTTGTTGAAACGCTTCGCCCGTCGTCGCACATTTGTTGAATCTACTCGTGCCCTACCTATTGTTAAGTGGATTTACTAAGCCAGAAAGCTTCCCTGAAGTGTACACAACATCTCACCCAAGTTTCATCGCTATCAGACAAATAGTATATGAACGCATAGGGACTTTGTTGAAACGCTTCTCGAGTTGTCGCTCATTTGTTGAATCTACTCGTGCGCTACGTATTATAACATGGATTTACTAAGCTAGGAACATTGCCTGTAGTGTACACGACCTCTCTCCCAAGTTTCATCGCTATTGGACGAATGGTATGTGAACGCATACAGGACTTTGTTAAAACGCTTCGCCCGTCGTCGCACATTTGTTGAATCTACTCGTGCGCTACCTATTGTTAAGTGGATTTACTAAGCCAGAAACCTTACCTGAAGTGTACAGAACATCTCACCCAAGTTTCATCGCAATGGGATGAATGGTATATGAACGCATGTGGGACTCTCTTGAAACAAACAAACGCCATTTTGTTGAAGCTACCGCGCGCCATCTATTCTAAATTGGATTTACTACGCCTATAACTTTTCCGGGACTGTGCACAACAACTCACCAAAACTTGATCGCAATCAGATGACTTGTATATGAACGCATCGCCATTTCGCATTTGTTTAAACTACTCGCGCGCTATCTATTTTGAAATGGATTAACCATGCCTATAAACCTCCCGGAAGTGTGTACGACAACTCACCAAAATTTGATAGCATTCGGATGAATGGTTTATGAACGCATAAAAGACGAACAGACAAGACAATCCTTTATATATATATATATAAGATAAGATAAGATATAAGATATGTTATAAGATAAGATAACCCGCTTTTATGTGCAAAAAAGGGTGGTGGTGAGGTACTTAATTAGATGGCAAGCTTCGATGGTCGAGCGATCATCATCTGATATCGGTCACTTATGCTTATACAAGGTACGATGTTTATGTATTCCACTTACGCACAAATATATACACAACATTTAGATTACAAGCGTTTGTAAAAACGCGTGTAAATTGTCAATCTTATTTACATATATTATTTCTCAGTTGGTATGAAGGACTTTTATGGTTGTTGCATTATTATTAATGTAGTGTATATATAATAACACGTGGTTTATTGTCCTAGTATAGTAACTAACATCAGATGTGATGTTGTCTACACTATATTTCATTAATGATTCTAATTCAACCGTTTGTATTTAAACTGGTGGCCGATTTTAATGTGGCGAATTCACAACTGATAGAATACAATCATTAGAGTTGAATATGGTTATATAAACTTGGCTAGAATTTGATCATGAGTCCTATTCTGCGTCCGTAATCGCTTTCTCGTCTCTTCGGAGGGTGATTTAATACTTGTTTCACTGCCTAATATAATTGGACGCAATTTGTGTTGAACGACTGGAAACCTTTCTATAATAGAACCACGCAACAACAAAAAATAACTTCTAATGCTTCCATATTGTAATTGTTCTCCAAGCCCTCTCTGCAGCTCGTAACTTATATACATATCTTTATTGAAATGAAGACCTTTGGACCAGGAACAATCCAATGGATGGTGAATATCATGAATGGAGGTATCGAGACCCTGCACTTACCAAATCTGTTGAGGAAAGCTCACATGGTCGCAAAGAACAAACTAATGAAAAGAATTTCCGTCCTGTCTCTCTCCTTTGCCACCAATACAAGGCATTTGAAAGGTTGATCCTTGAAAGAATTGCTATAAGGTGCGTTCTAAAAGTAATGAACCGGAGGCAATAATGCACAAACCGGTGACGACATCGGCTAATCATGGCGTGTGTAACGAGGTGTGGTTCCGACCAGATCGTAGAAGGTCACAGCCCGTCGCTAGAGGGCACGCTTGCACCTCACGTGACGATACAAAGCGAGCAGCAGCATGAATCAATCGTCCAACCAAGACCAAGTCAGTAGGCCATTCGACATGCTTCCTGGTGCGGTTGATGATTGTGGGGCACCCATTGGGCACAAACTTTCCGCAAGTGCAGTCGTTCCTTCATGATGGTGGGCACACTTCCAACGCTCAATCCGACCACGGTGGCTATGGTGTTCACTGTCATTCGGCGGTCCTGGGTAATGAGAGCATCAACCAGCTGGACGTTGTCATCGGTAATGCAAGGGGGGGGGGGGGGTGCCCCAGACCGGGCATCATCGGCTAACGACACCCGTCCTTCCCTGAAGCGCTTGTGCCACGCCTTGACCCTTGTAAGGGACATGCAGTATTCGTTGTACACTTGTGACATTCGGCGATGAATGCCCGTTTCCCCTACGCCTTTCGCTGTCAGAAACCGAACAACACCTCTTTTATCTTCGTTTGACGCCTCCATGTCACTGTTTGTAATGCGACTGGCAGCGTTGGACGATTGATTCATGCTTCTGCTCACTTTGTATCGTCACGTGACGTGCACGCGTGCCCTTTAGCGACGGGCTGTGACCTTCCACGCTCTGGTCGGAACCACACCTCGTTACACACGCCTCAATTAGCCGATGACGTCGCCGGTTTGCGCATTACAGCCTCCGGCTAGTTACTTTTTGAACGCACCTTATACATTCATTGATACGTAATGATATGAAATTATTCATAACTAGCAGAAGTACCCGTTCTTCGAACGGTGTTCGGTGTTAACACCGGACATTATCAATTGAGCTACTGTTGCAATGGATAGCGGTTTGTCATTCCTTTATAAGTTTATCAGAACGAAGTTAGTTTTCTGGGAATATCACACACACTGTTAATTTAAGGGCCTTAAAATGTGGTTTTCGGACACTCATTATAGACTCCCAAATTTTGTGCCTCACATTGAGAAGCGCAACATAAGCTTTGGTTGTCCTTCTAGGATAATTTATATATTTCGCCTATTTTAGCATGTATTTTGGGAAGTTTTTCCCTATATCCACCCTGTATGAGAAGTACGTTGCGAGTTTTATAAATGATTGGTGTATTGACTCTCATGGTTACCATACCTAATTTTACGATGCACCAAGCATCCGAACACGAGTTATAGGCATACATAAAGATACACAGAAAGACAGACAGACAATTCTATTGTCTACAACGTATCACCCAGATATCCAAATATGGGTATATCTACCACACAGTATCAAACAAAATCATCCTTACGATGAACCCTTATGTCGATAAATATAAATAAATAAATGATGAATTAAATGTGTTCTCAAACTAAATTCACCTAATGTGTACTTCCTGATGTGAAATAGAATTGAAAGTCTTGTAGACGAAACGCAATATACGTCACATAGAAAGTGACTTTCTACGTTATGTTAGGTCCCCATACACAGGAAGACCACTTTCATAAATTATAAAGGCTTGTGGTGCATGAAAATTCAGGTTCCTTAGCCTCAAATGGCCCGAATTCCTAAAAGCCGCAAAAAATGCTGATTCAAATCAGGAATTTTTGAAAATAATGTTGCTGTTTGGAGATATAATGGACTTTCTGTACTATAATGTATCACACGTGAAAATTGCGTGAAAAAATTCTAGGTTACCCCTTGACCCCCTTAACTGCATTGATGAATTATACAGTCTTAAGTTGGTTCCGTGATATGATGGGGTGTAAGGGGTAGGCTTTCTACTCAAATGTCAACCTCACCTGCACGTGGTGCACCCTGCTTTAGACTAACGAGGCTCTGACGACCGAGTGACTCCCGGGATAAGGAGTCCCCCACTACCATGCCACCGGCTCCCCAGGGAGGCGAATGAGCTGGTAGTGGTTAGGGCACTCTCTTGCCCTTGGGACAGGAAACTTTCCCTAAAGGCGGATGAACCACCTGTGGTCAACGGCATAGAAAGTCCTCAACGGCGGACCAGGCATAAGGGCAATGAGTCCCTCCTTGGCTGGAATGGCGGATGAAGGCTGCAGTGACTAGGATTTATTCAATCGTCTTGCATTTGCTTGCCATTGAACATCTTTCCTAAGTCATCAAGTAATGTGCGTTTGTTGATGTGCAGCAACATTCTCACGTAAAAAGATTTCACGCACAGCAGTCTTCCAACAACATTGACTTTCTTCAAAGTCCTGCGGCGATCAAGAAGTTGCGACGGGGGCAGGATTGTGATGTCTGGGAGCCTCTAGTGATAACTTGGCACGTAGGCGGTAGATGTGTGATCGGTCGTCTTGCTTAGGGTTGTGGCTGTAGAGCAATTCGGCCGCTGCAACTACGACTGAGCAGTCCTATTTAGGGTCCACTCTGCTCACCCCACATGGGGAAGGGGCTAGAAAAGGTGCCCTAAACATAGTCAGCCACTTATACTACCGATTGGATAGCCGCGTCCAAAGGTGTCACCTCCATGCGGTCGAAAATGTATAAGTAACAAATTTTATTTTGCAACCTGGAATGTAAGAACACTCACTGATGACCCCGCAAATGAGAGACCTGAAAGGAGAACAGCTATTGTGGGTAGAGAGCTGCGGAGATATGACATTGACATAGCAGCACTTCAGGAGACCCGTCTTGCTGAGGAAGGTCAGTTGAATGAGCAAGGTGCAGGGTACAGCTTCTTTTGGAAGGGTAAACGTGAGGACGAACACAGAATACATGGAGTTGGCTTTGCCATTAAGAGCAAGCTTCTCAAGGATCTGTCAGAGCTTCCAACTGGGTATAATGAACGCCTCATGACACTAAGACTTCGGTTATATAACAACCAGCATGCCACGGTGATCAGCGCATACGCCCCCACACTAGATGCTGATGATGACATTAAGGAAAGGTTCTATTCAGATCTGGATACCGTCCTATCAAACATCAACCGTGAAGATAGGATCATCTTACTCGGAGATTTTAACGCTAGAGTGGGCAGGGACTACAATGTTTGGAATGGTGTCATTGGTAAGGAGGGAGTTGGTAGCGAAAACTCCAATGGTATCAGACTGCTCTCCAAATGCACTGAACATGAATTGGTAATCACCAATACTATCTTTCGCCAAAAGAATCGCTTTAAAACATCATGGCAGCACCCTAGTTCGAAGCACTGGCATCTTATTGACTATGTGATTGTACGCAAGAAAGATTTACGAGATGTTCTTATCACCAAAGCAATGACAGGAGCCGATGACTGTTGGACAGATCACCGGCTTATCAGATCAGTTATGCGTATACCATTGTCCACACAGAGGAGGAAGCAACAGAAGAGCTGTAGGCATGTTTTTGATACCGAGAAGTTTGGTAAGTCAGAGCATATCTCCCAATATAAAGAGTTGCTTAGCCAGACACTGCCACAGGAATACCATCCAGATGTAACACTGCACTGGGAGAGTCTGAAGACCGCTATTCAGAATGCTTGCAAGGAAACGCTGGGATATAAGACCAGGAAACATCAAGACTGGTTTGATGAAAATGATGAAGAAATAGAAGCATTAATCTCAGAAAAGAGAAAAGCCTTGCAAACTTGGAGAAAAGATATGAACTCCCGTACTAAGAAAGAAGCATTTTGTCTTGCGAAGGCAAATGTCCAAAGAGGAACTCGTGCTCTCAAAAATGCATGGTGGACATCCAAAGCTAAAGAGCTGCAATATCTAGCAGACAAAGATTCGCGACAGTTCTTCCAAGCCACAAAAGCGATTTATGGCCCCTCCACGTTTGGTAGAAATCCACTTTGGTCCAGTGACAAAAGTACACTTCTAAAAGATCAATACTCCATCATGAATAGGTGGAAGGAGCATTTTGAAGACCTCTTGAACCAGGACTCAGTTATTGATGAGCAGGTGTATGATATATTAGAACAAGCACCCATCAAAGAAGAACTCGGTACCCTGCCAACACTAGATGAGGTTCAGTGTGCTATTAATCAAGCAAAGCGACACAAAGCTACTGGATGTGATGGAATACCAGCGGAAGCTCTCAAAGAAGGAGGTGAGGAACTCATAAGCCACATACATGATCTTATCATTAAAATTTGGAGAACTGAAAAAATGCCTGCTGATTTCAGAGATTGTCTGATAGTTCCCATATTTAAGAAAGGTGATCGTGCAGACTGCAACAACTATCGTGGTATATCTTTGTTATCATGCCTTGGAAAGCTTATTGCTCGTATTTTGGCGAATCGTATTCTATCCCTGGTGGAGAAAATACTCCCAGAGAGCCAATGTGGTTTCAGGCCTTCTAGAGGAACTGCAGATATGATATTCACTGTTCGTCAGCTTCAGGAGAAATGTAGAGAGCAAAATAGACCTCTTTATATTGCCTTTATAGACCTCAGTAAGGCATTTGACTCGGTAAACCGTGAAGCCTTGTGGAAGATTTTAGCATTGTATGGTTTTCCACTGAAATTTATTACCATCTTAAGACTACTCCACAATGATATGAAGGCAAATGTCATTGGTAACGACTCGATTGGAGAACCATTTCATATTAATACCGGCGTTAAACAAGGCTGTGTGATTGCCCCTACATTGTTTTCTCTGTACGTTGCCACTGTCATGCAGTTAGTCAAAGATGATCTTCCTACAGGCATACAGATAACTTACAGGATGGATGGGAAGATCTTTAATTTGAGCCGTCTAAAGGCAAGGACTCGAACATCTCCTGCTGCATTGGTTGAGTTACAGTACGCTGATGATAATGCAGTAGTAGCTCAATCAGAGGACGAACTTAGGAAAATCCTGAATGCTTTTTCTTCAGCCTACAAAAAGATTGGGCTGAAACTTAACACCAGTAAAACCCAAGTCCTCTACCAACCAGCCCCTGGACAAGGACAAAGAAACATCAATGTCACCATCGACGGAGCGAAGCTTCAAGAAGTTAACGCCTTTTCTTATCTTGGCAGCACCCTGTCATCAAGTGCAAATATAGATTCCGAAATACAACACAGGATTAACCGTGCTGGGGCATCCTTTGCAAGATTGAGGTCTAGAGTTTTTGACAACCACGATATCAATGCTGCAACGAAGATCCTTGTGTACAACTCGGTTGTAGTTCCCACCTTACTTTACGGATCTGAATCCTGGACATGCTACAGACGTCATTTTAAAAAGCTGGAGCAATATCACCAGCGTTGTTTGAGGAGAATTCTTCGTGTCACATGGCAAGACAAACGCACAAACACCAGCATTCTCGAAGAAGCACAGACTACCAGTGTTGAAGCCATGCTTTTAAAACGTCAGCTGCGATGGACAGGACACGTAATCCGCATGCCCAATAATCGCATTCCCAAGCAAGTGTTTTGCTCTGAACTAACTGAGGGCAAGCGCTGTGTGGGAGGTCCGAGGAAGCGATTCAAAGACGTACTAAAGGCTAATATGCAAATGTGCCATATTAATATCAACAACTGGGAGACCTTAGCTCTTGATCGCTCATCCTGGAGATCAATTGTTCATCGTGGTGCGATACTTTTTGAAGAAAACCGCCGACGTATGATAGAAGATCGGAGGCAACGCAGAAAGAACAGAGTGTTCATTAGAAGACAGGGAATGAATGCGGATGTCTCACCTGACCCTGATACTACCTGTCATCACTGCGGGAAACTGTGTCTCTCCCGCATTGGGCTTTTTAGTCACCTCCGGACTCATCGATGAAGAGTCATTCAGTATTGGAAGGCCAACCTACTCGAGACGAGTGTTTGCTATTTTACAGCTTAATTTGGTTCCGTGATAACCTTATAGCTATTTGCAAACTTTCTCAGAAAGGTAATAAATGGAGTGACATTGCTTCTTACAGAAATAGGTGGAAGGTTGGATGCCACCCCTTGAGATAATGTTATGGTTATCGATTTGCATTCCTGCATTACTTTGTTAAATGAATTTAAATTAGTTTTCTGGGAATATTTCAGAAACTGTTGGTTTTAGAGCCTTATAATGTAGTTTTCGAGGACCCTTTAGGGCCCCCGAGTTTTGTTTCTGGCACCGAGGGGCTTTGTCTCGTCTTTGTATGCCAAAATATAAAACTACTACTACTACTACTAATAATAATATATAGGGATAGAAATATAATAGATCTGCCGTACCACACCCGCAGGTGTAAATTGCGTGATAAAATTCTAGAGTACCCCTTGACCCCCTTAAGCGCATTATACGTATTGATGAATTTTACAGCTTAATTTGGTTCGGTGATAACCTTATAGCCGTTTGCAAACTTTCACACTAATGTAATTACTGGAATTGCATTGCGTTTTACAGCAATAGATGGACCTCTGCGATTCTGTTGCCATGATTACCGGCTTGCATTCGTTCATTAGTTTATTAAATGAAATTAGTATTCTGGGAATATCTCAAAAACGGTTGGTTTTAGGGCCTTAAAATGTGGTTTCCGAGTTTTCTCTCTCACATTGAGGGGCTGAAAATGAGCTTTGTCTCGTCCTTATACGCCTATTTCAGCATATATTTTAAGGGGTAGGCACCATTTATGAGAGGTCCGGAGAAGAGTTACGTCAATGATTAGTGTCGTGCCTCTGATGGATATCTGTACCAAATTTTAGGTTGATACACCCAGTCGTTCTCGAGTTATAAGGGAACAAATTTGTCCACAGACAAACAATCAAACAAACAAACAGACAAACAAAAAATTATTTTTGCGCACATCCATCATAAAACAGTCTGAAACGCGTATATAACTTCGGTAGAAAATTAAAAAAGCAGGCAAACTTTCTTTTTTAGACTGCACCTCTCCGTTTTGACGTGTTTTATTGCACAAATTTAGGTTCTACTCGCTAACCGTTGGAGATACACGAAAAGTGATATGGACCTTTCAGATAGAAAATGAAATGTTAAAGCTAGTGATTGCCATTAAAAGTTTGCTATTTCTAAGCGTTCTCTTTTTATTTGAAATGGAATTATGAAATTTTGAAACCAAAGGCTGTAGTGACGTCACAAATGTGGGTTTTACTCGCTAACCGTTGGAGATACACGAAAAGAAGTTTGCTATTTCCTAGCATGCTCTTTTTATTTGAAATGGAAATATGAAAATAGTCGCCATTTTTAATAGTGCAAAATATCGAAATCAAAAGTTTCGAATAGTAAATTAAATTTTAAAGCTCGTATGTGCCATCAAAAGTTTGCTATTTCTTAGCGTTCTCTTTTTATTTGAAATGGGAATATGAAAATAGACGCCATTTTTAAATATTGCAAAATATCGAAATCAAAAGTGCCCTATGTGTAAACCTGGTAAAGCTCACATATACCATGAAAAGTTTGGTATTTCTTAGCGTTCTCTTTTTGTTTGAAATGGAAGTATGAAAACAGTCGCCATTTTTAAATAGTGCAAAATATCGAAATCAAAAGTAGCCTATGTGTAAATTTGGTAAAGCTCACATATACCATCAAAATTTTGCTCTTTCTTAGCGTTCTTATTTTATTTGAAATGGAAATATGAAATTTTGAAACCAAACGGTGCAGTGACGTCACAAATGTGGGTTTTACTCGCTAACCGTTGGAGATACACGGAAAGTGGTAAGGACCTTTCGGATAGAAAATTAAATTTTAAAGCTCGTATGTGCCATCAAAAGTTTGCTATTTCTTAGCGTTCTCTTTTTATATGAAATGGAAATATGAAAATAGACGCCATTTTTAAATAGTGCAAAATATCAAAATTAAAAGTAGCCTATGTGTAAACCTGGTAAAGCTCACATATACCACCAAAATATTGCTATTTCTTAGCGTTCTTTTTTTTATTTGAAATGGAAATATGAAATTTTGAAACCAAACGGTGTAGTGACATCACAGATGTGGGTTTTACTCGCTAACCGTTGGAGATACACGAAAAGTGATATGGACCTTTCGGATAGAAAATTTAATTTTAAATCTCGTATGTGCCATCAAACGTTTGCTATTTCCTAGCGTTCTCTTTTTATTTGAAATGGAACTATGAAAATAGTCGCCATTTTTAAATAGTGCAAAATATCGAATTCAAAAGTAGCCTGTGCGTAAACCTGGTAAATCAGCTACGTCCATGCAAAATTACATTTCAATCGGACCAGTCGTTCTTGCGTGATTGAGTAACAGACAGACAGGACGACAAACACCATCTCATTTTTAGCCTACTTTTGTTTTTTGAAAAAAAAAAAATGAAAGTAGACTTATGAGATCAATACAGGGCGAAAAATTGTGTGTGTGTGTGTGTGTGTGAGAGAGAGTCTGTATGTGTGTGTGTGTGATTGTGTGTAATCTGAATGTCACCGTGAATCTGAATTGAATGAAATTTGGTACAGAGGTAGCACTAGCAAGAGCACCTCAGTGTAATGTTTTATATCGCCCCCATCTTGACGGAAACGTAATGGCGGCCGCCTAAATGTTCAAAGCTTAAAACAAATGACGACTAACCTAATCATCAAATCTGTACCAAATTCTTTCAACAGCATTTATCTATATGACGAGCATCCTTTGACTAACCGACAAGGTCATCAGCCCAATAGTTTGCAGATGGCGGCCATGTATGTGTGCAAATCGATTCCCCCTACCAATTCTAACACGGTGAAACCGAATTAAACGAAATTGGGTACAGAGGTAGCACTGGCAAAGGGTACCTCAGTGTCATGTTTTATATTGCCGCCATCATGACAAAAACGTAATGGCGGCCACCCAAATGTTAAAAGCTTAAATCAAATTACGACCAACCTAATCATCTGATCTCTACCAATTTTTGCAAAATTATACCTTTATATACGAAGAATCTTTTCACCAAACTACAAGGTCATCAGCCAAATAATTTGCCGATGGCGGCATTTATGTATGCAAATTGATTCCTCCTATCTATTCAAACAGGGTGAAACCGAATTGAACGAAATTTGGTGCAGAGGTAGCACTAGCAAAGAGCACCTCAGTGTCGTGTTTTATATTGCCGCCATCTTGACTAAAACGTAATGGTGGCCACCCAAATGTTCAAAGCTAATCATCTGATCTGTAACAAATTTTGCAACATGATACCTTTTTTGTACGAAGAAAATTTTGGCAGAATTACAAGGTCATCAGCCCAATAGTTTGCAGATGGCGGCCATGTATGTATGCAATTCGATTCCCCCTATCTATTCAAACACCGTGAAACTGAATTGAACGCAATTTGGTACAGAGGTAGCACTAGCAAAGGGAATCTCAGTGTCATGTTTTGTATCGCCACCATCTTGACGGAAACTTAATGGCGGCCACCCAAATATAAAAATCTTAAATCAAATTACGACCAACCTAATCATCTGATCTCTACTAAATTTTGCAGCAACATACCTTTATGTGGGAAGCATCTTTTGACTAAAGGACAAGGTCATCAGCCCAATAGTTTGCAGATAGCGGCCATGTATGTGTGCAAATCGATTCTCCCTATCAATTCAAACACCGTGAAACCGAACTGAACGAAATTTGGTACAGATGTAAACTTACAAAAGGCAACTCAGTGTCATGTTTAATATTGTCGCCATCTCGACGGAACCGTAATGGCGGCCACCCAAATGTTAAAAGCTTAAATTAAATTAAGACAAAACTAATCATCTGATTTCTACCAAATAATGCAACAATATATCTTAAATTAAGAAGCGTACTTTGACCAAGCTACAAGGTCATCAGTCCAATAGTTTGAATATGGCGGCCATGTATGTGTGCAAATCGATTCCCCTTTCAATTCAAACGCGGTAAAACCGAATTGAACGAAATTTGGTACAGAGGTAGCACTAGCAAAGGGCACCTCAGGGTCATGTTTTATATTGCCGCCATCTTGACGGAAACGGAATGGCGGCCACCCTAATTTTAAAAGCTTAAATCAAATTACGAACAACCTAATTATTTGGTCTCTACCAAATTTTGCAACAACATACGTTTTTGTGGGAAGCATCTTTTGACTGAACTACAAGGTCATTAGCCGAATAGTTTGCAGATAGCGGCCATGTATGTGTGCAAATCGATTCCCCATATCAATTCAAACACGGTGAAATCCAATTGAATGAAATTTTCTACAGAGGTAGCACTAGCAAAGGGCACCTCATATTCATGTTTAATATCCGTATAACACGTTGTATTTCTACAAGCTACTACAATCAACATTCAATTACACTCCTTTAAAAGGACAAAGGGTTATGACAATACCCATGCATTTAGGAGAAAGTAGGCTATATGTTCTTTACTGAACGTCTTGTTATATATTAGTATGATAAGGTTTCTTCTTAACGTTATAATCTTAAGTAAAATTCCATGAGTATTTACTAAATTTTTACACCTTAGTCAATAAATAATAATAATTGATGCCCGGCCAATTCAAGATCAAGCTGGATTTAGACCAGGGAAATCATGTTGCAGCCAAATTCTGAATCTTACACAGCATCTCGAGGATGGCTATGAGGAAGGGCGTATCACTTGTGTTGCCTTTTGAGATCTCAGTGCTGCATATGATGCAGTGAACCATGAGTAGCTCATTGCCAAGCTGTACAACGTCACTAAGGACACGAAACTAACAAATGTCATACGCGGGATGCTCCAGAAGAGAAGGTGCAGTGTTACACTTAAAATGGGAAAAGAGTCGATGGAGGAACCGGAAAAATGAGTTACTTTAAGGCAGTATGTTATCCCCATTACTATTCAGCATTTATACAAATAACCAGCCAGTTTAGAGGCAAGGCGATTTATTTATGCGGATGACACTGCTATTGTTGTACAGGGTAGGAACTTTGAAGAGGTAGAGGGAGAACTATTTCGCAACAGAGAGGCCAGGACAAAGTTGAATGTTGTCTGGAGAGGAGTGACACTCGAAAGCTGTGAAACGCCTCGATATTTGAGAATTAAGCTTGACCGTACCCTGAGCTTCAAAAAACATTGTAGAGAATTGAAGTGCTAGATCAGCTAAAGGAAATAGCATACTGTGGAAGTTGATACGTTCAGCAGCTTTGGGTCTTTGCTTCACAGCAGGAGGGTAAGGATCATCCGTGTGGGAAACATCTGCCCATACCAAGGAAGTGGACACAGCTCTTAACGAGACTACCCGTGTTGTCACTAGATGGCTGACACCTACTCCAGTGCAGAAGATCTACCTTCTCGCTGGCATTGCACCTCCAGCTATTCGACGTGAGGTGGCAGCAGAGAAAGAGAGACATAAGCTTGAGACAGATACCAGACATTCAATGTTCAACTAAGAACCAGAATGCATTTTATTAAGAGAACAGTACCCGTCGATACCAAAACAGACGTCCGGCGTGTGTCACTCTGAAAACAAATAGTACTAGAGGGGTTTACCCCTAAAGAAGAACTGAGCAGTGGTAGTCATTTTCCTTATACCACCTGGAGGTCCTTAAACCGGATGAGAACAGAAGTGTCTAAGTGTCGTAGCAACCTTGAATCCGCAAAACTTGCTCACGTGCCAAGATCTGAATGACACATGACGCCAGGAAGACCTTATGTTGGCCACAGAACGAGGGATAAGAACTGGAAAGGCAGAATTTAGTGTGTCTCCCGGACACGGAAATATAAATATTATATATTTTTATCGGTTAAAATCATTTATGAATCCTAATTAATTGACAAAAATAACCATTCGTTATTTTTATATTTTTAAGCAAACTGTTTATAATCGTGTTTACTCTAGTTTCAATCACAAATGCAAAATAATAATATTACGTGATTGCATAGTCATATTCCACTCGCTTATATAGCAGCACGCACAAATACATCTACGTGGGCTACACATGTCACGAAGATGTGAGTGTCTTTTCCTCACGTATCACCATATAAAATACATCAGTGAACATTGCTCCAAATATTGTATGAAAATGGCTTCCGGGCAATAATGATTTGCATGGTTGGCCTAAAAATACTCAAAACGAAATAATCCTCACGCACAAACGAAATTGGCACGACAGCGGCTACCAGTGGCGGTGACAGGGGTGTGCGAAGTGTGCGGCAGCAGAGGGCCCCTAGGCACGGTAAGATGAAGGCCAGAGAGCCGCGAGACGGTACCTAGGCTGTCTCGCAACTTACAGGGCCCCGCAAAAGGTTACTGACAACCTACGATAGACAATATCTTAAAATACACAAGTAGTTCCGTGATGAACTAAAGAGCCTACTTTTCTTAAAATTAAAGATTCATGCCAGTCTGCATAGACCTATCTAGAATATTGACGAAATCAAGTTGGTAATACTAATATTTATAAGTACTGCAGTTTGAAATACACCTGAAATAGTGTAGCCTAATAGAGTAACTTACCACAGTTGGCAGCTCTGGTGGCTCTGAATATATTCTTAGTTCCATCTCTTAAGGTATAGAATGAACATACAAAATGTGGTTGAAATCCATTTGTTAGTATAGAAGTTATAAGCATTTAAAAGCTGAACTTATCAGCAGGCTTAGAATCATGTTGGCAGGACTGATGTATATAAGTTACTTCAAATTAAGGTGGAATGTCAGGTACTATACGTGTGCAAAGTTCAGAGCTGTTGGCTTGGATACTTTCTCATATATTGATATTAAGGTTAAAACATAGAGATAGAATTTATTAACAGTTGGCAGCCCTGGTGGCTCTTTAGAATACGCACAGTCATATCTGTTGTAGTACACATAGTACATACGAAATTTGGTTGTAATCCAATTGATAGTATAGAAGTTATATGCATTTAGAAATCGGACATATCGGCAGGCTTAGAATCATGTTGGCAAGACTGGCATGTATGGACTTCTGAAAATTAATCTGGAATGTTACTATCTATATGCGTGCCAAATTTGGAATAGTTCGCATGCATAACTTCAGAGATATCCAACATAGAGCTCAAATTTCAATTGCGAGTTTTTTAGCATATGGTAGCACTGACGTCAATTTCAAATATAGCCGTGAGATATTCAGGTATAGGTCTTTACTCTTACCAAATTTGGTTTCGATAGCTGCAGCCGTTTAGGAGTTGATAGGGGGCGACATACACGCAGACAGACAGGCAGACATTTTCCCGGGTCGATCTCATTAGTTTACTTTTTCCTCGTTTTTGCAAAATGAGAAAAGTAGGCAAATAATAAAAAAAAATAGAAATATCACCTTCAATACCTGTCAACTTGGGCTATACTTCATTTTTGCTAGACAGTTCAAAAATGCTAATTGGTGAAATTAATGTGAAATATAATTTAAATATTTATCACTAGATTTTGCAATAAACTATTGACAAAATAAAATCCTTCCTTTTCGTAATGTTTGAAGGCTATTCAAATACAATTGGGAAAACACTCGCGGGGGCGGGTTCAATAGGGCGGGAATGTGTGATTTGTTTGATTTAGAAAACAATTCAAAAACCAAAAATACCATTGACCGTGAGACTGAAGTTTCAAATTAGATCTGAAGCTCAGCACTAGAAGGTTGGTAATGGTTGACTAAGGTCGCTTGTGAGTAGTGCTCGGACAATAAGTGTGTTATCTCTTGTATATATGCTGGGTGTCTGAATGTAAGGTAGATATATCGACGCAGTAAGTTCCATAGAACAATATAAGATATACATCCTGTTTATAGATTCGCGCAAACTTATTTATTATGGATTGTTGCGATACGATCGTGCCTTTTACATTTGTAAACACTAGAGTGTCAGTGTCGCGAACCTAACAAATTCATAGTGCTAGAGTATTTGCCTCTCTATCGATACATCGAACTGGTACGATGAGCACCCGTTTGGAGTGTGGAAAGGGAGTTTCGAGGCAGGATGTCGCAGCTAAAGTACAATGAATTGGTTGTAGCAGATGGCTTCTTAGCAAGTGTGTTAATCTGCAAGACAGAGACTTGGATTGTTTAACATCTAACAGTCAATCATGGAGGTGCAAAACATGTCACGACAAGAGGCGTTCTGACACCCATAGAGAAGAGTTATCAACAGCAGTGGTGCCATCTGTTGGGGATATATATAAGCTCTTACTAACTCTGACGGAGGACATGTCAACTTTAAAGAAGACAACAAGTGAGATTGAAAAGCAACTAGGCAACTCGATTAATATCTGTCACGAGCGACTGGTCGAACACAGGGAGATCTCTGACAAACAGCAAGCAATATTAGAGAGGCATCCAGCTATTTATTGATAACTTGTCTGAGAATATGCGTCTAGTGAAAACCGTCAGTGATCTAACTATTAAATGCGATGAAAGTGAGCAGTATTCTAGAATTAATATGCTGGAAATATATGGTGTTCCCGAGAAGCCAAATGAAAATTTAACGAAGACAGTTATTGATGTCGCTAGGGCACTGGACGTAGAAATTAAAGAAGAGATGATAGATGCATGGCATAGTCTTCCACAAGTAAACAATCGTCCACCTTCAGGAATAATTGTAAAATGTGTTCGTAGGTGCCATAATGAACAGCTTCTTGAGCGGCGGAAAGAGTAAAGAAACCTGCCCTCCACTCAACTTGGGTTTACTGTATCTAATCCTATTTATGTTAACCAGTCTCTAGCACCTGCCAGAAAAGTTATTTTTGCTAAGGCTAAACAAATGCAGCTTGACAATGATTATAAGTACTTATGGGTGAACAAAAGTGGCAAAATCATGATTAGGAAGGGAGATGGCACTCTCGTCCACACCATTAGTTGTGTTGAAGATTTAAGTAAGCTATAATTTTTTCTTGGCATAGCTTATTCAATTAATGTGGGTTAATTGTCAGACTAGTACTTATTTTATATACAGTAATTAATCTTTTTTGAGATGTCTTCACATCAATTTTCCATTTATTATCCAAACGTTAACGGTCTTGGAACTAACACTGGCGCATTTTTGGAAACCTACTGTGCTGCTCATTTGATATAGTTGTATTGACAGAGACTTCCCTAACAAACGATATGTGGGACAGTGAATTATTTGACGACAGATATGCAGTATTTAGACATGACAGGGACCTATCACTAGCAAGAAAGGCTAGTGGTGCAGTTAAAAGGGGTTTCAGGATCAAGCTATGATCTGAATATAACAGCCAACAAAGTGAATCACTTACACTTAATATTCTCAACAATTGTAGGAAATTATTTATAAATATTGTCTATATAACTCCCTCTTCCGGCCTTCCTGGTTACCAGGATTACTTTAACTATGTTGAAAACATTGAAAACCTTATGGTGTCTGATTTTATCATAATGGGTGATTTCAACTTACATGAAATTAATGATATCAACTATGATTTTAGTAAAGAATCAACGTCCTGTCAAAATCTTGCACAGTTCATGTCATATTTTGGTTTAACCTCGTACAGCAATATTCCTAACGACAATTCTAGGACATTGCATTTAGTCTTGAGTAACATAATAATTGAATTGAAACGTCAAGATTTTACTTTGGTACCTGAAGACTCGCATCATCCTTCCCTCTGTCTGTCATTATTGGCAGTTAAAAAATATCAATTTCCTAAAAGTATAAGTCGTGAATTTTTCAATTTCAGAAAAGCTGATTTTATGCATCTATATTGTCAAGTGCGAGACTTTGATTGGAGCTCGTCCTTTTCTTTCGAAAATGTGGACCATGCAGTAGACTTCTTTTACAAGTCACTGTTTAGATGTTTTGAAACATGTATTCCCAAAAGACAGCTCATCCAAAAATCCAGATATCCAGTTTGGTCTACATTATACAGGATATGAAAGGAAAAATGTGCTAGAAAGCAATATTTTCTAGATATTACGCCCACCGATTTAGCAACTCATATAAGAATTGAAACTCAAATTCAAATACCTTATAGAACGTACGTTAATGATTTAGAGAATACAATGAATCATAATATCAATCACTTTTGGACACATATTAAAAGTAAGAGGGAATCAAGAGCGGGGGGAAATACTTACATACGTAATGAGAACAGTTACGTGTCTGGTAATATCGCCCATGGTTTTGCACAGTGTTTCTCGTCGGTGTATACCAACACCGACTTCAATTATAATTTACATCATTTGGCTTTGGATGAGTTTCCTGTGTTACCTTCAGTAGATATGCTTACGATTATTTCCATATTACTTGATTAGATGAAAACTGTCATCCGAAGGAAGTTAATACCTATGAAGGTAAGTGGTCCTGATGGCATACCACCTTACATAATAAAGGGCTGTGGAGACATATTGGCTGATCAATTATCATATATTTCTAATTTATCATTAAGGACCTCATGCTTTCCAGAATAATGGAAATTATCGAAAATTACACCAATTTTAAAATCGGAATCTTTGGAAAACAATTCTTATTATCATCCTGTATCTGGAATTGATGCTATTGCAAAGGAATTCGAGCATATACTATATTGTAAAACTTCTAATCATGTCAAATTTGGCATTTCTGAAATTCAACATGGTTTCATGCCCAATAGATCTGTTCTTACAAATCTGATGGGGTTTAGCCAGACGTTGTACGATACATTGGATGTGAACGGAAGAACTGATATAATTTATATGGACTTTGAGAAGGCATTTGATAAGGTCGACCATAGAATACTTTTTAGCAAAATGTACCAGTTTGCTTTCTCAAAACAACTTCCTAAATTGTCGTGTTCATATTTAAATTATCAACGTCAGTTTGTCTCCTTCAAAGGTGAAATTTCTGAACACATTATTAGTTCTTCCGGTGTTCCCCAGGGATCCAATCTGGGCCCTCTTCTATTTTTATTTTTTGTAAATGATTTACCTAATTACCTTAGTCATGCCAAATGCTTTCTCTTTGCTGATGATTTAAAACTTTATAAAACCATGAAGACAATAGAGGATAAGGTAGACCTAGAACAAAACATAGATTGTGTTGTATTGTAGTGTGATAAGAACCTTATGTCTCTAAATGTGAAGAAGTATAAGTGCATGTCAGTTACAAGAAAAAAGGAATGTGTGACTCCATGTTACAAAAAAATTAAATTAGAAATAGTATCAAAAAGGAACTAGGAGTAATCTTCTTTTTCTTCTACCTTATCCGATACGGACGTTGGCTACCACCATGGCTAACACCTTCTTATCCTGTGCAATCCTGAAGAGTTCCGTGGAAGACAGCCCAAACCACGTTCTTAAATTATCCATCCAAGTTATTTGTCTCCTTCCCGGTCCACGCTGACCTTCAATTTTACCCTGAAGTATAACTTGGAGCAGACGGTATTATGGATTCCTCATCATGTGTCCCAAGTATTCCAATTTCCTCTTCTTAATTGTGTTTAACAGCTCAGGTTGGCTGCTCACACGCTGAAGAACCTCGGCATTACTCACATGTTCTGTCCACGAGATTTTAAGAATCCGCCGGTATATCCACATTTCAAAAGCTCGAATCTTCTTTTCTTTAGCTACGGACAAGGTCCAAGCTTCAACACCATAAAGAAGGGTGGAGACAACATAACACTTCACAATTCATTTCTTAAGCGTCATACTGAGATCTCGACAGCATAGTAGTTGTTTCATTGTCATAAAGATGAATCTAGCCTTCTCTATACGGCATCTTATTCCAACCGAAGGATCCCAATTCTCATTAATATTCTGTCCTAAAAAAACAAACTCTTGACTCGCTCAATCTGATGTCCATCGACTAAAAGGACTTGTGACAATGCTGGTTTTCGTGATATTGTCATATATTTTGTTTTCTTAATGTTGAGGTCAAGGCCATATTGTTTACTCTTTTGATACACCGTAGTAACAATCTCTTTAAGTCCTTCGAAACTATTTGCAATCAATACAGTATCATCTGCGTACCGTATATTATTAATATAATTACCATTGACCTTAATACCTTGTTGAATGCCATCAAGTGCCTCAGAGAAAATCTGTTCTGCATAGATATTATAAATAAGTGGTTCCAGGAGGAGTCCATGTGGCTTTTGTTACCACATGGTTCTGGGCAAATGGGAGTGAAATGCGTCGTTGCTTGTCATCTGCAACCATAACTTATTGGGTTCAGCAAGAGAACCCAACTTAGCCTCTTTCACTCCAACTCCAGCATGTAACCTACAAGAGGTGCCCCTGTTAAACCGAGTAACCCAGTGGAAGGTTGGGTAATCAATCCCAGCGGGAAATTGGGTCGGTGAGCCGATCAGTGCTGGTGGTTTCAAGGCTTACAACCTTGATAGTTAAAAACCCGTTACCTTTAGGTAACCACGTTACGACTCTCGTAATACTCGAAACATGAAGAAAACAAATATTCAGAAATCTACCCCAGGTGGTAACCAATCCACCCCCACGCAGTTTGGGGCATGCAGGTCTTCGGACTCTGGGGAACCTGCACCTTCATGCTTCCAACTTATATCTAACTCTACTAAACGACAACCAAAGAAACACATCGAGTACTTTGCTACAATAAACATTAATTCTCTACTGAAAGTAGGTAAACTCAAACAAACACTTGACGTGTTGGAAGAGCACAAAGTTATGATAGCAGCACTGCAAGAGACACGTTTTACCGATGAGGATGCAATCGAGTCCGGAGTGTATAGAATATTCAAGGGGAAACCAGGAGAAAGAGTTATCGAGACACTCCCACAGTTTGGTACTGGGTTTACGGTACACCAGAAGATGGTAGACCATATTTTAGAATTCACTTCACCTAACGGAAGGACCTCCTCGTTATCCTTCAGGTCTCGTAATAGAGCACACACAATTGTAAATTTTCACGCTCCCACAAATGATACAAACCGGAAAAACCTAGAATACGTGGAGCAATGCTGGGCAACTTTAGAAGAAACTATGGATATGGTCCCATCTCACCATTCCATCATACTCATGGGGGACTTTAACGCACAAGTCGGGAAGGAGTGGAAGTACCGAAAGATAGTAGGCCATTATCCAGTCCATAAGAGAACAAGTAGAAATGGAGAACGTCTTATTGAACTATGTGACAAGTACAACCTGGTCCTAAAATCAACAGCTTTCAAACGTCTACCTAGAAAGGCCAAAACCTGGAAGAGTCCAAATCCTATGCTTGGTGAGTTTCAGTTAGATCATGTTGCTATAGCACGACAACATCATATTGATATACCGAACGTAAAGGTATTACGAGGAGCCAACATAGACTCTGTTCACTACCTTTCACTTGTCAAGATTAATTTACAACCCTTTAGGAAACAACCAAATCTTCAAAGTAGTCATAAGATACCCAGGTTCAACACTCTGCGACTGCGCGATGAGGATTGTGACTTTCAGAACGCCCTTAGGAAGAATACAGAGAAAGACGGATGGCCTGCCTTACAAAAGGCCTTGTTGGAGGCCGCTAAGGAAACTATCCCTGCATCATCAACCTAAGGCAAACACCCATGGTGGGATGCAAATTGTGATGAGGTTATAGAAGAAAGGCGTAAAACCTGGATTAGGTGGAACCAACAAAAAAATTAAACTAATTATGAAGCCTTCCTCCTGCAAAGGAAAGCTACAGCTAACACCATCCGAAGAGCCAAGAGGAATTACCTCAGGAGTCTAATGCAACAGGCTGAAAATGATTTTCAGAGAAACAAATCAAGAGATTTGTACAAGGGACTTAAGAAGCAAACGGCTCAGTATACAGCTCCTACCCTCATCCTCTGCGGGCCGGATGGAAAACTTCAACTAAACAATAAAGACTGCACTAAAACTCTTGCAGATTACTTCCAGAAGCTACTAAACGCAGAGGAACCTAATGGAAAGCTTATTTTCCATGAGCCTCCGCACAGGAATCCTGATTCTCAACCGCCTACAATAGAAGAAATAATGAACATCATTTCGAATGGTCTCAAGAACAACAAGGCTCCAGGTGAAGACGGCATAGTAGCCGAGATGTGGAAACATGCAGATGACCAGTCCTTACAGAACATCTATCAAATCATAAAGGACATATGGGCAACAGGGTCCCTACCCGAAGGTTGGACGTCTGCTGTGATTTATCCCCTCCACAAGAAGGGAAGTAAGACAGACCTCAACAATTATAGGGGTATTTCCTTGTTACCAATTACCTACAAGATCCTCTCTGTAGCATTGCTCAATAGAGTCACTGCACAGCTAGACTCAGAATTAGGTGAGTACCAGGCTGGTTTCCGTATGACCAGATCTTGGCCAGAACAGATACACAATCTTAAGACAGTTCTCACCTACACGGACTGAGGTGGCCATCCATGGGTGGTGGTTCTAGTAGATTTTCAGAAAGCTTATGACTCTGTGGATAGAGATACCCTTTTCTTCATACTATGGGAATTTGGTCTGGATGGGAAGACACTACGATTAGTCCAAGCCACTCTGAGAAACACGACGTCCAAGGTCAGATTCAGAGGTGAACTATCCGAAAGCTTTCCAATCAGAACAGGAGTTAGAGAGGGCGATGGCCTGTCCTGTATTCTCTTCAACTGTGTACTGGAAAAGATCATTAGGGAATGGAGAACGATGCTACCACCGGGAGCTGGACTGAAGCTTGGTTACAAGAGAAACAACCTCTTGGTCCCTTGCCTAGCTTTTGCTGATGACCTCATTCTACTGGCAAATAACATAGAGGAGGCTACCTACAACCTACAGAGTCTTTATAGTGTAGCAGTTAAGACTGGTTTGAAGATCAACATCCAGAAGACTCAATTTATGACCAATATCAAAGAGGCCCCTTCTAATATTCCTCTCACAGACACTACCATACGAAAGGTAACTGCAGTTAAGTACTTGGGAGAATGGATTTCTGCGAATCAGAGCGAGAACCTAGCCATAGATGCCAGATGTACCAAGTTTGAAAGGGCTTATCATTCCTGTCGTAGTATCTATTCATCTAAGTGCCTCTCCAAGAACCTCAAACTCAGACACTATAACTCCGTCGTCATGCCATCTGTTCTGTATGCTTCTGAGTGCCTTGTAATGACCAGAAAGGATCCACTCAGAAAACTGGAGTTAAAAGAGAGGAAGATCCTGAGGAGGATATTAGGTCCAATTAGAGAGGAAGGAGGCATTTACAGAATCCGTCATAATGTTGAATTGTATGAACACCAGGAGGACATCATCACGTCTATAAGGAAAAGACGCCTGGCCTTTTATGGACACTTGGCACGTCTGGATTCTGAAAGACTCAGCAATATGATATTTACAGTAACAGGAAGAGGCAAGGCTTCTAAGAACAAATGGATTGCGTCAGTTAAGTCAGATATGGAACAACTAGATATCCCAGTGGAACAAACTCGTGACCGTCTGATGTTCCGTCAGTTCATCCGACAGGGCGTTTTCCCAACGTCCCTTACAAGTAAGAAGACTACAGGAGCTAAGTGGACAGAAGAAAGAAGACTGATTCACAGTCAGAAAATGAGGGACTATTGGAAGAAGAAGAAAGAAATAACTTTACCGAAGAGTAGATACGAGCCCCGTGGTCCTAAGTAGGCCAAAACGATAAAGAAGAAGAAGAAAAGAAGCGGTGAAAGAATGCATCCTTGTCTCACACCACGCGTTATTTCCACTGATCTCGATATATGTCCATCAATTCTGATACTGGCCTTTTGACCCCAGTATAAATTAATGATGATCCGAATGTCTTTCTCATCTATTCCTGAGTTCTTGAGTGCTTTATACAACTTATCATGCTGATAACGGTCAAAGGCTTTTGCATAGTCCAGAAAACATGCATATACATCCTGATTTACCTCACGGCATCTCTGGAAAATAACGTGAAGCGCAAATAATGCCTCACGAGTTCCTAGACCGTTACGGAACCCAAACTGCGTGTCACTGATATTCATCTCGCATTTTCTGTATATGCGATTATGGATAACTTTGAGAAATATCTTGAGCACATGACTCATAAGACTGATTGTCCTGAAGTCACTACATGACTTAGCCATCGGTTTCTTCGGAAGAGCAATAAATGTAGACAAGAGCCAGTCTTCTGGTAATATGCCCGTGTCGTATATCTTGTTATATAAATTATTGAGCGTCACAATGCTATCATCATCCAAAATCTTCAATAATTCCACAGGAATGTAATATTGACCAGGAGCCTTACCATTTTTCGCTAGCCTAATCGCATATTTCACTTCATCCATGGTGATCATGGGTCCAACAACTGAAGGAATTTCGGGTCGCGAAGGACGATGATCATCATTAAAAAGCTCTTGTATATAGTTCTCCCAAACCTGTAATTTTTGTTCAACTTCAAATACCGTGTTACCTTATCAACTAAGTTGACTGTGTTTCTTTTCCGGTGTCTACCTGAAACTTCTTTGATTTTCTTAGGGACCTGGAAAGTATCACATTTACTATTAAGTTCTTCAATTTCTTTGCACCTATTAGACATCCAAGCTTCCTTGGCTTGTCTGATCTTATTCTTTATCAATCTATGAATAAACCAATATTCTTCATTATCTCTTCCTTTGACTTCTCTTCGTTTATTCATTAGATTCAATATTTCACACGTCATCCATGACAGTAAATTAACGTTCAACACTCATCTTATGTAAATAACGAACGACGCCAACCGGTTGATTGGGTTCATAATAAGACATTCTACACTATTTATTCAGCCTTCAACACTTATCCAAGTTATTTACGAGCCTTGTGAGAAGTAAATTGGAATATGCATCGGTAATTTGAGATCCACACTCAAAGGAAAGAATACATGCTGTAGAGGTTGTGCAAAACATATTCTTAAGGTATATGTATTACAGAACATTAAATATATGTTGTCTTTACGGTACATCAACGCAACTGTTAAGACATATGTTCAACTTCACATCACTGAAGCTACGGCTGCTTATTTCATTACAAACATTGAGGAAAATAATAGCAAGTAAATATGATTCCATAGAATTAATAAACTTTCTCTCTTTTCACGTTCCACAGGTTAGATCACGAAGCTGTCAATTATTTCACAGTCAATGGTCAAGAACTTCCCACCACTTAAATTCACCATTCATGAAAATAATAACAAACTACAAAAAATTTGCTGCACTCATAGATTTATTTATTGAATCAGACGTCGTGTTCAATAACAAACTAAAAGTTTTTGTGTCTAAATTACAAGCTGTACGACTTTATTAGGCACTGTCCGTGCTTCGTCAAGGTGTTCTTGTTTATGTTTTGTATTAGTTTTAGTTCGTTTTATTCACAACTAAGAATTAGCTACTGATTGTGTATTTTAAGTTTTTATTATATTTTGTAGTTTTAAGTTTAATTATTTCTCTTCATTTCCTAAACTTATTTAGATGTACAATTATCTACTTTGCATTTGTGTCAAGAAAGTAATTCATTGGGTTTAAGCCCTGTGTACTTTCATAAATAAAAAAATAAATATTATGGAAAGACTTTTAGCAATAGTACAGTTTTTGGCTTCAGATAATTTGGCAATTAGAGGTCACAAAGAAATACTAACTTCAGACAGAAATGGTAACTTTTTTGATCTTGTCAAATTAATTGCTAAATTTGATCCTACATTAAGAGAACATTTGAGTCAAGTCTTTAACAAAACCATCGCCAGAAATCCTTACTTGGGAAAAGGAACACAATATGAGTTTATTCAGCTATTGTAGGAATTAAACAACTATACATGATTTTAACCTCTTGAGACACAAGGCAACATTTGTAGCTGAGATATTCCTATTCTGTATATCGTATTAAATACTGGCAGATATAACACATTTCTTAAATGCCATAAGCCATATTCTTCATAAAATACTTTATTAAAATGTCAGGTTACAACTGAATCGGCCATTTGGAAAAGGGCACATGTCCAAAAAAGTAACTTTACAGAAGAAACAAAAAACTGAATAAATCATGAATGAGTTAAACAATGAATTCTACATTTTGGCAGGGTAAATAACAATTAAAGGGCCTTCTATTCCTATAATATGGATTTAAATTCCATCCTTCATGGAAAAAAACATTTTTGTGTTTAGGAGATGTGCCCTTTTCCAAGTGAATTGATTATTTATAAAAACTGTACTCACCAATTTCAAAACTGTCCGTTTGATTTTGTTATCATTACAATAGGTATTCAATCTGTATCATTATTGTCAATGACGGTATGCAATTTGAAAATAAAAAAGCAAGAAGTCCAAACATATCTTCTTTGCAAGAGGATTAAAATGTTTCTTCTAGGAGTGCTTCTTGGTAAGTAATTGGCTAGTTGTTCACGATGTCATGGTAGAAACTAATATGTTCATCACCAGTATACTGTAGCAATTTTCAAAAGTCGCTGACTTTCTTAATTATAAACGACAATCTTCGATTATAGGCTTGAAATTCGTGTAGTGTGGGTAAAGCGGGGCGAAGTTCATTCGGCTTAGACAAAGCAAATTTTCCTGACAATTCTGGGAGGATCAAGATCCAATTGGACACTGTTCGAACTTGAGGTGTTGCACAATTGTACCGAAATTCATTAAATCCAGAAATGTGGAAAATTATATAGTCCTTTCTGGCTATGTTTTTATAATGCATAGGCCACCATCTTTTGTAATCGATGAGATGCGGAGGCAGAAGAAGCGACCAAGGGGAAGACCAAGAGATAGATGGCTGAAAGGATTGGAGGAATGTGTCAAGAAGAGAGGCGAGGACTGGACCAGAGTGACAGCGGAGAGGTGGTGGGAAGAAAGGACTAAGTGGCGAGGCTTATGTTCCAAACAGACCCAGCCTGGGGCTGGAAACTGTACAAGATGATGATGATGAATTAAGATCTTCTTAGCAGAAGTCATGGTAATGCTGAAATTGAACTACTGTGCATCGTCTACTTTTTATATAAAACTCTTCTGTAATCGAAGCGACAGATCCTCTAATTCTTTCAGAGCATCTATCATCAAACCCATATTCATGATAAAGTTTATATCAGTTAGACGATGCAACAGTCCTTTGTACTCGGCCCTTTCTTTAGAGTCTCTTGTTTGATCCTCCATTACGCTTTTAAAATGGAGGGAAAGTGCTGCAAAATCTTTCCAAATGGCCCTAACTGATCTAGCACTTAACGAAACCCATCTAACTCTTAAAATTCTTTCTATAACCTGGATTTTAGTAGGCTACACAGATTTGATGCACAATGCTGTAATTGGTTTTTGTACTTTGGTGATGCATGGTATAGGGAATACAATTTATCATAAAAGTTCCTTATGTGGTTGATGGCTGTCAGCTTGGAAACAACATCACCAACTGTTAACTCGAGACGGTGGTTAGCACAGTACCATATAAAAAGCTGAGGGAATTCTTGTTGGAGTCTTACTGCCAATCCTGATACACTCCCTAGCTTATTAGATGCACCTTCACAAGCAAATGATATAAAATTACTGGCTAGAAACTCTTGTGAAAAATGCTGAAGAAGATTATACTTTAAGGAATCATATATACATTGAGCTGAGGTGTTTGGAAGTTCAACTGGATCGAAAAACATGCTGCTGGTTTCTTCAGAATTATTAAAATTCACCCGAAGACAAATACAAAGAACAGATTTTTGACCCACTGATGTTGACTCGTCCACCATCGCACCAATCTTGAGGTCGTTTTCAAAAATTTGCTTAACAGTTTTCCTAATTTCTTCACTAATCAGATTGGTAATGTCAGCACAGGAATATTTGGAATGCAAAATCTGTCCCATATCTAAACCATTTGCTCTTTGTGCATCAATCCAGGATGGTAGATCAGAAAATGGCCTTCCTAGCTTTGCTATATTGTACGCTGTGCGAGAAACTCTGCATGTATTCTCGTGGTAAACCCCTTCTTATTGCATGACGCATTTTCTCATCACTATTACCAAAAGCCTTTGCAGAATAAGGACACCACTCATTTGATAAGCGAGTTCGTTCTGATTTAAAAGCACCCAAAGTTCCACGTGCTCTGACGCATACTCTGCAACCGAATTCTTTTATTCCGGTTTTGTAGGATAACCATTCGTGTTCTTTGAATTTATTTTTCCACCGAGCAAGACTCATAAATGTTGGCAAACATTCAAAATCTGCATTATCTAGGCCTTCATTGTTGGTTTCTATTTCACTTCTGCTTTGTTGTCTGTGAGAGGTGAGAGACAAAGTCGAATTCGTCAAATTTTTTCCACACCGATTATCTTCAACACAATCACCAGTTTCGCTGAAATTTCTCTTTTGTCCTCTTACGACAAATTCATGCATGATATCAGCTCTGCAGCCGATGCTGATAAAAATACTTGAGTTTCAATGATGCTACATGATACACAATCGTACTGACCATACACCACAACACTAGTTTTTAACCCGACAACGAGACGGGAGACTGTGGTCTTTTTAATTAAGTTCCTGCACGAGTAACCAACCTTGCTTTATAGATTTTCGCCAAGCAGGAGCCCAAAAGTCAAGAATATTATGTCTTGTCGATTGACAGGAGATATTTTAATGACATTTTAAAAGAAAAGATCTATTTAAACAATGTAAAAGTTATGATATTTTCTTACTGAGAAATATGTTTAAAAACATCAGTTGTAGCAGTATATTCTTAAAGGGGCGACTATGGTCATCACAAGTTACCGGTGACAGCCATGTTTTTAAGCGATCTGCTGCAGCGGGGGTGAAGATATCTCGCTGTATGAGTTTTGCTGCATGGACGGCCAAGGCCGTTCTTTGTTTCCACTCTAGTTTGCTGCAGCGATGCTGAAGTGCTTTACGGGTTCGCTTTAAAAAGGAACGCACGATTCTATATTGGCGATGTCTACAGGCGAATGTTTATCGGTGAAGGTAGCTTGGTACCAGTGGATGATTGATCATGAAAAGTAATTATATTAATTCCTATGGCACAAACAAATTTAAGATCCACTGGTTTTCAGTGGCGGTATGCTATTTGACATAGAAAGCAGTGACGGTATGCCATTGGGCCTTTGAAAGCAGTGCCAGTATACCATACCGGCGCATACCGCCTCACTTCCCTCCCTGGATATATCCCCTTAATACGTTCTCTATTCCCGCTTACGACGATCAAATTTCCGTTGTACTATTTGTAAGCGAACCTGATTTTATTCTTATTTCATTATAAAATTCGGCTTCTGGAAAACACGACGCGATATTGCCTCATATTCTCTGATAGTTATTGACAGTGTAGATGATTTCATTGTGTTTGACGGCGTAGAAGTGGCTATAGCTATGACGCAACGGCAGGTGACGTGTCTCTCTCCCGCTGCCCTTTCTCAAGTCCCTATCCTACTAAATTCATGTTGATATATCCCCTTAATATGTTCTCTATTCCCACTTACAACGATCAAATTTCCGTTGAACTATTTGTTAGTGAACCGTATTTTATTCTTATTTCATTAAAAAATTCGGCTTCTGGGAAACACGACGCGATATTGCCGCATATTCTCTGATAGTAATTGACAGTGTATATGATTTTATTGTGTTTGACGGCGTAGAATTGGCTATAGCTATGACGCAACACAGGTGACGTGTCTCTCTCCCTCTGCCCTTCACCCCCTTCCCTTTGTTTATTTCTCACGTAGGCGCATTATTGTCTTCGTATTCCGCACTATTGTCTTCTAGTTCTTAGTGTTCACGTCCAGACATGACCTATTTTATTGCGTGTTTCATAATGGATAAGAAGAAAGTACGGCAGATAACTAATGATGAGAAGATGAAATACATTCGAGACGTGGAATGCAATCCTCACATGAAGCGTGTGGATATAGCGCGAAAGTGGAACATTCCTCCGTCTACACTGAACACGATTCTCGGCAAAAGGGAGGAAATTGAACGTGCATTTGAAGAAGGGGTGAGTGGCAAAAGGAAACGTGTGCGAGAGGGACAGTTTCCAGAACTAGAAAGCGCTTTATTGAAGAGGTTCAAGCAAGCCCGTGCTTCAAACATATGCGTGCGCGGTTGCCGGTAACTGAGCCGTCACTGGCGGAGCGCGAGAATGTCCTTGCTAAGCAGAAATAAAGACCCTGTATTATACTGTAATGTAGAGGTACAGTAATTCATTTTTATGTTATTATTCCGTGTAAGTTACTGATAACCTATGTTTATGTCGTGACTGTAGTAGTGCATACAATCGCTTACTAAGGTCGGCGATTTGATGTCCATATATACGCCGCATTCTTTCTTATACGTTGTAAATGCAGTATGGCGTTTTTCGGTAGTACGTTTTCCCGCATATGACGTCCAAATTTTTAGTCCCTTGAAAAACGTACTAACGAGATTCCATTGTGGTCTATAGATGGGCTAGAGACTATTCCTCCACTTAATTTACAATATGATATGTGATGTTTGTTCAAACAAGTGTGACAGTAGCATATCTCCAATTCAATCTATACATTCATCATAGTACCAGTATTAGCCCAGTCAAATGGTAGTTTTGACAAAAAAAAATTAGGGTAGAAGGTTTCTCGACGGATTCTTATGATTTTCGGTGTGCTGAATCCGAAGCTGAAGTTTGCCAACAAAAAAAATGACGGCTTCACAGTGAAAATCGCAAAAAAATTATAAAAATTTCGGATTTTTTTCACAAAATCGCTTCTAAGTTGAAAAATATGCAACCTAGTGAATTTCTCATTATTTACAAAATTAAAGTAGACAAAATTTCTTTCAAAATGCACTGGGCACTTTAAGTTTTTGAGTGCAGGGTATCGCCGCTAGAGCGCGCTGAAAAAGAGCGACGTTTTGGCACTTAGGCAAAAACGAGAGAAACTCAGCCCTAACTAGCCCCAGACACTTTCTAATCGTGTTTCCTCCATTAATACGTGTTTTATTCGTGTTCTATGGTGGTATCATGATTGAAAGTTCGTTGTAAAAAAAATGATAAATTAATATATTCAAGTTACAGTAAGTCATCTGTACTTATCCACCTAATGGTAAAGTGTGAAAGTGATGAGGTGAGTAATGTAAAACAGTTTTTGTGATTTTCACTCAACATCTCACCATGTCACACATATCTCACACATTCCTAAAGAGATATATTTAATATATTGATAGTGTGAAACCGGAGTCGTTTCCCCTTTGTGTGAAATGTTCACCCTCAAGCCCTCAATAGGAAGGGTCCCTTTTTTGCCAACACATCTGTCCTTGACAGGTCCCACTTCATGCCTCCGGCCAACTCCTCTGCCATTCGGGTTTAGTTTAGTTTGCTCTCTCCTCCTCGTGGGACTGCTAAGCGTTCTTCTTCGGATTTCTGCCATTCGTTCAGTGTTTTCAAGTGAAGTAATGTTAATATTAGTGAATATGTGAGGGACGAAAATGTTGCGTCGTGAATGTGCAATTTGTGAGGAGCCTCTGGATGATCAAACTCGAACTTTCTTTCAAACGACAAGAACAAGAGTAGATTCACAGAGCTCCTCTGAGTGAGGCAGGGATTGAATCACGACAAGCCATTGAGGATGCTGATGCCCTGATCATAAGAACGGCTCAATCCATAGCTTACACGCATGGCACAGTTGCAGTGGTGGGAGAAGATGTTGACCTTCTCGTCATCATGATAGGCATCCGCACTTCTCCTAAAGTGTTCTTCCTGAAACCAGGAAAAGGAAAAGTACCACTGACGCTATATAGCCCTGGCAGTTCGCTAGAGGAGCCCCTGAGCCATCATATTTTATTCCTCCACGCTGTCAGTGGTTGTGACTCCACATCCGCCATGATCAAACCAGAGTAAGACGAAATTCTTGAAGACCCTCAAGAAGAACCCAGATCTTGTAAACTACCATGAGCATTACATGGACCCACAGCACAAGTCGAGGAGCTAGTGAATGCTGGCGAAAAATTTCTAGTGGCCTTATATGGTGGTGACCACCATACCACTCGTCTAAACGAACTGAGGTACAAGCTGTACCTCAGTACAGCATATAAAGTCACCGGAAACATGGCCTCGATTCCTCCCACTGAAGCTGCAGCCCGTGAGCACTTTCTGCGAGTTTACCACCAGATCCAGCAGTGGCTGACAATCAGCTCAACCCAGAACAGTGGGGGTGGAAGTCATCGAGGAACGGCCTCACCCCCACGAGAACAGCTAAGGCCCCAGCTCCTGACAAGCTTCTCTGCAAGGTTTCTTGCAAATGCAAAGGCGACTCTCGAGGAACCTGCGGTTGTCGACGTGTGGGTCTATATTGCTCTAGGCTTTGTACCATCTGCGAGGGAAACTGTCTGAACCTTGACAACTCATGCGACATTGACAATGAAGGTGACCCTGATGACCCTTCTCCGGTTGAGTCACCACCTACAATCCTGGAGACATCAGCACAAGGTAAATAGCATGTTTGTACACCACCTTATTCCAATGCGGTCTGCTTACTTCACCCTCTAATGTATTCGTACGATTTAATTTTTAGAGTTGTCCGAGGATCCTGACGATTCCATCTCGGTCGAATCACCAACGACGATAGCGGAGACTTCAGCAGAAGGTAAACTGCCTGTTTGTAATACACCCTATTTCACTGCGGTGGCGTCTAGTAGCTAAGTTCTGAACTTGGCCTAGTAGTCGTTGACGGTGGCGCTTGGCGGCAAAAGTAGGAACTACTTGTAAATTCTAAGTTGCAGTCTGTATTTAAATTAAAAAACAAATAACACACACTAATGCAGTCATCACAATTAACAACGGTTATCAGACAGATCAGCCCCTCAGGGGCTCACGGCTGGTGAGTTCGGGAGTTGGCGACCCCGAGGGATTCCTGAGCTGGGTCCGCTTTACCCTTTTGTCCCTTGCCTTTGGGGCGGACACTCTCCTCTCTCCCCTCTCCTCATCTCTTTTCATTCTATTTCCTTTCTCTTTAAGATTCCCGCACGGTTTTTGTTACTTGGTTCACCGTGTATCTAAATTCCCTTTTAGCGATTTTTAAGGCATTTTTGATCTACGTTGCATTTTGTAAGGTTTTTCGATCTAAATTACATCTCGCGATTGCTTTCAACTTCAATTGCATTTTGTAAAGATTGACAATCTAAATTGCTTTTTGGTACGTCTTTCAATGCAGGTAGCCGGGCCTTTTAGTGAGAATTTTGAATTTCAATTGCATTTTGTATTTTCAACCAAAACCGCATTTCGCACGAATTTTGAATCTAAATTGCATTTTGTTTGGTGGGCATTTTGCACATATTTTGATTCTTAATTGCATTTTGTGGGTATTTTGAATCTAAATTACATTTTGTCAAGTATTTTCAATCTAAATTGCATTTTGTAAGTAATTATCAATCCACATGAGTCGTTTGAATCTACCGTACATTTTGTAAGCATTTTCAACTTCAATTGCATTTTGTAAGTATTTTGAATTTCAATTGCACTTTGTGAATAATTTGGATTGGAACTGGGATATTTCAATCTGAATTGCATCGTGTATTTTCAATTTCAATTGCATTTTGTAAGTATTTTGAACCTCAATTGCATTTTGTACGTACTTTCGATCTCATTTGCATTTTGTAAGTATTATGAATTTAGTTGTAAGTAGGTAGTTAGTTTGTCATTGTTCTATTAGACTGTGGTGTGTGAGTGTGTCTGGTAGCAGTTGCATTGTTTATTAGTTATAGTTCATTGTTTCAGTAGACTGTGATGTGTGAGGGTGCATGTGAGTGTGCCTGGTGACAGATTGTTTTAGTGGTAGTATTTGTTGTTGGTGGAACTTAAGTATTTTTTATGTTAGTAGAATTTTGGTATTTAATTGTTAGTACGGTAGAAGGTTAGTATTTTTGTTAGTAGAATTGCTCTTTACTTATTCTGAAAGAGAGTAGCAGCCTTTCAGAATAAATCAAATCTTTACTAGTCTTATAGACGGTCAAGATATTGATAATATAAGCCAAATAATGGCTACACTGCGTCCTGCTGCACGGCTGAAAGCAACGGGAAATTACAGCCGTATGCTATTCCCGAGGATATGCACCTCTCTATGCATAATTACATGTGATGATGGCCTCCTCCCTTGTAAAATTTCAATCCGGAGGTAAACTAGTCCCCCGTTCGGATCTCCGGGTGGGGACTACTCGAGAGGGGGTTAACATCACAGAAGTGACAAAGAGGAAATCTGACATTCTACGGATCGGAGCGTGGAATGTTAGAAGTCTGCTAGGAAGTGGAAGGTTAGACAACTTAGAAACGGAAATGGATAGGTTGAGGTTGGATTTGGTTGGGATTAGTGAAATGCGCTGGCAGGAAGAACAGGACTTTTGGTCAGGAGACTATAGGGTCATTAGCAATAAATCAAACAATGGCCAAGCAGGGGTTGGCCTCATATTGAGTAGGAAACTTGGACAGCGGGTGGAATATTATGAGCAATATAGTGAACGGATTATTGTAGCAAAAATCAATACTAAACCTAACTGCACCACAGTGGTACAAGTCTATATGCCTACCAGTCAAGCTGATGATGAGGATGTTGAAAAGGTCTACGAAGAAATAGACGAAATTCTGAGGTATATCAAGGGTGATGAAAATGTTATAGTAATGGGAGATTGGAATGCTGTGGTAGGAAAAGGGAGAGAAGGGAAGATAGTAGGAGATTTCGGATTAGGTGAAAGGAATGATCGAGGAAGCAGGCTGGTAGAATTCTGCACCGAGCATGAATTGGTCATAGCTAACACCTTATTCAATAACCAAAATAGAAGAATATACACATGGATGAGACCAGGAGATACAGGGCGTTACCAAATCGACTTCATTATGGTCAAGCAGAGGTTTCGAAACCAGATTTTGGATTGTAAAACATATCCTGGTGCTGACATAAACTCTGACCACAATCTGGTTGTAATGAAATGCAGATTAAAGTTGAAGAAACTGAAGAAAAGTCAAAAGCCAAAAAGGTGGGCAATAGACAGACTGAAAGAGAAGGATGTAAACGAAAGATTCAAGAAGAGTATAAAGGAAGGACTAATGAAAAACCCTAAACAAACTTCAATTGCAGACGAATGGGCACTTTTGAAGAATGAAATAACAAAATCCGCAGAAGAAAACATTGGTAGGAAATAAAGAATAGGTAGAAAACAGTGGATCACTCAGGATATACTAGAATTGATGGATGAAAGGCGGAAACACAAGAATGTAAGAGATGAAAAGGGGAAAGCAGAATACAGACGTCTGAGAAATGAGGTTAACAAGAAGTGCAAGGAAGCGAAAGAAGAATGGTTGAAAGAGAAATGTGCAGGTATAGAAAATTGTCTGAAATTAGGAAAAGTAGACACAGCTTATCGAAGGATTAAGAATACTTTTGGGGAAAAGAAGACTAAGTGCTGTAATATTAAGGACACAAATGGAAAGCCTCTAACAGATAGGGAAGAAAAGGTTGAGAGATGGAAAGCTTACATAGAGAGTTTGTATAAGGGAAAGGAGATTGTGGAAAGGGAGGAGGAAATTGATGAGGATGCGAAAGGAGATTTAATATTGAGATCAGAATTTGATAGAGCTTTGGAAGACTTAAGCACGAACAAAGCACCAGGCATTGATGATATACCGATTGAGTTGCTACGCTGCATAGGAGATGAAGGTCTGATCAGGTTATTTCACTTGGTGTGTAAGATTTATGAGGCAGGTGAGGTACCCCCTGATTTCAAGAAGAATGTAATCATCCCTATACCAAAGAAAGTGGGAGCTGACAGATGTGAAGATTACCGTACAATCAGATTGATTACTCACGTTTCAAAGATCCTGTCTAGAATAATTTACAAGAGGATTGAAAGCCAGATAGAAACGGAGTTGGGTGAAGACCAGTTTGGTTTCAGGAGAAATGTAGAAACAAGGGAAGCTGTACTAAGTCTTAGGCTGATTTTGGAAGGTAGAATAAGGAAAGATAAGAGAACGTTCATGGCTTTTGTAGACTTAGAAAAGGCTTTTGATAACGTTGATTGGACTAAATTGTTTGACATTTTGAAATCGATTGGAATAAAGTACAGGGATAGGAGGGTGATATACAATCTGTACAGAAACCAGACAGCAGTCATTCGAGTTGAAGGACATGAGAGAGAAGCTGGTATTCAGAAAGGTGTAAGGCAAGGCAGCAACTTATCACCCATACTTTTCAATCTTTACATTGAACAAGCAATGAAGGAAATTAGAGAAAAATTTAAAGTGGGAGTGAAGATTCAAGGAGAAATAATTTCAACTCTGAGATTTGCTGATGACATCGTCATCTTGGCCGACAAGCCTGAGGATTTGAATGAGTTTTTGAATGGTATGGACTCCGTCTTACGGAAAGAATTCATGATGACAATTAATAAATGTAAAACAAAAATACTGGAATGCAGCCGAAATAAATCAGAAACCTCTATGGAGATCAAATTGGCAGGTGAAAAGCTGAAGGAAGTAGGACACTTCTGTTACTTAGGAAGCAGAATAACCAGTGAAGGACGAAGCAAAGAGGATATAAAAAGTAGGTTGGCTCAGGCAAAGAAAGAATTTCTACAAAAAAGGAATCGGCTGACATCGAATATAGATTTGGGTATTAGGAAGTCATTTTTGAAAGCCTTTGTCTGGAGCGTGGCGCTTTATGGAAGTGAAACTTGGACTATTGGTGCAGCAGAAAAGAGGAGAATAGAAGCATTTGAAATGTGGTGTTACAGGAGAATGATGAAGATCAGCTGGGTAGATAGGGTTACAAACAAAGAGGTATTAAGACGAGTGGGAAAGGTGAGATGTTTCTGGCGACTGCTAATGCAGAGAAGAGATAGGTTGGTAGGACACATACTAAGACACCCAGGAATAGCAAGCTTCGTTATGGAAGGAAGGGTCGAGGACAAGAACTGTAGGGGTAGACCAAGGTTAGAATATGTTAAACAGATTGCCTCGGATGTAGGGTGTCGGAGCTATGTAGAGATGAAACGATTAGCTCAGGACAGGGAATCATGGAGAGCTGCATCAAACCAGTCAAAAGACTGAAGACTCAAACAACAACAATATCTGAAGTGCTCACACATTTCAAAGAAAATGTATTGGTGTTTGATGACTCTGTACTGATCGGGGGTGTAAATCCTATCTTCCTTACGTAATTAATACAACACAACGCCATTGCCAGCGCTCGCAACGATTCATTCGAAAAGGACACACGATGGAATATGTGACCTTCTCGAAAGGAATGTAGAAATTTCCATATACCGTGCGCGTTAGATAGAGGTCTATGAAGTGTCTTTTTTCATGTTTCAACGCGTCTATATTTCAACTGCATGAATATGTGAAAACATGTCATTGGTAAAAATGTGGTCATGTGCCCTTTTCCAAATGACCGATTCAATTACCAACGAGGGCAGTTAAAGCCCTAGGTTATAAGTGCATAAGTTTGGATTGTGAAGACGAGTGTATTTGAACCCAACTGTCAGCTGTCCGTGTAATGGTATTCACTGGTTTCCTATTTTCATTTAATAGGCCACGGCTGCCTTTTTGAAGCTTCTTACCCATTTTAATTCACCTTGAAATTAACATCCCACATGTGATGATTGAGGTGTTGGAAAGTGCATCTGGTCTTAGAAACCAGCAGTCACATAGACAACTTATCTTACTTAACCCTCGTCCTTCTGCAAATGAAGGATTAGAAATGCGGGTCAAAAATGACATAATACCAACTTCTGAAAAAAATATTAAAAACGAGAAGATGCTCATTTTTGTACCCTGAGTTTGAAGAGGTTAAGGACGACAGACGAGGAAACTATTGAAATTGAAGTACATTTCATAGGGTTTATTGCAATTGAAAGAACAACAAACGAAGGTTCTATTAATTGTTAACAAAACAAAACAAAACAAACTCGACTTGTCTTTAAAAAACTGCTGAGGAAAAAGCTACGATAATGGCTCAAATATGCGTGGAATACACAGTGGTGTTCAACAAAGAAAATTGAACATGAACCCTTTACCTGTTTTGTACCTTGTGGTCGCCATAGTTGGAACTTGGTGTTAGGGGACGCTACGTCATCTAGCATGCAAGCTTAGACTTTTCTCTGGAACCTTGCAGGGACTATACACGATTTTTCAGCCTCCAGCCAGAGATGACCCATACTTAAGGAACATGTACACATCTCACTAAAGGCACTTTCAGAGACAAGGTGGGAATGTAGAGTTAAGTCTGTAAAAGCGGTCGCGTATCATCTGAGCAAAGTTTGTGATGCTCTATCAAGTTTACAAGAAAACACCAAAGTTGACTGTTTACTTACCAGTGAAAGCCAGTCTTTGGAACATGAAATATCGGCACTTGAATGTATAGTTTCATTAGTGGTTCGGTATGACATCCTAGCGATCATCCACTGCATAAGTAAAATGTGGCAAAGTCCACGCATGAATCTAGATGTAGCAGTAAACCATTTAACATATTTCTTAAGATGGCCAGATGAATTCCGGCAGCGTGGTTTTGAGTCTTCACTGGTGACATCTGGAGAGGTGGCAGAGTAAGTTGGGCTATATGAAATGTCCTTTAATACTACGAGACCAAGACAGGAGATGTTTTAATAATGAATCAAATGCTGACCAGGCTGCTGAACTATCACTTCAAAATAGATTTAAAATTAATTATTTCTGTATAGTTTTAGACGGAATCCAGAACAGTTGTGAACAAAGATTTGAAACTATAAAGCACCATGAAATTACGTTTGGATTTTTGTCCAAAATAATGACTCTCTCAATGTCTGATGAAGAATTAATGTATAATTGCAAAGATATTGAAGTTGCTCGTTACGCAGGAGACCAACATGACATAGAAAGAATGGATCTGATTGAAGAATGGAAAATATTCTCACATGTAATGATCGAGGTAGAGTAGAAGAAAAAATGAAGAATGTGGAATTGTAACGGCTTTGAAGTACATCGTTGAGAGCAATCTGAGTGAAATTTACCCCAATACAAGTATTGCACTTAGAATAGTAGCTACTATTATCGTCACAGTTGCGGCTGGCGAGAGAGGTTTTTCAAATTTAAAATTAATTAAAATGTACCTCAGAAACAGCATGACCCAAGACAAACTCTGAGCACTTGCAATTCTGTCTATAGAAAATGAATCGGCATCTAGTTTGGATTATTAAGATTTAATAAAATACTTCAGCCAGAAAAAGAGCAGAAGAGTTCATTTTAGCATTCTTTGTTATGGTAAGGTTTTCAAATAGTAATACTGTACTGTGTTTTAAAATAACAATTCACTCAAAGTATTCCCAGATGGTACTGACCCCCCGGAAGTAAGGGTCTCGCAAGTCTCGGCTAGCGCCTTCAGTGGTGGCTACCGGCTACTATGCGGAGAGTGGATTATGACGCAATACTCGAATGTCCAAATTTTCCGCTGATCATACTTGCATACATCCCTCGTCTACTTTCAATTGAGGGGCAGATGACTTCGCAGTTCCGTCCCTTAAAACAGCAACAACTAACTATTTTCAATTACTGCCATTTACACTTGTATTTATCATAAATAAAACTGATCAGGCAAAGGCACGACTACTGCCAGGTTAATGCAATGCAATTATGCTTAAATTCCATACATGAATTCAATATCTGTTACCACGTAAGAAGGCAAAAAAAACCTGCACATTATTGTATGAATGCGGTTGTTACCTACCATGATTAGCTATTATATGGAATGCCAGGTCAAATTTATAACATGAATGGACCTACCAACAAATATGGATTGACAGGTTTTCTTATTTCAGCGAATACTCGATAACAGTCCATTTATAGGTTTTTGCATAATATAGTTTGTTGTCTATTTCTTGAACGTGGGTTTCGAACACTACGGATGAACATTTCTATTTTTTAAAATCAAATACTACATCGCACGTATTACTGCAATGTAGCTTCTACCAATTCTGAATTAATTCAATCTTCACAAGAATTAAATACGAGTTTACACGCGCCTCGTTAAAACGCCAATATGGACTTTAGAGACAGTGATTATTCTTCTAATATATTATAGGAAAATTGTTTCACACCGATCAACCTGTAGTAACCAACGTCGTTTATCTGATCATACATAGCTTACACATGCAGCATGAATATGACATTTTTCCCATGAATTTATGTGTCTTTAAATATTCTGAGCAAATTCGGGTTCCAATTTACTATATGAATATCAGTTCACGTCGCTATCGATGTAAATGTGTGTCTTTAACACAGTAGGCTTCGCTTGGAATGCACGACAGTGTGGATACTCGGCACTATTATGAAATTCGGCTTTGCATATGGTACGTAATTCTGGCTTCTCACTACTATGGATGAAAAATTGTCACTTAAATGTCTCTTTTCGAGGAAGGTTGGTTTCGCATATGCTAAATATATACGGATTATCCCTGCTAGGGGTTACCCCATACCTTTACAAATGTTCACCCTGAAAAAAAAAAAAAAAGCTTCATATATTCTACTTCTCATCACTAAGCATGTAAATGTGCCAATTCAAATGTCCACTCTGAACAAATTGGGCTTAGCACATGCTACTAGAATTGGCCTTCTCTCCGCTATGGGCTCACACATGTGATTCAAATCTCCTTTCTTAACAAATTCGGTTTGGCATAAGCTATATACGTGTGGTGTCTCCCCGGCATGGGTTTCCCAGTGTTGCTTCAGAGCTCGTTTGATATTTGATTTAGCTTGAAAATTTTTCCCAAACATAGCTCCCCGACGGAATGTGATGACATGTGTGTCCTCCAAGTATCTTTGATAGTTAACAGTGCTTCAGATGTGTATCAAAAGTATGTCTCATCAATGCTATGTATTGCCATATGTTTCTTCAAACATCCACTCTTTTGAAAGGTGGTTTTGCATATACCACAGAAAAATGGTTTCTCCCCGGTATGGGTTAATATGTGTTTTTTTAAATGTCCACTTTCAGAAAATTTGGCTTCGCACATATTACATGAGAATGGCCTTTCTCCGGTATGGATTAACAAATGTTTTTTCAAATTCCCACTATGTGCGGATTTGGCGTCGCATGAATTGCACGCGTGTGGTTTCTCCCCGCTATGGAACAACATATGTCTTTTCAAATATCCCCTCTGCCCAAACTTAGCTTCACATATACTACATGAATATGGCTTTTCGCCGCTATGTTTCGCCATATGCATCGATAAATGTTCGTTCCCTGCAAAGTTCTTGGTGCATATGGTACAGGTGTATGGTTTCTCTCCGCTGTGTGTTAACATGTGTCTCTTCAAATGACAGCCCTGAGCAAATTTGGCTTCGCACATGGAGCAGGTGTGGGGCTTCTTTCCGCTATGACACATAATATGTTTCAACAAATATCCTCTCTCTGCAAATTTGGCGTTGCATATCTTGCAAGAGTGGGTTTTCTCACTTGTATTTATAAGCATGTGCGCCTTCAAATTCCGATTCATAGTCACTTTTATTCCAGATGAAGTGCTAGTATATTGTCCTCCATAATCGCTTAGAACAGGATCCGACGTATCTGGACATATAAGCCTGAAATAATTGGTATTGACATATTGCAGTGCGGTTTTTAGTATGCTGAATTACGAGGGAATGTTGATTAATAGTTTTGCGATCCAGAGATCTAATTAAATTGTTATTGAGGCACTTTTTATAAATATCACTACTAGAAAAATTGTCATTAAGAATGAACGGGAACTGATCTTGTTTCTACTTTTCAAAGATATGTTTATTATACATTCTGAATATTTTAGCATTATGTATACAGGGTGTATCTTAATTACACCGACAAAAAAATCATGGACGCTCTGCGTGTTATGTAAAAGACGATGCAGCAATCAGATTGGCGGAGAAAATTTTTCCGTCCGAGAAAATGAGGTTACTTTGTTACTTCCGGGCGCGCGATTTAAATCTACGAACTCGCCGTATTTGCTGAGCCAGGCAGCAAGCCGCTGGCCACTGCTGTGCTTCAGGCAAGGAAGGGAGTGTGATAGAAGGAGACAGAGATATGCTGGCGGGCATGCGGCAAGCCGAGGCGATCGAGAAAACGTTAAACTTCCAATTGAAACCTCCTAGGAAGCAGCCGTGCACCCTGTTACAATTGGTCAATATTCATGCAAGAAGTGACGGTGACATTACCTTAAAGATTAAGAACATGTTAACTTATGTTCTTGTCATGTAGTCACGTTTAGTATGTGGGTGTGGTTTGATAAAGCGTCGGAAAAAAACAATTGCCCATTTATCAAGAGTTTGTATCTTTCCTATTTCCAAATAAAATTAGGAGATCAATACTACATTTTCCACCCCATAAAGCGTTTGTAAAAATAAGAACTGTTACTTTTTGCCTCTCGAAAATGTCTGGGTTCAATAAAAAACAAGTCAAGGGCATATTGCCTCGTTGTTCCACCCCAAATAAACAACTCTATCCATTCTTTAAACAAGATTGCAGATTCGTATCCTAGCGCTCTCAGCTGGCATTTGAGGGTGCGTAAATGCGAGGGAGCCGTGTCAGTAGATTTACTGGCACGTAGTTAAAAGGGACGTAAAACCAATAACATTATTATTATTATTATTATTATAAATACAACCTCTGTTCAGCAACATAGCCATATCGACTAGATGCTGCTATTCCAACACCACCGAAGGCATTATCAGAGAGTAGTAGCGGCCTTCATGCACTTAGTTTTCAGAAGATCTATATTTCTCCCCACACTTAAATGATGGCAGGCCATGTCTCTTGAGCCAGTGTAAACTATATTTCAAATGATATTTTGCAAAGGAAGGGGAACTAGTGTATTACTCTGATACCTTTGGCTTGAATGTCCTAGCTTAGCCGGAGCTTATGAAAACAATATTGGTCTCTATTTTATTAACTTTAACAAAAGAAGCCTAATAGGTATTCATTTGCACATTGGAAATATTTTTCCTTCAATTTCATTAGCTCATTCAACATACTTTCCCTGTTACGTCATGGACTATTAAACGACAGGATCGTGTGAGGGAAGCGTTTGTCACCCCATTTGAACACACCTCGTGTCGCGGGTGGACAATTGAATGCGCGACATCATTCTTCATGGTCGTTGGCGATGTTGGTATTGTTTTCGAGGAAGATGTTGTGAATCTATATATTAATTTCGGCCTTTATTTATTCATGTTCAATAAATATCTGCCCGTTGAAACAGTATGGAATGCAGCGTGGAATACTCTAGAAGTACTCAAGGAAGTGAATTTTAGAACACACTCAGAACAAGGAAATGAGTCTGGATGACAGACCGGGCAGTCACTTGAGTGAGTCGACACAGTGAGGGCTGTTGAAGTGGTGGATGCAGCGAGTGTGTGTTGTTAGTTGCGCCAAGCAGGCGTGCCAGGTAGTGTTGCTCTAAATGGCCGGTCGTACAGTTCACTCGGGTCAGTATGTGTACTCATGTGCATGTGTAGTCGATATTAATTTGTCATCTAGGGCGCGCCGATTCAGTTTGTGGTGTGACTATTCTGAGATGATATTCATGTGAAAGTGTCACGAACAGTTATTACATACGCATACAAAATTACGAGAACTATACTTGCGCCACTATTTAACAGTTAAATTGTCCACTGAAAGTGCCGCGAACAGTTACTACGAGTGCACACAAAATTACGAGAACTATAACTGCGCCACTATTTAATGGTTAAATTGTCCGCTGAAAGTGTCGCGAACCGTTATTACGAGTGCACACAAAATTACGAGAACTATAACTGCGCCACTATTTAATGGTTAAATTGTCCGCTGAAAGTGTCGCGAACCGTTATTACGAGTGCACACAAAATTACGAGAACTATAACTGCGCCACTATTTAATGGTTAAATTGTCCGCTGAGAGTGTCGCGAACAGTTACTACGAGTGCACACAAAATTACGAGAACTATAACTGCGCCACTATTTAATGGTTAAATTGTCCGCTGAAAGTGTCGCGAACAGTTACTACGAGTGCACACAAGATTACGAGAACTATAACTGCACCACTATTATATAGTTAAATTGTCCGCTGAAAGTGTCGCGAACAGTTACTACGAGTGCACACAAAATTACGAGAACTATAACTGCGCCACTATTAAACGGTTAAATTGGTAGTTGAAAGTGTCGTAAATAGTCATCGCGAGTGCACAAACTTATGAAAATTGTAATTGCGATATTCAATTTTATCGGAGGAGTAATTAAGTCCAACATTTTTAGTTTACATACATCAAACAGAAAAAATGCTTTTCTTAATATTATGTTGTCCACTTACTCATTTAGATGATTCCTACTTGCATCACTCTTTTCATCTTGAGTTTCTTCTTTTATATCCTAGTGGTAAGAATGAACTATTAATTTCTTTGCTATCAGCTTATGCTTCTACACAATACATAAAAATAATGTAACTTTACAGCACAACTCAACTGAAACAAAGGATATATCAGGTGTGCAACTGACTGTGATTATTTTCTTATTCTTCATCCTACATCCTGGTTTATATAAGTTCCCTTCTTCTAAAACATCAATGCCCTCAGTCCTTTAACAATAATTCAGTAAATCTAAGTATGATAGAAAATATGGAGAACAATGTTTTAAAGGAAGTAATAGGCATAAGGACTGAAGATAGAACATTTATTTTGAAATTTATAGCAGAAAACCTATAAACCTTGCTAGTCCAACCTTTTATTCCATTTCATTCACAGGATCAACCGGCACATATCACTAATAACTGACTTGCCACTCGTAGCAATAGAGCAAAGCTTTTGATATTGAACATATAAATCACTCATATATGCTAGATAAGCAATATTCTGCAAGAACTTTTCCACAAATCACGGAATAAATTTTTGGTTAAGGTTATTAAATTAATATATATATATATATAGTAAGCCTATTAAGTGCCTCTGGAGAGAGTGTATTGTAGACTATGAAACAAATATTGCCAATACATAAAGACTCTAACTGCAGGCAGTAGGCTCACTATAATCACATTATACATTAAAGGCAGTTATCATGTGATTGAGGTAGGGAGAAATAGGACATTTTTCTCCTTAAAATACAGACCTTCCATTTTATCCTGGCTGCCAACTAAGGTAAATTGCAACGCTCAAAGCCTACATGAATTATAATGTGTTTTCTTCATAAGGTTGGCCTAAATGGTGTTTATCAGGAAGTCTTTCTTGTTCTTGTAAGCAATCATGCGCAACCATGAGAAACTGCCATACATAATATGCCACCGACTTATTCACGCACATTCAAACCTTACTTCTGACAACATGATTTAACGGTGGCAGAAGTTCATCACAAAACTGAAAGAAATCCAAGGACAGAGCCGGTGTTTCTTTCTCCCTGTGGTATCGCCGGTAGAGGTCACCATCGAAAGAACTGGCTGTAGCAGTTCCGATGGGGGTTAAGTTGACTGTCATTTTAATAGCTTCGCCCCGGATATTGCAAGAGACGCCTATCGGTCTATTTCAACAGCTTTCATGAATGCAGTCATATAATTATATTGCAGCATCATTAAAAAAGTAATGTTGATATCCAAGCTCAAAATTTGCACATTGAACTCAAGATTATTAATTCCAAACTTAGGACAGACTAAGAGATGAGCAAATTTCACAAGACTTAAAGCTCTAGGGCATGTGGCCAGGCTACTTCAGCCCTCTGAAAAAGAAGTGGGTTTGAACCTCACCATCGGCCGTGTTTGGAATGGTTTACCAAGGATATTTGAAATTCCAGGCAAATGCAGGAATGGTACTTGGGTACTTCCTTTCTACTCCTCACCCTATTTTACTCTGATGAAACAGTACACAGTGGTAACTTATTGGCTTTAAACTTAAAAAATGAATGAACATAATGATATACAACACATATTATGGATCACTAGGGGCTAAGAACAAAAACATACAAGAATAGACATCGACAAAATTAACATCTTAACGCTTGCTGTGAGTGTCACTTCAACACATGGATCATTTTATCAATAACCCCCCTAGTGGTGGCGGAAAGACATCCGGCTGTAAAATCTGTTGTTCCACAGGATCTCATTGCACTTCATCCCCAATCCTGCAGAAACGGGAGTAATTAAGGTAGAAATACAAACGAGCACACACCCCTTATAGAACTACGAATGCGCAATGAGAAATACAGTAATAAAGATTTTCCAGTGTTTACGTACACAAAAAGTGACACTTGAACACATCAACGGCGAACATGAAAGACCTCCGAAGCCATTGTGCTGGTCCTATCCATTCTCTTCAGTATGTTTGGCACACAAGTCCCAGTTTGAGAAAGGTAAACACTCCTGCTGATCCTTATGAGTTCAATGGCCTCTGTTTGGCCATAGTAACCTCAACTTCAAATATGAACGAATATCCATGGACATCTAGGCGTTCGCGACTAGCTATGAGGATGATAATTTCTTACGAGTTACGCGTTTCTACCGTCGATTGGATGTATGTACTGACAACTAGTTTTTCCAAGTGGTTCTACAATAATCTCTTACTTTTCTTTCATATCTGCAAGTATTTTCTTTTACCTTTATACACATAACATTCAGAATAAGGAAGCCTTAAGTTAAAACCATTCCGTCCTGTCATTGCCTGGAGTTCAACTTAAAGTGACAAGTCAACGAAGACCACAGAAAAGAATTGTAGAGGTATTCAAATCTTCTCACCTCTAAAATTACCTCGTGATGTGATGGGATTTTGTATCAGTCATCTACTTAGAATGCAGAATAATCTGGATCATTTATGTAACAAGAACACTGAAATACTTTCTCATACAAAGTACAAAGTTGACAAGAGGCAACTATTACAACGTGGTTGTGCCAAGGATATGCTGGCTTCACATTATGTATCCTTCACTTACGAGAATTAAGATCTATCCTCCATTAGCTCAATAGATAGAGCAATGCCATACATAGAGGGAGGTTATGGGTTTGAGTCCAACTTTGGTCAGCCATGATTTGGATTTTTTGAACAAAACACAACCTAATAACTGGCAGCTTCCATTTGTCACCAGAATGGACTAAATTCACAATTCTTGAATCCATAAAGAATATGATGCTTAGTAAGATGATGGTTAGGTCAAGCCCTCTATAACATGCAACAAGTAGTAACCCTGTAAGGCACTTACCTCCTTTAAATCTCCATCACTCACTGTCGATGGTGTTTCTAGTTTGATCTCTGGTATTAAGATTTCTTCAAAATTGATGTCCCCACTGAGATCAGTATCATCCTGCAGAGAAATTACTTGTTTAACAAACACATTCCTCTTAATTGTTGGAATCATAGTTATATTACACCCAAATTGATAACTTCCACAGCGCTTATCAAAGTTCATGCTATCAATGAGCTCTTGTCTATGAGAAGTTCGCTACGGTTCTAATGAAGGTGGTCAGAATGTGGGGCTGCTCTTCCAGAGCTTTAGCAACATAAATAAGAGAATTGAATAAAATCAACCTTTATCTTTCACACAGTAGTGAAGAAATTCCATCACTCCACTTCATTTCTTCCTGCCTCTTGGAATCTCTGTTTTAGTATTACCTAAGTCGTTTGAGTCTTCAGTCTTTTGGTTGGTTTGATGCAGCTCTCTACCCTACCTGTCATGAGCTAAGCGTTTCATCTCTACATAGCTACCACACCCTACATCCGAGGCAATCTTTTTAACATATTCTAACCTTGGTCTACCCCTACAGTTCTTGTCCTCAACACTTCCTTCCTTAACTAAGCTTGCTATTCCAGGGTGTCTTAGTATGTGTCCTACTAACCTATCTCTTCTCTTCAATAGCATTCGCCAGAAACATCTCTCCTCTCCCACTCGTCTTAATACCTCTTCGTTTGTAACCCTATCTACCCATCTGATCATCATTCTCCTGTAACACCACAGAAGAAGCCAGAATAATTTTCCTATCGTCCAAAGAAACCTTTCGATCATGGTCGCAAGCTGGTTAACTTGATTCGTATAATCACTAGCCTGTTTTCTAGCTGAAAGGCGAAGATACCGGAGAAACGTAATGGAGAGGGAAATAGTTACATTAACGTGTTGACCGACTGAAAAGCAAATCAATATTTTGATTACGATTGCAACACTATGAAATGGCTTTTAATTTTGTACAAAATAAAGATCAAACAAGAAAAGTTAAAATAATGCCCTTAATCTTTGAAAAATATGGAACCTAGAAGGAAGGGGGTAAGTTAGGAAATACACATCGAAAGCAAAAGAGAAGTGAACCAACCTACAAGTCACTAGCCACAAGCCCATGAAGGTGTAGAACCCAAGCAAGGGAACATCACCTATGCCAAACATCCGGTTTTGATCACATATTGCACACATGTTGGTCAGAACACACGGAAATCTGTGGTCATGATTTATATCGAAATTCACATGAACCATCCCTAGGAAGGATGAAAATGTACTCATTCGGAACAGACGCCAGACATTGAGCAGCCCATCTGAAAGGTCTTACCGTATTCTCACCTATTGTGCTACTCCAACCATTTCCTCAGCAGTCTATGTACAGATAGACAATCATAAATCGTCGCATGGAAAATATCAAAGTCCTGTTCGGGTATCATCGTGCTTGGACGTGGCTGTAAAGTTGCAACAAATTGTGATGCACTTCGATCTTTATTCAACGACATGTTCGTGACAAAATGCAACTACCAGTACACAGTGCCTCTATGCAGATATCAGAATAACAGAGAAGAATGATATTCAATTAATGAGAAACTGCCCAAATGCGTAAATAAATGCGTGAAGTGAGGGACACGTCCCAACTGACGATGGGTGAGAAGCGCTTAACAGAGTAGCTGTGTTATCGTAGAGGAAACGTCTGAAGTTGGTAACCCAGACCACCGTGGTTCAAATATTGGTCACGGCAATTATTTTTGTTTTGAAGGCCTCTGTTAAACCATTGTGGAACTACACGATACTGGACGCCTTTTAAGTTTTACAATGAAATACAACAATAAATCGTTAGTCAATTACCACTGGGTCTATGATAGCTGTTATAGACGTGCATGAGATGTTGGAAATATTATTACAATATTATGAGCATTCTGCAGACTGCCAGTTATCTCAGGGGAAGAGGCGTTGCGTGAAACGACAAAGAACCGGGGTTCGAATCATACTCTCGGTGTTTATTTTTTAAACCTGTCGATTGTTTCGTGAATGAAATGCGTGTTTTTCTATACAAAGGGAAATCTGGCTAAATGAATTTGCTTATTGTTAGTCCTAAAAAGACTGTTGTAGGCACTTCTTCACTATCTCGTTCAGTATCCACCGGCTTCGACAACTTGCTGTAGCCAACGTGCCATTGACTGAACTAGATTTCTGAAGTACTGTTCATCAAGGGCAATCTCCTCCCATGATTCCAACATAATCTCCCACAATGCATCCTGCGAACGAGGTCGAGGGTGACGCCAGTTTTCCCTGATATGGCGTTTCCACTTTGCCCACACATGCTCAATGGAGTTCGAGAGACCCAGTTGAGCAGTTCAAAGGAGTTCTGCTCAGAAAACCAGCCCTGAACACTACTGCTCATGTGTATCGGAGAGCTGCAATGCGCGAACTGAAGTACTGCATGTGGATAGCGCTCTCTGACACTTGGAATCATAATATTCTGCAAGATGTGCAAATATTGGTCCGATGTGAGATGTCCATCTATCCCATGATGCACTCCAGCCCCATCAGATGATGAAATAAATGATGGCGACGTTCAATTTAATGGTACTAGAAATATTTGACAAACATGCACCAAAGAAACTGGTAAGAATTACCCGCTCTTCATCTGCGTGGCTAACGGCCGAGGTAAGATCTGCTATGGCCAGTCGTGACAAACTATACAGACAATACAGACTGACACATGATGCAGTTGATTTTGAGAGATATAGAATTCTGAGAAACAGAACCAAGCAGCTAATTAGAAATTCTAAATATAAATACTTTCAGGAACTGATGAAAACCAACAGCCCTAGACAAAAATGGAGTAAATTACGTGCGGTAGGGATAGGTAAGACAGTTGAACAACATGTACCAAGCATATCGCTAGAGGCTCTAAATGATCACTTCGCACGGCCAAAAGTAGCCTCTACCTCCTTCCCTAAAAGTTCACTACCGGTACCCTTGTTACAACAGCAGTCTGTTTTTGAGCAATTCTCTTTTAGAAATGTCAGCTCGAATGAAGTTAAAGGTGTGATATACTCTATTTCATCCAATGCCACAGGTAATGATGACATTCCTATATCACTGATTAAGGATGTCTTGGGAGCTGTTCTGCCAATATTAACTCATATATTTAACTACTGCCTGACAAACGGAGTGTTCCCAGATGTTTGGAAAGATGCACTAATTAGACCTATCCCGAAGAGCTCCAAGTTTGATTCTCCTTCAGATTATCGTCCAGTATCCATCCTACCACCATTATCCAAGGTACTTGAACGTCTAGTTCATACACAAGTTACTGAATACCTTACAAAGCATTCCCTACTCAACCCCTTCCAATCCGGCTTCAGAAAGGGGCATAGCACTGCGACAGCCTTACTACGAGTGACAGATGATATCAGATGTGCAATGGACCAACGGGACGTGACTGTACTGACATTATTAGATCTCAGTAGTGCCTTTGACACCGTCAACCCTCAGTTGCTACTGCAGAAACTTCGAGAACTAAATTTTAATAGTGTGTCACTCCGGTTCTTTTCCTCTTATCTCGAAAATCGCCGGCAACGTGTGATAGTGGGAAATGCGAGTTCGGGATGGCAAAGTAAGACCCTTGGTGTCCCTCAGGGTTCGGTTCTTGGGCCACTGTTATTTATCATCCAAATAAATGACATATCAAAAGCCCTTAATTTCTGCAAATTGCAAGTGTATGCAGATGATGTACAGATCTACTATCATTCAAAACCGAGTGATATCAATAATGCAATTATTAAAATAAATTCTGACCTACAACAGCTTAGTGACTATGCTTATAAAAACAGTTTATTAATAAACCCAAATAAAACTGAAGTGATTATTATCGGTACCAGTAAAAACTTTTATTATCTCAAGCAACGTGACATCTCGCCAATAATTTTAAACAATAAAATCATACCCTACTCTACTTCAGTGACAAACTTAGGAATTATTATGACTGAGACCTTAAATTGGACTAAACAGGTGATAAGCACATGTAACAAAGTACATAAATGCTTATATCCTCTGAAACGGTTCGGTAATGTATTCTCTGTTCGACTTAAAGTACAACTAATTCGCTCTCTGATACTACCTATATTTGACTACTGTGACACTGTGTTGACTGAAATAACCTGCGACAGTAACAAGAAACTGGACCGGTGCCTCAACAACTGTGTAAGATATATCTTTGGCCTGCGATATGATGTTCATATATCACCCTATTATAAGGAGCTGTCGTGGCTTCGAGTGCACCAGCGTCGTGAACTCCACATGTTATCACTACTGCACAAAATACTTTCCACTAATACCCCTAACTATCTTGTTTTACCGTTTTCTTACCTCTCGTCCTATCATGACCACAATACGAGATCTGGCTCCTCTCTTGCCATACCTATAAACCGTACTGCTGTTTACAACCGCTCGTTCATAATCTCTGCGTCCAGGTCATGGAATTTGCTACCTGCGAACATTAGAGACAATCCCTCTCATCGCAAGTTTAAAGTGGCTTGCTGCGAATATTTGCTGGGTGGAGCCCGCTGACTTCCTGGATAAATGTTGAATGAACGAATGAATGAATGAGATGAATGATCGGATTACTGTAGTTACGTCATTTAAGGGTACCGTACTTTACTTTGTGTATTTTTGAAATCAATGATTCTACCATTATTCATATTATCACTATTCTTATTGCTATTAATATTATTTGTGCTATTTGTATTTGTAATTATAAGTCATGTAGATGTATACTCTTCTAGTGGTTAAGTGTAAGAGAGGGCCTTGAGCCCTAACTTCGCCACCAATAAAGGCATTATCTATCTATCTATCTATCTAAAACAACCACTGCCCGAGCAAAGAAAATTGAAACATACGAAGTAAAAAAAGTACACGTTAAGTGGGATTCGATCCATGGTCATCTTGCACCGGAGTCGAGCGCTCTACTCATTCCGCCAACTAGACACTACCTTGTTGCGGTTGGTTATATGTATCACCTACAAGTAAAGATAAAGTGCTTATTTACACTAGCTTGTAACACCATAAGTGAAATTGACGAATTATAAAACAAATATTATAACATAAAATACACCACTATTCACGGCTTATTTCAGCCTATTTAACTCCTCTTTATAATCTGAAATATGCATCCTTTATGAGCAGCACTTATAGTCCCGGCTATTTTTACCTACACTTTCTATCTGCTATTGATGTTTTACATTCTATACCATTCATTATGTAACATATTATGTAATATTTCATGCATTTCACACTCTGATATAAACAGCTTTGTTGTGGTAATATTCCAGCTGTTATGATCCGCCATTTTAGTTTGAATCATTTATCAAAGATAGCATGATGCTCACACATTTTATAAAGGAAATTTTATAAAACCACCTGTTATAAAAGATTTCCCCATTACACCGTCATATCTTTTATAAAAGATATTTTATCAAAGATCTTTGAAAGTGTAATACCGGCCTTACTACGACATGGTGCGTGTGGCAGCGGGGCGAGGGGCTGACCCATAGTGAGAGAGAGAGAATTACGGACTGACCATGTTGCAGTACATATCCACCGGACTGTACGCAGCCGAAAGCAGGCGAACTGACAGCATTTTTCATGCCTCAAGAGATGCGTCATTTTATGATTGTTTATCTGTACATACATAGAAGGCAGCAAAACATGCCGAGGAAAGTTCCTGCAGCAATGTACTTGGTATGAGAGGATATTTAAGCAAGCCACATATTGCCTACCCTAGAGATCACACAAGTGTATTTGAAAAATTAATAACATCACAAATGTATCATTTGAAATTAAATCAATATTTGTGCAACGGGACAAGGAAATTTACATTTTCTGATTTTCTTTCGTTGGTGTTACCCAGTGTGCACCATTGAATGTGGGATACTCATAACCCTTTTAGTCACCACTTATGAAAGGTAGAGAATATCAAGAAGTGAAGGAAGTGGTCTGACCCGTTAAAGAAATTAGACTAAGTTATGAGGTAGAAAAGGGAACAGTCAATTAAGGTTAGAAAATGGATGAATACCTAATACTATCGGAAGTTGAGGGAGAGTTGACCAAGGAAGGTCAAAAGGTAAGGTGGAAAAGAGGAGGCCGGCACAAGTAAGCAGAGGCAATATCGGGCTCTACCTAGGTCCTGTGAATGTCAAAATACTTCTTACTACTGTAGTTGTGGCAAGGTAATATTTAGATTCTTCGTATTCACTTGAACTATCTAAAACTAGGATTTATACAAACAATTCTCATGAGTATGGCACTCCACAATCTTATCATGAAATGACAAATGAGCCATCATAGGAATAGACCATTTGTAGTGTAATTGTTGGGCACAACTGCCTGGAATCTAAGGTATTCTGTTTCGAGTTCAGTTATAGGTCTAGTTTTCAAGGAGGACAAACAGAAACATGTGGTGATGAAGATGCTTATCCATTTACAATTGATTGGTTTCGGTCAATTCAGAATCCAAACATTGCTTTAAGCCGGTACTGAGCCTGGTTAGCCTTGGCGGTCTTCTCTTCTACCCGCTAACATATTGTAAAAACAATAGGATACACAAACAGCACAGCATTCACCTAAGGGCAATCATATCTCAAATGCGTTATATGATTAAGTTTTAACATGGCACGTAAACTAGACTAAACCTCCACAAGGACTCAGGGTGCCAGAAGAGTGAAGCTGCAGTATCAATACATCATCATCAGCTACTCTTAGGTGTTCTTGTAGGAAACAAGACTGAGTTATCCAAATTTCCAAATGATATTCATTCAAAAAAAATTGCATTATTATAAAAGAGATAATGCAGAACATATAATCACCTGAATTTGATATTCCTCTTTAATATCTATCCTTTCATTTTCAAAAATATCTGCAGGCTGGTCCTGCAGATTATCAGAGGGCAATTGCTCACCGGACTCCTGGAAGTATTATACAAATATGACCCAATGTAAAATATATAGACACAATAGAAGTACTAAACTAGGTTAACATGAAAACTAAAAGTTAACAGATCCTGGTTAGCCAACCATTTACTACTCTTTCAAGGGCAAGCAACACGATTTGTGCCCACCTTAAATATTACCAAATTGAGCACTAGGTACACACTCAAACCACCAGTTTCTTTTGTTCAGCTCTTCACGGGCAGCGACTGTTAGCTGTTACCATCCTGTTGATTGTTTGGCCAGAGCACGTGTAGAGGGCACAGCTGTCAGATTCAACTTGAAGAGCTCTCCGTGTTTCTTACCCTTACCAACAAAGAGCTTCGACTGTTTGCAGGAGCGCAACACTCTGTTGTTACTTTTAGCAAAATATTTGTTAATTGCTTCAGTATTCCTTGACTCAATATCATTGACTGTCAATATCAAATGTTAAGTGAGGCTTTGTGTAATTGTTATATTTCTGTATACTTTTTGCTTCTCTAGAGGGTGGTCACCACTCCTAACAGTTTCGTCACATAACTAGACTCTATTTCAGTTTGGTGCACATATCCTGATATTTAGTGAGCACAATGGCCAGGCCTATACGTGATTTGATTGAAAGGTTGATGGATTCTCTAAGTATTTCTGGGAATGCTACAAACCACATCACAAGGTTAATATTGATGAAGCTTTGGTATAATTCAAGGAAAGATCTTCCTTGAAACAGTGCACGAGACACAGTATGTGAAGCGGATTTGGATGTTATGTGATGGAACCTATTATAATTAAAAATTCCAGGTGTACGCAGGAAAATGGGTAAAATAACAGAGACTAGTCTTGGACAAAGGATAGTCTTAGATTTGGTGAGTAGGATGAAGGGAAGGAACACTTGTTTACATTGACAATTGTTTCACTTCCCATGAATTGTTCAAACAATTCGAATAGAGAAACATACTTGAATGTGACACAATGAATCCAGATCAGAAAGGATTCCCTCAGCTCAGAGATGACAAAAGCTTGATAAGAAATAAGTTAGATTTCAGTGTCAGTGGAGTTTGTGTGAATTGGTGGCAAGCCAAAGAGGAGAAAACTAAATTTATTCTGTGAATAAGCCTATGCATGTGTCCAATTTTGACAGGAAGGACAAGGATGGCACTCTGCAACCAAATTCTTGATATATTGGCTTTTACGGCCAAGGAATTAAAACTCAGCAAATTTTCTAGGTTTATGTTGTGTCTTGTGTGGGGTTTAGTCTAGGGACACCAAGCTGTTTCATCAGCGGGTTCTTGGTGTCCATCCCCGGACCCCACAGGAGTAGCGAACTGTGCACTTCCTTCCTATGAAGCGCATCTGCACTTCTTTACTGTGAGAGCTAAAAGCTCGAGCAGCCTTTCACCTCCATATAAAGGCTTCAAATGAGATGATATATTGGCTTTTACGGCCAAGGAATTAAAACTCAGCAAATGTTCTAAATTTACACCGTGTCTTGTGTGGGGTTTTGTCTAGGAACACCAAGCTAGCTCATCAGCGGGATCTTGGTGTTTGTGCCTGTACCCCCTCAGGAGTAGCAAAGTGTGCACTACCTGCTGCCGATGAGCTAGCTTGGTGTACCTAGACAAAACCCCACACAAGACACGACATAAACCTAGAAATATTGCTGAGTTTTAATTCCTTGGCCGTGAAAGTCAATATATCATCTTTTTGGAAGACTTTCTAGGAAGGTGAAAGGCTGCTTGAACTCTTAGTTGTCACAGTAAACAAGCGCAGATGTGCTTCATAAGAAGGGAGGTAGTGCACAGTTCACTACTACTGTGCGGGCACGAAGAATGAACACCAAGAACCCGCTGATGAGCCAGCTTGGTGGTCCTAAGCGAAACCCCACACAGGACATGGCATAAACTTAGAAAAATTGCTGAGATTTAACCAAATTCTTGTCCACTAGGCGTGAAGGATTACAAAGGTGGCTATATTTTAATGACAATTATGATATGCTGAAAGGAGACTATCAGCTAGACAGGAAATGCAAGGAATGGTGGATAAGGTTTATCTTCCATTCTATTGACTGCTGTGTTATTAGTGCATTTATAATGCCACGCTTGCACAACGAGAATTTCAGACGAGATATGTTCAAAGGCCTTTTGCTCCTCGCATTGAAAAGTAAAACAAGAAAAAACGAATTTAGGAAATCGCCTGTAATTGCTATGAAGCAAGGAAAACTTCGCACACACACAATGCGATTCGAGAGGAGCAGTCATCAAACCCAGCATCTTGGATCACCAAGACGAAGAAGTCATCGGTCCGTACAAAGTGTTTGTGCGGCATTTGTGATGCCCACTTTGCCGTGGGAATGGAAAAAGAATGCTTTTATGAATTTCACACTCGGCGTTTATGAACAGTGGTCCTTTGTAAACAAATTCGTTAATCTATTTCTGAATTGTGTATAGTTGCCTTCCAGGGCTGTGGCTACGTAGTGTTAACTATTACAAACCCCTTCGCCACGCATCCACTAATAACAAACATGAATCAACCACATCTTCATTGTTGTTAATTTGGTCTTATCTTATGATAAAAAATAATAAGCTGTATAATAATTTAGAGTTATACTCGTATTTCTCTGCCCCTTCAGAATATGTTTAGTAGAGATTCACTTGCCGCATGAAGAGTTCAGCATTGCTGGTCATGCACATAACCAAAATTTCAATATTACACATATTTTGCATTGAGCCGAACGAGGATTTTTCACTTGCACTCGGATAACATATGATTTTCATACGGTATCTAGTTTAGTATTCAGGGGACATTACTAGTTCATTGAAATTACTAACCATGGTTACTACTGCAGCGGATACATGCGCTAAATTAAGTAAATAAGTGTACTTATTTCTTGTCAATACGAGCCATATTTGTCAGGCGCATAAAGGTTGTTACCATGGCGCACACATTGACGTAACATAGTTACCAACATGTGGGATAAAAAAACATCACCACGCAGGTGATTTGACAAAACGATTGGTCTGAATGAAGATTATGATGCTTGAGCACTCCCACTGAGCGTGAAAAAAAGTTCCGTGACGAACTAAAGAGCCTACTTTTCTTAAAATTAAGATTCACGCCAATGATTAAGCTATATGGACCTATCTAGAATAATGATGAAATTAAGTTGGTAAGATCGAAATTTCTAATTAGTTCGAAATATACCGGGTATAATGTAGCCTAATAGAGCATTACAGTTCGCAGCCCTGGTGACTGAATACAATCTTAGTTCCATCTCTTAAGGTACAGAATACAAAATTTTGTTGAAGTCCAATGGATAGCATGGATGTTACATATGCAGTTAGACATTGGATCCATCAGCTAGTGTAAAATCATGCTGGCAACAATGTCATGCATGTGTTGGTCAGAAATAATCTGAAATATTATGATCACTTGTCATGCCCATTTTGCATGAAATCCATTTGTTAGCTTAGAAGTTACATGCATTTTAAAATTGGACCTATCAGCAGGCTTAGAATCATGTTGGCAGCACTGCCGTACAATGGTTACTCCAAATTAATCTAGAATGTCAGGTACTAAACATGTGCAAAGTTTAGAGCTTTTGGCTTGCACACACTGATATATTGATATTAGGGTAAAAAATAAAGACAGCATTTATCAACAGTTGGCAGCCCTGGTTTCTCTTAAGAATACGCAGTTATATCTGTTATGGTACACATGGCACATACGAAATTTGGTTGAAATTCAATTGATAGTATAGAAGTTAACTTACATGCATTTAAAAATTGATCCTATCAGCAGGCTTAGAATCATGTTGATAGCACTGGCGTATATTAGTTACTCCATATTAATCTAGAATGTCAGGTACAATACGTGTACATAATTTAAAGCTGTCGGCTTGCATACTTTATGATATATTGGTATTTGGATAAAAAAAATAGAGAGAGCATTTACTAACAGTTGGCAGCCCTCGTAGCTCTTGAGAATAAGCTCAGTCATATCTGCTTATGTACACATATTACAAACGAAATTTGGTTGGATCCAATCGATAGTGTAGAAGTTATATGCATTTAAATCTTGGACGTATCAGCAGGCTTAGAAACATTTTGGCAACACTGCCATGTGTGGCCTCATGGAAATTAAACTGAATTATTATTATCTATATGTGTCCAATTTTCGAATAGCTACCATGCAGACCTTCCAAGTTATTCAACATGGAGCTCAAATTTCAAGTGCGGTTTTTCAGCAGGTGGTAGCACTGACATCATTTTCAAATATGGCCTTGAGATATTCAGATATTGATCTTTCTCATACCAAAAATTTGGTTTTGATTGCTGCAGCCGTTTAGGAGTTGTGTCAGACAGACACACGTTTGCCCGTATCGATCTCATAAGTCTACTTTTTCCTAATTTTTGCAAAATGTGAAAAGTAGGCTAATAAGTGTTGCATACATGACTAATTTGGCCAGCAGGGCCTAGTAATTATTGGTCAATTCAAATCCCGTGTTTCCTTGTTGCAAAATACGAGCTACAGTAGGCCTACAATAACGTTGCGGTTGGCAATATTCTATTCGCCACATATTTTAGATAATGGTGAACCATATACGAATTTAAATGCAACTTACCATGTTAGAGAATTCATCTGTGTGAGGCATCCATTCTGGCTCACTCTTGATGGATATTTGTCCCTCCATCATATTCAGTATGAATAAGTTACTAGAACAAAGAGAGAATTAGTTAAAGGCCGTACTTATACCACTAAGCTACGCCAAACCAGTCTCATAATTAATACATCAAGGGAGGTAATTTCAGACTTCCAAATGTATGTTAATACTCGTAATCCTCGAGGATAGAAGGTTATGATTGCCAACAGCAGTAGGCCTAAACCTTATCCGACTATATGACTCTCAACTTGCAAACATTTACTCTATGTCATATAATAAGTTAAGCCTCATAATCATATAAGGTTTTAACATGTATCGTTGTGATTGAATAGATACAATGAGCAATTAATTAATGGTGCCTGCTTGTAGAGCAGTGAATTAAAACATCCTACATGCGGTTTATATATTCGTATCTACATACAAATCAGATTAGGAGTCCATATAAATTTGTCAGCAGATAACGGGTACATTACAAACCTAGCAATACGCTAAATTAGGCTACGTGGAAGTTAATTTACGCTTCTACGCTAGTATTATAAATTGTAACTAGCTGAATACAGGCATAAGAAGCCTAATGATAAAACTTCCTCTCAGCGTTACAAGACACCCAGCTCAATACAAAACCATATTCGCCGTAACAATGTGACTTTTAAACTCACAAAAGGGCAGAGTAGTGCAGTATCTAAAATACATGTTTATAAAATACGGCACTATCCAATATTCTATTTTGTATCTAAAATACATTTTGAAACATGCATTTTGTATAAGTATCGAAGATACTTTCTATGAGAATTTTATACATTCAAAATACATTCTATTCATAAATGTACGGTACATGATAATGCATAATCTTAATAGCAGCACAGTAATTACACGCACATTTTTATACAAAATTACCAAAGAAATATAGCGACATTACACATGTAACCCTCATATCCTTGGTCTTCAGCTAGGGGCGCTAGGTCACAGTGGTCCAGTGGCTAGCGACATTACGCATGTAAGCCTCATATCCGTGGTCTTCAGCTAGGGGCGCTACGTCGCAGTGGTCCAGTGGCTAGCGGCATTACGCATGCAAGCCTCCTATGCGTGGTCTTCAGCTAGGGGCGCTAGGTCGCAGTGGTCCAGTGGCTAGCGACATTACGCATGTAGGCCTAACCCTCATATCCGTGATTTTCAGCTAGGGGCGCTACGTCGCAGTGGACCAGTGGCTGGCAACATTTCGCATGCAAGCCTCCTATGCGTGGTCTCCGTCTCCAGCTAGGGGCGCTACGTCGCAGTGGTCCAGTGGCTAGCGGCATTACGCATGTAAGTCTCATATGCGTGGTCTTCAGCTAGGGGTGCTAGATCGCAGTGGTCCAGTGGCTAGCGACATTACGCATGTAAGCCTCATATCCGTGGTCTTCAGCTAGGGGCGCTACGTCGCAGTGGTCCAGTAGCTAGCGACATTACGCATGTAAGCCTCAAATGTGTGGTCTTCAGCTAGGGGCGCTAGGTCGCAGTGGTCCAGTGGCTAGCGACATTACGCATGTAAGCCTCATATCCGTGGTCTTCAGCTAGGGGCGCTACGTCGCAGTGGTCCAGTGGCTAGCGACATTACGCATGTAAGCCTCATATGTGTGGTCTTCAGCTAGGGGCGCTAGGTCGCAGTGGTCCAGTGGCCAGCGACATTACGCATGTAACCCTCATATCCGTGATCTTCAGCTAGGGGCGCTACGTCGCGGTGGACCAGTGGCTAGCGACATTACGCATGCAAGCCTCCTATGCGTGGTCTCCGTCTCCAGCTAGGGGCGCTACGTCGCAGTGGTCCAATGGCTAGCGGCATTACGCATGTAAGTCTCATATGCGTGGTCTTCAGCTAGGACCGCAAGGTCGCAGTGATCCATTGGCTAGCGACAATATGTATGTAGGCCTAAGTCTCATATCCGTGGTCTTCAGCTAGGAACGCTAGGTCACAGTGGTCCAGTGGCTAGCGATGATGTCACAATTTTTGCGGATCGAATCCCACCAGGGCCAACATTTTATGCTTCCTAGGTTTTTGTTATTATGTTATGCGTGGTGTTCGATTACATCCTTTTAAACAATTTCCCATCCTTCTTTTTTATTAGGAATCTATATCATATCCGTGAGGTGATTATTCATTTACCATTGGAAAGTTTGTAAATACCGGTAAGTGGAAGGGGTTGTGGTTTAAACTATACAGAAGTCTTGGCGTCAAATATGGACAGATATTGGTTGATGTGTCAAGAAATAATGTAGAGAGGGAGAAAATATTTATTAGAGAAAACTATACTGTTTGTTTAAATACAAGGTGCCAAGAGGCAATGCATATCAATTGTCATGTAGACAATATAGCAATCTTAAACAATGAAACCATATTTCTAGGAGGGGGGAAAAGGTTTCGCTGGGGAATGGTGATGGAAGTAAGTTCTCTGTATGTCTACGGGCCAGATTCAGATTTAAGTCAATGAAATTCAATAAATGGGATGTAGTCAAACACCAAGCATAAGAAAATAATTAGCAAGCATTATTGATGAGTTGGTGGGATTCGAACCATCAATAATCAGATGCCTCTCGCAGAAGCCAAACACGCTATCCACTTGACTAGGAAGACACGCAGTAAAGTGCTTCATGTAGCGGTGGTGCACTGTGTCCGTAATAGCGATTGTATGCCATGAGGTTATTCTATCTAATTCACGATCAGCTGAAATTCAGAATACTTTTCCAAATTATAAATTTGATCCCACAGTTTATATCCTAAAGCTATTCTTCATATTACCCCTACGAAATGTAAAATGCTTTAAATACCTAGGCGTGACTATGAGCTCCTTCAGAATTCATAATGACAGCGGGCGGCAGCAGCTAGTAAAGCTATATTTGTCCACAAAGGCGTTTCCGAATTATTTCCTGAGTCCCGCCATGGCACTGTTTGACGCCAAAATCTTAACAATACTCATTTAGGGGATTGCGGCAGTATTGCACACACTAAGCGTTGGACATTTCTTAACACTTGAGAAGAACGAAGCAAGATATCTGGAGGTGGGGCTTGGAGTTTCAAAATCCACCCACTCAACTTGCTAGAGAGCCCTTCCTATTACAGGAATTCAGATACAAGTTCTTGCTGCCATCTACGGACACCTGGAAGAGGTCAACTGAAGATCGAACCCTAAAACGAGAAGATATTTGGATGGAGTTCTACTCAACAGAGGCCATGACAAATAGAGCCTGGGCAGAAACGAACTTGTCAACTCACTAGCTGTGCATGGCTACCACCACTTCATCCGTAAAACAAAATGCTTCCATGAACCCAACCCGATGTGCAGCTGTGAATTCTGTGACCGAAAATGTGAACGCTACCAACTGCACAAAACGTGGAGAACCCATCATAGACACACAAGTTGTTGTATATCTTGTAATTTGCACAATTTGTGGGCATTTGTTATTACCAGAACTGTTCGACTAGACCCGTACTTTACTTTATTTCAGTACAAGTTCCTTACACGACTCTCGTCTGTTTCCAATGAAGTGAGAACATAGTAGCTCACCTTGTTGCCAACATAACTTATAACTCGCGTTCTCTCAGTCAATCGACCAATAACTAGACTTGAATATAAAACCTTGTAGTGCGAATACAACTCACCTTTGGAGATGTACCAAGGAAGACGCTAGCCCAGGTATAACTATTCTAATGGATAATCCGTGTCTGTACAACTGCCCCTAAGGCAAAAGCTAAAAAGTGGAGAGTATTGGTTCCGGTACTCTACCACGAAGGTTATTCCGTGTCTTGAATTTGGCAGCAGTCTTTCTTAGATAATCGTAGTGCGATAGCGTTCTGTGGAGAGTTACGCCGTGTTATCAGTACATCCATACAGACGGTGAGTAAGATATCAACGACAAGTACAATCAACCGAGTACGGTAAGTACAGTGCATAGACGTTAGCTACACCAAGTTTCCACGTCTATTACCAGCCTCAATAACTAGGCCAAACGCACTACAGCTAATGAACCGTTATTATAAATAAATATATAAATAAATAATGTCGGTAGGAATTAAAGTCAACTTCCTGGCGTTTGCAGATTATATTGCAGTACTGTCGGAAATCACGGAGGAAGCAACCATAAAAATCAACCTTTTGGAAAGATTGCTAGCTAAACAGGACTAAGGATCTCAGTTGAAAAGACAACATTTATGACAAGTGACAAGCATGGACCAACATTTCTTGACACGGAGATAGATCGGACTGAAAGGGTCTAAAGGTTCGAAGTACCTGGGAGAGACTATACAGGAGAATGGGTTGGAGACTGAATTCTAAAAATGGAAAGAAGATATGGATTAACGAAAAATATCTACAAAAAGAAGTGCATCTCCTGGAACATCAAAATAAGGAATAATAACACTGTCGTAAAACGCAATGTCTCTTTGCCAGTGAATGCCTCCCGATGAGCTATAGCCTCGAAAAACTAGAAGTCCTGGAAAAGGGAATTTTAAGAAAAATCATGGGTGCAGTTCGGACTGAAGACGGAGGGAAACTGCGAAGCAGCAGAGAAGTCTACCAGAACATGGAAATAATCTCAGAGACTATTCGGAAAAGGAGACTGACATTCCTCGGACATCTACACAGAATGCAGGAACATAGATTAGCAAAACAAATGTTTGACTATCTGAGGAAGAAGAAGAAGACCACTCCAACGTGGACTAAGGAAATTAGGAAAGATTTAGAAAAGTTGACCATAACAAAGTCTAAGATGCTAGAAAGAAGTGAATTTAAAAAACACTCTGGAAGGGTTTTAAGATGAAGGAAGACCTATGAGAAGTGGACGAACTTGGGCAGAAGGTCGAAGGAAACATGCCAGTGACCGCATCAAGGAATATTGGGGACAGAGGGAACTCCAGGCAAAGTAAAAGAACAAGAAATAAAGTTGTTGCGTGATCCTAAGTGGTCAATTCGCATGGAAAATATCAAGATTAATGAATAAAGAATCATAGTTACCATCTCTTCTTCAAGAGTCCGGTGTTGGAATTATCTAAGTATATCCTTATTGCTGATTATATCTACTTTTCTACTTAAACATATTAAAACGTTAAACTGTATACTTTAAATGTTACTTGAAAGATAGCTTTTCTTGAATGTTGCATCTAGTCATTCGTAACGCCGTTTGCAAGGTGTGCACTGCAATTAACCCGTGGTTAGTCGCTTGTTAAATAAAATCTAACATTCACACACGAAATAAGAACACATTTTACAAAGTCAACAAGTCTGCTTTTCGCCCAATTTTCAGATTCGAAATGCGCAGAACATTGGAAACAAGTCCTTGTTTTAACTTTCTTCCAACCGAATAAAAGGTACTAGTGCGCCCGTGCGAGCTTTCGCATCGTGAATGTAGGTTTATGGGGTAGTAGGTGAGAATGTGGGAGAAGGAATTTTTACATACAGAAGAAATGCATTTATTGTTGTTAAACAGCATATGTACATGAGAAGAACACAAATAAATATCTACAACAGTATTTTGTACTTGTTACAGCACCTCTTTGTAGGCAATAATCGATGTTACTACGAATTCATCGGTTATTGTTTGCTCGTGAGTTTTTTCTACAGCAATTTTTACATTTGCAAAGGATTGAACCCTAGAGAAAGCGGCATATAATTGTCCCTGTGAGCATACTGGATTTGGTAGGTAAATGCCTACTTTATCTAGAGTTTGACCCTGGGCCTTATTTATACAGTCTGGAAATACAGAAAGACATATAGGTTAGGTATTTTGCCAATGCCGCCATGCTGCTCTGCGCTCTAGCGATAGGTTCGCCTAGCAGTACGCCGCGATACAAATAGTCAGGTCTTTGTTAAGCTACACTGGGTTGACAGAGATGAACGAGCAGTAGCGTAACTAACGGAATTTCATGTAAAGTGCCACATTTTCTATACCGGTAGTGGAGATCGCTACTCGCATCCAGTCGGCCGTGTCTCGTCAAGAGCTACTGTTGCCTGGAAACGACATGACTTACCATTCCTTCATGAGTTTATTTTATGACTTTATAAGCCTTTTCTCGAGTGCAAAATGGTATTTATTCAATTGTGAGGCATTTAAGGTGTAAGTGAGTGTGTTTCGCGCACATATTGGGTTATGCGGAACCTGTAGGTACCCCATATGTGTAGGTTGGTGCTAATAGGACCTTATTTCCGGTACAAAACTGGAATTACCTTAGCAGAATAATACAGGGAGGGACATAATTATTTCTAACCATTGCCTTTAAATTTCACACAGAATCACATTCAAGTAACTAAACACAATACATTGAAAACAGAATAAAACAGAGAAAGCACAACTCTCTTCCGGAATAAACACTCTAACGTTGGGAGTAACTTAATTACTCGCGCGTTAGTTTACAATTATCAATGAGTACATTGCTCTCCTCCTGTCCACTTAATACACTACTATACTATTAAATAGTATTGAAAAGACGGAACGAAGTTGGTGTATTAAGTGGAATTCTATTTCAATACGGACCAATATGGGTAATAAAAATTCTCCTCCTGTCCTCCAAAACGGTAAGGACACCTTGTAGAGTTGAGTGATGAAAAAATCGGATTTTTTTTTTCTTTGATAAATGTGTGAGGGAAGGTCTATTCTATAATCTGGCATATGATTTTTGCACCTTCCGGCCCTCTAAATGCCTTTTTTGTGGCATTTAATTATGGTGCTCAGCTGACCACGCCCACCTGGCGTGGACTGTCACCAAAAGTTTTTTTTCGGCATGCTAATAGGAAGTCTTGTTTTGTCTGTTGGTAGTTCTGGTAGCTTATATAATCTCCATGGAAACATCTGAGTAGTTCTGGTAGCTGCCTTGCTTATATAATCTCCATGGAAACATCTCAGCATCGGTTTCCGCGGAAACTTGTTGATGTTTTGAATTTTCAGTGGTAACCTCGTGTAGATCAGTCGTCGTTGGTTTTATAATATTTATTTACAGTTTTGTGTTCCCGTGTGTTATTATGGGTCGAATTAGGAAGTTAAGTAAATGTAAACATTATCGCCGTGTGGCCAAAGGTGTGAAGGGCGATTTTGGATTGCCTTCAACCGACTCAAAACATGACATTGGAAGAGCAAGCAGTGCCTCAAAAAGGAAACTATTATTTGGAAGCCGAGAGTAATGCCCGTTCTACTGTCAGTAATACAAGTAGTTGTATTAGTTATGCAATTCTAGATATAGGTGTACTTTCTGCATTGCTACACTCATTTGCTAAATGTAAACACTGTGATGGTGTAGACTGTTTTGAACTAAAGGAAGATGAAAAAAGTAGAAGGGGCTTAGCCACTTGATTGGAAATACAATGTAATTCATGTGGCAGCAATAAATCAACTATGACATCAAAATTAGTTGAGAAGAAATATGAGGTTAATTTGAGGTTTGTTTATGGCATGAAAAACTTGGCATTGTACCAGGCAATGACATGGCATGTGCGCTTCGCCAGAGTGATATGCTGCGACTGAAGGAAGCTGAAAAGAGTGGTCAAGAGATGACCAAAGAAGCCAGAATAAAGAAGAGAGCTGAAAAGAAGAAGAAAGAAGATGAGAAAACCAAGAATGAAGAGGAGTATGGAGCTGGACAATTCTAAAAGGCTGATATGTGTCAAAAACGCATGTCTTTGTTTTTTTTTGTCATTTACCGTAACTTATATTTTTTGACATTCAGGTACACTTTTCCCTGAAACTACTGAACTTATTGTCATGAATTTTTTAATGGGTATGCATGGGGTCATTATAAACACACTAGGTGAAATATAACTGGATATTAACAGATATCAAGCCCTATAAAAAATTTAATATTACAAAACATTTACCAAAATTTGGTACATCAAATATAATATTTTTTAATTGGCCAAATAATATTCTAATGAATAAAATCTTTCACCTACTGTGTAAATCAAAGCCTATACGACATATATGGGCAGTTTAGTTGCTCTCTGTCTGCTACTTTCTGAGAAAAGTGTACCTAAAGAGATTACAACATTCTAAAAAATTATTTTTCAGGTAAAATTTAAAATGTATTTTACATACACTGGGCATTTGGATCTTTCCATAATTCTTTCCCTGTGTTGAGGAGATATCACTAACTGCATGTGCAAAGTTTCAATGCTTTGAAGTTAATGGTATAGTAGTAAGATAGCCTCAAAAGTTATTGAAATAGTGTGCTCAGTTTCAAGGCGAACTCTACATGGTGTCCTTTTAAGGACTTTTGGTGACAGTCCACGCCAGGTGGGCGTGGTCAGCTGAGCACCATAATTAAATGCCACAAAAAAGGCATTTAGAGGGCCGGAAGGTGCAAAAATCATATGCCAGATTATAGAATAGACCTTCCCTCACACATTTATCAAAGAAAAAAAAAATCCGATTTTTTCATCACTCAACTCTACAAGGTGTCCTTAAAGCCACGCCGTCATCACCCGTTCATTGAGTCACCATGCTTACAAAGACTTCAACGAGGCATACCTGGAAGCACAGCCATCAAAACCAACCTTAGTAGTGGTTTTAGATCGGTTCTAATACCTCCTCCTCGTCACCCTCCTCACAAGATGGTGACCGTGCGCAACCATGTACAGGCATGGCGCTCTTTTCAAATAAAGCTGGTGAGCATAGCTTAATCTAGCCTAGTCAAACTAACCTAGTCTGGTCTATCTAGCCGGAACTGAAACGAACCAGATCCGAACCGAACTGGAACCAAACCGAACTAAACCGAACTGGTTAGTGAATGTGTTCTAGAGCAGGGGCTAATGCATACACCCAAGTACACGGGGTACATGCAACTCTCTCATACTGTTTTTCTTATAGAGGATGAGGTAAGTCTGCGATGCGTGATTTAAAACAAGCCAGCGTATGTCGTCACGTGATACAGGTGCTACAACCGGATGCAAGGTCAGCGTTAGGGTAAGGAAGTGTGTGTAACATGATTCTTGTCAGCGGAAAAAGAACTTGCCACTAGATACAAGGTCAACGTTACATTAAGGAAGTGTGCAAAGCATGATTCTTGCAGACGTAGGATGTCACGTGAAACATGTTCTTGCCACTGGAAACAAGGTGCTGTGTTGCTGGATGCAGGTGTGAGAAATATGAATCTTGCAGACGTATGATGTCACGTGACGTAAGTGTTTATTATTGAGCATGAGAAACGTTACATTGACAGATATGTGAGAAGACACAGGTGCACACATGTGGTAGGTGTGTTTGTGGTTTGAAAGGCTAGGGAGGGGGATGGCCTTTCTCACTTTGTACTTGAGTCTCGTGAACGACAGTTGACAACGTGTTATCTCTACAGCTTAACTGTGTGTTGGAAGAGGACTTGAAAATACCTTACTACTTTGGTAAGTGTGTTTTCTTTAAAAATTATATTTTATTTGGTTATAAGCACTCTATTATGGTCGAACGTTCCCTGCTAGGTGTCAGTGACAGTGGCATATTTAATAACCAAAGTTCGAACTACTCAACAATTGTGTGATGTTAAATTTGTAGGTTAGATTTGATGAACGCTCTACCAAGTTCAAACGTACACCGCTAGGTGTCAGTGACAATGGTATCTGGTAACCAAAGATGGGACTACTCAACAACGGTGTGAAGTTAAATTTGTAGGTTAGATTTGATGAACGCTCTATCAAATTTAAACGTTCACCGCTAGGTGTCAGTGACAATGGTATCTGGTAACCAAAGTTGGAACTACTCGACAATGGTGTGAAGTTAAATTTGTAGGTTAGATTTGATGAACGCTCTATCAAGTTCGAACGATCACTGTTAGATGTCAGTGAAAATGGTATCTAGCAACCGAAGTTGGAACTACATGACAATGGTGTGAAGTTAAATTTGTACGTTAGATTTGATTAACGCACTATCAAGTTTGAACGATCACTGCTAGGTGTCAGTGACAATGGCATCTAGTAATCAAAGTTGGAACTTCTCGACAATGGTGTGAAGTTAAAATTGTAGGTTAGATTTGATGAACGCTCTATCAAGTTCGAACGATCACTGCTAGGTGTCAATGACAATGGTATCTAGTAACCAAAGTTGGAACTGCTTGACAATGGTGTGAAGTTAAATTTGTAGGTTAGATTTGATTAACGCTCTATCAAGATTGAACGATCACTGCTAGGTGTCAGTGACAATGGTATCTAGTTACTAAAGTTGGAACTACTCGAAAATGGTGTGAAGTTAAATTAGTAGGTTAGATCTGATTAACGCTCTATTAAGTTCTATGTTCACCGCTAGGTGACGGTGGTATATAGTAACTCCAGTTAGGACTATATGAAATTAGACTAGCTAAGAGTTCACAGATGATCGATTTAAATACCTTGTTATGGCCATTGGCTGTAATCCTCTATATATATAAACAAGATGTTCAGTAAATAACATATAGCCTACTTTCTCCTAAATGTATGAGTATAGTTATAACTCGTTGTTTTTATCAAAGAGTATAATAGAATCATTTCTTGGTTCAAGACCTTAGAAACTATTTACCTCTACCAAACAACACAACCTCGAAAACAACTGCTACCATCATTGAAGAAAGAAAGATAAGAAGTATCTCAAGAATATTATGGATCTGGAGACATAATCGACCGGACTGGCAGCGTGGCTCAGCAGTAACGTTCTCGCTTGCTGGGCCCTAGGTTGCAGGTTCGTATCCTGGCGCAGTCAGCTGGCATTGAGGGTGCACAAATGCGAGGGAGCCTTGTTAGTAGATTTACTGGCACGTTAAAGATCCCCTTCGGGGCAAAAATTTCGGCACCCCGGCGTCTCTAAAAGCAAGAGTAGTTAAAAAGGACGTAAAACCAATAACATTATCATTATTATTATTATTACATAATCGACCTGACGTGGGCAACATCCAACTTTGAGTTGAGGCATGTCTTTACACGTCTGGCGGTGCATGGCTTTCACAACCCTATTTGAATTAACAAATCTTTCCATGACCCTACAGAGGCGTGTGTATACCAACTATGTGGATACTTTCGATTGGTTTGGCTGCAATAAGAGTATTAATTAATATCCTGAACTCGCACCAACGGCTAGAGTTCAGGTACTATGTGAAATCGTTTTGTTCTTTACTTAAAAATAACATTTTCAAATAACGCACAATAGTCTGTTACAAACCCTTTAAAATAAAAAGTAAAAATGTATCGTAGTATCATCTTGTCATTCTTCAAATTCGATGCGCATAGAATGCCAATGGTATACTAATCAATGGAGTCCCACGTAGACCAGTCGTGACATCAAGTGGAGAAGTATCGAACAAGATAATCCTGGCAGGGCGAGTGCATTCTAGCGGCCATAAAATAAACTTTTCAATAAAATATGTAAGTTAATCTGTAGGCCGGCGTGCAGTTCGTCGACAGTTGGCCATGATAATTCACTTCTTGTTGCTAGATGTCTCGTGCATATCTGCTGGTGAATTTTGTTTTAATTAAATATATATTTTCCATCGTACTATGCACAATATAACGCTTAATTTTAAAACGTCTGAGTCATTACAAAACAATAAATATAAAAAAATCAAGCAAAAAATCCTAACTCTGATGGGGTTTGAACCATAGCCATAAGAGTGATAGGCCAACGCTTTACCACAGAGACAAACGTGCCAACGAACATGGTCCGATATCAAATGAGTTACATAGAACGTGTTAGCAAATAATGACTTACACTAAACGATTTCATCAGTGGTGTATATTATTTATATATGAAGCATTTCATACAATGTTTATTTATTTTGTATTAGTACGCTATATTGCATGCAATACTCAAATTAGTGAAATATAAGTCAGGCACAAGATATCCGCTGCCATCTTGCCTTGTAAGTGAGACGGCTCAGCTTTTTAAAATCACTTCTGCACTATAGTATTACAAAATAAACGTTTAATTTTGAACGTGCCTGTTCCTTTAGAACAGTTAAAACGATCTCGGCTCGATAATCGGAACTGGTGGGTCCCATGATATGGATTATAAAGTTTGCATAATTCGCACGGCCGCCAACCTGAAATGGTACGGCGGAGGACATTTTAGTTTGGTCACAAGACGCGACCTATATGAAGGTATGTTGTTACCAAATTTGGTATAGATCGGATGATTAGGTTAGTCGTTATTTGATTTCACGTTTTGAACGTTTGAGTGGCCGCCATTCAGTTTTGGTAAAAATGGCGGCGATATAAATCATGACACTGAAGTGACCTTTACTAGTTCTACCTCTGTACCAAATTTCGTTCAATTCGGTTTCATCGTGTTTGAATTGATAGGCGGGGGAGACAGGCATTCACAGTACACACACCCGCACAGACACACACATTTTTTGGCCCTGTGTAGATCTCACAAGTCTACTTTCATTTTTTGCAAAAATCGAAGGGAGGCTAAAAATGATGTTCGTTTTTTCGTCTTTCATGCGATCATAACCCATTCATCCGCTAGCGATTAAATTTTGGTGCGTAGTTGTGCACACTTCCGAAATCATTATAGGCATAGTTAATCCAATTTACAATAGACAGCGCGCGAGTAGTTTAAACAAATGCGTGTTGAAGATGCGTTCATATACAATTCATCCGATTGCGATCAAATTTTGGCGAATTGTTGTGCACAGTCCCGGAAAAGTTATAGGCGTAGTAAATCCAATTTACAATAGATGGCGCGCGAGTAGCTTCAACTTAATGGCGAGTGTTCATATACCATTCATCCCATTGCGATGAAACATGGGTGAGATGTTCTGTACACTTCAGGTAAGGTTTCTGGCTTAGTAAATCCACTTAACAATAAGTAGCGCGCGAGTAGATTCAACAAATGAGCGACGATGGGCGAAGCATTTCAAAAAGTCCTGTATGCGGTCACATACCATTCGTCTGATAGCGATGAAACTTGGGTGAGATGTTGTGTACACTTCAGGGAAGGTTTCTGGCTTAGTAAATCCACTTAATAATAGGTAGCGCACGAGTAGATTCAACAAATGAGCAATGACGGGCGAAGCGTTTCAACAAAGTCCTGAATGCGTTCACATACCATTCGTCCGATAGCGATAAAACTTGGGTGAGAGGTTGTGTACACTACAGGCAAGGTTTTTGGCTTAGTAAATCCATGTTATAATAGGTAGCACACGAGTAGGTTCAACAAATGAGCGAACACGTGTGAAGCGTTTCAACAAAGTCCCGTATGCGTTCATATCGTCTGATAGCGATTAAACTTGGGTGAGTTGTTGTGTACTCTCCAGGGAAAGTTTCAGACTTAGTAAATCCATGTTACAATATGTAGCGCACAAGTTGATCCAATAAATGACAAAAAAACGCGCGAAGTGTTTCAACAAAGTCCCGTATGCGTTCATATACCATTCGTCCGATAGCGATGAAACTAGGGTGAGTTGTTGTGTACACTTCAAGGAAGGTTTCTGGCTTAGTACATCCACTTTACAATAGGTATCGCACAAGTAGATTCAACAAATGAGCGACGGCACGTGAAGCTCTTAAGCAAAGTCCCGTATGCGTGCATATACCATTCATCCGATTCTTTGACACTTTGGTTGAATTGATGTGCACACTCCAGGAAATGTTTCTGACTTAGGAAATCCTTTTTACAATAGGTAGCGCACGAGTAGATTCAACAAATGAGTAACAGCGCACGTATCGTTTAAAAAAACACGTATGTGCTCTTACACCATTCATGCGATTGCAATGAAATTTGGTGAAATTTTGTTTCCACTCCCGCGAAGATTTCTGATTTAGTAAATCCATTTTGTAATTAGTAGCGCACGAGTAGATTCAATTAATGGGCGACAGCGCGTGAATCGTTTCAACAAAGTCCTGTATGCGATGTCATTCATTTCATTGCGATGAAACTTTGGTGAGTTGTTGATCTCGCTCCCATGATTTTTCTTTGAGATAGGTAATCAATTTTACAATAGTTTAGAGGTGGTTAACGGAAAAAGAACAAGTAGTTCCGTGAAGAACTATACAGCCTATTTTCATATATCCTGCTAATGTTAATTGCCTCTATCAACATACAAAATTTCAGTTTAATTGCTGTAACAAATTCGTAGATATTGAGAACCGTCTAAATATTTCAGATGGTCGCCAGGTTGGATTTTTATTTTTGTACTAATACATTACGATTATTGTGTACGTGTGGTATTCAAACTTCAATCGCATGATTAGAACACAAGAAGTAAAAACGAGATTTTAAAATTACGCACAGCAGCCATCTTGTGATTATGCAAACAATTGAAATAAATTAGATGCCAGTGGATCAACATTTGTATAAGCATTTAACGTGCAACGTTTCACGGCACTCTGATAGTTAATTCGCGAGAAACGTCCATTTAAATATTTATAATTCGCCTCGCCGCCATGTTGGATTCGTGCTCACCAGGTTACTGAAAGTCCTTTAGGTGAACATATGTTCATAGTCTCTATGAACATTAAAAAATCAGTTTGGTTGCTGTAAAAGATTCACAGATATTGAGAACCGTCTAAATATTTCAGAAGCTCGCCATTTAGGAATGTTATATGTATAGGCCATAGAGTTATGTACCATTCAAGGACAATTATTGCCTAGGTTCATTATTCAAACTTTCACTTTGATCGCATGATTACGACACAAGATATAAAAACTTAATTTTAAAATTTCGCACAGCCGCCATCTTGAGGTTATGTAAACAATTGAATTAAATTAAATGGCAGTGCATTACAATCTGCAAATTCATTTACTGTACCTCATTTCACTGCGCTCAGAGAGTTAAATCACGAGAAAAGTCTATTAAAACATTTCAAATTCGCTTGATCGCCATGTTCGTTTTGTACTTTACAGGTTTATGAAATATACATAGGTAAACTTGTATCAGTACCCTTTATCACCGTACAAAATTGCAGGGTGATATCTGTAATAGTTTCGGAGATATAGAATGTCAGTGAAATATTTCGCACAGCCGCCATTTTGAGGTTATGTAAACAATTGAACTAAATTATCCTCCAGTGGATTACAATGTGTATAAATATTTGCTGTACCAAGTTTTATTACGTTTGGATCGTTAAATCGCGAGAAAAGTCTATTTAAAATTCTCAAATTCGCTTGACCGCCATGTTGGTTTTGTAGTCACCAGGTTTTTGAAAGTCTCATAGGTGAACTTCTAGTAGTGCCCTTTATCACCGTACACAATTTCAGGGCGATGTCGGTAATAGTTTCGGAGATATTGAATGCTGGTGAAATATTTCGCACAGCCGCCATGTTGGATTGGTGAGACGTAACAAAATTTGAAGGGCACGGTCGAGGTCGCCGGGAATAGTGCTATGAACTTACCGAGTTTCATTGAAGTCGCTCCAGCCGTTTAGATTTTATTAGGGAGAACACACATACACCTCACACACACACACACACACACACACACGGACAAAAGCTGATCTCATAAGCCTATTTTTTTTTAATTGAAAATAGGCTAAAAAATATTGGGAATCCAAAAGCACTTTAACAAACAAAGTTACAACGCCAACACTATCTTTGGCATTGCAACGCATGCCGGGCACAGCTAGTTAATATATATATATACTAGCGACCCGGCAGACGCTGTCCTGCCAAACAAAGAAAGTGTTGTAACTTTGTTTCTTGAAGTGCTTTTGGATACACAATACTTTTTTCAATTTCTATTAACTGCCTCTAAACTATCGTGAAATGAATTAACTAAACTAGAAACATTCGTGGGAGCGTGCACAACAACTCTCCAACGTTTCATCGCAATTGGATGAATGGCATAAAACGCATACGGGATTTTGTTTAAATGATTCGTGCGCTGCAACTCATTTGTTGAATCTATTCGTGCTCTACCAACTGTGAAATTGATTTACTAAGTTAGAAAGCTTCACGTAAGTATACACAACAACTCAAAGTTTCATCGGAATCGGATGAATGACATATTAACGTATACGGGATTTTTTTAAACGATTCGCGTGCCGTCCCTCATTTGTTGAATCTACTCATGCGCTACCTATTGTAAAATAGATTTACTAAGCCTGAAACCTTCTCTGGAGTGTACTCAATCTTTCACCAAGGTTTTATCGCAATCGGATGAATGATATATGACCGCATACGCGACATTGTGGAAACGATTCACGCGCCGTCGCTCATTTGTTGAATCTACTCGTGCGCTACTTATCAAAAATTGGATTTACTAATCCAGAAACCTTTCCTGGAGTGTACACAACAATTCACCAATGTTTCATCGTAATTGGATAAATGGTATATGAACGGATACAGGACTATGTTGAAACGATTCGTGCGCCATCGCACATTTGTTGAATCTACTCGTGCGCTACCTGTTGTAAAATGAATTTACTGAAGCATAAACCTTTACTGAAGTGTACACAACAATTCACCAAAGTTTCATCGCAATCGGATAAATGGTATATGGACGCATATGGTACTTTGTTGAAATGATTCGTGTGCCGTCACTCATTTGTTGAATCTACTCGTGCGCTACCAATTGTGAATGGATCTATTAAGCCAGAAACCTTCCGTAGGGTGTATACAACATCTCACCCAAGTTTCATCGTAATCGGACGAATGGTATTTGAACGCATGCGGGACCTTATTGAAACGCTTCGCGCGTCGTCGCTCATTTGTTGAATCTACTCGTGCGCAACCACCTGTGAAATGGATTTACTAAGTTAGAAACCCTCACGTAAGTGTACACAACATCTCACCCAAGTTTCGTTGCAATCGGATGAATTGTATATGAACGCATACGGGACTTAATTTAAACGTTCGCTCTTCGTCGCTCATTTGTAGAATCTACTCGTGCGCTACCTATTGTAAAATTGATTTAATAATCCAGAAGCCTCCCCTGGAGTGTACACAACATCTCACCCAAGATTCATCGCTATCGGACGAATGGTATTTGAACACATACGGGACCTTGTTGAAACGCTTTGCACGTCGCCGCTAATTTGTTGAATCTACTCGTGCGCAACCTCCTGTGAAATGGATTTACTAACTTAGAAACCTTCACGTAAGTGTACACAACAACTCATCAAAGTTTCATATCAATCGATGAACGGTATATAAACTTATACGGGATTTTGTTGAAACGCTTCGCGCGTCGTCACTCATTTGTTGAATCTAGTCGTGCGCTACCTATTGTAAAATTAATTTACTAAGCCAGAAGCCTTCCCTGGAGTGCACACAACATATCACTCAAGTTTCATCGCTATCGGACGAATGGTATTTGAACGCATACGGGACCTTATTGAAACGCTTCGTGCGTCGGCGCTCATTTGTTTAATCTACTGGTGCTTAACCTCCTGTGAAATGGATTTACTAAGTAAGAAACCTTCACGTAAGTGTACACAACAACTCATCAAAGTTTCATCGCAATCGATGAATTGTATATAAACTTATACGCGATTTTGTTGAAACATTTCGCGCGTCGTCGCTCATTTGTTGAATCTACTCGTGCGCTGCCTATAGTAAAATGAATTTACTAAGCCAGAAGCCTTCCCTGGAGTGTACACAACATCTCAACCAAGTTTCATCGCTATCGGACGATGGTAATTTGAACGCATACGGGACCTTTTTGAAACGTTTCACGCGTCGTCGCCCATTAGTTGAAGCTAGTCGTGCGCTATCTATTGTAAAATTGATTTACTAAGTCAAACACATTCCCTGGAGTGCACTCAACATCTCACCCAAGTTTCATCGCAATTCGGATGAATGGTATATGAACGCATACGGAACTTTGAAACGCTCTAACGTGCAGAGACAAACAGAATTCGACATCACTGCCACCTTTGATATAAAACACAACTTTCCGCCCTGGGCGGAGTGTATGTTATGGCGGTAGTTGCTCAGGTTGCGACCAGGTGGCTCTACATGCAGAGATACACAGTCCAAAAGGATCACTTTTCACTAAGGCTAGCGGTTTCCATGACGACTGTTTATGACTGTATGTGGTTCTAAATTTGTGTGTAAATTGTGGTTCTAAAATTCTAAAATTCCACCTATCTGGTCAAATTGTGAATCCAAACCATACATGGGCCCACCCTAACATTCATACAAAATTTCATCAAAATCGGCCCTTGCGTTTAGGAGGAGTTCAGTCACATACACACGTGTCGAAGAATTATATATATAAAGAACAATCAAACTATTTATATTTTTCTTTGCTTTATCTTTTATTAACATGATTTCTGTCTTTTATAGGTAACTAGCTGAACCCGGCATGCATTCCAACGCCAATCAAAGAAAATGTAAGCGCAGTAATTTTGTTTTTGAAGTGCTCTTGAATACACAATTCTTTTTTTTTCATCTTCCGCTAACTATCTCCAAACTATCGTAAAATGGATTAACTAATTTAGAAACATTCGTGGGAACGTCCACAACAACTCACCAAAGTTTCATTGCATTCGGATGAATGGCATATGAATACATACGAAATGTAATTTATGCGATTCGTGTTCTGTCACTCATTTGTTGAATCAACTCGATCGCTACCTACTGTGAAGTGGATTTACTGAGTTAGAAACCTACATGTAAATGCACACAACAACTCATCAAAGTTTCATCGCAATCGATGATTGGTATATGAACGCATACAGGATTTTGATGAAACGCTTCAAGCGTCGTCACTCATTTGTTGCATCTACTCGTGCGCTAAGTATTGTAAAATGGATTTACTAAGTCGAAACCCTTCCCTGGCGTGTACACAATAACTCATCAAAGTTACATCGCAATCGGATGAATTGCATATGAACGCATATTGGATTTTGTTCAAACAATTCGCATGTCGTCACTCATTTGTTGAATCTACTCGTTCGCTACCTATTATAAAATGGATTTACTAAGCCTGAAACCTTCCTCGGAGTGTACTCCCCGATCCACCAAAGTTTCATCGCAGTCGGATGAATGGTATATGAACGCATACGGGACTTTGTTGAAACGATTCGCGTGCAGTCCTCAGTTGTTGAATCTACTCGTGTGCTACCTATTGTAAAGTGCATGTACTAAGCCAGAAACCCTTCCTGGAGTGTACACAACAATTCTTCAAAGTTTCATCGAAATCGGTTGAATGTTATATGAACGCATACGGGACTTTGTTGGAACGATCCGCGTGCCTTCGCCCATTAGATGAATCTACCGTGCTGTACCAATATTGTAAAATCGATTTACTAAGTTGAAGACCTTCCCTGGCGTGTACACAACAACAAATTAAAGTCTCATCGCAATCGGATGAATTGCATATAAACGCATACGGGATTTTGTTTAAACGATTCGCGTGCCGTCACTCATTTGTTGAATCTACTCTTGCGCTACCTATTTTAAAACATATTTACTTGGCCTTAAACCTTCCCTGGAGAGTACTCAACGATTCACCAATGTTTGATCACAATCGGATTAATGGTATATGAACGCATGTGGGAAATTTCTGAAACGAATCGCATGCAATTTTGTTGAAGCAATTCACGCACTATCTATTGTAAATTGGGTTTACTATGCCTAAAACGTTCCCGGGAGTGTGCACAACAACTCACCAAAATTTGATCGCAATCGGATGAATTGTGTATGAACGCAATACCATCACTCTTTAAACCACTCTCGCGCTATCTATTGTAAATTGGATTAACTACGCCTATAAATATCCCAGGAGTGTGCACAACAACTCATCAATGTCTCACCGCAATCGATGAATTTTATGTGAACGCATACAGGATTTTGTTGAAATGCTTCACGCGTCGTTACTCATTATTATAGCAAATACATAAACCAAAAAATTTTAAATAAAAAATTAAAATAATATCACTACAAAAATAGAAAACAAAGACATGAAAAAAATGGTATTCATATTTAAAAATAATAAATATAAAACAAATAAAATGAACTGTACAATTTATAACAAAAAATATAAAGAAAAAAATGTATTATGTGTAAGTATTGTACATGTATTTATTATTAACAGAAAAGCGCACGAATGTGCATAACATAGATTTACATTAGTGAAACAAACATGTTACAAAAGAGTTAATTAATGTGAAAAACATCATGATCCAGTAATCAATCAGGAATGTGTGCATTAAAGCATTTATTCATGACCAGTCATTATATTGTGAATTGAATGTTATTTGTGAAATAGAGCAACACTGTATGATGCTTTGTTCATTTTAAATGTTAGTCCTTGCTATAATCACAGAGTGATTTCTGGTTATTTTTACATCGTGTGATGTGATATGTGTCACAGAACTGGTCACATAACGAGCACACGCAGAGTTCATTTGGGGCGTGGTAGGACATGTTTTTACATATTTTATGGTGGTACCCATGCACTGCTAACTTTATCACCACATGTCTTAGTTTCTGATTGGCGCTGGTCCAGTTCCGGTTGATCATGGCATCCGTGCTGTAAAATTCTAGCGGAATGTCTTCTCTCTTATCTCTTCTCTCTGCTAGGTGCGCTTCAGCATTCTTTGTTGATGGAAGCTGTAATTTTGTTCTTATTTCTTCGACGAGGAAGGGTTCCCGTGCTAATTCATATGTTAGGCGTGAGCGCGTGTATTTTGAGATGCCCATTAAGGTTTTCAGGAATACTTTCGTCATAAGCTGTGCAAGTTAAAGAAGTTTCACCAGCCAGACGCTGACTGTGTATGTGAACGTTGCGGCAAATGTTGCGAAAGATATCATGCGATGTACTGTACATATAGACTTGAATCTCTGACGTCCTTCTGTTGTAATGAATAGTTTATTCCTATGACTGTTTCATTTTGTCTGTATAATTCTTGTTAGGGCTGAATTTAGGTCGTTTTCCTTGATTGTCTTTTCTGCTTCAGGTACTTTTCCTAGTTGTCGCTGTAGTGCTGCCATGTTAAGGTGTCTGGATATGATGGTCTTGACGCAATTCGGAACAACTTTCTTTGGAGTTTTGAGTAAGAATTTGGTATGTATTGGGATGTGTTTTCTTAGTGGGGTTACTTGTGAAGTCCATAGACTCTTTTGTTCTAAAATTTCAATATCGTTTCCTTTGTGGAACACGAGGTCAATTGTGCTACTGCCATTATGGGCAAAGTAAGTTTTGCGTCTTGGGTCATTTACTATTTTGAAATGTTCTTCTGTAAGGAATGTAAGGACAGTTTTACATTTCGTATCGGGTTTGTCTAGTCTACAGTTCATATCTCCTGCTAGTATTATGGTTTCTTCTGGGTTTGCAACTTTCCGTAGGGAGAGCGTGAGGAGTTCCATTATTTCCTCGGTATCAGTGTTGGGGCGTACATAAGTGCCTATTATCGTGAAGTTGTTTGCTTTCGCGATTATGAGGTTTTCTTCTATATGTAAGGTCTTTAAGGGTCCTATCCATGGTTTATAGAGGATAGATACACCTCCTGATGGCCTTCCTTCTGTAGGTTTTCTTGCTAGAGAGTGGATGGAGTAGAAACCTTCTATATCAATAGGTGTCGTTAGGAATGTCTCTGTGATGATTAGTATGTCAGATGTTTCAAATGTGTTTCCTGGGGTTAGTTTCAGTAGTCCTTTAAACCCTTCTACGTTCCACAGGAGCATGTTAATGCAGTTATTCGAGAGATGCGCCTTCGCTTCTTCTGCGGAGGCGAAATCGAAATCGACGCACAATTACTCTACTTGGCCAAAATTCGGGGTTGGATGTCATTTCTAGGCAGTCAAAAGGGATGCCAACTTTGTACGCTTTGGAGTCTCCTCTTATGGCGGTCTCTTCGCAGCTGACGTCCCCTCGGATTCCTTTCTTTCTTAGGTAGTTTATTACCGTCTCCGATGTCGTTTCGTTCTTCAGCTTCCCAATAAATAGCCATGCCGTTTTCCCTTCCGCTTGTAGATCGCCGTTCTCTGTTCCAGTGCCGATTACTGTGTTAGATGGTGATCGGTATTGCTGACTATTTCGTGGTTGATTCTGTTGCTGATATCTTTTTCCTGTATTGTCTGGTCTTCTCGTCTCTCCTTGTGTTGTAGTGTCACGGTTGATAATTTTGTTGGGTAGTCCTGGCCATTCTATGCTTGATAGTGATCTGGTTTCGTATCGATAGTTGCGTTTATTTGTTGACTCTGCTGTGGTGGTTTGTGGGTTTGGTGATTGTGTTTTGATGGTTGGGGGGTGCAGCGGCGTTGCTGTTGTTGGTTTTTCGGTAGTGTCTTGAATTTTTGAGTAGCGCGAGACTTGTTGTTTTGCTAGTATATCTGCTTGTTGCAGTTGTGTCTCGAGAATTAAGGTCATTTTCTTCATGAGGTTATCAGATAGTTCTTCAAGTTTTTCTTGGATGTGATCATATGATTTTTTGTTTTCCAATGCTAACTCTTTTACTTCGTTGTTTATTCCTTGGTTGCTCGTCTCCATTGGGGCCATTCCGTTCGATTTCAGATGTAGACTGCAGGTTTCGCACATGTGATTATCCCCCTGTTGAGAGAATCTAGTATTGCAGAGTTTTTCCGCTGAAGTAGGCCTTGGATATGCAACCACAGATGATCTTTCTCTATGACCGCCAGGTGCCACTAGGTGCTGATGTTTGATTCCGTGGTGTGCAGATTGACCACCAGTTGTCACTAGCTGTTCCACCAACAGACAGTCTTGCTCCTGTATGATGTTATCACTTTGCACACTCAAAACCTCCTTTGTTGCATTCATGACATTCATGACATTTTCCATTTCGCCTTTTGTAACTTCCACTGACATTTTCATTTCTGTGATATATGACCTGATGTCAGTTACCGCTTTGAGCAAATCTTCTCTGTTCACCTTATTTAAGTATCCACCGCTACTCACAGTATTTTCAATAAATTTGAGAGCTCCTTCTAAGCGTGCTTCTAACTCGATCGCCATCTTGAAGTTTATGCGAATTGTGCGTATGTCTTGTTGCGATCGCGACAGGTGCTGTGGATTTGTCGCCTATGGAGCAATATCAAGCGGGTCTAATTTGTATTGTGTGTAGCGCTTGCAGTAAGGCTTTTGGTAAAATGTTTTGTTGCGTTCTCGACAGGCGATGTAGATTTGTCGCTTATGGAATAGTGCCATGTGGGTCTAATTTGTATTGCATGCGGCGCCTGTTGTAAGGCTTTCGGTAGAGTTTCCTATTGATGTGTGTCGTTTGTAAACTGTATTTAAAATTTAATAAATGTATGGACACTGCTTGTACATTTTTAATTACTACCCACCTCTCCCCACTCCTAATGCAAATGTGAACTATGTACATGGACTGAATTTTAAAAAACCTGTAAAACACAAAATTGGAAAATCCATGTTTCCATATTGACAAAAATTGAAAAATCTTTATACTGACATTTTAAAAACTGTAAATGGGAAATTGTAAAATTGACAATGTGTAAACAAGAAATTGGAAAATTATGTTTTTATATTATGAAATTGAAAAACTTTAAACGGATATTTTAAAAACTGTAAATTGGAAATTGTAAAATTGACAAATGTGTAAACAACAAATTGAAATATCCATGTTTCCATATTGACAAAAATTCCAAAACTATAAACTGAAATTTAAAAAATAAAATAAAATAATGCTAAGTGGAAATTGAGGAATTGACAAATGAGTGAACAACAAAACTCTGAGCATGACTTAGCTTAAGTTAGGACATACGAGGACATATTTGGTTAGGTGAACTAACGTTATGTTAGGTGAGGTTAGTTGGACTGAGGTTAGGTATGTGATGTGTAGTTTACTGTATTTGGAAAATATAAAATTTAAAATGTAGAAATCAAAATTGTTAAAATGTAAAATAAGAAATATATAAAATGTAAAATCTAAAAAATGTAAAATGAAAAAATCAAAAATGTTAAAAAGTAAAATGTTAAAATGTAAAATCTGAAATCTTTAAATGAGGTTTCTGTGGGTTGGGTTAGGTTTGGACATGTTTGGTTAGGTGAACTGAGGTTAGGTATGTGACCTTGTGCTTTACTGTTTTGGAAAAATGTAAAATGTAAAAGTAGAAAATCTTACATACATTAATTAAAATCTTTAAATGAGGTTTTTGTGGGTCAGATTGGGTTAGTTTAGGTAAAGTTAGGTTAGGTTAGGTAAAGTTAGGTTAGGTTAGGTAAAGTTAGGTTTGGTTATGTTAGGTTAGGTTAGATAAAGTTAGGTTAGGTTGGGTTGAATGAAGTTATGTTAGGTAAAGTTAGGTTAGGTTATGTTAGGTTATTTTAGGTTAGGTTAGGTGAAGTTAGTTTAGATCAGGTGAAGTTAGGTTACGTTAGGTTAGATTTTCTCCCACGTTTTGCTCCCACACTTGCTCCCACTTTTGCTCCCATATTTGCTCCCAATTTTAGGTCGTGAGGTTTTGGGTTTAAATTCCAACTATGGTTCTCAACCAATGAATTACCCTAGAGGAGACTTTTATTTCGTGTTCTGACCATCTTGCAGTGTAGTGGCCAGTATACTTCGTTGTTATCCCGAAGGTCTTGGCTTCCAACTCAACTATAAAATAAAATATTTATTGCAGCTAATAGCCAAATGAATGATACAGACAAAATGAAACAGTCATAGGAATAAACTATTCATTACAACAGAAGGACGTCAGAGATTCAAGTCTATATGTACAGTACATCGCATGATATCTTTCGCAACATTTGCCGCAACGTTCACATACACAGTCAGCGTCTGGCTGGTGAAACTTCTTTAACTTGCACAGCTTATGACGAAAGCCATGTATGGCAAAGCGTGTAACAGTATGTCTTAGTTCGTAGCCTCCCCGTTTCCAATCATTGCAGGTCATTGCGTCAGTGATCTAGAAATCCCACCATATGTCTCTCTTCTTCGATTTCAGGTTCTCCATGAGTTGCACGTATGCTGGTGTAGACGGTAGCGACAGTTGGAGGCGAAGCTCTTCCACATAATATAATTCACGTGTTAATTCATAGACTAGTCTCAAAGGCATGTATTTTGAGACACACAGAACCTTCTTTAAGAAAGTCGCTTTTAGTTTTTCTAACTTTTCCAGGTGTTTCAATTTGAGGTGTGTCCAGATATTCTCTAATCCATATGTTACAACGGGTGTAACCTTGAGCTGGAAGAGTTTCAAGGCTGTTTTGACGGAGAGTTTTCTCAACTGTCTGATATCATTTATGGCCCTCGTAGCCGCACTGATCCCATCGTTAACGTGAAGCGTAAAGACGTTGCCCGTTGTCTGAAGTGTCACGCCTAGATATTTAAAGTTAGAAACGCTCTCCAGGGGTTTTCTATGAGTGTGAAACACTGCTGGTTTTCCCCCTTTGCGGAAAGTCATTGATACAGTCTTGTTTTCGTTTAGGCTGAGTTCATTCTCTTCCGCCAATTCCAACAGCAGATCAAATGCAGATTGTAGATCCTCTTGAGATCTCAAGGCCAGCACAATATCGTCAGCGTACATATACAGAATTACTTTCTCCGAGACTCCCTGTGCAATATCCGCCGTCGCGATGATGAAGAGTAATGTTCTTAGAGGGTCCCCTTGCAATAAACCGGTTGTTTGATCTATTGGGTTTGATTTTGTGATTCCATCGCTTATCTCTATGTAATTTGAGGCCAGGATGCTTGTGATAAGCCGTTTTGTTTAGTTGTTACTTCTCATTTGATTTCCTAGCTTCTCTATGATGATCTTCCTATTGACCATGTCGAAAGCTTTGTAGAAGTCTATACATATGGCATATAGCTTTCCTTTCGGGACTGTCAGAGCTGTCTCAATATCATTTAGAAGGCATTGGATAGCCTGTGTTATAGATCTTCCATTTCTGAAACCAAATTGCTCCTCCGGGAGCTTAGGATCGATTTCTCTATTAAGGCGTCGGCATAAAAGTTTTGTTAGAATTTTGAATAACGCACATTCCAGTGCAATACCTCGATAGGAGTTTGGGTCCTCGGTGCATCCCTTTCCTTTATACAGCAGTTTTAATGTGGACCTTCTCCAGCTATGGGGGATATTTCCTTGCCTGAGGCATTCATTCAGGAGAGATGTTATTGCTTCTTTTAGCACTGGGAGAGCAATTTTAAGGTGCTCGTTACATATATTGTCTGGTCCACAAGCTTTATTATTCTTCGAGCTGATAATAGCAGCCTCTACTTCCTCAGTTGTAAATATCTCTGTATCAATGTCCTCCTCAATCTCGGGGGTATCAGTTGGACGAGTGTCCTTATATTGCAGTACATTGCTAAGGTGAGTCACCCATGTCCCCATAGGGATGCTTCTGCAGTATCTCGGTTGCCTTGGATTCAATGCTTTGTAGGGGCTCTGATCAGCTGCCACTATCAGACTTTGTTCCTCTTGCTCTTGATACCGTTCCTTTGTTTCTTTTATGAGGGTCTTGTACGTCTTCCTATGATTGGAATATTCCCTTAGATGATCGTCAGTGGGATCTTCGAGAGCTGTGTGTAGGGCATCCAATGTGGTCCTACGGACTCTGTAGCAGGTTTCGTCTACCCATGATTTTGATTTTCTGGTTATGACGGCCTCCGGTATGACTTCACCCTGTAAAAGGTGTTCGAGCATATTTGCTGCTTCGTCGAGATCTCCTTTCCGGGCCTTCTCCACGATTGCCTGGTTGTCGGCCTCATATATGAACTGGTGTAGTGGTTTTTGGAATCGATATATCTCGGGAACGGTTGGTCGTATCGAACCAAGTCAAATATACAGGTGTAAGATCGCAGTAATTAACATCTTTTTTACCCCTTATGACTTTTTGATATCTCGCACCGTTTTCATTTTCTGGGGCCCTGAATTTCGTCTTTTTTTCAAATCGTTATATCTGGGAAACGGTTGGTAGTATCGAAAAAGTTAAATTAACAGGTGTAAGATCTCATTGATTACCAACTTTTTTAACTCTTTATGATTTTTTGATATCACTCACCATTTTCTATTTTTGGGGACCTGAATTACAACCTTTTCTTAGAATCGTTATATCTCGGAAACCGTCGGTCCTATCGAAAAAAGCTACAGCTACTGGTGTAAGATCTCAGTGATTAGCAACTTTTCTATCCCATATGATGTTTTGATATCTCTCATCGTTTTCTATTTTCGGGGCCCTGAATTTCATCCTTTTTTCGAATCGTTATATCTCGGGAAACGTCGGTCCTATCGAAAAAGTTAAATATACAGGCGTAAGATCTCAGTAATTAGCATCTTTTCGGCCTCTTATAATATTTTGATATCCCACACCGTTTTGATGTTATTAAATGTTGTTGGTTTTTGAAAAACAAATTGGGGCCCAAATATATACAATAATTCGTAAAAAATCAACTCATGGTCTAATTGAATTCTACGGAAAATTCTCTATAATAATCCGTTTTCACCTTTTCAGTAATTAAAAAAATGCTCGAAATACAAGGGGGGTCCTAAAATGCAGACTTTTCGCAATGACCCTGTAGTTCGAAAACCAAGAAGGCAGCGATGATTTCGATTGCACCATCGGTTTGTTTCACAAAAAAGTGGCACGGAATTGAGAAATCCGTTTTGCTCTATCTTGATTCTTTTCCAAGATACCCGCCAAATACATCGAAAAGGCGCAACCCTGTACAGCCGTATTCAATGAAAAAGCTTACACGTATTACAATGAGCCCCAAATTTTGACATACAATTTATTATTAAAGGTTACCATACGTCATAGGTTAAACAAACCTTTCTTCTTCTTCTTTTTCGGCATCTCGGCGTCTCGAAATGGAAAAAGCTTGATACAGTGCCGGATTAAGCCAGCGCGGTGCCTGTAGCAAATGGCAGTCAGGGGCTCTTTACTTTACGGTAAAACAATATACAGAGTAGGTCAGCCTTCGAGGCGGACGGGTGCAAGAAAACTATTACAGATATTTCATAACTATGTGATGGTTTAAGCATTGCCTATGAATTCACAAATGTATTTACAGCTGTAAGATATTTTCCATTGCCAAGGACGTCCGGCTTTCATAATCACGTGATGGTGTCAGCATTGCCTAGAATAACATTTTATAATTTTCCTACATTTCCGCAGGCCTTGCCGCCAACGAAGTTGTTGTTTGAGTTTATTACCCCTCTTGCTATGTAGCGGTAATGAGGTGCAGGGCCCGGACCTTTTTGGGGGCCCTCAATTTCATCCTTTTTTTTGAATCGATATATCTCGGAAACGGATGGTTATATCGAAAAAGTTAAATGTACAGGTGTAAGTTCTCCGCGGTATGCAACTTTCTTACCCTTAACGATTTTTTGATATCTTTCATCGTTTTATTTTTTGGGGGACCTGAGGATGTACATATGTGTGTGACGTTTATGCGATTAGCGTTAAAATCGGTGTAGGGCCGGACCTTTTTAAGGGGCCCTGAATTTCATCTTTTTTTTTTTTTGGAATCGATATACCTCGGAAACGGTTCGTCGTATCGAAACAAGTTAAATGTACGGGAGTAATATCTCAGTGATTAGCAACGTTTCTACCTCTTATGTTTTTTTGATATCTCTCGCCGTTTTCATTTTCTGTGGGCCCCGTAGGTCTTTTCTTTTTTGAATCGTTTTATACGGGAAACGGTTGGTCGTATCGAACATAGTTACATCTACAGGTGTAAGATCTCAATGATTAGCAACTGTTTTAACCCATATGATTTTTTGATATCTCTCATCATTTACTTTTTTTGGGGCCATGAATTTCTTCCTATTTTTTCGAATCGTTATATCCCGGAAACAGTCCGTCCTATAGATAAAAGTTAAATCTACAGGTGTAAGATCTCAGTAATTAGCAACTTTTCTACCCCTTATCATATTTTGATATCTCTCACCGTTTTGATGTTATTAAATGTTTTTGGTTTTTGAAAAAAAATGGGGCCCAAATGTATATAATAATTGGTAAAAATTCAGCTGATGGTCTAATTGAATTCTACGGAAAATTATCTATAATAACCCGTTTTCACCTTTTCAATAAGTTAAATAATGCATTTACAGCTGTAAGATATTTTCCATTTCCGAGACGTCCGGCTTTCATAACCACGTGATGGAGTCAGCATTGCCTAGAATAACATTTTATAATTTTCCTACATTTCCACGCAATCGGGTCGAAGGTCCAAAATGCAATTCCGCAGGCCTTGCCGCCAACGAAGTTGTTGTTTCAGATTATTACCCACCTCTTGCTCGCCGCTATCTTGCGCCACCGTCTCATCCAAATCAGGTCGTGCTGCGTGGACTCCTACTCTGAAACCTTTCTGATTACGTCTCGTAGGTTAGGTTAGGTTAAGTTCAGCTATGACCACCATCTTGTTATGAATGCCGGATCTAGATCCATATAGGCTTTCATATAGCCGTGGTAGTTTTTTCGAGATCTCAGAAACTAAGCGTCGCCCAGGGCTCAAACATATACCAATCGAATCGGGGTCGATTTTTTTTTTCGAAAAAAAAGTCTTGTCAGTATGAACGTATGTATGTGCGTGACGTTTTTGCGTTTAGCAATGTACAGGTCGCATTTTTCATGATATCGAGCTGAAATTTGGTACTGCAAAAGGGTTAGGGGCTGTGAGGAACCCTATTGTTGAGCGTTAAAGTCGGTGCAGGGCTGGACTTTTTTTATGGGCCCTAAATTTCATTCTTTTTTTCGAATAATTATATCTCGGACACGGTCGGTCCTATCGAAAAAAGTTACGTCTAAAGGAGTAAGATCTCAGTGATAAGCAACTTTTTCACCACATTTGAGTTTTTGATATCTTTTACCGTTTTCTTCTTTTTGGGGCCCTGAATTTCATTCTTTTTTTCGAATTGTTATATCTGGGAAACGGTTGGTCGTATCGAACAAAGCTGAAGCTGCAGGAGTAAGATCTCAGTGATTAGCAACTTTTTTAACCCTTTTAATTGTTTGATATCCCTCACCATTTTCTTTTTATGGGCCCCTGTTTTTTTTTTGATTCGATATATCTCGGAAACGGTTGGTCGTATCAAACAAAGTTAAATCTACGGGTGTAAGATCTCAGTGATTATCAACTTTTTAACGTTCACGATTTTTTGATATCTCTCACCATTTTCTTTTTTGGGGCCATGAATATTTACGTTTTTTGAATCGATATATCTCGGAAACGATTGGTCGTATCGAACAAAGTTAAAGCTGCAGGTATAAGATGCCAGTGATTAGCAACTTTTTTTTAACCCTGATGACTTTTAGATATCTCTCACCATTTTTTTAGAGGCCCTAAATTTTTACTTTTTTCTTGGAATCGATATATCTCGGAAATGATTGGTCGTATCGAACAAAGTTAAATCTACAGGTATAAGATCGCAGTGATTAGCATCTTTTTTACCCCTTATGATTTTTTGATATCTCTTACCGTTTTCATTTTCTGGGGCCCTGAATTTCTTCCTTTTTTCGAATCGTTATATCTGGGAAACGGTTGGCCGTATCGAACAATGTTAAATCTACAGTTGCAAGATCTCAGTGATTAGCAACTTTTTAACTCCTATGATTTTTTGATCCTCTCATCGTTTTCTATTTTCGGGGCCCTGAATTTCATACTTTTTTTTCGAATCGTCATATCTCGGAAACCGTCGGTCCTATCAAAAAGTTAAACATACAGGCGTACGATCTCAGTAATTAGCAACTTTTATGTCTGTTATCATATATTGATATCTGTCACCGTTTTGATGTTAATAAATGTTTTTGATTTTTGAGAAAGAAATTGGGGCCCAAATATATATAATAATTCGTACAAATTCAACTGATGGTATAATTGAATTCTACGGAAAAATCTCTCTAATAATCCATTTTCATCTTTTCAATAAATTTAAAAATGCTCGAAATGCAAGGGGGGGGGGTCCCAAAATTCAGGCTTTTCACAATAACCCTGTAGTTCGAAAAGCAAGAGGGCAGCGATGATTTCGATTGTACCATCGATTTGTTTCACAAAAAAAGTGGCACGGAATTGCGAAATCCGTTTTGCTCTATCATGATTCGTTTCCAAGATACCCGCCAAATTCATCGAAAAGGCGCCACCCTGTACAGCCGTATTCAATGAAAAAGCCTCAAATTTTGACATACAATTTATTATTAAAGGTTACCATACGTCATAGGTTAAACAAACCTTTCTTCTTTTTCTTTTTTGGTATATCGGAATCTCGAAACGGAAAAAACTAGATACAGTGCCGGATTAAGTTAGCACGGGGCCTGTAGCATATGGCAGCCAGGGGCTCTTTACTTTAGGGTAAAACAATATACAGGGTAGGTCAGCCTATTCGAGGCGGACGTGTGCAAGAAAACTATTACAGATATTTCATAACTATGTGATGGTTTAAGCATTGCCTATGAATTCTCAAATGTATTTACAGCTGTAAGATATTTTCCATTTCCGAGGACGTCCGGCTTCCATAACCACGTGATGGTGTCAGCATTGCCTGGAATAAAATTTTATTATGTTCCTACATTTCCACGCAATCGGGCCGCAGGCCTTGCCGCCAACGAAGTTGTTGTTTGAGATTATTACCCCTCTTGCTCGCCGCTATGTAGACGCACCGTCTCATCCAAAGCAGTTTGTGCGGCGTGGACTCCTACTTGTTTCTGATAGCTTAGGTTTTCAGCTTGAATGTTAATATGTGATTGATTGAGAAATGTCCCTTCTGTGTCACAAAGAATCAGTTAAATGTTAGTTGTTGTGTGAATGCCATTCTGCTTAGTGCTTGGATTTAAGAAGCTGATTACTTTGCATCCACTGCCATCTTCATTTTCTACAAGAATTAAAAATAAAAAAAACATTATATATATTTATGTATAAACGTAAGATGAAATGTTTATTACATACTATTAATTTTATTCTGTTAACCATTTTTTCTGAAATACAACACATGGCCAAAACTGGAACACAGAATTTGTGTTTTTGCCAGTTGTGGCCATAAGATGGCCAGAACTAGCACAATATATAGATCCAGTTCTGGCCATATTACATTGATTACGGTATTAATTTTAGGGCCTAAGACTGGAGTATACACTAAATTAGTTTCATTTGTTTTAGGTTATGTCTCCCAAGAGGAATATATCTCAAGAGCGAACCAAAACCAAAAGGAAGTTTTTATGTATTCTCCAACTAAAGTTAAGAGTGCCCTCGACGCTGTAAGAAATGGTTCCATGTCAGTACTTGAGGTCAGTAATACCTTCAAGGTGCCTAGGTCTAGTCTTCGAATTGGTAGGAGAGACAGGCCCAACTCCAGAACTTGGACATGAAAAAGAAGCAAAATTAAGGGACTGGATACTGGAAAATTCTACGTTTGGCTTTCCAATTAACAAAACCACACTGTTTGATTCTGTTGAACAAATTGTGAAGGTAGCAGGGATTGAAATAAAGTTTTCTGAAGGCAGACCTGGGCGAAAATGGTTCAATTGGTTTCTCAAGAGGCATAGCGACTGTTGTTTTGGCAGCAAGCACAAGAGTGTAGTGCAGTATCTTTGACATAGTCTTTGATATCAGTGAAGTTCAGTGTCAAAAACAATATGGAGCGTGTCGTGTGAATTGTGAATCTTTCCACAACAAATAATAAAATATGCATTCTAGAGGAGTCTATGTGATTTATTAAGAAGTGAACCTAACATTTTATGGCGACCATGACAGGATTCATTCATAGTAAAAGGCTCCCGTGAAGAAAGAAGATGGAAAGACTCGCTAAAGAAAGACCCGTAAAGCGGCGGTTATTTACGCGCTCACACAATCAACTAATGGCGTCGTTAGAAGATGATCAAACTGAAACGGAAAAAGTGCAAGTGCAACTTGAAATCCTTCAAGAAAAGTATGATGATATCTCTAATTTAGATGGATTAATATTTCAACAGATGATAGACGACGAGTGTGAGGATGACGAAATAGAAACGGAATGTGAATCAGCTGATGATTACAAACACAAATTCCTTAGCTGTAGAACAAAAGCAACACGTTTTATGAATCCCGTTGTTTCCATTACCCCTCCACAAAGTGTAGTGAATGACAATGTTTGTGATAAAAAGAAATATAGACTTCCAAGAATAGAATTTAAGAAATTTTCTGGTGAAATAATTGATTGGTTATATTTTTGGAGCCAGTTCCGTAAAATTCACGAGGATGAGGACATTGGGAAGGAAGATAAATTCCAATATTTAATTCAGGCTATGACAGAAGGTTCCAGAGCATATGAATTAGTTACTAGTTTTCAACCCACTGCCGAGAATTATGACAAAGCTATAGAGAGTCTTCAAGCTCGATTTGGTAGAGAGGACTTGCAGGTGGAAGTTTATGTTCGTGAATTGCTCAAACTAGTATTGACGAATGCAGTCAATTCCAAAGAAAGGCCAACACTGAGTAGCTTGTATGATAAATTAGAGTCACATCTCAGATCGCTGGAAAGTTTAGGCGTTACTACAGAAAAATGTACTGCAATGCTGTATCCCCTAATTGAATCATCTTTGCCAGAAGACCTATTAAGGGCATGGCAGAGGAATACTTCCTTCAGGTGTGATTCTGTATCCAAAGATCGTTTGCAGCAGCTCAAGGCTTTTCTTCAAAATGAAGTAGTAAGTGAAGAAAGAATTTCATTGGCTATGAAAGGGTTTAGTATTAGCACATCCCAAGGATCTAAGATTAAGGGAGACAAGAAACCAAGGGATGTCATTGAACCAAATATACCTACTGCTTCTGCTTTGTTTGCTGATGTTTCTAAGAGACAGGAGTGTGTTTTTTGTCTTAAACCTCATTCGAGCCCAGAGTGCATTAAAGCTCAAAAAATGACTGTAGGGGAGAAAAGGAAAATCTTAACTGATAAACACTGTTGCTTCAATTGTTTAAAGAAGGGCCATGCAAGTAGAACTTGTAAATCAATCGTCAGATGCATTGTTTGTGGTGGTAAACATGTGGTATTAATGTGTTATAAGCTCCGTGACAAAGAAAATGAAAGTGTGTCCAAACAGAATTACGAGGGAGACAGGAATTTGGTTCACCAGGATGGCAATAATGTGGATAAGGCTTTAGCTAATGTGTCTTGTTCTCCTGAGGTGTACTTGCAAACCCTGTCAGTTGTCGTTAAAGGAAAGGGTAAACAAAAAACTGTACGAGCTGTCATTGATACTGGGTCTACTAAATCCTACATTGCACGTGACCTAGCCGAAGAAATGGGGTATCAGTCAATCAGGAAGGAAACGTTAAAACATTCCTTGTTTGGTGGAGTACGTTCTCGAGAAGCAAACCACGACTGTTACAGAATAAGTTTAAAGCGATTGGAGGGAAACTATTCCAAGGAACTGGAAGTTTTAAGCCAAGATATTATTTGTGAAGATGTCCCATATATTAAGAATGGTTCTTGGAGTGAGGAGATAAGGGATCTGAAAATATGTTTAACTGATGTACGAGAGCGAGGGCCTGTGCAGATTCTGATTGGGGCCGATAAGGTGGGTGAACTGCTCACTGGGAGGAAACATCAACTAAAATGTGGCCTAGTTTTGGTGGAGACTTCCCTAGGGTGGACACTAATGGGAAAAGTCATAGGTAACAAGGCCCAAAGGGATTCGGCATCATTATTAGTGTCATCATTGTTTTCCCAACATACAAGAATTTCTGATCTCTGGGACTTAGAAATTCTTGGAATTACTGACCCTGTTGTGAAAGAATCTATCGTCGAGAGGAATGAGCGTGTTAGAAATAACTTCCTTGAGACTGCACGACTAAATGAAGATAACAGATATAAAGTGTGTCTGCCTTGGAGTGAACAACATCCACCTCTTCCTGACAACAGAGAAATTGCTCAGCACAGATTAGAAATCACTACAAAGAAACTACAAGCTGAACAACATTATCAGGAGTATGATAACGTCTTACGAAGTTGGTTGGAGCAAGGAATCATCGAGAGGGTACCTGAAGAAGAACTGAAGAATAGTGGACACTATCTACCTCACCGACCTGTCTTCAAAGAAAACAGCACCACCAAGATCAGGCCTGCTTTTGATGCCTCGGCGAAGCAGAGAAACGCTCCATCTCTGAACGAATGTATTGAAAAAGGGCCTAACTTCATAGAGTTGATCCCTAGTTCGCTACTGAAGTTCAGAGAAAATGAGATCGGTGTGACGGCCGATGTAGAAAAAGCATTTCTTCAAATAAGTGTCAATCCTAGAGGCCGTGATTTTCTGAGATTCCTTTGGTGGGAGGAGGAAAGTACAGGGAAGGTAGAAGTGTTCCGTCACAATAGAGTTGTCTTTGGACTTGCATGTTCTCCGTTCCTATTGTCGGCAACCATCAAACTCCACTTGAACGAGTTGAAGAGACAAACAGTCGATAATAGTTCCTACTCAACTTCAACAATAGAAAGATTGGAAGAATGTTTTTATGTGGATAACTGCGCTATTAGTGTTAACAACAGAAATGACCTTCATTCATTCATGCGAGAGGCAAGCATAATAATGGAAAAGGCATCTTTCAATCTCCGAGGGTGGGAGTATTCTCAGGATGGTACAGCTGAAAATCTTACTCATGTGCTAGGGCTCATTTGGAATAAAGGAGAAGATACCATTGAACTAAATCTAACTCATGTTAACGATTTCAAATATGATGTTATCACCAAAAGAGCTATACTAGGAGCTGCACATAAGGTGTTTGACCCTATTGGCTTCTCATGTCCGGTATTTCTCTGTCCAAAATTAATCTTGCAAGAACTATGGGCCACTGACTTGGGTTGGGACACCAGAGTAGACGAAACAACAAAGAGAAGATTCATGAAGTGGTTGGCAGAACTACCTCAGCTGTCTGAGATTAAGATTCCTAGATGTTTGATCGGTAGTGTCCAGTCGGTTGAAGATATCTCTTCACGTGTTCTGCGACGCCAGTCAAACTGCGTATGCTGCAGTTACATTCTTGCGAATACAGAGGTTTGACAATATAGAGCTACGATTTGTACAAGCCAAGACAAGAGTGGCACCCAAGAAGAGTATCACCATACCACGCCTGGAATTATTAGCAGCTACAATAGGGGTTCGACTAGTGACGTCAGTACTGCCAACATTAACTGCAAAATAAATCGTTACTTATTATTGGAGTGACTCGTCGACTGTATTGTCCTGGATCAAGTTAGACGAACCTTGGGGGACCTTCGTTTGGAACAGAGTGCAAGAAATTCGAAGACTGTCCAGAATAGAACAGTGGCGTCATGTTCCAGGAACCATGAATCCGGCTGACCTGGCATCAAGGGGATGTAGCACAAAACAGTTACTTCAACAGAGATGGTGGGAAGGGCCAAAATGGCTAAAACAATCCACTACACAATGGCCTAGCCCCGAAATTTCAACAAGCGAAGATGAAGTCTTCCAAGAAAGAAAAAAGAAAGTCAATACTATGACGGTGTTAGAAGACAAGTCCAATACCCAAGAATGGCACCTTGACTATTTCTCAAGTTTCCGTAGAACAGTTCGTATGATAGGATGGATCTTGAGGTTTCTGTATAATTGTCGACAGAAAAATAGAAGAACTGCCGAACTATCCATTGAAGAAACCACAGAAGCAGAAAAAGTCTTGATGAAGTTCATACAAAAGGAGTGTCTTGTTGGTGAAAAGGATGAAAGATTCAACTCACTATGTGTTTTCATGGATGATGAGGGAGTGATGAGACTGAAAACAAAAATTATATCGCGCAAAGATGATTATGCTTTCCGTTGTCCTGCTATCCTTCCTGCGAAGCATACAACAGTTCACGCTCTCATTAGGGAGAAGCACAAAGACTTATGTCATGCTGGAACCCAGATTCTGCTCAGTGGGCTCAGACAGAAATATTGGATCCTTGGAGGAAGGAGAACGGTGAAGGGTGCAATTAAAACATGTGTTGTCTGCAGAAGGTACCATGGAAAACATCTTGAAGCAGAACAAACTCATCTCCCCATAGACAGAGTAAGAGAAGCCTCAATTTTTGAAATAACAGGGGTCGACTTTGCCGGGCCTCTGATTTTGAAAGGTGGAGAGAAGCCTGCGTCTGTCTGTTCACGTGTGCGGTTTTTCGTGCAGTACACCTGGAGTTAGTAACATCTTTGGCTACTGCAACATTCCTCGAAGCTTTTCGGCGCTTCGTGTCCAGCCGTGGAAGGCCAATGATTGTCTATAGTGACAATGGGACAAACTTTCAAGGCACCTGCAATATGTTGGAGACAATTCAGTGGGATAAAATTGCTGAATATAGTTCTGTACACCAAATAAAATGGAAATTCAATCCTCCCACTGCAGCATGGTGGGGAGGATGGTGGGAGAGGCTGATTGATGTCCTCAAACAAATGCTCAGGATAGTTCTGGGAAGGTCATGTCTGTCATACCAAGAAATGATGACTGTTCTGTGTGACATTGAAGCTGTCATGAATTCACGACCACTTACTTACCTGTCCAATGATGGAGAAGACTTGATGGCTATCACCCCTGCAATGTTCCTACAGGAAGTCAAGGAGATTGGAATGCCCGATATCGACATGATCGAGGACATAAAACTTGTCAGAAGATTCAGGTACAGACAGAAAGTAAAGGAAACATTAAGGGTAAGATTCAGGAATGAATATCTTGGACAGCTAATACAGAAGAACCACATTAGGAAAAGTCATCACAAACCCTGTGTAGGTGAAGTAGTACTGGTAGCCAGTGACAACACGAAGAGACTAGACTGGCCGCTGGCAAGAGTGACGGAGATCATCCCTGGCAAAGGTGGTGTCGTGAGAGTTGTTCGCTTGGCGACTACAAAAGGAGAGCTACTGAGGCCAGTACAGAGGGTGTATTCACTTGAAGTGACATCTGGAGAAGATCATGCTTTAAGACTGCAAGTTGAGCGGAATGAAAATGAGAAGAAGGAGAAAAATCCAAAGACTGTTAAACCATCTACTAATACTTCTGATCTCATCAGAACCAGTAGTGGGAGAGTGGTGGTTAAATAAAAGAGATATTTTGAGTGACTTATTTATTTCTGTGTTCATTTATTTTGTGAACATATATGTGTTATGTTATTTTATTGTTTTGTTGAGTTGTTTCCACAACTCAAGGTGGGAGAATGTTGTGTTGGCAGCAAGCACAAGAGTGTAGTGCAGTATCTTTGACATAGTCTTTGATATCAGTGAAGTTCAGTGTCAAAAACAATATGGAGCGTGTCGTGTGAATTGTGAATCTTTCCACAACAAATAATAAAATATGCATTCTAGAGGAGTCTATGTGATTTATTAAGAAGTGAACCTAACAGCAACATTAGCTACAATCATTCTGAATACATAAGTAATGTTAGGAGGGATCTTACGGAACAGAAAATTAGAAAATGGTTTGAGGAAGTGAGTCCCCTTTTAGGGGGTAATTTATCTATTCTCGAAAACCCAGACAGGGTTTTCAATACCGACGAAACAGCATTCAGCCTCACAGCCAAAGGAGACTTGGTTCTTGTACCTAGAGGAAATTCGGTCTACTATGATGTCTCTGAAAATGCCGACAAGACAAATATCACAACATTGATTACAGTCAATCCTGCAGGTCTCATGGCACCACCATCAACTGTATACAAGTTTCAGAGGGTTCCAAAGAGAATTGGGCAACAATCTCCACAGAGGCGGTTTTAGAACAAGGGCACACGGTCACGTGCCCCACCATTAATAATCATTCTCCTTGGGTTGTAGTCGTCTTGATAATCCTTCCGTGACAATGGCGCTTATGACGTGACCAAGCAGTTCAATCGGCTTGCTGTTCACTTTCCCCGACAGCAGGAGCATGGCACGTCACAACGAGGTGCTCTGCTGGGCACATGCCTGGTGTGACCAACACAGTGTGGCCACATGCTTCCTCTTCCTGGCCCTTTAACATCATCCCCTACTTTTACAGCGGGGAGAGGCGAGAGAGGGGCTATGGGAGTTTCCTAGACTTGGGGCACAAGAATCCTGTGACTAGCCGGCGATACGGCCGTGAAAGTAGCGAGGGCGGGTCGGTGCGAGGAGGGTCGGAGAGGGGTGTTAAAGTGTACCGTTAGCAAGGAGTACCGATAGAGGGCAGACAAGTTCATGGGTAGCTTATTTACCAACCTTCAGCAATTTTCCACCAAAATAATATACGGAACATAGCGCCTGTTATTAATATGTACGGAGAAAAATCAACATGTATAATATGCATTGAGAGAGAAACGTAACATTATGACCGTAGGGTATGTACCGTAAGCGAACTTGTATTATGTTATAACGTCAGGTCTGAGAAATTTCATTATCTGGGGGAATACACAACTGCGTGACGACGGCACTGCGTCAGTACTTGGTTCCGAAAGTTTTGGCGCCTACGATATTGAGTTACTGTATAATTGTGTTTGAGTGCGGTGGTCTTTTGCAGTGTTCAGTAATATTAATCTTACATAGGCTAATATTTGTATTGGAAGCGTGTTTTGTGAATAACGCGTACCAGTGTGTTATTAAACATAATTAAAATATACACTGAAGGAGTATTTCGTCGTACGAGGTAAGTGGTACTTATCAACTATGTATTATGTGGCATTTTATTTTTAGACCGTAACTTAATGCTGCGACAAATTACTTTATAATTTTCACTGTGTTTTCAGGCATTGAAGGTGTGCATGTCGTTACCAAAACCGTGCAATGAACGAGGTAAAATACTTACAAAATAAGTCCTTAACTTATGAGGACAGACTATTAGCAAAGGAATTAGGCCCTCCGAAACCAGATCTGTGCATTAATCAAGTCTCTAAAGATTAAAAAACAGAACATATCACAGGACTTTCAATAAATCTGTGTATAAAAAATGGGATTGGTTATGTGGATGTCCGGTAGTAAATTCATTCTTTTGTTTTCCGTGCCTGTTATTTGGTGGCGATGACACATGGACCAAGACTGGCATTAATGATTTAAAACATTTACCTGAAAAAGGAAAGAAACATTGTTTGTCAAAATGCCATATGAACAATGAAATGAGTTTAGCAGTGTTAGGGAATATAAGCATAGCGCAGCAACTGGATGATGGCTACAGGATTTATATTCGTAAACACAATGAACTTGTGGACAAGAATAGGTATATTATGTCGCGCATTATTGATGCTATTAAGTTTTGTGGGGAATTTGAATTGGCCTTGCGAGGACATGACGAAACCGACGAATCAATTAATCCAGGTGTTTTTAAGGGTCTCATCAATTACACTGCGGCGCTTGACAATGTTTTAAAGGATCACTTGGAAAATTCAAGCGTGTTTAAAGGGACATCGAAGGTCATCCAAAATGAAATTTTAGACACGATTCTGTCCGTTTGTCGGAAGAATGTTGTCGAGGAAATCAGTTCGGAAGACTTCCTCTCGCTCCAGGCTGACGAAACAACGGACGCTTCATGCAAAACCCAAATGTCCCTAATTTTTAGGTATCAAATAGCAGGTAGAATAGTTGAGCGATTTGGGGTTTCTTTGAAGTCACCGACAGGAGCGCGCACGGTCTGGCTGCAACAATATTGGGACAGTTAAACAAAATTGAAGTAGAAAAATCTCCTGAGAAACTTATTTGTCAAACGTATGACGGTGCTTCTGTGATGAGTGGGCATAGGGGTGGAGTGCAGTCGTTAATTAAGGAGAAATACCCAAACGCGAATTACATTCATTGTTACGCACATCAAGGTAATTTGATTCTCCAACACGCCACTTCATCTTGCTCCCAAAGCAGAATATTTTTTCAAGATTTGCAAGGGATAGGGCCATGGTCCGAAACTGAGAACTGAATTGGAGGTATTGTACTGTCGTGAAGATTTGCGTAATGCTTCCGGTGCGGCACCACTTCTGCAGTTCTTTTTTAACAATAATATGTTGCGCACATTTTCAGAGTGTGTGATACTTTTAAAAATCATTGTTACTATCCCAATGACGACTGTAGAGACCGAAAGGTCATTCTCTACTTTGAAGAGGATAAAATCTTTCCTGAGAAATTCTATGGGGGCTGATAGACTGTCTGCACTTGCAATGTTGTCGATGGAGAAGAGGATGATAAACAGTATCCCAGAATTCAACACACGCGTGATAGAGGAGTTTGCTGCTGCTAAAAATAGAAGAATCGAACTATTCTACAAGAAGTGAACGATCAGGTAAGCTTTTTCTTACTTGGTATAACTCTGATTTTGTTTCATTTTTTTTTCTTTTTTCGTGGTAATCAATCCCGTGTACCCTAGCCAACTTATTGTGTGTGTTAATTACTTTGTAACATGCGTTATTTTCTGTTTATTTGACCGGGTTTGTACTGAATTATCTGTGCCTACAATTGGGAAAGGAAGGCATGATGAGGATGACGCTCATAATCAAATCACTGAACTGTGGTTTCATAGTTCACTCATGGTACGGATTAGGGGGCAGATGACCTCGTAGTTCCTCTCCCTTAAAACAACAATAACTAACATCGAGAATTATGGTCATGTGTTTTAGCAAAACTGATACCTGCTGTGCCCCACCCTTATCAAAGCCCACGAGCCGCCTCTGAATCTCCATAAGGTTGGGGAATTGGGACCACTGAAACAGGGTGGATGACAGGTGAGGCATTTTTTGAGTACAGAGCAAATGTGTTCAATAAATAGCTCGATTGAAATCAAATTGAGCGTCTTGTGGTGTTGTTTTTGGATGGACATCGGTCAGATATGACTATTCACCTAAGTCATTTGTGCCGAGAAAACAGAATTATAGTTGTGGCCCTGTGTCCAAATGCCTCACACATTCTACAGCCTTTGGACGTAGCAGTTGTTCGGTCACTTAAAATGCACTGGAAATCTTTGTTGCGCCAATGGAGATACGAAAATAATGGAGCAGAAGTAAATAAAAACAATATATCATTGGCACTTGACAAACTACTCAGAAATGTATCAGTTAAAGATGCCATCATTTCTGGATTGCGAAAGTGTGGCCTCTGTCCCTTTGATGCAAACTCTGTGGACTACAAGAAGTGCAAGCCTAGGGAGACAGAGACTGCTGTGAATGGGATGGCAGATCCAGCGGCTTAGCCAGGGGGAGGGGGTTATTGGGGGTTAGAACCCCCCGTTGGAAAATCGGTATGGTTGTGATTTGTGTCAGTTTCACCACCGCGTCAACTACTTGGTGATATACAGTTGTCGCTTTTCGGCCCGACTCCATATTTGAGGCAAGACACGTCTTCATGACAACGTGTAACCACAGTATATCTACAGAGTCACGAAGCTTCGCTCATATTTTCTACCGGCGCGCGTCACGCGTCAACAATGCTCATACGTAGCCAGCAATCATGTGCGGACTGCGCTGTGTAGGTGAATGTTATTGTTGCTGAATTTACTGTATGTTAGCATTGTGTAACAGTTATATCTTTAATCATGTGTTTTACAAGAGGAAATGTGCAGTGCAACCAACAGATCAAATATTAAAAGCCATATTTCAGTGTTGCTAAGTAGCGGCTTCGGTGGCGTAGTTGGTAGCATGCTGAACTGCTGAGCCCAAGACCGCGGGTTCAAACCCGGCCGAAGTCGTCGGATTTTTTTTAGAACGTTAAAGTCCTTCAGTAGACCTATGCCTGCCTTCGGAGGTGACGTAAATCCGGCGGTCCCATGTCATAGATTTATGGCATATAAAAGATCCTTCCACTAAGTAAACTTTTGTGAAGCTAAACTTCTAGGTTAGATTTCGTTGAAACGTTCTATCAAAGTTCCAAAGTTCGCCACTAGGTGTTAGTGACATCTGGCAGCGAAAGTTGGAACTACTTGAAATTGAATGGAATTGTAGCTCACCCCATGGGTGTCCGCTTGAAGTAGCTACAGCCTTTGGCGAGTCGAACATGTCCTCGGACAGTCCCGGCACTAAAAGCCATACGCTAAATAAAAATAAAGTGTTGCTAAGTAACGTATAGGATCGCTTTTCAGTCGGTCAAAGCGAGTGCACGGTACCCAATTAGATTAGGCGGGGAGTTACAATTTATATCCTAGTGCCTGAAATAAAAAGGCATGAATTGTTTATACACTTATTAAAACATTTCTCGCATAAAGGGAGGGGGGGTTGTGTGAGAAACGTTTTATTAAGTGTATACATAATTATTGTATTATGAATTACACAGGGAAAATAATTGTTACTCCTCACCCAATCTAGGTCAAGTAACAATAAGAAGATACCCAATTTTCAAAAGGACCCTAAAAGATAAGACTTGAGCTATGGATTTTAGGCTATTATTATGAAACTTTTCAAACAAACAACGGAACTACGACTTTAACTGGTTATAATTCAATAATAATGTTATATGTTTTACGTCCGTTTTAACTTCTGCGGCTTTTAGAGACGCCCGGGTGCCGGAATTTTGCCCCGAAGGGGATCTTTAACGTGCCAGTAAATCTACAGACATGGCTCCCTTGTATTTACGCACCCTCAAATGCCAGCTGACTGCGCCAGGATTAGATCTTCCAACCTTGGGCACAGCAGGCGAGAACTTTACCGCTGAGCCACGCAGCCATTCGGTTATAATTCAGAAGCATGTCTCGGTAGGATATCTATGCATGGCTTCGTAGTCGGTAGCATGCTGAACTGCTATGTCCAAGATCGCGGGTTCTAACCCGGCCTAAGTCGTCGTATTTTTAAGAGCGTTAAAATCCTTCAGTAGCCTATGCCTTCCCTTGGAGGAGAAGTGAAGCCGGCGGGCACATGTCATAGGTTTATGGCATGTAGAAGAACTTACCACTACAATGGCAGTGTGTACCCAAAGTTTGCAGGCTCTATCAAGTTCCAAAGTTTGCCACTGGGTATCAGTGACAGTGGCATCTGGTAGCCAAAGTTGGAACTAATTGAAATTGGGGAGCCTACGGGCGTTCAATTGAAATGCCCTGCTATGGCCATTGGCTGCAATTCAAATATACATAATATCAATGCATTTTGAAATTTAAGAAAATTAAACGTAAATGATGTCATCGCAAACACGTGCCAAATATTTAAATTTTCAGGTGTAGAAAATGGCTTTCAAATAGTCAGAGAGTTGATTTAATAAGTAAGAATGTAGACTATTTTGTACAATAATATAAACTTTTTCTCGAATCGTTTTGAAGTAAGCCAATTTACGTCGTCAGGATAATGCTCACAAACTTAAATGTGGTACACTCTTTGTTAATTCTCTCATGAAATACCTGGTCACCCACATGATTGCTGTGAAGGTACGGTACACAATATTGTTATTGCTGAAATTATTTGTAAAATTGACATTGTATTATATTCTCAAATTCAGGAATGAAAGTTTTCAAAATCACAGAAAAAATACGAAGTACTAACATTTGAGCCATTTAAGACCTTAAGATCTTTTTATACTTTTCGTTTCTCAAAATCGCACGGATATTTTTAAATTAATTATAATGTTACTCAACTTTACGGAAGAACTAGCTTTTGATATGGTCAAGAATTTGATATAGCATAGCTATTTACAATTATACCCACACTAGTAACCCACCCCGGCTTCGCCCGGTAACTTGAACGGTTTACCCAGCGTAAGCTTGAAAGTCGCACGGACGGCAGGTCCCAGACGCAACTCAGGGAAGCCGAGGTGAACAGCGAAACTCCAAACACATATCCTCTCCTCTGAAGTCTTAACTCGACACGACTCAAAATTTGATGCTGGCCGAAGCTGGAGTGATAGACTCGATCCCTACCTCGTAAACTCGCTCCGACGCTAGTAATTTATATTTCTACTGGAGATTGTTGGCAGAAATGGAAACGTAAAATCACTTGTAGTGGGTGATGTATTAAAGATAGAGGTATGCTGTCGTGGACCTTTTTGTAGAACTTTTCATGCTGACCAATTCATACATAGTAGGCCTATATAGATAATTTTAACGGTTTATCCAGAGTAAGCTGAAATGGCCCGCGACTATCATTGAAACAAATACATGAATTTAAAACTAGTAAGGGCTATTAATTCTACGCAAGACTCATTAAATACGTCATACAACTGTACCTAGAGATACTTGCAGAGGACTGAACGAATAAAAACAGAGCATTGTTTTTTATGTTTCCATGAATTAAAAATGTACAGTATATCAACATTGTGATTTGACATGACTTATGTTTACAATGGAAATAATTACTCAGGTGAGTTAAAATTCATAAAACCCCTACAAAAGTGAAATCATCACTTCCGCGAATAACGCGCTCAAGGCAGCTGCCAGCTTGCTGGCCGCCACGAGCGCTAGTGTCGCTCCATCTACCAAAAGGATACAATTTCGTAACGCAGCGAGCTTCGTGACTTCTGTATTTTAGACGGTGGTAATACAACTCCAGCCTCCCAGGTTTGCCAATGTAACTTTTCCCCCGCGAAATATAGCTTATTTCAAACTGAGGCTAGCGTCAACTAATTTTTAATTCCACATAGCGGGACAATATTAGCTTTTTTTCCTTTTATTGGCGGGAGATAAGTTATATGTAAATTAATCTAGTTTTTATTAAAAATAACGCGTTTTAATAAGGACTTAGAAAATTCTCTGGGTACATTAACACTATTTGTAGGATCGTTACCAACTCTTGAGCATGAGAACGCCGTCAGCAGAGTTCCTTCATATAACGTTAATACAGTATACTGTATGTCCAACAATTCCCCGAATTACGGTTATCTCCCGGTTACGAATGAGTGAAATTTGTCGCATGTGTAGTGTAAGCAACTGAACCTCTTTTCCGACTGCAAGTAGCATTTGTAAGGTAAAAAGGACTTAGTAGGTGACAAAAATCTTCGAAAATGATATTTCAGGCGTTCAGGGCTAATTGCAACATAAAGCACAGGATCTTGTTGAAAAAAACTGGATAAACATAAAAATGAGTAGCCTATTGTATAACTCATAAATCAACATGATACACCGTGAGTGGACATGCCCACTTTTGCTGAGACTTCTGTAAATGTTTTCTCTTGATGAGAGATACGCAGTCTTCATGTTGGTAGCTCAGATAGATTCGAGTTAATTTTGGTCCTGTCAGGGGAACCGAAATGTTCTAGATTTACCATTTCAGTCAAAAATTAACTTAATTTTTTACAGAACTGTTTTGTTGTTGTTGTTGTTGTTGTTGTTGTCTTTTGTGCATATTGTATTACTCGAAAACTTATGGAGCAAACAAAATACATGAGACTTTTCTTGTGTAATAATATCTCATTGAAAAATGGAAATATTTGTAGAGTTGTTGTAAATTCATTTGAGGGCCTTGAGACATCTTGGTCATCAGCCCCTTATAGTTGGGTGTGTGTTGAAGTTGACTGGCAACCTGTATTGCTGCTATGAGTGTTGTAATGTGAATCAGGGACAGGTGGGTAGGTTTTTGCTTAGAATTAACCTTACCCACAAGGGAGGATGAATAAATAAGTAAAGGGAATTGGGTTTCGGACAGAGGAACAAGTGTGGATAATAGGAAGAAAGTCCAACACTAAATACAAACAATTTTAAAGAAGAGTGTCACCGCAAAGCCCGTGAGATCACTAAAGTGAGTGGGGACCCGAACACAGCTAACGGGAAACGCAGCTAGTGCTTGGGCTATTTGCAGGCGAGAGGAGGAGGTACCTTCCCTTCCAAGCCAAGATTCAGCTACTATGGGGAAGGGTGGTAGTCTGGCAAAGAACGAAATAATGAGTTTCCTTTGTATCTTTTCAAAGGAGAGTGTTTTAAACAAATATTTTGAAGAATACAAATAGTGTGAATTGGCCGTCATGTTTTAATTCTTGAAATTGTAGAATTTATAAAAAGCGACCGAATGTTTCCAAGAAGGATAGGGATGAAGCAATTATACCCTTGGGAATAATTTTGGTAAGAGCACCAATAGTTGCATTTAGGAATGACTAAGCTTTTACCCAGCAAAGCGCCGACTAAAAGTTTAGACAATGAGAAACATTTAAATTTTGAATAACCAACCATAAGTTTTAGAGAAAATCTCAACAAGCAGGAAGCTGGCGTAGCGAGCTATGCTTGCCTTACTGGCCAGTTAGAATTAGCTATCAAAGCAAAGATAGGCTTTAATAAGTTTATAACTAAGAGTTCTTGCTCAAATGCAACAAAAAGTGGAAACGTTATTAATTGTATTTGTGAGGTTTTTAAAGTTAAGCCCATAGGAAGAGTAAGGAAAAGACAGAATCTTGCCTAATCGTTATTTTTGAGAAATGATAAATCAAAAGAATAAATCTTGATTTATTTAACAATGCAAAAAGAAGTAATTAATTTAACAAGTATACAATTTAATTTTATGAACAATTGGGTTCGCAGACCTCCGAAATCATTTAAAGTTTGCACCAGGCAATAGAAAATTTTTTGGTTTTAAACCTTTTATATGTACTAAAATCTTCGTAAGATTTTGAAATGGTGTTAAGATTAACAAATTGGAAATTTAAGGATAATTAACGTAATTAAAGTTAAATAATAAAGCAAGTACAAGAAGAGTACTTTAAGGATTTCTAGAAGGGTGTCTTAGAAATATGAACAATTAACAACTTCGAAAGGAGCAACAACAAAAAACAGAGAGGAATGAAACAGAAGTTTCTATAACTTCTTGAATTAATACAGAATTACGTTTAGAGGTTATACAAAATATGGCAGGTCACTTATTGTGAAACCTGAAGAGAAAAATTAAAAGGAAGTTTCTAGAACTTCTATATTTAAACAGGATCACGAGGAAAAAATGGGGCAAGTTACCCTTTCGCGAAACTTGGATTAAAGAGATTATTGAAGGGTTTGGTAGACAATAACCAATTCTTGTGCTAGCAAGAAAAGAAATAGATTAATAAGCAGTTTCTAATTGCTGATATTGATACAGATTGAATAAATGAGACGTGGAGAAAATTGGGAGGGCGCCTATGGTTTGGCGAGGCCTCGTTGCAAAATACATAAATTTATAGATTAACCTAATTTGTTAGTAAAGAGGGGTTGAGGAAGAGGAAATGGGAACTTTGTAGAGAAAGTTTTTGGCCTATATTATTCATTCCGGACGAGCGCGACGCGGATGAGAAATCGAACGAGCACTGTTTCACTATAGTCTATTGACGTGGCTGAAAAGATCACTATTGTAGCACAGAAAGTTTATAGCAAGGAAAGTCATTGCGATGGTGAAAAATAACTGATTGCACTAGATTTGCGAGGGTCTATTGAGTTGAAAAACTTGTAGGTTATAGTTGAATGCAGCAGAAAAGTTCCAACGGAGGAAGAAAAATTAGGTGTTGATTAGCAGTTTATAAGGAAGATTCCTTAGTTGGAAAAAGTATTCCCATATGTGAGTGGAAAATACTAGAAGGTTTAACCTGTAGATGAATTGTTTGGCATGGAAAATTCCAGAACAATCATGACCGTTGAAATTAACAGAAAAAGTCCAGCGGTGGAACGAGCTAAGTTTTCTACAGACAGTGGATAATTTAACGATGTCCCACGTTGTGAGAAATTATCTCAGTTAATAAGCATAAGAAATGCTGCTTCATATTAAGATTAGCTTGGATAGACAAAGCCCAACCTCGAAAATCCCGCGAAGATGGCTATTGCCCACATTTAGATATATCACACTGTCTGTAAATGGTGGGTAAAAGCATGTAGCTATTTAAAATCAATTAGTTGAAGAACGTTGAAGTAGTAATTAGCTCATTTCTGATGAACGGCGATTCCTTGTTGGCTGTTAGACAGGAATTCACAACATGGCGAAGATTTGAATTATGTCTCTCAAGTAGAGGAGACGGGCCCTAGTTAGGCTCCAACTGATAGTCGAGACGACTGTAGCACAAGTGAGGCCAGCTCAATGAAGCGCAGAGAGACCAGGGAAGGGAAAAGAGTGGTGGTAGGAGACAAAAGGAATACACATAAGAATAACCAACATTATAACAATAAATTCTTTTGATGAAAAGGTCTTCAAAGAGTTGATAGCAGGCGTCACTAGCGAAGACAGGTAGATGAAAAAGTAGACGAAGTCCTCTTGATCACGGAGATGATAGCTGGCGATAGCGACGAGATCTGGTGGCCAGATTGGTAAGGAAGTCCTCTTGTACAAGGGAAAATTGAGGAACTTCAGAGATTTGCTGCTAGATGATGCTAGGTGGGTCATGGAAGATATATATCTAGAACAGACTCACAGGTAGTGTAAGCAAAATATACCAACAAAGAGATACCAGGAGATCACTGTTGGTGTTTGCGAAAAAGGAAGGGATGAACTAAAGCAATGAGAAGCAAAAGCTTACTCTGTCTTACACCAACAGGGATGGGGTAGACACTCCGGAACTTGAAGTAAAACACAATCCCGGCATTTTTCTGTAGGGAGTGTGGAAAAAAACGGGGAAAAAACACACTCAGGATACGGTAACCGCTGTCAGCACCGGGACTCAAACTTACGATATCCGTACTTACTGTAGCTGCCCTCGCTGCCATTGCGCACGTTTGACGAGAGCGGCTACGCCGCGGGAAGAAATGCTTGTAGAATTTCACTTCGAGTATCTATAACCCCCCATCGGCCGATCCTGGCTACGCTACTGGCCAGATCACAGACCCATGTCACATCGAGGGAACCTGGAAACTAAAATTCAATCAGAAATACTCAAAGGCTTTCGAGAAGCACATGCCAACAACAACAACAAAAAAAACTGGCTACGAGGGGTAAATAACAGCGGGCATGCTGTATGATGTTTGGAGAGATTTCATTGCAGATGAAGAGAAACTCCAACTCTCTCCTGTAACAGGCAGTAGGCCTATTCTGAATCATGTAGTTGAGTGTTTGAGTCTGCTAGGCCTACTACATTAGTAACATATGCTGCACATTGTATCAGTCCCGTGTCGTCACCTACATATACTCCAGCTTGACCAAGTACGAGTGGTATGAATGCAGAGGAAGCAACATCCAGTATTCTCATCTCAGTTGTCGTAGTAGGCTACTTCAAGGCATGATAGAAGTCCTTTCGGCAACATGACTCCAAAACCACCATCACAAGTAATGTCACTGAATGAAGTATTCAAAACAGTTTTGAAATACCCAAGGGAGAGCTCAGACAGTGCAACCACACGATCATGCCAAAAAGATAACATCCCTAGTTTCGTAACATCTGACATGTGGCTTCAGAATCATGAGTAGAAAGAAAAGGAAATACTTGACAAAGAACAAGAGAACGAAGAAAGAAAACGAAGGAGGGGAGAAGCAAAATTAATGAAACAAAAGAATTTCCGTTGAAGATGAATAAAAGGGAAAACTAGAAAAGTTCAAGAATAGACGTCAGAGTCTGAAAGTTCTGTTAGTGAGGCAGTCGAGTCAGATGAAGAAGATGAACGTGGTGGTCTAGGTGTAGGTAATTATGTCGTTGTCTATTATAATCATGCATTTTTTCCTGGATTGGTACTAAATGACAATAATGGACAATGAGCAGCGTGGAGAAGAGTGGTCCAACAGGATGGAAATGGCCACAAAAAGATGATTTGTTGTGTTACCCTGAAGATGGCATTATTCAGATTATCAATCCACCTTCTGTGATCTATTCTAGAGGAATGTGTGAGTGTAAAGTAGCCTACCTGAGATGGCAAGATAGGCTACAGTAAACCAAATACCCAATGAAGTGTTGTCTGGTACGTATCATTTTCTGTATGAAATTCTGTAGCTTTTGATATCTGTTGTTCTCTCTTAGTTTCTGTTCAAAATGTTTCAATCATATTTGTATCTGCCCATTTCTATGATTATTCTCATTTTGATTTCATTTTTGTTGTTAAAAACACAAGATTAGGCTAAGAACTGTAGGCTATTTTCTTTATGTATGTTTATGATTGTTCACATTTGCATACCAGTATTGTTGTTCTGCTTAGTGCGTAAGGCAAGGAGTGGAGATAGAAACCACAACTGGTGAAAATAACAGTTTTTCTTATTAAGGCTGTAACTTGGAAAAACATCAGAGTAGGCTAGTTTATTTTCTGATGAATGAATGTTGTAGAGAAATAAATTCCTTATAGACTAACATATAACATGATTGTTCTTTCTCTACAAGGTAAGGATTTACGTTCCTGTAAAAGTAAAATTTCCTTTAAGTGGCCCAAATGGCAGGCTACATCTACCCTACCATATGTAGATTTGTAGGGGAGACAAGGATTGGAAAGGTGGTAGTCTAGCCATAGCTTTAATTTAGGAACCATCATTTTACTTGATAGGCTGGTGGGATCTTATCAAGCCCTCAGGTACCGGTAGCGTATATTGTTTATAAAAATAAACCTGCATCAAGTCCATGTTGGAATACAGGAAATGCTCTGTAGGGACATGACAAACTTTAGGTACCGGTACCGATACCGGTATTTATAACATGTTTTATCGTAGTAATATATGCTCGGCACCCTGTGCAGATTATCAATTTACAACAGCTGATTGTCGAGAATACAGCCTTATGACGACAATATACGTCTTACCCCTATGTGTCAAAAGTCTAATTGGAGACGATAAAGGTTCTAGTTTGATCTGTGCGGCTTGTAAGACATTGTGGCGTCTAAAGGCAAGTAATGTCAATTTCTAGTACCAGTGCAGTAATTCATGTTCACTTTCACATAGTCTAGTTAAACGTGTTGATAAGTTTGTATTGTACTTTATCGTTTGACAATATTATATTTCTTTCGCCAGCCCCCAAATCAGGTTAGTGTGTACGTAAGCATAGAAAAACCGAATATAGGGTGCTTTGTCTCACTGCTCAAGCAGGCACTATTAATTTCTCTTTATGTCTAGTCAACCGCAATGATAAATAAATAAAAATTGCGTGACCATGAGCCTATAGCCTAATTTTAAACATGCGACTTAGAGCAATTGTTCGCAAGTTGTGCGTCATGGTCGTATAAGTTTTACTGTTGTTGACGAACATATGCTCTCCTTATCACTGTGCATCTGGAGGAATCTAATCGGATTACGAGTTGACTAACAAACATTCGTCTACTAATTAAGAGACTGATTTGGCTTCCTGGGGGGTAATTATGGTCTTTGACTATTACCGTAAGTTTTCTTTCTGTGTTCTAGTTTCCTGAACATAATGGCAGAAAATCCATTAATCAAGACTGAGGCAGATTGTTTGCCTTATTCAGATGAATTCCACAACATTGTAAGTTGCATTTTAGTTCGTATATGGTGTAACATTGCAATCTAAGTGATGTGCGTGACAAGCAATACTCTATACTAAACAAGCTGACCAGGATCTGCTGAGTTTTCCTTTTTTTTTTCACGTAACTCATATTGTGTCTATATCTTACATTGCGTCATACTTGTAAATAATACTTCCCAGGAGGCGAATGAACAGTTGCCCTCTAACAAACTGCAGGACGAGGCTGGTGATGTGTTTAAAGACGAATGGACAGCTATTAAACAAGAACATGAAATACAGGTGATTATCGGTTTTGCATTACCTCTCTTAATATAATACGAATTTCTTATAGATTATATGATATTTGTAGATTTCAATCACTCAGGTTGTTTTCTATATGAAGACCTAACAGTAGCTGATGTTATTGCATTGATACTGCAGCTTCACACTGCTGTCACCCAGGGTCCTATTGTAAGTGAAGTCTACACCACATGCCGTATTAAAACTCACGCATATACGGCGAGTCAGATATGATTGCCGTGCTGTTTGTGTATCATATGGCTTATAGGTTAGTGGGGAAATAGAAAGGTCGGCAGGGCAAACAAGCTTCTTACCGTCAAAAGAACAATGTATGGGTTCTAACTTGGTTGTCAGCAATTATATATTAAATGAATAATCATCATCACCACATCTTTCTTCATATTTTAAATGAATAATCATTATTGCCACTTCTTGCTTCATCTTTTTGAAACAGAACTTGAAACAGAATACATTACATTCCGGGAAAATACACCGCACATGGTCTTTTCTTTTATGTAGAGGATAAATTTTTAAACGAATATATAAAATTTCTAAAAATTTGAGACATTTTCACTTATTTTTCGTGTTCTAGAAAATTAAGCAGATTTTTTATTTGAAGTATTTTTTTTGTATGTGTACTGGTATTCAAATGTTTAAAAAACCATTAGTTATGCATAATTTTTACATACAAATAATTTCAGTGCAATAAATTATGAGAATTATTAAAAAATACAAGAGTTGCGTTTTTTCCCCCCGTGAGTGCATGTTGAGTGTGATCGGCTCTAGAGTAATTTTGTACAAATCCTTGTTATAAACTCTTTAAAATACCGTACAATCTAAATATTAACTTGCCAAAAACTACCGTATTAGGGAGTTCATTAAAAATAGCCTGATATGGAAGAATGAAGTACCGGCAAAACAAAAAACAGAAATGTTCAGCAGCAATCATACAAAAAAGAGCTCTTTGCTATTGCCGGGCCCTTTTTTCCCATCTTTTCTTTTGACCTCCATTGGTCAACTAACCTCCAATTTCGACCCCCAATTTCATCCATTTTCTTACTGTAATAGACTGCTTTTCTTACTACTGGTTCCTTATTACCTACATAACCTTTTTATATCCTATTTATCCGACGAAATACATCTGTGCTGTTATTTAGTTTAATATTACATTCGTGTGATTTTTACGCAAGGTGATATGTGACATGCTTAAATGTGGAATTGAAGAAAGTTTTTTTTGTTCTGTTATGGTCTTGTACTAAGAACACTGCTTTAGGCACTTTCTCCAGTATGTTTATTAGTTGTGTAGATAGACTGCTGAGGGAATGGTTGAAGCAGTGCAATAGGTTGGAGAGGATGTGAGACGCGGTAAGCTCTTTCACATGGGCTGCTCCATGTCTAGCGTATATTGCTAATGAGTCCATTTACATGCTCTCCAGGGATGGTTCATGTGAATTTGGGAATGAAATACGATCACAGATTTACTTGAGGTCTGACCAACATAATTTCGACCAAACCGGAAGATTCGCATTGACCATATTGTCTAATAAGTTCTTGTAGGTTCTATGTTCCGTATTCTTCAGGCATTGATGACATTCCCTTGCAAGGTTTCTACACCTTCATGGGCATTTGGCTTGTCGATTTCAGGTGCCCACCTGCTTCCTTCTAAGTTTGGTATTCTTCAGGCATTGAGGCTTTCTTTGAAATTCTCTTTATTTTGTAGACAATTATAAGCCAGTTTTTAGCGTTTTCTTCTTTTCTTTCTTCTCGTCAATTTGAGGGCACAGCAGTGGCTGTTGACCCAATAATAAATACGGGTCGACGAATATATGTGTAGGGAATTTGCAGCTTCTGGGAGACTTCGTTTGAAGTTATTGTAAATTGTATATATATATATATATATATACATATATATATATATATATCTTATATAAAACCAAGTGTTTTGACTGACTGACTGACTGACTGACTCATCATCGCCCAGCCAAAACTATTAAAGTTAGAAATATGACATTTTGGGGATATGTTTGTTGTAAGTCGAAAACGCACACAAAGGAAGGATTTTTGGATATTCAGGTTCTAAAGGGGTGTTAAGGGGGTACATCTGCATTTAATTGAATAACAATATCTCCGGCTTGGTTTCATTGAGGGATGTGATACTCGGTATATTAACTCATTATTAAAAATAAGAAGACACGTGTCTGAGGGTTTTTCGATGTGGTGTATATTATGAGGTGAAAGGGATGAAAAGTGGGGGTTGAAGGATTCGTAACGGAGCGTGTATCTCTTAAACGACATAGGCCAGGAGTTTGAAACTCAGCGGAAAAAAATCAAATTAAAAAATAAGTAAATAGGTGTTTGACCGTTTTGTCATAAATCAAATTTAAGGGGCCCATGGGGAGGGGTGAAATTCTGGGGGGCGGGGAACAGGAAAGAATGTGTCCTAACTGATTGAATGACAGAATAACTCATGAAACTCACGGGAAAAAAACTGCTTAAAAATAAGTAAATAGGTGTTCGACAGTTTTTTTTCATAACCCCAATTTAAGGGGTTCATGGGGAGGGGTGAAATTCTGAAAAAAGAAAATTGAACGAAAAAGTTCTGGCTCACTCACCATCGCCCAGCCAAAATTATTGAAGTTAGAAACATGACATTTTGGGGATATGATCATTGTTTGTCAAAACTGTCCACCAAGGGAGGATTTTCGGATATTCAGGTTCTAAAGGGGTCTTAAGGGGGTTATACCTGCATTTCATTGAATTACAATAACTCCCGGTTGGTTTCATTGGGGGATGCGATACTTGGCATATAATCTCATCATAAAAAATAAGAAGACACGTGTCTGAGGGTTTTCGATGTGGTGAATATTATGAGGTGAAAGGGGTGAAAAGTGGGGGTTGAAGAATTCCTAACGGAGCATGTATCTCTTAAATGACATAGGGGAGGAGTTTGGAACTCAGCGGAAAAAATCAGCTCAAAAGATAAGTAAATAGGTGTTTGACCGCTTTTATTTCATAAATCCAATTTAAGGGGCCCATGGGAAGGGGTGAAATTCTGGGGTGGGGGAACAGGAAAGAAAGTGTCCTAACTGATTGATTGACTCACTCACTCTTCAAACTCAGGGAGTGAAAACTGCTTAAAAATAATTAAATAAGGGTTCGACAGTTTTTTTTTCATAAATCAAATTTAAGGGGTTCATGGTGAGGGGTGAAATTCTGAAAAGAAAAAGAAATTGAAAGAAAATGTCCTGACTCACTCACACACCCATCATCGCCCAGCCAAAATTATTGAAGTTAGAAAGATGACATTTTGGGGATATGTTCGTTGTATGTCAAAACCGTACACAAAGGGAGGATTTTCGGATATTCAGGTTCTAAAGGGGTCTTAAGGGGGTTAAACCTGCATTTTATTGAATAACAATATCTCACGAGTGGTTTCATTTGTGGATGTGATACTCGGCATATAAACTAATCATTAAAAATAAGCAGACATATGTCTAAGGGTTTTTCGATGTGGTGTATATTATAAGGTGAAAGGGTTGAAAAGTGGGGGTTGAAGGATTCCTAACGGAGCGTGTATCTCTTAAATGACATAGGCGAGAAGATTGAAACTCAGCGGGAAAATATCAGCTTAAAATAAGTAAATCGGTGTTCGACCGTATTTTCATCAATTCAATTTAAGGGGCCAATGGTGTGGGGTGAAATTCTGGAGAAAAAAAATGTGACATAGTGTCCTAACTGACTAACTTACTCATCAAACTCAGGGGAAAAAGACAGCTTAAAAATATGTTAATAGGTGTTCGAGCGTTTCTTCATAAATCCAGTTTAAGGGGCCCATGGGAGGGGTAAAATTCTGGTAAAGTAATTGAAAGAAAATGACCTGACTACCTACTCATCATCGCCCAGCAAAAACTATTGAAATTGGAAACATTAAATTTTGGGAATATGTTCGCTGTATGTCGAAAACGTCAACTAAGGAAGGATTATTGTTTATTCGGGTTCTGAAGAGGTGTTAAGGGGGTATACATGCATTTCATTGAATAACGATATCTCATCAGTTGTTTCTTTGGGGATGTGATATTCAGCATATAAACTAATAATTACGAACAAGCAGACATATGTCGAAGGGTTTATCGATGTGGTATATATTATGAGGTGAAAGGGGTGAAAATTGGGGGTTGAAGAATTCTTAACGGAGCGTGTATCTCTTAAACGACATGAGCGAGAAGTTTGAAATTCAGCGGAAAAATCAGCTTAAAAAATAAGTAAATAAGTGTTCGACATATTTTTTCATAAATCCCATTTAAGGAGTTCATGGGGAGGGGTAAAATTCTCAAAAATAAATGAAAGAAAATGCCCTGACTGACTCACTCACTCACCATCGCCCAGCCACAATTATTGAAGTTAGAAACATGAAATTTTGGGGATATGATTGTTGTATGTCGAAAACGTCCACTATGGAAATATTTTTGGATATTCAGGTTCTAAAGGGGTGTTAAGGGGTTAAACGTGCATTTCATTGAATAACAATATCTCACGAGTGGTTTCATTTGGGAATGTGATACTTGGCATATAAACTAATCATTAAATCGAAGCTGACACATTTCTAATGGTTTTTCGATGTGGTGTATGTTATGAGTGAGAGGGTTGAAAAGTGGGGGTTGAAGGATTCGTAATGGAGCGTGCATCTCATAAACGACATAGGCGAGGAGTTTTAAACTCAGAGGAAAACAATCAGCTTAATAATAAATAAATAATTATATAAATAGGTGTTCACCTGTTTTTTCATAAATCCAATTTAAGGAGCCCATCGGGAGGGGTGAAATTCTGAAAGAAAAACGTCCACTAAGGAAGGATTTTGGGATATTCACTCCCATCGACCAACCAAAACTATTAATGTTAGAAGAATGATATTTTGGGGATATGTTTGTTGTGTGTCGAAAACGTCGACTAAGGAAGGATTTTTGAATATTCAGGTTCTAAAGGGGTGTTAGCGGGGTTAAACCTGCATTTCATTGAATAACAATATGACACGACTAAGACGCGAGCGAAGCCGCTGGTACCTGCTAGTATATATATATGAGGAGCGGATGTGAATGATGATGCAAGATAAGAAAATTGGGCTGAAAGACTGGGACACTAATAAGGGATTCGATAATTTAGAAACTAAGATGAGATGTATCAAGATATGTGGGAAATTATAGATTATGTAAAATAACCGATGTTACGTAAATCCTGGAAGAATATTGAACACTACCTCTCAAAAGGTATGCACTGAAATGTGCTAAATGAGATGTTATTAATCCATGCCTACCTTTTCCTGTTTTCTTCATCCCCATTCTTCATGATGTGCGTTAAGTTCTCCCCCAATGGTATGTGATCCAAAGGTTTTGCAGTGTGAGAAATAGAGGATCATTGGCGCCGATTATCATGCACTCTTAAAGGGCAGTTTATGTTAGTAACATTCAGGTGAGCAAGGCAAATTGAGAGAGTATAGGTACGTGGAACTGGGAAGGGAAAAGGGAGAACAGTAGAGGCCGAAGCGGATTAAAGTCAGGATACCACCGCAATGAACGCCATCGATACGTTCAACGTTGGCCACGATTCCTGAAAAAGAGTGAATTTCATTGATCAGTTAGAAATGTAGGCCTACCAATTTTCATTGAGTATACTCCTTCAATTCCATTGAAGAATTACCTAAGTTCATTCGGAGGCTGTGGAGAGGGTTATTTCTGGGATTGCCATAGATCAGAAGGACAATGTTCCAACAAAAAAAATATTAATACTTTTTAATTTAAAAGATATTGACACTGGGCATTGTGGCCAAGTAGATTTATGATTTGTGATGTCACGTGGCGTACCCGTGGTTATTAGCACAATATGAAGTTTAAACACCCAAGTCTGGGAGGTGAACTCTGAAAACAGAACGTCCTATCTGAAAACAATTTCTGATCCAGATCCTATCTATTGCAAATCAAGGTAATGAAAGGCAGATGAAAGGTAACTTATTCTTTGATTACGTGAGTGCTCATTTACAACTTGTTATGTATTGTAATATACCTATGTAATGTATTTGTGAAACAAGTAATTTCTTTGCAGGATGATGCTGATCTCACTGATGATGTTAAAATTGAAGAATTGTCTATACCTGCGATTGTTCCGAGTCTCAAAATAGAAACACCATGTTCAGTGAGTGGTGGAGATTTGGAAGAGGTAAGTACCTTATTGTGTTACTACTTGTTCTATCTCATAGAATACCTCATTGTCATTTTCTTCTCAACAGAAGAATGGTGTAATCAGACGTTACCCTTGACAGATTGAAGCTGTCGGCTACTAGGTTGTATATTGTACAAAAAGTACAAGCCGTGTTGATGGATGGTGTGACATTATGATGTTAACAAATGTTGGACTCAAACCGATTACCTCCCTCTATGTATGCTGTTGCCTAATACACTTAGCTAATTGAGAATATATCTTAATTCTCATAGGCAATGGGTATATTGTGTGAAGCCAGCATATCCTTGGGACAATTACGTTGTATTAGTTTCCCGTTGTGAAGTTGGTATTTTAATTATTATGTATTTTAATGGTCTAGGTATCCCAAATGATGCAGGGTCAACCAACTTACCTTATTCTAAACAGGGGACTGCTACGAGATCTCTTCGTGATCTTCCCCCATTAACGCAGTCTGAATGGTTACAGACAGACACACATTTTCTTTTGAGACTGTTTTGCCTCCAGTCTAGTCTGCAAGCCTCTGTTTGCCAAGTAGTTGCTTCCATGATCCTCTATTAGTAGTTGGCATCGCAGCCTCTTTGCTTCTACTCCTCTCACTGTGGAATCGTTCATCACTGAATCTAACCAGGTCTACCTCTAATTCTCTTACCCTCTACAGCCTCAGTCATCAACCTCTTATGTTATCTCTCCACCCCATTCTCTCCACATGACCCCACCATCTGAGTCTGCTCATACGAACAGCTTCAACTAGCATGAACATTTCGAACTCGGCATTTATCTATTCATTACGAGCACCTTCCTGCCATTGCTCTCGTCTATTTGTCCCAGCAGGCATTCGTGCTACCCTATAATCAGTTACCTTTAGCTTATGTATCACATATCCTGAATCTGCCCAGCTCTCACTTCCATACAGCAAAGTCGCTCTACTTACTGAGTGATGTAGGGAGAGTTAAATCGCTATAACTTCTTTCTTGCTTAATACTGTATATCACTACTGAAATCTCACTGTATTGGCTTTTATACAGCTCGATTCTATTTACTTCCCCAACTACCATCCTGAGAGTATACACAGCCCAAGCACATTAAATGTTCCACCTGCTTGAATTTACTTCCCCCTACCAAGAACCCCTCCTACCATCAAGTCTCACTGCAGCCTGATTTTAACATACATATTTTTGATTACGCCAACGTAGAATGCATTGTATTTCGTTTCTAGTTTAACGTAATCAGGCATGGGACAGACATTGATAATATAACACATCTGGAATATACTGTGCCTGAAATACAAGTTGCGAATCAGCTACGCCAATGCGGGAGCTGTATGCGTAACAGTTGTGACGTGCGATATCCACCATATCGGGGAGGATCGCTGGACAGGAAGACATACCGAGCCTGGAGGCGATTCCGCTATGTGACAAAGACACGAGGGGAAATTACGAGTACGTTATGACGTAATGGTCACCGAGCCAATCACAAAATATTTGTGGGATGAACCCATGACCTCAACCCTGAAGCTCGCAGCATTTTGTACGAGCATGAATATGAGCCAGACACACGTTTATTGGTAGCCGAGTGCTGTAGTTGTATTCTTATAGTTAAGACTATTCGATCGCGCCGGGAGTAAATCACGCGAATTATAACAATCTCCAAACGCTCGTGGGTTGACTAGACTGATGTCTCGTATTTGTAATTCCAGTCATATATTAGTCTCAGAACAAATGGGGAAAGTGAAAAGAGAACGATTATTAAGCAATACTCACGATCTCGACGGCAGAAAAATTTATTTTTGCATGATATTTTATATCATACACTTCAACGAGTGCAGGGTACAATTATTGTGTTGTTGTTATTTGAGTCTTCCGCGGCTCTCTGTCCTGAGCTAATCATTTCATCTCTACATAGCTATCTCACCATACATCCGAGGCAATCTGTTTAACATATTCTAACCTTGATCTACCCCTGCAGTCCTTATCCTCGACCCTTCCTTCCATAACTAATCTTGCTATTCCAGGGTGTCTAAGTATGTGTCCTACTAACCTATCTCTTCTCTTCATAGGCAGTTGCCAAAACCATGGCTCGTCTCCCACTCGTCTTAATACCTCTTCATTTGTAACCCCATCTGCCCATCTGCTCTTCATCTTTCTCCTGTAACACCACATTTCAAATGCTTCAATTTTCCTGCACCAATAGTCCAAGTTTCACTTCCTTTGAATGCCACGCTCCAGACAAAGGCTTTATAAAATGACTTCCTAATACCTAAATCTATATTCGATATCAACAGATTCCCTTTCTGTAGAAATGCTTTCCTTGCAATTATTGTGAACCACAGTAAATACAATTACTACATCAGAGTCTTCAGTACAGCGAAACATTTGGCCGAGTTCTCTTATCAGTGAATGAAACCAGCTGTCACGATAATAGGCCAAGGTCAGTTTAGTCCTGTGTCACTGAACCCATGCTGACGCAATCCGCTGCACTTTTCTCACGTAAAACGGACTCTTACAAGAAAGAACATTATATTGACATTATAAAGGTGAACCGTCAGTGGAAAAATCGTCAGTGGAGACACTCATCTTTATTTATACAGGACATTTTCAATGCCTGTAGGCCATTACGAACAGTTTGAAACATCGGACGACTTGTAGTGTCAGGGGCGGAACTGAGGGGTACAATCATCAACCATGCCTTTTATCGTGATTTATACTTCGACTGAACTCTTTGCAAACGACATGCACTTTAAGAAGATGATAGCTTAAGCCATCATAGTGGAATTCTAAGAATGATGACGACTGCCAGATGCCAGAGGGCAAGTCGATTACACGTTGATGATAGGGGGATGCTGTGAATGGAACCATCGATCATCAAGAAGGAAGATGGAAATGGAGAATTGGTAGAATACAATTTTACTATGGGTCAAGACTTCATCATCATCACGAGCGACAACTTCTGTTAGTAGAAATTATTTCCGAACTTCGTTTAATTCTATTATATTCTATGATATGTTCAATTTCATGAATACCTTACCATTTACGAATTCCGAATCAAAAACGTGCTAATTTTATGTTAATACAGGATTAGTCAGTTAGATTTTGTCTTCGTTTCGATATTTCTCGTTTGACAAATTTCTTCAATTTGATTTTTATTTTATTTGTATTTATCACGTAGTCGGAAACCGTGTGAGTTTCGAGTAAATAGAATCAGTTACGCATAGTAAAGTGACGAATATAGATGGATTGAGGGGTGTTATCAAATTCGAATTATTTATTAATCATTAATGAAGGATTTTCGTAATAAAGATCAGATTAACACAAGTAAACTAACATTTCGAGAAGATAATTAAGATCAAGTTTAAACTAAATGAATTCAAATAGTTAGTTGACAGATGCTATATTGTTTATTTAAGATCAATGATTATTACAGGCAGATTGTAAATACTGTATTAGATCACAGGATACTGTTTGATCGATAGTTATAAGAACTCATAATTATATGGGCAGTAATATGTGAGGACAGACGAGTAACGTCTTATATGGTACTTATTTATTAATGCTGAAATAGATTTTTATGGTCAACTGTGAACCATGATAAAATTGAATTATGACAAGGTCACATGAGTATTTATGCCTATGTTATGAGCTAATGTCTTGTAATAAAAATTAGAGCTTTTGTTTTAAATATGGTGGAAATTTTAATGCTGTATTTGAATATTTAGAAGTTACGGATTTTGAATGGAGATTGAATCCATGGTGGAGTTCTGCAACTCAACTTAATAATTTGTTTTTGTCATTGCATTCGACTATACTCTTATTCAAATTCAAATCCTCAGAAATGTATTTTGAGCATTTTTAATGATCTACTTGTTGATCTTCTCTCGACTTGAAATATGTTCACTAACCCGATTCAGTCAATTTAATAAATGTCAGGTAAATTGAATATCCAGATGAAGCAGTCGAATCTTGCAAATATCTAATAAGTGTAAATTAATTTTTCACATTTTAGTGAACGAACATTTGATTTAAATATCAAATAGTTGAATGAGAATGACAAATATACTGGAGTCATTTTTCTTATTTTTATTTAATTGGAATTTTGAGAAGAAGCATGTTAACTTTATTATTTCGGAACATGATGGGAAGTGAAAAAGTGATAGAGCAGTGATAACAAAAATTATTTACCCAATCAAGTCATCGAACTAATGAACTCCTTTATTTTTTCTTGCCTCCTCAGGTTAAAGTTAGGAAGAGATTACGGAAGCGCAGTACCTTCTGGATCATAAGATCCCAACCTTATATAAAACAATAGTTCTCATTGAGTGTTCATTTATTTTTTGGTGTTGTATCTGTCTAGCAGAATAAACGTGACTTATGTCTTTTATATAAGGTGCGTTCAAAAAGTAACGAGCCGGTGGCATAATTACGGAAACCAGTACCTGTATGCTAGAAGTATTGACCCTGGCTGTTGAGGCACTTGTCCCACTGTTACACGAGGCGGTGAATGGCTGTCTCATAAAATTCCCTGGACTGCGATGTGAACCAGTTCCGTACGTACAGCTGGACGTCGGCGTCCGAGGTGAATCGTTGGCCCCGCAGAGCCCTTTTCAGGGGACCATACTTGACGTAATCACAGAGAGAGAGGTCTGGAATGTATGGAGGGTGGCCGAGAACCTCCCATTTAAATCTCTGCGAGTGCCGCGACTGTGTTGGCCGTATGAGGTCGTGCATTGTCGTGGAGCAGAATGACCCCACGGGTGAGATTGCCTGGTCGTTTTGTTTTGATCGCTTTGCGAAGGGTGGTCAAGGTTTGCGAGTAACGCTGGGCATTCACTGTTGTCCCGTGCGGCATGAAGTGTATCAGAAGGGGGCCATCTTGGTCAAAGAAGAACGTCAGCATTAACTTTCCTGCACTCGTGTGGATGGCCTTGCCTTTTTTCGGGTGGTGGTGACCCAGGATGCTTCCACTGGAAGCTTTGTCGTTTGGATTCTGGTTCGAAGTGATGACACAATTGACTCATCTCCAGCCACCACTCGTGCCAGGAACCCATTCCCTTCCCTCGCATAGCGCTGCAGATGACCAAGACAGTGGGCCATTCGACGTGCTTCCTGGTGTGATTGAAGACTGAGGGGCACACACTTTGCGTAAGTGCAGTCGTTCCTTCATGATGGTGTGCACATTTCCGACGCTCAATCCGACCACGGCGGCTATGGTGTTCACTGTCACTCGGCGGTCCTGGGTAATGAGTGAATCAACCAGCTGGACGTTGTCATTGGTAATGCAGGGGGGTGCCCCAGACCGGGCATCATCGGCTAACGACACCCGTCCTTCCCTGAAGCGCTTGTGCCACGCCTTGACCCTTGCAAGGGACATGCAGTGTTCGCCGAACCCTTGTGACATTCGGCGATTAATGTCCATTCCCCCTACTCCTTCCGCTGTCAGAAATCGAACAACACCTCTTTGCTCTTCTTTTGACGCCTCCATGTCACTGTTTGCAATGCGACTGGCAGCGTTGGACGATTGATGCATGCTGATGCTCGCTTTGTATCGTCACGTGACGTGCACGCGTGCCCTGTAACGACGGGATGTGACCTTCCACGCTCAGGTCGGAACCACACCTCGTTACACACGCCATGATTAGCCGATGTCGTCACGAGTTTGCGCGTTCCAGCCTCCGGCTCGTTACTTTTTGAACGCACCTGATATATACTGGGTTATTTTTGAAGTGTTGAATATTAGTACAAATTCCTGTGGGGCAACACAGTTCCTGCATGAGGATATTTGTCCTTGATTAGCCTTTATCGACCCATGTTTTTAAACGCCCGGAGGTATTTAACCTCGTTCCTGCCCAAGCAAATTGATTTTGGTTTTATTATATTTTTTTTCTGAAAAATATTCTGAGTTTAATATATTTTTAATTTTATGTGTTGTTCCTGGGATGTCATTGTGTGATAGTAGGGCCACTCCAATGTCTTATGAACGGGCACAATACATACTGACATAACTGCCAAGTTTTCCGGTTTCCTCGGGAGGTTTCTGGATTCTTGGGGTGTTTTCCGGTTGTCCGGATTTACATAATTTTTTCCGTATTTTCAACTCCCTAGCTTGTTTCCATTCTCTGCATCCAAATCGCATTTCGGTTTTCATTCTCGATAATAGCTGCTATTCTGAGATGCGAGTGTTTAAATTCGACTGATAAGACTCGGGGTGTCTACGGGTAACGAAAAGTAACGAAAAAGTAGCTAACTTTACAAATGGGCAACGAACGTAACGAAAAGTAGCTAATTCTTATGTCTGGATAGTTGGAGGTAACAAAAATTCGCCGAGGTCTGTTGAAATCATTTAAACCCGCGGCGCTAGGCTCGCAGATGCGATGAAGCGAGTTTCACGCAATCGGCGCCGATTGCGTAAGCTATATTTCCCCGTGCACGACCTTAAGGAAATGCATACTGAGGATACCTTCAGTGGTACCTACTGTATACATCAGTTCAACGTTTATTTTCGGCATCAAGACGAGTTTAGTTTTGTGTCAAATATTTTTCTATATTAATCGGAAACGTCACTTTTTGCGAGACGTTTATTCGCAATAACTTCCGAAACTCAACAGAAACCTCTCATTTCTGAGATTGGCCTCTAAATTTGTATATCTCAATTTGAAGTCCAGAAATAAAGCGAAATAATTTATTTTCGCAATCTTGCGAAATGATACCGTTTCAAAAATAATCGCAAAAATGCTTCGAAATACATAGACTACCGTATATTTTAAAAATCTATCCGTCTAGTGAATTTGCGACATAAAGTGTGATCAATTCGAAACTCCGTTATATGTTTTTTTCCTTCGAACTATGGTTCCATTGGAGTAGTGGTTTATGAGGGGTTCAGATCCCTCCACCTCCACACCCTCCACACAAGATGGCTGCAGCCCGATAACTCCCGAACCCGTGGTCGGATTTTGACAAATGAGGTGTCATTGAACTCGGGCTGACACCCCCTTTCCAATGGACAACATATTTCCACCCAAAAAATAAAACCTACCCCTACTAGGGGGTGAAATTCTAATTTTTTAGAGAATCTCTGTTTCCAATTGCAACATGTGAGAGTTTGAATGCCGATATGGAATGAAATGTTGTTCCACATAAAGTGCATATGTTCGGTGGAAAGCCACTATGAATTAGCATGCCCACTCATGGCTTTTGAAGAGGGTGGGGGGAGCGGATCTCTGTGGACGGGTCCTTGTTGACAGGTCAATGATGACAAGTCCTTGTGGACAAGTCCTTGTGGACAGGTCCTTGTGGATGAGTCTTTGTTGACAGGTCCTTGTGGACGAGTCCTTGTGGATGAGTCCTTGTTGATGAGTCCCTTTGGACTTATCCCTTTAGACCGGTCCCTTTGGATTGGTCCCTATGGACTGGCCCATGGTCCCTAATGCTATGATGAAATTAAACGTTGTTCCACATGAAACGCATGTGAAGAGCCGATTGCTACTATGAATTAACATGTTTGTTTTTTGTTTTTACGCATGCGCACTTGTTTTTTTTTGTAAGCGGGTGGGCTTTTTGAATAATGATTTATAGATGAGTTATTTCTAAAAAAGTACCAAAAGATCCAAAACTAATATCTCATGAATCAATAAGGCTAGGGATCTGTAGGAGAGGTCGTTGGACTTGAGGTGACATTTGGTTTTTGAATATATTATTTATTTACGTCAAAAGGACCTAACTGCACTTTTGTTAATATCTCGCTAACTAATAATCAGAGAGGGTCAAGTGTGGTGTCATAGGACTCAGGACGGTCAACCCTTTTCCATGACCAACGAATTTAACCAAAAGATCTAAGGTCATTAGATTTTTAATATCTCATGAATCAATAATGCTAGGGACCTGTATGAGAGGTCGTTGGACTTGAGGTGACATTCTGTTTTTGAATATATTATTTATTTATGTCAAAAGGGCCTAACTACACTTTTGTTGATATGTCGCTAACTAATAATCAGAGAGGGTCAAGTGAGGTGTCATAGGACTCAGGATGGTCAACCCTTTTCCATGATCAACGAATTTACCAAAAAGATTCAAAACAGCAAGGTCATTGACCTATGATTTTATAAACTAATAATCAGAGAGGCTCAAGTGAGGTGTCATGGGACTCAGGATGGTCAACCCTTTTCCATGACCAACGAATTTACCCAAAAGATTCAAAAAACAGCAAGGTCATTGACCTAATATATTATAAACTAATAATCGAATATCTACATGTGAGGTGTTATAGGACTTAGAATGGTCAACCCTTTCCCATGGCCAATGAATTTACCCAAAATACCCAATACATCAAGGTCATCGACCTAAGATTTTATAAACTAATAATCGGATACGAACATGTGAGATGTTTACCATGTGTGTGATGAAACATAGCTAGGTAGAGAAAGAATTAGTGTAGGCTACATGTATGGTGATTGACAAGTCTTTTACCATTGAAACTTGTTTTTCAGATCAAACTGCAGTATAGAGAGAGTATAGGTTGTAGGTATGGGTTAATAAATGACGAACGGTGTACACACAAACTCTGATTTATCGATTCAAGAATTAAGAGTAGACTATCTTTAATTGATTGGTTAAAGAGGATAGCTAAAACACAAAAATGCTCAGTGGTTACCGGGGCAAGATGGTCGCTACACACACACACAACAAGCTGTAAATATTTGAAGCTAATAATCTATACACACACACTCGCTTGTTCTAAACTAAACTGTGTTGCTATCAGTGCTCAGACAGTAGGCTGATGACAAAAAATGCATTGCTAACAGAAATATAATCATTTCCGGTTGTATAATGTTACCAGCTATCCATTTTGTGTTGCAGTGTTAAGCACTTTTAGCTCTTGTACTGGTGGTCTTAACTCAATTTCCAGGTCTGATGCCTAGAACGAGTCAAACTAAGAAACAAGGGCAAGGTGGTGTAGTGGTTAAGCTGTTAGCCTTTTCACCAGGGTTCGATTTCAGGTTAATATGCATGTCATAAACATATTAAACAAAACAAAACAGAGATAACGTTCAAAACTGATTACATTTGTGTCTTTCCAAATTATTACTTGGATTACAAATACAAAGGTGAACTGGGTTTGATATACATTAATGCTGTCTATCACACACTAGACTGTAAGAAAGCCAAAAGAGCAAAAGCGTAGGTAGAGCAGTGGTAAAATTGCTATATGTAGAGAACTACCTAGCGGTTTTATGAACTGGCAAAGCTATATATCGCATAAACAGTGTAGGATACAATCCAGCAATCAAATTTGTATCTTGTGGAACAGAAAAAATGCACTTTTACTCGATGGATAGCAAATGAGTGCAGATGAATGACCTATGCATTAGCCTACCATAGGGTTATAACCACGAGGTGGAGGTGTGACTTCTATATTTTATTGTTTAGAGACATGGCTTTTTTGTAACCAGTAGATTTTGTATTTTGTAAATATTCATTTTTGTAATTGTAAAAATAGTGGAAACATTTTTTTGTAATAGTAAATGTTAAATGTATAACTAAAAGTTATTTGGGATAAGCGTGCATGTCAAGGATAAATAGCGTGGTTGTATTTGTTTTTCAAAGACAGGTATGGTTGTGTGAATGTATGACTATAGATAGAATGATAGAGAGAGAGAAAGTGTGTGTGTGTGTTTGTGTGTGTGTGTGGGTAGCATTGATTGTTCAACCAAAGCAAACACGGCAAGGTAGGATGGTTGGGTAATTAATGTATATAGCAAATGGTAAATAGTATACTGTAGTTTTTTTTAACACTTGTGTTTCTTTTAAATGCAGCGGTAGATAGGTGTTATTTTGTAAAACAGTCTTACCTACAGTAGTAGTATTAGTAGTAGTAGTAGTAGTAGTAGTAGTAGTCCTATACGTTTTTGGAAACAAACAGAAAGAGCACTATTGCCATGGCCAAGCACTTTCATTAAAATAATTTCAAGAAAATTTTAATGAGCAAATGTGTGTTTTACAAAACTAAACTTTCAGCATGGACTAAATCATAAACGTGTCGTCTGTGATATGGAAAAAATAGGAAATCCATGTTTCCATATCAACACAATTTAAAAACTTAAAACTGACCTTTAAAAAATGTAAATGGGAAATTGACAAATGTGTAAACAACAACAAAATGGAAAATTCTTGTTTCCGTATCATGAAATCCAAAAACTTTAAACTGACATTTTCAAATCGTGTACATGGAAAATTGACAAATGGCAATGTGTGAAATGTGAAAATGAAAAACAAATGAACAAATGGCTATCATTATTTAAAAAAATAAAAAAACCGTCGTGTTCTATCGTTAAAGTGTAAATCAAACCACATCTACTTATTTGAATCACTCGAGACTGAGTAGACCTGTTTTAGTTCTAATATACTTTTAAAATTTTATGTTAAAGCTCGAATTGAACTCAAGAGCTTTAGAGTGCCAGCTAACTATTATAACCGTTACGTCACAAAGACAACTTTACACTACTCTTAATGAACAATAATAATAAAAAGAATAATAAATATTGATTTTTTTTAAGAATGACCATGGTGACACTGTTTCTCTTGCACTGTCTGCTAGCTACTAGCCACCAGCTGGGGTCTTAGAAAACGATACAGGTGACATTTTGCAATGAGATGTGACATGTTTCAAAGTATAGTATTATGGGTTGCTGTTGAGTAAAAACTAATCCTGTACAAGGAAGCAAGGGTTCGAACCCCTTACCTAACATTACTATTGCCTGAACATGGCTTGACGACACTGTATTATTATGATACTCGGTACACAAACCATAGATATAGTGTAGTGTTTAAGATCACTTTCTTTCTGAACATAGGTGGAGATTGTTGATGGTTAACAATGACATTAATATAGTAGGACGTGGGTATAGCAATTAAGAAAAAACAGACAATACCCATACAATATTTTTATTTATTTAATATAAGTACTTGTACAATAGTTACATTCAAAATACATTTCTTTTTTCTCTATTACTATTTAGTCCTTTTTGATTCTCTTGCATATGAAGGGTAGATAACCTTGTAGTTCAGCCCCTTAAAACAACAACAACACAACCTTTTTGCATAGTTTGTGATGTTGATAACTCTTGAGATGTGGAAGATGGATTAAACATAACTTTTACAGCAGGGGTTAAATGTTGCTCAATAAACACTGCACTATTTTGAGTAGCAACATTTTTTTCTTGTACTAGCTTTTTAGCATTGTCATGATTAATTGTTGACACCAACAGTGTTTCATTTGGTGCACCACATAGATGATCACTCACACTTAAAACCTTACCATTTCTACTTTTTAGATTGCCTCGACATTTTTTTTGACCTCTCTTTTGAGCATCGCCAAAATATTATTCCTTTTACATTTTGACGATTATAGTTATAAGAGTAGCCTTTATAGAGTACACGTTGTTTACCTTTGTTAGTTGTAGTAAGTTCCATAGTAGCAACTAACCTGTTAGTATGATTTGCTCACTACAAAGGTTATAACTGTTCTGATAATAAAATCATTTAGCTTTGGCTTTTATATTTAATATGTACAGTTTGAAGTGATAGCAAAAGTGAGAGCAAAATGGTAGCATAGTGGTAGAAAATATAACATGTATTGTTAAGAAATAGTTTAAGCGGTTATGTGGATCCATTACACGACGAAGCTCATTTTCTATATCCAATAGTTCTTCCTCATATTCAGTATAACCAGCCTGTTTATAGACGTGCAGTTGCTGAAGCCGCCGGATTAGCTTACTTGGATTGTTCCAGTAGACAAATTTAAAATATGATTTTTTAGGTGTAAACAAAGCATTACCATTATCATTATTATCTTCATCATCAACATCATCATCATCATAACCATTATCATCATCATCATCATCATCATCATGATCATTATAATCCTCATCACTATTACTGTATAGTCCTTTTTGATCCTTTTGCAATACCACATTTTGCACAGTTTGTGTTGCCTTTGATAATGTTGGGAGTTTTTCAGACATTGACAACTGTCCTAACACGACTTTCTGAGGAGATGATACATGCTTCTTAACAAACAATGCACTATCTTGAGCTGCAATATCTTTTTCTGGGACAAGTGTTTTAGCATTTTGAAGATTTTTTTAAACAGCAACGATGTTTTATCTGGTACACTACATTGATGATCACTCACACTTAAGACATCACTATTTTCACTTTTCAGCTCACCTCGACACTGTTTTGAACGATGTTTTGAACAACGCCAAATAACAGTTCCACTTTTATTGGTTCGTTTTACAATATATGTATATCCTTTATAGAATGCGTATGGCATACCATTGCTATTTGTTGATACTTCCATGTCAATTGCCAAGCATGAACTAATCTCTAGCAAAGTTCACTCGATAATATAAATAATAGTTTAAAGTGAGAGGAAAAGTGGGTGCAAAAGTGGGTGCAAAAGTGGGTGCAAGAGTGGGTGCAAGATTGGGTGTAAAAGTGGGTGCCGCTTATAGTAGGCATGAATTTTTCTAGAATGTGATTTGAGTAAATGTAATTTCTAAACCCAAGTAGTGAGTAGTCAGTTGGTTTTGATTTATGCAAGCGTAAACATGTCACATACACTGGTGATGGATACTCAAGGCTTTAAGGTCAACGAAAACAAGTACAGTATATATTTAAAGAGGTGGCTATCATTGATTACACAACACGCGGGTTACCATATCTTTTTTTCGGAATAGTGTTTTAACATTTGAAGTATTTTTTTAAACAGCAACGATGTTTTATCTGGTACACTACATTGATGATCACTCACACTGAAGACATCACTATTTTTACTTTTTAATTCACTTTGACACTGTTTTGAACGATGTTTTGAACAACGCCAAATAACAGTTCCACTTTTATTGGTTCGTTTTGCAATATATGTATATCCTTTATAGAATGCGTATGGCATACCATTCCTATTTGTTGATACTTCCATGTCAATTGTCAAGCATGAACTACTCTCTAGCAAAGTTCACTCGATAATATAAATAATAGTTTAAAGTGAGAGGAAAAGTGGGTGCAAAAGTGGGTGCAAAAGTGGGTGCAAGAGTGGGTGCAAGAGTGGGTGCAAGAAAGGGTGCAAGATTGGGTGTAAATGTGGGTGCCGCTTATAGTAGGCATGAATGTTTCTAGAATGTGATTTGAGTAAATGTAATTTCTAAACCCAAGTAGTGAATAGTCAGTTGGTTTTGATCTATGCAAGCGTAAACATGTCACATACACTGGTGATGGATACTCAAGGCTTTAAGGTCAACGAAAACAAGTACAGTATATATTTAAAGAGGTGGCTATCAATGATTGCACAACACGCGGGTTACCATATCTTTTTTTCGGAATAGTGTTTTAACATTTGAAGTATTTTTTTAAACAGCAACGATGTTTTATCTGGTACACTACATTGATGATCACCCACACTTAAGACATCACTATTTTTACTTTTTAATTCACTTTGACACTGTTTTGAACGATGTTTTGAACAACGCCAAATAACAGTTCCATTTTTATTGGTTCGTTTTGCAATATACGTATAACCTTTATAGAATGCGTATGGCATACCATTGCTATTTGTTGATACTTCCATGTCAATTGTCAAGCATGAACTACTCTTTAGCAAAGTTCACTCGATAATATAAATAATAGTTTAAAGTGAGAGGAAAAGTGGGTGCAAAAGTGGGTGCAAGAGTGGGTGCAAGAGTGGGTGTAAGAGTGAGTGCAAGAGTGGGTGCAAGAGTGGGTGCAAGAGTGGGTGTAAAAGGGAGTGCAAGAGTGGGTGCAAAAGTGGGTGCCGCTTATAGTAGGCATGAATTTTACTAGAATGTGATTTGAGTAAATGTAATTTCTAAAACCAAGTAGTGAATTGTCAGTTGGTTTTGATCTATGCATGCGTAAACATGTCACATACACTGGTGATGGATACTCAAGGCTTTAAGGTCAACGAAAACAAGTACAGTATATATTTAAAGAGTTGGCTATCATTGATTGCACAACAAGCGGGTTACCATATCTTTTTTTTTCGGACTAGTGTTTTAACATATGAAGTATTTTTTTTAAACAGCAACGATGTCTTATCTGTCACACTACATTGATGATCACTCACACTTAAGACCTCACTATTTTTACTTTTTATTTCACTTTGACACTGTTTTGAACGATATTTTGAACAACGTCAAATAACAGTTACATTTTATTGGTTCGTTTTGCAATATACGTATAACCTTTATAGTATGCATATGGCTTACCATAACTATTCGTTGTTACTTCCATATCAATTTTCAAGCATGAAATAATCTCCAATAAATTTCGCTCGATAATAGAAATAATAGTTTAAAGTGAGTGCAAAAGTGGGTGCAAAAGTGGGTGCAAAAGTGAGTGAAAAAGTGGGTGCAAAAGTGAGTGCAAAAGTGAATGTAAAAGTGAGTGCAAACGTGGGTGTAGTTTATAGTAGGCATGATTTTTACTAGAATGTGATTTGAGTAAATGTAATTTCTAAACCCAAGTAGTGAGTAGTCAGTTGGTTTTGATTTATGCAAGCGTAATCATGTCTCATACACTGATGATGGATACTCAAGGCTTCATGGTCAACAAAAACAAGTATATAGTTAAAGAGGTAGCTATTATTGATTGCACAACACTGAATCTATTTTTGATATTTTGACAAAGGGCCTAAGTGCACTTTTGTAAATATCTCGCGAACCAATAAGACTAAGGCATTGTATGAGGTATTGTTGGACTTTTTGCCGAAGACTGCTGGTAAACACCTATGTTCCCACGACATTTTTAAAGATGGCGGCTAACCCACGAGGGGTGATTAAAAAGTAATCCATGCGGCGCTTGTCGATAAGCAAACCAATAATCAAAGGGGGGGGGGGGGGTATGACAGAGCTTGAGGCGATAACCCCTTTTGATTGATCCCTGTTGATTTGCCCCTTTGGACTGGTCCCCGTTGACTAGTCCCTCTGGACGGGTCCTTTTTGAAGGGAGTCATTTTTGACGGGCCCCGGCTGACGGGTCACTGTGGACGGGTCCCTGTTGACAGGTCCTTTTGACTAATCCCTTTGGACCGGTCCCTTTGGACTGATCCCTATGGTTTGGTCCATGCATTTAGCCAAATTATGTCAAAGGGACGGGTCCAAAGGGGTGTTTTGATCGGTTCTAGCACCTCCACCTCCACACCCTCCACACAAGATGGCGGCCGTAGCTTAACTTAACCTAGCCTAACCTAACAAGATGGCGGTCGTAGCTTAACTTAACCTAGCCTAACCTAACAAGATGGCGGCCGTAGCTTAACTTAACCTAGCCTAACCTAACCTGACCTACGAGGTGTGATCAAAAAGTTCCAAAAATGTGGCTGCAACTTAACCAAACCTAGCCTAGCCTAACCTAACCTAACCTACAAGGTGTGATCTAAAAGTTCTAAAATGGCGGCCGTAGCTTTACTTAACCTAACCTAACCTAACTTAACCTAAACCTACGAGGTGTGATCAAAAAGTTCTAAAATGGCGGCTGTAGGTTAACTTAACCTAACCTAACCTAACCTAAACCTACGAAGTGTGATCATAAAGTTCCAAGATGGCGGTCGTAGCTTAAGTCAACCTAACCTAACCCTACGAGGTGTGATCAAAAAGTTCCAAAAAAGGCTGCCGTAGCTTAACTTAACCTTTGAGTCATTTTTTTAACGGGTCCCGGAGGACGGGTCCTTGTTGACGGGTCCCTGTGGCGGGTCCCCTTTGACATAATTTGGATAAAATGCAAGGGCCAGTCCATAGGGATCAGTCCAAAGGACCCGCCCACGGGGACCCGTCAACAAGGACCCGTCCTCCGGGACCCGTTAAAAAAATGACTCAAAGATTAAGTTAAGCTACGGCAGCCATTTTTGGAACTTTTTGATCACACCTCGTAGGGTTAGGTTAGGTTGAGTTAAGCTACGACCGCCATCTTGGAACTTTATGATAACACTTCGTAGGTTTAGGTTAGGTTAGGTTAAGTTAACCTACAGCCGCCATTTTAGAACTTTTTGATCACACCTCGTAGGTTTAGGTTAAGTTAGGTTAGGTTAGGTTAAGTAAAGCTACGGCCGCCATTTTAGAACTTTTCGATCACACCTTGTAGGTTAGGTTAGGTTAGGCTAGGCTAGGTTTGGTTAAGTTGCAGCCACATTTTTGAACTTTTTGATCACACCTCGTAGGTCTGGTTAGGTTAGGCTAGGTTAAGTTAAGCTACGGCCGCCATTTTGTTAGGTTAGGCTAGGTTAAGTTATGCTACGGCCGCCATCTTGTGTGGAGGGTGTGGAGGTGGAGGTGCTAGAACCGATCAAAACACCCCTTTGGACCCGTCCCTTTGACATAATTTGGCTAAATGCATGGACCAACCCATAGGGATCAGTCCAAAGGGACCGGTCCGAAGGGATTAGTCAAAAGGACCTGTCAACAGGGACCCGTCCACAGTGACCCGTCAGCCGGGGCCCGTCAAAAATGACTCCCTTCAAAAAGGACCCGTCCAGAGGGACTAGTCAACGGGGGCCAGTCCAAAGGGGCAAATCAACAGGGATCAATCAAAAGGGGTTATCGCCTCAAGCTCTGTCATACCCCCCTTTGATTATTGGTTTGCTTATCGACAAGTGCCGCTTGGATTACTTTTTAATCACCCCTCGTGGGTTAGCCGCCATCTTTAAAACGGTCGTGGGAACATAGGTGTTTACCAGCAGTCTTCGGCAAAAAGTCCAACAATACCTCATACAATGCCCTAGTCTTATTGGTTCGCGAGACATTTACAAAAGTGCACTTAGGCCCTTTGTCAAAATTTCAAAAATAGATTCAGTGTTGTGCAATCAATAATAGCTACCTCTTTAACTATATACTTGTTTTTGTTGACCATGAAGCCTTGAGTATCCATCATCAGTGTATGAGACATGTTTACGCTTGCATAAATCAAAACCAACTGACTACTCACTACTTGGGTTTAGAAATTACATTTTCTCAAATCACATTCTAGTAAAAATCATGCCTACTATAAACTACACCCACGTTTGCACTCACTTTTACATTCACTTTTGCACTCACTTTTGCACCCACTTTTGCACTCACGTTTACACTCACTTTTGCACCCACTTTTGCACCCACATTTGCACTCACTTTAAACTATTATTTCTATTATCGAGCGAAATTTATTGGAGATTATTTCATGCTTGAAAATTGATATGGAAGTATCAACGAATAGTTATGGTAAGCCATATGCATACTATAAAGGTTATACGTATATTGCAAAACGAACCAATAAAATGGAACTGTTATTTGACGTTGTTCAAAACAGTGTCAAAGTGAACTAAAAAGTAAAAATAGTGAGGTCTTAAGTGTGAGTGATTATCAATGTAGTGTGACAGATAAGACATCGTTGCTGTTTAAAAAAAATACTTCATATGTTAAAACACTAGTAAAAAAAAAAAAAGATATGGTAACCCGCGTGTTGTGCAATCAATGATAGCCACCTCTTCAAATATATACTGTACTTGTTTTCGTTGACCTTAAAGCCTTGAGTATCCATCACCAGTGTATGTGACATGTTTACGCATGCATAGATCAAAACCAACTGACTATTCACTACTTGGGTTTAGAAATTACATTTACTCAAATCACATTCTAGTAAAATTCATGCCTACTATAAGCGGCACCCACTCTTGCTCCCACTCTTGCACTCCCTTTTACACCCACTCTTGCACCCACTCATGCACCCACTCTTGCACCCACTCTTGCACCCACTCTTGCACCCACTCTTGCACCCACTTTTCCTCTCACTTTAAACTATTATTTATATTATCGAGTGAACTTTGCTAGAGAGTAGTTCATGCTTGACAATTGACATGGAAGTATCAACAAATAGCAATGGTATGCCATACGCATTCTATAAAGGTTATACGTATATTGCAAAACGAACCAATAAAAATGGAACTGTTATTTGGCGTTGTTCAAAACATCGTTCAAAACAGGGTCAAAGTGAACTAAAAAGTAAAAATAGTGATGTCTTAAGTGTGAGTGATCATCAATGTAGTGTACCAGATAAAACATCGTTGCTGTTTAAAAAAATACTTCAAATGTTAAAACACTATTCCGAAAAAAAGATATGGTAACCCGCGTGCTGTGCAGTCAATGATAGCCACCTCTTTAAATATATACTGTACTTGTTTTCGTTGACCTTAAAGCCTTGAGTATCCATCACCAGTGTATGTGACATGTTTACGCTTGCATAGATCAAAACCAACTGACTATTCACTACTTGGGGTTAGAAATTACATTTACTCAAATCACATTCTAGAAAAATTCATGCCTACTATAAGCGGCACCCACTTTTACACCCACTCTTGCACCCATTCTTGCACCCACTCTTGCACCCACTCTTGCACCCACTCTTGCACCCACTCTTGCACCCACTTTTGCACCCACTTTTCCTCTCACTTTAAACTATTATTTATATTATCGAGTGAACTTTGCTAGAGAGTAGTTCATGCTTGACAATTGACATGGAAGTATCAACAAATAGGAATGGTATGCCATACGCATTCTATAAAGGATATACATATATTGTAAAACGAACCAATAAAAGTGGAACTGTTATTTGGCGTTGTTCAAAACATCGTTCAAAACAGTGTCAAAGTGAATTAAAAAGTAAAAATAGTGATGTCTTCAGTGTGAGTGATCATCAATGTAGTGTACCAGATAAAACATCGTTGCTGTTTAAAAAAATACTTCAAATGTTAAAACACTATTCCGAAAAAAAGATATGGTAACCCGCGTGTTGTGCAATCAATGATAGCCACCTCTTTAAATATATACTGTACTTGTTTTCGTTGACCTTAAAGCCTTGAGTATCCATCACCAGTGTATGTGACATGTTTACGCTTGCATAGATCAAAACCAACTGACTATTCACTACTTGGGTTTAGAAATTACATTTACTCAAATCACATTCTAGAAAAATTCATGCCTACTATAAGTGGCACCCACTTTTACACCCAATCTTGCACCCATTCTTGCACCCACTCTTGCACCCACTCTTGCACCCACTCTTGCACCCACTTTTGCACCCACTTTTGCACCCACTTTTCCTCTCACTTTAAACTATTATTTATATTATCGAGTGAATTTTGCTAGAGATTAGTTCATGCTTGGCAATTGACATGGAAGTATCAACAAATAGCAATGGTATGCCATACGCATTCTATAAAGGATATACATATACTGTAAAACGAACCAATAAAAGTGTAACTGTTATTTGGCGTTGTTCAAAACATCGTTCAAAACAGTGTCGAGGTGAGCTGAAAAGTAAAAATAGTGATGTCTTAAGTGTGTGTGATCATCAATGTAGTGTACCAGATAAAACATCGTTGCTGTTTAAAAAAAATCTTCAAAATGCTAAAACACTTGTCCCAGAAAAAGATATTGCAGCTCAAGATAGTGCATTGTTTGTTAAGAAGCATGTATCATCTCCTCAGAAAGTCGTGTTAGGACAGTTGTCAATGTCTGAAAAACTCCCAACATTATCAAAGGCAACACAAACTGTGCAAAATGTGGTATTGCAAAAGGATCAAAAAGGACTATACAGTAATAGTGATGAGGATTATAATGATCATGATGATGATGATGATGATGATGATGATGATAATGGTTATGATGATGATGATGTTGATGATGAAGATAATAATGATAATGGTAATGCTTTGTTTACACCTAAAAATCATATTTTAAATTTGTCTACTGGAACAATCCAAGTAAGCTAATCCGGCGGCTTCAGCAACTGCATGTCTATAAACAGGCTGGTTATACTGAATATGAGGAAGAACTATTGGATATAGAAAATGAGCTTCGTCGTGTAATGGATCCACATAACCGCTTAAACTATTTCTTAACAATACATGTTATATTTTCTACCACTATGCTACCATTTTGCTCTCACTTTTGCTATCACTTCAAACTGTACATATTAAATATAAAAGCCAAAGCTAAATGATTTTATTATCAGAACAGTTATAACCTTTGTAGTGAGCAAATCATACTAACAGGTTAGTTGCTACTATGGAACTTACTACAACTAACAAAGGTAAACAACGTGTACTCTATAAAGGCTACTCTTATAACTATAATCGTCAAAATGTAAAAGGAATAATATTTTGGCGATGCTCAAAAGAGAGGTCAAAAAAATGTCGAGGCAATCTAAAAAGTAGAAATGGTAAGGTTTTAAGTGTGAGTGATCATCTATGTGGTGCACCAAATGAAACACTGTTGGTGTCAACAATTAATCATGACAATGCTAAAAAGCTAGTACAAGAAAAAAATGTTGCTACTCAAAATAGTGCAGTGTTTATTGAGCAACATTTAACCCCTGCTGTAAAAGTTATGTTTAATCCATCTTCCACATCTCAAGAGTTATCAACATCACAAACTATGCAAAAAGGTTGTGTTGTTGTTGTTGTTTTAAGGGGCTGAACTACAAGGTTATCTACCCTTCATATGCAAGAGAATCAAAAAGGACTAAATAGTAATAGAGAAAAAAGAAATGTATTTTGAATGTAACTATTGTACAAGTACTTATATTAAATAAATAAAAATATTGTATGGGTATTGTCTGTTTTTTCTTAATTGCTATACCCACGTCCTACTATATTAATGTCATTGTTAACCATCAACAATCTCCACCTATGTTCAGAAAGAAAGTGATCTTAAACAATACACTATATCTATGGTTTGTGTACCGAGTATCATAGTAATACAGTGTCGTCAAGCCATGTTCAGGCAATAGTAATGTTAGGTAAGGGGTTCGAACCCTTGCTTCCTTGTACAGGATTAGTTTTTACTCAACAGCAACCCATAATACTATACTTTGAAACATGTCACATCTCATTGCAAAATGTCACCTGTATCGTTTTCTAAGACCCCTGCTGGTGGCTAGTAGCTAGCAGACAGTGCAACAGAAACAGTGTCACCATGGTCATTCTTAAAAAAATCAATATTTATTATTCTTTTTATTATTATTGTTCATTAAGAGTAGTGTAAAGTTGTCTTTGTGACGTAACGGTTATAATAGTTAGCTGGCACTCTAAAGCTCTTGAGTTCAATTCGAGCTTTAACATAAAATTTTAAAAGTATATTAGAACTAAAACAGGTCTACTCAGTCTCGGGTGATTCAAATAAGTAGATGTGGTTTGATTTACACTTTAACGATAGAACACGACGGTTTTTTTATTTTTTAAAATAATGATAGCCATTTGTTCATTTGTTTTTCATTTTCACATTTCACACATTGCCATTTGTCAATTTTCCATGTACACGATTTGAAAATGTCAGTTTAAAGTTTTTGGATTTCATGATACGGAAACAAGAATTTTCCATTTTGTTGTTGTTTACACATTTGTCAATTTCCCATTTACATTTTTTAAAGGTCAGTTTTAAGTTTTTAAATTGTGTTGATATGGAAACATGGATTTCCTATTTTTTCCATATCACAGACGACACGTTTATGATTTAGTCCATGCTGAAAGTTTAGTTTTGTAAAGCACACATTTGCTGATTAAATTTTTCTTGAAATTATTTTAATGAAAGTGCTTGGCCATGGCAATAGTGCTCTTTCTGTTTGTTTCCAAAAACGTATAGGACTACTACTACTACTACTACTACTACTACTACTACTAATACTACTACTGTAGGTAAGACTGTTTTACAAAATAACACCTATCTACTGCTGCATTTAAAAGAAACACAAGTGTTAAAAAAAACTACAGTATACTATTTACCATTTGCTATATACATTAATTACCCAACCATCCTACCTTGCCGTGTTTGCTTTGGTTGAACAATCAATGCTACCCACACACACACACAAACACACACACACACTTTCTCTCTCTCTCTCTATCATTCTATCTATAGTCATACATTCACACAACCATACCTGTCTTTGAAAAACAAATACAACCACGCTATTTATCCTTGACATGCACGCTTATCCCAAATAACTTTTAGTTATACATTTAACATTTACTATTACAAAAAAATGTTTCCACTATTTTTACAATTACAAAAATGAATATTTACAAAATACAAAATCTACTGGTTACAAAAAAGACATGTCTCTAAACAATAAAATATAGAAGTCACACCTCCACCTCGTGGTTATAACCCTATGGTAGGCTAATGCATAGGTCATTCATCTGCACTCATTTGCTATCCATCAAGGTAAAAGTGCATTTTTTCTGTTCCACAAGATACAAATTTGATTGCTGGATTGTATTCTACACTGTTTATGCGATATATAGCTTTGCCAGTTCATAAAACCGCTAGGTAGTTCTCTACATATAGCAATTTTACCACTGCTCTACCTACGCTTTTGCTCTTTTGGCTTTCTTACAGTCTAGTGTGTGATAGACAGCATTAATGTATATCAAACCCAGTTCACCTTTGTATTTGTAATCCAAGTAATAATTTGGAAAGACACAAATGTAATCAGTTTTGAACGTTATCTCTGTTTTGTTTTGTTTAATATGTTTATGACATGCATATTAACCTGAAATCGAACCCTGGTGAAAAGGCTAACAGCTTAACCACTACACCACCTTGCCCTTGTTTCTTAGTTTGACTCGTTCTAGGCATCAGACCTGGAAATTGAGTTAAGACCACCAGTACAAGAGCTAAAAGTGCTTAACACTGCAACACAAAATGGATAGCTGGTAACATTATACAACCGGAAATGATTATATTTCTGTTAGCAATGCATTTTTTGTCATCAGCCTACTGTCTGAGCACTGATAGCAACACAGTTTAGTTTAGAACAAGCGAGTGTGTGTGTATAGATTATTAGCCTCAAGTATTTAAAGCTTGTTGTGTGTGTGTGTAGCGACCATCTAGCCCCGGTAACCATTGAGCATTTTTGTGGTTTAGCTATCCTCTTTAACCAATCAATTAAAGATAGTCTACTCTTAATTCTTGAATCGATAAATCAGAGTTTGTGTGTACACCGTTCGTCATTTATTAACCCATACCTACAACCTATACTCTCTCTATACTGCAGTTTGATCTGAAAAACAAGTTTCAATGGTAAAAGACTTGTCAATCACCATACATGTAGCCTACACTAATTCTTTCTCTACCTAGCTATGTTTCATCACACACATGGTAAACATCTCACATGTTCGTATCCGATTATTAGTTTATAAAATCTCAGGTCGATGACCTTGATGTATTGGGTATTTTGGGTAAATTCATTGGCCATGGGAAAGGGTTGACCATTCTAAGTCCTATAACACCTCACATGTAGATATTCGATTATTAGTTTATAATATATTAGGTCAATGACCTTGCTGTTTTTGAATCTTTTGGGTAAATTCGTTGGTCATGGAAAAGGGTTAACCATCCTGAGTCCCATGACACCTCACTTGAGCCTCTCTGATTATTAGTTTATAAAATCATAGGTCAATGACCTTGCTGTTTTGAATCTTTTGGGTAAATTCGTTGATCATGGAAAAGGGTTGACCATCCTGAGTCCTATGACACCTCACTTGACCCTCTCTGATTATTAGTTAGCGACATATCAACAAAAGTGTAGTTAGGCCCTTTTGACATAAATAAATAATATATTCAAAAACAGAATGTCACCTCAAGTCCAACGACCTCTCATACAGGTCCCTAGCCTTATTGATTCATGAGATATTAAAAATCTAATGACCTTAGATCTTTTGGTTAAATTCGTTGGTCATGGAAAAGGGTTGACCGTCCTGAGTCCTATGACACCGCACTTGACCCTCTCTGATTATTAGTTAGCGAGATATTAACAAAAGTGCAGTTAGGTCCTTTTGACATAAATAAATAATATATTCAAAAACAAAATGTCACCTCAAGTCCAACGACCTCTCATACAGATCCCTAGCATTATTGATTCATGAGATATTAGTTTTGGATCTTTTGGTAATTTTTTTAAAAATAACTCATCTATAAATCATTATTCAAAAAGCCCGCCCGCTTACAAAAAAAAACAAGTGCGCATGCGTAAAAACAAAAAACAAACATGTTAATTCATAGTAGCAATCGACTCTTCACATGCGATTCATGTGGAACAACGTTTAATTTCATCATAGCATTAGGGACCATGGGCCAGTCCATAGGGACCAATCCAAAGGGACCGGTCTAAAGGGATAAGTCCAAAGGGACTCATCAACAAGGACTCATCCACAAGGACTCGTCCACAAGGACCTGTCAACAAAGACTCATCCACAAGGACCTGTCCACAAGGACTCGTCCACAAGGACTTGTCCACAAGGACTTGTCATCAATGACCTGTCAACAAGGACCCGTCCACAGAGATCCGCTCCCCCCACCCTCTTCAAAAGCCATGAGTGGGCATGCTAATTCATAGTGGCTTTCCACCGAACATATGCACTTTATGTGGAACAACATTTCATTCCATATCGGCATTCAAACTCTCACATGTTGCAATTGGAAACAGAGATTCTCTAAAAAATTAGAATTTCACCCCCTAGTAGGGGTAGGTTTTATTTTTTGGGTGGAAATATGTTGTCCATTGGAAAGGGGGTGTCAGCCCGAGTTCAATGACACCTCATTTGTCAAAATCCGACCACGGGTTCGGGAGTTATCGGGCTGCAGCCATCTTGTGTGGAGGGTGTGGAGGTGGAGGGATCTCAACCCCTCAAAAACCACTACACATTGGATATATAATGTAACCTGTCTATCTCGAAAACTTGTATAATTTGAATTCGAATGTGCCCTCTTGTCGGATTATTCGTGCAATCCTCTCTGAATAATTTATAATAACCGATACGTACTTCGAACGTTCTTCCTCCCAAATCACAATCGTCCTCAAGACGGCTGGCTGACAGCACGACTTGCCTGCGGGAATCTCGTCAAACGGACCACGATCGACTCCAGTTGCGTAAAATTATAAAACCCGTGACCGGCCGCGAACTTGTGTCCTCGAGGACTGCGGGAATCCCATCACGAAACATACTGAACCCTACCCGCCACTTTTCCCATGACCGTATACTTAAAAGTGTACATGGAGCGAGAAGTGCCTCAACCTACTTCGACATAACAGACTACGTAGCATCGCGATACTCATTTCTTCTCGTGATTCACGGTGAACTTCCAACCACAGTATAGGGGCAGCGGGAATCACGGAGTCGATCATACAACATTTCCATAACTGCTCGTGAATTTTAACCATGCCCAACCTCGAGCTTGCCTTCGCCATTCTGCCAGGACAGATAGACAGGCAGACAATCGTTGAACGGCCAGATGCGGTGCCGATTGCATAACATCGCGTTCTCATTGTGCAACCGTAGGGACAACGTGATTCTCGTAAAACGACCGAGAGCGGCAGCGATTGCGATACATCGCGATATTTCTTCGCATTCGATGACGAGTACAACTTTACTGGATTCTTGTCAAATGGACAGCAAGCGGTGCCGATTGCGTAGTAATAACTTACCATATTTTTTCGTGCCCGACCTCAAGGACAATAGAAATCTCGTCGAACGACTAAAAGTGACACCGATTATGTAATCGCGATCTTTCTCCGTGTTCTATCTATAAACCTACGAATCGCACCAAACGGCTGAGACCAGCGTCGATCGTGAAACGACTCGATTTTTTCTCCTTACCTGACTACGAAGACAATTCGGTGACGATCACGTAACGTCGCATAATATATTTCTCCGTGGTGTACCGCGGGGACAAAGAAATCTCCCCAAACGGCCAAGATCAGAGCAACTTCTTGGTAATCATAACTTCTTGTACACAAGATGGCATATTTGCTGAATCAACTCATCTGATATTAAATATCCATTATTTATTTTTCTCTAAATATTTACAACACGACAAGTGAATCTTATTCACTGCTTTAAACACAGTTCATTGTTGTTTTCCTTCACCGCGCGATGAGCTTCTATGGTTGCCGACCGCGGACGTTTCTTGAATTGAAAGGTAACTAAAATTAACTAAAAGGTAGCTAGAAAGTAACTAATTTTTACTTCATCCTTACCGTAGACACCCTGTAAAGTTTATTGATAATCCCGTCTCGCTGATTATCGCTGCGCTTTTGTCATTAATTCCTTGCGTTTGACATTACGCTGAAAGTCGATAGAACTGTCTATCGATAATCACATCTCTCAGATTATCGCTGCATTTATATTACTCTTCGTGGTACGACTGTTTGTAAGCGGGAACGCTTGGTTTTAAGCGGTGCTTGCTGTAGTTCTGGTATTCGTGCAATTGTGTGACAATTTCTTGTGCAATTTAGTGTTTTCGTGATGAATTCAAGTAAGAAACGATATCATCAGTCTTTCAGGGAGGCATATTCTTCAGAACTTTTGGAAACTGGCACAATGAATTAGATAGTCTAACATCACCAAGAGTTTGTAATCTCTTTCCCTTTAGTCTTTCTCGCTATTTTTAAGACCTTGCGACGCATGTACGCGTTAAATTTTTGCGCTTTGGGATCTTCTGGATTTCTATTTTTGAAAGTTGGCAGGTATGCGGATACAGTATATTACGGCCAGTTTTGTTTCCCTTGAAATATATCCTGTTGCAAACCTTCTGTTATTTGATTCAAAACTACAACAGTTATGTATTCATTAAAGGAAAAAGTTAAATATGAAAGTGTTTTGTGCAATTTTAAATTAAATAATACAATCCAATAATAAGATTGCAAAGGATTCACCTTGAATCACACCTGAGTTATAATTTCTTGTAAATCCATTAAAAATCCCAGTTGAGGCATCTAAGAGATGCACACTCTTTGTGGTCTTCTGCGGTTTGATTGTGGGGGAAGCAGGAAGCTTGGGTTCTATTATCTCCTCCTCCCTGGTAGCCAGTTTACTCCTGTGGGGGTCCCGCTGAAGAGCCAGCTTGGTGTTCCAACACACACATGACGCGGCGTTAACCTAGAAAAATTGCCGAGTATAAATTCACTGGCCGTGAGAGCCAATACACCATACTTTTGGAAGCTTTCGTAGGGAAGTTAAGGCTACTTCAGCTTTTAGCTCTCGCAGTAAAGAACCACACCGAGAATCTAATTGTAAATGCAGAAATGCATTTCGACAGTGGGCATCCAATACTTTGTAGGCCTTTCCATTAGTTTTCTTTTACCTAGTTGCGAACGCTCAGATGCCCATGGATATAGACTGTCATTTTTAGTCCGTGTTGACCGACTGAAGAGCTACAAATGACAGTTTGTATTGGCAACACTGAAAGAATGGCTTCAATTCTTTACATCCATGGATATACGTTCCCGATGAACGATATATATGAAGTTGAGGAAACTATGGCCAAGCAGAGGACATTGAAGGTTCAGTGGGAGTGTACTGTGTATGAACTTCAAGCTGGGAATGGTGTTCTAGACATAAGGAAGATAGAAGTTGAGGAAACTATGGCCAAGCAGAGGACATTGAAGGTTCAGTGGGAGTGTACTGTGTATGAACTTCAAGCTGGGAATGGTGTTCTAGACATAAGGAAAATAGAAGTTGAGGGAACTATGGCCAAGCAGAGGACATTGAAGGTTCAAGCTGGGAATGGTGTTCTAGACATAAGGAAGATGGAAGTTGAGGAAACTATGGCCAAGCAGAGGACATTGAAGGTTCAGTGGGAGTGTACTGTGTATGAACTTCAAGCTGGGAATGGTGTTCTAGACATAAGGAAGATAGAATTTGAGGAAACTATGGCCTAGCAGAGGACATTGAAGGTTCAGTGGGAGTGTAGTGTGTATGAACTTCAAGCTGGGAATGGTGTTCTAGACATAAGGAAGATAGAAGCAGAAGCTTTCGAGGGCTATCACAGACGATTTGTGTCAGTCTCACTTTCATTTGTATATTAACGCTGGAAAATCATTTTTGCTGTGTGTCTCATTCCATATTCGTAGTTAATTAAAGTGTGTGTATGTATTTCTACCCAAATTATTGCCTATTCTACAGGGTTGAGAAGGAGGTGAAATGACATAGAATAGAGCAATGGTGTTGACAGCCAGATGCTTTTCTGCAAGCACGAGTGAGGAGTTTATAAGAGAGAAATAAATATGATGAAGCGAGGCTCTCAGAAAGAGTTAATCTGTTTAAGGTTTTGTTGATGTTTGGTATACTTTGATGTTTTTGTTCTGTTGCCTGTGATCCATCATGTGGAATATTTCTCCGTATGCTCATTTATGTTTTAAGATTGAAGACACTATGGTATCTCTATGTACTGTTCCATCAGAATGAAATGTGGTGAGGAGTTGGAAAGTAGTGTTTAATTAGTTTGCCAGCAATTTAAAATAAGAAACCATGGCAAACCATTTCAAAAGTTACTGACGTTGGGGTTCAAACCTAGTTGTTTTCAGAGGTCAGAAGTAGCCTGACCACATGGCCTGGAGCTTTTTGTAATATTTAAAATGAGCTCAGTTCTTAGTGTGTCTTCAGAACGGAATTATAAATCCTGTTTTCATTGCGCAAATTCCATGTCTGGATAACAAAATTACTGAAACTGGGGTAAAACTAATATTGATCGATAAATCCATTCTTGAAGGTATAATTTATAATACTGTATCAGACTTCATTTATAAAAGGTATTGAATAAGATAGGCGTGGCTTGCAATGAGCGGGGAGAAGCTATTAAAATGGTAGTCAACGTCACAGCAGTTCTTTGGATGGTAACCTCTACCGGCGATGCCGCAGAGAGAATGAAACACTGGCTCATGTCCTTGGATGTTTTTCAGTTTAGTTACGAGGAACTCCCGCCACCATAAAATAATACCCGTCATTGTTGTCAGAGGTGGCATTGTTTATCTCACACTCTCCGGAGGCAATTTATTGGCATATTCTAATTTCTAATTTAAAAGCATTAATCAAAGATTGTGCAGTGTTTTGTGAAAAATTTCTTGTAGAATATTGATTTTCTGGCATATATGTGGTCGGTCTAGAGATGTTAAATCCCTTTACATACTTACTGCTAGAAATTTCTATATAAATATTATTTCTTCTGTCCTCAAGCCTATTACTTCCTTTAAGGATCTGTTCTCCACATTTGCTGTCGCACTTAGATTTACTTGACCTATAAGCGAGTGATGGCTTTGATAAGTTTCATTATTAGGGGAGACTTGTATAATCCAGTATGATATAATGGAGAATATGAAGTAATCTTAGTCAGTTGTTCAACCGCAGTATCCTTACTTTCAGTTCAGATGTGCTGTAAAGTTACATTATTTGTTAATTATTGCGTAGAAGCTGAAGATGATAGCAAAGAAGTAAATGATTCAATCTTGTCAACAGGATATAAAAGAAGAAATCCAGGTTGAAGAGATTGACGGATGTAGAAATCATCTAAATGAGTAAGTTGACAACATTAAAAGGAAAAGCTTTCTTTCAGTTTTATGTATGCATATTAAAAATGTTGGATATGAACTGTTTTTGGCAAAATCAGATATCCTCTTTTCATATCTTTCATTGCACACATTTGTTTTTAATTTTGTCTCTCTTGAGTTGATTTTGATATTCAGTTTTCATATTTAGCAGCCCAAAAACTATCCATTCTCATTCAGACTTCTCACTGTTGGAGGTATGAAAGGAAAGTGTGTTACTCTATAAATTGTGCCCAGTATGAACGTTAATGAGAAGATGATCGCTGTTCTTAAAACCACATCCTACTTGTAGCACGAATGTGAACATATTTGTGGTGTAAGTTTTTAAAGGAATATCCACTACTTAGGACCTCCCCTATTGTTTTCCTGTAGCCAGGTATTTGTTCTATGTGCCAAAATTTTGAACGTAAAAAAAGGTCTCCAAACTGGATGGTGTCACATGTAGCAACCATACCAAAGGCCAATAATGCGACAAATTTTTGACTCGGGTGGAATTTATTTTGTGAGGTTTAAATTATATCTTACATGCGGTAATTTGTGATTTTCGTGATTAGTGTTTTTGTTTTTCAGATAATATTATTGGAGTGTTTTCTGTGAAACCATGATAAGATGGTGTTTAGTATGCATCATTAAATACACCATCCTATATGTTAGTCCGAATGAGGATCATCCTGTCTCTTGTGTGTTGTTTAACAGGTGTCTTGTTCTTAAGGGAGATTACTCATTAGGCAGACGGTTAATGTTGATGTTCTGTTGAAAGACACAGTAGCCATATCACACTGAACCAGCCTTTGTGTGGACCAATTATATTGTATTGTATGTAATTAGCACTGATTTTGTCGTGGAGAGTACAATTTGTAAGTGCACCTTGAATGTGTTTAGTTCATTATATTTACTCTAATTGTATTTGAATTACAACAACTGGCCATAGCGGGGAATTATAATTCAACGCCCGTAGGTTTCCATCAAGTTTATTTTCAAGTAGTTTTATCTTTGCCTACCAGGGATGCCACAGTCACTGACACGTAGCGGTGACCTTTGGAATTTGTTCGAGCGTTTCTAGCCAAATAAATTACAAATTTAACTACGCACTACTAATTGTATTGGTAGGTTCTTTTACATGCCATGAATCTATTACGTGGGCCCTCTGGCTTTATTTCCCCTACGAAGGAAGGCATACTGGGGGATTTTGACGCTCTTGAAAAATCCGACGACTTCGGCCGGGTTTGTACCCGTGATCTTGGGCATAGCAATTTAGCATGCAACTGGGTCCGCTATATATTTACTTTAACTGACCTAACTTAACATCGCATCTAACAAGGCAACATTGGACCAATGGCTTTTTTTGAGGAATTAATGACACTGCTGTTACAATGAGCTTGTTTGTGATTCACTCAAAGTTACTAATTAAAACTATTTAATCACGCATTGTTTCTGCATGAAATTTGATTTATACAATAATATATTCTTCAAGCGATGCTGCTCAATTTCTGTAATTTTATTAACGCAACAATTGGCCATTTATTTTCTCTCCAGGACGGGTCAGGGAAGGGATTCTGCAATGAAATCGGCGTTGGACCTATAAAGAGGAACCGTCCCAGCATTTGCCTGGTGGTGAAAATGGGAAACCAAGAAAACCATTCTCAGGACGGCCGAGGTTGGATTCGAACCCACACTATCCCGATACCAGAGATGCATGAGGTACCGCGGCCGGTAAATGCTGCTCAATTTTAGAGTCATAAATTGAAAGTGTGCGTGTAACAGCCATCATGTTATGTATATTAGCCGATTACTCACCGCAAGAGGATGCCTTCCTGACAAAATTTGTAATAAGTTTAGATCCATATGGTACATATTTGACATAAGCGAGTATTTTGTCTATTGTTTCAACGGCAGCTAACACCAATGAATATATTCCCCAATTTTGATTTCAGCTCCATTTTTGTTGAGTATTTTAAAAATAATTCTGTTACACGTAAAGTTAGTGATATACAGAAGCCTATGAAGAGTAAATTTGAAAAATTATTCTCTTTCCATAATCTGCCCAATCTTGTCATAACTAGCTTTAAATGTACTCTGCGAGGATGGTGATAAAGACACTTGTTTGCTACGACAGAAGTTGTGAAAGCGAGAATGGTGAATCCTCTTTACATAAATTATACAAATAAGCTTGTAGTCGAGAGTAGCCTTGTTTGTCAATAATAAAAACAGCATATTCAAGACAAAATCTGAAGATATTGTGAAACTTATGACATGACGGACTGACAAAAGGAATTTGTGTCTGTTATAATGTATAATAATATATATTACATATATAATATCTGTGCTCCATTTCCTGGAAGAGATTATCATGGGATTCTGTGGCTACGTTTCTCCAGAAATATTTAGGTGCACCAGGTCATCTATGATCTTTTACATTTCATGTACTTGCCGAAACTTTAAGCCTCATGAATTTGATTAGTTTAGGTAATGTGTTAAGACGAATTCGGGGAACAAGTGTCAAAAGTGCTTAACGCTTTAAGTTGCTTTACACATCAAATCGCACTTTGAGTTAATTTTTATGCTCCCTAAATTGTATATGTTAATTTTGTTATAGGTATTATCGTGCGAACATGATAATAACCAAGCTTTTGGTGGACTGAAACCCAGTCTTCACATGGAAAATCCGTCAAACATTTATTGTACCAGACCTTTGATGAATATTTCGTTATCTATGGTCGAAAAAGACTACTTACATCTTTTATCCAGTAATAGTGCCTGGCACTCTCTGCATCAATTACTGTTGGTATATAACACGTTCACATGGCTAGCTCTCTTAATGGATAACGGATAAATTGCATTTGTTTCTTCAATTCTTTAAACATTAACGCTCATGCTCTTCGAATCGTATTATGATTCTCAAATCCTTGGGTGACTGTATACCATCTAAGTTTAGATCTGTAGAATAATACGGGTACGATTATGCGAGGGATTGAAAAGTGTCGAAATTATCGCCCAGGTGAAACATGCCTTATATCAACATTTCTCAATTATTCCATTTGGAAATTGTTCCATTTCCATAAATCGGTTATGATGAATCTCCTAGACGAGTATATTTACGAATGCAGATTTCTAAATGAAGTACATTGAATAACACCTTCTCTTGAAATGTTTTCCTCCTCGCGATGGTAGCATCAAAAATTATTGTCAAATGTCGTCTAGAAGAGTCTATTTAGGATCCTCTTTGTTCTATTAATAGACTTTGTATCAGAAATTTTCACATAGTGAGCAAAAGGGTTCGACATTTATTTTTTATTACCCTTGCTAGCAAATAAACAGCATTCATTATATTTGACATACTTAAAAACTATTTTTTCACCACCTTCATTACATCAGCGTCTGCAACTAGAAGTGCACCCATGAAAAGCTCTAGCAATTTCATCTATATTACATAACTTGTAATATATACTTTTGTGGACATTAGTTCTCAAATGAACTCTGTATTGCGAAGAATCTACGTCTTTTATACAACGCTCACTGCGACCTAATTCACTCCACATCACAATTTGTATTTTGGCTCATTTAAATAATTTGAGACTTAGTGCAAATATTTACCCATGTCTTGGCGCTTAGAATCTGGGTTCTGATATGAAATTGGCACAAATTTGCTATTTTATTTAGTAACGTTGGTAGAACCTTTTTATGGAGCGGGTTTATTAAGTGAAATCGATATATAATTACTAGATTTGATGGAAATGGGTAGGTAATGTACCCGTTTCTTCGTTAAGATGAAATTACCCTGCTAAAGCACCGCAATTCGTCAATGGAGGAACAATCAGTTATTTGCATGTGAAAATTTGTCTGCAATAAAAGAAAAATAGCTAGTATGGCAAGAGACAAAATTCCACGGGGCGTTATCGCGTTTGGTTGGTTGGTGGCATGGGACAATAATTCATAGAAGGCAAAATTAGGGCTAAATTGATTCTGAGGTGAAACATCTAAAAATACAAATCCATGGTCCAAATTAAAATCTACCTTTAATGTCCATAAGGGTATCGCACAAAAATCACTCGCTTTCTCGTAGGTTGTTTTAAGATCTTAATTTGGTATCGAAACGTAAATGTAGAGTCACTTCAGTATATGAAAAAATACCTTGCAGATTGTCCTGTCCTAATTTCAAATTGATAGGAGATTATTGAACAAACATATACTTAGGAAGTTGAACACCCTAATAATTTGTGGTGTTTGAAGCCATGTTTGAATATGTTAGACAAAGGTTTGAAATACAACTGCACAGACGCACACACGAACCACAATATAAAACAGTTAATCACAGATATTGAGATAGCCAGTCACTAGCTCCCAGCGGAAGACAGGGAATTAACCAAAAATCTCGCCACCAACGAAGCCAAAAATATCCCCAAACGAGAGGGCGATAGCAATAACATTCAAAACAACAAACCACTCAAAGAAATAAAGTCGTTGAAACAAAAAATAAAAGAACATGACTTAATCATCACAAAAGCAGATAAGGAAAACACAACAGTAATTTTGAACAAAACAGAATACATTGATAAAACAGTCGAATTCCTAAACAACAACGAAATCAAGGAATTAACAAAAGACCCCACCAACAAATTCCAAAAACAAATAAAAAGTGCGCTAAAAGAAACAGAATACATACTGACCAAAGCCGAAAAATCAAAACTAATAAACATGAACCCGAAAATACCGTCATTGAGGGGACAACCAAAAATACACAAAAAAGGAATGCCCAATGAGACCAATAGTCAATTGTAGGAATGTCCCTAACTACAAAATCAGCAAAGAGTTACTAAAAATCTTAAAATGCCGTCTTTCCAACGACAAAAACAACTCTGTAAAGAACACAACAGAACTAGTAACAGCATTGAACACACTACAAATGAAACCTAGCTTCAGGCTAGTATCCTTCGATGTAACTAACATGTACACCAATATTCCGATTATTGAAGCAATCAACACTATCGAAAACAACTTAATATCCAACAATTCGGTAAAAGAAACTGAAGAGATTGTGAGATTACTGAGGGTCGTTCTCACCCAAAACGTGTTTCAATTCGACAATAAAATATACACACAGAGAGAAGGCCTAGCAATGGGATCGCCACTAAGTGGGTTAATCGCTGACATCTTCATCAATGCACTAGAAAATGCGTTCTTAGAAAAGACTTCAACAAAGGGAATAGTAATATGGAAAAGATACGTAGATGATGTAATTTGCATCTACGATACTGAACTAACAAGCGATGAAACAATTCTCCAATCCATTAATAGCCTACACCACTCTATCAAATTCACTAAGGAATCCGAAATAGACCGGAAAATAAATTATCTCGATATAACTATTGAACGTAAAGACAACGACCTTTCATATTCCATATTCCGGAAAGCAACACAAACCTCGCATGCAATCGACAATCAGTCTAATCACCCCAGTACGCACAAACTAGCGGGTTTCAATTCAATGGTGCACAGGGCTTTAAACATACCCATGTCAAAAGACAACTATAATAAGGAAATAAGAACTATTAAGCAAATAGCAAAGGAAAACAACTTCCTGCCAAGCAAAATAAATCAAATTATAGCCAAACATAAAAATAAAGATAAAACGACTCCCAAACCGGACAGTAATGAGAAAAAATTTGCGCGTTTCAACTATGTGAATGCGAATACATATAAAATCACTAACCTATTCAAAAAGCAAGGCATAAAGATAGCTTTCACGACGAAAAACACAACCGCTAGGCACCTCCTAAATAGTAATCTAAATAAACGTGACCCGTATTCAAGGTCAGGGGTATATTCTATAACTTGCCAAGACACCGATTGTCAAGCTAATTACATCGGGCAGAGTGGAAGGCGAGTAGACACACGTTATAATGAACATAGGAATGCGATAAGATACGGAACACATTCAGCCGTGTGCGAACATATGTGTGACGCAAGGCACAGCTTTACCAACATAGAGTCGGACCTTAAAATAATCCATCACGAATCGAAAGGCAGAGCTCTTGACATAAAGGAAGCAATCGAGATACACCTAGCCAAACGAAACAATCCCAACAATCTAAATGAACACACGTTCATGGAGAGCTCACCCCTCTTCACGCTACTAAAAAACACACCCTGTCGGAAACTAGACACAATTTAGCGACACAGCCAAACTAGATAAAAAAGGGGGGAAATTAGGGGGTTTTTAATAGGTAAATGTTATCTGGATCAGGTGTACGATGTACTTTTCTTCTGCAATAAACCAAGGCCCATATTCGCGGCAGTATTAAAGGTGCCGGGACGTCCTCATAAGACCGTCAACGCTTAGTTCGAATGGCTTATGGTCCACGCGTGGCGAGGGCTAATCCACGGTCTATAATAGTTGTAGACCCACCTCATTCAATAACATACATCTTATCTAGGTTGGCAACACCTCACATAAACACATCGCTATCATTCCCCACAGCACGTATGGGCAGGGGGGAGAAGGCAGGGAAAAACCATTCGTTAAGATAACCACCGCAGTCGACCGCACAGTGAGTTCCAGTGAGCACGAAAACTGCGAGTAGCTGTAGTAAGGAAGACAATCAGGTAAGTAGTTAGCCTACAATTTTATAGTTTAACCATAGTTTACAACCATATAATCTCTCTAAAGTACAAACTCCGGATAGCTATCACCATTTAGCATTTCACCCAACATCATATATACTGCATTTAGCATACACTGACAGTTGCAGTACCAATACTGCAACTAAATAATTGTACATATTGTAAATATTTTCACCTGTATTTCAAACATAGATTTTATAGCCTAAGTGTAATGGATCTGATGATGATCGCTTGACGATCGAAACTGGTCATCCTAGTGTTTTATTAATCTCATGTAATTTATTTCAGGATTAGGGCATAACCCATCTCTTTTGTGTACATTCGTGTTGACCGACTGAAAAGCACTAAACTCTTGCCCTAATCATTTGTTGGCACATACAACGAGGTGAATTTATGGTCACATGATACATTTAATTTGACATTTATGCATCACCACCTCTATCTACAAAAATAGTACTCAACAAATTTATCACACTGCATAAGAATTACGCACCTTACTTCAATACCTCCATCATATGCATAAGAATGTCATTTCCAAGTTTTTCAAATTCTCTACTTAAAAAGTGAATAATTAAATTATCCGTTGTTTTTTAAGTATGCCAACACAAGAATGGAGAAAGTCGTGTCAGGTGTTTTATTAAATGGCAAGATAGCACTTTTCCCCAAATTCAGTTAAAGAACCCGAATCGAGAGAGTCATTATTATTATTAGGTATTAATATTATTATTTGATTATGCTGTATAGGTAGGTAGCTATTACTGAACAAAGGTTTACCCTCACTGAGTGTGACGAAGGGAGGAAGGGGACAGAGAGAGAAGGTGTGTATTTCAGGATGGACAGCTGCGGCTAAGTATTAAATAATTTAAATGGTTTGTGCTAGCAAGTAAGTTACAATTACATTTTTATTGTGTTTAACTCAAGAAAGTGGTCTATAAATAGTTTAATAAGGTCACTGTTTTGAGTTAGCTCTGTTGTCTTACAGCAGTAGCTAGAAATGTCCAGCCTTGCCTGTCCTTGCGATAAGAATTTGCTGACCAGACATGAGTTAGCTGTGAGGTAACACTTGGCAACTATGCTTGATTTTAACCTGTGGTTACAGTTTTAGAGACTGGCTTGCCATTTTGATTTCTGTACAACAGATGCATAGGCCTACAAAGAAACCGGTTGACCATGCTGGTTCCTGACATTCATTAAAATAACCTACAGAACATAACCTAAGGAATTTAATATTTATTTCTTCTTTTCGAAACACCCACTCTGGGGTAAGTCAGCTCAATCAATTCTTAGATGCTTGTGTTCTCTTTTTCTCCCAACACTTCTTCATTCTATCTGATCTCTTCTTTCTTTCCTCTAGTGATATCTGCATCGGTTTTCTGGAGACGGCTCTGGCTTGGAACTTCTTGGTGTTGTCTTTGGTCACGGTTTTGGCTCTATGATCCATCAACATGATTTCAGTAATGTGAAGCTCTCGCAGGTCCTTTTCTACTTCCGAAAACCAATTAGGTTTCATCTTCTATTTGGAAAAGATGTCAAAGATTTTTAATATTTATTCATTTAATTACAGTATATATTTCTCCAAATTCGAAAATAGGCTAAAACCTAACATAGTTTTTTAACAATGTTGAGAATTTTTGACACTTATATGTGCCAGGATTCTCTTTTGTTCACCTCTCTTGGTTGACTCGTGTTTTTTTTTTTTTGACAAACGGACTGTATTGGAATTCCAAGTGTCTATAATGTAATTTCTACCATATCATGTAGAGATTACTAAAACGCTGTTGTGTAATATTGGTGAATGCAAGTCAATGGGTGATGGCTCATTACTAAAACCCATCACACGATGCGTGAGGGGTCTCCTAAATTTCTCCGGAACTCCCCTTAATGTCCCTAAAATTCCCCTTATTTTCCCATATTTCCTAAAAATTGCCTAGATTTATCATAATTCAAGTAAATGCACCTAAAATCCATAAAATTTACTCAAATTAATTACTAGATTTACCGTAATTCCTTTAATATTCTTTATGTTCGACCCTAACTATTATATGTCAGAAAACTGTATCATAATTTTCATTATGAAACAGTTTCTCCCACCAATCACAGCTCAAGAAACAGTTGTTTGACCAATTAGATAAGAATAGCATCGCCTCTGCGCTTAGTTCCAAGGCCTTCTAATTTGAATTTCACTGCGTTGCCTAGTGTCATAGAGGGGTAATCGAGGAGGCCATGTTCAAATACAAGGCATTCTCTTGTCCCATGCGCTCTGTTCAGTACATAAAACTGGCGAAATTGAATTTGAATTTAATTTGAATTTGAATTGAATTTGAATTTGAAATCTCGACAGATATTTATGAATATTTATGTTCGAACATAAAATAGTTATAATAATTATCGTCGAAAATAAACAGTCGTATGCAACTCGCCTATAATGGTAATTAAGACACTCGTATGGTAATTATAAAACTCGCATACGCTCGTTTTATAAACAGTCTTAATTTTTAGTTTCTCACACTTACGCCGGACAAATACCGAGATGTAGACTATGACCTTAACCTGACACACTCCTGCACAGTTTTATTTACCGCGTTTTGTTTATTACGAGCTAAGTATTAGGAAGGATATCCGGCCATGAAAACTATCCGGTATCCGAATGGTTTATTTTAAAATTTTACACATATTAACCCAAAATATATAGAATTGTTAACACTCACCTGTACCGGGATTTTCTCTGTATTATTTCTCTCTCTTATGTTTTTTTTGCACAAGTAAATTGAGTTGATTATTCTGATATCTCAAGTTAATATTCAACTACTCGGGGCCATATGACAACGATATCCGAAGTTTCCTATTGACACACACGTACACTCGCAAGCACACGGGCATGATTAAAAAGATATTCCAAAACCGTAATATGAATTACAAACACACAACTAAACCGAGCTAATAACTGTGATATCGCCACGTTTTTGTTATACGAGTTTAATGAACGGATTATCGATATATTTTAATCTCACAACACACTCCAGTACATGGTGCTAATGACCGAAATGTCCCTAATCCTCAGCATTCGCACTAAAGTATACAGGTCTGATGATCAAGGTGGTTTTTATACACACACACTCTTACGTACACGGGGCTAACAGCCATGATATGGAAATACCCTAACTAGATGGTTATAACGAATTTGATATTGCAAACCCCATAATGTGATTTATGTACACATATATATATCATTATATTTTAGCTACACGGGTCTTATAATCGAAATAATGCTATTACACAACAAGAAATAAGCACTCGCAAGTACACGGTGCTGATGACTAAGCTACCCCAACTTTTTAAATACGCACGAGACTGATGACTAAAATATTCCTTTACAACTCACAACAAACGAGACTGAACTCTCTCGCAGCCAATGCCCTGCCAGTAGCAAGGCGACGGAAAGCACTTGTCAGCTGAAATATCCCGCCCATGATGTCCTACAAGCTAACCAAGATTGAACATTTCCTTGCATGGTGGCTAGCATTCTCGGTTGTCGTCCTGGAGGTCCGGGTTTGATTCCCGGCTCTGGGACTAGAACGGACCACTCTGTAGAAAGAGATGGCGTGATAGCTCAGTGGTCAGGCTGTTTGCCTCTCACCGCGAATGCACGGGTTTGATTCTCAGCTCTGCCTAGAAACGGAGTACACTCAGCCTCGGGAGGTTAAACTGAAATGAAGGCTGGAAGTGGTTACTGATATGGTTCATAGCTTAGGGCCACGGTCACCTCTTTAACCTATTTTAAATCAGACCCAAGCTAGAGGTTACCTTTACGAATGACCTTTTATCATCTCCAGTTGCATGTATTTAAGTTCACATATTGAGACAATATAACTGAAGTCCACTGACGCTTTTTCAATCCTATGTCTAATTCTCCTAACCGAAACTAAGAAGGGATGTTCCGTCTCGATTGATTTGGCAGGCAGGAATGTCGCCTGCTTCGGAAGGCGGTGGACTGTGTGTCAGGTTGGTGGTTGGCCGAATGGCCAGATTAAGTTAGCCTTTGTCTTGTGATTCATTGTCATGATCAAGTGATAAGGGATCATGCGCCGTACCTAAACAGTCCATTTGTGGTTATTAACTACCATTGGAAGGCTGTCACAATCCAAAATCACGAGAAAACATTTGGTACTGTCCCCGTTATCCGGATAGTAGGCTGTCAGATATCCGCCCCCTCAATCGGATTGCCAATAATCAAACGCACCGGCACAGCTACATCAATGAAAATGGCACTGACAGATACTATCGAGATTAGAGCACAATAGTTAACAAGAAATTATTGTGGAACACACCAAAATATACGGGGGTTCATACTTACCTTTACTTACCTTTTAAATTTATCTCGGGGACTGGGTTGTCAACTGGATCACTTAAAGTATGCCCTCACAATAACCTCCACCATGATATTTAGAATGAACCAGAACGAAGACAAGAAACTTTAAACTGCACAATAATTAATTTCACCTAAAGAATGATTTTAACAAAAATAAACAACAAAATCCACGTGGCAATCAGAAGCCATCGTCCACATAACTATGTCCTCCTGTAGGACTTGTATACTCTACATACAATGTTTCAGCTTTCTCAAGCTCAAAGATAACGTAAAAATTATAAAGCACTTGGAATGGAAACGGGATTTGGGACGAGACACATATAGCAATTGTTTTGCGTGTTTATATACTTCACATTTTATTTATAGCCACAAGGCTATTATGGAGACGTCCTTGGCCTCTATCACACAGTTGTCCGGCCAGCTGCAAGACACCTGCATCGTCAAAGTGGACTCACCCGTCCGTTCAACCCTAGCATATGCGAGTTACATCAGAGCCTAGCTCTCTTTCAAAACACGTTAAATGTCCACTTCTCAACTGAAATATTATCACGCAAATCTTTCAAATGCTCCATTCAAACACCAATGGATTACTCTAACAATCCCAAATCATCTTTAATTGTTCAAACCACTTGTTTAATTAGCGTTGTTTAGAGTATAATAACAAAACTCTTAATGTTAATAACAAAAGTTCATTAATTATTTATAACAATAATAAATTGTTTATAACAATGTCAAGCGACAATTGAAAAACTTTATACACGCCTCTATTAATCCCTTTCATTTCAAATTATAATCAAAGATATTTACAAAATTATTTACAATATTAATATTGTTTATATTATTTATACAAGAAATACATTAAACCACACGTTTATCCGGTTGATAATTACTCAAATCGTGGTGATATAATCGACCAATGAAGGTTAGTTATATTTAAATGTCAAATTCAGGTTTAATAAGGTTTAATAATAATTATTAATATTTGTGACGGTAACCTCCATTCAAAATCTTCATCTCAAATTATTTAACACTCTTGTTAATTTTAACAGTATCTTCACATGAATAACTTTCAAAGAAACAGGACAATACATTCAGCGGAAAAATACTTCGCTCAAAACGCACAAAATTGCATAAAAATAGGCCCAGAATTCATCATATATCTTCATATATATGGCATCAAAATCTTCCACACTACATACAAAAATCCTCCACTTATAAATTCAACAACTTCATCCATATTACTGTGGGAACCTCCTTCACTATTCAAGGGCATTATTCATCAGCGACTTTTACAAGTCCACTGAACTAACGATTATACATCCATTGTTCCTCTTTAAAAATTCTCATATTCATCAATTGTATTAATGACTGTTATTATTTAACCTTCGTGGGTTTCATTCATGAATCGATGTGAAGAAAAAAAAATTGCCAATCACAAATAAATTTAATAGCAAATACGATTAGACACTCCTCCCTGGTCTATCAAAATTGAGATTAATATCTTCAAAGTAACGCAGTATAAAAATACTATCTTCAATCAAAGTTCATCTAAACTGCATAAATAGTCGAATAGAATACAATTAGACTGTGGAATGCAAACATTATTGTTCCAATCTAGAATTGAGAAAAATTCCTATCAAATGTTCATTACTATAGTGTATTCAATAAATCGTAATCAAAGTTCATATTTCATAAAATTGTCTATAATGCAATGATAAATGTCTATGTTGCAATCATGTTCATAAGACGACTAGTATTTCAAAGATCGTCGATAACGTAATAGATTTTAACGCTCTAAAATCATTTAATCATTCTTCTTTCTTGAGGATGACAGAAAATTGGTCAAAGTAATTTACTGAATAGAATTACTTTAATAAAATGACACGCTGTCTGAATTCAAATCTGCCATAGCAAATCATTAATTTTACAGTCCAATCGTGACTACAAAAAATATGCAAATTACTGAAAGAATCTAAATTATCAGTCTCAACTGATCCAAAATTATTTAAGTATGCCAATGACATAACAATGTCTCAAAAACTCGTAGAAAAAGGCATAAATCATCGAAGTGTACTGAGTACAGAAATATCAAGCAAGAAAAAGGGGCAAAATATAGGACAGAAAATATGGGAAAAATGGTTGCTCAGATATCGCTACATGACTCAAATAATACAAGAAACGTTCACGACTACCTTATCTGTTGATTGAAGTTCTAGAGGAAAGTTTTCAAAGAAAACTGCTGTTGGTTCCATTTCACCAGCGTAAAGATGTGCTCCGATCTCGAACCTGGAATCAGCGCCCTCGGAGAATCGAACTGCTTCCTCCTCCGGAAATTGCACTGCTCCATGTATACGAAAGACATCCTTCTGGCAAAACTCTTCTTTGTGAGCCGGGTCCACCCTGGCCTCTCTTGAAAGTTCCCTGAAGTTCTGGTCGCAATTCGCCATGAAGTTTATTGCAGTTATTTCCGCAGAAATATTCATAATCGTGGAGTATGAAAATATTTCCACTGTCATTTGATATAATTCAGCGATGGATTCACGATGCATGAGTGTAGTTGGATGTTCACTACATGCTCGCTCTTGTAGAAAGACGATTAACGAAGTTCCATGCTGCTATTTCACTCCATCGATATATGTCCCAATTGCATTAAAGCCTTTAGCCCTCCATCTCAACTTCTGTTATAATCATTGAAAGCACTACCAGATTATAATGTTCCATGGTAGAATGTATCGTTGTATTACCAAACGTATTCTCCAATATCACTGTTGCAATCCACGTGTCAGCCGTAGTGTATAATGTGGAATTTTAAAAGTGTTTCTCATGTGGCGAGAAAATCACTTTTGTTGGCAGCCTTAAAGTGCCAATATCTTTCAAAGTATAACTGTGAAATTGTTCAAATCTTCTACACACCTCAATGTTGTACTGCCCAATTGAATTATAATAAAGGCAGAAGCCAACTCTTGATATATTCTCAGGTGGAAACGTTAATGTGAGCGTTTTAACTTCACCTAGTTTCGAACACCGTAAAATGGAACTGCTCCGTGTTCGTTCGATGCGCCGGGCTTAACCACACGCTAAAGACGACTTGCTTCACTTATTCACTCGAAAATAACTGTATGACCTCTGAAATATATATGCGGTATCAGCGGTATGAGCGGTCTGAGGTATGAGAGCTCCTCTCTCCTGTGCACGACCTTTTATCAACTTCTTAAGGGGCGTATCCATCCCTTCCATATCCTGTTGCTCCGTCATTACTAGAAGTTTCAACTTTGGCTATACTTGACGGATTTTCAAATTTCAAAAAGTCAAAATTAATTTCTTCAAAATTCCAAATCAATGCCATAACGGAAAATAGTTTTCCACAATTCTGCATGCCAAAAGTAATTAAGTATCGTAGTTTCAGCAATCTCCGTCTTCCTTCCAAACTATCGTTCATTGGTTCGAGCCTTTCCTCCAATAGCGTAACTTCTTCCTTAGCACAATACCTTGTTTCCTGCGACTGCGTCGTAAATCTAAGATCTTTCTCGAACAAAATCATGACGTCACCAAGAATCTCAGCTCCACCAGCCTACTTGCATGAAGTCTACGTCATCCGTGCCTACGTCATGAATATACACGTCACAACTATGACATCCATAACTTTATTCATATATGCCAATACAGCCATCGTGGTCTCAATATAATTCAATTTACGGGGGCATTCTCCCTTCACCACGTTTGAAAAACAGTTGCAAATTGTTTTTAAACTCTGTGTTATAAATATCTCAATTCACTTGAACACGAAATTGAATTATATTCTACTCTTGTATGATATTCTTCTATGTTCCTTAATCATAAGTCTCTTCTTCTCTGGTTTGTGTGTGGCTAATGCATTCTCTCCTCTCTACTTTCTCTTCTGTCCTGAATACCTGTTTTCCAAGTTCTGCTGACTTGTAGAAGGACCAGGATCGATCACTACATCCTGTCTTTTCTTTTGGTTTTCAGCTTCCTTTTCTCGTAATTCCTTCAGATACTGCTGACTTTCTTTCTCTCTTTCTTGATACTTGTCGGGTGTCATAACCTGACCTTGAGAATTCTGATTCTGATTCTGGTACTGTTTATTTCTATTGTAGTTTCTATTATAACCATTGTTGTAGTATCTACCTCTTCCGTTGTTATACTTCCCTCTATTATTATTCCATCCTCGTCTTTGCTGATATGGACGGTAACCTTGGGATCTGTTGTTGCGGAAATAATTATTCCTGTGAGGACCTACATTTTCAGTTTTTTCTTCCTCAGGCTTATCAGTTTGCTGCACTTGATCCATGTAGACTGTATTAACGTCTTTGAATTCGTGCCTCTGACCTTTTTGTACCAAATTTGGCATTGGACTCGTGTAGTCAAGCCTTCTCAACAATTCGTCCATACTGGTCAAATCTCTGATATTTGACGATATGATCAGTCTTCTTACTTCCACAGGCAGCATACGTGAAATCGCATCTATCAACTGCTCTGTTGACAATGGGGGTTGCAAAAATCTCAAGCGTGATAACTGGCTCGTGAAGAAATCAGCGTACCGTGTTGGAAGAGTACCTGAACACTTCCTCGAGTATACCTCAGCTCTTAATGAATTCTGAGCTTCTATTGACCAGAATCGTTTTATCAGTGCCTCTGCAAATTCGTCAAAATTGCTGAAAGTGTATCGAAATTCTCTAAACCATTCGAGGGGTCCTCCAGCTAGAAATCTTTCTACGATTCTCATCTCTCTCTCTAGGAATGTGGGCTTCTATGTAATAGTCTTTAAGATTCCTGATATATTCGATCGGTGTGAGACTATCAGTGTTGCTAAATTTTTGAGGTTTGTCTTCAAAGTTCCGGATGACTGTCACATTTCTCGGATATGAATCCATATAATTCCTCCCACTATCACGATACTTCCATTCAGGTTCAATATTCCGATCCTCTTCTTCTTCCCTGAATCTGGATATACGTTCCTCAGGACTAATGTCTCTCTCTTCTGGAGCGAGGTTACATCTTCTCACGTAATTTCTATCCTCTTCACCAGTCAATCCTTCAGTATCCTTGTCTGTGATTTCCGTGATGACTTTCCTAATCAACTCTTCCTTATAGGTTTCCATCATGCTAGCTTCTCCTAGTTTCAAATTCTGCAGTTTGCTCGTAGTTTCATTAACATCAGAGACAACCTTATGAATCTGTTCCTCTAACGCGGTTTTTAATGCTTGCACGTCCTGACCTATTTGAGTTCTATCTTCTACCTGCTTTTCGGATAGCGAATCCATCCTTACATTCAAGTCTTTCCTAATCTGAACTACTTAATTATTAATGTCTACTTGTGTACTGGCAAGTTTTCTTTCAATTCGTTCCTGAATCTGATCTACATGTTCCCCACTTGACCTGTTCCATTCATCTTTCCAAACCGTTACATTTGCAGTTAACATTTTCGCGATATCTACTTCAATGTCTTCCTTAAGTAAACGATTGTGATCTAATACTTGGGTTCTCATGACCTCTACTTCGTATTTTAAACCAGCTAAAGAAGCTGTTGTCCTGACAGACTCGTCAACTAACCGAGTTGTTAATGCACTAATGTTACGAGTACAAAGCATTTTTGAAGTTTCAATTTCCTCTCTAACTTTGTTAACATCAGTTTGAACTTTAGCAATGTCTACAAAAACAGTATTGCCTTCTACTTCTATCTTATTGATATCGCTTTGCATATCGTTAACATCTGAATGAATATTATTGATGTCTACTTGAACATTTGACACATCAGTTCGAGCATTTCTAACCTCTTTTTGAACTTCCTCTACTTTGTCTTGTACAGTAGCAACATCATTCCTAACAACAATTACTTCAGCTCTAGCACATGAAATATCACCCCGGACATTGGCAACATCAAGATTCAACATAGTAAGATCTTTCTGTACCTTAGAAACATCAATTTTAACATCAGACACATCTTTATGCACATTGGATAAATCTTTATGGACATTGGACACGTCTGTGCGCATGTCAGTTACAGCATTCTCGATTCCCTGGGTACTGATCTGTAAACGCGACACATTATTTTCTAAGTTTGCAGAACTGGTCTGAAGAACTTTCATATTCTCCTCCATTCTAGCAGACATACTACTAGCATTCTCCTCCATTCTACTAGTATTCCTAGCTTCCATCTCCCTCACACTTTCGTTCATGCTAGCTTTCAAGTTAGCAGACATCTCCTCTAACATCATTCTCAGACTCTCATCTGCCATTTCAATAATATTTCAATAATAAACTGCTTTAGGGACATACATCAAACAGAGCAAAATAACAACATCTGAGCAACATCTTTCACCATATATAAGTTTTGAGCAATTTTCTGTTTTAAATATAACTTATAATTACCTTATAATTAACTTTCGTAGACACTTCATGTTGAAATAAACTCAAGCACATGTTCAAGTTTCTTTAATTCATTTTGAAATATCCTAACACAAATAATTTACATTTACAATCCAAATAATTTAATTTTATCTTTAATATGACTAAACATGTCATAAGCCGGTCAAATAAAATAAGACTCCAGATCATAGGCGATTTTTCTAAGTTTCCAGCCTATTTAACCTCTCTCAAGTTGTATAAGATCTGATCTTTTCTGAGTGTAATTTTCCTAATACAATACAATATTTTATTCCTATATAATCACACTCTCAAATTCAACAATTGGCCAAGACATCTAATAAAGAATCAACCTCTTTATTTGAGTCTTCACACTCCCATTGACATCGATAACTTGGTAATCCAATGTTATTCGAACACTCCAAAAAATTGCGGTGCCAATTCTACTGCAATAACTTGGTAATCCAATGTTTTGCTGATCGTGCCCCACGTTTTAGGGTCGCCAATCCTACTGTCCCCGTTATCCGGATAGTAGGCTGTCAGATATCCGCCCCCTCAATCGGATTGCCAATAATCAAACGCACCGGCACAGCTACATCAATGAAAATGGCACTGACAGATACTATCGCGATTAGAGCACAATAGTTAACAAGAAATTATTGTGGAACACACCAAAATATACGGGGGTTCATACTTACCTTTACTTACCTTTTAAATTTATCTCGGGGACTGGGTTGTCAACTGGATCACTTAAAGTATGCCCTCACAATAACCTCCACCATGATATTTAAAATGAACCAGAACGAAGACAAGAAACTTTAAACTGCACAATAATTAATTTCACCTAAAGAATGATTTTAACAAAAATAAACAACAAAATCCACGTGGCAATCAGAAGCCATCGTCCACATTACTATGTCCTCCTGTAGGACTTGTATACTCTACATACAATGTTTCAGCTTTCTCAAGCTCAAAGATAACGTAAAAATTATAAAGCACTTGGAATGGAAACGGGATTTGGGACGAGACACATATAGCAATTGTGTTGCGTGTTTATATACTTCACATTTTATTTATAGCCACAAGGCTATTATGGAGACGTCCTTGGCCTCTATCATACAGTTGTCCGGCCAGCTGCAAGACACCTGCATCGTCAAAGTGGACTCACCCGTCCGTTCAACCCTAGCATATGCGAGTTACATCAGAGCCTAGCTCTCTTTCAAAACACGTTAAATGTCCACTTCTCAACTGAAATAATATCACGCAAATCTTTCAAATGCTCCATTCAAACACCAATGGATTACTCTAACAATCCCAAATCATCTTTAATTGTTCAAACCACTTGTTTAATTAGCGTTGTTTAGAGTATAATAACAAAACTCTTAATGTTAATAACAAAAGTTCATTAATTATTTATAACAATAATAAATTGTTTATAACAATGTCAAGCGACAATTGAAAAACTTTATACACGCCTCTATTAATCCCTTTCATTTCAAATTATAATCAAAGATATTTACAAAATTATTTACAATATTAATATTGTTTATATTATTTATACAAGAAATACATTAAACCACACGTTTATCCGGTTGATAATTACTCAAATCGTGGTGATATAATCGACCAATGAAGGTTAGTTATATTTAAATGTCAAATTCAGGTTTAATAAGGTTTAATAATAATTATTAATATTTGTGACGGTAACCTCCATTCAAAATCTTCATCTCAAATTACTTAACACTCTTGTTAATTTTAACAGTATCTTCACATGAATAACTTTCAAAGAACCAGGACAATACATTCAGCGGAAAAATACTTCGCTCAAAACGCACAAAATTGCATAAAAATAGGCCCAGAATTCATCATATATCTTCATATATATGGCATCAAAATCTTCCACACTACATACAAAAATCCTCCACATATAAATTCAACAACTTCATCCATATTACTGTGGGAACCTCCTTCACTATTCAAGGGCATTATTCATCAGCGACTTTTACACGCCCACTGAACTAACGATTATACATCCATTGTTCCTCTTTAAAAATTCTCATATTCATCAATTGTATTAATGACTGTTATTATTTAACCTTCGTGGGTTTCATTCATGAATCGATGTGAAGAAAAAAAATTTGCCAATCACAAATAAATTTAATAGCAAATACGATTAGACACTCCTCCCTGGTCTATCAAAATTGAGATTAATATCTTCAAAGTAACGCAGTATAAAAATACTATCTTCAATCAAAGTTCATCTAAACTGCATAAATAGTCGAATAGAATACAATTAGACTGTGGAATGCAAACATTATTGTTCCAATCTAGAATTGAGAAAAATTCCTATCAAATGTTCATTACTATAGTGTATTCAATAAATCGTAATCAAAGTTCATATTTCATAAAATTGTCTATAATGCAATGATAAATGTCTATGTTGCAATCATGTTCATAAGACGACTAGTATTTCAAAGATCGTCGATAACGTAATAGATTTTAACGCTCTAAAATCATTTAATCATTCTTCTTTCTTGAGGATGACAGAAAATTGGTCAAAGTAATTTACTGAATAGAATTACTTTAATAAAATGACACGCTGTCTGAATTCAAATCTGCCATAGCAAATCATTAACTTTACAGTCCAATCGTGACTACAAAAAATATGCAAATTACTGAAAGAATCTAAATTATCAGTCTCAACTGATCCAAAATTATTTAAGTATGCCAATGACATAACAATGTCTCAAAAACTCGTAGAAAAAGGCATAAATCATCGAAGTGTACTGAGTACAGAAATATCAAGCAAGAAAATGGGGCAAAATATAGGACAGAAAATATGGGAAAAATGGTTGCTCAGATATCGCTACATGACTCAAATAATACAAGAAACGTTCACGACTACCTTATCTGTTGATTGAAGTTCTAGAGGAAAGTTTTCAAAGAAAACTGCTGTTGGTTCCATTTCACCAGCGTAAAGATGTGCTCCGACCTCGAACCTGGAATCAGCGCCCTCGGGGAATCGAACTGCTTCCTCCTCCGGAAATTGCACTGCTCCATGTATACGAAAGACATCCTTCTGGCAAAACTCTTCTTTGTGAGCCGGGTCCACCCTGGCCTCTCTTGAAAGTTCCCTGAAGTTCTGGTCGCAATTCGCCATGAAGTTTATTGCAGTTATTTTCGCAGAAATATTCATAATCGTGGAGTATGAAAATATTTCCACTGTCATTTGATATAATTCAGCGATGGATTCACGATGCATGAGTGTAGTTGGATGTTCACTACATGCTCGCTCTTGTAGAAAGACGATTAACGAAGTTCCATGCTGCTATTTCACTCCATCGATATATGTCCCGATTGCATTAAAGCCTTTAGCCTTCCATCTCAACTTCTGTTATAATCATTGAAAGCACTACCAGATTATAATGTTCCATGGTAGAATGTATCGTTGTATTACCAAACGTATTCTCCAATATCACTGTTGCAATCCACGTGTCAGCCGTAGTGTATAATGTGGAATTTTAAAAGTGTTTCTCATGTGGCGAGAAAATCACTTTTGTTGGCAGCCTTAAAGTGCCAATATCTTTCAAAGTATAACTGTGAAATTGTTCAAATCTTCTACACACCTCAATGTTGTACTGCCCAATTGAATTATAATAAAGGCAGAAGCCAACTCTTGATATATTCTCAGGTGGAAACGTTAATGTGAGCGTTTTAACTTCACCTAGTTTCGAACACCGTAAAATGGAACTGCTCCGTGTTCGTTCGATGCGCCGGGCTTTAACCACACGCTAAAGACGACTTGCGTCACTTTTTCACTCGAAAATAACTATATGACCTCTGAAATATATATGCGGTATCAGCGGTATGAGCGGTCTGAGGTATGAGAGCTCCTCTCTCCTGTGCACGACCTTTTATCAACTTCTTAAGGGGCGTATCCATCCCTTCCATAGCCTGTTGCTCCGTCATTACTAGAAGTTTCAACTTTGGCTATACTTGACGGATTTTCAAATTTCAAAAAGTCAAAATTAATTTCTTCAAAATTCCAAATCAATGCCATAACGGAAAATAGTTTTCCACAATTCTGCATGCCAAAAGTAATTAAGTGTCGTAGTTTCAGCAATCTCCGTCTTCCTTCCAAACTATCGTTCATTGGTTCGAGCCTTTCCTCCAATAGCGTAACTTCTTCCTTAGCACAATACCTTGTTTCCTGCGACTGCGTCGTAAATCTAAGATCTTTCTCGAACAAAATCATGACGTCACCAAGAATCTCAGCTCCACCAGCCTACTTGCATGAAGTCTACGTCATCCGTGCCTACGTCATGAATATACACGTCACAACTATGACATCCATAACTTTATTCATATATGCCAATACAGCCATCGTGGTCTCAATATAATTCAATTTACGGGGGCAGTACATACCCATTACATGTAGATATAATTACATGTTTGTTTGCAAAGGGTTACTTTTATGCCAGGAAGGAGTTGCTTAGTGTTAGAGTGTTTGCTATGCAAGTGAAAGGCCTCGAGTTTAACACCAGACTCCTCTGACTTGCTTTCCCCTACTTGTATTAGTTTAAATAGCTTTGTATTACAAATGAATTCACATATTTAGACAACATGTAACTTAAGGCCACGGCTGCTTCCTTCCCAATTTTCATGTGAATTATAGAACCAACAGCGGTGGCCACGCTCACTAATGAGAAGCGCTAGGCTCACCATTGGCCATTCTTGAAGTACATTTCTGTGGTTTCCCATTTTCACCACTACGCAAATACAGGGACGGTACCTTCTGACAGCCCACAGCAGCGTCCTCTTACATTCTTGCTTAGTTTCATTTTTCTTTCTTTATTCATTTTATATCTCATTCCCACGCACAGGCTGCCCCCGGGCGTTGACTGGAAAGACCCGCACTCAGCCTCTCAGGAGGCCACACAACAAATAACTCCTGTAGTGTGGATGGCGTTAGGAATGGCATTTGGTCTTAAAAACCATACAACACATAGACTTTTATTCCATATCAACATTGACCTAGTTAACAACGGGCGAGAATATGTTTACATGACCTAACACTAGAATTTTTAATTTCTTGCTTTTACCTTGACGGGACGCACTGAGCCTCGTGAGGAAGAACCGAGAAGAGGTGTATTCGAATCCCACATCATCTAGACAAGAAGTGGATTTGCGTGGTTTCCACTTCAGGCAAATGCCGGTAGGGTTCCTATCCTCAGGCCACGGTCGCTTGCTTCCCAAACCTCGCCTAAATTACAAATACACTTGCTACTATGGACACTACAGTAACACAGGTTAGCATATACAAAATTAATTTTAACACATTTAATCCTACTTACTTGAGTATGCTATTTTCTATTATTTTTCCCATCGATCATTTTTTGATAAAAGCACAACAAGCGAAAGAAATAGTTAACAAAGTTCACGAGGCGCAAATCAAGTTGCTGCCATAAGTGAAGATCAAGTGCAAGAATATTGAGAATCTAGCTAACTTCGACAATAATTGAGAGTACACTCTTCAAGATTAAATAATTAACCGAGTTGTAAGAATACAAACGGTGGACGGCCGTGGCTAAAAAAAAAAAAAAAAAAGCTATGCTACTGATGCAACCTTTAAAGCAATGAAATTGCAGAAAGTCTTATGCACCTAATAGAGTAGTTGCTGCTAAATTGTTGGACTCAGACCAAGTTTAAACTAAAATATAATTTATATAAACTTGTAATTAAGGCGTGGACTGGATTAAATGACCAAGTATATCACATATTAGAGCGCCCCAACAAAACCATTAGAAATGACTAGAGTTACGTTAGAGTAGAGGAGCAAGGAGGGTTCTGCTTCAAATACCGTTATTTATGCAAATGAGGGGGGGGGGGCGTGGCAAGGTCAATGACCTTGAGGTAGGTCATGGTCAATGACCTTGAGGTAGGTCATTGACCCCAGGGTCGCCGGGACCCCGGAAGGTAAACAAACCTTGGAGGGTCCAGGAACCGGTTTGAGGGGGTGTGGGTGGAGGGGAGTGGTGGGGGGAGGGGGAGCGGGGAGGGAAGGGTGGGGTGGGGGATGAGGGGGAAGGATGGAAGAGGATCTGCACGAGACCCTCCTCGACCCAGTCTCTCTATTGGACTGAGCGCCTTCTCTGTTATGGTCTCGTGCTATATAGCTTTGCTTTGTACTTGATGAGATCCGAGTGTTGCCGAAGGTTTCCGAATCTTTGTCGGTGAATGAATCGTCAGATTTGAACGGTCAACTGGCGTGTGTGTGACGTCATAGTATATTACGGGATGTGGGGTAGGTCATGGACGGGAGTGTTTTGAATGGAAAACATGAATGGTGGTGGATGGTGGTTGTTGAACCCTGGTGTGCTAGGTTTGCGGGTAAATAAACGTGAATGAAGATGGCACCGTGAATGGAGGTTGCGACGTCACAGCAGATTACGGAATGTAGCACAGGTCATGGATGAGAGTGTTTTAATGGGAAACATGAATGGAGATGGATGGTGGTTGTTGAACCCTGACGTGCTAGGTTGGCGGGTAAACAAACGTGAATGAAGATGGAACTGTGAATGGAGGTTGTGACGTCACAGGTAGAATGTAGTGTAGGTCATGGATGGGATTGTTTTTTCTAATACTTAACGGTAAACAAATTGTTAATGGGTGGGGGATACAAAACGCTTGGCATGTCGGTTCAGCCAGCTCGACATGAAATAAAAACAAGATGGTGTAATGTCTATTGATGACATTGGAATATTCCATCTAGTTGTGAAGATATGAACTGTGCCGACTGTCGAAGCCTATCGCACTCCTCTGAGCCAGCGATTGAATAAATGACTGATAAAATTAAATGATGGTGGAGAGTGTTGGTGGAATAAAAGTTTGTCTGGAAAACTAGAGTACCCGGAGAAAAACCAGTCTGCTTCTGTTTTGTCCAGCACAGATTTTACATGGAGTAACTGTGATTTGAACCACAGACCCAGCGGTGAGAGGTTGGCATGCTTCTCCCTAAGCCATGGAGGCATAATCACAGAGACCTAGTGCAGCCGAAGGATTTTCATTTATGCTGACTTGGGAGATTTGAATTTATGTGTTATGGAGCTGAGGATATGGAAGGTGTGCTAGATGGTTAATGGACATGGATGGGTGTTAGAATGAATAATCTGATTTGAACGGTCAACCGATGTGTGATGTCACAGGAGTGAATTTCTGAGATTGACACCTGACATGTTGGCTCGCTCAGCTTCATATAAAAAAAATAAAAGTGGGAATGATAGACAAATAAATCAAAACAAGATTTTTTTTAATTAATATTGTTTTCTTACATTTATTGTTTTAATTATTTATTTTTGGAAGATTCTTCTTCCGCCTCCTCTTCGGTGTCACTGCCTCCTTCATTTTCCTCCTCCACCTCCTCCATCATCATCATCATCTGCACGAAAAATTCCGCTATGACGCGGTCATTTGAGAACCTATAAAATAGAAAAAATGTCTATCAATGTCATTAGAATACCCAATCTAGCGGCGAGGATACAAACTGTCTTGATGTTTGTGTCAGGGAAAACCAAAGTACACAGAAGAAAACCTCGTAAGTTATGGAGGCATACTCCTTACACTTCTCTGCATCAATGATTAAATGACAGGCAGAAGGTAGGAAATAATGGGAAAAGAAGACTGGCCTCTTGCAGAAGGAGGGAATCAGAAAAGATGTGGCAAGGGTCTTGGATACTCTAATACTGTTGGAGTTGGAAGAGAACAAGAGTTGACCAAGCGAGGTTGACAAGAAAGAAGACAGAGATGAGCTTGACACAAGTAAGTGGAAGCAATGCTGAACTCGGCTGTCACCTCTGTAGTTGTAAAACCCGCGTTCTGCTATATGTAAGCTTTTGGAAGCTGAGTTTAAAAAATGTTTTGCAAGAAGAGAATAATACTGTTAATTTTGTTATCCTTAATTCAACCTTCTTGATTACTCATGCTTCAAAGATCCTGTCCAGAATGATTTACAAGAGGATTGAAAGCCAGATAGAAACATAGTTGGGTGAAGATCAGTTTGGTTTCAGGAGAAATGTAGGAACAAGGGAAGCTGTACTAAGTGTTAGGCTGATTTTAGAAGGTAGAATAAGGAAAGATAAGAGAACGTTCATGGCTTTTTTTTTTTTTTTTTTTTAAGATTTAGAAAATGCTTTTGATAAAGTTGATTGGACTAAATTGTTTGACATTTTGAAATCAATTGGAATAAAGTACAGGGATAGGTGGGTGATATACAATCTGTACAGAAACCAGACAGCAGTCATTCGAGTTGAAGGACATGAGAGAAGCTGGTATTCAGAAAGGTGTAAGGCAAGGCTGCAACTTATCACCCATACTTTTCAATCTTTACATTGAACAAGCAATGAAGGAAATTAGAGAAAAATTTAAAGTAGGAGTGAAGGTTCAAGGAGAAATAATTTCAACTCTGAGATTTGCTGATGACATTGTCATCTTGGCCGACAAGCCTGAGGATTTGAATGAGTTTTGAATGGTATGGACTCCTCTTACAGAAAGAATTCATGATGAAAATAAATAAATGTAAAACATAAATACTGGAATGCAACCGAAATAAATCAGAAACCTCTATGGAGATCAAATTGACAGGTGAAAAGCTGAAGGAAGTAGGAGACTTCTGTTACTTAGGAAGCAGAATAACCAGTGATGGACGAAGCAAAGAGGATATTAAAAGTAGGTTGGCTCAGGCAAAGAAAGCATTTCTACAAAAAAAAGGAATCTGCTGACATCGAATATAGATTTAGGTATTAGGAAGTCGTTTTTGAAATCCTTTGTCTGGAGCGTGGCGCTCTATGGAAGTGAAACTTGGACTATTGGTGCAGCAGAAAAGAGGAGAATAGAAGCATTTGAAATGTGGTGTTACAGGAGAATGATGAAGATCAGATGGGTAGATAGGGTTACAAACAAAGAGGTATTAAGACGAGTGGGAGAGGAGAGATGTTTCTGGTGACTGCTAATGAAGAGAAGAGATAGGTTGGTAGGACACATACTAAGACACCCAAGAATAGCAAGCTTAGTTATGGAAGGAAGCGTCGAGGACAAAAACTGTAGGGGTAGACAAAGGTTAGAATATGTTAAACATATTGCCTCGGATGTAGGGTGTGGTAGCTATGTAGAGATGAAACGATTAGCTCAGGACAGGGAGGCATGGAGAGCTGCATCAAACCAGTCAAAAGACTGAACTCAAACAACACAACCCTACACAGATCTCACATGGAGTGAGTGAAATTTGAACCGCGGGTCAGCGGTGAGAAACTACTACTGCTAATTTACATAACAGCGCAACACTATTGTAATGTATGGGTAATTATACTGTTACAACTCTAAGATATTGAAAGCCCTTTTGACATTAGACTGGTATCAAGATTGATGATGTAGGCTATTAACTTTTATTTTTGTTAAAGCAGTATGTCTTGGCAATAAATTTAACAGGTCTTCAACCGGTAATACAATTTGCATTAAATTACAATAAATTAGTCATGTTTCTTAAGTCGGACTGGGAGAAAAAAGAAAGTTGTTTATTCCAACAAGGCTATAGCGCAGCATTAGGTCACGGGTCCAAGCTCTCTGCTGACTCGGTAGACGCGTGGGTTCGAGCCCCACCGTCGGCCGTCCTTGAAATGGTTTTCCGTGGTTTCCCATTTTCAACACCAGGCAAATGCTGGGACGGTACCTTCTGATAGGCCACGGCCGATTCCTTCCACATCCTTGCCCAGTTTCATCTTCATCCACTCCATCCCGACGCGCAGGTCGCCCACGGACGTCGAATAGAAAGACCTGCACTCGGCCTCTGAGGAGGTCACACGACAAAAAAACTAGCTATGAAATTCAATTAAAAGCTTGGCAGGACGAGTTAATGAGTGATGAAAACTAATGGTAGGTAATGAATAATGATTGTGCGACCTCTGGTGAGGCCAAGTGCATGTCTTTCTAGTTAACACCCGTGGGCGACTTGAGCCCTATGACCTAACGCTGCACTTTAGCGAGTGGCTGATAGGCCACGGCCGATTCCTTCCACATCCTTGCCCAGTTTCATCTTCATCCACTCCATCCCGACGCGCAGGTCGCCCACGGACGTCGAATAGAAAGACCTGCACTCGGCCTCTGAGGAGGTCACACGACAAAAAAACTAGCTATGAAATTCAATTAAAAGCTTGGCAGGACGAGTTAATGAGTGATGAAAACTAATGGTAGGTAATGAATAATGATTGAGCGACCTCTGGTGAGGCCAAGTGCATGTCTTTCTAGTTAACACCCGTGGGCAACTTGAGCCCTATGACCTAACGCTGCACTTTAGCGAGTGGCTGATAGGCCACGGCCGATTCCTTCCACATCCTTGCCCAGTTTCATCTTCATCCACTCCATCCCGACGCGCAGGTCGCCCACGGACGTCGAATAGAAAGACCTGCACTCGGCCTCTGAGGAGGTCACACGACAAAAAAACTAGCTATGAAATTCAATTAAAAGCTTGGTAGGACGAGTTAATGAGTGATGAAAACTAATGGTAGGTAATGAATAATGATTGTGCGACCTCTGGTGAGGCCAAGTGCATGTCTTTCTAGTTAACACCCGTGGGCGACTTGAGCCCTATGACCTAACGCTGCACTTTAGCGAGTGGAGCTGCTGTTATTATAGTTAATTAATATATATGAACAAGTGTTGAAGAAAGTACTACTTGCATACAATTTGCATTCTCGACTAGTACAAGTTATTACACAAAGGTTACACCCGGCTAAGTTTATAAAACCTTAACACCTATCTAAGTGTTCAAAGTTACTTGACCACAATTTGACAAACGCTATTAGCTTGACATTGCATTTAAACAATAGTGTAATAATTAACTTGACTGCTTATTGCGAGACAAGATACAACTATGTCTATAGCTGTGTGGCTCAACTATACTGTTCTTGGCTGCTGTTAGACTCTGGAGGGTCCTGGGTTAGATTTTTGGGAGGTCTGTGGGGATTGTATTTTCTGGTGATTAATTCCCCTGGCTTGGGGACTGGGTGTTTGTGTTGTCTTAATTAAAAATATATTCCGGTCCCATGGTTAATTGGTTAGCGTTCTAGGCTTTGATTTAATTTTTTTTAGCCTGGTATCAATTTAAAAAAATGAATATTACTTACATGAAAATGTCCAAAGACGAATCCCAATTGATGGATTCTTCTTCCTCAGCACGGGTGTTTTCCTCATCAGACATAGCAGTAGCAGTGAATGACAATTCTTTGTAAAGTAGCAGGTTCATATATACTAAATATGGAGGTCATCCAGTTACTGAGAAAGCGGACAAACCGGGCTGTTGCCTCTGATTGTAAGGGTATATAAGCCGTGACATTATTGTTGCTAGCCAGAAAAGTCCACGAGTTGGTAGTATACACATCGCTTTGCTGCAAAGATCTTCTATCAGGTAATATTGAACACAGTACTTTTAGTTTCTCCAACTGTCGATGGTTATACAGTTGACCTTAAATATTTATCAAGTGGATAATAATATCAAATGGGTATATAAAACTATTATTGCAACTAACAGTCATTACCAGGCTTGACGTCAGTCAAAAGAGATATTACCTTATCTCGCTCTATCCGGCTGATTACTGGGACTAAGCACTGTTACGAGACTCCTCGTCTTAGCAAATAAGTTTTGTATACACATTTGATGGTTTAGTCTAGAGGTTTGGATGGGGATGCGGGACACACTACTCAAGTGGATATATGAAACTATTATTGCAACTAACAGTCATTACCAGGCTTGACGTCAGTCAAAAGAGATATTACCTTATCTCGCTCTATCCGACTGATTACTGGGGCTAAGCACTGTTACGAGACTCCTCGTCTTAGCAAATAAGTTTTGTATACACATTTGATGGTTTAGTCTAGAGGTTTGGATGGGGATGCGGGACACACTACTCAAGTGGATATATGAAACTATTATTGCAACTAACAGTCATTACCAGGCTTGACGTCAGTCAAAAGAGATATTACCTTATCTCGCTCTATCCGACTGATTACTGGTACTAAGCACTGTTACGAGACTCCTCGTCTTAGCAAATAAGTTTTGTATACACATTTGATGGTTTAGTCTATAGATCAGGGTTTGAGTTAATGTGCTAATAAATAAAGGTGGAGGGTACCTGAACCTTTTTAATAGTTTACCTAAACACTTTATAATTACCTTTCAGAACCAATATGTCTGCTATAACAGTTGCGAATCTCATTGGCAGAGCAACAGGTCTGGAGACTAAACGATTACAGGACCTGCCAGTTAACGAGTCCTATTTGGTGACAGCTGTTCGCAGGGTAAAAACGAAATATGGGGGAAGAATAGTTTGTGAACTAGAAGATTTCGCTGTCTTCTTACCTGCGAGGTTCATGGAACTCAACGACGAAGCTGTAAATGACCTCAACAAAGGAACCATCTACCTAAAATATTTGGGACTAGAAAACAAAAGATGTTTGGTAGAATTTATTGAAGAATCAAATAAAATTTAAAATTTGTTAATGTTAAAACAGAATTTGCAGAGACAATAAACTTTGTTTGTTTTCATTCTCTGCAAACTGTTCAGTGATTTGCTGTTTTTGTAGTAAATGTAATTACTGTAAGTGTCATGATGTCAGCACCAGAACTTAGTTGGCAGAACGTGGATAGTTGTTTTAATAATAAGTTATGTAGCTTTAAAATTAATAATGATGCTAAATTTTTAGACCCAAATGAATTTTTAAACGCTAGCTACAACATTTTTCAAAATAAAATGCAAGACTGTTTAAGAGAACATGTAGCGTTAAAGATTAACGCTGAGTTATTATGTGATTTTGTTATTTTAAAACAAGGTGTTGAAGTAACCAAACCGATTTATTTACATACGAAAATGTGTGAATTGTACCGCACTGATAATATACACAGTTGGTATAGTAAAAACATTGTCGATAAGCTCATGACGCGCTTTGCCGAGTTTCAAGAATTGGAAAGTGGCAAATCGCTGGAAGCTATCAACCATTTTAAAATTAATGTATGCACCTTTGATCCCATGAACAGTGGTTCAGCTCATGTTAATTTACCTAAACAGTTGGAAAAACATCACGCAGTCATCAATGTGGATAATAATGACGTTTTTTGCTTTGTGTGGTCCTTGGCTGCTGGGTTAAGTCCTGCAACTGAAAATGTCCATAGAATGGGAAAATATCACCAGAAATTTATGGAATTAATGATCAGTCTAAATTTAGCAGACATAGAATTCCCAATGGACCTCAACGCCATTTCTCGTTTTGAATCTAAAAATCCGCTTTACTCCATTAATGTATACGGAGTTGAAGGGGACAAAGTTATTGGTCCATTGTATGTGACAAAGGGAAAAGAAGAAAAGCATTTTAATTTACTGTACATTGAAGGGGAATTGTGCAACCATTATTGTTATATCAAAGATCTTTCTAGACTAGTTCGTTCACAAGTTACAAAAAAAAAAAATAGGGTACATATATGTGATCGCTGTTTGCAATATTTTACTAGCAATCAAAAGTTGACAGCACATACTATTGATTGCATCACAGAACCAGCGGTAAAAATTATATTTCCAGAAAAGGATAAAGCCAGTATGAAATTTCAAAATGTGTCTCGTCAAGAACCGCTTCCATTTACAGTATATGCAGATTTTGAATGTTTAACCACACCCATTTACACATGTAAACCAGATCCGACACGTCCGTACACTCAACAAGTACAGCAACATGTGCCATTCAGTTGTGCCCTAAACGTGATTTGTTCATACGACCCTTCACTTTCATACTTCAAATCTTATCGTGATGCAGATGCTGCTGCTTGGTTTTTAAATGAATTGGACGCCTTGGCAGATTGGGTGTACAATATCCTGCAAAATCCAATTCCGCTTCAAATGTCGGACGCAGACGAGGCGGTTTTTGCAACAGCAACCACTTGTCACATTTGTCAAAAACCAATAGCACCTTGTGACACGCCAGTGAGAGACCATAATCGGTACACTGGAAAATTTAGAGGAGCGGCTCATAGTGTATGTAATTTGGCGTATAAAAGAGCACGCTATATTTCTTGTTTCTTACACAACATGTCTCGGTATGACAGCCATTTAATTATTAAGGAATTTGCTAACCTTGAAAACCAAAAGTTTAATTTAATTCCACAAAATCATGAAAATTTTATTTCTTTTTCGAAATGGCGAAATGGAATCAGTATACGATTTTTAGATTCGTATAGATTCCTCGCATCATCATTGGATGCGCTTGTTCAAGGGCTTCACCCAAACAATTTGCATTTTGTACGTCAACACTTTACTGATGCCAAACAATTTGAATTATGCATTCGTAAAGGGGTGTTTCCCTATAATTATGTAAACAATTGGGCATGTTTACAGGAAACTGCACTCCCATCAAAGGACAAATTTTACAATGACTTAACAAAAAGTCATATTTCTGAAGAAGACTATTTACACGCCCAAAAAGTATGGAACGTGTTCAAGATATCAACTTTGGGCGAGTATGCTGATTTATATCTCAAAATTGATACACTACTTTTGACAGACGTGATTGAACACTTTCGCAAACTGTGTCTTGAAATCTACAATCTAGATCCAGCCCATTACTACACCCTTGCCGGATATAGTTGGGACTGTATGTTGAAGGTGACTGAAATAGAACTGGAACTATTAACAGACATCGACATGTTACTCTTTTTTGAACGTGGAATACGTGGTGGTCTTGTTTCGCTTGTGCAAAAGCACGCCAAAGCAAATAATCCATATATGGATACATACAAACCAAACCAACCTACAACATACCTCACCTACCTAGATTGTAACAATTTATACGGATATGCTATGGAAAAACCTCTTCCATATCAAAATTTTCGATGGCTGACTTCAGATGAAGTTTCAAATTTTAATTTAAAAGATGTGTTGAGCAATGACACGCGTGGCTACGTTCTAGAGGTCGACTTATTATATCCCTGTGAGATACACAATGATCATTCTGATCTACCATTTTGTGTTGAAAAATTACAACCTCCCAGTTCACGTTCCAACAATAAAAAGTTGCTGGCAACGTTAAATTCAAAAAATCGGTACGTCATACACATTGAAAATTTAATGCAATGTTTGAAACATGGTTTGAAACTGCAATCCATTCACCGCATTATTTGCTTTGACCAAAAACCATGGTTACAACCGTACATGCAATTGAATACTCATCATCGGCAGCACGCCAAGACCACATTTGAATCAAATTTTTATAAATTAATGAACAATGCGTGCTACGGTAAATCAATGGAAAATATTCGAAAGCATAGAACTATTCATTTGGTAAACCACTGGGACGGTCGATATGGCGCACGAAAATATATAGCTATGCCTAATTTCCATTCTGTACGAGTTATTGAAACTGATTTAGTAACCATTGAATTGTCAAAGACAGAAATCATGTATAACAAACCAATTTACTTGGGAATGGTAATACTTGACTTTTCAAAATTTGTAATGTATCAATTTCATTATGAGTTTGCCAAACAAAAGTTTGGAGATGTAAAATTACTGTATATGGATACAGACAGTCTTATTTATCAAACCAATAAGATAGATGTTTACTCAGTGATGAGAGAACATCCAAATTACTTTGATACCTCAAACTATGGGGTTAACAATATGTTTGGCATAATTCCCATGAATAAAAAAAAATAGGTCTCTTTAAGGATGAGTGCGCCGGCGATGTTATGACAGAATTTGTGGCTTTGGCGCCGAAAATGTACGCATTTTCAACACAAAAGAATAAAGGTCAATGCAAAGCGAAGGGTGTTCTTCGTAGCGTCACACAATTCCTCAATGTTGAGGAATATCGATGTGTACTCTACGCAAACACCTCTCGCTTATACCAGCAAACACGCATTCTTTCAAAGAACCATAATATTTTTACAGTAAATCAAAATAAAACATCGCTGACAGCATATGACAATAAACGTCTGTGGGATGGTGTAAATAGCTTGCCTTATGGACATTTCCACACCTAGTAAAAAAAGAACACACTTTCATTTTCAATTCTTTTTATTAAAATTGTATGTTTTTTACAAGAAGAAAACTAAACCATATTTTGTGTATACTATGAACTGGTGGACTGACTCTCAAATAAATACTTCACAATATTTGATTCATGTTTATTACTTTGTCCTTTTCCTCACTAATCCACCACCAATCAATAGCTTTGACTTCATCGCTCCTGCTACAATCAAGGCTGCAATCTTCTCACCAATAGAAGCAGTAGATGACATCACACGCTGCATGGCCTTTCTTAGAAGAATGCGGTCTGCAACTCGACGTACTTCTATATTCTTGTTGTTGTAAGCAATGTCATGATCTCTACACGCTGCATCCAATATGTTGATTCCAGAGTTCCCTTGTGCTAGACGTTGGCTTAGTTTAGTTCCAGGTCCACAAAATTGATAGCCAGGAATATGCAGTTCAATGGGAAGTAGATCAATGGCCTTGTTAACTAGACCATGACCAGCAAAGGTCTGGCATATCTTTTTCAAGCGTTGTCTTACTTTTTGGTGCTGGCGATACTGCCGCTGCTGTCTCTTCTTCCTCTTCTTCATCGCAACCATGGAATGATGAAGCAAAGTCTTTACAGGACGGTATATTTGTATGGCCGTGGTACAATTTGATGAGCTGACACGTTCCACACTGTCTAATGGATGGCATTTTAGTAATAGACACTTGCTGGTGATGACTAAAGTCAGTGCATGGTTGTAGTTCACGCAGACCAGGATCTCTGCTCCATTCACTAGGTACACTGTGCCAAATATTTTTCACCGCGTTTGAAGCAACATAAAAAAGGAACGCCTTGGGCAAAGCGTTCAATTCCTCATCTGTGAAACTGTCAAGCTTTTTTTTACAGGCAAAAAACTTGACAATAGCTCGCTCTGTGGGGTTTGAGTCCAAACCTTCAATTGCTGCCATATTACTACACGTCCACACTGATCACTGGTATGTCTCACACTGAAGCTGACGTTACAACGCTTTGCACTCAACATGCAAGTTTTGACATGCTCTGCGAGCTAGCCAATCAAAAAGCTTCCAAACATTTTGAAGTGTTTTATTTTGTAGAGGTTCATCAGGCACGGACAGGTTGTACAGTGCAGGACATCCCAGATCATGAAGGTCAACAAGTTGACATGTTGAATTAACATACTGACGCAACCATTCCTTTTTTTCACTTCCCTTTACAAATACAAGGTCAGCACCAAACAAGTGAGCTTTCAGAACAAGTGATAGATGCTGGTAAGGAATGTCGCCTTCTTTCCAGACTAGTCCCAAATTGCGTTGCAACCACTCTGTTTGTCTTCTGTCCTCGTCTGACTGCAAATGCAACGGAAACGGTGGTTCAAAGACAAAACTGGTTACTCTTGGTGCCCACATGGTTGTGCAGTCAATAATTCCTACTTCTTTAAATACAAACTTGTTTCCGTTCACCTTGAAACCCTGCACGTCGACAATCAATGTTTTCGGCATGGCGACGGATATCACACCTTCCACCACCGCTGCTTCTTAACAACTAACTGATTGGATAGGAGCGGGAAAATAATATACACACAAAGAATCAATTACACAATTTTATTCATAAAGTTATCAGTACATCGCTTACAATTTTTTATCATAGGATTTGGACCATCCCAATCACAGTGAGAATCTCCTCGATGCATAAAGTGTCTACGACAAGGACGGCAGGCTGCAACATCCGCCGACATACGGAGGTGTAATGGTAGCTTATCCCAATTAAGGTCAATGTCGTGTGCACCGTACGCGGTCAGAAATCCAGCTGGTAAATAGGCAATCAGATGCTGCGGCATTTCACGAAGAAATTGTGCTTTATGGTAGGCACGTATTGCTAAACTCACCAGGGTGCGATAAATCTCAAATGCTGCATCAGCGTCTCGACTTGTTGAGCAACGATCGCATTTGCAGTCCATACAATCTACCCGCTCTCCAACATGACAAGATGAAGCTTTGGCAACGCCATCGTCCACATTATTTGTTTGATTAGTGATGGGCTTGTTGTTGTAGCCCCTGTCATGAATACCAAACGTAGACATGAATCCATCCGGTAAATAGTGAACCAGATGCGGCGGCATTCTAAGCACAGTATGATTCTTGTGATAGGCAGTTATAGCTTCACTCACTAGGGCGCGATAAATGGTAAACCTTGAATCTTCATCTGAACCTGGTGAATCACTTTCACATTTGCAGACCCACCTCGCAGAGGGGGTTGTGACTTCATCGTAGCTTTCCATGACTGTGAAGGGCAATACAGGAAGACATGCTATTTATACTCTGGTCACCATATTGGACAGCGGTTGATAAAACACTTGCGCCTCGTGAACAATAAGGCAATAGGCTGTTGTTTTTTCTGGAATAACTGTCGATGTTTCAAATTCTAGTCTGATATCAATTGTTGTTTCCTTCATCGACTCCTCCAAATACGAACAGTCCATCACCACCAGAGGCGCCTTGGACTTGAAGTCTTGTGGTGATAATAGCGGACATGCCTCTTTCTGATAATAGGAAGACTGAAAGTTTACAAACATGTCATAGAGCTTACCATATTTGTTCTTGTTAAAGTTTAAATCCATTCCCTCATAGGGAAAGGTAACTCCGTTCAAAAAAAGTCGTATATTTCGTAATTGGATGTGGTCAAATTTTGATTCATCTTTATTCTGTTGATATTTGCGATCTGTTTGAAATCCAACCAGGACGTAGAGTGGCCGCTCTGTATACCGTGAGGTTTTTATAGACCAAGTATGTGTATCGGAGAGTGGTAATACCGGGTATTCATGCAGCTCCCAGCTTCTAAATTGAATGGGTAAAGCTGTATCCTTCTCCACAATCTTGAGCAGACTCAATTTTTTCTGATCTGATAGAGTAACGTGCGGTACTTTCCATAGAATTCGTTGCAGTAGAATTTTTGTATCTATTGGCGCTGTATCAGCTCCCTTTAGCGCATTATAATCACTCCTGTCTCGTACAAGAATCAGATCCTGTCTTGCGTTCACAACAATGCGCTTATGATCCTCTGCAAAGCCTAGTATTAATTTTAGAGGTAAATGTCCAGTAAATGTACCATCATCATTAATCATCCAGTCGTTGGTTGAGTTGGGACACCAACCAGCCATACAAAAAGCTTTACTCTCTTCGCTTCCGTACGAGGGATAAAGTTTCATGACACTTGTTATGCCAACATTTCGAGTAGTATCCACTTCAATACCGTTGATCACGTAGCGAACCTCAGAAAACAAAAAGGCCAAAGCATTGTTGGCCAACTTTGACGTTGTTGGAATGGTACCATCCAATTTGGTGAGTTGCCCTTCAATCTGGATGTAACTTTCATGTGGAAGCGTGTAGATATCTTGTTGGTTAATAGTAATTCGAATCTCATCATTATTATTTAGTCCCTCCTGAACTTCGACAGGGTTTGTCACGTCTAGAATCGAATTCATGACGTAAGATGTAACCAAGTTGTTGTAGGATCTGCTTGTTGACACGTGTTAACCTGTACACGCGTTGAGCACAACTAACACCTGCTCTTGACAGCGTTGCCGCTTTATACACTTGTTTCATGCTGGCTTCAAATACAGTTTGTAGGTCACAGGTGTATGAGGGTCTAATCGGATGAGACGTTGGTTTCTATTCACCAGTCTTAAGGTAATATTCCTGATGTTGGTCACACTCACAGGATGATAGAGCACCACCGACGGGTTTTCGCGGATGATGTAACCACCAGGTGAAGTAACAATAAAATCATAAAGCGAATGCGAGGGATCTTGATTGGTGTAGACGTCTGTAATAATATTACACGTGACAGATACGTGATGATCTTCAATTATTTTCACCGGTTGGTCAGACTTGTGTATCACGTTCGGTACTAACACTTGTGGTGAATAGCCTAACAATGACCCAATCGAATCTGGTTGAGATTTAAAATCAATCCTAAAAGAAGAAAGAATACTGCAGCGATGTGTCACGTTGTTGGCTATGAGTTCAAACTTGCGTGTCCCGTCAAGAAATGCTTTTAGACTAAATTCTTTGGTGAGAGTTGTGTAGATGTGATCGTGAATATCATCTACGGTGTAGCTGCCAGACGGTAGAGTTAACACATAGTCATCGTAGTAGAACTTATCATTGACGTCTTCAATTATGTTGCAGATTCTATTATAGCCTTCAAACGAAACAAGTCCCAGCACGTAGGGTCGTCGTCCCAATTCAATAGGAGGATAAAAGTCAACAGTTACTTCCGCACCTTGTCCGTGCACTGTAAACGTTCTACTTTCTGTTGTCATAATGACCACGTCACCCGCCATGCTCGGTCTTATATAGAAAAGTCAAACATAGACGACCGCACTGTTGCGTGTTAAAATTTTGCACTCGTTTCACATTATAGTGTATTGTTGCACTGCTTCCAAAATAGCGAACAAGCTCTGTCGGAGGAGGAAGGTTTCCAAAACTGTCAAAGTACCACACGGTTCGCCCATGCTTTATGTAGGCCACATAATGCGTTCCCGGTCCATGACTGTCATCCAAATTAACAACTGCACTTTCATGGCTCCGTGGTCGAGACGGTAGTTGGTTGCGCATAAACACACCTCGAAAGTGGGAGATCTTTAGCTGTTTTGCATATCTTATAACTTCCTCATGCGTCATGGCTCGTCGTGGCAGTGCATCGATTAACCGTTTTTTGGCGACATGTAAATGCCGAGTCCTTTCTTGTAGGGTGCTAGCTTCATGTTCACACCTTTACCGCGCAGCGCTATGGCCTCCATAGTTTTATTATGCCTTTCACTTTCCTTCAACTGTTGCTTCGCCTCCTCAACAGCTTTCACCGTTCGTGCTACCGCACTTGCTCCTCCAAGAAGTGAACCCAGGGCTGCTAGTCCAGCAAACAGTGCAGGTAAAGATCCTCCACGTTTCGGCACAGGAATAACTCGGGCACGTTTTCTAAAACGTAGTTTACTTTTGGGATTCGCATGCAATCGTGCTGCTCGGAGTGCTTTCTTAATAGCCAACTCACTATTTGTTTCTCCGCGCGAAGCTTGACGTGCCGCATGAAGAATAGCTTTAAAGCCTCCCTTTCTTGACAACTTCTTCCTTTTCTTCACCACATATCTCTGTTTCACCATCGCGACCAAATAACAAGACAACCTCACACCGCAAAGTATAGAACACAACTAACGCTCCTCAGGAAGGGAACCTGTAGTTATTTATTCAATGGTGGCTGTATATTCAAGTTCTATATACAGAGGAAAATCGTTCATCGTTTTCCCCGCCTCTTTTTCTTCAGACGAGAGTATCAAGTGAAAGAATAATTTGTCTCTGGCTTTCACCGGTTGATCAATAAGTGGTTGAACACTACCGTTTAATCGTACCTCTAAATGTTTCAAATCTGGTGCATACTCAATTACACGAATGGCACCATCATACATTAAACGGTAATTGTCATACCCCGAACGTAGTATGTAGGCGAGGTTATTGGGATCTTTTACCGGTTGTTGGTTTACAATGTGAAGCAGAAATATAGAGGGTATTGATTTAATAAAAAGCGATAACCGTTGTTCCAAAAATCGTTTGGTCGTCACGTCGTGAGGTTGCACAGGATCAGCAACTTCGGCTATTCGTCTTCGCTTCATCTGTAGAGCGTTCTCATTAATTTCCCACACCTTTTCCATTTCAGAGTTTAAAAACCGTTTTGTACAAACATCTTGATCATCTTCAGGATCGGCCACATGCACAAGGCGGGCATTATTTGCTGTATAGCCCTTTGCAGTTAGGGTGGGCACAATACTGAGCACCTGTTTCACCTTGTTATCTACATAGTCCTTTCTAGCAGCGTCCGTGTTGTTTGTTGGAAGAGCCAGCTGAGTGATTCGACGTTGGTGTACGTCATAGTCCTTTGCTTCTGTTAACACCACAGCATTGGTTAACATATAGGCTTTGGTGCACACATCTTGATCGTTCACAGGATCTGCAACGCCCGTAATACGTTTTTTCTGAGCCTCATATTCTCATTTGATACGTCGTAAGCGGAAATAATCTACATACTTTTTTGAACATGCGTCCGAGGGTAATACAGGTTCTGTTATAATGGTCAATCGCTTTCCATTAAAGTCGTAATTGCCATCTGTTGTGCGTGGCAATACATTAGCATCAACATATCGTTTAGTTGCCGGATCTGTATCATGTTTTGGATCGTTTGTCAAAGCAAATCGTTCATTTGTTTTAAGAGTTCTTCCAAAGGCGTCCATGGTTACACTGGAACTGAAACACCCGCTTGCCTCATGTATATAGAGACCAGCTCTTCCCCTTTCACATTTAGTTGATATGCAGATTATTAAGCAACAACATTCACTTCCGGTGGGAGACTTGGTTTCAAACCTCTTCTCAACATCGTCCGAACAACGTCATGGATCACTCTTCCCATCCTCCATTCGCTGTCTCATCGCCGGCCCGTCAGGATGTGGAAAAACCAATCTTCTGCTTACCCTCATCACCTCCTTAAACGGAGTGCGCTTTCAAAATATCTATATCTTTGCCAAATCGCTGTATCAACCGCTGTATGTGTTCTTGGAACAGGTCATGTCAGGTCTGCGCAACATGGGCTACTTCACATTCGCAGCACACGAAGATGTCATTTCTCCAGACAATGTTCGCCCCCATTCGCTTATGATTTTTGACGATGTGGCCACAGAACGACAGGGTATTATTCAGGCTTACTTTAGCATGGGACGTCATAAATATATTGATTGTTTTTATCTCGCTCAAACCTATTCGCGAATACCAAAACAGTTAATTCGTGACAATGCCAACGTGATTGTTCTCTTCCGACAGGATGAGCGCAACATGCATCACGTCTACGATGATCACGTGAATCCGGACATGACCTTTCAAGCCTTTACACAGTTGTGTGCCATGTGTTGGAACGCTCATCACCACAGTTGTCTTGTTATTGATAAGCAGAGCAACATCAACAATGGACGCTACCGCATGGGATTTGATCATTTCATTCGTATTTAAGTAGCTGCATTGCTTTTCTGAACATCATTTGTTCAGGTGTCATGGCGACAACAGGGAGTCAATTAAAAAAGCACATAATCCGTGCACGAAATAGCATTCGACAAAAGTTTCGCTATCTAAAACGTGCACATGCCGACAGTGAACTGTTTGTCGAAAAACATTTGAAGTCACCTCTGGAAGCTGTGTTGAAAGGAACATCAAAGCCTATTACACGCTCAAAAGAAACACAAACAATTGAAGAGGAGGAAGAAAATGATGAAGAACCTGACGATGTTTTTTCTCCATTGCTTCCGTCTTCTAGCTCCAAAGAATCACCGCTGCCCCAGTTTTCGAAAACATCAATAATTGCTGAAACACCCACTAGACCCTAAGAAAAGCAGCCTACTCTTAAAGAAATATTAAATACGCCCGAACAATATGTGCGGTTAAAATCCATTTTACTACAAAATTATGGTGCGTTGGTTACTCCCTTCCTTGAAGATCTTTTTACTAAGAAAACTGATACTACCTATGGTGTTCGCTATGAAAACAATAGATTTCGAATTGGCGATTCACCAATCAAGATAAGTGACAATGTTTTGATTGTTAAAACAGTTCGTTATAAATTGACGCCAGGTCTTTTAGAACTTTTATTTTCACGTACACCTTCTACCGAGGACTATGATAAAGAAGATCTTGAAAAGTATAAAAACATCTTGATGGCTACAAATGGTTTTAGACGTAATTATAAACATTCTGAAGCAGTAAATGCTAATAAGAGCTTCAAATATAAAACCATCATATCAAAATTGTTTCCCACCTATGCAAGTGTTCGCCGTGCAAATTCAGCGTCCGGTATCACGTTTAATACTTTGAAACCATTCATCGATTTCGCCTATTGGAACAATCCAAATAAGTTGGTTAAACGTCTGCAACTGTTGAGTGCATCAGAACAGGCTGGTCATACCGGACACGAGGCGGAAGTTTTAGAAATAGAAGAGGAGCTTCGTCATGCTGGCATTATTGTCTAATGAGTCAACGTGTTCATACACCCTCGCCTGTTAAGGCTGGCATTGCTCGCGAGTTGCATAGACCAGCTCGTCGTCTCTACCATCGTCGTCATGTCATCACACGGGGCGTTGACGATCTTTGGCAAGCTGATCTGGTTGAAATGATTCCCTATGCCAAAGCTAACAACGGGGTCAACTATCTGCTCACCGTCATCGACGTTTATTCCAAAATGGCCTTTGTTGAACCTGTTCGGAATAAATCTGCACAACTGGTCACCGCTGCATTCAAGACCATCGTTCAGCGGTCAAGACGACAACCTCGTTTGCTTCAAACAGATCAAGGCAAAGAATTTTTCTACAAGACTTTTTCCGCTTATCTCAAATCACTTGACATCCATCACTATTCCACTTTTAGCAATCTAAAGGCAAGTGTTGTAGAACGTTTCAACCGCACACTCAAGACGCGCACGTGGGAACAATTTACAGCAAGAGGATCCTATCGCTGGCTTGAACTTGTAGGCGACCTGGTGACACGTTACAACAACACTAAACATAGAACCATCAAAATGAAACCACGCCTTGTAACCAAGAACATTGCGCAATTGGATCGCATTCATCACAAAATCAAAACAGTAGATCCACGACGTCATCAATTACGTATTGGTGATTATGTGCGCATCAGTAAACATAAAACAATCTTCGCCAAAGGATACACACCAAACTGGAGCACAGAAATATTTCGTATTCGCAAGGTAAAACTTTCTAATCCAGTTGTTTATTTACTTGATGACCTCAACAAGCAGCCAATCCAAGGAGGATTCTACATGGAGGAACTGCAAAGGACGCAATATCCCAAGCATTATCTTGTTGAAAAAATTGTACAAAAACGTGGCAATAAACTTTTTGTTAAGTGGCTAGGTTTTAATGCCACATATAATTCATGGATTAATAAATCAGATCTGGTGTACACCTTCTTGTTTTTATTTCATGTCGAGCTGGCCGACTCAACATGCTATGCGATTTGTATCCTACCCCCACCCTACCATTTACAGGAAATACTACTCCTGATTCATTGACGTTTGTTTACCATTGAGCACATTCAACAACCAGTTTATTCCCCCTCTCTCTCTCTCAATTCCATTCACTACTCCAGATACCATTGATGTTTGTTTACCATTGAGCGCTTTCAACCCCATCTTGTTTGTCTCTCAGACCCATTCACACCTAACCAACCTACCACGTCAGGGTTCAACAACCACCTCCATCCACCGCCATTCATGTTTTCCATTCAAAACACTCCCGTTCATGACCTACCTCACATCCCGTAATCTGCTGTGACGTCACACACACACACCAGTTGACCGTTCAATTCTCTGACAATTCATTCACAACCAAGGATTCGGAAACCTTCGGCAACACTCGGATCTCATCAAGTACAAAGCAAAGCTATATAGCACGAGACCATAACAGAGAAGGCGCTCAGTCCAATAGAGAGACTGGGTCGAGGAGGGTCTCGTGCAGATCCTCTTCCATCCTTCCCCCCCATCCCCCACCCCACCCTTCCCTCCCCCCTCCCCCCACCCCTCCCCTCCACCCACACCCCCTCAAACCGGTTCCTGGACCCTCCAAGGTTTGTTTACCTTCCGGGGTCCCGGCGACCTTGGGGTCAATGACCTACCTCAAGGTCATTGACCATGACCTACCTCAAGGTCATTGACCTTGCCACGCCCCCCTCATTTGCATAAATAACGGTATTTGAAGAAGAACCCTCCTTGCTCCTCTACTCGTTAGGAAACCTGGGTTACTCCTAGCTATTTGGGAACAGCAATACTTGCTGAGAAATTTGAATTTACATTACAAACTGGGTGAAAGGCTTTTGCAAGGGAGCCTTGACAGCCAAAGAATAATGAAATAGAGACTACACGGCGCAAGAATGGCACGAGCTTGCAAGCTTTGTAAAATTACAGTAGATTTGAAGCGTTTTAGCTTCAAGAAAGTTCCAGTAGATTTCAATACCGCTGGAAATACGCCGAATGACCTATAAGTGATAAATTCAAATAGGATCCCTCGGATGTAACCTCAGAAATACAAAAAAATACCAAGCAGATAACTTAAATTAAATCGTTTATTGTTAGTGGGGTTCAAAGGGGGAAATAAGGGTTTATTCACTGTCAGTTCATGCATGTATTTATAAATGTGCAACACTGTTACTTGCAAACCAGACTATTTTCAAGCACGAAGCACTTAAGCAATTGTGGGCAGAGCTTCTCCATAAAAAAATCACTGATTTACGTGGTGAATTATTTCTGGGATGAAAATATGCATAGTTTCAGAATAGTTAGTTTTCAACATTTAAAGAAATTGCTTGACGTTGAAAATCTAGGGCATGCGCAGTGTTATCCCATTGAACGGAGTTAAGTGAATTTCACAAAATGTATATCACAGACATTGAATCTGACGATTACATTGGAAGAACTTTCGAGAAGAATTTGCCCAGATTAAATGGAGTACAGACTCAATCCCGCGATTTGCCCAATTATTGGCATTTGACAGAGTAAATTTGAAAATTCCCACGATGTTCTGTTTGGAATTTGACAAAGTAGAGACGAAAAAAAGAGAATCCCTCGTTTCACCCGACCAATTGTTATAATTTCAGATTTAGCATGATCACCCACGATGGCGATTTTTTTTGGTCAAACATCACAAAATGAGATCTAGCCGTCTAGTTAAAAATTCAGTAGCTTAGAATACTTACAAGTATTAATATAGCTCCTTAGCTAAGTTAAAATAATGAGAGACCTATCTTTGCAATGCGGCAGGCATTGTAGTCCGTGCCACTTACACGACCGTCACAAAATGTCGAACATGGCTACTGACCCTTGGAGAGTGGTCTGGTAGGTTTACTGACGGCACTAAGACGACTGACAAGCTCGTAGAGCTCCCGAGTGGTGAGCAAGCAGGGAGGGGTACGGAGGGGAAAGGAGGTGGCGTTACACATACCAACAGGTACACAAATCAAATAATTCCAATTCACAAATTTCTTTCTTGACGCCAAGTCCAAAGATCGTAGGAGGGTGTAGGCTGCCATCTGTTTTGAATGAGTTGAATTAATAAGCATTCTTCGGTGGCTGTTGACAACGATTTCCCACGCCCGCCGCACTAGACGAGAGAGTTCAGAAAGGCGTCGCAAGGTGGCGCACCAAGAAGAAGCTTCAGGTTTCTGTTAAACAGGGGGAAAGAAGTCTCGTTCTCTGTAACATACTAAAACTAGAAACAAACAAGGGCACAATACGAGAACTAAATCACACAGAAATTCCTGTTTGTGGTTTTCACGAAATTAACGGAGAAAGAAGACGGAAACGTTAAGGAAAACCCAGCATGGGTGCGAAATGCGTTTAAGCGTATATTCTAGGAATATACCACACCGTTCAAAGTTTCTAAATAGAAGTCAAGTAAAGGTAGATGAAGGCGGCTTTGCTTAAACAAAATCTTAGAAATAAGGAGAGCTGTATTGCGAATTATAATTTATTATTATTCTCGAGTCAGGAAACATCAAATAAAACAGATACAAATACTTTGACTAAAGAGATAAATTTTTTTGACCAAAACTTGGCCACTTCCACTGCATTCTGTGATGCTTCATATAGTTCATCTCCTGTGCAGGAGGTCAGGCACAGTCTACACTGAAACGTATGTTTCATAGACTGATCCTCTCCACTGTCACACTGAATGCCATCTTCTTTAATGCAGCCCCACTTTGCAAGATTGATCTTAGATCCGCCCACTCCTGATCTTAATCTATTCAAGGATTTCCATGTTAACCAAACTTGATCATGACCAGGAGGTAAACTTTCGGCTATCCTTTTCCAACCCAGGAGAGGAGATCCCTTAGCTATCCATAATTCTAGCCTGGCTTTTTCATATGTAGTCTTCAATTCGTAGGATGTTCTTGGGAACTGTTCCTAGACTTCAGCCTCTGAGCATGTAGTTCATTCCATGCAGATGATTGGTTGCTTCCTGGACAACTTTCTTCCTTTCCTTGTTTACAGCTATTTCTCGTCGCTATTCCTGCGAGCTGATAAAGGCACTCAGTTTGTGTTGATCTTAAGCATCCACTTATAGTTCTACGCGTTTCATTGAGAAATTATAATGATCTTTGAAGAGGGAATACAGAATAAGAAGAAAACTTTTATGGAATAATTATTCATAAAAAGCTGGTAATAATGCTGATTGGAGTAAATTGTTTGACAGTTTGAAAATTATTGGTATAAAATCCAGGGATGGTAGATAGTCTGCAACCATAGTTATTAGACTCGATGGACATGAAAGTGAGACTGGTATTTAGAAGCATGTAAAGTAGGGCTAAATTGTATCACTAGTAAGTTTTAATCTATACATTTAGCAAATAACGAATGAAACGAGTAAGAGAGTTAAGGTAGAATTAGAGGATCAAGGTAAAGAAATTTCGACTCTGTGACTTACTGACGACATTGCCATCATAGCCTATTCACCAAGGGATTTGAATGAGTCACTAAACATTGTGTACAAGATGCTGAGGAAAGTATCCTTTATAAAGTCATTTTATGTAGTACAGAATAAATGGAATTCAGCAGGAAGATATAAAAACTATTGGTAAAGGTTGGTGGTTGAAACGCTAAAGGACGTTGGAAATTGGGCACTATATGCACAAAGCAAATGAGATATAATGTTTGAATTGACATCTGTTGACATGAAATATAGGTCTAGGTAATAACAAGTCATTCCTGTAGCCTTTGTATGGAGCGTCGCGCTAAACGGATAGTAAACTTGGACTGTTTGTGCTCTAGCAAAGAGGAAAGTAGAAATATTTGAATATGGTGTAGGAGTATGGTGAAGAATTAAATGGTCGGTAAAGTACCTGATAAAGAGTATTAGGACTATTAGGGAGGAAATATGAAGAATATATAAAGCTTTGTATGGTGCATATTGAGGTAACAGGAATAGAAAACTTAAATTTGTTATGGAAGGATGGGTCAAGGACAAGAACTCCAAGCGATAACCAATGTTAGAATATTGTAAATGGGTTGCTTCGAATGCAGGGTGCGGTAGTTATCTGGATATGGAATGATTAGCTCAGGAATTGGCTACTTGAAGGGAGGCGTTATACCTGTCTGAAGGCTGATGATTCAAATAAATCAATGTATTTCTGTCGCTCAGCATATACACTGCCTATGTGAAAACTCACCTCAACACTGCGCGAGCATGTACGAATTTACCTAAACAAGCTGATTGGTTTGTACATGAAATGAAATCTCTTACAAAATTCCACCACTTTCAAAATGTACTGCCAGATTTGACAAACATCTGAGAAACTTGGCCAGATTCTTAAAACTTTGAACGTTACACATCGGTAATTAGATTTGAAGAACAATGTACAATTTGTGAATTTGTTGAAGTCTAAGTACAGGTCGAGATATTATGAAATTAATTAGAAAAAGTGGGTTAAAGAATATTTAAAGTTCCCAGGTTCCAATCCCCTAAAGTTTAAAAAGAAACCTCAAGTAATGACGCTGCTGAGAACAGCAAAACGAAGTCTCATGTGCATTGGCTCATGGCTCATGAACTATTTGGCCTACTCACGCGGAATTTGACTTAAAGGATACGTTGAACCTTCTTTCCACCTTGTAACTGGTTGTCCTTTGAGGCAACTATTTTCCTAAAATTGGCTACGATAGTGAAAATACACTTGCGGAACTTTTCACTGGGTTATTCCCAACCAATGGTAGCTACTTATAGCTCTGATTTTTAGTTTGAAAGCAATACCAATTTTTGGATGAGGGTATATTAATCATACCAGAGTAAACACCTCACTGGTTAGACTACAAATGCCAGTGATATGCCAGTTTGAGTGTTAACAGTGCACGTTGTTTTCAGAACAGCCCATTACCGCGAGAACATTACAATATTCCTAATTCTCATAGCTCCATTACGTTATGTTTCCGTCACCTACAATGCAGTGGAAACGCATGCTAGGTGACGCGATTGAGGTGGCCGTGCGTTAAGCGAAAACCGGCACATTTCAGAGCCATCACAACAGCAGAAAAGAAAATGAACCTAATCCTTGCCCTACGACTAAAATCATATTCGAAGCTGTAAGAATGTTTTAGGAAGGGAAAGTATAGTGTCCAACACGAAAGCTCTCACTATCTACCTTTGTGAGGTATTCTGCACTACGTGCAATATGTAAGTCTCCATTGCTGGAATGGTAACGCGTCGGAAGAATCGGGGTTCGATGCTTGTTAGGTTGCAATTTTTTCTTCTTTAGTTCTATCGTCTGTGGACCACTTTACCTATGTCTTACTACGGAATTGATACAAGAGATCACAGTTGATTATTGGGGAGGGGGGCTTGTCCTATATTACTATATAGCGAGCACATGCATTTTCAGACTGGGTTCTATGAACGTTACGTAGTGTTCGAATGTGGTATTACACGAAAAATCTTAATAAGTACACGTCAAATACCTTTTTTTTTTGTTAAAATTTTATATCTAAACAATACCGAGGGATATTATAAGGAATAATTATACTTCGATGCGAGCATTGGTGATTAGAATCTCCTTCGATATTTTATGTTAAAATCCATGTCAGAGTTTTAAATCATGGCTTACGGCATTCATTTAACTTTCAATCAATACCGGTAACATGGCATAACCTACTAATTCGATTGATTTCCCTTCATAAATTAGCAAAATTCAACGTGAGGTGAATAAATGTGGTAATTTGACATTGTAAGGGTGGCTTTATATTGTATATCCACTAAAATTGAGCACGGACGTTCGTTCAAAAAAGGTTGCCTACGGCTGGATTCGAAGCTATATTCTGCTCGGACTCTCATACCACGTCAGATTGGACTTTAACCGCCTCAGGCACGAAGATAACGTACATATTGCGCGTTACACGGGTACTAGTTAACTAGGCTGTTCTACCTCAAATGTTAATATGCGTGTCAAAGTCTTGAATCATAGTTTATAGTGTTCATTTAACTTTCTACTATTGCAGATTACGTGGCGTAACCTATTAATTCGATTGTATTACATATACGTGTGTTCTTCAAGGAGTAATAAATCACATGTTCATAGAATGGTCCTTAGTATTTGGCGCGGAAGTGATTACGGTCGTTTTTCCTTAGCCAGGCCCTTGGTTTAGTTTACATTGCTGTCACACAGGACGCAGAGAAATATCGAATATCAGGAAAATTGTAATGTTAGGTGGGTGTCATAAAACTAAATAGTAATGGGTTGTTGAACCACTCTGTTCATGTGGGATTTTTAGGAGATATTTATTTAATTACAAATCAAATACTACACAACAGCTGAACTGCAACACAACATCTACTCCGCAAACGTCTCTCTCTTGTTTCTTCTTTTTTTATTGTCCTCACTGCCTTCATGAAACACTCCGATATTCGGCCATGCTACTGGTCATCTGTCCTGGATGACACATAACATCAGTCCATGGCTTCATGTGTTCCGCACAGCTTGAGGTTTGTTTGGGACCCTCATGTTCACCTTCCTGGGATTGCGCTTTAGTTACACGATAAGGTCCAAGAAATGTCCTTCTTACATTGAGTCCTGGTCCTGTCGTGGTACGCTGTATGGCCACGAGGTCTCCCAGTTGGTACTGTCTAGCTGATCGGCGATGTCTATTGAAAGACTTCTTATTTTCTTGCCGGACTTTGAGAATCTGCTGTTTTGAATCTTTCCTCAGATTTCCTCATTTCCCTTCAAATTCTTCTTGTAGTTCTTCTTGAATGAGCTCAGCGATCCTTGAGTCGGTTTAGTGTCTCATTCTGACTCCTGTCAATAGTTTAAATGGCCTCCTTCCAATACTTGTATTGTGTGTGGAGTTAATGGCCCGTTGTACAACCTCAACATGCTTGTACCATCTTGTCGGATCAGATATTGCAAGCTTTGCTAGAACTGAAGCAGTCACATAGTCGATTCTCTCAACTTGACCATTCGATCGTGGTAATCCAGTTGTAATGAGCACATGTTTAATGTTTTCAGTTTTGCAGTAATCTTCAAACTCATGAGATGTGAAGGCTGATTCTCGGTCAGATATTATTTCTAAAGGGTTTCCAAAGATTTATTTATGTGCTTCATATCTCGCAGTGACTTCTTTCGCAGTGGTAGACTTTGTTCGGTACAGCCAGACAAACTTTGTAACACTATCAACAACTGATAAGACGTGACGATATCCTTTATGACTCGATTCCAATGGTCCAATATGATCTATGTAATATGTATGTAATGGCACACTTTCCTTGCACGAAGGATGCAAGAATCCTTCCTGTATTCAGTATTTCTGTCAATTAAGAGAAAGTTTACACCATTTGATATGCCACTTTCGATTTTCTTCTGTTCTCTTGACGGAGAAATGACCTCTCTCGTGAACACCTTTAATAACTTCATGTTGCATGGCTTAAGGTACAACTAAAAATTCATCACCTTTAAAGAATTAGAAAAATATGTCATCTCGAATCGCAAGGTCCTTGTAAGATTGCTCCTGGCATATCTCCTTGATGGCGTTAGGTCCTACATCTTCTTTTGTTGCTTTCCTCACTCGGACAACCAAAGAATCAAGAACTGCATATAAGACAGGATGGCGACTCAGAGCATCGACATTTCGCATCCCCATTCCACTTCTGTCTTCGACGGTATATCTGTAATCCTCCAACATCAAAGCAAATCTCTCAACCGTAAATGTTAGATTTCTCTCATGCATCGTGTTTTGGACAGCAGCACAATCTGTGATTATCTTGAAATCTATTCCCAGAAGATACACTCGAAACATCTTCAATGCAAACATGATGGCTGATGCTTCTCGTTCATAACTGTGATAGTTTTTCTCTTGTGGTGTTGTTTTTTGCTCGTGTAATGTACAGGATGTAGTTGATCATCCTCAGGTGATCTCTGCATCAGCACGGCTCCATATTGAGCGCACGAAAACGCATCATCCCGGGGCGATCTGGGCAGACAAGGTATATGTCAAGAATGACCCAAGAAGTACACCGCAGAAACAGTTAAAATAACATCCAGACTTATGTAATCTCGGATAAAATTAAAAAAAACACCTAGCCTAGTTCAGAGGGTTTGTCTCGGGCTAATCCCGCAAGCTAATAAAAAAAAGAAAATAAATGGTCAATAATCCTACACTGAATGAAGTTTAAAACCCTCGCGAAAGATCTAATTACAAGAAAGCGAAAATAGCAAAGCTAGGGTAGTGGCTCGATAAGTACACCCTACACAAATGAAACGGGTTACTTATGAAAAGAAGTTAATTTAACAACAATCAAGAAAAAGAATTTACGATGGTACCACTCCCAAATTTACATTTAAACAATTAATGAGTCTAGCTAATTCCTAACACTACAACAAAGTTTTACGGCGACTGACTGCCGTAACAAGCAAACAATTATTACAAAATCTATGACAACCAGCAAAAAACATCTAAAGCACTTCTTACTGGCTACAGATACAATGGGTGGTTATACAATATTACACACAATAAATAAATAAATAGAACACAGCATTCACAATGTTTCTTAATAACAGCCTGCGTACTCGCAAGAATACTGTCTCTATCCTTGGGTCATCTACCAATGCAATTATGTTGGCAACGGCGCGATTATAATCACGTATTATGTCGCATGAGCGTCGTGTGCCACCAGTTGAAAACTAATGGTCCGAACGAGCTCCGTCGTCCCAAAATAGTGTATAAAAAGTCTACTAGTCATCCCCCGTTGGAAATGTGATACATCCACAGAATCGGCCAGCGAGCGATAAATTTCAAATCAAGATTTACTCACAGTCATTATTAGCATATTATTTATAATAATTAGTTATTATTATTAGAAGCACGGTTTAAGTTGTCGTAGTTTTATGACGAATGCTGGTGATTCTAAGTGGACACCTTGGCTTAACGGTGTGAAGTCTACTGAACGTACATCACTAAACAACCTCGGCTCAAACCTGGCCGGAAACACAATAACACGAGTTAGAAAGACTCGGTTGCAACAAATACTATAGGGGCGCACAGCTCTCCTATCAGTCCTCAGGTTAATCCTGGAATAAAGTGGTCGCAGGTCCATCAGCTGTACGCCAGTGCATCACGGGCACTAAAATCTAACATAGAAGCCTTCAACAGGGTGTCAAAATCACCTTAAATAATAGACAACGGCTTCCTTCAGACCCTCTGAAATAGTGCTCAAACTGCTCGCTTTCTGAAGCGTTTATAAAAAGTTACTAGCTCGTCCAATGACGTAAGCAAACATCTGATCACAACATAACACTCAATAAACTTGACCTAGAAATAGTCATACCTTCGAAACGGTAAAATACTTGAGTACGCATGCGCATCACGTCAAACAGTATCAAGTGTGTCACTGAGAGCGGGACGGACCCCTGGCTTGGTAAAAAGCCGTTAACACAGGTGTGTCATAACCCACTCCTCATATGTCGGGTCTAGCGACGGATTACATTTAACAGGCGTTAATTCACTTAAAAGAAGTCAAAATATGAATTACGCTGGTTCACTAATCCTACAAAATAACTGTAAATGGCTCGTGGCTTCTCTACCACGTAAAAATACGAAGTACAATCATGTGCTATGTTACAAAACTTCCAAAGAACAGATCTTAAGTACCTTCCACTGCTAGCGGAGTGCTTTGGAGTCGGCGAAAGATATGTCGCTCCTCTCATGTTTACATTATGGCTTCATAAAACTCTCAAGTGTCTATAACCTGACACAAAAACAAAATATAATTAAATTTGACAATCCTACAAACTGCTAGGATGTCGGAAACGATACGAAAGGTATCCGGGGTTCAATGCTTGAGTAGCATGTTTACTACAATCCCCACTTTGTTCTGGCTTGAACACATGTGGCTTCTGAGCTCACATAAACAATACAACATAATGACATGAATAATGGGTAATGACTACGGTCGGTCATTACCTGATACGGCCATAAATAAGACCAAAAATTAAAACAGTGGTGTCAATGGAAGTGTCGCGAAAAAGGGGTCTAGTAAAATGATAGAATGGTGGTTGTCCGTCCTCCAAAACTAACTTGGCCCACATGAAGGGTCGACCAAACCAAACCCAAATGGTTTGTGGTCATGTATATCTGAAAACATAGGACATAACATCCTGCGGACACCTCCAAGATGCACCATAGGAACATGGTGACTAACATTCACTGCAAAGAAAGGTAACAGTTCTAACTATAAATTCCTACCTATCTGGTCGTCACTAGTTCGGTTAATTTCTACTGACTACCACAGATCAACCCGTACAAGAAAGAGATATTGCGGACTTACATTGCAGTCACCTTATGGTAAATCCAAGGTAATCAAGGTGTTTCAGAGACCTGGATGGTTGGCAATCATTTTCCAGAGTGGACTCGGGCATCGAGTCTCTCTCGTTCCAGTCTCCTCCTTCTTCTCTTGGCCTCACGAACAAGATCTCCTCCTCGTGGTCTGCTGCTTGGTTGATGGACTCCTGGGCTCCATATCCCATAAAGTTGAAGGTCAGATCTCCTGCCATGATGTAGTCGTCTCTTCTTAGATATTCCCCTCACATGATGGGGGTTTTACTCCATTACACTGACGGATTTCACTGGTGTAATCATCATGTAAACGTGGTCGGCGTTAAGATAATGCATAGTGTTAAATTCACACGTGTTTCACAGAATCTAGTTTTGCACAGTATAGGAAATTCACTGGCTCTAATTTCTGCAGACTGATAATAAAATGGCTTTTACTGGTCTGCTTCACAGATTCTACTCGACAAATAGTGTCGGCAATCACTGATTCTAGTGGTAATTTTATCAGAGAAAATCAGAGTAATCTGGTACTGAAATTCACTTGTAAAGCGCATCGAAGTATAATATTAACTTTGCGTGCATGTTCACACATTGATGGTTTGTGAATTGTCAAAATTAGGCACCTCGTGGTCTTTGGTTTTATGTTGCCTACGCGAAGAAATGTGGTGTTCCGGAACAACCAAATATATTCACGAAAATTCGACGAAAAATCCTGCACTTTCACACGTGCACTTGGTGAACAATTATATAGTTGGAGTTGCATTCACAAAATAAATTCACTTGTAATAAACCGTTGATGTTTGTAGATTCCATTATCGCCTCGTGGACGGAATAACGTGGTCATCTGCCTTGCAGACAGAAATGTTCACTTTTCACAGAATAAAATATACTTTTCGGCTCGTAGCACTGCACACTTGTGCGAAAATATACTTTTCTACGACGATTGTCGATTCACCAAATATCATCAACCCTTGGGTGGACTTATAAATTCCGTCGTCCCTAGGACGAACAATACACTCACGTCAAGCTCTCACGGCTTCTCAACAGGTAGTCAGTGAGCAGAGAGCTCCCTTTCAGTGTGCGGACAGACACATGAGACGTTGATAGTCCGTTTCCGCTCGTCAATCTGCGGTGTTAATACCGATTACCGTAAAATAAAAAAATTGTAAACAACAAAATGTTTCCTTTATGCAGTGTTACTTCATGGAATGATCTAAGACTTTTAACAGCAATAAATGTAATAGATTGTGCTCAGAAAATATTATAAAAGTGAATGTCCAAAGTCAAGACATCATCCAATTTTATCGCATGCCGCGCGCTGCTTCAGGGCGCGTTCAGTGACAATGCATGGCGTGTCCTTCATCATTCTCATAAATATTACCGAACCATGAGCTCAGGTGGGCTCAATATCCAAGCTTCTTTGCATCAGCTTGATATTCGGTCTCATATGAAGAATTGTAGATATTCAAAACAGTATTCTTTGATAAAGCTTCCTTCAATTTCTCAAAGGAAATTCTCTGTTCTGTAGAAAATTGAATTGCTTCATCCTTCTTGAGCAAGTTGCTTAAAGAAGGGGTTCTCAAAGTGGGGGGAACTCCCCCAGGGAGGTGCAGAGAGTGATAAAGGGGGGCGCCGGCTTTGATTGAAATATTTATATTTCATATTCGGTAACAAATATTACTATCCTCATATTCATGAACCTATCATAGGCAGGTAGCTCCCAAGGCCATTCAAGAATCATAAACTCGTACCTTTGCTGTCTTATTTCTCAAGAACTTACCAGTAGGTCTTGCCAGCAGGAATTCTGAGAAAAGGTGGCGAGTAACATTTTCCACACAGGTCCCTTTCCCTCGCCACCCGCAGTGACATCTCCTTACCAAACAATTAATGACAATAAGCCGCTTGACAATGTGACCGCCACTTCCTTTCAAGAATGGATTCCAATAGTGGATTCTTCTATTTCTACCGTTGCCGATTCGAATTCAGCTTGGCCTTTCCAGTCAGTTCAAAGACAGTGACTGAACGGTGAATTCTAGTGCGTGGTTAGCCATCTTTACAATAAACTGATACGAGTGACGCCATTACCCATGGATAAGTGGCTTATTAGAAGTGGTAAAGAGAGACCCCATGAAAGTGATAGTGCTTGCCCTCCTTCGGAAAAAGAACAACGTTCGAATTTAAACAAAGTCCATTGTTCTTCCGCGTCTACTTCTGCTCCCATCAGGGTTATTAATTCTACACACAAAGTGAAAGTGCGTAAATATCAATACGATTATCTGACATTTGGCTTTACCAGCACTCTTTCGAATAATAATCAGGAACAACTTCAATGCGTTCTTTGTTTGGAGATTTTAGCTAACGACAGTTTGAAGCCTGAGAAACTTAAGAGACACTTGCAGACTAAACATCCAGACTGTGTAAGTAACCCTTTAGCATTTTTTAAGCGCCACGAGCAACAACTAAAAGGAAATATTGGATTCCTAGAAAAGCACACAACAGTTCCTAAGAAAGCGCTAAGAGCATCCTTGGAGGTACGGTATCCTATTTAATTGCAAAATCCAAATTAACACATATTATTGGTGAGAAATTACTTCTTCCTGCAGCAGTGAAAATGTGCGCGATCATGCATGGAGAAAAGTTCGGCGAGTGTTTGAAGTCGATACCGCTCTCAAATGATACGGTAACTCGTATTGATGTAATAGCCTCTGACATAAAAAATCAATTGCTACCACGTCTTCATGATAGCCCAAAATTTGCCCTGCAACTTGATGACAGTACTGATATAGTAAACATTGCCCAGCTTCTTGTTTTTGTACTGTCATGAAAATGGAATGCACGAGGATTTGCTATTTTGTAAAGCTCTGGAAGGGCGGACAACAGGTGAAGATATTTTTTCTCTTGTGAATTCCCTTTTTATTGACAACACTCTCTCATGGACAAATTGTGTTGGTATATGTACTGATGGGGCGTCAGCATTTACTGGAACTAAAACGGGCTTCAGAGCAAGAGTGAGTGCTGTTACTAATCCTGTAAAATTCACACATTGCATGATACACAGGGATGCATTGGCTTCAAAAGTACTACAACCGGAAGTCAATAAAGTGCTGAACGGTGTATTTTGTGTTGTAAATTTTGTGAAAGCAAGAGCTTTTAATAGTCGGCTAATTTCCATTCTTTGCGAGGAGATGGGATCTATACATGATTCGCTTTTATTGCACTCGGAGGTACGTTGGTTGCCTCGTGGTCGAGTCCTTCGCCGTTGTGGAGTTGAAGAATGAACTTCGTATTTTCCTATTGGACAGCAGTCCCACACTCGCAACCCTGTTTCTGGATGAAAAATGGCTTCTAATACCGTGCTACTTGGCTGATGTATTTGAAAAACTGAATTTACTTAACGTGTCACTTCAAGGACGAAATAGTAATATTTTCTTGCTAAGCGATAAAGTGCTTGCTTCTAAGAGAAAACTTGAACTTTGGAAACCGCTGATGGACAAAGGTAGCTGTGAGATGTTTCATTGTCTGAATTAATTCCTGGAAGAAAATGAGTTAGATATTTGTCAAATTAGTGGAATTGTCGTAGAACACCTCCAAAACCTGAGTGAAAAATTCGAGGGAAGATTTCCACAACCTTCAACTGAGAATGACTGGATTCGCAGTCCGTTTGAAACAAACGTAACAGCCCACCTGCCAACGGCAGAACAGGAGGATCTAAGTGACAGCATACTTAGAATGAATTTAAGCCGAAGTCTCTTGAAAATGTTTGGGTGCAGATTCGGAATGAATATCCCATCTTATCAAGAAAAGCAGTGGACCTGTTATTACCCTTCTATTCAACTTACTTGAGTGAGTCAACATTTTCCGCAATGGCATCCGTCAAGACGAAGCATCAGTCTCGGCTGCAACTGGAAGGGGATCTGCGGGTTGCTGTTTCAAACATCCAACCATGACTGGATTTACTTTCATCTCAGATTCAAGTTCACACATCACACTAACTCCGTAAGTGTATGAGAATTACCGAATTCTGATCCATGTACACTTTTATTCTCCTGTTTTACTTTTCATGGGCGAAGAGTTTTAACATAACATTTTTCAAATTCACAGTTAAATGTTGAAAATTAAATTTATTATTTATATTGTTATTTATAAGTCACGAGCTTTCAAACATGGAAAGCATTACTGAACACAGGTGTCACAGCTAATGAGCTAATTAGTGAATCAAACAAAATTTGCTCAATTCCAATAACTGTACGTGCAGCAGTTGTTTTTTATTTTTATAAGCAAAAGTAATGCATATGCATGATTTTTTTTACAAAACGTTGTTTGCACTTTGATATGCTCTAAGAATAATGAATTGTGTGTTATTATTATTATTATTTTTTTTTTTATTAATGTAACTGGTAGTTGAAATCCTAATTACGCAGTAGCGTACACAGTAGATCTTGTGTGATCTATTTTTGTGTGGGAAGTAGCCTATGAGAAGTGCTAAGAAAGGAAATGAGAATAAGGGGAGGGGGGGGGGGGAGGGGCGCTAGATATTTCATGTTTCAAATAGGGGGTGCGACAGAGAAAGTTTGAGAACCCCTAACTTTAAGGTCTCACTGTAACAGAGTGTTCTGGTATGAACTTCCTGAAGTATGCAGTTAAACCAAGGAAATATTGCACTTGTTTCACATTCCTTGGTTACTGAAATTTCATTACTGCATTAGTTGTCTTTGATGACGGATACAGTCGTCCATCCTCTACCGCGTGTCCCAAGAACACTACTTCCTCTTCAGTAGATGGCATTTTTCTCTGTTCAGTTCAACGCCATAATCTTAAGCTACCTCTAGCACGGTATTCAAGCGGTTAAATGCCTCTGTTTCATTTTTAGCTGGAGTTAAGTCATCCATTATCATAAGTAGTATACGTTGAATCACCAACGATCGTAAGACACAGTTAATGAAACGTTGGAACACTACTGGTGAGTTGCACAAACCAAATGGTGTTTTTCTGAACTGGAATCGACTGGCGTGAGTGACAAAATCGGTATATTTTCTACTTTGAGACCCCACTGGCACGTGGAAAAATCCATTTTTTAAGTCAAGTGTACTGAATAATCTTGCTCCTTGCAACCTATCTAAGATATCTTCGATGAGCGGCAGCGGGTACCGATCCTTTATGATGCTCTTGTTTATTTTACGATAGTCAATACACAAACGCACTACCACTACTGGACTAGCGTATTCTGAAAAACTTGGTTCATTGATGCCTTCTATTAGCCATTTCTTCACTTGGTCGTCAACAGCATCATTTTCTGCAGGTACATGTCGACGTGATCTACTGAAAACGGGATGCTCATCCTATAGCGTAATGATCAACTTCACTTCCGAACTTTTCGTTTTGGCAGGCTCATAGGAGGAAATCATTTCTTCTAATTGCTTGTAGTCATCCCTTGTAGACTCACCTACATCTAATAGCTGCTCTTCATCAACATTGATCTGCATGAGATATATATCTTGTTTTTGGCTTGGAAATTCGAATGCCATTTCGATTTATTAATACTTCTCCTTGTTGTAGAACATCACTTCCAATATTTGCCAGCATTTCATTATATCACGAGTCACAACATGAATGTCAGCCTCAAATGCTTCATCATCAATAAAGACATCGGTGTGGAAGTAGCCTTTAGGTACGACATAATTCTTCCCAAAACTTGTAAGGATAAGGTCAGTATTTCTTAGTGGAAGAGCTCCTAAATCTGCATAGTGTCTTCATGTATTAAAGTTAAGCTGCTTCCCCATTTACTAACGTTTTACCGTGGTACTAGCAATCCTTTATTTAGTGGTGAGAAGGGGAGGTGCAGGTTTCGTTAATGTAATTACTGCGTTGCCCTTACCTGCCTTATCATCTATTGTCTTCCACTCCACCGACTTATCGCCAAATTTATTAAATTCTTAACATTTCAGACCCTTGTCTTTGTGACGGCAACTCGACGATTTATGGCCATCTTTACCGTAGTTGAAACATATCTGTGCTTTATGCTTTTGTTCAACAGCTCCAGCAGTCTTCTCTATCGAAGTAGGTTCCTGTGTTCCATCTTTCTTCAAAACCCTTCAGTTCCGTCTCTCAACTACGAACTCGTAGTCTCGCAGCCTTTCCTTAAAATTCATGAAAATTTTGCCCCATAGAAAATCAATTTACTTCCAGAGTCGTCTTCTATACCATCGATAATGTACTGTATCAGGGAGTCATCATCAACGTCACCTCGATTTGCAATCTCTTCCTTTACAAGCAGGTACTCTCGGAATGCTTCATCTTTCTTCTTCCGCTTAGTCATTAGTCTATCTACTTTTCCACTGCTCATCTTGATATCAAACTCTTCTATTAACGAGGCCTTTAATTTCTTCATGTAGATAAACCAGTTTCATTTTGAATGAATAGGTTTGCTAGGCCAGACAATGTTTTCTTAGCAAATACCAACTTCTGCATGTCGCCCCATCCCATCAGAACAGCTGTTTCATCAAATTCCATTATCCATTTTCCTTTACCATCAAAGGTGCAAATACAATCTTCCACATCTCGAAATCGACCGATAGCTCTCCTAAGCTGTTGCTACAAACTTCTGGAAAGACTCATCTTTAACCGAATTGGTCCGAATATTCATGAAGTAACACCTATTCAACAAGCAGGCTTTAGACCAAGTAGAAGCTTCACAGATCAAGTACTAAGTCTCACCACTCATATAAAAGCAGGGTTTCAACAACAACTTTAAACATCTGTTGCTTTTGTTGACCTTACAGCAGCCTATTACACGGTATGGAAGGATGGATTACTCTACAAACTGATGCGTATCATACCATCTCAAACTATGAACAAGCTTATAAGCAATACGCTGTCTGAAATATATTTCCAGGTGGTTGTTGGGACCAAGAAAGTAAGCAAAAGTAACTGAACAATGGACTCGCAGAAGTTTCCGTTTTAGTTCCAGTGCTCTTTAACTGGTAGAGATCAGAGCTCTCTTTAACGCAATCGAGAAAATTCAATTATGACCTGGATTTGACAACTCAACACAAAACTCTTACTAAGAGCGAACATATTCTTTCCTCAGATCTAAGCATTATGAAAACGTACTTCACAATGGAGACTAACACCAAATCCTAGTAAGACTGAAGTTAGTTGTTTCCGCTTAAACAACAGGTTGGAAAATACATAGCTGAATGTCATCTTTACTGAGAAAGTCCTCCTTCATCAAAATTTTACAAAACACTTAGGGGTTACTCTCTATAGAACTTTGTCCTTCAAGAAGCAATTGCAGAACACTGCAGCAAAACTAAGATCACGCAATAGTATCTTGCAGAAGTTATTTGGAACCACATGGGGTGCTACAGCAACAACATTACGATCTTCTGCTTTAGGACTTGTCTATTCAGCTGCTGAATATTGTGACCGGTGTGGCTTGTGAAGCAGATTGATGTCCAATTGAATTCGGAGATGAGGATAATATCAGGTTGCATCAGGACCACTCCTCTGTACTGGCTTTCACCTCTAAAATACATTGCACCACCTGAAATACTCCTGAGGAATATCAAAAGATACTTTCCAATCCACAGCTTACTATTCAATCTGACATACCTACAGTAAAGATAAGTAGCTTGAAATCCCGCCGACCACCCATCCTAACAGCGGAATCTTTACAATCAAATAATTTTCAGATTGACAACAAATGGTCTGAGGTATGGAATAATTTATTCCATGAGATATATAGAAACTTCATTGATCCTATCAGGAAACCAGCTGGCATGGAACTACCACGCCATACATGTGAATCGCTCAACAGGATTCGAACGAGACATGGGGTCTGCACAGGCAGCTTATACAAGTGGAATTAGGCTTCGTCACTTCAGTGCGACTGTGGATTTGAGAGACAGACCATCGAACATATTGTGAAGGAATGCTGCCTTTGAGCCCATAAGGGAAACCTGAAATACTTGCATGATGCAACGCAGCCTGCTCTTGATTGGATTTCAAATTTAAATATTACTTTGTAAATCTGAATATTTTATCTGTTTATATGTCTCCTCAACGAAATTGATATTAATATTTATTGTTCTTTAAAATGCTAATGTATTTGTTTAATGTGTTCCATAGCTTGTAGTTATTTAGATGTACCATGCCACATGCTAAATAATTAAAACGTCGTATCACTATTCTGGCACGTTTTTGGTCATCCATTAGTTCTCTATCCTGGATGAGCCCCCAAATTGTGGGATTTTAGGGAGATATTCATTAATCTAGAATATCAAATACTACATAACAACTGAACTGCATTATTCATGAATACAACACAACATTTACTCCGCAAAGTTTCCCTCTGGCTTTTTCTTTTTTTTAAATTATTGTCCTCACTGTCTTCTTGTAACACATGGATATATCCATAAAAGCTATGAATCCATATACTCCAACATGCTTCTGCACAATATATGAGTAATTTTTAAATATATTTCTGTAAGTGATTGTAATGCATGATGCTCTAATTATCATTTCATTAGTTAGATCTCTGTATCTTGAAAGTTTTATTAGCTTTTTCAAATAATTCAATAGAATTGATATCGCATTTATGCTAATGATTTCAGGGTAATATGTCAAAATACTTCGAAACCTGTTGTGGGGAATATTTACGCATTATGTAATACAGGAGGACATTCGACTCCAAGTGTATCTAGAAAAAATAATAAAATCGAACAATACATGAAGACCAACCTACTTATCGACAGCGGCGAGAAGCCTTGCTCACTTAGCATATGTGAAGCTAAGTTAGCTCGGAATGGCCATGTAAAATATCTAAGGTCTAAGAAGATCTATCCATGCAACATATGTGAAGCCAAGTATGCCTTGCAAGGGCAAATTAAGTCTCATATGTTAACGCATACTGGGGATAAGCCTTATTCATGCAGCGTATGTGAAGGCAAATTTGTTCGGAAAGAACAATTAAAGCCGCACATGTTAATACATACTGGTGGGAAGCCTTTTTATGTAGCATATGTAAAGGCAAGTTCGCTCGGAAAGATCATTTGAAGCGGCACATGTTATTGCATACTGGTGAGAAGCCTTTTTCATGTGGCATATGTGGAGCCAAGTTTGTTCAGGGAGGACAATTGAAGTTTCACATGTTAACGCATACAGGTGATAAGCCTTATTCATGCGGCATTTGTGAAGAAACTCGGTTTCATCGGAGAGATCAATTGAAGGCTCACATGGTAATGCATACTGGTGAGAAGCCTTTTTCATGTAGAATATGCGAAGCCAAGTTCAGTCAAGGAGGTAATTTGAAATCTCACATGTTACTGCATACTGGTGAGAAGCCTTATTTATGCAGCATGTGTGGAGTAAAGTTTGCTCGTAAAGGACAATTGAATTCTCACATGCTAATGCATACTGGTGAGAAGCCTTATTCATGCTCCATATGTGAAGCCAAGTTTGCTCGGAAAAGTTACTTGAAGCCGCACATGTTATTGCATACTGGTGAGAAACCTATTTCATGTAGCATATGTAAAGCCACGTTTGCTTGGAAACAACACTTGAAATTGCACATGATATTACATGCTGGTGAGGAGCATTATTCATGCAGCTTATGTGGAACCAAGTTTACTCGGAAAGAACAATTGAAGTCGCACATGTTAAAGCATACCAGCCAGAAACCTTAGACATGCGCTATATGTGTAGCCCAGTATGACGGAAGGAACAATTCAAGTCGTACATGTTATTTCATACTGGTGAGAAGCCTTTTTCATGTAGTATATGTAAAGCCAAGTTTACTGGGAAAGAACAATTGAAGTCGCTAATGTTAATGCTTCTTATTGCATACTGGTATGAAGCCTTTCTCATGTAGCATATGACAAGTCAAATTTGCTCAGGGAGGACATTTGAAATTTCACATGTGACTGTATAATGGTGACAAGCCTTATTCATTTGCTTGTAGAGTGCTTACAATGACAAGTGTTATCGCATGTCGGTAAGGATGCATTCTTATAAAGCATGCCAAAAATATTTCCCAGAAAGTTAATTTGATAAAACAGATGTGAAGTAGGGTTTGCTACGGTACGGCGAATATCCCATAACCCAATTCGTCACGTTTTAACATTTAAATGGGCCAAGTTAATGCATACTATGCCCATATAACAAGCGGATAGCAAATAATTGTAATATGCCAAGTAATAACATATTTAATTCGCACCAGTTTAATACAATTGTAGTCTAACGTACTATTTAACAGTCACATTTGAATGTTTATATCATGTTTTAAATACAATAATGGCACTCAGACTCCAGAGGTCCCTTCATTGGCAATGAATCGTCCGTGATTATATTCATTATTATTTCGAATTTCGTTTTTATTTTTAGGCGTTCAACTTATGAAATAAGGACACCTTAAATTATGCTACGGTATTTTAACATTTTTTTCCGAAAATTGAAAAACTAGAAGACTGGTAAAAGCCAGGCTAACTTAGCTGAGAAATCACCATACAAATTTATAGATCGAAAGATTCCTTCATATCGGCTTTTGAAGGGGCCAAAACAATTAATTAGGCCACGAAACATGTACCACTAATAACCACACAGTGATCATATTTAATATAAGTATTTGATCAGGTGGAACCTTTAACGTGTTTATACTAATTAGTTCAACAAAACGGAACCAGAATGAACCTTCTAAGTTCTAAAATTAAGAAACGACCATAACAAACAGTTTGCCTAAAAAGTGTGCGATTTGCACATTTCAAACAGCAGTTATATATCCTATATCCTCCATAGCATCTTCATCTGGGAACTTAGTCCCTTGTAGGGCCGCTATATGGATATCCTTGTCATTCAGGACTTCAAGTGTGTGTTTAAGTTTCCCGCTCTTTACCAAGGAGTTTATATTGATTGATCGTAGCTAAATATGTAAAGTTCCTTTTATGTTCCAACTCAGTCACACGAAGGTATAGGTGTAGGCTCCCCAGAATCCGATGGCCTACATGTCCCGTCATGAGCGGGGGTGGATTGGTTACCACCTGGGGTACAATCTATATTAGTTTTGTACTTCATGTTTAACATTTTATCACACAAGTGTATAGGATTGGTTACCCGAAGGTAACCGGTTGTTGACTATCAAGATTGTAAGCCTTGAATCCCCCAACACGAATCAGCTTCCCACTGGGATTGGTTACCAAAAATTTCATTTGGTTGCTCAGCTTAACAAGGGTACCTCTTGTAGGTTATGCGCTGGAGTTGGAGTGAAAGAGGCTATCATATTTCAGAAGAAAATTTTGAATATTACTTCCGACCTGGGGGAGGTACACCTTCGCATGACAATTTCTAATGAGTTAACAAAATGTATATCTCAATGGTTATGTGTGCTCATCTAATAATGAATCATAAATGATTGAACCCATAAATAATATCCTGAGATAATTTTGATTTAAGATACCAGCTGCATAGAGAGATAGAAATATAATAGCAATTAAAATATTGAATTTGTGGAAACGAATATGATAATTGCCGATTTTTACATTATAATCAAGGAAATGTTACGTGTCGTGAGATATGTAAGTGTTTGAAGATAGATGACAGTCAAGGATTGAAATGCCATCTTCCGGCTTATCATTTGGTGACTGAGTCTAGTAGAGTTTTATGCAACTATACCACCAGAGAGTATAATATACCAAGTATAAAAATCATTATCGGAAAAGGGAATCGCTCATTGCTTATTTGTAAATAGTCGTTATAAGCGTGGCGAAAATCTGAACCACCACCACCAGTAAGGACGACTATTTGCGCTGAATATCAACATCATGGTGAACGATAGGTGAGAAGACAACATTCCACTTATTCTGAAATATGTAGGAAAGGTGTTCCAGAAGAAAGATTCCCGAAGGAGGAAGGGGAGCATAGCTATTGAGATATATGTTCAAGTTTACAACATCGCAAATATAAGTTTATAAGTGCATGATATCCTAGAATTCAAGAGCTGCCATTTTGAATATACATACAAATGCAGTCTGGTGGTAGACCATGGTATCACACGCACCGGTAAGGAACTAGTGCTGCCATTTGTCGGCAACCCCTGGCAGCAGAATCGCACTCTCACTAATTGACCATTGTTTTTATCTACATACTAGCTCACCCCAGGTCAACTTCTTGAAAGGGAAAAGGGACCCACTGGTCAAATGCTACACGATTCTCCACCTTTCTGAACAAAGTTAACGACTCGACGGTACACAGAGAAATAGCTCACGCTCTTGACCGCTTACAAGATTCTCAACTGAAACTATTAACCCTGGGCGAACGAGTACACGATGTGTTGAATGATGAGGAGTACGAGACAGGCGCACAGGCTTGCGAGCAATATATTGACTGCTCCAAGGGTGCAATACAGAAGGCCTCTCATCGTCATCACCATCCATTGTCCGTTCCATCAAGCCGGGTGCGGGTACAGAAGACCCCTAATCTCCTTAAATATAAGCCTGAGGAGACCTCTCAAGGCACTGTTAATTCAATTACACAACCTACGGCCACTCAAGACATTAAGCTACCTACTATCAGACTTGAACCTTTCACAGGTGATATCGAGACAGCACGCAGGCTCAGTTTTCTGTGGACTACAACACACGTCTTTCAACCATAAACAAGCACGTGTTTCTCCGAGGTTACCAAGACGGTGAACCTTAACTCCTGGTAGACGGAATAGCGGTCACAGGATATAACTACGACTGAACGAAGCTGGGGCGTAAATCACAGGGAGGGCAGGGGGGCACTAACCCCTCAAGTTTTAGGTAATGGCAAAATGTTTAAGTATCCTTAAAAAAATTAAAGTGTTTAAAAAAAACGGTAACTAATCTATAAATGATTCAATACTAGGTTAAGCCACCTTGCCTTGCTCAGTCGTAATTTCTTTATTCTACCAACAAACAGTCGGTTTTCCCCCCTCTCCCGTTTCCTGCCGAGACGCTATGAGCTTTGTCTCCTTACCACGACAATTCGAAAATTGCATTTTCGAACTATTATTTCTCAGGGCCGGTTTAAACTGAGATAAGTCAGTGTTCGCATCTTTTGTTAGACGTTGACAAAAACGTTCAGTGTTTTGTATTCATATTCCGATGGTATATTGTATTTTAATTAGAAACCTATATATATATATATAACAATGTTACGTGATAGTTTGTCTGTCTGTCTGTATGTATGTCCCCTATGCGTTCATATAGCATTCATCCGATTGCGATGAGACTTGAGTGAGTTGTTGGGTGCACTCCAGGGATGGTTTCTAGCTACAAATTATTTATGTAACCCAAAAGGGTGAGGGACTTAACATGAACCCTTAAATCCCACAGTAACCCAATTGCATATTCTGCATACTTATCACATCACAATGCAAGGTGTGAGAATGGCTTGCTGATTCATCGCAAGGTGACATAAGGGGACTAGGGAGTCTTTCAAATCCCCGCCTTAAAAGGCCCTTGTTTCATCATTACTGATACCCTCATTCTTCGAAGAGTCAGACGTCTTGTTTTCTTTTCATCATAGCTCCTGCCTTCTGCACAAAACCATAAAGGAGGCAGGTTGCGTGTAGCCGCATCACTTAAGGTGCACCCTGGATAGTGCTACACCCTCAAGGGCTCACGACTGTTGAGTTCGGGAGACCACCTGAGCGTTATCTGATTTCCCTTTTTCCAGTGACTGTGGGGCGGACCCTCTCCTATGTCCCTTTTCTATTTGCTCTTCATGGCTCTAGATCCTACCAAATCCATCAAATTCTTCTTTTTGGAGGGCATTTATTTTGCCTGTATCGTACTTCATTTATTCTTTCCTTTTTGTCCTTTTCTTCTCCTAACCCGTCGGTTGTAGGTAGTTTTAGTTTTACTGTTCATTTCATCATCATTTTTCATTTTCACGCTAAAATATTATAGGCCGGCAACCTCGATGTTGGGCTCTTAATATTATTTAGCAGCGTCATCAAAGTACAATGCCTTTGCCGGCAATGACAACTGTAAGTCCGGCTTACGTTGTATGCATGGTTGAAAAATTTCATATTTGGAATGTTTGGATTACATTTCTCAGATTTCTACCTCATCTCTACTCATTAACCTAACCGCAGCAATGGACTTGCCAGCGCTATTGCAAAGAAATTGTATCTCCGATGACGGATATAGCGTTGCGCGAACCGAAATACTGGTTGCTTCCAAATTACTTCTGTACTAACCACTCAGCAGGAAAGTTCATGATGTTTAATACAAACTGGGTGGACCTAATGGAATTCAATTTTCATAAGGTGCAAGGTATGTCTAGTTTCTTTCAGATTTTATACCACGCTATTTTATCTTGTGATATAATTTGCATTTTAATATTGCGGAAATTATAACGAAAATAGTGTAATAAGTCTTTGTCATTCTATACTGGGTTGACAGCGCTGTGTGAGCAATAGAGTAACCAACGGGATTTCATGTATGAAGCCTCATTGTCTCGACTGGTAGTGGGGAGCGGAGACGTGTGCTAAGCCTCCAGTATACGGTGTATTGTTGTGGTCTGGCAACACTGTCGACCCTTGATTTTTTCTCCCCTCGCTTATCTCCAGTTGGTCATTCGCTCTGATTCTTGTCTGTTCACTCTCCTAAACAATCGCAAAGTGTAGTGGAGCCAAGGAGTAATAAGGAGATGCCCTGTCCCCACTATAACCTGCGGATGGTTGAAACTCTGACCACGCCCACATACTTGCTCGGCTACAGCGTTAAATGAAGTCTACCGTACACTTATTTATTAATGGGATTTAACTATGATTGCCAGTAAAAAATAATGAGCAAGATTTGTCTGAAGGTGTACGGTATGTCGATGAAATTCAAGGAATATTTTGTTCTTTGCTTGATAGCGTGAATTGTACGGCAGTCACAATATTTTCGTCGCATTCGAAAATCATGTAAACTGCCGTAAAACGTGTTACTTTACAACACAGAGGAATACACACATCTAAAATACACTGTTGTATAGTACTTGGTAAATTGATGTATTATACCGGTATGCACTTTTTATAAGTTGTAACTATTGTAGGATTTCAGTCAACCAGACAAGACTGTATTCTTAGCTTGTATCAAATAATAAGCAAATGAGATACCAGTAGGGCTGCCATTATATTCACGAATGTGTATTAAATAAATTAAATACATTTTAAATATTAAGCCATGTAATCTGAGTTGGTGGTTCCGTTATCTCACCCTATATTTTCTGCTAAGGTCCCATTCTAGTTTTGTACCCATTAACACCAACCTACACATATGGGGTACCGGTACCTACAGATTCAGCGTAACCCAATGCGTAAGCGAAACGCACTCACTTACTCTTTAAATGCCTCACAATTAAATAAATACCTTAAAACATGTATATTTAAAATGAAATAATGAAAGAATGCAACACGGTAACCATGATAACTGAATCTCACAGGTCCATCTATTTCAGTAAGACGCAATGCAATTCCAATTATTACATTACTGTGAAAGTTTCCAGACGGTTATAAGGTTATCACTGAACCAAATTAAGCTGTAAAATTCATCCATACATACAGTATAATGCGCTTAAGGGGGTCAAGGGGCACTCTAGATTTTTTCACGCAATTTTCACGTGCGAGTGTGGTACGAATGGTCTTTTTTACCCGACTATAAAGGGTGTCCGAAAACCACATTTAAAGGCCCTTAAATTAACAGTGTCTGTGATATTCCCAGAAAACTAACTTCGCTCTGATATACGGTACCTATAAAGGAATGACAAACCACTGCATCAGTAGCTGAATTGATAAAGCCTTATTATTCATACCAAGGATAAATCAGTCATAGCATTCTTGATTGAGATTTTGCTAAGTGTACTCTTTACAACTAGAATATTCGCGGGCGAAGCCACGACGGGTAATGCTAGTTATTTTTATTGCACGATATTTAAAAAATAGGCCAGTTCAGTTTGTGTAACAAAATAAACAAGGCCTAGGCTGAGGTTGGAGTATAATAAGCTAAAATGTTCATATAATGGCATATCGATCTTTTAACACCCACGATCAATAAATTTAGAGTTCAAACCACGTTAAAATGATATTGGGGTAATTAGGATAATACCGTTCATTAATTGGCAAGCGGAAACTATTTCCAGTAACGAACGAAGAAAAATATCCGTAATTAATTCCCAACAATCAAAATACTTATATTCGTGGGCACATAAGCCATTATTTGAACATTTAACGAATTATACTAGAACGGTAATGTGCCTACTATAAGGCCTACTATAACACAATAAATGGCAAATGAAGTGCATTTACTTGTGAAATTACATTCTTTCCGGCCGGTGGGAGTTTGGTTTGTGCAAGAATACGCCCACACGTCGACATTTCGACTCACACGCGAAATATCACCACTTTTTAGAACATATGTCACACCATCCCATGCTATTCTTATGAACCTAACGCAATGTGTTTGAGGTCAAGAGAGGGGTTATCTTGTGGCTTCACTTCCTGGCCGTTAGGGCCTCTCCCTATTACTCCTTGAGTGAAGCGCAGTAAGTTGTTCCTGTGCTAAAATTCTTTCCTCCGTGTTTCTACTGACTTGTGCACATATACAGTGTTAACATCTAGGTCATCAGCTCCTAATGAAAATTGATACCTCAACTACTCTACACACGTGGCCACATTCAATTTACCTATTTGTTATCTTTTACGAACTTGATGAAGTACTCAGGTTCACATTTCCTAGTTCTGATGGCAGAGTGAGCAACCTGCTTGCCTACCACCAAGGCGGATCTGGTTCTACTCCTGATTGGGGTGAAGGATCTTGGCATGGCTTCCTATAGCTGAGCGGCAACGGCCCGCTTACGTCTGTGTGTGGCGAGCAGGTAAGTATGGTGATGAATGGTGCTAAACGTACGAATCCGCATAAAATTGGATATATTCTTAAATGCTCGCTGTTTTTTCAACACCGGTAGTGTTTAAGGTAGACCCGAGAGCGAAGGCTAATCATCTGGGAAACTTAAGTACAGCTCCTAACACAACGTCGTTATTCTATAATATTAAATGATAGTAAGCTCTCGAATTCTATCACACGAGATTGCTCTTCTCTATTGTTCCAATTCGTCGTGCATTTGATTTTTAAGCTTCATACACTTGTAAAAATTTAAATGTGTTGAAACAACAATCGTACGTTGATACTAGCGGAGTATTTATTGTGGTCAATAATCAGTAGGCATACTTTCGATTGACCATGACCTACGATATTTACTTTTCTTACGTCTTCGTTGGCATTTAAGCAGTGTAAGTAAAACAGATACTCATGAATCATTGATATGGGCATACTAATTAGTTACTAAAACATAGATAGCGATTTATTGCATGAGGAAGTTACCTTCGTCTATTTCCTTTCCGTATGATGACAGATACGATTGACGGACAGGCAGCCTACCGAACTACTTACTGTAATTAGCAGAGGCAAGAGATGCCTCGAGAAGCCTAATGGTGCTTTGTCTTCATCATCATCACCTTTATTATTGTTAATATTATTTCCAACCCATATTATTGCCGTTTCTACGGGGTTGGGTTGAACTAAGATGATCTTTTAAAAATATGGCGAATGGTTTTTATGGCCGGGTGCCCTTCATGACACCAAAATAGTTAATGAGAGACACAATGACTGAAACTGGGCAAAGAATTGGATGGAAGCGTCAGTGGTCGGCATTTGCCTGGAGTTAAAAATTGGAAACCACGGAAAACCATTTAAAGAACGGTTGACGATGGGGAGGTATATTCTATAGAATAACGTCATGTTAGAGTTAAGTCACTGCTCTTTGCTTTTCTTTCTTTTCATCGCGTTCCTTTTTGTTCTTCTCGTAGACACCACCAGGGACCTTCCATGTATTTCTGTTTCTCTGTACATATTCTCATCTTTTTAAATGTTTGTTGCAGATGTATACATTCCTTGTAAGATTTCCCTTCAGCTCTCCGTGCGGTAACCTGTTGAAGCTTTGGACCCAGTAGTTCCAAGAATTGATTCATTCCATGCACGCAGATGGCATCGACGTCAAACTCTACAATCTCCGTGAAGATTTTAACTTCTTATTTTATTGTACAATTTATTTCTTGTATGTTGCCCACTCTGTATCTGTTCCTTTGTTTCTCCCTCCCTTCCCCTCGCCGCTCTGGCTATCTGAGTGTTTGAATCTCTCGGTCACTTCTCTTCTGGTGCTTCGATGTGAAAGTTCAGTCCTCTTCTAAGGAGGCACTCACCTCTTTTACCCATGTGGTAATTTGAAACCTACGCCATGTTTTAACGGAATTTTATCGGCTGGCCGTGATCTACAGTGAACAACAAATATCTGCAATGAAAATATAAGTAATCTTCCAAGGGATTTTATCCTCACATATTAGGGGCATTTGGAATTCTACGTCCAAAAGTTTTAACCAACACTTTCTTCTGAACATAAGATTTCATACTTATGCCATCTAATAACGGCCCTTCGTGGGACATTGCCTTGCTTCGCTAAGCTTCTTCACGCTTTCCATTAACTGGCGAAGAAAGCTTTCAAATATTTCAAGTATTTCTCTCCATCGAGGGAATGCGGCTAAACCCATAGCTGTCTGAAAACATAACTTTGCTTCCTTCGTGGGATTTTTACTCGCCCTATTCAACTTTAACTGCAATTCTAGAAACTTCCATTTGTAATAGACATTAAACAGTGAAACACTATACTCTACGTCAGGGTGGTCCAACCTTTTGTTACCCGAGGGCCAATCAAACTTAAGTATAGGAATGTGAGGGCCGGAGACATTCCAGAAAGAAAAAGTATTACTTATTTTACTCAAATACATTTATTAAAAATTATATTAAAAGATTTTAATATTGCTAGTTTAATATACCACTTCATTTTACTGTCGAGAACCTGATACAAGTGTATCAATGTCCACTGTAAGTTCAGTAAGGCAAAGTCTCAGTCTCAATTCCAGTGCAGAACTTTCAATTCGATTTCTCGTTTTTGATTTAATTTGTTTGAGAGCATTTTCGCACGCATACGTACTGCTTAACAGCGATAACACTTGCAGAGAGAATTTAAGTCAACCCCTGGCACTATCCAGCCCATGACGAGCTAAGGCCGACCAAGCGACCGCTGCCCAGCCATTTGGCCTGCAAATATTGGGGTGACGCGTGATCAGCGCGTCGGGTCCCCTCGGCCGTTAATCTTGGTATTCGTGATCGGGGCGCTGTCTCACTGTCAGACAGCTACTCAATTGTCCTCACGAGGCTGAGTGCACCCCGTTCCAACCCTCACGTCAGTTTTAAAATCCCTAACGGGCCGGGGATCGAACCCGGGGCCTCCGGGTGAGAGGCAGGCGCCCTACCCCAACACCACGGGGCCGGCAGAGAGAATTTAAGCAGTTCAGGAAAACGTTCTTTAGAAATTAGTTTCCAGAAATGTTCAGGGACATCACACTTTTTAGTCTGGTAGAATGGGTCTACCTGAAGATCACAAATTTCCATTTGAAGGTCGCAGGGCACCTCACTCTCTTCAATATCCATGGGGTTGTTGAACAGTGCAAATATTGGTTTTAGGGAGTCAAAATCCTGGAATCTGTTCTGGAACTTTATCTTGATATCTATTATTATTTCATGAAACATACTAAAATTTATGTCACTTTTTTTTCTTTTTTCAACTGCTGACAAGATGGGAAGCTGCCTAATTGTTTGCCTCAATGCAATTTACATTGCATAAGTTTTTTTCGGAAGCCCTCAATATGTCTATAAAGCTGGGAGATATTTTGTTTTCTGCCTTGTATTTTCAGGTTTAAAGCATTTAGATGGGATGTTAACTCTGTCAGAAAAGCAAGATTATTTAAAAAAGGATTTCTTCCAGTTTTTCTTGATACTCATGCCCAATGTTTTCAATTTTGAGAAAAGCAAGAATTTCATTCCTCAACCCAAAAAAATGTTGCAAGCAATTTCTAGCACTTAGCCAACGCACTTCACAGTACAATGAAATGTCACCATACTCAGGTTCCAAATTGTCCAGGAATGCAATAAATGCTCTGTGTCAACAGGCTTTATTGCCTCCCCTTATTAAATTTACAGTATTTACAACAGTTTCCATTGTCTCACTGAGCCTTATAATTTTTCCACAGAGAGCCTCCTGGTGGATAATGCAGTGGAAAAACAAAAAATGCAATCCTTTTTCTTTACACAGTCCTACTAAACCAATGTTAGGACGAACCATTGCTTTAGCTCCATCTGTTGCAATGCCAGTGCACTTCACAAAACCTCCATATTTAGAAACGATATCATCCAGTGCGTTGAATATGTCAATACCTTTTTTGCTGGTTTCTAATGATCTTAATTCCAACAGTTCTTCATGAATTTCAAATTCTTCGTTTATTATTCTGACGAAGATAAGGAGCTGGCCTATGTCAGCTATGGAGAGTAAAATTCACATTTTTCCAAACTGCTCTTGAGAGAAACTGAAACTTCACCAGCCATATCATTAATTCTTCTACTAACTGTCTGATGAAACAAGGAAACAGTTTCAAAATATAGGGACTTTGTTTTATATGTGACGGGGATTTTCGCTCGCCCGCTCACCCACGTTGCGAGCCTGTTTCCCGCCAAGCACTTTGACGTAATTTGGCGCCCGCCCGGCACTGAGTCATTAAGTATAGGAATTTCAATGTTACGTAATGAAAATCGCATTGGAACAGCACACTGAGCACTAAACACGTCAACAATTGACTAAATTGAACCTCACGGTGTTAAGGGACACTGGGACTGAAATTTTAGTGAAATTTGTGGAAAATGTCGATTTTCGGTATTTTCCATATTAATACACCCCTATCCCCTGCGGATCATATAGCAGTGTTTTTATCTGAATTCCGCCATTTTTAAAGCCCTGGCGAAGCTTTAAAATGCACGGTGTGTCCTTTAAACGCCCCAGCACAGTAAGTGTCCTGAAGGTTCTGAGTCTTGGTGTTTCAACAATCGAAGTATCGCAACTGGTAAAACACCACCGAGTCATGACGAAATGGCTGTAGAACTTTAAGAACCCTTAGTTGTCAAGATTATGCCTGTTTATCAAAGGCTGGCATCAGATGAGCTACTATCCCGATACATCCGTGGTGCTACTGAAAATCAGAATGAGTCTCTGCATTCTGTTATCTGGAGGAAGTGCCCAAAGGAGATTTTTATTTCACGGAAGATACTTGAAATTGCTGTTAGTAATTCTGTAGCAGAATTCAACATGGGGTGTAGTGCAACAACAGAGTTGAAATCAGGAATAAGACTAACTTCAGTATCTCATGTCACAGCATAAACACTTGAAAGATGTGACAGTCGCAGGAAGAATGTAAGTCCGCGGTCATAATTGGAGAAGCGAAAGGCATGTCGACGGAAGGTGAAACTAACAGAAATGAAGGAGGAGGCTGCAAAACAGAAGAAGGAGGGTGTCACCTATGCTGTAGGACAATCCTAATGTCATTGGTAAGCTGAAACCTTGTAAATTGTGCATCATTTTGGAAAATTGCTGTTTTCTCGGATTCACTTTTTCAGGCATTCAAAATGTTACTCGCGTCATAAATCTTATGATATTGCTTTCAAAATGGGAATTTATTATCTTCATTGCAATGACTATAAACCTGCGGATCGTTTTTTAGATTGCACTTTTGGTATGGCTGCAAAAAAATTCAAACTGGAAAAAATGCGATTTTTTGTAGGAAAAAAAACTTGGATATGAAAAAAAATTAATTTCTTGACACTCATTAATGCAATTCAAAATCGGATCCGTAGGTTTCTTCCAATTGTTATAGTGCAATAGAATATTACCTAAAAGTTACACTATCTTGTTTTTTTTTTAACGCGGCTGACCTTTATAAAACTTGAATAATTAGCACAATAAATGTACAAAATAATTAATATCTGGAGAACTAATCAACTTACAATGCTCACGTTTCCCACAGTGGTTTATAATATGACTATTCATAACCATATAAAATTTCAAAGCTGTACCTCAGTTTATATAGAATTTGAAAATTTCAGTCCCAGTGTCCCTTAAAGTTCTCAGCAGACTGCAATGGAGGGACACTTGTGGCGCCAAGAAGCGCATTACGGCAAAGTGCTTGGCGGGAGACCGGCTCGCAGCGCAGGCGAGAGGGCGAGCGAAAACCCCGTTACATATAAAACAAAGTCCCTTAGCTATCCTATTATCTCCAAATGAAGTGCCATTTTTTCAGCACATCTTTTAATGAGCTCACCATCCCTGAAAGACTTTTAAATTTTAGCTAGCTCTAAACATACTTCATAAGATGCCTTTAAACCAGCAGTGATTGATGGTTGCTGAAATATATTCTTCTGTCTTGTTAGTTTCAGCTTCAAATAATTAAACACACAACTTCTAGCACTTCCCTGGTATTGATCGTATCTTGATTTATGCAAGCTGGTATAGTGTCTATTCACGTTATACTCCTTCGAAACACCTATGACCTGAGAACAGATAACATACTGCGGTTTTCCATTATGTTCAACAAAAAAGTAACTTTCCTTCCACTTTGACTGAAAGTGTCGTTTCTCATCTTCAACACGCCGGTCGTTTCTCATCTTCAATACGCCGTTTATTAAGTCCCGCCATATTAGGTACCGCTCTCGCAACAACGATGACAAACTCTCGTCGTACTATATATCTCGAACAACGTATCTCGTCAAAACCAACCTCTTCGAACAGCCCTGCGCTCCCTTTTATAGGGAAATCCGCCGCAGCTCACGAACGATCGTGAACTTATCTGCAGCCAATCACTGGCAGACAACCAGTTGTCACCCGGAAGCGCCCCGCTTCTCGTGCCGTACGTATTCTTGGAAATATAATTCTGATTACTGGCGTATTTTTCGGGATCTTTCCTTTCCCACCTGGCTCCTTCGTAACATTACTGAATGAAAGTGAAAATTAAAGTAGGCACGCCACGGATTATAACTGTCGAAGAGTGAAGGGCAGTAAGAAGGGCAAGGGTCAACAAAAATGAACAGGCGGGCCGCCGGTTGGACCACACTGCTCTACGTCAATAATCTGTCAAATTTCAGCTCAGTACAAATCACATCAACTGAAATAGTGACAGTCAACAAAAGCCCAACAAAACTTTAAGTGCTATAAAAACAGTGTCCGTTTAACGATCTACCGCGACGCGTATCGCGATAAAAGAAATAAAATCGGCCAGACCCCATATTTCCCCCTTCACCATTTTTCTTTACTAACAATAAAATAATCAATCTACGGATTTTTTAAATTAATTGAAGCTTCACTAATGTGACCTCTCCAATCTGCGTGTATTACATCTCGTAATTACTGTATCAATACTCTATGTGGTGATGAATCCACATTTTAATCTGCACTTTCATTTTCCTGCGGCGATCAGGAATTTTTAATTTGTAATTTCCCAATTGTTAAAACGTTTGTACCTTTTCTTATGTAATCGAGGTTTCACTGAAGTGACCTCCCGCTATTATACTTAATATATACCTATTTATGCTTCAATAATCTAAGTGGTTGTGGGCAGGAATTTAAAATTATTGCTTACAGCTCCTTTCGCATTAGTACAAAAGCATTCTAATAAATAATTGGTACCCTACCTTAACCAATCTAACGAAACATCTATACATTTTGTAAAGTTTCTTGTTAATCTTGTTAAGCTCGAGACAATAAGTTCATTCTTTAAACAAGGATATGACTCAATTCTTTTTCTTTAAATGCTTCACTCAATTGAATAAAGTTTATTATTATTGTTCCCTCTACTTCTATTGCTCGAAGAGCTGTTAGGAATGGCCTTCCTTTCCCCATTTTTTTCTCGAATTACTTTCTGTATACAAAGAAATATTCACGAGTACTGAATGCTTAGTTTAATACAAATCCAATCACTTGTTGCGTTTATGGCAAAACTTCTGCTCACATTGCTCATAAAGCTTACGTTAGCTATTTCTTGTAAATCATTTAAGACTAGAATAGCTTGCTCGGCTAGCTTCCTACCTGAAGCGATTTCTGCTTTGTCCTACGATTTACTACTTTGAATTGTAGTTTTGTCTAAGTTAGGTTTGGGTTTCTTACACCCTGCTAAACTTCTAGTCGGCATTCTGCTGGATAAAAGTTTAGCCCACTTTAAACGCAACAATTGTTTCCTTCTAGTAATTTCTACTAATAACAATAATTTTACTAAACGCTCTGAAAGCGCTTTATCTCTGTCCATTCTGTGGGCATTTAGTTTCTCGCTTAGGGATCCATCCTTGGTGGGGAATACTATTATTCCTGTCAATTTCAATATCCTTAGCATATTAGAATGCTCCCTAAAACATTTCCTTTTAGAAAGGAAATGAAATAATTCAACTTTCCCTTGTTTGTATCTCCTCGCCAGCGAACTGTGTACCTACATAATACCCTATTATCCGTTCGGGAGGGACGGTACACTTAGCGCCTGCCTGCCGGCAATCTCAGCTAGCGTTGCTCGCACCATTATACTCGCTTATAAGTACTTGGTTATACACACTCTTGGTTGCTCTATGCGCAAACAAGACAGTGTTCTCTTTATTAGTTTCATTCTTCAATTTTTTTGTTAGTTTTTTGACAATTAATCAATCTTTGAAAAATGTCCTATTAATAACTGAAATTTTCGAGGCTAGTATTTGCTTTCTCGCCTTGCACTCACAAGGCTTAATCAACACCCTACTGTTGTTTTTTTTTTCAATATCTAAACTGCCGTATATTATGTCTTTCTTGGCTTGCATTCGTTCCTTTCTGCCCAGAGTTCGTCTCCACTTCCAAAACTTTTACTTTTCTACCTTCATCTTCCCTCCGGTAATGTTTAAGTCCAGGTTTGACCTACCGTGGGGTTCGAACTCACAGGTCTTCCGAGTCCAGAGATAGTCTGGTCCCAGGGCCTTGCACCTCAACGTGAGTAGCTACCCCGGTAGATATTATTATTATTATTATTGTTAGTAGTAGTAGTAGTACAGATAATCTGTACTGGACTTGCTGTCAGATTCGTGACACATGTCACATTAATGTAATATCAATAGTATTTAATGAATAAATAAAATTATTATTATTATTATTATTATTATTATTATTATTGGGAGCGTGGTGGCGCAGCGGTCAAGCTGTTGGCTTCTCACCAAGGTGGATCGATTCCCGGTCAATGCATGTAAGATTTTCGAAGTGAAATGCCATGCCCTGTGGTTCAGATTCCACGTAAATTGGAGGTCCCGTGGCTCATGATCGCTCATCATTATTATTAGTACTTCTTCTTTTCTTTTTGCGTTTTGCCCATTATAGAGCGCGCTTGAACTGGTTTTTCGGCTTGATGATATTCGCCTTCCTATCTTCCCAAAATCTCTTCATGAAGTAACTGTGCTGCTTCTCCCGTTCTTCTGTCCACTTGGTTCCAGTCCTGCCACTAGTTTTCACCCTAAACTTGTGCTTTGTTACTACGGTCCTGAAGACTTTGCGGTTTCTCAGAATATTTCTCCCCTCTTGATTCATCCAGCCAGGCTATCCTTGACTTCTGAGAATTTAATACATTGAATATCCTTTTTGTAAGTCTATAATCGTCCATCCTGAAGAGGTGTCCATAAAATGCTAAACGTCTTCTTCGTACAGTGTTGCTGAAACTATCTGTGTGACGGTATAGATCTGAATTTCGTCTTTTAATCCAAATTCCATTTTCTTGTGTGGGGCCGAATATTTTTCTAAGAATTTTACGTTCTTGCTTTTCTATATTTGCAATTTTAGAATGACCTCCTAAAGCTATGGTTTCTGAAGCATATAGAGCTTCCGGTAGGACAACTGTTTTGTAGTGTTTCAGTTTTGCATTATGTGACATTACTCTTTTATTATAGTGATCCCATGTTAGTCTGAATGCTCTATGAAGTTTTGAGGCTCTTTCTGTGTTAGCCAAACTTTCCAATCCTGAAGGAAGAATTATTTCTCCAAGGTATTTAAAAAATTCTACTTGTGATATTGCTCCATACGCTGTTTCTATTTTTTCTTTCTTGTTCTTTTGCTGAAAATTCTGCATGTACTTGTTTTTTTCAAATGATATTTGAAGGCCTGCTTGTGATGCTATTCTGTATAATGTCTCAATAGCATGCTTAGTTTCTTCTTTGTTCCTAGTGATAATCGCTAGGTCATCTGCGAAAGCCAGGCATTTCACATTGATTTTGTTTCCAGCAGTTCCTATGCTAACGCCTTTGATGTTCTTTTCCCACTCTCTGATGACTTTATCTAGAACCAGGTTAAATAGAAAGGGTGAAGGTCCGTCTCCTTGGCGAACACCTGTTCGTACTTCAAAAGAGTCAGAAATTTCCCCAAGAAACTTCACCTTCGATGTTGTATTGGTGAGAGTCTGACGAATCAGTTCTCTGGTCTTCCTGTCCACTTGAAGTTCTTCTAGCGTCTCAAACAGGTTCTGCCTGTCCACAGAATCATATGCTTTCCTTAGGTCCACATAGGTGACAATTGTGGAGTTGGATCTGCGGATCTTCAAAATCATCTTCAGATTCCATATCTGTTCAGCACATGAACGCCCTTTCCTAAAACCCGCTTGATATTCACCAATCAAATGGTCTCTTTGTTTCTCTAGTCTGTTCAGAAGAGCTTTAGATAGGATTTTATAGGCCACAGATAATAGGGATAAACCTCTATAGTTATTTGGATCAGTTTTGTTACCTTTCTAGTGCAATGGATGTATTAACGCGCACTTCCAGGGCTGTGGGATCCCTTCTGTTTCCCAAATTGCTTTTAAAATTGCGTGGATTCTTCTGGTGACTTCTTCCCCTCCGAGTTTCAACATTTCAGCGGTAATACCGTTTTCTCCTGGTGCTTTGTTGTTTTAAGAGATTTAATTATTTCTGCTGTTTCAACCATAGTCGGTGGATGTGAATCTGGATTCGGTGCAGGCTTTTCAAAGTGCATTTTTTCTTTCGGTGGGTCACAATTGAGTAGGTCTTGGAAGTAATCTGCAGTTTTCCTTGGTGTTTGTTTCTAGTACTAGTACTATTATTATTATTATTATAATAGGCAGACGCATTGAAGTGAAAGTAGGTAACGAAGATTGTTAACACTTATATGAAGAATTTATTTGATTCTCCTCGTGTTTCAGTATAAGTTAAATTTATGTGAAGTAATTTACTGACTAATTATTAAATAACTTACATCAAAATTGTCTTCTCCAATATACGCACCTTCCCCCATCCATACATATTAGTGAACTTCTTTCCAATATCCCGATTTAAAATAAGAATATTGAGAGAGAGAGAGAGAGCAATGTCTACTCTGCCCTGGGAGCACGGTGTTGCAATTCGGTGTGGCCAAGGCCTGTTTAAAGGTAGGTATGATCTAGGTCATCAGCCCTTAATTATATGGATAGTGAAAATTATCAGAATTAGTACTACAGCTTACTATTAATTTATAAGTGACTTACTGGAGGAAGAAACTTCGGTGGCGGAGTCGGTAGCATGCTGAACATCTATGCCCAATATTGTGAGTTCAAACCCGGCTGAAGTCGTCGGATATTTTATGAGCGTTAAAATCATTCAGTGTGCCTTCATTCGGAGGGGAAGTAAAGGCGGCGGGCCCATGTCATAGATTTATGGCATGTAAAACAACCTTCCACTACAATTGGTGGTGTGTAGCTAAGTTTGTAGGTTATTTGGTTAGAAACGCTCTATCAAGTTCCAGCGATCGCCGCATGGTGTCAGTGATGGCGTCTGGTAGCCAAAGTTGGAACTACTTGAAATTGAACTTACCCAGTTTCATTCATGTTCATTCATTTCGTCTGTCATTTACTCCTCTCATGAGTTTGGTGTCAGGAAGGGCATCCTGCCGTAAAACCATCCGCCACGTACAATTTCATCGCATATCATCCCCGATCCCGTTGAATAAGTGATAGATATGCATACTAGTGGAAGAAACTGACCAAAACGAGGAAAATAAAAGACAAGGGAAAGAAATGCCATCATGCCTCGAGGACGTAGGATTGAGGGACTTGGAAGGAATTAGTGCCTTGGATGGGGGATTTTAGAAGTGAAATGTCAAGTCAATGGTTCGTATTCCTCGCAATAATGATCTCCCGTGGCTTATACATGGTCTTTCACTCAAAGTGCGGCCGGCCCAGCGCTCTAGGTAGAACGTGCAGCCATAAAAGTCAGACGAGGCACGCTGCTGTCACAGCATATGTCATAATTAAGATAAGGAAGGAAGTGTTATTGGATTGATGCTTCGGAGTTAAACGGGGCCATGAAATCCCAGAATAACGAGAAGATGGAAGAAACGGACCCAGCTCACTTGTCCCTCGGGTCATGTTCAGCAACACTCGTCTTGGACTTTTGGTAACCTCTTATGACACTGAGGTTGTATTCGATCTCCCATCCGAAAGGAAAGAATCGGCCTGACTCATCGAGTATGAGGATATAATACCGTTGGAATTAAAGAAACCAGAAGTTGACAGCGGGGCTAGCCGAGTCCAACATTGTTTCCACTTAGCCTACTTGAGCCAGGCTTGTATCTCAGTTAGTTCTCTTTCTGCTCCAATCCCAGCAGTGTTATGTATGAAGGCCTAGGCTGTCTTTGAGTTTCCTTGCTTTGATCACCTTTGACTTTTCCTTTCCCCTTCCAGGTACCTTAATTGTTTGAGGTGACGGTACTCTTCATTTCCTGCCTTCTTCGATATTGTAGGCCGATTGTAGATAAGTGGGACATCTGACCTAGATGTTCCATTCCCTTAAAACAACATCAATCACAAGGTAGGTGAAAGAGAGGAAGCCGACACGAGTAAACCTTGGTCGCTACTAAGTGACGGCAATTACTGCTTGTGATACAAACAGGGGGATCTGGGTTTCTGTTTGTATAGACTTATTACCACAGAATGTAATATACTCTGTGAGCTGCCTGAAGAGGATTGACATTTGGCCGGAAGTTCCACGTCAGTCATCACCTCTCTGCCTCTTGACCAATCCATGTCCACATAGTTGATGTCATAATACTCTGCGTTGCAATATTGAAGCCCACGTGCGTCAGTGCCTGGTCAGCTGTATCTCTAGCTTCTACAGTGTAATCGCTTGTTATTCTACCTGTTTGGCAACCTTGTTTCCTGACCACATGGCGAAGCGAAAACTGTCAATCCTCTTCTGGCAGCTCACAGAGTATAGTGATGCCACCATTTTGTGTCTTGGGGAATTTTGTTGTGTAATGTGTCGCAATCTATACTACCCCGCTTTCAGGTCCAATAACAATCTGTTTTCCCAAGGTTTTAACATTAATTATAAAGTTTATTGCAGGCATACCGTATTCTTAGAGTGGACGATGGACTTTAGAAGGGTTATAAATTACAAAAATGTTTAATTTTCAAGTTTTGATACCGGTACGTTTCTGTTGGAATGACATCCTGAGTCGTTTTCTTGCACCACGGGCGTATTGGACGACTGCAGCAAATCCTGGATTCGCTGGTTTGATTCCTGTCTTGGACTGAGGCTTTCTTGAGTGACAGTCCCTTAAGAGAATCCCGGGGCACCTACTCTATCCCTGTTCCTAATACACTTAGGCTACACGAGTCCAACACACACCCAAGTACATGGGGATGTTGTACAATATGTCCCAAGCCACTGGATATGAGAATAACATGTTGGTGTGACCAAACTATAACTGATGCTCAATAGCCATGGCCTTAATTTAGGAACCATCATTTTACTGGATTGGACCGGTGGGACCTTACCAAACCCTCAGGTACCGGTAGCCCAAATTGTTTTTAAAAATAAACCAAAGTAACAAGTCCATGTTGGAATACTTGAAATGTTGTGTGGAGACCTGAATGTTGTTAACTAATCTTCAAGTTTCAGTGGAAATAACGAGTTTGTTGACGAAATAGTAGATCGTATATTTACACGTCCATCACGCTACAAGGCACAAACAACACAAGGAATACTAAAATATAAAATCAATGCTGCCAACTTAAATTGTTAACTACCAACTCCAACACTTCCCCTGGTAGTTAACCTCAAACAATGTCAATCCTTTAATTCAACAAAAAATACCAAAAAATTCAGTTCCTGTTATAAACTAAACCAAATTGAGGATCTTTATGAAACTCTGGGTCTTTGGCCCATTCAATGACTTCGTAAACAAGTCTGCAACATTCTTGTTTGAATTCTTTCAATACCCTTTTAATGTATTCAGTTTGATGAACAGACATTACTCCTTCCCTGTACTCCACATTCATAGAAAGAAAGTTGGTCATATTTCCTAACTTCTTAATCTCCAATCTAATGTCCAACTCTTCTTTGAACCATTCAACCCGTTCTCTTTTTCCCCAGCATGCCAAGTCATCAACATAAACACCAATGCACAGATCCTTATCTTTGTTAACAAACACACATGGATCCTTCACCAGAGGTTTCAAACCCAATTCTGACAAATTCATATACCAGGTCGAATGCCATTCCATAGCACTTTGTTTAAGCCCATACAAGCTTTTGAGCAATTTACACACTTTATTTTTATCCTCCTCAAAATATTTAGGTTGTTCCATGAAAACTTCCTCATTCAACTCACTGTGCAAATATGCTGTGAGCACATCAATATGTTCCTGAACCCACCCATTAATGACAGTTATGGCCATCATCAGTCGAATCGTTTTTCTTTTAATTACTGGAGCATAAGTTTCATTAAAGTCTACCCCTGGCACTTGGGAAAAACCTTGTGCTACCAATCTCGCCTTAAATCTATTAACAGTGCCATCTGGATTTCTCTTAAGTTTCAAAACCCACTTACAACCCAACACATTTCTACCAGAAGGCCTGTCAACCAAAATAAATGTCCCTTTACGTTGGATACTGTCTAACTCGCTTTTCATTGCATCTCTCCATTCATCAGAGAACTCCCCATTCAATGCCTCACTCACACTCAATGGTTCTTCGATATAATCAGCAACATATACCGACAAATTACAGCAAGAACATTCTTTACGCTTCCTTAACCTTTCACTCCTTCTCAAAACGTTCTCATTATTTTCAGCCTCAATCACATTTTTATCATTCTCTTGGACATTGCTGTCAATCTCAATCTCTGACTCATCACTACAATAATTTCTTATCATAACATCAGTTTGAACATGCTTAATAGTAGGTCTAACCTGTTCTACCATGGGAAATATACTTTCATCAAATTTTACATGATATCCAATCACAAATGATTTAGTCTCAAGATTAAACAATTTATACCCTTTCACATTGTTTTCATAACCTATGAATACACATCTCACTGCTCGGGGCTGAACTTTACCTACTTTCTGAAATAACCAAGCTTTACAACCAAATGCACGTAACCTTGGATATTCTTTTTCAGCACTCTCTCCCTTCCACATTTCATATGGGATCTGATTCCCAATAGCCCTAGATGGACATAGATTCCTAGTAAGGCAAGCAGTGTTGGCTGCTTCAGCCCAAAACGAATCTGACAAACCTGACTGCACTAACAAACACCTTATCTTATCTTCTGCAATCCTATTAAACCTATTAGCTATACCATTTTGTTCTGGAGTATAAGCTACCGTCTTTCTATGACCTATCCCATTCGCTTTCAAATAGGTCTCGAATTTATTACCACAATATTCGCCACCTCCATCTGTTTGAAAGCATTTAAGTTTCAAGTCATGCATTTTTTTTCTACTTCAGCTTGATACTCCAAAAACTTTGAGAAAGCCTCACCTTTACTTTTCAAGAATTTAACAACTGTAAATCTGGAATAATCATCCACAAAACTCATCATGTATTTATGACCACCATTTGATTTAACAGGAGATGTTAACAAATCACTATGCACCAATTCCAGTGGTTTACTGCATTGGCGTTCACTCTTCTGCGGGAAACTACATCTAGTCATCTTCCCCAGAACACACACATCACAACTCTTATTCTCACTCTTTAAACCTGACAAATATGGAATTTTCTGCATAGCAGCTTCATGTGGATGCCCTAACCTTACATGCCACAAATCTGAACTCACTGCTCGCAAGGCTACAGCTTCAATTTCATCACTCATCTCATCTTCACTGACATCAGCATTCGATATACAAGCTACACTGTGATTAGGTTCCAACAAATACAACCCATTTGATTCTAGACTTGTAAACACGCACTCATCATTATACATACCTTTAGCACCTTCTTTGTTAAAGTGAACAAATACATCATTCTTGGCTAAGCGCCCAACTGAAATCAAATTGAATGCTAAATCTGGAACGTGCAAAACATTTCTCATCTCAAGCACATTACCACCACACTTATCAGATAATGCAAGTGTGACAATACCTTTTCCACTAACTGGGAGTTGCCCTTGTCCAATCTTAACATTGCCCTTACACTCTGAATAGGAGGAAAACAACTCTCTTTTAGACGTCATATGTTCTGACGCTGCCGAGTCAAGGTACCAAACATCAGAACTGTTCATTGACACCATTGCGAACACACTGATACAGGCTATATATAGTCTTCCCCGTTTTATTGGAATTTCCATTGTCGTCCCTTTTTCCATTATTTGATTTCATTTTGGTACAATCTGATGCCCAATGACCATACTCGTGACAGTTAAAACATTTAACTTCTGGACAAAACTTGCTAATATGCCCTAACCTCTGACATTTGTAACATTTAACACTATTACTATCACCACTTTTTCCACTCTGCACACTATTCTTCTTACTGTTTTTGTACACTAACTTGTCATTCTTGCCTTTCTTGGAGATGAGTGCACTTGATGCGGAAGTCTCCTGCGCGGCTTCTAACTGGGTCCGGCGTCGCTCCTCGTCTAGAAGTCGTCCTTTAACCTTCCGTGTTGTAAGATCCGGCTCCCTCAGTAGATTTTGGACGAAGGTCTCGTACTCCTCCATCGGTAGACCGACTAGCAGGAAGTTGGCCATCATCTCGTCGTCAAATATTATGCCATCCCTGGCAATTTTTTTGTTCAATCTCTGGATACTGGCCGCATACTCTTGCATCGACATATTTGGGGTCTTCGAAATATTTGTCATTTCTTTCAAGGACTGAAGTGCATTAAACTTGGTAGAAGAGACGTGAATTTCTTCCAGAATTTCCCAAGCATGCTTCGCTCTAATACAATCTTCCACATCTAACAAGATATCATCCCCAACGGATTTGTATAATACCGACAAAGCTTTCCTATTTAAGCGTGCCTGATCCACATTCAACTCGTTCTCATCGAAGCCTGGTTCAATCGCCACCCAACAGTTCTTATCGATCATATGCGCCTTCACTCTCAGTTTCCAGGCGAAGTAGTTTCCATTTGCTAGCTTTGGAATGGAAACGAGGTCTTTGTCATCTCCGTCAGCCATCTTGGTACTGTCGCTGTAACGTTCGCCGGTTTAGTCACAAACACTCACAATCTGTTTTTAAAATTCAGATTTCATCTCAATCTCAACAATCCGTAATTCACGCTCTGATCTACGTACTTCGCACTTTTCTGGGCTCATAACCTGTTGTTAACTAATCTTCAAGTTTCAGTGGAAATAACGAGTTTGTTGACGAAATAGTAGATCGTATATTTACACGTCCATCACGCTACAAGGCACAAACAACACAAGGAATACTAAAATATAAAATCAATGCTGCCAACTTAAATTGTTAACTACCAACTCCAACACTGAAAACGTTAGGTAGGCCTAGGTACCGGGGTACCGCTACCGGTATTTGTAACATGTTCTACCGCAGTAATAAATGCTCAGTACCGTGTGCAGATCAGTTTATCAATTTATATCAGTTGATTGTTGAGGATACTGTCTTATGACAACTATATACATGTTACCACCATGTTACGGAATAAAAGTCTAAATTGAAGGTGATAAAGTTTCAGGTTTGATCTGTGCGGCTTGTAACACACAGACGAAGTATTATAGTGTGGCGTCTGAAGGCAAGTAATGTCAATTTCGAATACCAGTGCAGTAATTGAAGTTCACTTTCACATAGCCTAATTGCACGTGTTGATAAGTTTGTAATGTATTTTATTGTTTGACAATATTATTTTTTCTCCGCCTGCCCCAAATCAGGTTAGTGTGTAGCATACCAAAACCGAATATAGGATGCTTTGTCTCCTTGCCCAAGCAGGCACCATTAATTTCTCTTTATGTCTAGTTAGGCGCAATGATGAAAATCCACAGCCTGCTTCCAGTCTCCGACCGGGTCAGGAATGGAGTGAATGAAGCCCCTATCTAGCGGCGAGGATATGGACTGTGCCGGCTGCCGAGGCCTGACGCACTCCTCTGGGGCAATGATTAAATGAATGACAGATGAAATGAAGTGATAGTGGAGAGTGTTGCTGGAATGAAATTTTGACAGGGAAAACCGGAGTACCCGGAAAAAAACCTGTCTGCCTCCGTTCTGTCCAGCACAGATCTCACATGGAGTGACCGGGATTTGAACCACGGACTCAGCGGTGAGAGGCCGGCGTGCTGCCGCCTAAGCCACGGAGGCTCAGGCGCAATGATAAATAATAAAAAGTTGCGTGACCATCAGTATATAGCCTAATTCCAAACTTGTGACGTAGAGCAAATGTTTGCAAGTTGTGCGTCATGGTCGTATAAGTGTTACTGTTGTTGACGAACATATGCTCTCCTTATCACTGTGCATCTGGAGGAATCTATTCGGATTACGAGTTGACTACTAACAAACATTCGGCTACTAATTAAGAGACTGATTTGGCTTCCTGGGGTAATTATGGTCTTTGACTGTTACCGTACGTTTTCTTTCTGTGTTCTAGTTTCCTGAACATAATGGAAAATAATCCGTTCATCAAGACTGAGGCAGATTGTTTGCCTTATTCAGATGAATTGCACAACATTGTAAGTTGCATTTTAATTCGTATGTGGTGTAACATTGCAATCTAAGTGATGTGCGTGACAAGCAATACTCAATACTAAATAGGTTAACCAGTATCTGATAAGTGTTAGGTACCTTTTTTGTTTCACGCAACTCATATTGTGTCTGTATATTTTACATTGCATCATACTTGTATAATAATACTTCCCAGGAGACGAATGAACATTTGCCCTCTAAGAAACTGCAGGACGAGGCTGGTGATGTGTTTGAAGATAAATGGACAGCTATTAAACAAGAACACGAAATACAGGTGATTATCGGTTTTGCATTACCTCTCTTATTATAATACGAATTACTTATAGATTAAATTCAATTTGTAGGTTTCAATCACTCAGTCTTGTTTTCTTGACGAAGACCTAACAGTGGCTGATGTTATTGCATTGATACTGCAGTTTCACTCTGATGGCTCCCTGGGTCCTATTGTAAGTGAAGTCTACACCCACATGCCGTATTAAAACTCACTTATATACGGCGCTTGATATCTGATTGCCCTGCTGTTTGTGTATCATATGGCTTATAGGCTAGTGGGGAAAATGAAGGGCCGCCAGGGCAAACAAGCTTATAACCGTCGAAAGAACAATCGTCAGCTATTATATTTTAAATGAATAATCATCACCACATCGTTCTTCATATTTTAAATGAATAATCATTATCACTACATCTTTCTTCATCTTTTTGAAACAGAACCGCCATGGGAATTCCAAACAGAATACCTTACAATCCAGGCAAATACACCACACATGGTCTTTGCCTTCATGTAGAGGATACGTATGTTGAGTGACATGTGCTCTACAATAATTTGTACAAATCCTCGTTATTAACTCATTAAAAAAAAACAATCTAAATATTAATTAGCCAAAAACTACCGTATTAGGGAGTTCGTTAAAAATAGGCTCATATGGAAGAATGAAGACCACCACGCCACTGAGTTATCGGCAAGAAAAAAGATGTTCAGCAGCAATCATACAAAAAAGAGCCTGATATAGCTTCTTGCTGGTGCCGGGGTCTTTTTTTCCATCTTTTCTTTTGACCTCCATTGGTCAACTTTCCTCCAATTTCGACCCCAATATTACTAGGATTCATCCATTTTCTTACCGTAATAGACTGCTTTTCTTACTACGGATTCCTTATTACCTACATAACTTTTTTATACCCTACTTACTCGGTGTAATACATCTGTGCTGTTATTTAGTTTAATATTACACTCGGGTGAATTTTACGCAGGGCCATATGTGACATGCTTAAATACTTAAATGATTTTCTTGTTCTGTTATGGTCTTGTACCATGAACGGTGCTGCGGGTACTTTCCCCAGTATGTTTTGTAGTTGTGCAGATAGACTGCTGAGGGAATGGTTGAAGTAGTGCAATAGGTTGGAGAGGATGTGAGACGCGGTAAGCTCTTTCACATGGGCTGCTCCATGTCTAGCGTATGTTTATAATGAGTACATATACATACTCTCCAGGGATGGTTCATGTGAATTTGGGAATGAAATACGTTCACAGATATCCTTGAGGACTGACCAACATAATTTCGACCAAACCAGAAGATTCACATTGATGATGTTCTCTAATAAGTCATTGTAGATTCTAAGTTCCGTATTCTTCAAGGATTGATGATGTTCCCTTGCAAGGTTTCTATACCTTCATGGGCATTTGGCTTGTGGCGTTTAGGTTCCCGCCTGCTTCCTTCTAAGTTTGGTATTCTTCATGCATTGAGGCATTCTTTGAAATTCTCTTTATTTTGTAGACAATTAGAAGCCAGTTTCCAGTGTTGTCATCCTAGTTAAAGAATTGTTTTTCAGTCGGTCAACACTTATGTGTGCCCTTATTATATACCCTCGTTGTCAATCTGTCGCAGTATTATTTAGATTCTATTATGTTACAACCGGTGCACATAAGTGGGATATTTTGCTGATATAAGCATTGCCCTCTCAGTTATTGTTTGCCTCTCTCTTCAACCTTGAGCAAAGAAGCTTAAGTTTCAAGATAACAAGCCTGTGGCCATGATTAAAAAGTTTCCTTAGAGGATAGCAAGAGCTTCCAGACTAATCAGGTATTTCAGGATGCACGGAGGAATGGAGTGGAATGATGATTAAGTATGTAATACAGTGTGAAAGATTACGGTTGATGTTATTCAATATTGTCTGATATATATTGCTAAACTCGGAATGAGCAATCCCGCTTTCCCATCATCTTCACCAGGACCATAGTGGACTGCGTATGAATAAGAGGCTTTTGATAGCCTTAAGTTGGAAGTTTGCCTGCACCAAGATAGTCATATGCAGACTCCGTGGAAGATATAGTCCTTCTGACAAATGTCAATCGGAGTGGTTCTGTTCCAGATGAAGGAGTGTTAGGGATATAACTGAGTATATAAGCAGGAAGCGATCTCGAGCCAAGAGGAATTACATAGCCGAAAAGGGGGACAGGGACTGTGTTCTGTGCTTTCGCTGAATTTAGAGCTTACCTAGATAACAGAAAAATTGTCATTGACGGATAATGCCTGCCTTCAGAGCCAACAAAAAGTGTCTACAATTAGATGAACTAATAAGTTGAACCCTAACTTTATCTCACTTTATGACTTTGAACCTCATTTATTACTTGTTAACCATCTTGGAATTGCTTCCCTATCCCTTATCCCCCTGATAACACTGAATGGTATTGTTAATTTACCTAGGTTTCTCTATTCAGTAATATTATTAAAGGGTAGCGAACTGCGCATTTCCTCCCTTTTTTATGGAGTGCTTCTGTGCCTGTTTACTGTGGGAGCTACGAGCTCAAGCAGCCTGAACGTCCCTATAGGCATCGAAAAAGATGGGTTTCACGACCAGTTTGCAGCCTTAAACTCCATATGAAGCCTTCGAAAAAGATGTGGGGGCCGGGCTCGGACAGCAATAGCTCGCTGGTGAACCACTTTGGTGTTTCTTGGCGAAATGCCACACAAGACACGGCATAAGCCTAGAAAAATTGTTGATCTTTAATTCACTGACCGTGAAAGGTAATATACTGCGCTCGAAATCATGTCTAATAGTGTGGAGAAGACCAAGGACCACCTCAGAAAAATGGCATATTTTAAATTTGGAATTTTCGACTAAATTAGCAGTCCAGGTGGAAGAGAACGTTAATACAAGCATTTGGGAAAATTTTCGCTTGAAGAAATATTTTTATTTCATGTAATAATGGAGATTTTATGATTTGTTAAATTTTTAACCATGAGTGAATGAAAGAGATACTGTCCTGAAAGTCGACACTTTTAACGAGGTGCGCGGCGAGAAACCAGTTTTTGATCCGAGGGGAGAGCGAAGGTGGACCAGAGTTCAGACGCACGCCAGTATCTAGAGTGGGAGAAGCAAACGCGTGTCTGAAGCGCGGCACTTTTTGGCGAGAACCAATAAGAAAATAGTTTGAATACTGAAGAAGGAACAAATATTAAAATCTTTACTTTAATATTTTATAAGAGTGTTGCATATTGAATTCACCAGCAGAGAAAAAGAAATTTAATTGGCAAAACAGATTTAAAATTAAAAGACTGAAAGAGAAGTTATGTATGAATGTGTCAATATTCAAAGCGGTTGGAGGCTAGTTGATCAGATTTGCGAGGGAAATCTTACCGAGGAGGCTAGGAGACGCTAGCAGACGAGGTTCTGTCTACATGGACCGTCGAGAAGACAAGACGTAAATTGTATTCACTCTTCAAACAGTATCAGACAAAGGTTTTGTGAACTGGAGACTTCAAGATGAAGCAAGTAGTAATGGAAACGAACAATTAATATTACAAGTCAACAGTATTGAGAAAAGTTATTCATCGTATTTAGAAGAAGAAATCTACGACGAGATAAAACACTGCAAGTTACAGACTGAACATCGAACACGTAACTACGTAGAAGGAAAGTCTGAAGAAGGGAGACTTTAACCATTGGAAATACAAGAATCTCGACAAGAATGAATAAGAATTTAGGTCGGAGGGGAGGAACTACGACTACAAACAATTGCGTGTTGAGAATGATGTTTTAAAATCACCATGATGGGAAGATAGAACTATACTGAACCGGTGAGATCCAGAGATGACCAGGATGACATAGCAGTATGAATAGCGAGCTGCAGACCACCGCAGTTTTCGATAACATAACGTTGCAAGCTACTACAAGAGAAATTCACGACATGGAGGTGATTTTTCATGATGAAAAGAACTATGCAAACTACCGACTTCGTAGAACTTCTAGATCTGATAAGAAGAAGACGAGCGGATTCGTGATGGAGACGGCGAGGAACCCAGGACTGGTGGACGCGAGGCAAGCAGAGCGGAGGCGAGATCGTGTCATCAGCCTGTACGAGAGGAGTGGGTCGACAAGCGGGGAGCCAGCTGGTAACCTGTTTCGAGACAGCTTTACTGCAGTCCACTCAAGGCCGAGGTGACATAATGCAGCCAGTTTGAAGCAACATGCCGCATTCCAGAAACCACACGGTGAGGTTACGAGGACACAGGAGTCATCAGGTCTGTCGCCAACTATCTCAGAAAGAAGGTAGAGTGCATTTTTCATATCTGTAGTTAGATTTAGTTCACGTTATTCCAGAATATTGACCAACATATTTGCATTTATAACCTATGTTATTGGATTGTCGTGGAAGTTTTAGTACATTTTTGTAATTGCGATAGTTATTTTCATACGTCACTTGGACGTATTTTGAAGATTTGATCGATGATATTAGACATCGTTAGTATTTTTCATTGTCATTTTTAGAGCGTTAAAATTTTGCTTACGAACGATTTCGTTGCGATTGCCAACTTATATCCGTAGATTTGTTGTAACATTGGAGAACTCCGTAGATTTGATGAAATATTAGAGAATTTTAGTATATTTGTGGAAACATTGAAGAACGATAATATATATTGAACCCTTATTGATCTTCGATAAATAAGTATTCATATTTATTATTATTATTACTACGGCCCAGGCAGCACTTAAGGAAGTCGACTTGGATATAAGGGAGGCCAGCATTTCGTAATGATTGCAACAGGAGGTGAGCTGGTAGCTATTCTTGGGGAACGGCCAGAATTAGTCGAGTTCAAGGCCAAATTGAGCAACTACTGTACCAAAATTGGAGGCAATATGGAAAGATCACGAGGTACTCGCAACGAACATACGATTGAATCAGCCAATCGCAAGAGACCAAGCCATGACCACGAGGTGGACAGCGTCAGTAGTAAAAAGCCCGCGGAAGTGTGTATCTAAAGAACCGCCGAACGGATTAATCTCCGCTTGAGTGAATTAAGACGTTTGATTTATTTGGAGAAGAATGACACTAGTCCCATCTTTGTGAGACAAAAACTCTGGAAGTTTTTATCCGACTCCACCCCACTCCTCCGCCCCTGTCAGTTTCTAATAAATAGTCTGGACTGACGCCACTCGAAGCCTTTTCGTTGTGGAGCCGTGAGGGGCTTAATTCACGCCAGTTTGTATTGTGATTTTTGACGCTCGAAATTATCTAAGCCTTTTCTTGTGGAGCCTTCAGAGGCTGACTTCACGCCAGTTTGTATTGTGATTTTTGACGCTCCAAATTATCTAAGCCTTTTCGTTTTGGAGCCTTCAGAAGCTGACTTCACGCCAGTTTGTATCGTGATTTTTACGCTCTAAAATTAGTGAAGTTAATTTATTTTGGGAGCTATGAGGAGCTAATGTCGCAGCGAATGTACTATCGAATTTTAAAGCTATAATACATTTTATTCTGGATTCAACTTTATTGTGTGAGCTAAATATTTCACGCCAGTGCGTGATAACCTGTAACATTCATTTAAAGACGACGAGTTCAGCTCTAAGGGGGAAGTATTGTAACACCCTAATTGGAGCCGAGGTCCATAGTACAGGACGGAAATACCGAGCGAGATAGCGACTGCTAGCACAGCAAGGATCTTGAACTTGTTAACGAGCCAGTGGCGCGGACTCGAGATGTATATTTTATGTACAAATTGCAGTGTATTTTATATGTGTTTTTATGGTGCGTGTGTGCGAGATATTTAGGGCCAGTCTTCGCTATTAATCGCATTAGGACAATTGTGGGTGAATTGAGTAGCCTGCAAGCGATTATAGATAGGTAAAATAATTAACATTGAACTTTTCTGCCAAGGAGTCGATACCAAGATGATCAGCACGTGGTTTGGAGTTGGGATGAGCTTCAACAAATCAACGCAGACGACTACTATGGAGTGCTAATTTGTCCATAGGGCGATGGGTTGAGGAGGATGTCCTCAGTTCTACAAGCAGAAGCGGTGATGTACTAAAATTGGATTATTTCAATTATGTAGTTAGATTTGGCCGGGGAACTTTGTAAATAGTCATGTTTTCTTTTCTTGTTGTTTAGAGTTTTTCTTGCACCGACGCTCAATGTTTTAAATGTCCGTTGGCGCGTGGCCAAAGTGTTTGTTTGATATTTTGTTTTTCCTTGAGTCATATGTGATGTGCGCGGCGTGCGTGCGTGATTTTTATCCTTGCAAATGCAGAACCCGTTACATTCGATAAATGGTGCTTTATTAATGTTAATATTTGAAATAGGAATGGGAGGAAATTATTGTAAGATATTTGCTGAACAGGTTATTATTCATATTAGGGTTGCCAAGCACACCAACTTAAAAGTAATTTGTAGAACACCTTCGTTCTAATTTTGATAGATTTTTCTTGAGTCCTTTTCAGGTGACTAGTCACGGCATAGAACGGTGGCGCCAGCATGTGGATATTATTTGTGTCTTTTATTTCAGGGTCTGTCAAAACCCATACGTGTGATTCTGTGTGTGTTAATGTGTCTAGTGTGTGTTGATTCTACGTGAGGAGGGGGTAGATGTCCTACCGCTCTCATATTTTTGCTGCTGTTGTATTTAGATGGAAAGACAGGGCGCTCTTGGGAGACTGCTGATTCTTGTCCATATATTTTTCTGACACACATGTATTATTGTGCTTTGGGGCACACTTCTTCGAGATTCGACCCCATGTTCTGGGAGGTCGAGGTTATTGACACGTGGGTTGACAGACATGCAGAGTTCCACAAACCGCCCGTTTTGCCTGTGACTTATTTTGATAGGCAGTCATGTTTGTCCGACTGACCCCTGTAAGCTTTCATGTAGCAAACCAGTTCATTGTGATGGTTAATTTTTAAGCCATAATTAATTGGGGAGTTCGCCATGTGTGTAACGGCTTGTTGTACGTTGTATGGGTAAAAATATTGTATTATTGACGTAAATGTTGGCTGTGTGCCTATTGCTTTGTTTATGACTCGATTCATGTAATTTTGTGTGTCACACCCGTGTGGTGTAGTGGTAAAGTACTTGTAAATTTTGACAGCGGTCATTTGTGTATTTTTTCTATTGGTCACGTGTTAATGTACTTGTGTTGATTTGTGTGAGAAGTCCTAAGTTTTTAGGCAGTAAATGTTGCTACGGCAATTTGATTCCAATTTCACACGGAAATTTAGTGTTTGTTTATAGTAGATTTAGGAAGTGTCGGTTTAGTTTTAAGTATTGTAGTTGTGTTCCCCCGTGTCGGTCTAGCTCTAAGAAATGTGGATTCGTTGTCTGAAGGATTATTCTGGATGATAACGAATCACGCATTCAAAGTACACATCGTGATGCATGTAGAACGGCATACGCACATATATGGTCACTTTTGTATATTTTATCTTAGGGACAATTGGTCCAGGTAATTAATCTCTCCAGAGATATCGCCTAGTTTTTGGCATTTTTATTAAGTGGGAGTCAGTTGGGAGTTTTTGTTGTTAATTGTTTATGTGCAAATATGGTGATTTGTTATTAAATTCAGTTGTTTTAACCCTGGCTTCACTCTTTCCTGCATGTTATTTTGTTATATGTTACCCTGCAAGTTAATGAAGCGCCCTGACAGCAACTTACGAATATGAACCGTTACACCCCCCGAAACTGAGTCTCATATGCTTCTTTGCAAGGGTTCAATATGTATTGAAACAAGAGAAATGAAGTACAACTTTGTGAGAAATAAATGAACAATGTATCTGAGAAAGAATATAGTCATGTGTTTGACGAAAGTAAATAGTTTACTACTTGAAGTGAGGAAAGGGAGGACAGAGAATCCTATAAGTAAAGATTTTGTTCATTTCAGGAACGAAATAAGTTGCATAAAACGAAATAGTTGACAGGAGTATTCAATATTGGCATTGAAGGAATTCTTGTATGCAAGAAATGTAATGACATTGTAAAACCCTGAATTTTGAGGTATGGAAAAGAACAGTATGTGGTAGTTCAAGGCATAACTGAACAAGAAACATTATTATAAAATGTTATGGATGTATATTTATCATAAAACGATACTGTAAGATGGAAGGAAAGATATAAACATTTATTGTGAACATAAACGTGAGGGAAGGTTATTGTTATTTTTATAACAGACACAAGCAGACTTGAAATTCAGAATTAAGCGATAAATTGTAAGAAGAATATATGTGAAGCGAAGGAGGAAGTATGTGGAAAGTATTTGAACATAGCACGAGATGTATAATCGATAGAGGAGTTTGTAGGATGAAGTGAGACGTATTCATGAACGTTATTGCATTTGTAATTTCTAGTAGGAATACTAAATATCATACTTTGATGAAAGTAGTTGATATGGAGCGGTAGAAGTTTTGTGAATATGCTAAGAGGAGAAAGGTTGATGAAATGCATTTGTATTGATGAAGGCGTAACTAGAGACGCGATAATATGCAACGTGAATTTGTGAAGAAAGGTTTTGTAATATGTTGTGATGAGTAAGAGAAGCCATAATTTAGGAGTGTGAGATAGGAGTGTGAGAGGGAGGATTCATGCCACACACACTCAGTAGTTGGTTGAAGAGCTTATCTGAACTGTCGTGCATTGTTAGTTTGTTTTATTATTAATTATTTAAATACCAGAGTTGTACATTTTTGTGATGAAATATTAACTTCACTGTTTGTATACATGATTCACATGGAATTGACACACAAACACCTATTTTGACTAGTTTATTGTGTGAGATACGGAGAAAGATGGTGATACACGTAAAGAAAGATGATGAGACAGGAGGAAAGTGGTGGAATGAACTCTAATAAATTAGAGACAGTTGTTTACATCGTGCGGGACGCGATTATGTATAAAATGTAAATACGTTATTATTTTAGTATTCATTTTTGCTTTTATTATATTTAAGAACTTAAGATCTTAAATTTGAAGACTTTAACGATTGTATTACGTAGGGAGTATGTTTGTTATGATGAACGTTAAAGCATAACTTCAGCAAACAAGTAGGACAGACACTACTGTCATTAATTAAACCATGTGTTTATGTAAATATTATCAAGCAAGAGATACATGTTGTATTCGTGCAAAGATGCAGAAAGACACTTATTAAGCGCACCAGGCCTAAGTGAGGCACAGATAAATATTTTATTTTATTCTTGGTGAAGGGAACATAATTTTTGTCATGTTATATTCTTTATTGTCAATAAATGGCAAGAATATTTTTATTCTTGCTGAGTTTTTTAGAACTGTTTCTTTGATTCAACGCTTAATTACACTAGAACGATACCGCTAGCTAGATGCAGGCATATGATCGACAACTTATCTTAACGCCCGAGAGCCGAGTTGCTCGTTAGTGCTCTACTTTTATTTGTTTATATTTTCTGTACTATATGCAACTAGTTAGTAGTATAGTATATGTAGTATAGTATAGTAGATGTATATGTGTATTCCTAGGGTTCCCTAGTCATCAGTCCGGTGAGGGTTGTTCAACTCATAGCCGGGTGTTGACATTCTCACGATCCTTTTACCATCAGTGCGGATTTGGGACTGTACTCTAGAGGAATTCGGGCGCATATATAACATATCCAATTGATGGCGCCCAACTGGTGGGCTTAGACGTTGTTGATTGCATGGGTCTATCGAATTTGTTAATTTGAATTCCCAGTGCTGAGTGACCAGCTGTTGTGTCGAGTTTGTTACACTAGGTGATATTTCGTAATCACGGCTATTTTAAGCATGTTTGGTGTACGACACAGTCGTGTTTTGTTTGTATTTTAAATGCCGATCCCAATCTAACAAGTTGAGGAGATGAATTCCCGTTGTTTGATATGTGGAGTACAATTTGTTGTGAGGCATATATTGCATTGTTCCGGCGAAAGACATTTTGGTCGAGTTTAACGATAAATGTAAAGTGATGTCATATTTAAATTAATTTTGGTTAGAATTAAGTGTTGAAGCAAGTTCATTGGTAGGTAATTGATAGTGCTAGATACCGTTAGCGTTAGTATTGACGTAGGTAAGGTAGAAAAACATATCTATGGAATGCGTGAGTACATCGTAAGAAATTATAAATGTTGGTCATTCTGGAATTTCGCTGTGTTTAGTATGGTAATACTTCCCATATTTTCTCATTGTATAAGATTAGGTCGTCTGAGGACATGACCTATATCAGGTCGATACTGGAGCAGATGAGGACCAGTCAGGCGGGTTTAACTGCCGAAGTTGAAGCCCTACATACCTTTTCACATGAAAACACTAAAAAGATAGGGAAAGAAATTAAGGATACTACAGCAGCTTTGAAGGAAGAGAGTAACAGGCACAGGAAGAATATCGATTGGCACAAGAAGATGCGAAGAAAGCCCAGGAGGAGATAAAGAAAGTCCTAGAGAAGGCGCTAAATGAAGGAAGAGTATCACAGGAAATGAGTAGACTAGCTCAAGAAGAAAGTCGATTGGCGCAAAGGGAGGCCAAAGAACTGCTGGAAAAGGCACAAGAAAAGGCACAAGCAGATGCAGAGAAACGACTACAAGACCTACGAAACAGTATGGACACCATGGAACAAGAGATACAGCAAAATCTGCAAAATAGCATAGATACTATAAAGGTTGACAACAAAAACCATTTCAACACTATTTCAGGGTCCCAAGGTGAGTTGCAGAATCAGCTTACTACCTTAACTGGTACAGTTGGTGAGCTCCAACAAAAGGTAACAAATCAACAACAATTGATATCTGAGGGCATAAATGTTGATATAAACAAATGTATGGTTGAAGCTGTGTTACAATTGAAAGAATATGTGTTAAAGAGTAGTAGTGAGTATATCTATGAAATGCATGGTAAGACCATGAAAGAGGTTAAAGACATAGAAAGTAAGACTAATATTCATCTAACTGGGTTGCGAGAGGAATTAACGAAGCGAATAGACTCTTTACAGGAATCCCATGTTACAACAATTAGCGAAATTACGAGCAAAACCGATATAATTAAATTTAAAGAGTTAGATAAAATTAGACAATTAGTTGATGAGGTCAACACTGAAATAGCTAAGGTCAAGTCTAAGCAAGAGAAAGAGATAGGTGATCTCAACGAACAGATGAAAGCACTGTCGATGAGGGATACATCTAACATGAAACAAGATCTACACGACTTCTTTAAAGAGAGAGACAGTCAACTGAGAGGAGAATTGCCCGGACTAGGATTCAGCCAAGGTGAACAGGAAGAGGATAAGAAGAACGTAGACACTCACATGTTTAGTAGGTCACGCCAAAACACTTTTGGAACGGAACGCACCGAGAGGAATATAAGAGAACCGGACATGGCAGGAAAGACATATGATCAGATTCCCAGTAGGAATAATCAGAATGTGGTACTGTTTAAAAGCCATGAGGGGAAACCAGATAAGTTCACGGGGGAAGGAAATGTCAGCGCCGTTGAATTATTAAGAGACATGCGTTACTACCTGGAGGAGAACAAAATTCCTAGAGAAAGAGAGATGAGAGTAGTAGAGAAGTACTTGTCAGCAGAAGCGTTAATTTGGCATAGAGCGTTCAGATATACCTACAATACGTTCGACGAATTCGCTGAGGCATTGTTGAAACGATTCTGGAGCGAAGAGTTGCAACAAAACATCAGAGCAGAAATATATTCGAAGAAATATCCTTATTCTGTACCGACACGTTATGCGAGCTACTTCACTAATCAATTAGCCCGCTTACAACATATTCATATTCCATTGGCAGAACTGGAGCTGATACACGTCATATCCAGACAGTTATCAGCCGAGGTTAGGAAACACCTGATTTCGTCTAATGTCAATACTTTGGAAGACATGGCTGAGTTGCTGCGACGATTAGACCACACAAGTTCTATAGCGCAATCTCAAGGACAAACCAATAGTTAGAATTCGAGAAACAGGCATGAAAACAGAGAGGTACACACAGTGTTGGTTGATCAACAACAACAAACTGATGTAACACCAAATAGGACAGGACCAATAAGGCATAACAATTATGATAGGACCAGGTATGATCCAGGTTACAACAGAGCCCGAGAAGGTTGGTCATATAAAAACAGGTACTGGAACGACAGACAGAGAGGGTCCAGATACCAAAATAACAACTATAATAACAGGGGATTTCAAAGAAATAATTATCCTGATAGGCAGAATGAAGGAGATCAAAGAAGGAATTCCAGATATAGGAACTGGAACGATGGCAACCAACAAAAACAACAGCGACGTCCTATGCAACATCAACAACAACAACAACCGAGGAACAACTATCAGAGGAGCAGATGGAGAGATGATGGGAATGTTTAAAGATATTATGAAGAACGAGAAGGAGAAAGCCAGGATTACATAAGAAATCAGAGAGATAGAGAAGAAAGAAAGGAACAACCCCAACAACAGGCACAGGTGAGTGACGAACCTCAACCAGGAACCAGTCGCGAAGGCCAAAATCACGACAGGCCTGGACCAAAAAAAGCAAATTCTTAAACGAAGGTAGATGAAGACGTAAATCACACAATAATGAGGCATGAGATCGCCATTAACGAACTATACGAGGTCACTGATGAAGAATTGTTATACGAGAGAGAGGAGCCGAAGAAAGGAAATACAACCAGATTACCTGTAATCCATATGAAAGTTGGGGAGAACACTTTAAAAACCCTCATAGATACTGGTACTACAGCCTCAATCATATCTGAGAGTAGTTTCGAGAAGTTAGAAGCTGAGAATTTATTAACTGCATTGCCTGTATCCTCTATAAAAGTGAGAGGTGTATTTAATGACAAAACCATGAAGTGCAAAGTACAAGCATTGGTGGAATTTTATATAAACGAGCAGAGATATTAACAGGTATTCATAGTGCTCAGTCACATTAGTTTTGATGCAATACTGGGTATTGACTTTATTACACAGTCAGGAGCTGTCATTGACCTAAAGAATGGAATTATCAGATTTAACAATGGTGAAGCAGAGGCTGGAACTTCAAGCTCGAAGGAACAAGAGTACTGCATGGAAGATGGTATTGAAGAAGGGAGGTTGGAAGAGATGGTCTTGGACGTGCAAGAGGAAAGAAGAAGACGTCCCAACTATCCCATAGAAAATTTTGGATATTATCAGGAGAAATTGGAGGCACTACTTTCACACTTCTCTGATATTTTTGATGACAAACCAGGGGTGATTAAAGGTTTAAAATATCAGATTCGCTTGATAGATAACGCTCCATTTCAGAAGAAACTCTATCCGATACCTGAAAAATATCACGAAGAAGTTGCAGAGATTATTAAAGACATGGAAAGGGATGGTATTATTCAGAAGCAAGCTACTCCTTATTTAAATCAAATCACTGCGGTGAAGAAGGCAGATTTAAGTTTGAGGGTTTGTTTAGATGCCCGTCAAATCAATATGTTAACGATGAAAGAACAAGACAGGCCACCGAAGATAAGGGAATTACTGAGAAAATTCCGTGGAAAGACCTGTTTTTCCGTCATCGACCTGACGGCCAGCTTTTACCAAATTGAGTTGACTGAGGATAGCAGATACTATACTGGTTTTCTATTTAACGAAACTAGTTTTACGTTTCGTCGGGTTCCGTTTGGTCTAGTGAACTTGAACCCAGCACTTATTAGAGCTCTCGATAATAAGCTGAGCGAAGAGGTAAAGACGTACGTCATATGTTATGTCGACGACTTGATAATTTCCTCAGAAACGCCAGAGCAGCATTTATTGCATCTGAGCAGGTTGTTTGAAGACTTGAGAGAAGCAAATATTAAAGTCAACTTCAACAAATGTCACTTTTTCCAAGAAAAAATAAACTTTTTAGGACACACCATAGATCAATTTGGTTATCATCCAAACAATGACAAGATTGAAGCAATTTCGGAATTTCCTAGACCTAAGAAGATTAAGGATCTTCGAGCATTTTTAGGTCTTTGCCAATTTTTGAGTAGTCATTGCCCACGTTATTCGGAAGTGATGACTCCACTTCACGAAATCTTGAAGAAAAATAATCGATGGAAATGGGACACTACAGTAGAAAATGCTTTTGTACAAGCTAAGGAGATGCTTAAAGACAATATCAAGTTGGAATATCCTGATTTTGAGAGGACATTCATTGTGGAAACAGACGCATCTAGGATTGGAATGAGCGCTGTATTATATCAGAAAGACTCTGAAGGGAACAACCACTAATTAGCTTTTCATAGTAGGAAGCTCAGGTCACACGAGGTGAACTACTACACTTCAGAGCTGGAAGCTTTAGCTGTCATAAATGCATTACAACATTGGAAGAAGCTATTGATAGGCCATCCTATAATTGGTTGGGCGTGGTGGCACAGCGGTCTAGCTGTATGCCTCTCACCAAGGCGGACCGGGTTCGATTCCCGGTCAATGCATGTGAGATTTTCGATGTGAAATGCCATGTCCTGTGGTTCGGATTCCACGTAAAACGGAGGTCCCGTGGCTTATGATCGCGAGATTAACGGTCACGTTAAACTACAAGCTTCCTTTTTCCATCCTATAATTATTAGAACTGACCATAAGGCACTAGAATTCATGCTGAAGTCTGATTTGTCTAGCGACAGAATGACTAGATGGACTATGTTCTTGCAACATTTCAATGCAACCATTAGTCACATGCCAGGCAAAGATAATCTGTTAGCAGATATACTGTCGAGGCATCCAACAGCCAAGACTAACGTCAGAGTTAATGTCATACAAACTGATGACGAAGACCAGGCAACATTGGACAAGTTAGCCAGAATCTCAACTTTTCAAAGAAAGGATGAATTTCTGAGAAAACGCACACGTCTATAGGTCATGGAGGGTTAGACAAAACCTACAGTACTGCCCAGGAAAATTTTTATTGGATTAACATGAGAGAATTCATTGCTATTGTCATACGATCTTGTGAACTTTGACAGAAGAACAAATACAATTCAGAGTTGCTATTTGAGAAACCAAAGGCTATTATACCTACGAAGCCATTGGAATTGTTCAGCCAGGACATTTTCGGGCCTGTACCGAAGAGCTTAAGAGTAAATCAATATGTACTTGTCACCATGGATGTATTTTCTAAAATTATTATGCTAAACCCTATGCAGAAAGCAACAACAAAAGCAGTTCTGAAGCATTTAGAGAAGAACGTGATACCGAAGCTAGGAATGCCAGAGAAATTGATAACGGATCATGGAACTCAATATACAGCTGCAGTATTCGAAGAAACTATGGAGAGATTGGATATAAGTCATATTTATAGTTCTGTGAGAAGCCCACAAACAAATCCTATTGAAAGATCGATTTTGGAACTATCGAAGTACATTCGCTTATACAGTTCTGAGAATCATGCGAATTGGGTGAAGGTGATACCACTGGTTGAATACTGGATGAATAGCACACGTCATGAGAGCACGAATGAGATTCCAACAGTACTGCATTATAATGAAAAACCTAGAAGACCATGGGATGGAATCATAGATATCCAAGAAGATATAGAGATACCGATGGACAGAATGATAGAAGAAGCTAGAGAACATCTCAACAAGTCCGCAGAAAAGCGATTGCAGAGAACGAGAGGCAAGCGATTCGGCAGACCACTGAGAGAAGGAGATTTAGTTCTGACTTGAACAAATGTGAAGGCTGACGTCTTGAAGAAGATATTCGTCAAATTCAGTAATATTTTCAAAAGACCTTTCAAGGTAGCGAAGGTTTATGGAAATAATTGCTATGCCATAGCTAGACTGAGCGATGACCGTATTATTGGGAAATACAATCACTCTGAGTTAAAGAAATATTACCCCAAGATTCGACAGCATGTCTATGATTAGTAACGATATGTAGTAACAGAAAGTTCATTCTTATACTTTCTATTAAGGTCGGATGGGGAAATGCGCTCGAAATCATGTCTAGTAGAGAGGAGAAGACAGGATGAGGTATTAATCAAGGACCATCTCAGAAAAATGGCATATTTTAAATTTGGAATTTTCGACTAAATTAGCAGTCCAGGTGGAAGAGAACGTTAATACAAGCATTTGGGAAAATTTTCGCTTGAAGAAATATTTTTATTTCATGTAATAATGGAGATTTTATGATTTGGTAAATTTTTAACCATGAGTGAATGAAAGAGATACTGTCCTGAAAGTCGACACTTTTAACGAGGTGCGCGGCGAGAAACCAGTTTTTGATCCGAGGGGAGAGCGAAGGTGGACCAGAGGTCAGACGCACGCCAGTATCAAGAGTGGGCGAAGCAAACGCGTGTCTGAAGCGCGCCATTTTTAGGCGAGAACCAATAAGAAAATAGTTTGAATACTGAAGAAGGAACAAATATTAAAATCTTTATTTTAATATTTTATAAGAGTGTTGCATATTGAATTCACCAGCAGAGAAAAAGAAATTTAATTGGCAAAACAGATTTTATATTAAAAGACTGAGAGAGAAGTTATGTATGAATTTGTCAATATTCATAGCGGTTTGAGGCTAGTTGATCAGATTTGCGAGGGAAATCTTACCGAGGAGGCTAGGAGACGCTTGCAGACGAGGTTCTTTCTACATGGACCGTCGAGAAGACAAGACGTAAATTGCATTCACTCTTCAAGCAGTATTAGACAAAGATTTTGTGAACTGGAGAATTCAAGGTGAAGCAAGTAGTAATGGAAACGAACAATTAATATTACAAGTCAACAGTATTGAGAAAAGTTATTCATCGTATTTAAAAGAAGAAATCTACGACGAGATAAAACACTGCAAGTTACAGACTGAACATCGAACACGTAACTACGTAGAAGGAAAGTCTGAAGAAGGGAGACTTTAACCATTGGAAATTTAACAATCTCGACAAGAATTAATAAGAATTTTGCTCGGAGGGGAAGAACTACGACTACAAGCAATTGCGTGGTGAGAATGATGTTTTAAATTCACCATGATGGGAAGAAAGAACTATACTGAACTCGTGAGATCCAGAGATGACCAGGATGACATAGCAGTATGAATAGCGAGCTGCAGACCACCGCAGTTTTCGCTAACATAACGTTGCAAGCTACTACAAGAGAAATTCACGACATGGAGGCGATTTTTCATGATGGAAGAACTATACAAACTACCGACTTCGTAGAACATCTAGATGTGATAAGAAGAAGACGAGCGGATTCGTGATGGAGACGGCGACGAACCCAGGACTGGTGGACGCGAGGCAAGCAGAGCGTAGGCGAGATCGTGTCATCATCCTGTACGAGAGGGGTAGGATGACAAGCGGGGAGCCAGCTGGTAACCTGTTTCGAGACAGCACACCAGGTCGTTCAACTTTACTGCAGTCCACTCAAGGTCGAGGTGACATAATGCAGCCAGTTTGGAACAACACGCCGAATTCCAGAAACCACACGGTGAGGTTACGAGGACACAGGAGTCATCAGGTCTGTCACCAACTATCTCAGAAAGAAGGTAGAGGAGTGTATATTTCATATCTCTAGTAAGATTTTGTTCACGTTATTCCAGAATATTGACCAACATATTTGCATTTATAACCTATGTTATTGTATTGTCTTGGAAGTTTTAGTAAATTTTTGTAATTGCGATAGTTATTTTCATACGTCACTTGGTCGTATTTTGAAGGTTTGATCGATGATATTAGACATCGTTAGTATTTTTCATTGGCATTTTAGAGCGTTAAAATTTTACTTACGAACGATTTCGTTGCGATTGCGAACGTATATTCCGTAGATTTGTTGTAACATTGGAGAACTCCGTAGATTTGATGAAATATTAGAGAATTTTAGTATATTTGTGGAAACATTGAAAAACGATAGTATATATGTATTGAAACAAGAGAAATGAAGCACAACTTTTGAGAAATAAATAAACAATGTATCAGGGAAAGAATATAGTCATGTGTTTGACGAAAGTAAATAGTTTACTACTTGAAGTGAGGAAAGGGAGGACAGAGAATCCTATAAGTAAAGATTTTGTTCATTTCAGGAACGAAATAAGATGCATAAAACGAAATAGTTGACAGGAGTATTCAATATTGGCATTGAAGGAACTCTTGTAAGCAAGAAATGTAATGACATTGTAAAACCCAGAATTTTGAGGTATGGAAAAGAACAGTATGCGGTAGTTGAAGGCATAACTGAACGAGAAACATTATTATAAAATGTTATGGATGTATATTTATCATAAAACGATACTGTAAGATGGAAGGAAAGATATAAACATTTATTGTGAACATAAACGTGAGGGAAGGTTATTGTTATTTTTATAACAGACACAAGCAGACTTGAAATTCAGAAATAAGCGATAAATTGTAAGAAGAATATATGTGAAGCGAAGGAAGAAGTATGTGGAAAGTATTTGAACATAGCACGGGATGTATAATCGATAGAGGATTTTGTAGGATGAAGTGAGACGTATTCATGAACGTTATTGCATTTGTAATTTCTAGTAGGAATACTAAATATCATACTTTGATGAAAGTAGACGATATGGAACGGTAGAAGTTTTGTGAACGTGCTAAGAGAAGAAAGGTTGATGAAATGCATTTGTATTGATGAAGGCGTAACTAGAGACGTGATAATATGCAACGTGAATTTGTGAAGAAAGGTTTTGTAATATGTTGTGATGAGTAAGAGAAGCCATATTTTGGATTTGGAGAAGATAGGAGTGTGGGAGTGAGGATTCATGCCACACACACTCAGTAGTTGGTTGAAGAGCTTATCTGAACGGTCGTGCATTGAGGGTTTGTTTTATTATTAATTATTGAAATACCAGAGTTGTACATTTTTGTGATGAAATATTAACTTCACTGTTTGTATTCATGATTCACATGGAATTGACACACAAACACCTATTTTGACTAGTTTATTGTGTGAGATACGGAGAAAGATGGTGATACACGTAAAGAAAGATGATGAGACACGAGGAAAGTGGTGGAATGAACTCTAATAAATTAGAGACTGTTGTTTACATCGTGCGGGACGCGATTATGTATAAAATGGAAATACGTTATTATTTTAGTATTCATTTTTGCTTTTATTATATTTAAGAACTTAAGATCTTTAATTTGAAGACTTTAACGATTGTATTACGTAGGGAGTATGTTTGTTATGATGAACGTTAAAGCATAACTTCAGTAAACAAGTAGGACAGACACTACTGTCATTAATTAAACCATGTGTTTATGTAAATATTATCAAGCAAGAGATACATGTTGTATTCGTGCAAAGATGCAAGAAAGACACTTATTAAGCGCATCAGGCCTAAGTGAGGCACAGATAAATATTTTATTTTATTCTTTGTGAAGGGAACATAATTTTTGTCATGTTATATTCTTTATTGTCAATAAATGGCAAGAGTAGTTTTATTCTTGCTGAGTTTTTTAGAACTGTTTCTTTGAATCAACGCTTAATTACACTAGAACGATACCGCTACTTAGATGCAGGCACATGATCGACCACTTATCTTAACGCCCGAGAGCCGAGTGGCTCGTTAGAGCTCTATTTTTATTTGTTTATATTTTCTGTACTGTATGCAACTAGTTAGTAGTATAGTTAGAGATGTATATGTGTGTTCCTAGGGTTCCCTAGTCATCAGTCCGGTGAGGGTTGTTCAACTCATAGCCGGGTGTTGACATTCTCACGATCCTTTTACCATCTGTCCGGATTTGGGACTGCTCTAGAGGAATTCGGTTGCAATACCAGTTATTGTAAGGCTTCATAGGGAGTTTAAGGCTGCTTGAGCTTTTAGCTTCCGCAGTGAAGAGGCACAGATGCGCTTTATACAAAAAAGGGAGGTGGCGCGCTGTTTGCTACTCCTGTGGGCGCTCATGAGCCAGCTTTGTGTTCCTATGCGAAACCCCACACAAGACATAGCATAAACCTAGATAAAAATTAATTAAGTGTACATATTGTAAATATTTTCATCCGTATTATCAATATAGATTTTATAGCCTAAGTGTAATGGATCACTTGACGATCGAAACTGGTCATCCTAGTGTATTTATTAATCGCATGTTTTTTTCAGTATTAGGGAATAACCCAAATCTTTTGGGTACATTCGTGTTGACCGACTGAAATGCACCAAACTTCTGTTTACTAAAACAACACTGAAACATGGCTTCAAATCACATAACAATATTTATTACTGAGGTTTAGTACTGCCCCCCGTAAATTGAATTATATAGAGACCACGGTGGCTATTTTGGAAAATTATAAAGAAAGTTATGGCTGTCATAGTTATGACGTGGGTAGTCATGACGTAAGCACGGATGACGCAGACGTTATGCCAGCAGGCTACTTGAGCTGAGATTCTCAGTGACGTCAGCATTTATTCGAGAAAGATCCGAGATTTACGACGCAGTCGCAGGAAACGTGGAATTCTGATGAGGAAGAAATTATGCTATTGGAGGGGAGGCTCGAACCAATGAACGATAGTCTGAAGGAAGACGGAGATTGCTGAAACTATGGTATTTTTATTACTTTTTGGAATGCAGAATTGTGGAAATCCATTTGCAGTAGAGGCATTGATCTGAAATTTTGGTGAAATTTATTTTCAGTTTTTGAATTTTGAAAATCCGTCATGTATTGACGAAGTTGGAACTTCTAGCGATGACGCAGTAACACGCTATGGAAGGGATGGATACGCCCCTCATGAAGTTTATAAAAGGCCTTGCGCAGAAGAGAGGAGTCTCTAATCGTCAAAGCTCAATCGTCTGATAGCTCAGATCATCGAAGCTCAGATCATCGAAGCTCTAATCGTCAAAGCTCAATCGTCTGATAGCTCAAATCGTCAGATCTTCAGTCTCAGTTCTTATATAGTCATTTCGGTGAGACGTCGAGTGAGATTAGTAGTAAGAGTCGTCTTTATAACGCGTGGTGAAGCCACTGCATTAAACGAGAGTCGAGCATACAAGCAATGCAAGTTTACAGTGAGTAAAACTAGGTGAAGTTAAAACGCACATTATAACGCATCTACAAGATTAGCTATGAACAGTTAGCGGTCGCCTATAAGCTAATTCTATTGTGCAGTGCTACATTAAGGAGTGTAGAAAAGTTGAACAATTTCGAGGAGTTATTTTGGAAGATATGGGCAATTTTAGACGACTGACAAAAGTGATTTTCTCGCCACCTGAGAAGCACTTTGTATCGTCAGATTCTACGCCACGGCTGACACTGCTAGTGAAATAGGGAGACTTCAGATTGCTTTTGTGACACAACGCTACAATATTATGGAGCAGTTTAATATGGCAGTTTGTTCTTCTATTACCATAACCGAAGAGAAGATGGAAGGCTAAAGGACTTTAATGCAATTGGGACATATTTCAACGGAGTAAGATAGCAGCATGGAACTTCGCTAATTGCCATTCCACACCAGCGAACATGTGGTGAATAACCATCTACACCCATGTTTCGTGGTTCAACGCTGAATACTATCAAACAGCAATGGAAACGATTTCATACTCACTGAATATGAATATTTCTTCGGAAATTACTACAAAAACTTCATGGCGATTTTCTACTGGAACTTCAGGGATTTTTCAAGAGAGGTCAGGGTAATCCCGACTCACAAAGAAGAATGTTGCCGGAAGGATGTCTTTCGTCTTCACGGAGCAGTGCAATTTCCGGAGGAATATTCATATTCAGTGAGTATGAAATCGTTTCCATTGCTGTTTGATAGTATTCAGCGTTGAACCACGAAACATGGGTGTAGATGGTTATTCACCACATGTTCGCTTGTGTGGAATGGCAATTAGCGAAGTTCCATGCTGCTATCTTACTCCGTTGAAATATGTCCCAATTGCATTAAAGTCCTTTAGCCTTCCATCTTCTCTTCGGTTATGGTAATAGAAGAACAAACTGCCATATTAAACTGCTCCATAATATTGTAGCGTTGTGTCACAAAAGCAATCTGAAGTCTCCCTATTTCACTAGCAGTGTCAGCCGTGGCGTAGAATCTGACGATACAAAGTGCTTCTCAGGTGGCGAGAAAATCACTTTTGTCAGTCGTCTAAAATTGCCAATATCTTCCAAAATAACTCCTCGAAATTGTTCAACTTTTCTACACTCCTTAATGTAGCACTGCACAATAGAATTAGCTTATAGGCGACCGCTAACTGTTCATAGCTAATCTTGTAGATGCGTTATAATGTGCGTTTTAACTTCACCTAGTTTTACTCACTGTAAACTTGCATTGCTTGTATGCTCGACTCTCGTTTAATGCAGTGGCTTCACCACGCGTTATAAAGACGACTCTTACTACTAATCTCACTCGACGTCTCACCGAAATGACTATATAAGAACTGAGACTGAAGATCTGACGATTTGAGCTATCAGACGATTGAGCTTTGACGATTAGAGCTTCGAGGATCTGAGCTTCGATGATCTGAGCTATCAGACGATTGAGCTTTGATAGCTCAAATCGTCAGATCTTCAGTCTCAGTTCTTATATAGTCATTTCGGTGAGACGTCGAGTGAGATTAGTAGTAAGAGTCGTCTTTATAACGCGTGGTGAAGCCACTGCATTAAACGAGAGTCGAGCATACAAGCAATGCAAGTTTACAGTGAGTAAAACTAGGTTAAGATAAAACGCACATTATAACGCATCTACAAGATTAGCTATGAACAGTTAGCGGTCGCCTATAAGCTAATTCTATTGTGCAGTGCTACATTAAGGAGTGTAGAAAAGTTGAACAATTTCGAGGAGTTATTTTGGAAGATATTGGCAATTTTAGACGACTGACAAAAGTGATTTTCTCGCCACCTGAGAAGCACTTTGTATCGTCAGATTCTACGCCACGGCTGACACTGCTAGTGAAATAGGGAGACTTCAGATTGCTTTTGTGACACAACGCTACAATATTATGGAGCAGTTTAATATGGCAGTTTGTTCTTCTATTACCATAACCGAAGAGAAGATGGAAGGCTAAAGGACTTTAATGCAATTGGGACATATTTCAACGGAGTAAGATAGCAGCATGGAACTTCGCTAATTGCCATTCCACACAAGCGAACATGTGGTGAATAACCATCTACACCTATGTTTCGTGGTTCAACGCTGAATACTATCAAACAGCAATGGAAACGATTTCATACTCACTGAATATGAATATTTCTTCGGAAATTACTACAAAAACTTCATGGCGATTTTCTACTGGAACTTCAGGGATTTTTCAAGAGAGGTCAGGGTAATCCCGACTCACAAAGAAGAATTTTGCCGGAAGGATGTCTTTCGTCTTCACGGAGCAGTGCAATTTCCGGAGGAGGAAGCAGTTCGATTCTCCGAGGGTGCTGTTTCCTGTTTCGAGGATGGAGCTCATCTTCAAGTTGGTGAAATGGATCCATCAGCAGTCTTCTTTGGGGAATTTTCCTCTGGAACTTCAACCAGCAGATAAGGTAGTCGTGAACGTTTATTGTTGTATTTGAGTTTCTTAGCGATATCTGAGCAACCATTTTCCCATATTTTCTGTCCTCATGTATTTTGCCCTATATTCTTGTTTGAAATTCCTATTCTCAGTACACCTTGATGAGTTATGCCTTTTTCGACGATTTATTAAGACATTGTTATGTCATGGGCATAGTTAAATGATTTTGGATCAGTTGAGACTGATATTTAGATATTTCAGTAATTTGCTTATTTTTGTAGTCTCGATTTGACTGTAAGTTAATGATCATTATGGCAGATTTAAATTCAGACAGCGTGTCACTTTATTAAAGTAATTCTACCCCAGTTTAATTACTTTGACCAATTTTCTGTCATCATCAAGAAGGAAGAACATTTAAATGATTTTAGAGCGTTAAAATCCATTACGTTGTCGACGATCTTGGAAATACTAGTCGATATTTGAATTGATTGCAACACAGACATTTATCGTCAGTTATGAACGACCATTGCATCATAGACCATTTTGTGAAAGATGAACTTTAATTATGAATTATTGAATGCATTAAAGTCATGAACTTTTGTTAGGAGTTTTTTCTCAATTAGAGATTTATATAATGATGTTTGCATTCCCCAGTCTAATTGGATTCTATTCGACTATTTTTCAGTTTAGTCGCACTTTGTTTGATGATAGTATTTTTATACTACAATTCTTTGAAGATGTTAATCTTAAATTTTGATAGACCAGACAGGCGTATATAAGCGTATTCACTATTAAATTTGTTAGTGATTGGCAAATTTTTACTTCATTTCGATTCATGAATGAAATCCACGAAGGTTAAATGACAACAGTTTTGAAACAATTAATGATTATAAGAATTTTTGAAGTGGAACTATGAACGTATAATCGCTAGTGCAGCGGACGTGTTGAAAGTCGCTGATGTATAATGCCCTTGAATGAATGAAGGAGGTTCCCACAGTAATTAATGATGTTAAAGAATTTGTTAGTGGAGGTTTTTGTAAGTTCTGTGGAAGATTTTGATGCCATATATATTAATATGATGAATTTTGGGCCTATTTTAATGCAGTTTGTGCATTATTTTGTAAGCGAAGTATTTTCCGATGGAGTGTATTATCTTAGTCCTTTGTAAATTAATCAAGTGAATTTACTGTTATAATTAACAAGAGTATTGAAAGAATTTGAGATAAGATTTTGAATGAAGATTACCGTCACAAATAATTATAATAATTATTACAACCTTTATTAAACCAGATTGTGACATTAAATGTATAACTAACCTTCATTGGTCGATTATATTGACATGATTATGAAATTACCAACCGGATGAACATGTGGTTAAATGTATTTCTTAAATTAATAATTTAAATCATTTAAATGTTAATATTGTAAATAATGATGTAAATATCTTTGACAATAATGTGGAACGAAAGTGATGTTAGAGGCGTGTTTAAAATTTTTTGTAATTATCTTCGTCAATATTATAAACAATTTCTAATTGTTATGAATAATTTATGTGATTTTGTTATAAACATTTAAGAGTGTGTTTTATACTCTAAACTATGCTTATTAAACATTTGGATGATAATTTATCAAGTTTAGGGATTGTCAGAATAATCCAGTGGTATGTGAGTAAAGCATTTGAAAGATTTGCGTCAATATATATGAGTTGTCTTGCGGACATTTAAAGCTTTTGAGAGGGAGCTGGATTCTTACGCAGTGTGGCATGACAAGTGAGCCCCATTTGACAGGTGTGCGTCAGGTTGAAGGGTAGACGGCAGCTGGCCAGACAACTGGTTATCAGCGGGCGAGGTCGTCTACATTCTGGCCTTGTGCCTATAAATACAAGTGTCATGTTTATTAAAAGAAACAAAATGCTCTATATATGTGTCTCGTCCTGACTTCCTTTTCCAGTCCAAATGTGTTTTGAATATTACGTTATTTTGAGCTCGTGGGAGCTAACATGTTGTATGATAACTTTGCAAGTCCTTCAGGAGGACGTAGTCAGATTGACATGGGCTACTGATAGCCACATTTATTTTGTTGAGTTGTTAAAATCATACCCTTTATTTGAAATAAAAGCTTTTGTACAGTTCAAAGTTCTCGTCTCCGTTCTGGTTCATTTATAAATGTCATGGTGGAGGTTATTGTGGGAGCATACTTTAGAGATCCTGTTGTCAACCCAATCCCCGAGATAATTTTTAAGAGGTAAGTAGAGGTAAGTATGAACCCCCGTCTATTTTGGTGTGTTCCACAATAATTTCTTGTTAACTTCTGTGCTCAAACCTCGGTAGTATCTGTCAGTGCCATTTTCATTGGTGTAGCTGAGCCGGTGCGGTTGATTATTGGCAATCCGATTGAGGGGGCGGATATCTGACAGCCTACTATCCGGGTTTACGGGGACAGAAAGATTGGCGACCCTAAAACGTGGGGCTGATTCAACATAACTGGATCACCAGGTTGAACGCCAGTAGGATTGGCAAACCTAAAACGTGTGGCTCGATTAGACTCAAATAAAGAGGTTGATTCTTTGCTAGATGTCTTTGCCAATTGTAGTATTTAAGAGTGTGATTATATAGGAATTAAATGTTGTATTGTATTAGGAAAATTACACTCAGAAAAGATCAGATCTTATACAACTTGAGAAAGGTTAAATAGGCTGGAAACTTAGGAAAATCGCCTATGATCTGGAATCTTATTTTATTTGACCGGCTTATGACATTTTAGTCATATTAAAGATAAAATTAAATTATTTGGATTGTAAATGTAAATTATTTGTGTTAGGATATTTTAAAATGGGCCAGGGAAATTTGAACATGTGCTTGAGTTTGTTTCAACATGAAGTGTCTTCGAAAGTTAATTATAAGGTAGTTATAAGTTGGATTTAAGACAGAAAATTGATCAAATTTATATACGGTGAAAAGTGTTGCTCAGATGTTGTTATTTTGCTCTATTGATGTATGTCCCTACAGCAGTCTAATTTTTGAATAATATTGTAATGGCAGATGAAAGTCTGAGGATGATGTTAGAGGAGATGTCTGCTAACATGAATAGCAGTATGAAGCAGATGATGGAGGAGAATGCTAGTAATTTGTCTGCTAATTTGAAAGCTAGTATGAATGAAAGTATGAAGGAGAATACTAGTCGAATGGAGGAGAATATGAAAGCTCTTCAGACCAGTTCTGCTAACTTAGAGGATAATATGTCGCGTTTACAGATTAATACCCAAGGAATCGAGAATACTGTAACTGACATCCGCACAGATGTGTCCAATGTGCATAAAAATGTGTCTGATGTTAAAACTGATGTTTCTAAGGTACAGAAAGATCTTACAATGTTGAATCTAGATGTGGCTAATGTCCGAGGTGATATTTCTTGTGCTAGGGCTGAAGTAGTTGTTGTTAAAAATGATGTTGCGACTGTCCAAGACAAGGTTGAGGAAGTCCAAAGAGAAATCCAAAATGTTAGAACTGATGTATCCAATGTTCAGGTTGATATTAATAACATTCATTCGGATGTAAATGAGACGCAAAGTGACATAAATAAGATTCAAGTAGAAGTCAACACAGTTTTCGTAGATATTGCTAAAGTCCAAACTGATGTAAATAAAGTCAGGGAAGAAATAGAAAATTCGAAAACCCTTTGTACACGTAATATAAGTGCATTAACGACTAGATTAGTTGATGAGTCAGTTAGAACGACAGCGTCTTTAGCGGGTTTAAAGTATGATGTAGAGGTCATGAGAACCCAAGTATTAGACCATAATAGATTATTGAAAGAAGATATCGAAGTAGACATAGCAGAAATGTTAACGGCAAATGTAGCAGTATGGAAAGACGAGTGGAATAGGTCAAGTGGGGAACATGTAACCCAAATTCAGGAACGTATTGAAAGAAAACTTGTCAGTACTCAAATAGATATTAACAATGAAGTAGTACAGATTAGGAAAGATTTAAGCGTCAGGATGGATTCGCTATCCGAAAGACAAGTTGAAGATAGAACACAAATAGGTCAGGATGTGCAAGCATTAAAATCTGCATTAGAGGAACAGATTCATAAAGTTGTCTCTGATGTGAATGAAACGACGAGCAAACTGCAGAATTTGAAGCTAGGAGAGGCTAGTTTGATGGAGACCTACAAAGAAGAGTTAATCAAGAAAGTCTTAACGGAAATCACTGACAAGGATACAGAAGGCTTGGCTTGCGAAATCAATAGGAATTATGCCAGAAGATATAACCTAGCTCCAGAAGAGAGAGACGTGACTCCTGAAGAACGTATATCCAGATTCAGGGAGGAAGATGACGAGAGGAATATGGAACCTGAGTGGAACTATCGAGATAGTAGGAAAAACTACCCGGATTCATATCCGAGGAACGTGACGGTCATCAGGAATTTTGAAGACAAACCGCAAAAATTCAGCAACACTGATAGTTTGACGCCTATAGAATATGTAAGGAACCTCAAAGATTATTTCATCGAAGCTCACATTCCCAGAGAGAGAGAGAGAGAGAGATGAAGATAGTGGAGAGATTTTTGATTGGAGGACCCCTTGAAAGGTTTCGCGCATTTAGATACACATTCAGTAACTTTGACGAGTTTGCAGAGGCATTAATCAAACGATTTTGGTCCATAGAAGCGCAGAATTCGTTAAGAGCGGAGGTGTATTCAAGAAAATACTCAGGAACTCTTCCAACACGGTACGCTGATTTCTTTACGAGTCAATTGTCCCGCTTGAGATTTTTGCAACCCCCATTGTCAACGGAGCAATTAATTGATGCGATTTCTCGTATGCTGCCTGTGGAGGTGAGGAGACTAATCATTTCGTCAAACATCAGGGATTTGACCAGCATGGATGAATAACTGAGGAGGTTAGACTACACAAGTCCAATGCCTAACGTGGTACAGAAAGGTCAAAGGCATGACTTCAAAGAAATAAATACTGTATATATGGACCAAGTCCAACAAACTGACAAGCCAGATGAAGAGAAAACTGACAATGTAGGTCCCCACAGGAATAATCAGTTTCGAAATAACAGATCGCAAGGTTACCGTCCGTATCAACAGAGAAGAGGCTGGAACTATAATCGAGGAAATTACAACAATGGAAGAGGCAGATACTACAACAATAATGGTTATAACAGAAATTATAATAGAAATAACCAGAACCAAAACAGAAATCAGAATCCTCAAGGTCAGGTTATGACACCCGATCAGTATCAGGAAAGAGAGAGGGAAAGCCAGCAATACCTGAAAGAATTACGGGAAAAAGAAGCCGACAACCAAAAGAAAAGGCAGGATGTTGTAATCGATCCTGGGCCTTCTACGAGCCAGCAGAATTTTGAGGTCGGTAACACAAAAAGAAAAACGCCGATTTCTCAACGACAGTGAGAACTTGTAAATACATTGCCACACCAAACCTGATTACAATTAATGAGAATAATGTCATTTACGGCAAGTTCAATGCTGGAAATTTGAAAAGATACTATCCTAGAGTAAGCCAGTAATAATTCAATTTCGTGTTCAAGAGAGTTGAGGTACTTGTAACACTGAGTTTAAAAACAATTTGCAACTGTTTTTAAAACGTGGTGAGGGGAGAATGCCCCCGTAAATTGAATTATATAGAGACCACGGTGGCTATTTTGGAAAATTATAAAGAAAGTTATGGCTGTCATAGTTATGACGTGGGTAGTCATGACGTAAGCACGGATGACGCAGACGTTATGCCAGTAGGCTACTTGAGCTGAGATTCTCAGTGACGTCAGCATTTATTCGAGAAAGATCCGAGATTTACGACGCAGTCGCAGGAAACGTGGAATTCTGATGAGGAAGAAATTATGCTATTGGAGGGGAGGCTCGAACCAATGAACGATAGTCTGAAGGAAGACGGAGATTGCTGAAACTATGGTATTTTTATTACTTTTTGGAATGCAGAATTGTGGAAATCCATTTGCAGTAGAGGCATTGATCTGAATTTTTGGTGAAATTTATTTTCAGTTTTTGAATTTTGAAAATCCGTCATGTATTGACGATGTTGGAACTTCTAGCGATGACGCAGTAACACGCTATGGAAGGGATGGATACGCCCCTCATGAAGTTTATAAAAGGCCTTGCGCAGAAGAGAGGAGTCTCTAATCGTCAAAGCTCAATCGTCTGATAGCTCAGATCATCGAAGCTCAGATCATCGAAGCTCTAATCGTCAAAGCTCAATCGTCTGATAGCTCAAATCGTCAGATCTTCAGTCTCAGTTCTTATATAGTCATTTCGGTGAGACGTCGAGTGAGATTAGTAGTAAGAGTCGTCTTTATAACGCGTGGTGAAGCCACTGCATTAAACGAGAGTCGAGCATACAAGCAATGCAAGTTTACAGTGAGTAAAACTAGGTGAAGTTAAAACGCACATTATAACGCATCTACAAGATTAGCTATGAACAGTTAGCGGTCGCCTATAAGCTAATTCTATTGTGCAGTGCTACATTAAGGAGTGTAGAAAAGTTGAACAATTTCGAGGAGTTATTTTGGAAGATATTGGCAATTTTAGACGACTGACAAAAGTGATTTTCTCGCCACCTGAGAAGCACTTTGTATCGTCAGATTCTACGCCACGGCTGACACTGCTAGTGAAATAGGGAGACTTCAGATTGCTTTTGTGACACAACGCTACAATATTATGGAGCAGTTTAATATGGCAGTTTGTTCTTCTATTACCATAACCGAAGAGAAGATGGAAGGCTAAAGGACTTTAATGCAATTGGGACATATTTCAACGGAGTAAGATAGCAGCATGGAACTTCGCTAATTGCCATTCCACACAAGCGAATATGTGGTGAATAACCATCTACACCCATGTTTCGTGGTTCAACGCTGAATACTATCAAACAGCAATGGAAACGATTTCATACTCACTGAATATGAATATTTCTTCGGAAATTACTACAAAAACTTCATGGCGATTTTCTACTGGAACTTCAGGGATTTTTCAAGAGAGGTCAGGGTAATCCCGACTCACAAAGAAGAATTTTGCCGGAAGGATGTCTTTCGTCTTCACGGAACAGTGCAATTTCCGGAGGAGGAAGCAGTTCGATTCTCCGAGGGTGCTGTTTCCTGTTTCGAGGATGGAGCTCATCTTCAAGTTGGTGAAATGGATCCATCAGCAGTCTTCTTTGGGGAATTTTCCTCTGGAACTTCAACCAGCAGATAAGGTAGTCGTGAACGTTTATTGCTGTATTTGAGTTTCTTAGCGATATCTGAGCAACCATTTTCCCATATTTTCTGTCCTCATGTATTTTGCCCTATATTCTTGTTTGAGATTCCTATTCTCAGTACACCTTGATGAGTTATGCCTTTTTCGACGATTTATTAAGACATTGTTATGTCATGGGCATAGTTAAATGATTTTGGATCAGTTGAGACTGATATTTAGATATTTCAGTAATTTGCTTATTTTTGTAGTCTCGATTTGACTGTAAGTTAATGATCATTATGGCAGATTTAAATTCAGACAGCGTGTCACTTTATTAAAGTAATTCTACCCCCAGTTTAATTACTTTGACCAATTTTCTGTCATCATCAAGAAGGAAGAACATTTAAATGATTTTAGAGCGTTAAAATCCATTACGTTGTCGACGATCTTGGAAATACTAGTCGTTATTTGAATTGATTGCAACACAGACATTTATCGTCAGTTATGAACGACCATTGCATCATAGACCACTTTGTGAAAGATGAACTTTAATTATGAATTATTGAATGCATTAAAGTCATGAACTTTTGTTAGGAGTTTTTTCTCAATTAGAGATTTATATAATGATGTTTGCATTCCCCAGTCTAATTGGATTCTATTCGACTATTTTTCAGTTTAGTCGCACTTTGTTTGATGATAGTATTTTTATACTACAATTCTTTGAAGATGTTAATCTTAAATTTTGATAGACCAGACATTCGTATATAAGCGTATTCACTATTAAATTTGTTTGTGATTGGCAAATTTTTACTTCATTTCGATTCATGAATGAAATCCACGAAGGTTAAATGACAATAGTTTTGAAACAATTAATGATTATAAGAATTTTTGAAGTGGAACTATGAACGTATAATCGCTAGTGCAGCGGACGTGTTGAAAGTCGCTGATGTATAATGCCCTTGAATGAATGAAGGAGGTTCCCACAGTAATTAATGATGTTAAAGAATTTGTTAGTGGAGGTTTTTGTAAGTTCTGTGGAAGATTTTGATGCCATATATATTAATATGATGAATTTTGGGCCTATTTTAATGCAGTTTGTGCATTATTTTGTAAGCGAAGTATTTTCCGATGGAGTGTATTATCTTAGTCCTTTGAAAATTAATCAAGTGAATTTACTGTTATAATTAACAAGAGTATTGAAAGAATTTGAGATAAGATTTTGAATGAAGATTACCGTCACAAATAATTATAATAATTATTACAACCTTTATTAAACCAGATTGTGACATTAAATGTATAACTAACCTTCATTGGTCGATTATATTGACATGATTATGAAATTACCAACCGGATGAACATGTGGTTAAATGTATTTCTTAAATTAATAATTTAAATAATTTAAATGTTAATATTGTAAATAATGATGTAAATATCTTTGACGATAATGTGGAACGAAAGTGATGTTAGAGGCGTGTTTAAAAATTTTTGTAATTATCTTCGTCAATATTATAAACAATTTCTAATTGTTATGAATAATTTATGTGATTTTGTTATAAACATTTAAGAGTGCGTTTTATACTCTAAACTATGCTTATTAAACATTTGGATGATAATTTATCAAGTTTAGGGATTGTCAGAATAATCCAGTGGTATTTGAGTAAAGCATTTTAAAGATTTGCGTCAATATATATGAGTTGTCTTGCGGACATTTAAAGCTTTTGAGAGGGAGCTGGATTCTTACGCAGTGTGGCATGACAAGTGAGCCCCATTTGACAGGTGTGCGTCAGGTTGAAGGGTAGACGGCAGCTGGCCAGACAACTGGTTATCAGCGGGCGAGGTCGTCTACATTCTGGCCTTGTGCCTATAAATACAAGTGTCATGTTTATTAAAAGAAACAAAATGCTCTATATATGTGTCTCGTCCTGACTTCCTTTTCCAGTCCAAATGTGTTTTGAATATTACGTTATTTTGAGCTCGTGGGAGCTAACATGTTGTATGATAACTTTGCAAGTCCTTCAGGAGGACGTAGTCAGATTGACATGGGCTACTGATAGCCACATTTATTTTGTTGAGTTGTTAAAATCATACCCTTTATTTGAAATAAAAGCTTTTGTACAGTTCAAAGTTCTCGTCTCCGTTCTGGTTCATTTTTAAATGTCATGGTGGAGGTTATTGTGGGAGCATACTTTAGAGATCCTGTTGTCAACCCAATCCCCGAGATAATTTTTAAGAGGTAAGTAGAGGTAAGTATGAACCCCGTCTATTTTGGTGTGTTCCACAATAATTTCTTGTTAACTTCTGTGCTCAAACCTCGGTAGTATGTGTCAGTGCCATTTTCATAGGTGTAGCTGAGCCGGTGCGGTTGATTATTGGCAATCCGATTGAGGGGGCGGATATCTGACAGCCTACTATCCGGGTTTACGGGGACAGTACACTGGCCGTGAAATCCAATATACCGCTGTTTATTATGTTTCCTCATTCCAGATACAAAACTAAACAGCATTTCGTACACCAATATCATAAGTACACGGTTCTGTCCCTGGTGTAGACAGTGTAACCTTGATGGCAGTTAGGTATTGAACCCATGTACCATTGGCTCAAGGGGTCGAATCCATGTATTTTTGGTGAAAGGAAGGAAATAAATATACAGTCTTCAGAAGAACATAGAAAGATTTTATACAAGAGAGCAGGCATAACGTTGTGAAATTAACAGAAGCCAGATGGCTAGGAGATGATATCACGCCTGACGCATCGCTCGTAGCCTATCATATTTATATTTAGAACGAGTGGAAGTTTCCGTCGGTTAGACAGAGACCTTGTTTTGGAAATTAAGCTTACGATTGCATTAAAATGGCAACCGCGCACCGATGCCAGAAGGAGAATAATTAGATTTAACCCCTTTACAAGAATAATATCAACTAAAGAAATACATCATTGTGAATCATTTCGGATTAGAGATTTTTGTGTGGAGAAAGATGTTATAATAATTGCCCAGAAGAGAAGTGCATACGTGGCCATACGTCATCGGGAGTGTCCCGAGACCCAAGGAGTGGGGAATTAAAAATCAACTATAACACCCACACAGCTGAAGACTAAATTTTATTTAATATCTCAGAAATGCACGATCGATTTTCATGTGCAGTGAAGTCATTTTACGTTTAGATAACAAGTTTTCCAGAGATATAATTTTAAATAATGTGCGACCATTATTTCAGAAGTTGGTTCTGGAAAAGGCGTGGATTTTATCTTTTTGTAGCCAAAGAGTATATAAATCCTGGCAGAACCAAGCAAATCATGCAGTTTACTAAGACTCCTTGGAGGGAGACGCTACATCACCGAAGGTAGTCTACGAGCATCCCTTGAGGGGAGATGCTATATCACCTCGTATAGACAGTATCCGACAGCCAGAGGGCGTCGCTGTATAGACAACCAACGTGCACCCGTAAGGAGTGGCCGATAAGTATTATTATAGTATCGCCGTGTGGATAATTAGGAAAATCCTAAATACAGGATCTAGTTCCGCCAGTATAAATTTTACAGTGAAAAGTTCAGTAATTACAGTCAGATTAGGCTGCGAACTTAGAGAACAGGCGATAGGTCTTCAAAATACAGTCCAATTAAGCGACCGAAATATCGTAACGTTTTGAAGTAACATAACAGCGAGATAAACATTCTATCAACGTATAAGAACCCGATCAGGGTCGACAAAAAATTAAGGTTCGCACAGGGTTCTGAAAAAATAGGAATTCGAGGACAGAATAAGCAGAAAAGAGAAGTAAATTCTAGACATTGTTTCAAGGAAACAAACGAACAATAAAAAGCACTAAGTTACGAGGAGTATTAGATGCGAGAAAATAATAGGTCACCGATAGGTTATCTGGGAGACCGTGAATAAGACAGACTTTCACTAGACAACAAATAGGGTCTACAAAGAAGCAGTTCGAGCTAAATAAAATAATAGCCGATCGTCAGGAAACCGGATTCGAAGAAGTACCAGTCCAGGAGGAGGTAGATGGTTCGAGACTTTCACATTGGTTAGAGAGGAAGCCGACATTTACGAATTTCACCCTTGGAGACGGGAAATAAAGAAATCACGTGTGGAAGGCATCATAAAGCCTTAGTGATGAGAATCTGTGAAGTGTAAATATATAAAATTTGTGTTAAAGAGTAATAGTTTCAGTGATTTTAGGGTGTATTATAGAAGAATACACCAGTGTATTTTAAAATGTTACCAGTGTTTAATGTATATGAGTTATATGTGTGTCAAGATATGTCAGTTTATGAAATGAATTTGTGCAAGATGGTGTAAATCACAAATAGTGGGCAAAAATGAAACATCGTTGGAAAGCACGGTATTCGACCGTCTGAGCACGTAAGTAACTATTTTCATTATGTTTTGTGTTGGGGAAGTGTTTGTGTACAATCCACCGGAGTTTGAGAAATAGGGATGTTTTTGAATAACAAATAACAGAATAAGAGCGCGGTCTGAACGAATAAAAATTGAGAAATTATGAAATAATTATGTGAAATGAGTAAATCCTTTAGAGGAAATGTATGAGATAAAATATCAGCGTATGTGATAAATGTTATAAAAGCAAGCGTAATAATAATAATAATAAATTATATAAATGAAGATTAAGTTGAATTATATGAAAATAATAGCTTTTGAGCTCTAGTAAAAATATAAAGACCTGGTATGAATACATTTTCGTAAAGTATAGCGATTATTGTCAGGGGAGAGGATTAATATAAAAATTTGAGATATAGATCAATTGTTGATGTTGAATTTATCAGTTCTTTGGAAGACGCTTGGCCTTAAAGTAATGTAAAGCGTAATGCAGCGCATTAAAGTAAATTATCACGCTAGGAAGGCGTTGAATCTAAATGCACTTGGTACATTAATTGTGAGGGACAGTTGATTGCGGTAATTGAGCTATGATAAGTCCTCCAGTATGGGATTGGTTCCCGAGGCCATGTATGTTATATTGTATTGAATAATAGGGAGCGTATTTATTGTATTGATGAGCGCAGATTAGACCGAGGTCATCCTAAGACGCTGAATTGTTGTAAGTCCTCCAGTATGGGATTGGTTCCCGAGGCAATTGAGAGAGTCGAACCTAGTCTCGTATAGTTGTGGAAGCCCCTAAATATCGTCGTTGTATTGAATTATTTTTACCCATCAATGATGACACTTCATAATTAATAAATGCCAAGGTTACGAAAGTGGTTTATGAACCTAAATATTGTTGTTAAAAATAAATGAAAGAAAAGCCAGGTCTGTCCTGAGAACTGTGTGTAAGAAATAGCTGTTTTAAAAGCATGAATGTAGCTGTCACGCGTGAGCAAGGCTGGAGACCTCCCCTCTAGGCAATAAATTGCTCCAAGTGGATACGGTCCGACCCCTCGTCTTTGTAAGTGTGGTAGTTCGGAGAAGACCGTCTGAGAGAAGTAATAATACACCGTGAGTGTTTAGAAGTTGTTAATGACCCGGGAGTTGAACCGAGGTCCTTATAGATGAAAGTACCGCTTGCCAGTTCAGATCGTAGCTTTCTTATGTGATAATGGTCTTTTAAGACAAATAAATAAAAATCCCTAATGTAATGTTGTATGGATGTAGGATTTCACGAGTTCAATGAGGACTATTAGATTCCGGGAGTAATCATAATTTTTGACTTTGTTCAAGTAGTCTTCGGTAACTCTGGAGTACACAAGTATTTTCCCGATCACTGTAGTGAATTTGTTATCTTGAGAGAGGTGGTAACGTTGAGAACATTGTGGAATGCCCAAAAATTTAAGTGAAGGAATAAAATGTACTGTAAATACGATTATATATTGTTTTTATTATAAGAACTCATAAAATAAATATTGAGGTGTGTAAAAGAATGACACCGTTCTTATTGGAATGTATCGAGCCACTGGAGCTCGTGATTATATTGAATTTTTAAAAGGGATACTTTATGGAAGTGAAAAGTATTATAAGTTGTTGGTTTGAAAGAAACCATGTATTTTAATATAATATTTGTTTGAATTTATATATTCCTTGTTCACTTTGAACAAGTTTAGAAGGATTGGTCAATAGTTTATATTGTTTTATTTGTTTGTAGCGCCATAATTTTGATTAATTAAATGTTTTAAAATTGGAGTTGATTTTGTTTTTTTTATTTTTGGAAGTGTATCCTCTATTTAATCCAAAATGTGTAAGTCACAGAGTGGGAGAACGTACCAAAACCCCGAAAATCCCGATTTGAGCATTGCTGGCATACTGTGATCTGCATATTTCTTACTGAAAGGGCACAGGGGGGCATAGAAGTACTGTGCTTGGATTAATAATTAGAGGAACACTTAAGATGGTCATATCATGTAAAAGTAAAGATAATGATAGGAGTAGCTACAACATATAATGTTAACTGACCGCATGAGTCCCTAGAAACTCACACCGAGCAGCCCTGAATATTAAAACCCCCACTAAAACTCTTTTCATGGCGCCCAGTACGCAGGGATGAATTTTCCTAGGGAAAACCCGAGTTTTCTTGAAAAATCAAAATTTTCATTAAAAAAATGGTTTTTCGAAATTTTGAATTTTTAAAATACTTTCATAAAGGTTTTGACATTGAATGAGTATAATCAAAAGGGTACGTTTTAGTAAACACCCGTACCAAGGTAAAATTTTTGAAATTGGGACACAATGGTTCGTGGTACCATCTCTCAAGCATGTACCAGCGATGTGGCATAGTAGCCCACTGTATTCTAATAAGATGGCATTGAGTGAGGAGATGCAGATGCTTGTGGACGTCTTGAAGGCGAATATACAAGCAGAAAATAGGGAAGAGGATCAGGGACTTTTGGACGCTTTTAAAGCTGATAGTAATGAGAAGTTGGAGGCTATAAAAGCCGATAGCAAGGAGAAGTTGGAGGCTATAAAAGCCGATAGCAAGGAAAAGTTGGAGGCTATAAACAATAAATTTGAAACGATAGACAATACATTGGGCCTCCAACAGGATGAAAATAACAAAAAGTTAGGATCCATGAATCAAAGTTTAGAATCATTAAAAACTAATAGTGATAACATGGTAATTAGAAGCTATCGTGGCCGACTGTATAACAATGAACAATGAAATGAAGGCTGAGATAGAAAAGATAAAAACAGAAAATGGGAATAACATTAAAGAACAGTTGAAAGTGGTAAAAGATGAGACGTTAGAGTCTATAAAAGCTGACAGTAAAGCAAATAACGAGGTACTGAAGGCCGAAATAGAATGGACAATGAATAAAAAATTTCAAGGTTTTGACACTAAGTTAGGGAAGAAGTTAACTGAGTTAAAAGGGGAAATCACAAGTGAAATTCAAAAGGAAAATAATGTACTTAAGTCTGAATTGCAAGCCCAAATAAAGACTTTAGAGGATAGTACGGTAAAATCCCAAACTGAATGTCAAGAAAATTTTGGAATTTTAAATAATAAATTTGGTTCTATGGAGATTAAATTAAGTAATATGGAGAAAAATGTAGATGTATGTAAAAATGAACTTGTAACCCAGATCCAAGGTGTGCAGAAAAAATTAGAAGATCAAATAGAATCTAACAAGAATATTTGTGAAACATCCCGGGATGAGATAAAAGAAAGTTTTAAGGAATTAGGAGACAAATTTAAAGGAGTGGAAGAAAAAGTAGGAAATCTCGAGGGAAAGGTCGATAAAATTCAGGCCTAAGTTAATGAGATGGAAAGTCAGAATCACAAAGATGTACAGGGAATGAAAGATCAAATTGATGATTTTACCGAGCAGGTAGATGATAACTTGAAGAAGTACGAAGCGGAAATAAATAAGAGATTAGGTACATATGAAGTGCATCTCCAGGGAGAAAGAAAACAACGAGATAAAGAAAATAAGGAAAATACCCAGAAGATAGATGAAATAAGTAAGGGTATTAATGATGTTCAGGAAACCATAGGAACATTAAAGGAACAAGTAGGAAAAACCAATACTGAAGTAAACCAGGTCCAAGATGAATTAATGAGGGTATATAAGAGTCAAGGGAAAACTGAGGAAAAGCTTGAAGGAATTAAGGGAGATATGGTCAAAGGACAAAAAGAAATGGAGAAGAAAATAGAGGAGATACGAGAAGACTTAGATACCATAGGTGACGTTAAGCCAGAAATTATAAAGGAACAGGTCGTGGTCATCAAGAAAGAGGTCGAAAAACACTTAGCTGAAATGAGGGATAGTTTCAGGGAAGGGAAAGTCCAACTCGAACAAGCAGTGGAAAAAATAAAAAGAACCAAGAAAGAATTCAAAATGAATTAGGATCCCGATTGGAAAGGACTGAACATAAGAACAGTCAAATGGAAATTCAACTCATGGCTAATGAGGAAAGTGCCCGAAGAGAAAGGAAATTAGAATTTGAAAGTCAGGATGAATTTCAAAAGGCAGGATGGGTAGATTCCCATGAACGCGGCACAGATCAAGATAGGGACTTAGGAGGGGAGAGCCCTTATAAGAACCCAGGATATCCGATGGCGTTGTCTACACCTTATATGAACCAAACAAATGGTCAAATAATAAATATCATCAAGTCAAATGAGGACAGACCGGTGAAGTTTACGGGTAACAACATGACTATTACTCCTAAATACTGGTTAAAGGAGGTCGCAGAGTACTTGAATGAAATGAAAGTTCCTCAGGATCGGAGACTGAGAGCAATAGAGAAGCTGTTGGCAGGTGATTGTCTCACCTGGTTCAGGAGTTTCAGGTATACATTTGACACGGTGGAAGGATTTAGAGAAGCTTTTCTGAAAAGATATTGGGCAGCAGATGTCCAAGAAAATTTGAGGCTAGATCTGTACTCTAGGAAGTATAGCACAAATGCCCCAACTAAATATTCAGAATTTTTCACCGCTCAGCTGTGTAAATTCCGGGAACTTGACATTGCTCCTGCTGAGAACGACCTGTGTGCCGCCATTGCAAGACAACTTCCATATGAAATCCAGAGTTTGTTAATTTCATCCAAAGCCAGAAGTGCTGTGGAAGTGGAGAGCGTCTTACGTCAATTAGATATGACGACTTCACACGTTACTCCCAGGCATCCAAGACAGACTGAACAGGTACATATGGCCAGCAGTCAAGAAGACAGAGAAAAACCTTCGACCAGAAATCAGTCCACTAGTACTGACACTCAGGGACTGGGTCGAGAATATGGACAACAAGAGCCTAGGGGAATACAGCCATACTATAGAGGAGGATATCGAGGAAGGAATCCTAGAAATACAGGTTATATGCACCAAGAGAGCCGATCCTATATCAATAATAATCAGAGGCAGGATAATAGAAAGAGATGGGAAAATTATCCCAGAAGGAATGTGAGGCCGGAAGATAGAAATGATGAATATCGGGCCGAAATAGAAGAAATATATCAGGAAAGTCTTCGTTACATGAATGTACGAATAGACGAACCTGAAACGCAAAGAGTCCGTTGGAGTGAGGCAATAAAGAACCGAAAATCACCCGACCGATTAGAAGGAGCTCAAAGCTTGGAGCTACAAGCTCATTTGAAGAATGAGGGAAAAGGAAGCCCTCAGAATTAAAAAAAACTTCAAATTTAAATCAGCAAAAGTGGAAACATACCAGGAGCTGGGAGGAGGTAGAAATTGTGAATTGGATAGCAAGACCAGATGAGCTAATTAAAGGGGATGTGGAAGGAATCCCACCTATTAGAAGAGAATTACCTATCATCAAGCTCAGGATAGAAGGATTACTGGTCAGGGCATTAATTGATACTGGATCAACCATACGTTTAATTACGCAAACCCTCCTAAATTAATTGGAAACAAGAGGCCGCGTATTGAAAATTCCCACATCAAGTGTGAAGATTAAGGGAATTATTCCTGAAAAATCTTTAATATGTAAATTTCAGGTATACATTGATATGATCATGGGTAACGCTGAAATTTCGCAATGCTTTTTGCTGGTAAATCAATTACCATATAATGTCATATTAGGTATTGATTTTATCCGTGAGAACAAGGTCATTATAGACCTAGCGCAAAATTGCATTAGGATTCAAAGAGAGGATGTGGATGAACAAAATATAAATTTACAGGAACAGGATGCGAAAATAGGAGAACAGGTATGGCATGTGGAAGAAGTGAACGACGAAGGTTGTGAGGACATAGAAAGGATATTTGAAGTCCTCAATATAGAACTTGAAGTTAGTTTGGAAACTGAGTTCGAAACCAACCTGTCGGGAAAAAATAGAGGAAGCTAAAGTTGACCTCAAAAATAAGGAACAATTAAAGGAATTGCTATTAAATTACAGGGACGTATTTGATTCCAAGCCAGGAAAGATTGAAAATTTTAAATATGCTTTCCAAGTAAATGATTGGGCACCGTTCAAACAAAAACCATACCCGGTTGCAGAAAAACATTACCCACAAACGAAGAAAACACTGCAGAAGATGATGGATGCAGATGTGATAGAAAAGATGGCGACACCATATGTTAGTCCATTAGTAATTGTGAGTAAACCGGATGGCTCAGTAAGGGTGTGTTTAGATGCAAGGAATTTAAACGCAAAAATCATACCAGAAAATGATTCGGCACCACCCATAAAAGAAATACTGAGGAAATTTAAAGGCAAGAAGATTTTCACAAATATTGACATGACTTCTTCATATCATCATCTCGAACTGGAAGAGAAAACCAGTCTCTTAACTGGATTTCAGTTCGGCCAACAAACATATTGCTTCAGGAGATGTCCGTTTGGTTTGAAGACCGCGGGATCTGCCTTAATAAAAACGCTGGATCGCAACCTGTCAGAGGAAGTGAAAGATTGCACTATTAGTTATGTGGATGACATATTGCTTACCTCGGAAAACATTCAGGAACATTTGGAAAAATTAAAGAAATTATTGGAAGATTTACGAAGGGCTAACTTTAAGATTAATTTGAAGAAATCAAATTTTTGTCAGAGACAAGTAACGTTTTTGGGGCATGTGATTGATAAGGATGGTGTTAAACCAAATCCATGCAAACTAGAATCGATAAGAGATTTTCCCAGGCCTTTGAAGGTGAAAAACGTTCGCCAGTTTTTGGGATTGATTGGATTTTTCTCAGGACATTGTCCATCATATACCAAAACTGTTGCACCACTACAGGACCTTGTGAAGAAGGGGGGCAAGTGGAAATGGACGGAGGAAACAGAAAAAGCATTTTAGAGGCCTAGGAAATGCTCTTAAATTATGTGAAGCTAGGATATCCTGATTTTAATCAGCGATTTATTATACAGACAGATGCATCCAAGATTGGAATAGGGGCAATGCTATATCAGGAAAACCCGGATAACCCTGAGAAGAAAAATTATCTAGCTTTCACAAGTCGGAGACTGAAACCACAGGAGAAAAATTATACAATCAGCGAGATCGAGCTGTTAGCGATATTGCACGCGCTGCAATATGGCGAAAGATTGTATATGGGTTCCCAGTCACATTAAGGACGGATCATAAAGCCTTAACCTTTTTGATGAAGACTGATTTATCCAGTCAAAGGTTGATGCGTTGGGCTTTATACATCCAACAGTTCGACGTAAATATAGAGTATTGCCCAGGAAAAGAAAATGTAGTTCCAGATTATTTAAGTAGACAGCCAGAGTCCACCGAAGAGGAAGTAATGGCTATTGATTTGGAAGACAGGGATCAGCGTACTCTGAATGAGTTAAGAAGCATTGGTCAACGACAACGCGAGGATCCATGGATGAACATGCTCATATCATTCTTGGAAGGGAGTTTGATAAGGGGCACACCGGCGTACACTGAAGCGAATAAGATAGCTCAGGATTACACGTTCTTTAATGGATTGTTGTATAAGTTTGTGGACTCTGACCATACACGATTGAGGATCGTTGTACCTGCGATTTTGCAGAGGAAAATAGTATGGTTAGCCCATAGATCGTTCGGACATATGGGAGTCGACAAAACAGTCTCGATGCTGAAGGAAGTATTTGTATGGCCGAGACTGAGAGAGACTGTAAGGGATACGCTCAAGACATGTGATTTATGTCAAAGGATTAAGCCAAATGCGTTTTTGATGAGACAAAAGCCAATACCATTGTTGCCCGAGAGGCCAGGTCAAATCATTTCTATTGACAATTTCGGACCTTTGCCAAAGGCTAGGCGAGGAAACAGACACATAATGGTGGCTATGGATGTTTTCACAAAAATGGTTGTCCTTGCTCCCATACAGAAGACTAGTACCAAACAGGTGTTAACACGACTCAAAGAAAAAGTGATACCTATTCTGGGAAAACCCGAGAATTTGTTGTCGGATCACGGTAGTTGTTTTACAAGTGTAGAGTTCAGACAGGAATTAGAAAGACTTGGAATACGTCAGATTTTGTCAAACATTCGCCATCCTGAGGCAAATCCTGTGGAAAGAGTTATGAGGGAAACGGCCAAGTATTGTAGGATATACTGTGCCGAAGAAAATTGGAAATGGATAGATATCCTGGATATTATCGAATTTTGTATAAACAACACGATCCATGAATCTACGGGAGAGATACCCATAACGTTACATAGGAATGAGCAACCAGAGAGACCTTGGAGTTTGGTAATTCCTAGGCCAGCAGACGCTCAGCCTGGAAGAGATGTACGTATTAGAAGAGCCTTTGAGCATCTAAAAGCTCAAGCTGATAGAAGGCAAAGAAGAAACAGGCATAAGAGGTATCATCGACCACTATTATCAGGAGAAATGGTGTTAGTGATAAGACCAGCCATTTCGGATCCAGGGAACCGCGTGTACAAGAAGTTCCAGAAAATGTACCACGGACCGTATCAAATAGTAAGAGATTTAAGAAATAATGCCTATAGAATTTGGCACTGTGAGACGAATCACGAAGTGACCGTGAACTCAGCGAATTTAAAAGTATACTACCCTCCCGAAGACTTCGATGAAGCAAATGAGCAAGCCCTGGTTATGGAACAATTTATAGGTGATGAATCCACTTTTGATAGAAACAATAGTAAGGTAGAAAAAGGAAACAGAGCTCAACCATTCGAGTGCGAATGCGAATTAGAGAAACTGTATTGTGAGATAAGAGAAATAATTGATTTTGTTGAAAAAGAAAATTTCAATTTAAGAAGAGAGAATGATGAAATAATGAAACGGGTAGGGATAGACCACACCCGTAACAAAGAATTATATTCTGGAGACTTTAGTCCAGACGAATAAGAAAGAAAGAAAGGGTAGGGACAGGGCGTACCCAACCTACACGATTACCCGATATGAATTAAAAGGTGGAAAATCCTAAAGTATCGTGGGATTTTAAAGGAATAAAGAACAAAAGGTACTGAGGAATGTTAGGATGGTTTCGACATGAAGACAAACAAGAGTTTTTGAATAATTGAAATAAATTTCCTCAACATTTTTCGAAAATTTATTTACCAAAGGAGGGGAGAGATGAACCCATGTACGATTGGCTCAAGGGGTCGAATCCATGTATTTTTGGTGAAAGGGAGGAAATAAATATACAGTCTTCAGAAGAACATAGGAAGATTTTATACAAGAGAGCAGGCATAACGTTGTGAAATTAACAGAAGCCAGATGGCTAGGAGATGAGATCACGCCTGACGCATCGCTCGTAGCCTATCATAGTTATATTTAGAACGAGTGGAAGTTTCCGTCGGTTAGACAGAGACTTTGTTTCGGAAATTAAGCTTACGATTGCATTAAAATGGCAACCGCGCACCGATGCCAGAAGGAGAATAATTAGATTTAACCCCTTTACAAGAATAATATCAACTAAAGAAATACATCATTGTGAATCATTTCGGATTAGAGATTTTTGTGTGGAGAAAGATGTTATAATAATTGCCCAGAAGAGAAGTGCATACGTGGCCACACGTCATCGGGAGTGTCCCGAGACCCAAGGAGTGAGAAATTAAAAATCAACTGTAATACCCACACAGCTGAAGACTAAATTTTATTTAATATCTCAGAAATGCACGATCGATTTTCATGTGCAGTGAAGTCATTTTACGTTTAGATAACAAGCCCTCCAGAGATATAATTTTAAATAATGTGCGACCATTATTTCAGAAGTTGTTTCTGGAAAAGGCGTGGATTTTATATTTTTGTAGCCAAAGAGTATATAAATCCTGGCAGAACCAAGCAAATCATGCAGTTTACTAACTCCTTGAGGGGAGACGCTACATCACCGAAGGTAGTCTACGAGCATCCCTTGAGGGGAGATGCTATATCACCTCGTATAGACAGTATCCGACAGCCAGAGGGCGTCGCTGTATAGACAACCAACGTGCACCCGTAAGGAGTGGCCGATAAGTATTATTATAGTATCGCCGTGTGGAGAATTAGGAAAATCCTAAATACAGGATCTAGTTCCGCCAGTATAAATTTTACAGTGAAAAGTACAGTAATTACAGTCAGAGTAGGCTGCGAACTTAGAGAACAGGCGATAGGTCTTCAAAATACAGTCCAATTAAGCGACCGAAATATCGTAACGTTTTGAAGTACCATAACAGCGAGATAAACATTCTATCAACGTATAAGAACCCGATCAGGGTCGACAAAAAATAAGGTTCGCACAGGGTTCTGAAAAAATAGGAATTCGAGGACAGAATAAGCAGAAAAGAGAAGTAAATTCTAGACATTGTTTCAAGGAAATAAACGAACAATAAAAAGCACTAAGTTACGAGGAGTATTAGATGCGAGAAAATAATAGGTCACCGATAGATTATCTGGGAGACCGTGAATAAGACAGACTTTCACTAGACAACAAATAGGGTCTAGAAAGAAGCAGTTCGAGCTAAATAAAATTATAGCCGATAGTCAGGAAACCGGATTCGAAGAAGTACCAGTCCAGGAGGAGGTAGATGGTTCGAGACTTTCACATTGGTTAGAGAGGAAGCCGACATTTACGAATTTCACCCTTGGAGACGGGAAGTAAAGAAATCACGTGTGGAAGGCATCATAAAGCCTTAGTGATGAGAATCTGTGAAGTGTAAATATATAAAATTTGTGTTAAAGAGTAATAGTTTCAGTGATTTTAGGGTGTATTATAGAAGAATACACCAGTGTATTTTAAAATGTTACCAGTGTTCAATGTATATGAGTTATATGTGTGTCAAGATATGTCAGTATATGAAATGAATTTGTGCAAGATGGTGTAAATCACAAATAGTGGGCAAAAATGAAACATCGTTGGAAAGCACGGTATTCGACCGTCTGAGCATGTAAGTAACTATTTTCATTATTATTTGTGTTGGGGAAGTGTTTGTGTACAATCCACCGGAGTTTGAGAAATAGGGATGTTTTTGAATAACAAATAACAGAATAAGAGCGCGGTCTGAACGAATAAAAATTGAGAAATTAAGAAATAATTATGTGAAATGAGTAAATCCTTTAGAGGAAATGTATGAGATGAAATATCAGCGTATGTGATAAATGGTATAAAAGCAAGCGTAATAATAATAATAAAAAATTATATAAATGAAGATTAAGTTGAATTATATGAAAGTAATAGCATTTGAGCTCTAGTAAAAATATAAAGACATGGTATGAATACATGTTCGTAAAGTATAGCGATTATTGTCAGGGGAGAGGATTAATATAAAAATTTGAGATATAGATCAATTGTTGATGTTGAATTTATCAGTTCTTTGGAAGACGCTTGGCCTTAAAGTAATGTATAGCGCAATGCATCGCATTAAAGTAAATTATCACGCTAGGAAGGCGTTGAATCTAAATGCACTTGGTACATTAATTGTGAGGGACAGTTGATTGCGGTAATTGAGCTATGATAAGTCCTCCAGTATGGGATTGGTTCCCGAGGCCATGTATGTTATATTGTATTGAATAATAGGGAGCGTATTTATTGTATTGATGAGCGCAGATTAGACCGAGGTCATCCTAAGACGCTGAATTGTTGTAAGTCCTCCAGTATTGTATTGGTTCCCGAGGCAATTGAGAGAGTCGAACCTAGACTCGTATAGTTGTGGAAGCCCCTAAATATCGTCGTTGTATTGAATTATTCTTACCCATCAATGATGACACTTCATAATTAATAAATGCCAAGGTTACGAAAGTGGTTTATGAACCTAAATAATGTTGTTAAAAATAAATGAAAGAAAAGCCAGGTCTGTCCTGAGAACTGTGTGTAAGAAATAGCTGTTTTAAAAGCATGAATGTAGCTGTCACGCGTGAGCAACGCTGGAGACCTCCCCTCTAGGCAATAAATTGCTCCAAGTGGATACGGTCCGACCCCTCGTCTTTGTAAGTGTGGTAGTTCGGAGAAGACCGTCTGAGAGAAGTAATAATACACCGTGAGTGTTTAGAAGTTGTTAATGACCCGGGAGTTGATCCGAGGTCCTTATAGATGAAAGTACCGCTTGCCAGTTCAGATCGTAGCTTTCTTATGTGATAATGGTCTTTTAAGACAAATAAATAAAATTCCCTAATGTAATGTTGTATGGATGTAGGATTTCACGAGTTCAATGAGGACAATTAGATTCCGGGAGTAATCATGATTTTTGACTTTGTTCAAGTAGTCTTCGGTAACTCTGGAGTACACAAGTATTTTCCCGATCACTGTAGTGAATTTGTTATCTTGAGAGAGGTGGTAACGTTGAGAACATTGTGGAATGCCCAAAAATTTAAGTGAAGGAATAAAATGTACTGTAAATACGATTATATATTGTCTTTATTATAAGAACTCATAAAATAAATATTGAGGTGTGTAAAAGAATGACACCGTTCTTATTGGAATGTATCGAGCCACTGGAGCTCGTGATTATATTGAATTTTTAAAAGGGATACTTTATGGAAGTGAAAAGAATTAAAAGTTATTGGTTTGAAAGAAACCATGTATTTTAATATAATATTTGTTTGATTTTATATATTCCTTGTTCACTTTGAACAAGTTTAGAAGGATTGGTCAATAGTTTATATTGTTTTATTTGTTTGTAGCGCCATAATTTTGATTAATTAAATGTTTTAAAATAGGAGTTGATTTTGTTTTTTTTATTTTTGGAAGTGTATCCTCTATTTAATCCAAAATGTGTAAGTCACAGAGTGGGAGAACGTACTGCTCCCGTAATTGAATTATATAGAGACCACGGTGGCTATGTTGGAAAATATAAAGAGAGTCATGGCTGTCATAGTTATGACGTGGGTAGTCATGACGTAAGCACGGATGACGTAAACGTTATGCCAGCAGGTTACTTGAGCTGAGATTCTCAGTGACGTCAGCAATTATTCGAGAATGTTCCGAGATGTACGACGCAGTCGCAGGAAACTTGGAATTCTGCTGAGGAAGAAATTATGCTATTGGAGGGGAGGCTTGAACCAATGAACGATAGTTTAAAGGAAGACGGAGATTGCTGAAACTATGGTATTGTTAATGCTTTTTGGAATGCAGAATTGTGGAAATCCATTTGCAGTAGAGGCATTGATTTGGAATTTTGGTGAAATTTATTTTCAGTTTTTGAATTTTGAAAATCCGTCATGTATTGACGAAGTTGGAACTTCTAGCGATGACGCAGTATCACGCTATGGAAGGGATGGATACGCCCCTTAGGAAGTTAATAAAAGGCCTTGCGCAGAAGAGAGGAGTCTCATTCTCAGATCATCGAAGTCTAATCGTGAAAGTTCTTATACAGTCATTTTGGTGAGACATCGAGTGAAAGTAGTGAAGAGAGTCGTCTTTATAACGCGTGGTGAAGCCACTGCATTATACGAGATTCAAGTAAAACTAGGTGAAGTTAAAACGCACGTTAGAAAGCATCTACAAGATTAGCTGTGAACAGTTAGCGGTCGCCTATAAGCTAATTATATTGTGCAGTGCTACATGAAGTAATATAGAAAGGCTGAACAATTTCGAATAATTAGTTTGAAAGATATTAGCAATTTTTCACGACTGACAAAAGTGATTATCTCGCCTCCTGAGAAGCACTATTGTATCGCCAGATTCTACGCCACGGCTGACACGGCTAGTGAAATAGGGAGACTTCAGATTGCTTTTGTGACACAACACTACAGTATAATGGAACAATTTAATATGGCAGTTTTTTCTTCTATTACTATAACCGAAGAGAAGATGGAAGGCTAAAGGACTTAATGCGATTGGGACATATTTCAACGGAGTAAGATAGCAGCATGGAACTTCGCTAATTGCTATTTCACACAAGCGAACATGTGGTGAATAAACATCTACACCCATGTTTCGTGCTTCAAAGCTGAATACTATCCAACAGCAATGGAATCTATTACATACTCATTGAATATGAATATTTCTTCGGAAATTTCTACAAAAACTTCATGGCGATTGTCTACTGGAACTTCAGCGATTTTTTTTCAAGAGAGGTCAGGGTTATCCCGACTCACAAAGAAGATTATTGCCGGAAGGATGTCTATTCGTCTTCGCGGAGCAGTGCAATTTACGGAGAAGGAAGCAGTTCGATTCTCCGAGGGTGCTGTTTCCTATTTCGAGGATGGAGCTCAGCTTTAACTTGGTGAAATGGATCCATCAGCAGTCTTCTTTGGGGAATTTTCCTCTGGAACGTCAATCGGCAGATAAGGTAGTCGTGAACCGTTTATTGTATTTGAGTTTCTTAGCAATGTTTGAGCAACCATTTTTCCCATATTTTTGTCCTCATGTATTTTGCCCTATATTCTTGTTTGAGATTCCTATTCTCAGTACACCTTGATGAGTTATGCCTTTTTCGACGTTTTATTAAGACATTGTTATGTCATGGGCACAGTTAAACGATTTTGGATCAGTTGAGACTGATATTTAGATTTTTTCAGTAATTAATATTTTGTAGTCACGATTTGACTGTAAGGTAATGATTTTTATGGCAGATTTAAATTCAGACAGCGTGTCACTTTATTAAAGTAATTCTACCCCAGTTTAATTACTTTGACAAATTTTCTGTCATCATCAAGAAGGAAGAACATTTAAATGATTTTAGAGCGTTAAAATCTCTTACGTTGTCTACGATCTTGGAAATACTAGTCGTTATTTGAATTGATTGCAACACATACATTTATCGTCAGTTATGAACGACCATTGCATCATAGACATTTTTGCGAAAGATGAACTTTAATAATGAATTATTGAATGCATTAAATTCGTGAACTTTTGTTAGGAGTTTTTCTCAATTAGAGATTTATATAACGATGTTTGCATTCCCCAGTCTAATTGGATTCTATTCGACTATTTTGCAGTTAGTCGCACTTTATTTGATGATAGTATTTTTATACCACAATTTTTTGAAGATGTTAATCTTAAATTTTGATAGACCAGACAGGCGTATATAAGCGTATTCACTATTAAATTTGTTTGTGATTGGCAAATTTTTACTTCATTACGATTCATGAATGAAATCCACGAAGGTTAAATAACAACAGTTTTGAAACAATTAATGATTATAAGAATTTTTAAGTGGAACTATGAATGTATAATCGCTAGTGCAGCGCACGTGTTGAAAGTCGCTGATGTATAATGCCCTTGAATATGAAGGAGGTTCCCACAGGAATTAATAATGTTAAAGAATTATTAGTGGAAGTTTTTGTAAGTTCTGTGGATGTTTTTAATGCCATATAGATTAATAAAAGATGAATTTTGGGCCTATTTTTAATGCAGTTTGTGCATTATTTTGTAAGCGAAGTATTTTCCGATGGAGTGAATTGTCATAGTTCGTTGAAAATTAATCAAGTGAATTTACTGTTATAATTAACAAGAGTTTTGAAAGAATTTGAGATAAGATTTTGAATGAAGATTACCGTCACAAATAATTATTAAAACCTTTATTAAAACAGATTGTGACATTAACATGTATAACTAACCTTCATTGGTCGATTATATGGACACGATTATGAAATTACCAACCGGATGAACCTGTGGTTAATGTATTTTTTAAATGTAATAATTTAAATAATTTAAATGTTAATATTGTAAATAATTGCTGTAAATATTTTTGATAATAATGTGGAACGAAAATGATGTTAAAGGCGTGTTTAAAATTTTTGTTATTATCTTCGATAATATTATAAACAATTTCTAATTGTTATAAATAATTTATGTGATTTTGTTATAAACATTTAAGAGCTTATTAAACATTTGGATGAGAACTTACCAAGTTTAAGGATTGTCATAATAATCCAGTAGGATGTGAGTAAAATATTTGAAAGAATTGCGTAAATATATATATGAGTTGTCTTGCGGACATTTAAAGCTTTTGAGAGCTGGATTCTTACGCAATGTAGCATGTGAAGGGAGCCCATTTGACAAGTGTGCGACAGGTTGAAGGGAAGCTCGCAGCTGTCCCGACAACTGGTTATCAGCGGGAGAGGTCGTCCACACTCTGGCCTTGCGACTATAAATACAAGTGTCATGTTTATTAAAAGAAACCAAATGCTCTATATATGTGTCACGTCCTCACGTCCTTTTCCAATCCAATTGTGTTATGAATATTACGTTATTTGGAGCTCGTGGGAGCTAATATATTCTATAATATGTTGTATGTTAACTTTGCAAGTCCTATAGGAGGACGTAGTCAGATTGACATGGGCTACTGATAGCCACGTTTATTTTGTTGTGTTATTAAAATCTTACCCTTTATTTGAAATAAAGCTTTTGTACAGTTCAAAGTTCTCGTCTTCGTTGTGGTTCATTTTTAAATGTCATGGTGGAGGTTATTGTGTGAACAGACTAGTGATCCTGTTGTCAACTCAATCCCCGAGATAATTTTTAAGAGGTAAGTAAAAGTAAGTATGAACCCCCGTCTATTTTGGTGTGTTCCACAATGATTTCCTGTTAACTTCTGTGCTCATATCTCGATAGTATCTGTCAGTGCCATTTTCATTGATGTAGCTGAGCCGGTGCGATTGATTGTTGGCAATCCGATTGAGGGGGCGGATATCTGACAGCCTACTATCCGGGTAAACGGGGACAGTACCAAAACCCCGAAAATCCTGATTTGAGAATTGCTGGCATACTGTGATTTGCATATTTCTTACTGAAAGGGCACAGTATAGAGCGTAATTCCAGTAATTACATACGCTTCGGACCTTGGCGTAATAATTGTTCGAAATGATGGCCTTCCTCCTCAATGCGTTTTCCAACTCTGTGAATGAATGATTGATGTGTCTCAGTCAATGCTGTTACAAGTATTTCGTATCCGCGCATTCATGTTGTCCGGAGTCGTTGTTTTTTCACAATACACTCGATATTTCAGGCAACCCCATAAGAAAAAGTTCGGCGAAGTAAGGTCATTTAACGTGACCTATCCAACGATCGTGTTTATTGTTATTTACAACAATAATAAGGGCATTCATGGAATTCGTTCATACTTGACGATGTTATGTACGTTGGAGTACGAACAAGTGCAATGTGCTTTGTACAAAAGGAATAAGGAAACAAAATAAAAAATGTTGTTTCCCATTTAGAAACGTCACGTGTCCATCAAATTACCATTGAAACGTTCTCCAAATAAACCACGACGTGTAGCATATTCTTTCCCCCTTAATATCACGTAACTTTCATTCTAAACATTTCTTTATACAACGCTTAGTTCTTGAGATATTATACAGTCTCAACTTACGTAGTCCATCCTGTGTCTGAGATCTCTACACTTAACCAACATTGGATGTGGCTCTTCCTTTCTTATCGTCAATGTTTGGGCACAGCCGTGGCTCTTGACCCGTTTACAAAATAATACGGGTCTACGAATATATGTGTTGGGAGTTTGCAGGTTCCGGGAGACTTCATTTGAGGTTATTGCATGGTATAGATAAGGAGCGGATGTCAATGATGATGCAAAATAACGAAATTGAGCTGAAAGACTGGGACACAAATACGGGATTCGATAGTTCAGAAACTAAGATGAGATGCATCACGATATGTGGGAAATAAAAGATTATGTAAAATAACCGATTTTATGTAAATCATGGAAGAATATTAAACACTACCTCTCAAAATGTTTGCACTGCAATGTGCTGAATGAGATGTTATTAATACATGCCTGCCTTCTTCTGTTTTCTTCATCCCCAGTCTTCGTGATGTGCGTTAAATTCTCCCCCAATTGAATTTGATCCAAAGGATTTGCAGTGTGAGAAAGAGAGGATAATTGGCGCCGATTACCATGCACTCTTAGAGGGCAGGTTATGTTGGCAACATTGAGGTGAGCAAGGCAAATTGAGAGAGTTTAGGTACGTGGAACTGGAAAGGCAAAAGTGAGAACAGTATATTGGAGGTCGAAGCGGATTAAAATCAGGATACCACCATGAACGTCATCGATATGTTCAACGTTGGCCATGATTCCTGAATAAGAATGAAGTTCATTGATCAGTTGGAAAAGTAGGTCAACCAATTTCCATTGAGCATCCTCCTTCAGTTCCATTGAAGAATTACATAAGTTCATTCGGAGGCTGTGGAGGGGGTTATTTCAGAGATTGCCATAGATCAGAAGGACAATTGTCAAACAAAAAATATATATTTATACTTTTTTATTTAAAGATATTGTCACAGGGCATTGTGGACAAGTAGATTTGTGATGTCACGTGGGGTACCTGTGGTTAGTAGCAGAATTTGAAGTTTAAACACCCAAGTCTGGGATGTGAACTCTGAAAACAGAACTTCCTATCTGTCAACAGTTTCTGATCCAGATCTTGTCAATTGCAAATCAAGGTAATCAAAGGTAACTTATTCTTTCATTACGTCAGTGCTCATTTACAATTTGTGTGTAAGTTATAATTTTACCTATGTAATGTATTTGTGAAACAAGTAATTTTTGTGCAGGATGTTACTGACCTCAGTGATGATATTAAAATTGAGGAATTTTCTATACCTGAGATTGTTCCGTGCCTCAAAATAGAAGCACCATCTTCAGTGAGTGGTCGAGATTTGGAAGAGGTAAGTACCTTATTGTGTTACTACTTGTTCCTTGAGATCTAGGTTAGAACTCCCCCATTTTCAGATATAGGCTCCTGAGCGGCTACCTGCTGCGGTGCTCACTGACTTTCTCTACTGCCTCACTTATAATGTCTGTGAACCCATGAGATCTAGTAGGAGAACTAGGCAAATTCATTACAGCACAAAGCATGTCACCCCTGCCTTCCTCTTATCAATTGACCTGAGGTCATACACAAATCGAAGATTCACCTCATGTCCACCGTTCACATATTTTGAGGTGGAAAAGTTGGTTTCATTCCCACAACTTTCGCAAGCGAGGCCCTTACGAAATGCTGCCTTTTCAGAGACTGTCACACAATCAATATTTTTACAAAATTTGCTCTGCACAAACGATTTCACAGCAGCACACAAGAGCTGAATATCTATAAACTGGTATCTTACTGAAATGTTTTCACTATTTGCACCAGTAAAGCCGCTACCTGAATCGTACTCCTTATATACCTATACATTTTCAGAAACTGCCAGCTTTTTATGACACAACGTATTGGAGAACTAATAGAACCTTCCTCACTGTTGTTTGAGGTTTTGGGAGTGGTGGGCAAATACTCACTGCTCGTAATAGGAACAGCGTCAACCTTCTCTGTCTGCAAGCATGTCTTCTTATTTCTAAATTGGTTCACACGTAACTTACTTCTGCCGAACTTCTTTATCCTGGTCATGTTGAAAACAAACACTTCGAATAGGCCTAACCGAAACAATATCTCACAACATGCACCAAACTAATCTAACATAATCAATCACAGCGGCATCACACGTTGTTGACAGTAGCACCAATCGCTTAGCAAGGAATTGCATTCAAAACGACGGTATGTTTATTAGTACACCTACATTTCCTCGAAAGTTATCAAAGATTAAAGTCTTGCGTGCAGAAGGGGGTTAGGCACTTAAAGATGACAGAGGCCAGGAAAAATCCAAATTATGGTTACTTGGAATGCGCTTTGCCGAAATAAAAACTGTTATCATGTCGTACACATGTCAATATAAATAATATTTCTGTAGTGCCTCACTAATAATGCCTGTAAACCCATTAAATCTAGCTATGTTCTCCACGTTTCCTATCACACTTAGACTTAATTGACCTATAAAAGAGTGATGGCTTTGATAAGTTTCATTATTAGGGAAGACTTGTATAATCCAGTAAGGTATGATGGAGAATATGAAGGTAATCTTAGTCAGTTGATCAACTGCTGTATCCTAACTTGCAGTTCCGATGTGCTGTAAAGTTACATTATTTGTTAATTATTGTGTGGAATCTGAAGCTGATAGCAAAGAAGTTAATGATTCATTCTTGTCACTAGGATACAAAAGAAGAAATCCAGGTTGAAGTCATTGACGGATGTAGAAATCATCCAAATGAGTAAGTTGACAACATTAAAAGGAAAAGCTTTCTTTCAGTTTTATGTATGAATACTAAAAATAATGTTTATGAACATGGTTTGTTGGCAAAATCAGATGTAATTTTTTCATATCTGTCATTGCACACATTTGTTTTTATTTTCGTCTGTCTTGAGATGTTATTGATATTCACTTTTGATATTAAGCAGCCGATAAACTAACCATTCTCATTCAGACTTCTCACTGTTGGAGGTATGTAAGGAAAGAGTGTTACTCTGTAAATTGTATCTAGTATGAATGTGAATGAGAGGATGACCGCTGTTCTTGAAACCACATCCTACTTGTAGCACGGATGTGAACATATATGTGGTGTAAGTGTTTAAAGGAATATCCACTGCTTAGGACCTCCCCTATTGTGTTCCTGTCGCCAGGTATTTGTCCTAGTTTTGAAATTTTGTACTTTAAAAAATGTCTCCAAACTGGATGGTGCCACATGTAGCAACCAAAAGCCAATAATGCGGCTAATTTTTGACTCGGTTAGAATTTGTTTTGTGAGGTTTAAATTATATCTTACATGCGGTAATGCTGCAGGGGTGTCTTATGATTTTCGTGATTAGTTCGTTTGTTTTTAAGATAACATTATTCGAGTGTTTTTTGTGAGAACCATGGTAAGATGGTGTTTAGTATGCATCATTAAATACACCATCCTATATCTTAGTCTGTATGTAATTAGCACTGATTTTGTAGTGAAGGGTACAATTTGTAAATGCACCTTGAATGTGTTTAGTCCATTATATTTACTTGACTTATATTTGAATTACAACCAATGGCCATAGCGGGGAATTGTAATTTTACGCTCGTAGTCTCCCATCAAGTTCAATTTCAAGTAGTTCCACCTTTGCCTACCAGAGATACCACAATCACTGATACCTAGCGGCGACCGTTGGAACTTAGAGCTTTACTAACTAAATAGCCTACAACGTTATCTACGTACTACCAATTTTAGTGGTAGGTTCATTTACATGTCATGAATCTATGACGTGGGCCCGCAGATTGTATTTCCACTCCGATTGAAGGCAAACAGGAGGATTTTAACGCTCTAAAACATACGATGACTTCAGCCGGGTTTGAACCCGTGATCTTGGGCACAGCAATTCAACATGCAAGCGACTACGCCACTGAGTTCGCTATATATTTACTTTAACTGACCCAACTTTACATCACATCTAACAAGGTGACATTGAGGTATTAGTGACACTGCTGTGAGCTTGTTTGTGGTTCACTCAAACTAACTAAAACAAACAAACCACGCAATGTTTCAGCATGAAATTTGATTTATAAAATAATACATTTTTCTAGCTATGCTGCTCAATTTCTGTAATTTTATTAACGCAGCTATTGGCCATTTATTTAATTTTCCCTGACCCAGGGAAGGAATTTGACAATGAAATCGGCCGTAGACCTATAAAAAGGAACCGTCCCGGCATTTGTCTGGTGGTGAAAATGGGAAACCACGAGAACCATTCTCAGGACGGCCGAGGTGGTTTTTGAACCCATGCTCTCCCGATGCCAGAGATGCACGAGGTACCGCAATAGCGCTCTTGGCCACCGCGGCCGGTAAATGCTGCTCAATTTTAGAGTCATCAAGTCAAAGTGTGCATGTAACAGCCATCATGTTATGTATTTTAACCGATTACTTGCCACATGAAGATGCCTTCCTGACAAAATTTGGAATAAGGTTTAATCCATATTTTACTTAATTGACATAAGAGAGTATTTTGTCTTTTCTTTCAACAGCAGCTAACACCAATTCATATATTCTCTAATTTTGATTTAAGCTCAATTTTTTGGAGTGTTTTAAAAATAATTATGTTACACGTTGTACCCGAAATAAGCCCGAACACCTCGGTACTCGCCAATACAGAGATGAAAGGAGGTTTGCATTGGCCCTGAGGTCCCCGGCTATACAACCGCAGTCTTACGCTGACGAGTCGCTTATGTTGGACATTTAACTTAAGATGGAAATTGATGGTGTACTATTGATTTCACAAAGAGAAACAGAAACTTAATTGCAGTCTGAACATGAATTCCTGAATCTCGAGAAACTATGGGTGGAAAATGGGCACCTCTATCAATAGTATATCATTTTACTAACTACGGTAATATATAAGATGTATTTCAAACAAAAGGACGAGCAAAACAAAGCGTGCTCGCTAATTTATTCAGGATAAACAAAATTCACTAATTGAAAATAACACTCTCGAAAAACCTATCTAATGTTGCTAAAATTAAAAAATAAAATAAACAAATACGGCCGCACGTCGCTGACCTTGCCTCTGTTATCTAGACCACTGATAAGTATTATATACATCCGTTGGGAGTTCCAAATAAAATAAACCATGAATAAAATACGATTAACGAGGCAAAACAATAAAAAATGAAAGTAACTTGCAGAACATCCTGTACTATGCATTCGTGATTTCAAATAACAATACTAATTGTTACTCTATACAATAACTCCTAACGTTCCTAACTAATATGCAACTAAATCTAAATATCAATAAAATAATGTAATCTATTCTAAAATAATTATATATACAACACGACTATGAACTATAATAAAATATGTACAACCCTAGGTGCCATTCAAAGAATGTCTATGTGAAGCATTAAAATTGTTCACTATACCGATCGACCACACTGCACTTGCGTCATATTTAAGTCTGCTACGCCTTACGACATTCGTGTAATAAGAAATAATCAGTGTGCACGGTTTCTGTAATATGCCAAAGTCTCAATCCACCTCATTGTAGGTTACTGTATCGTCAGATAACATTCGTGTAATATTGCTTACACATGAATGTAAAGAATGTTGCGTAGAATGACGAAGGCTCGTGTTTTTGCTTTACACAATGCTGGCGCTTCCTAATAAGTCACCTTTAAATGCGCCAGAATGTTCCACACGGCTCTGTATTCGACTAGTGTTGAATGTAATCATACAAATGTTCTTTGCTCACGCGGAATAACAACTTGCACTAACCTGTAGCACTGCGTATCACGTCTCCACTAGACTGTGCATAAATGTCAGCCTTGTAATTCATTCTCCTGACTGTCAAACTAAATGCAAGTTCACTGTACGTTCTAGTAAGAATAATAGTCTGTATCTGCACTCCCGATTTGAATTATAACTATTGAGTGTGACGGTGAACTGTGTATCGTCACTTGTCCACAACTAGAACATTCGTCTTTCAGCTGCACTCACGATTTGAATTTCGACTGTGATCCCCACTGCGTATTCGGCTCGGTTTTCCCGACAAGGAATACTGTCCAGCTGTGTTCTCCGCTCCACCTGCTAACTTGTCTCTCTGTCAGCGGGGTAGGGTTTTAACTTCTCTCGTGACACACTCCCTTCCTCGCCTGATAACATAATTGAATATTCGCTGACTATCCAGATGCATGAAATGTGATAGTATTGCTGGATAAAAATGTGCCGTGAACTACTGTTTCCAAACCAATAATTGCTGTTTGCATCGTACTGTTTCTAAATTATATTAACATATTCAGCATCTAGATCCAGGTTATTCTTGGCTGTCTTTGGACCTTAGTCAAGTGATTTCACTTCCCTTTATCTATGACGTCACGATGGCTCAGAATCCACGGTAAGCGATCTCAGTGACCTCGTTCCAACAATGCCTTCCAAAACGGCCAAAATAGCCGGTCTGACTCAAGTCATATCGAGTACATCTCTCTCATACCTCGCCTTCTTTTTTTATACGCAGAACGTAGAGCAGCTTATAATATAAAATATGACCAGATCAAATCCATAGTATTTCACAAATCGATGTACTTGATGCTTGACCAACATAATATTTCCATAGTTCAACTCTCTATTCCAAGGCGGAGTGATACTTTCTAATGTTTGGAGCGTTAAATTTTTCAACCACTTCTTTAGTAACTCGCTAGTAATTCGAGTGTATTCCCACATTAATTATCTCTTCTTCCTTAATCAAGTCTTCATCCTCGACTTGGTACAACTCTTGGATCATAAAGGTCCCTAGATGATTGTTCAATTCCTCATCTACGAAATCGGCGATGTTTTTCTCTGGACCCTGCGCCTTCAGATCTTTGAACCAATTCTTCTGGTGGTGCGCTGGGACGATGAATATTTCGTAATTGTCGCAAACATTCTTGACTTACCTGGGGCCTTGCATTTAAATCTTCGCGACTTTGTTTGGTTTAATTCGACTGTCGGTTGCTTCTATCATTCTTGCTCTCGTACCGTCCATGATGGTAGGTGTTATACCGACCCCGTTCTTGGTATCATTATCCTCTGCGGTTCAAGTAAGTGTGCCTATTCCTTTGTCGGTCATTAAAATAGGGTCTACTATATGGCCTCTGTTCCCTGTAGTTTCTGTGAAAGTTGCCAGCGTTACCTACAATATAACCTGGGTTCCTACGACGTTTTCGTTTCGGTCTGCACGGCATTATCAATTGCCATGGTGTTGATCTCACGACTTTCCTTATGATCACCCCTAGTATTTCAAGAACCATTTGAGAGCTTGTGTAGTCTAGTTTCCTTAGAATATCATAGTGTTCAAGTGTACTGTATAAGCGCCGGATGCAATTAATGTACGATGCATTTCAATAGGTAACTGCCACGCTATCCCTTGTGTCAATTCGCGTGCCTGTAATGGAGGTGTGAGGAATTGAAATTTTGCTAGTTTTGACATAAAATAATCCGCATAATGGGTTGGATTGGATGTTGAATATATTTTTGAATACATTTCAGCTCTTCTGTTGAGTTGATCCTCCGGACTCCAAAATCTGCGTGACAGAGCGACTGCAAACTCTTCCATATGCATGAAGTTAATTCTAAACGCGCGGATCCAAATTATTGCTGGACCTTCCAAAGCACGTTCAATAACTCTGAGCTCTCTATCCTTAGATATCCGATTCTAAGCGATATATTCACGAATATCTCGAAAAAATTCGACTGGCGTCACACCGGTAGTCCCTGAAAATTTTCGAGGTTTGCCATTAATATTTTTGATACATGTGATGTGCCCCGTTTGACGTTCACCAGTAGTAGGTGTTTCTAGAACTTGGCTCGGACTATCCTGGATAATCAGTGTTCGTGCGCTTCCAATTTCCCCCGGTGTCACCTCTCAAAAGTGTAAATTGTTTAATACAGACTCCGATTTGGCTACTCGATCGTGTTGTTGTTGCTAATGATTTTTACTTTGCACATTTTGCAAAAATGAGGAAAAAGTAGAGTTATGAGATCGATCCGGGAAAATGTGTGTCTGTCTGTCTATCCTTCTGTCTGTCTGTCTGTCTGTCTGTCTGTCTGTCTGTGTGTCCCCCCCCCCTATCAACTCCTAAACGGCTGCAGCAATCGAAAACAAATTTAGTATGAGTAAAGATGTGTACCGGAATATCTCAAGCCCATATTTGATAATGATGTCAGTTCTACGAACTGCTGAAAAAAGGCAATAGAAATTTGAGCTCCATGTTGGATATCATGTAAGGTATGCATGGGAGCTATTCCAAAATTTGCACACATGTAGATAATACTATTTCAGTTGAATTTCCATGAGGCCATACATGATAGTGTTGCCGACATAATTTTAAGCCTTCTGATAGGTCCATTTTTAAATGCATATAACTTCTACACTATTAATTGGATTTCAACCAAATTTTGTATGTAGTATGCGTACATTAACAGATATGACTGAGTGTATTCTTAAGAGCCACCAGGGCTGCCAACTGTTAATAATTGCTCTCTCTATTTTCTTCATCCAAATACCAATATATCTGAAAGCATGCAAGCCGACAGCTTTAAACTATGCACACGTATAGTACCTGACATTTTAGATTAATTTGGAGTAACTTGTATACTTCAGTTCTACAAACATGATTCTAAGCCTGCTGATAGGACCAATTTATAAATACATGTAACTTCTATACTATCAGTTGGATTTCAACCAAATTTCGTATGTGCTATGAGTAACATAACAGATATGACTATAAGTATTCTTAAGAACAATCAGGGCTGCCAACTGTTAATAATTGCTGTCTATATTTTTTACCCTTATATCAATATATCAGAAAGTATGCAAGCCAACAGCTCTATACTATGCACACGTATGGCACCTGACACTCTAGATTAATTTGGAGTAAATAATATAAGTCAGGGCTGCCAACATGATTCTATGCTTGCTGATAAGTCCAATTTTAAAACACATGTAACTTCTATACTAACAAATGGATTTCATCCCAAATTGGCACAACGAGATATCATAGCATAGCATAGCGAAGTTAAACTATGATGCAAGAGTCTGTTTTCAATGAAACCGATCAGCTCGTGCCTCGAACTTAATTCACAGGTTTCAAAAGAAATGATCCAACAAAAACCTAAAAGTTCCCCTGCCACACTAGCAATTATTTCGTAGCATATTATCCTACGTCACTTCGCTATAATTCCTAAGTGATCTAATCCATAATAATGTTATACAATATCCTGTGAATATATTAAAAAATCTGCTAAGCACTGCATCAAGAATCTCAATAAACTATCCTATAATTATCCATAATGAAGAATTGTGGGCCTATGCCGTGTTTTATTAAATCAAACTCGACGCGTTTCGGAGGAAACCATGTCTTTCTTCATCAGGAATAAACGGAATAAACGGAAAGCAACAAAGAAACTAGGTGCCCTAAGATGGACGCCAGTTTAGCCCCATGTTAGGGACAACGAAAAGCAGCAGTGTATTAATTTCTGAGAGTTCTGATAATAGGTAGCTAGGACTCACTGAGATTGTAGTCGGTGTCGCGGTTGATATTATCTGGGAGTTTAAGTATTTCAACCGCCTCCCTGATGATTCTGGGACGATATTGCTTTATACGAGCAAGAACATCCACTCCTTGGATCATGACATCATGGCCAGGTGTTGAAGCATGATCAGCAACAGCTGATTTATCGGGTTGAATGAGCCTGATACATCTATTATGTTCCTTAATGCGAGGGCATATCGTTCTCGAAATCTGCCCGATATAAATCTTACCATCAGTACAGGGAACTCTGTAGATCCCCGGTTTTTGCAATTTAGGCAAACTATCCTTGGTTGGTCGCAGGAGTTGCCTAATCTTAACAGAAGTTCCAAATACAGTCCGTATGTTGTATCTACGTAGGATTTTAGCAAGACAATCCGTCGTGTTATATATGTACGGTAGGCAAGCAGTTCCTCTTACATCTTTTTTCTCAACGGACTTCCTATTATTATTCGTGGGTTTTAGAACCGTAGAAATCAAAGCTTTGCTATAACCGTTGCTTTCAAAGGTGGTTCTCAAGGTATTAATTTCTTCTTGTAAAGAATACTCTTCACTAAACCTCCTAGCCCTGGTAGTTAGAGTTGTAAGGATACCATGTTTCTGGGCAGGATGATAGTGAGGACTGTGATTCCTTAAATTAACATAATCAGAATGCAGACATTATCAATTAATTCATCTAGCTCTATCGAATACATAAAATACTATATCTCAAAAACCTCATAAAAGATCATCAGTAATTCGTCCATTACATCTACCATTTAGTTTCTCTGCAGATATACAGTATCTCTTAATCTTAATGGATTGTAAAATTCATCTAGCGTTCTATTCTCAAATTTACAATAGCATTGTAACAGTTAACCAGTGTATCTGACTCATGCATCACACAACTCGTGATCCACCATTTTATTATACCAACAACATTCCTCTCTCTATCTTAACTTGTCATAAAACAGCTCCTACTGTTCCTAAATCCTTTGGAAAAACGATGGAATATGGTCGAAACTAAATGAATCAAGATATGGATTATTATTATCATCATTATAATAAAATAAATATTTTAATAAATTCAACTGATGTGCGACTGGCATTACAATTGACACTCATGTAGTCGTTTGGTCATGGCGTGGAAAATCACTTAAATTCATAACTAGGCCCCAATCGTTGGCTAGATTCCTAAATTGGGAAGAGATAATCTCTCGCACATACTGCGATGCAGTAGGCCCTAACGACGGGAAGAACGTAGTATGCTCAGGAATGGAATCAGCCGTAAATGGACAGCCAGCTTATCAGCGAAACATTGAAAAACTGCTCATGCAGAAAAATGCAGAAAAAAGCGTAAAGAAGAGAAGAAATATCCACTTTAATAGTTCGTAGAAATATCGAAAATATTGTGAAAATATTACACTCAAATCATCCGTAGAAATGTAGAAAACTCAATAAGTATCACACTCAGATCAATCGGAAAATATGAAAAATTCAAGAAATATCACACTAATATGTTCATGTACTCAAACTATATTCTGTTTAACATGAGAAATAATTGGCTTGGTAAATCAATGATTACCTTCAGTTGTCTTCTGATTACCACGATTTGGATCCTCGGCGGCTTTCCGGGGTCCTCTTTTAAGCCCCACGGTCTCCCACGTCCAGGTATCTCAGCATCCATTCTTGAAATTCGTCTTTGGCTTCTGGAAGTTCTTGAAAATCTTGAGGACCGTCGCTCTTCATGTTCCTCCAGGATCGACGTTCCATTCCTCCATCTCGTCTCGTTGTATTTCGTGCATCATGGTTGCCGAGAGCGCTAACGCGCTACCTTGTTCCCCGCTGGCATCGGGAGAGCGTGGATTCAAATCCCACCTCGGCCGTTTTCGTGGATTCCCATTTTCCCCACCAGGCAAATGCCGGGACGGTTCCTTTCGACAGGTCCACGGCCGATTTCCTTACAATATCCTTTCCCTGGCCCGTCCTGAAAAGAAAAGTACATGGCCATCGGCTGCATTAATAAAATTATTATTATACTGGAATGTTCCATCATCTTTTCGTTCTAATTAATTCTCACATAAAATGTCATAATGGGTGGAACATTAATGGACCCCATTATCGATGAATACCGCTTGCCAGTAGATAGCATGAGCCGGTGCTGACCCACCCATTTTTTTGAACCCGACTGTACCTAGCCGCGTACCTGACCATACCTTGCGTTTGGTCCTTATCCGATATTTCCCGAACCAATGATCGAAGATGGCCGTGTGTTGAATTTCTCAGGATGATTCTCCGCCCCTTTACTATAGACAAATTATTTTATAGATTTACCCAATTTTTGACAAACTAATAGATCATCCAGTTATTATATTTCCCGAACCCATAATCCTAGAGACTCTTTGTGGTGTCAAATTAATTGGCATGTTATCCTCTTTACCGTAAGCCCATAATTTAGCCAAAGGGCCTAACTGCATGAGAGGGCCCCCATTTTTTTTATTACTGTACCTTGCTCTGGGACACGTGACTAGTGGTAAGGCTTTGATGGGCTATTCAAATTATTATTTATGGATTATTTACTCTTTATTTAAGCAAGGGACCCAAAACGAGTAGGTCGTATGTCCATTATATCTCGCGAACCTGTAAGCATACAAACTTCTGCGAGGTGTCGAATGAATTGACATGGACCCCCTTTACTGCAGACCACTTATTTTTTTACACAGGGCTTAACTAGATGAGATGAGACTTTTAATTTTATTCGACTATACCTTACTGTTTGTTTTTACCAATATCTCGCGAACACATGATTGGAGGAAGTCTTGTCAGGTGTTTTATTAAATGGCATGACTGCACCCTTTACCCAAATTTAGTTAAAGAACCGGAAACGGGAAATTCATTATTATTATTATTATTATTATTATTAGTTATTAATTAATGTTATTATTTGATTAAGCTGTATAGGTAGGTAGCTATTACTGAACAAAGGTTTACCCTCACTGAGCCGGAAGAAGGGAGGAAGGGGGGAGAGAGAGAAGGTGTGTATTTCAGGATGGACAGCTGCGGCTAAGCATTAAATAACTTAAATGGTCTGTGCTAGCAAGTAAGTTACAATTACATTTTCATTTTTACAAAACTATATATTGTGTTTAACTCAAGAAAGCGGTCTAGAAATAGTTTAACAGGGTCACTGTTTTGAGTTAGCTCTGTTGTCTTACAGCAGCAGCTAGCAATGTCCTTGCGATAAGAATTTGCTGACCGGACATGAGTCTTCCGCATCCTGCACGTTACATTCCCTCCATGAATTTAGTAAGCCATTTACTCAACTTCGATACAATTCTCAACCATCTTCCCCAATTCCAAATTAATAATATTCATGATACTATCTCGTAATACTTGTAGCGTGGCTCAATATAGCAATGCTCCATCTTACTAGTTTGGTTATTCACTTCACGTAACTAAACTTTCACTAGTCGGACGACTATCACCTCGACTTTCGATGTTCACAGTATAATGCTCGATAAGGGATCATCACTTTCTATTGTTCGGGAAAGTACACTGCCGGAAAAAAATAGGTCACCCTTTTAGAGGTTACCAATTCACTCAAGAGATATTGGGCAACAGTGCATATGGAGTACATGAATTGATTAAATATACAGATCAATAGGTGAAGCGGTTCAGAGATACCAGGTATCGACCCATGCTGAAACACCCAAATTAGTAAGAGGTGTAGCCTCCACGGGCAGCAACGCAGGCACTGACTCTTGCTTCCAGTCGATCATACAGATGGCGAATACTGTCTTGGGATACGTTATTCCACGCCTGCTCGACCTGTTCACACAGTTCTGTAAGAATAGTTGGTGGACGAGTCGCACGGGTCACTTGTCGGCCATTATGTCCGATTGGCGACAAGTCCGGCGATTGTGCTGGCCTGGGATGTTGCTGGACGTCTTTCAGTGAACGTTGAGTTGCACGGGCAGTGTGTGGGCGAGCATTATCCTGTTGGAACATTACATCCCCTTCCTGTTGTAAGAACGGCAAAAGAACGGATCTAACAACATCCTGCACGTACCGAGTGCTGGTTAGCGTTCCCTCCTCAAACATCAAAGGCGAACGAGAGTTGTAGCTTATCGCACTCCAGACACCCAGGCCGGTGTCTAGGACGAATGCACTCTATAAGACAGCGCTCGCCAGGTCTACGTCGAACGCGCCACGACCTTTACTTGTGTGCAGGCATAATCTGCTTTCATCGCTGAAGACCACGGTGCGCCATTCCATCTTCCAAGTGATCCTCTGACGGCACCAGTCGAGCCGTGCACGTTGATGCTGTAGTGTGGGTGGAAGACGGGCTAGAGGTGTGCGTGCCTGTAGTCCCACTGCTAGTAACCGGTTCGCAAAAGCTCGTGTTGACACTTCTGGACTCACAAATCCTCGTATCTGTGCTGTGGTAGCTCTACGATCTGCCACTGCTGCCCTTACATATCCTGACGGACGTCTAGAACCTACTCCACGAATGTGAGAATGTTCACATGACCACTGATACCTGCATAGTTGCACAACGGACACAGCACGTCCATGTTGTGTGGCAATTCTCCGAAAGGACCATTCCGCCACTTGGAAGGCCAAAATTTGACCCCTTTCATTCTCGCTCAGTTGGCTGTAGAAAGCACGACTTGGGGCAGATGACCTCGTAGTTCCGCCCCTTAAAACAACAGTAACTAACTACAGCACGACTGCATCTCCATGGCGTTGTACATGCTTGCTTCACACGTTTGCACCAAAATGAGCCGTATGGCTGTGAGCTTTCCCTATTAGATGGTAGACTCAGATGGCGCTCTGATAGCTATGCCACTACGCTATCTGTTGGCGGTCGACGTTGAAACCCTTATTAGTACATCTACTGTCCCCCACGGCATCTGCCGTCATCGGATCAAAATCGACGTCGTCTTTTCAGGTCACCTATTTTTTTTCCCGACAATGTATAATAAATCGTGAGCATTACTTCGTCAAAATTCACATTAATAAAGTTATAATTTACTGACACATTGTCTCTGCAATATCATTACAATATTCCTCTCCTTAATATTATATACCCTCACTAAGCGCTAAATTTCACTTATTGATTCTGTTCACAGAATCCCTTCCGAAGCAATACTAGGTACTTTTCACGAGGCGGCCTTTTGTCTCCGCTCGACCGTACTCCCCGCCTCGGTTGCCGGTGTTCGAAATGTAACTTCTCCCGTACTCCCGATTACTTCAATTCGCACGTCTATCTCGCCTGAGCGACACCGATTAAACGCCTCGAACCCCGCCATTATCTTCCCCTTCTCCTCAATTTCAGATAGCGTCCTTTCCAAAAGAGCGCGCGTTCCTAGAATTATACATTTTTCTGCCTTCATTTTCAATTCCATATAAAATTATCATTTAGATAATTATTGTTATTAATTATCATATCGTTGAGTTCCATAAAATCCTTTTTTACTTGATCGCTAAATAGTAATGAGCAGCTTCTTAATCGGACTGAATCACGTCCATGATTTATGGTGCCATGCAATGTGACTTCTATTGTCTTGAGCTTTGTCTCTTTCCAATGTTCCAATGTTCATTCCCACGACAAAGTTAAGCGGGTTTGCCTAATACTCTTTCCTCGTTACCCCAAATTACACGTAGCTTAGCTCCTATTGGTGCGGCTTATCTGTATAAACCAACCTTGACTGATACGCCTAAACTCTCTCGTAATTATCTCAATGATTGGACCGGCTTTTTCTTTGCTATCAGGGAGCCGCATTCTCTCCCCTGATCCAATCTTTAGACAACAAATTATCGACACAAAGCCTCCTTTCCGGCGCTGCCAGAAAGCAATTCTTACGACAATAAAATTCGAGTACAGTGTGTTCTTCAAGGAATAATAAATTATATGTTCGTAGAATGGTCCTTAGTATTTGACGCGGAAGTGATTACCGTCGTTTTTCCTTTGCTAGGCCCATGGCTTAGTTTACATTGCTGTCACACAGGCAGGGGCTGAGACATGTCGGCGATCAGGAGAAATGTAATGGTAGTTGGATTTCATTAAAACATATAGTTAGTGGCTGGTGAACCACTATGTTTTTGCGGGATTTTATGGAGATATTCATTTATTTATTTATTTATTTATTTATTTTAAAAATCAAATTATACACAACAGTTGAACTGCAACACTCATGAATGCAACACAACATCTACTCCGGACACGTTTCTCTCTTGTTTCTTCTTTTTTTATTGTCCTCACTGCCTTCTTGAAGCACTCCCATATTCGGCCATCCTACTGGTCATCTGTACTGGATGGCACATAAATATCAGTCCATGGCTTCATGTATTCCACACAGCTTGAGGCTTGTTTGGAACCCTCATGTACACCTTCCCGACACACGTCATACGTTTACTGGCGTTTTACTTTAGTTACACGATAAGGTCCAAGAAATGTCTTTCTTACTTTGAGTCCTGGTCCTGTCTGGATACGCTCTATGGCCACGAGGTCTCCCAGCTGGTACTGATTAGCCAATCGGCGATGTCTATTGAAAAACGTCTTATTTTCTAGCTGGAGTTTGAGAATCTGCAGTTTTGCACCTTTCCTCAGAGTTTTTCTTTTCCTTTCAAATTCATCTAGCAGTTCTTCATGAATGAGCTCAGCGATCCTTAAGTTGGTCTTGTGTCTCAATCCGACTCCTGTCACTAGTTCAAATGGCGTCCTTCCAATACTCTTCGATTTTATATGGAGTTAATGGCCTGTTGCACAGCCTCAACATGCTTGTACCATCTTGTCGGATCAGATATTGCAAGCTTTGCTAGAACTGAAGAACTCAGAGAGTTAATTGTCTCTACTTGACCATTCAATCGTGGTAATCCAATTGTAATGAGCACATGTTTATTTTTTTCAGTTTTGCAGTAATCTTTAATCACATGAGATGTGAAGGCTGATCTTCGATCATATATTATTTCTGCAGGGCTTCCAAAGATTGCCTTCTGTGCTTCCAATCTGGCAGTGACTTATTTTGTAGTGGTAGACTTTGTTGGGTACATCCAGACAAACTTTGTAACACTATCAATAACTGAAAATATATTACGATATTGTGCCCGTTGGACGAGCTTATCTGGTTACCACCAACCGTAATGTGGCCTCCCAGATGACCCCTAACTCGAGACACATTGCCGGAGAGGATCGGAATGCACTCCTTTTGGGACTAGCCGGCACAAGACTCTGCTTCCCTGAGGATCAGGTTCCCATCACAATGATTGTCATAGACACCCAAAGAAATGCACCCCCAAAAGGTCAAACTATTAAATGATTATATCCAGACTTAAGACATGCTCATGGTTTTTTTTAATGCCAAACCCCTATCCTAGGGTCGGAGCGTTTTTGAAAGAGGGCTAATCCGTAGCTAATAAACAAAAAGAAAACAAACAACTCCTAAATTTAATGTAGAACCCCCTCGACAGGTCCTAAATACAACAAACTAAAAATCAAATCAGGGGAAATGGTACCGCAACAAAATGGTTACACAAGAGTAGATGATGCTTCTAAGAAGAAGACAACACGTCAAACATGACAGAAAAGTGAAATGACTGGTACCATCCCATATTTACATTTACGATTTAATGAATTCGAACTATACCTGCTTTAACTGATCAACGACGTTAGACGTCCGTGATAAACAAACTAAAGAAAATCTAATGATTGTCAGTCATCATTACAGTACAATGTTACAATTATGTACAACAACAAAGATATTACATTTCAAGAAACAGTAGGGTGAAAATTGGGATAACATGTCAATGAATAAATAAATTGAACTCACAAATAATCTCCTTGTTATTCCTGCCTACAGTCCGATGAACAACTGTTTGTTATTCACCGTCATCTATCAGTGTATTAAAACATGAGAATCCAAACTGCTAAAAAACAGCATTCTCCTGATCGAGTCGCGGCCCATAAGTTCTGAACTTTTGGTTCGCGTACGATCTCTGTCAAAAGATCTATCTGTGTCAGCTACTAGGCTTTCCAGTAGGATCAAACTAAAGCTCAATGCATTGGTCCGCTCGATTAAGAGAAACAAGATCAAGATTTAACAGGGATTACGAATTAACGGTAGTATTAGCATCGTCGGTTTAGGAAATAAATTGATGTTCATGATTTACTCGTAAGTTTAATGTCATGGATTTATGAGTTCATTTATTATTAAGTTAGTTGACCATAATGCAAGACTTTGCATGAGCGTGCTACCATCTCGTGGTACACCTCACCAAAATGTACGTGGCTCGCACGTTAACAATAACACAATCGGTACTCCTAAGAGACAGTTACCATTCCACCTCGGACAAACTTGTTCTGTAACATAGATTTGCCGGCCTCCACTAGAATAAACATGGTAAGCAACCCAACTTCGCGTATCAAAGACACGGAAAGGAAACATTCACTTTCAAGTGAGAATAAACAATGGCCTTAAATGTCAAACCTATCAAATGGTTACTCAAATCAATATGAATCATGTCAATAATACACTGGGCTCGCTCACAAATACCTGCGAGGATATTTCAAAATATAAAGCATTACTTAGTAGTACCCCTGTACTGGAACAATCTTTACAAAAATCGATACTTGATCAAAGTAAATAGCATGAGCATCAACAAACATGGCTCGTAATGAACATTCCCAGCAGAGTCTAGAGAAAATAAAAATAAAAGTCGTTAGTCAATTGTGTCACAATTGAGATCGTAGGTAACCTTGGGCAATGTCACAGTCGCGACCTTGGCTAACATCTGGCATTATGCCTCCAAGCGCTCTGTAATACACGTTACTGAGTGTCAGTGAATTCTCAAAAGAAATGTCTTTCACTGATTTCAAAACTCATAAGATTCACAATAAAAGTTCATGAGTGACCCTTGCATTCACTCTGTATTATAATGCACATGTAGTAAAGGATAGAATGTCGTTAGAGACGAATAAATTTTAATAAGAATGATATGCTTGGTTTCTGAAAACCAAAGAAACGTAACGGAAATATATCTCTCTCCGGTTGAAAGTCTTTGAAAGTGTACATCACCACTGCAGCTCACAGCAAGTATGCACTGCGTACAAGGCACTTTTAAATGAGTATTTATAAAAGTTTCACACCTAAACCTCAGGTGGAAATAATTGAAATGATACGATTATCGTATAATAGGAAATTATGAGTAAGTTAACACATTGCTTGACTCATTTACAACGATGTGAATTTATCTTAATTCTGTTGGCAAACTGCTCACTCTTGGATAATGTAATTTACAATAACAATGTAGGCTGGAGACCTCCCATGCCTAAACGATACGTCCTCAAATGTTAAATAATAAAGGTGCAGTGGCGTACAAAAATAATGATCAAAGGGGGACTTCAGAAAACATGAAAATAATAATCAGCTGGAGCTGAATTAAAAATAATGCCCACGTCAAAAATGACGAAGTTCATCTTCCGTTATGCAGAATTACCTTTTGAAAACAATATTGTACCGTGTGAAAACACACAAGTCGGTGTCTAACTCTGTCCAGGAACGAAATGCAAAGAAGCATTTTAAGCGTGAAATCACCATAGAAGGTGGTCAAAAAGAATGAAAATTCCTACCTTGATGACTGACAATAACGTTACAGCTGCTACAAACTAATCCACCCATGACCATTCACCGTACATAAATAGAATATGAGATCATGACTTACAGCTATTTGCTGAACACCTCATCCGGAAGCATGGATTGAGGGGTTTTTCCTTTTATCCTGGTAATCCAAAGATATCTTCGCAGCTTGGCTATAAGCATGGTTATCCATAGGTCTTTTTCCGTTGTTGTAGTCTGGCTTAGATGTTAGGCGTTCCTCCCATTAGATTATTTAAGCCATTATCGTCTTCTTCATTGGAACAGTACAATTATGCCGTGGCACGTGGTTAAATGAAGGCATCTTGGTTTAATTATAGAATTGTAGAATTAACGAGACTGCTTCAAGCGTATTAATTCACTGCTTTTACACATCACAAATAACAGACAGTAATCAAAGAAAGGCCTTGTCTGCTTAATCACAGAAGCTAGATTTGGACACAAAGCACGTGTCTTTTCACAAAAGTTAACACTTGGCACGTGGTAAATATTCTGCTTGTATCAGCTTAATCGTAGTCGTGTTGGTTTCGGCCTTTGCACGGCTCAATAATATTACACAAGAACTGATTAATATTTCGACTAGATTTTCACTAGTTTATCACTGGTACACAAATCACTTATCGTCACAATGGTCAGCCATTTAGCATACTGAAACCATATGGTCGTTCACTTCTCACTTTGTAAAAATATCACAATTTAAAGATCTTCGGTGGACTATTTCACTTCACCGGCACACTTTGTGCTTAAATAAATACTGTGGTCGTGTTAAATAATCAGATTCCTGATAACGACGTTTGCTGATTCAGGTCAACTTGGACCTTCAAAAATGACGTGTGCTCGCCATGCGAGTATAAATTAGAGTCATTCATTCACGGAAATAGACGTTCTCAGTTCTCTCACTCCCTAGTCATTTAGCAACTAAATTCTTTCCTCTCGCATGTCTGCGACGATATACCTTTGGTCTTAAACCAGAAAAAAATATAAGCCCATGAAAATGTGACTAATTATGCTGTATGACTTCTGATTATAAATTCAAGGTTGCACATTAAAGAAAAACTTCTTTAATCATGATGAGTAATTATCCATAGCTTCTTAACAAAGTCAAAAGAACATATGATGTGGTGGCATGTATCTGGAATGCGTTCATAACTCTCGGACATAATAAAGTCCATTGCTCTCGTACAAGCTATCACCAGCATGAAATATTCGGGCTCAATATATTTTATGACTCGATTCCAATGGTCCAATATGATCTACGTGACATGCATTTAATGGCATACTTTCCTTGCACTAAGGATGCAGGAATTCTTCCTGTTTTACAGTCTTTCTGAAGATCCTGGTTCAATTTTGCGTTCCTATAGTCATTTCTTCACTTGATCGTGAACAGCATCTTTTTCTGCAGGTGCAATTCGAGGTGGTCTACTGAAAACGAGATGCTCATCCTTTAGCTTAATGATCAACTTCACTTCCGAACTTTTCGTTTTGGCAGATTCATAGGAGGAAATCATTTCTTCTAAAAGTAACGCCAACTCCATTCAGGCCATGGAGGCCCTGGGAGTAGTGGAAGGTAGAGGCTTCCACTTTCTGTGACATCGGCAGTAGATGGGATGGAGTTGTCAGCTCCATGCCCGGCCGTCTTTGCTCCCAGGAATTACCCTGGTACTCATTTCTGGTGTAGGCTGAGTGAACCCCAGGGCCATTTGCGTCTCCGAAATAGGTAGTTTTGTTTCTAAAATCCACTACCTGGGTGGGGATCGAACCTACTCCCATTCAGTTAGAAGCTCAGCGCCTCTACCGACTGCGCCACCCAGCCCCCCAAATCATTTCTTCTAGTTGCTTGTAGTCATCACCTGTAGACTCACCTACATTTAATGGCTGCTCTTCATCAACATTGATCTGCATGAGAAATATATCTGGTTTTGGCTTGGAAATTTGAATGCCTTTTTGATTATTACTACTTTTCTTTGTTGTAGAACATCACTTCCAATTATTGCCAGCATCGTCATTGTATCACGAGTCGCAACATAAATGTCAGCCTCAAATGCTTCATCATCAATAAAGACATCGGTGTGGAAGTAGCCTTTAGGTACGACATAATTCTTCCCAAAACTTGTAAGGATAAGGTCATTATTTCTTAGAGGTGGAGCTCCTAAATCTGCATAGATGTCTTCATGGATTAAAGTAAATCTGCTTCCTGATCTACTAAGGCATATATCGTGGTACTAGCAATCCTTTAGTTAGTGGCGAGAAGGGGAGGTCCAGGTTTCGCTAATGTGTCGACTGCGTTGCCCTTAACTGACTTACCATCTATTGTCTTCCACTCTACTGACTTATTACCAATTTTATTACATTTATAACATTTCAGACCCTTGTCTTTGTGACGGCAACTCGACAATTTATGGCCATCTTCGCCGTAGTTGAAACATCTCGGTGCTTTTTTGTAATTTTCAACAACACCAGCAGTCTTGTCTATCGAATAGGTATCTGTGTTCCATCTTTCATCAAAACCCTTGGGTTCCGTCTTTCAACTATGAACTCAGAGTCTCGCAGCTTCTCCTTAAAATTCTTGAAATTCTATGCCCCATACGAAATCAATTTACTTCCAGAGTCGTCTTCTATACCATCGATAATGTACTGTATCAGGGAGTCATCATCAACTTCACCTCGATATGCAATCTTTTTCATTACAAGCAGGTACCCTTGGAATGTCTTAGCCTTCTCCTTTTCTTCCGCCTAGTCAGTAGTCTATGTACTTCTGCACTGCGCACCTTGACATCAAACTCTTCTTTTAACACGGCCTTTAATTTCTTCCATGTAGATAAACCAGGTGCACTTTGAATGAATAGGTTTGCTAGGCCAGGCAATGCTTTCTTAGCATGTCGCCCCATCCCATCAGAACAGCTGTTTCATCAAATTCCATAATCCATTTTCTGACTGGATAATCTCCTTTACCATCAAAGGTGCAAATAGAATTTTCTACATCTCGAAATGTTAGCGCATATTTGCAGCCTGAATTTTCCCGTCTTCTTGATGAGGAAATATCCGTAAGTAGGTCATCTTCTTCACTCTCTTCTGATGATGTGTCTCTCTTGTATACAGGGTGTTACAAAAAGGTACGGCCAAACTTTCAGGAAACATTCCTCACACACAAAAAATAAAATATGTTATGTGGACATGTGTCCGGAAACGCCTAATTTCCATGTTAGAGCTCATTTTAGTTTCGTTAGTATGTACTGTACTTCCTCGATTCACCGCCAGTTGGCCCATTTGAAGGAAGGTAATGTTGACGTAATGTTAGAGCTCATTTTAGTTTCGTTAGTATGTACTGTACTTCCTCGATTCACCGCCAGTTGGCCCACTTGAAGGAAGGTAATGTTGACGTCAGTGCTTGTGTTGACATGCGACTCATTGCTCTACTGTACGAGCATCAAGCACAAAAGTACGTAGCATCAACTGGTTAGTGTTCATCACGAACGTGGTTTTGCAGTCAGTGCAATGTTTTCAAATGCGGAGTTGGCAGATGCCCATTTGATGTATGGATTAGCACGAGGCAATAGCCGTGGTGCGGTACGTTTGTATCGAGACAGATTTCCAGAACGAAGGTGTCCCGACAGGAAGACGTTCGAAGCAATTGATCGGCGTCTTAGGGAGCACGGAACATTCCAGCCTATGACTCGCGACTGGGGAAGACCTAGAACGACGAGGACACCTGCAATGGACGAGGCAATTCTTCGTGCAGTTGACGATAACCCTCATGTCAGCGTCAGAGAAGTTGCTGCTGTACAAGGTAACGTTGACCACGTCACTGTATGGAGAGTGCTACGGGAGAACCTGTTGTTCCCGTACCATGTACAGCGTGTGCAGGCACTATCAGCAGCTGATTGGCCTCCACGGGTACACTTCTGCGAATGGTTCATCCAACAATGTGTCAATCCTCATTTCAGTGCAAATGTTCTCTTTACGGATGAGGCGTCATTCCAACGTGATCAAATTGTAAATTTTCACAATCAACATGTGTGGGCTGACGAGAATCCGCACGCAATTGTGCAATCACGTCATCAACACAGATTTTCTGTGAACGTTTGGGCAGGAATTGTTGGTGATGTCTTGATAGGGCCCCATGTTCTTCCACCTACGCTCAATGGAGCACGTTATCATGATTTCATACGGGATACTCTACCTGTGCTGCTAGAACATGTGCCTTTACAAGTACGACACAACATGTGATTCATGCACGATGGAGCTCCTGCACATTTCAGTCGAAGTGTTCGTACGCTTCTCAACAACAGATTCGGTGACCGATAGATTGGTAGAGGCGGACCAATTCCATGGCCTCCACGCTCTCTTGACCTCAACCTTCTTGACTTTCATTTATGGGGGCATTTGAAAGCTCTTGTCTACGCAACCCCGGTACCAAATGTAGAGACTCTTCGTGCTCGTATTGTGGACGGCTGTGATACAATACGCCATTCTCCAGGGCTGCATCAGCGCATCAGGGATTCTATGCGACGGAGGGTGGATGCATGTATCCTCGCTAACGGAGGACATTTTGAACATTTCCTGTAACAAAGTGTTTGAAGTCACGCTGGTACGTTCTGTTGCTGTGTGTTTCCATTCCATGATTAATGTGATTTGAAGAGAAGTAATAAAATGAGCTCTAACATGGAAATTAAGCGTTTCCGGACACATGTCCACATTTCATATTTTCTTTCTTTGTGTGTGAGGAATGTTTCCTGAAAGTTTGGCCGTACCTTTTAGTAACACCCTTTATTACTTTATTCTTAATTCTAGTGTGCTGACTTGAATTTCCTTTAGCTTTCAAGTGTGAACTGCATTGGACAGCGTATTCATGATCTCTGTCGTCCCTCTCTTCATCCTCATCATCGTGATCGTCTTTATAATCCCCGTCGTACTCGAGTTTTGATAGCAATTCTAATTTAATGACATGCCTTAAAATATGCTTCACTAGCTCCTCTTTATCTCTTTCAAACCCCAAGCGTAACACATTGCATACTGGTTTCAAAAAACTTTCAGAAAAATTGTGAAGGACATGCTTGATCTTATCGTCATATTCAGTGAAACCTTCCGAAAAATGAAATCCTGTCCCTCATAACCTTTTATGGTTTGTCGATCGCCTTCGTTGCTTTATATAAACTTATTCAGGTTTGTATCTGCAGACACAGATGCAGTGGAAATTTTCCTGTATATTCTTTGAATAGCTCCGAACTTTTCGATTCTTGATTGCAATTAGCGTATTTACTCAAACCTTGCGTCGTTAACTTACACGTAATTGTCAACATGCATCGTAGTTAACCATCGTCGCCATTTACTTTTACAATGTACGTCTTCATTCTTCTATAACGTCGGTTATTCAGAAAACAATGGCAACGAATTTCAGTCTACTTACATTGGTCTGCGTCAGCTTTTATTATTGTATCTGACCGTCACTACAACAAGTAAGACATCTTGGTAACTACTTGCGGATCATGGAAATTAATTTTGAAGGACTTAGTCGATCTAAATGTCAATATTTCTCCCGAATATCCTTGAAAACTATGTGGATGTAGTTGCTATACAGAAAACATATATAGTGTACCCTTTTGAACATAGGACCTTCAGGACAGGATTCTATTCTCGGGGGAGGTGCGTTCCTGCTTGAAGCTAACAACTGTCCTGGGATGCATCATTTGGAAGATCAATAGGGCTGATTAATAAATCATCACACACAGGATCCAAACCAACGGAAAAACAACTTTATTAACACTGGTAAAGAAATACAGAAATAATGATCGAAAGGAAAGCGAAAACCAAAAATATTAACTCAGGAAATTCAAAATTTAGAATAAGAAACTATTCAAAATTGAACCAATCTCCAAAACAACTTAACGAAATACAAAATTTTGAAATAAATCCAAAATAAATCAAAAATAATGAAAAAATGTTAAAATCAATCCAAAAGATTTAAAAAAAAATTAAAAAATGTCAAAAACTCAAAAAAATATTAATTAAATTCCAATTAAATTAATCGACCTCAATTAAATTAATTACATTTCAATTCATCAACCATAATTAAATTAATTACACTTTAATTAAATCGATCTCAAATTAATTATCAATTCAAATAACAACCTCAATCAAATTAATCATCAATTCAAATACATTAATCTCAATTAAATTAATCATCAGTTCATATCTCTCAGTAAATCATAAAATATTCAAATTAAATCAATTAAACTTTGATTGAAATGTGAATCCCATCATTTATCAATAATCAATTATCAATCAATTAATCCAATCTTTCAATTAAACTAACAACTAATCATTGATCATATGCCAAGATGAAAATCAATCTGATCTGACCATAATTAATATTCACTGTAATACATTCCACACCTCTGAATTCAATATTCAAAATACCATGGCAATTTGCAGTTGTGTGCCAATTAATTAATACAACAAACATTAAGCCATTGGCATATCCACCATTAATTTAGGGCTTCCATAATGATAATATTCATGAGGTAATTATTTTATAACATGATCTGGCAACATTGCCCATGCGATCCCCTTTGGTGGATTAAGACACTTTCACCAAATCATAATACTCATGTATCCATTATTCACAACTACAAAATTCGCCCTTCAAATGAATATGAAATTTGGCACGCTTATACCTTTGAGCTTTTAAGCATACATCAATGCGTACTTATTAATACCAACTGGCAAATTTACACTCATACGACCTCAATGAGATTTGAGGATGAGATGTGCTACACTGATACTTAAAATAAACACAAAATACCTTAGAAATATGATCATCCAAGGATTGAACTCAGGACTCGTAACAAAATGATCCGGGTCCCGGATTCAATGCCGTCTGTCAAAGTCTTATGGGCGTGTGCTTAACTATACCACATAAATACAACTCGAGATGCTTGCGAGTATCAATGGCAAAAACGTAAGCTTACCGTAAGGTAAGAAGATAAGGAAACCAAAATGAATACCAACTGTATGCAGAAAATTTGCATATTCCAGATACACAAAAAAAACATCCTATGTTCACATACCGCACCGAGCGACAAAAATTAAACAACGGTGTGTGTATCTTGTCAACGATGCCTGCGACCCTGCAATAAACAACATAACACAAATATGTATTTACAAGAGGAAACGCTAACAGGGAAAATATATACACTCGTAGGCTTCGAAGCAAGGACTCTCACCTACCTTTTTCAGAGCATTGCACGTTCACAGACGCTTGCTACTATCTGAGAGAGCAATTAACTTCACGAAAAGGAAAATCAATCACCAAACGAATCCCATTATAATAAAAGTCACCATTATTATTATTATTATTATTATTGTTATTATTATTATTAATGCTATCAATATGATTATCACCTTTGATTATTACCGCCGTAATGGAATCAACTATCCAAAGGTTACTGGGTACCAGTACCCTAAAATAAATTCGGTCTTGAAATCCATGAATTATTATTATTATTAAGATCCATCTGGTTATTAATCTATTTGAATAAAATCTTCGCGGCAATGCCAGGACACAAAAGGTTATTGGATTAAAGCACCCTTTACATAAGTCTATCCTCAACTCGATAACAGATTATTATTATTATTTTCGGTTTATACAGAACATATAACACATTTCTGGTATATTACAACGTCACTATACGGGCTTCAGTGAACCAAAATATAGCTACGGAAACAGCAACTTCTAAGCTAGAATTTCGCTACCCATGAACTTCCGAAAGATTCTGGTTGTCGATAGAACTACTGCCTTCTGCATTAGTTTGTAGAGCCCAGTATCCAGATCCAGTTCTTTAAGGCCTTGGAGCAAGGTACTTGGGATCACGCCCGTACTCGAGACAATGATAGGTATGGTCTTCACTCGCTCTACATGCCATTGTCTTTTGATAGGGTCGACCAACTCGCTGTATTTGCTGATCTTTTCAATGTGTTTTGACTGGAGATTCTTGTTGTTAGGAATCGCAACATCAATCAATGTAGTTTGCTTGGTTTTCTTGTTTACAACCACCAGATCCGGCCTGTTGTGTGATACCGATTGATCAGTCAAAATATTTCGGTCCCAATACAGTTTGTATTCATTGTTTTCAAGAACACACTCTGGCTGATATTGGTGGTACGGAACTTTCTTTCCTTTCAAAAGCTGAAACTTATCAGCCAACTCCTGATGCAAGATTTAAGCAACTGCATCATGCCTTTGTTTGTGCTCTGTTGCCAGGAAATATCTACATGCAGATGTAATATGCTGTATTGTTTCTGACTGTTGACATCCGTAGCGGCACTTATCATCTGGTACAGCGGGATCTTTTACAATGAACTTGAGGTAGTTCCTTGTAGGGATGACTTGGTCTTGAATTATTAACATAATTATTATTATAATTAATACCTTCATAATAGACCTGGATCACAAGGTTAGTGTATTACAGTACAATATGTAAATCTCATCATGAATTAATTTTGGTAATGAATCTGAATATTATATAAGTTTTTCTCTAACTGGGAAATCAGCTGTCTACATGACCGTCAAACTTAGCCTCATTTGAACACAAAGGGTCCCGTTATGGAGAGGGGTGGGGAGTATATGACCTTGGCGAGTGCCACCGTAGCTCAGACACTAAATGCTGTGGGCTCTCAAACTGCACTCTTAGTAAAATACACAGGCATAATGAAACACAAGGAGAAATGACCTCACCATGTAGATAGTCTTTGGTTCGACCCGAGTGGAACCCGGTCTTGGAGCAATATCACTATCGTGGTCCTATTTATCACACAAAACACCTGTAAGCATAGTTTAGTCTTACCTGTTCCACAGGGTATGCCCAATACACCTCACTTACCTTTCTTTTCCTTTTCAGTGGGCAGTCGAGTGACATATGGCTGTGTCACCTGCAACTTCTTATACCTTTTTAATACCATTATACCATTTTATTTATTCCTCGTTGAACCACCGGGGCCTCACGGAACCTCCTGGTATCACATTGGCATACATTCAACTATGTTCTCATTAACATACCACGATTAAGCCGTTGTGCAGCTTGCTCCCCCAATACATCTCAAATAGATACTCTAATAACTTCTCCCACTCAATACCACACTTACCTGCGTTAATCTAAGAAAAAGGACGCGTCAAATCATCCCTGACACAGTTCAGAGTGCATCCGTATGAATAATTATCACCACATGTGTCGTAATAAGGGCATTAACATTAAACTTCCCCTCCTTCTTTCCATACTTGATATTATTATTACTCTCGATATTGTTATTATTATCCCTACTTGACGTCATGCTTATTATTATTATTATGATTATCAATAACCTGCGTCATTAGTGCGTCTATAAATTTTACATTCTTTAAATCTCTCTCTCTTTCTAAATCTACGTGCCATTTGCTCTTTCCGGCAACTTCATCCTGGGGCTAAAATACATACAACATAATGCATCCCTATCGATATGTACAATTTGGCGCGGTTTGCGAACAAACATCATCGCTAAGCATCTCCTGGACTAAACAAATAGCGTTCCGTCGTCACGGATACACTTAACCTACGACAAATGATACTTAAACTTAAAAATCTAATATTACACCAAGACGAATATCTATTCCTGTATCAAACTATAATAAACACGACCCATAAAACTATGACTTATATATAATTAATGGAAATTAATACTCATCATATTTCCAACGTTGGCCGTCATCCTTTCCAGCAATAGATGTCAGCAACCCCTAGCCATGTGCCTTTCACACCATACCGGCACTACACATATTCACATTCAATGCACTACTCCACTGAGTGATGAATAATCATGGTTAGCACTAAATTTCACCTTATTCTTACAAAAAAATAACACTATTGGTACGGTTGTTGTACTCCAGTACCTTATCCAACACGCGTACGTTACATCACAATACACCTTTCACATAAAAATCGGGCTAGAATTACGCAACACTCGTTAGATCATGCGCCAATTCTTCTGTTATTCCACTCTTCACACGCGCTGGACTGGCAACCTCGATGCGTTCTCTCTTCCCACTGTTCATTCACAGAACTGTCCTTGTTCCAGCGGCGAGGGTTCGAGTCTCGCGCGATCAACTGCGCACCTCCCAACTTCTGCGACTGACAGTACTGTCTCTACAGCTATACAAATTGTGTTAACTTGTAACACTGCAAGCTCTCCCTGCACACATCTGCTATCTACTAAAGTTACTACTGCTTCTCTGAAATGTTCAACCTGCAGCCTTGAGTCGTACTGACCATTTACATACAACTGAGTGTCATTGTCTGTAGCGTGAAAACTGCATAATGACTGACTGTAAACTGAATTATCGTGAGTGCTTGTAACTGTTTGTCGAAAATGTGTCGAACTGCACAATAGCACATTGCGAACACCCTAACAGTCTCGAGCGGGCTCGCGAGACTATGCATCAACTAACACTCACTCGCGCACTTACTGCGTGACAACCAAACTGCGGAAGACTAACTCCTCTCCGTGTGGTCTGCTGAAAACCTAACCCCGTGGACTGCGCAGGGGTGCAATATATCTAAAACATGGCGACTGAGCACCTGAAGATTGTTCCACAAGCAAGAGCTCCGTACTCCAACACATCTATGTCAATACACTGTGTACACATTATTCGTGATAGTAAGGTCCGTCGAATCATAGGATTATCATTAATAATCGATCGTAATGTTAGGGGATATCAACACTGCGTCCTCCGGACTATTCATGGCGAAATATACGCCATCCCTACTCTCACAACAAAACTCTTCAACCCAGACGGATCCGCGGAAGGATCCCAGTTCTGGACCACTGATTTATTAATTTCTTGATGACTTAATTATTCTGTTCATCTGCAAAAAATCTCAGGATTACTTCCGACTTATTGTAGTCAATGGTTCGATCCTGGGTGCTGCCGTATCGTAGAAATAAATTAATTTCGCTACTTAGGGGCGTGGCGTAGCCAGAATACGACGTACAGCAGAACTTTCCAGAATGTAATCTGATGCAAGCCCCGCGAAAGTCCTTGAGCGTACACCTGCGTGGTAAATGCGCGTTATAGAAGTATGTTCTCGACTAGCCTTTGTCTGCGAGTTCCGTGCGACGTACCTTCGGTTCGTCAAGTGGCCAGTTGCACGACTTGCCATAATAACACGGCGGCAGGAGCTTAACATGATTAAAATGACGCAAAATCAGACTTCCTTTTCCCTGCAAATCGAGGCTCATTTAAACGCTGTTTTTTAGCATTACTGAAAACCATGCGAACTTAGCCTATGACCGTAGGATAAGGGCGCAATAGATAATGTTTAAAATTTAAAATCAAGAGGGCGTGTTGCAGGATATGAATTCTTAGGAACTACGTATCTCCATACTTGCGGCTGTGCTACTTACATTCGCAGCAACATTGAAAATGCACACTTGATTTCTGTGGACACCTCACAAATGTTCACATTATCGTGATAAAAATTGGGAACAATTCAATAACGAATGTTTACAAGCCACCTGCAGTAAACTGGTCTGCTGAAGTGATCCCAACTCTACCTCATCCTAGCATATACATCGAAGATTTCAATAGCCAGCATACTATGCCGAATTACAATGAAGATGATGAGAATGGTGAAAGAATTGTTGAATGGATTGAATGTAACAACCTTAGTCTAGTATTTAACTCAAAGGAAAAAGGGACTTTTAGATCTGTGGCCCGGAAGAAAGACTACAACCCTGTCTTTTAATTTGTTAGTCAGAACTCTAAATGTCAACCTCTTGCCATCAAAAGGACAGTTCTTGGGGAAATTCCAAATAGCCAACATCGACAAGTTTTAGTTAAAGTACGAATTCAAATATCTGTAATCAGATCCATTCCAAAACCAAGATGGAAATTTACAAAATCTAACTGGAGCAAGTTTTCCAATGAACTTGATTAAGTTTATACGTGATCGCCCCTATGAGTATAAAGTTTGAACGATTTGTTGGAGCTGTCTTATATACGGCAAAAAGTTGATGCCAAGGGGATTTCGCAAAGTGTACATTCCAGAATGAAACAAGGATTGTGAAGAACTATACCAGTCTTACAAAACCACCAATGATCATAAAATTGCTACCGAATTGTTCCAGAGTTTGATAAAGCTCATTGAGAGATCTGGGTACAAAATACAAAGAACTTAGACTTTACAAGATCAAGCAGAGAAGCGTGGAGCCTGCTGAAGACATTGTGAGGATATTCCCCACCTAACCGTGATGATCCACATGGAACACCAGATCAAATTGCCAGTAGAATAATTCCTTTGTCCAGGGCACCATCGCGTAAGCAACATACAAGAAAGGTTAAGAAAGAAGTAACCAACCTCAAGCAACACGCAGTCCACCGGTCAGAATATTCCAATGACCTACCATTAGCTGAGATTAATACTGCACTTAAGGATGTTAAAACAGGAAAATCACCTGGGTTTGATGGCATTCATCCTGAATTCCTTGTCAGTTGTGGGAACAAGACTCGTCAATGACTTGCTGCTTTCTTTTCTAATATAATGATCACTGGCAAACTACCACACGCTTTCAAGAAAAAGAAAATCATAGCTGTATTGAAACCTGGTAAGCCAAAGGATAAACCAGATAGCTATCGACCGATAGCTCTTCTAAGTTGTTGCTACAAACTTCTGGAAAGACTCATCCTTAACCGAGTTAGTTCGAATATTCATGAAGTAACACCTATTGAACAAGCAGGTTTTAGACCAATTAGAAGCTGCACAGATCAAGTATTAAGTTCAACACTCATATATAAGCAGGGTTTCAACAAGAACTTCAAGCATCTGTAGCTTTTTTGACCTTACAGCAGCCTATGACATGGTATGGAAGGATGGATTACTGATGCGTATCATACCATGTAAAACTATGAACAAGCTTATAAGCAATATGTTGTCTGAAAGATATTTCCATGTGGTTGTTGGGACCAAAGTAAGTCAGCAAAAGAAACTGAACAATGGATTCCCACAAGGTTCCGTTTTAGCTCCAGTGCTCTATAACTTGTGCATGGATAACACTGATGCAATGCCAGTACCCGTGCCGACGCTGGAGGAGGTTAGTTTGGCAATTAAAAGCTTGAGGAATAACAAAGCCCCAGGAGGTGATAATATTTCAGCAGAGATGATTATGTGTGGTGGGGAACATTTCGCAAAGCTGGTACACCAGTTGATTGTGGAGATATGGGAGAAGGAGGTGATGCCCGAAATGTGGAACACGGCCATTATTTGCCAAATTCATAAGAAGAATGATAAAGCAAAGTGTGAAAATTATCGTTGTATTGCACTGCTTAGTATGGTGTATCAAATCCTAGCCAAGGTAATAGCTATGAGACTTACACCTCTTTTTGAGGAGAGACTTGGATAATACCAGTGTGGATTCTGACAGGGTAGATCGACGACGGACCATATCTTCTCAATAAGGCAAATAATGGAAACGTGTTACGAATATAATGTGGATGTGCACCAATTATATGTGGATTTCAAACAGGCTTATGACAGTGTAAGACAAACTCTGTATCAGACCTTGATGGACATGGGATTCCCACCCAAACTCAGATTGGTGCAAATTACTCTTACTGGCACAAAATGTCGAGTTAAATTTTAAGGAAGACTATCAAAATTTTTTGAGGTAAACCAAGGTTTACTACAGGGAGACGTACTATCCGCGCTGCTGTTTAATATAGTACTAGAGAGAGTAATGAGGAAGGAAGATATCTGCAATCCAGGAGGCACGCTGTTAAACCGTATGAGTCAAAGTCTAGCGTATGCTGATGTAGGTATGCTGTCACGAAGACTGAAGTATCTTGAAGAAGGGATGGGACGGTTAGAAAAAGAATCGGAAGAAGTAGGATTACGAGTGAACTACAACAGAACTCAATATTTGTTATTATCTAGGAGAAATACTGTGGAGAAAGATAAATATATAAATTTATTTATAAACCTAAATGGGGTGAATTTTGAGAGGTGTGATAGTTTCAAGTAATTGAGAGTACTGGTTACTGAAGATAAAAGGACAAGAGAAGAAATAAAACCAAGAATTGCAGCCGGTAATAGATCTTATTGGGCACTGATACAAATCCTCAAAGTGCGCATCCTCAGTAGAAGATCAAAGGTGACAGTGTACCGAACAGTTATAAGACCAGTGGTAATATACGACTCGGAAACATGGACTATGACTGTGACAGAAGAAGAGCTTTTGAGAAGATGGGGAAGGAAAATATTGAGGAAGATTTATGGAGCAGTTGAAGAGGCAGGAAGATGCAGAATACGGGAAAACAAGAATTGGGGGAATTATATGGTCATCCTGATATAGTTTCGGAAGTAAAGAGTAATAGGCTAAGATGGCTGGGACATGAGGAGAGAATGGCAGGTGATAGAGTGGTTAAAAAGACCTATGGAGGAAATCCAGGTGGAAGAAGATGCAAAGGAAGACCTATGAGACGATGGTAGGATGACGTGGAGGACGACTTACGCAAGATGGGAGTAAGAAGGTGGAGGAAACGTACAAAAGTCGTCAGGATTAGGCAACGATTTTTGGAGAGGCCAAGGTTCTACACGGACTGTAGCGCTGAGGAGTAGTAGTAGTAGCTCTTTAACTTGTACACATCAGACCGCTCTATAACGCAATCGAGAAAATTCATTTATGCGGATGTCCTGGCTTTGACAACTCAACATTGAACTCTTACGAAGAGCGAACAGATTCTTTCCTCAGATTAAGTATTATGAATGATTACTTCAAGAAATGGAGACTAACACCGTATCCTAGTAAAACTGGAGTTCGTTGTTTCCCCTTATACAACAGGTTGGCAAATACAATGCTGAATGTCATCTTTACTGAGAAAGTCCTCCATCATCAAAATTTTTCAAAATATTCAGGCGTTAATCTCGATAGGACTTCGTCCTTCAAGGAGCACTTGCAGAACACTGCATCAAAACTAAGATATCGCAATGACATCTTGCAGAAGTTATGTGGAACCACATGGGGAGCTCCAGCAACAACATTACGATGTTTCTGCTTTAGGACTTGTCTATTCAGCTGCTGAATACTGTGCACCGTTGTGGCTTAACTGTCCACATGTGAAGCAGATTGATTTCCAATTGAATTCGGAGACGAGAATAATATCAGCTTGCATCGGGAGCACTCCTCTGTACTGGCTCTCACCTCTAATTTACATTGCACCACCTGACTTACGTAGACAAAACTCTCTCCTGAGGAACATCAAAAGATACTCTCCACTCAACAGCATCCTATTCATTCTGTCATACCTATAGTAAAGATAAGTCGCTTTAAATCCCGCCGACCACCCATCCTAACAACGGAATCTCTACCATTAAATAATTTTCAGATTGACAACAAATGGTCTGAGGTATGGAATACTTTACTCCGTGAGAAACATAGAAACTTCATTGATCATATCAAGAAACCAGCTTGCAAGGAACTACCACGCCATATATGGAAATCGCTCAACGGGATTCGAACGAGACAAGTGGCCTGCACAGCCAACTTATACAAATGGAATAAGGCTTCCTCACCTCAGTGCGACAGTGGATTTGAAAGACAGTCCATCGAACATATATTGTGAAGGACTGGGGGTGAAGCTGATTCCTGCACGTGGTGCCCCTGCATAGGTACTGGCTTGATTCCAGTACTGAACTGAGCATCAGCATTCGACAGCCAGACAATCCTAGTGATCTCCTGGCTTGAAACACATCACAATGAGGAAACCTAAAGGAAATGGTCCTTCTAAGGGCCCACTATGTAGAAACCTAGGACCTATGATCAGAATTCTTCAGCTCAACATAGCAGGAATAAGCAGAGCTAAGTGTGAACTCTTATCAAGAATAGCTCTCGATAAAAATATTGACTTGATTGTTATCCAGGAAACTCATGCAGCAGATGAAGATCAACTGCACTCTAGAGGAAAAATTCCTGGGTATGACCTCTTAGGAGCAACATTCCATCACGCATACGGGGTTGCCACATATGTAAGACATACTGTCGAAAACGCCTCCTTGTGCACTACAAATACTGCCGAAAATATCCATTCTGTGATCACCAAAATAGGAGACGTCACTGTCACTAATGTGTACAAACCTCCAGCTGAGCAATGGCCCCCCTATGTTCTCCACCACCAACCGCATCCAGCCACCTACCTTGGCGATTTTAACAGCCACCATGAACAAAGGAGATACACTTCTAGTGATGACAATGGAGAATCTTTGGTCTCATGGGCTGAGGAACACAACCTCCATCTTACTTTTGATGCTAAAGATCTATGCACTTTTAGATCAGCTGCATGGAGACGAGAGTCCAATCCCGATCTGTGTTATGTGTCTACCAACAACTGCACACCTCTGCCAGTTACACGGAAAGTTCTCTCCGACTTTCCCCACAGCCAGCATCGCCCAGTTGTAATAGAGATCGGAATAAAAGTCCCTATTGTGTCAACAACTCCCCATCCACGCTGGAACTTCCGAAAGGCAAACTGGCCTGCCTTTACTGAACAACTTGATAAGGTCCTGGGCTGGATTCCCCCAACAAGTGAAAACTATGAGAGACTCACAGGTGCTGTAATAAGCACAGCAAAGATGTTCATACCTAGAGGATATCGGAAGGAGTATATTCCTGGATGGAGTGATGCTAGTGAAAAACTGTATCAAGAATTCGAAACAACTGGGGACAAGAATACAGCTGATCAACTATTACACAGCCTGGACACTGCTCGCCGTCAGAAATGGACAGAAACTGTGGAAAACCTCGACTTCAAACATTCAAGCAGGAAGGCGTGGTCCCTATTAAGGAAATTAGGAGATGAAAGCCGAGTAGCTCGAGACATTATTCCTATAAACCCCAACAAGGTTGCGTCCCACATTGTGTCAAGTTTGAAAGCTCCAAGAGATCGTGACCACACCTCTGCAATCAAAAGGGAACTCAGAGCAATGAAAACAGACAGTCTTGAGGTCGGCAGGTTTTCTTATCCCTTCACCCCAGAGGAAGTTGCAACAGCTTTGAAAGATGTCAAATCAGGGAAAGCCCCTGGTTTTGATGGCATTCATCTAGAATTTTTATTGCATGCAGGGAATTATGCAATTACCTGGCTAGCAAAGTTCTACTCCAACATCTTAGAGGCAGGGTCTATCCTCCGACTTATGAAACAAACAAAGATCATCGCCATTCTCGAACCAGGTAAATCTAGTAAAAATCCTCAAAGCTATCGTCCAATTGCTCTTCTGAGTGTAGTTTACAAATTACTGGAGAGGCTTCTCTACAACAGAATCGGCTCAGTAGTTCTTGACCATCTACCCATCGAACAAGCGGGCTTTCGCCCAAACCGAAGTTGCACAGACCAGGTTCTCTCTCTGACTACACACATCGAAGCTGGATTCCAAAAACAACTAAAGACTTCAGTTGTGTTTGTGGACCTAACTGCAGCATACGACACAGTATGGAGGCAAGGACTCATCTGCAAACTACTTCGAATAATACCCTGCAAGAAAATTGCCAAGCTCATTGAAAACATGCTTACAGACAGAAGGTTCCGTGTAATTATGGGAAACAAGACCAGTAAGGAAAGGACTCTTAATAACGGTCTTCCTCAAGGATCGGTACTAGCACCTCTGCTGTTCAACTTATATATATCAGATTTGCCGAAAACAACCTCCACACCATTTGGGTACGCAGACGACTGGGCATTTGCAGTGCAGGACAAATTTATGGAGAATACCGAAGATACGTTGACAGCTGACCTCAACATCTTAGATCAGTATTTTCATAAATAGAGACTTAGGCCAAGTTTGAGTAAAACTGAAGTCACATGTTTCCACCTCAACAACAAACTGGCCCACCTTGAACTTAATGTTAAATTCCAGGACACTAGACTTCACCACAACAGATACCCAAAATACCTCGGGGTAACCCTTGACAGAACTCTGTCCTTCAAGGAACACCTGAAGAGGTCAACAGCCAAACTCCAGACACGGAACAACATCCTCCATAAACTGTGTGGTACCACCTGGGGTTCTTCAGCTTCAACCTTAAGAACTTCAGCTCTTGCCCTTGTCTTCTCAGCTGCAGAATATTGCTCTCCAGTCTGGCTGAACAGCTGTCATACAAAACTGGTTGACTCGCAGCTAAACCATACTTTGCGCATTGTATCAGGAACCATAAAATCTACCCCCACTTCTTGGCTGCCAGTTCTTAGCCATATTCCTCCACCACACATACGGAGAAAGAATGCCCTGTTGCAAGAGTACCAGAAGTTGTCTAGAAATGCCAATCTGCCAATCCATGGAGACATCCCCAACGCCATGATCAGCAGGCTCCGTTCCAGAAATCCACCAGTTAGGACCGCCAGAAACCTGGTTGATAATTTCAACCTACAGCAGGACTGGATGCAAGAATGGACATCCACAGCTCCACCTGAGTATCGGAACTTTCCCTGCATCACAAGAACACCAACAGGATTTCATCTACCCCGCAGTACCTGGACAACTCTCAATCGCATCAGGACAGGCCAGGGCAAGTGCGCTGACTCCCTCCACAAATGGGGCAAACTTTCCTCCCCGGAATGTAGCTGTGGTGCCCCAAAACAAACAGTCCATCACATTGTGGAACAGTGCCCCCTGAGTGCATATCAGGGCAATTCAAAAGACTTCCAAAATCTGAATCCGTCTTGCATAGACTATATTGAGAGCTTGAAGTTAAGACTGTAACCTACTGTACATAGTCTATATTTAATTTGTGATTGTGTTTCTTTGCATTTTTATGATGCCATACGCTAAATAAATAATGTGAAGGACTGCAGGCTTCGAGCCCATAATGGGAACCTGAAAGACTTGCATGATGCAACGCAGTCTGCTCTTGATTGGATTTCAAATTTAAATACTACTTTGTAAATCTGAACATTTTATCTGTTTATATGTCTCCTCAACAAAATTGATATTAATATTTATTGTTCTTATAAATGCTAATGCATATGTTTAATGTGTTCCTTAGCTTGTAATAATTTAGATGTACCATGCCATACGCTAAATAACTAAACCGTCGTATCACTATTTTGGCACGTTCTTGGCCATCCATTAGTTCTTTATCCCGGACGAGCCCCCAAATTGTGCGATTTTAGGAGATATTTATTTAATTTAAAGGATCAATTACTACTCCATTCAGCTGAACTCCATTACTCATGAATACATCACATTTACTCCGCAAACGTTTCTCTCTTGTTTCTTCGTTTTTTATTGTCCTCACTGTCTTCTTGAAACACATGGATATATCAATAAAAGCTATGACTCCAAATACTCCAACATGACTCTGCACAATAAATGAGTAATTTCAAAATATCTTTCTGTACGTGATAGTACTGAATGATGCCCTAATTATCATTTCATTCGTTAGATTTCTGGATCTTGGAAGTTTTATTCGCTACTAGCAGAAGTACCCGTTCTTCGAACGGTGGTTGTTGTTAACACCAGACATTATCAATTGAGCTACCGTTGCAATGGTTAGCCGTTTGTCATTCCTTCATAAGTTTATCAGAACGAAGTGAGCTTTCTGGGAATATTATACACACTGCTAATTTAAGGGCCTTAAAACGTGGTTTCCGGAGACTGTTTGTAGAGTCCCGAATTTTTTGTGTCACATTGAGAAGCGCAACATATGCTTAGGTCGTCCTTCTGGGATAATTTTTTTATTACGCCTATTGTAGCATGTATTTTGAGAAGTTTTCCCTCTATCCATCTTTCTACTGTATGAAAAGTATGATGAAGGGTTTTATATATGATTGGTGTATTGACTCTCATGGATACCATACCTGATTTTACGATGCACCAAGCATCCGAACACGAGTTATAGGCGTACATTAAGATACACAGAAAGAATGACAGACAATTCGATTGTCTACAACATATCTCCCAGATATCCAAATATGGATATATCTACCACACAGTATCAAACAAAATTATCCTTACGATGAACCCGTATGTCGACAGCAACAACAAAAAAGATTAGTTAAAATGTGCTCTCAAACTTAATTCACCTAACGTGTACTTCCTGACGTGAAATAGAATTGAATGCCTTGTAGACGAAACGCAATACACGTCACATAAAAACTGATCCTCTACGTTGTGTTAGATCCCCATACACAGGAAGACCCCTTTCATAAATTATGAAGGCTTGTGGTGCATGAAAATTCTGGTTCTTTAGCCTCAAATGGCCCAAATTCTTAAAAGCCGCAGAATATGCTGATTCAATTAAGGAATTTTTGAACATAATGTTGCTGTTTGGAGATATAATGGACCTTCTTTACTGTTTGTCGCACACGAAGATTGCGTGAATAAATTCTAGGTTACCCCTTGACCCCCTTAATTGCATTGATGAATTATACAGTCTACGTTGTTTCCGTGATAACCTAATTGCCATTTGCAAACTTTCACAGAAATGTAATAATCGGAGTGACATTGCTTCTTACTGAAATAGATGTAAAATTGGATGTCACCCCTTGAGATAATGTTGACATGGTTACCGACTTGCATTCCTTCATTAGTTTGTTAAATTAAAATAAATTAGTTTTCTGGGAATATCTCAAAAATGGTTGGTTTGAGGGCCTTAAAAGACGAGTTTTGTCTCTCACATTGAGGGGCTGAAAATGAGCTCTGTCTCGTCCTTCTACGCCTATTTCAGCATTTGTTTTAAGGGGGTAGGCTCCCTTTTATGAGAGGTACGGAGAAGTGTTACACCAATGATTTGTGTCGTGCCGCTTATGGATATGTGTACCCAATTTTACGTTGATACACCCAGCCGTACTTGAGTTATACGGGTACAAAATTGTCCACAGACAGACAAGAAAATTATTTAAGCGCGCATCGATCATAAAACAGTCTGAAACGCGTAAATAACTCAAATTTCCGTAGAAATTCAGAAGAAATAGACAAACTTTCAAGTATATATATAGAGAGATAGACTGCACCGCTCGGCGTTGACCGTGTTTTATGGGTTTTACTCGCTAACCGTTGGAGATACACGAATAGTGATAAGGACCTTTCGGATAGAAAATTTTAAAGTACTTATGTGCCATGAAAAGTTTCCTATTTGTTAGCGATCTCTTTTTATTTGAAATTCATTCATGTTCTCTATCCATAGATCGGTCGGCAGCAATCCTCCTCTTCCATTCTTCCCTGTTGCCAGTCAGTCTCTTCATGTCTCTGTATGAATGGACATTAACATCTGTTATGATCTGCTTGATGTATTGCAGTCTCGGTCGTCCTCTTCCCCTCTTGCCATCTAACACAGTAACCATAAAGTCATTGTGGCGATAGAGATGTCCTGTCAGTTGGTCTCGCCGTTTCCGTATTGTTTTGAGAAATGCTCTCTTTTCATTAATGTTTTGAGCACTTCGTCAGTCGTCACTCTTGCGGTCCATGGAATTTTTCCCATCAGCCGCCAACACCACATTTCAAAAGCTGCAAGTTTTCTTTTATCAGCACATCCCATTGTCCAAGCTTCTGAGCCATACAAGGGTGTAATGGTCACTACAATGGTTGCCGTTTCAAATACTGCGTAATATCGAAATAAAAAGTAGCGTATGTCTATACCTGGTAAATCAGCTACATCCATGCATAATTTCTTTTCAATCGGACCAGTGGTTCTTGCGTGATTGAGCAACCGACAGGACGACAGACAGACAAACACCATCTCATTTTTATGTATTAGTTAGATTTTCACATAATTCATTAGAACAATCCATAGCGCATAATCATTGATTTCAGGGTAATGTGTCCAAATACTTCTAATCCTGTTGTGGGGAATATTTATGCATTATGTAATACTGGAGGACATTCTACACCAACTGTACCTGGAAAAAGAATAAAATCAAACTATGTATGAAGACCAACCAGCCTATCGACAGCGGCGGGAAGCCCTGCTCATGTAACATATGTGAAGCTATGTTTGCTCGGAAAATCCATTTGAAGCGGCATACTGGTGAGAAGCCTTATTCATGTGGCATTTGTGAAGTCAAGTTTGCGGAGTTAGCATATGTAAAGTCTCACATGGTAACGCATACTGGTGATAAGCCGTATTCATGCAGCATATGTGGAGCCAAATTTCGTCGGAAAGTGGAATTGAAGCCGCACATGTTTTTGCATACTGGTGAGAAGCCTCTTTCATTTACCATATGTGAAGCGAAGTTTGTTGAGGCAGGACATTTGAAATCTCACATGTTACTGCATACTGGTGGGAAACCTTTTCCATGCACCATATGTGAAGCCAAGTTTGCTCAGGTAGGACATTTGTAACGGCACATATTATTGCATACTGGTGAGAAGCGTTATTCATGTAGAATATGTGCAGCCAAGTTTACTCACAGAGATGATTTGAAGTTTCACATGGTTAAGCATACTGGTGATAAGCCTTATTCATGCGGCATATGTGATGCCAAGTTTGCTCGGAAGAGGCAATTGAAGCCGCACATGTTCTTGCATACTGCTGAGAAGCCTTTTTCATGTACCATATGTGAAGCAAACTTTGCTCAGAAAGGAACTATGAATCGGCACATGTATTTGCATACTGGTGACATGCCCTTTTCATGTAGCATATGTGAAGCTAAATTTGCCCAGGGAGGTCATTTGAAAACTCACTTGTTATCGCATACTGGTGATAAGCCTTATTCATGCAGCATATGTGAAACTAAGTTTGTTCGTCTGTATCAATTGAAGTCGCACATGGTAACGCATACTGGTGAGAAGCTTTTTCCATGTGGCATATGTAAAGCTAAGTTTGCTCAGAAAGGAAATTTGAATCGGCACATGTGTTTGCATACTGGTGAGAAGCCTTTTTCTTGTAGCATATGTGGAGCCAAATTTGCTCACAGAGATCATTTGAAGTCTCACATGGTAATGCATACTGGTGAGAAGCCTTTTCCATGTGGCATATGTAAAGCCAAGTTTGCTTGGAAAAGAAATTTGAATCGGCACATGTTATTGCATACTGGTGAGAAGCCTTTTACATGTAGCATATGTGAAGCCAAATTTGCCCAAGAAGGGCATTTGAAAACTCACTTGTTATCGCATACTGGTGATTAGCCTTATTCATGCAGCATATGTGAAACTAAGTTTGTTCGTCCGTATCAATTGAAGTCGCATATGGTAACGCATACGGGTGAGTAGCCTTTTCCATATACCATATGTGAAGCCAAGTTTGCTCAGAAAGGACATTTGAAACGGCACATATTATTGCGTACTGGTGAGAAGCGTTATTCATGTAGCATATATGGAGCCAAATTTGCTCACGGAGATCATTTGAAGTCTCTTATGGTAATGCATACTGGTGAGAAGCTTTTTCCATGTGGCATATGTAACGCCAAGTTTGCTCAGAAAGGAACTTTGAATCGGCACATGTTATTGCATACTGGTGAGAAGCGTTATTCATGTAGCATATGTGGAGCCAAATTTGGTCACGGAGGTAATTTGAAGTCTCACCTCACATGTTAAAGCATATTAGTGATAAGCCTTTTCTTGCGGCATATGTGAAGCCAAGTTTGACCGGAAAAGGCAATTTTAGCCACACATGTTCTTGCATACTGGTGAGAAGCTCTTTTCATCTGGCATATATGAATTCAAATTAACCCTGAACGATCAATTGAAGCCGCACATGTTGTAGCATCCTGGTGAGGATCCTTTTTCACGTAGCATATGTGAAACAAAGTTTGCTCAGGGAGGACATTTGAAATCTCACATGGTAAAGCATACTGGTGATAGGCCGTATTCATGCACACTATGTGGAGCCAAGTTTGCTCGAAAAGAGGAATTGAAACCGCACGTGTTCATGCATGCTGGTGAGAAGCCCATTTTTAGTAGCATATGTGACGCGAAATTTGTTCAGGCAGGACATTTGAAATTTCACAATGTGCTGCATATTGGCGAGAAGCCTTTTCCATGTACCATATGTGAAGCCAAGTTTGCTCAGAAAGTAAATTTGAATTGCACATTATATCGCATACCGGGGAGAAACGTTATTCATGTTAATCCTTGCTGGTGATAATCTTTTTTCGTGCAGCATATGTCAAACCAACTTTGCTCGGAAAGGGCAATTGAAGCCGAATATCTTAGAGCATACCGGCCAGAGGCCTTAGACATGCACATTATGTGTAGCCAAGTCTTCACGGAAGGAACAATTGAAGTCGCACATGTTATTGCATCCTGGTGAGAAGCTCTTTCCATCTGGCATATGAAAAATCCACAGCCTGCTTCCAGTCTCCGACCGGGTCAGGAATGGAATGAATGAAGCCCCCATCTAGCGGCGAGGATATGAACTGTGCCGGCTGCCGAGGCCTGACGCACTCCTCTGGGGCAATTATTAAATGAATGACAGATGAAATGAAATGATAGTGGAGAGTGTTGCTGGAATGAAATTGTGACAGGGAAAACCGGAGTACCCGGAGAAAAACCTGTCTGCCTCCGTTTTGTCCAGCACAGATCTCACATGGAGTGACCGGGATTTGAACCACGGACCCAGCGGTGAGAGGCCAGCGTGCTGCCGCCTAAGCCACGGAGGCTTCCCATCTGGCATATATGAAGTTAAATTAACTCTGAACGATCAATTGAAGCCGCACATGTTATTGCATACTGGTGAGGATCCTATTTCACGTAGCATGTGAAACCAAGTTTGCTCAGGGAGGACATTTGAAATCTCACATGTTACAGCATACTGGTGACAAGCCTTATTCATGCAGCATATGTGAAGCCAATGTTGCTCGGAAAGAAAATTTGAAGTCACACATGTTAAGGCATACTGGCCAAATGTCTTATTCATGCGGCATATGTGAGGCTGGATTTGGCCGGAAACAACTTTAAAGATCGTACATGTTAACGTATACCGGCCAGGAGCCTTAGACATGCACTATGTAGCCAAGTTTTCACGGACAAATCCTTTAAAGTCTCGCATGTTAACGCATACCGGCGAATAACCTTATTCATTTAGCATATGTGAAGGCAACTTAACTCGAACATTGCATTTGAAATCTCACTTGTTAACGAATACCGGCGAGTAGGCAAACTCATGTAGCACATGCGAGGTTAAGTTTCCTTGTATAGGGCTTACGAAGGCTCTCATGTTATCGCATGCCGATAAGGAGGCATACTTATAAAGCCATGCCAAGAAATATTTCCCAGAAGGGGAATTTGATAAAACAGATGTGAAGGAGCGTTTGCTCCGGTACGGCGAATGTCCCATAACTCATTTCTTCACGTTTTAACATTTAAACGGGTCAACTTAAAGCATCCTATACCAATATAAGAAATGGATAGCAAATAATTGTAATATGCTCACATATAACATATTTAAATGGCACCAGTTAAATACAATTGTAGTCTGACATACGTTAGACAACTGCCGTATGAAATGTGCCTGTCGCACACTTATTAGGCAAATTGTTTGTTAAGGTCGTTTCTTAATTTTAGAACTTAGAAGGTTCATTCTGGTTTCGTCCTGGTAAACTAATTAGTATAAACACGATAACAGTTTCGCTTGATCAATACTTTTATTAAATACGATCACTGTGTGGTTATTCGTGGGACATGTTTCGAGGCCTAATTATTAGTTTTGTCCCCTTCATCAGCCGATATGAAAGAATCTTTAGATCTTTAAATTTGTATGGTGATTCTTTAGCTAAGTTAGCCTGGCTCGCTTCATTGATTTTAGAACAGTTTATAATAATTAGTTTATTAATACGGAACCAGAGTGAACCTTTTAAGTTCCAAAATCAATGAAGCGAGTCAGGCTAACTTTGCAAAGAAGCACGACACAAATTTAAAGATCTAATGTTTTTTTCATATGTGCTGATAATTTACCAAAACTAATAATTAGGCCTTGAAGCATGACCCACTAGTGACCACACAGTGATCATATTTTAAAAAAGGATTGATGAGGTCGTACTTTTAACTTGTCTATACTAATAGTCGTTTCTGTTGCGAAGTGATACTAATTACTATTTTAGGAGACACTTGTCTCTGGAATATTCAAGAAAGGCCAAACCTCTACTTCTTATTTCATAAGTTGAACGCCTGAAAACAAAACCACAATTCAAAATAATAATGAAAATAATCACGGACGATTCATTGCCAATGAAAGTCAAATGGAGATTCGCGGAGCGGAAGTGTTCTGTGCATAAGCTTCGGTGCCATTTTAACTCGTGGAGGCCCTGTGTGGGAAATCAATATTTATATCAGAGAGTTGGTTGAATTAAAAAAAATATTAACTATTTGCGGCCAGAAGCCATATTTATGTAGCATATGCGAATGCAAATAGGTCACAGAGGACTATTTAAGAGTCACATTTGAATGTTTAATTCATGTTTTAAATACAGTAGGGCACTCAGACTCTAGAGGCCTAGTTTAGTAAAAACCTTAAATTAAGCTACGGTATTTTAGCATTTGTTCCGAAAGTTGAAAAGCTAGAAGACTCGTAAAAGTTCAGACTGGGTGTATGAAGAGCGCTATCTTCTTGTTCTTCGGTCGTTTGGGCTACCTATCAACGGTGCTTGTGCTTTAGCTGTTGTTTGCCACTTCTGATGCTTTTGGTGGATTGTTGGGCGACTGCTTTTTTGCTGAAACCTTGAACTTTTCTATTCGACCAGCAATCTTTCATTTTCTTGCTGAACTGTAACTTAAGTACCTCGGATTTCCTGGACGCGTTGTGGTGAACTACTGTAATGGATGTGAGAAAGGTCTTGTATCAACCGTCAGGCGGTAGCGATTCCTGTCATTTATTGTGTCTTGCTGAATAATCATTCTCAATTTGTATGATTCACAAGGACCCAGTTGCTTTGCCCTTCTTGGCTACCTTAAAGATTTTATAAGATAGTCTGTGGTGGTCCATTCTGTGCAGGTGACCGTAGAATGCCAGACATGTCCTTCTGATGGCATCGGTGAGGTTTGCTAAGTGTTTGTAGAGTTCACAATTTGGTTTTTAACATCTTCTTTGATCTGGGAAGATTCTTGGTCCCACTATTTTCTGCAAGAATTTCCTTTCCTGTACCACCAGAGCCCTTGGAAGGGTCTCCTTAATTAGAAGCAGGCACTCATCTGGGTAGAGGATTGATTGTCTGACAACTGCATTATAATGTCTTAGTTTGACATTCATCGGCAGATGTTTCGAGGCGTAAAGATTTCTGCAACAATAGTATGCCCTGTGTAGTTTGATTCTCCTTAGTTCGAGAGCCATTATCTCACTGAGATCTATTCTCCAAGGTATTTTACTGTTTCACTCTCTTGATATGGTTAATATTACTGACTCGCATGGTTTTAGGGGCTTCTTGAATATTGGTAATGTACTTCGTCTTTCCGATGTTAATTAACAGACCCGTTTTTGCCGCTATTGTGTACAGTGCTTGGTGTTGTGTAGTGGCCTCTTGCATGTAGTTTGCCAGCAAGGACAGGTCTTGAGCGACGGCTACGCAAGGGAACCTTAGGTTATTTTCTTTGGTACCCCTTCTTAATCCGGTGCCGACTGGTAGGTCTCTGGTCCATTCCCTGACTTCTTTTTTTCAGATCAGTGCAAGATATACCACCTCCTTGTCTCACCCCCGTTTTGATTGGGAAAATCACCGAGAGCTGTCCTTGAAACTTTACTCAGGAAGTAGTATTACAAAGGGTGACTTTTACCTACCCCATGATTTTGTCGTTAAGTACCAGTTCTCCTAAGATTCCGAAGGGAGTGGTTCAATCTACAGTGTCGTATTCCTTCTGGACGTCAACGAAGGTGACTACCCACTTTCTGGCTCGTTTCTTGCTGTTTTAGAGGATGGCCTTAAGCTTTTGTATGTGGTCAGTACAAGAACTTGATGATCTGAAACCAACTTCGCACTCTCCTATCTTTGCCTAAGTGTCTCGTTACATGCCGTTTTAAGATCTTAGAAAATATCTTATAAGTGACTGCTTAGAGTGATATACTTTTGTAATTTGCAAGACCTGTTTTGTTCCCTTTCTTGTGGTTTGGGTGAATAACGGCTGACGTCCAGTCATCTGGGAGCCTCTCACAAGTCCATATGTCCAGGATCACAGCGTGGATACGTCTGATGGATTGTTCTCTGGCTAGTTTTTGCAATTCTGGTTTTATCCCATCTTCCGCAGACGCTTTGTTGTTCTTGAGGAGTTTTATGATCTCTTCGACCTACTCATATGTTGAAGGAAGGGTGTAATTGGTGTGACGCTTAGTGGGTTCCCTAACAGGGAGTCGTTCGGCAGGTTCTTCGGCATTTAGGAGTGTCTGGAAGTAGTCAGCTAGGGTTTTAGTAGATTCAATATTGTTGATGCACAGTGATCATTCTGCTCTCTAGATATGTAAGGTAGGAAGCGCAAACGAGTTCGTTTGCTGTTTGAGGCCCTTATATAGGTCTCTAGAGTTGTTCCCCTGAAAATTGTCTTCTACTTGCTTGATCAGTTCATTGTTGTGCTTCCTCTTTGCCCCTCTGATGATGCTGGACTCGTCTTCGCTTGCGTAATAAAGTCGTGCAAATTGGCTTCGTTCTTATTCTGGTTCCATTTGACCCACGCCAGTCGTTTGACGTCTAGAGCCACATCGCATTTGCTGGACAACCATGGTGGTTTATTTCCCTTAGGCCTTCTTGGGATTGTCTCCTGAGCTGTTCGTATTGTGGCGTTTCTAAGGGGGGGCCCACCTAGTAGTGGTATTATTCGTATTGGAATGATAGTTCAGTCTTTCTTGGTAGATTGTACTGTCATTTTTAAGTTCAGTAGTATCAAATCTTGGGATCTTCTTGCTCTTCACTGGTATACCATTGGCCTTTTTAGCGGCTTCAGGTTCGTCGTAACCAGGGATAGTTAGTGATCAGGGTCGATGTTGGCTTCCCTTAGCACCTTGTCATTCATGATGTCACAGTGGTGTGTTCCGTCTATTGCAATGTGGTCAATCTGGAACTCGCCGAGCATGCTGTTTTTGGCAGCGTCATGGCCTTCCTGGGTAGATGTTTGAAGGCCGTGGACATCAAGAGTTGTCCATACTTTGTGCACAAGCTTGTCTAGCGTTCCCCATTCTTGTTGGTTCTCTTATGAGCAGGATATCGTCCGACAATTTTTCCGGTATTTATGTTCCTTCCCAATTTGGGCGTTGAAATCTCCTAGCAGTATGTACGTGTGGTGATGCGGCATCTTATCTAGGGCTTCTTCAAGGGTATCCCAGTACTGGCCTGTGTTCTCTGTTTTTTTTGGTGTTAGGCTAAAAATAGGCTTATGAGATCACCTTTTGTCCATGTGTCTGTCTGCGTGTGTGTGTATATGTGTGATTCGTGTGTGTGTGTCCCTAATAAAATCTAAACGGCTTAAGCGATTTCAATGAAACTCGGTAAGTTCGTAGCACTATTCTGGACGGCCCCGGCCGTGCCCTTCAAACTGAGATAAGTCTCACCAATCCAACATGGCGGCAGTGCGAAATGTTTCACAAGCATTCAATATCTCCGAAACTATTACCGATATCACCCTGGAATGTTGTACGGTGATAAAGGGAACTACTAGAAGTTCACCTATGTGACTTTTGAAAACCTGGTAACTACGGAACCAATATGGCGGTCAAGCGAATGAACGGCTTTTAAATAGATGTTTCTCGCGATTAACCAACCAAACGCAATGCAACTTGGTACAGTATATATTTATACACATTGTAATGCACCGACATCTAACTTCGTTCAATTGTTTACATAACCTCAAGATGGCGGCTGTGCGAAATATTTCACTGGCATTCTATATCTCTGAAACTATTACCGTTATCACCCTGAAATTTTGTACGGAGATATGGGGCACTACTGGAAGTTCATCTATGAGACTTTCAAAAACCGGTTAATTACAAAACGAACAAGGCGGCCAAGTGAATTTTAAAAGTTTCAATAGTCTTTTCTCGCGATTTAATGATCCAAACGCAATGGAACTAGGTATAAAGGTACAACAAACAAAAGAACCCTCGGCTACTTCGGTTCGCGCAGCTCACATCGGCTCGTCCCAATCTCCCCCGACAGTCTCTACTGAGTATAAAACTAAGTCCCCGATTCTTGGATGTCACTGGTAATCTCGAGAACCACTGGATGGATTTTGATGCGGTTTTCACCATTCTGTAAAGGATATCTCGAGGAACGTTTCTGTAGAAAATAATTTATTTATGATCAAAGGAAGACAAGCAGTAAGGATTTCAGTGAAAAGATCGGAAAAAAACTTGGCGTCCGCGCGCTTCTTAAGCTTACGCTGGGCAAATCGTTAAAAATATCAATATACTATGAGCGCAATAAATGTTCAGCATGAAAAGTTCTACACAAAAGTCCGCGAGAGCATATCTCTATCTTCAATACATCGCCCACTATAAGTGTTTTTAGACTGTATGGAAGTGATCTTTGTGTTAAAAGCACCTCGCCATTCTTAAATTACGTCCGACAAGAATCCGTTGCACATGCTATCTCCATGATAATATAATTAATAGCCCAGTCAGTGATTTTAACCCATCATGCCGAGACGTAAAACGGATATACAGTAGGTCGTAGTTCATTGACATAAAAAAGCGCTTATCATCTTAAGCATTCGTAACTGTTCCCGGGCGAAGCCGGGGTGGGTTGCTAGTACGGGATGAAGGAGTGCGCGGCTGGCTGTCAATCGCCGTCATATACCATATCGTAAGTACCTGCAACCAGCTGTTCGATTGAGGTTAATGCTGCAATCGCAATGCAATTAAAAGAACGGGAGTAAATGTAAAGTGACCGAAAGTATTAAGCGCGGAATTAAATGAAAATACAGTATTAATTATTTACTAGTTGTAAACTATGTTTTAAAGAAATATACTGTTCCAATAAGCATACACACAGAGGCTATAATATCAACAACACGAAATAATGCATCAGGTGTAGAAAACTGCAGACGACCCTTGGCCATAGACGTTTTCCCTTCCGCTATTATACGCTTCACGAATGACTTGGAAACACCCGTTGCTTTACTTGTTGAAGCCCCAACATTATAATTGAGTTTATGAACGGTTTTCTGTTCTCGTAGGTGAGCAGTTAAGTTATAGACTATTTCTCTGCCTTGTCCCCTTAATGGTCGTCCAGATTTGCTACCATACTTCGAAGTAGAAGCCCTAACGAAACTCAAATGATACTATTACTAGAATAGCATGGTACATAACACTATACATATAAACACATTTACAAATAAAGTACACGCTATACGACAAGGGATTATAGGACTACAATAAAGAAAACGTATATAAAACTGAGAAAATAATAAGAGCGCCTAAATGGATTGGCCACGATGCTCTTGTCAGCGATTCTCCGCAGTGTGCTCGGTACGGCGGCCAGACAGCATGTGACCCCCTCCACCGCTCCTCTGTGACGTCGCACATCAACTCGGAATGAATGCGCGGGGAAGTGAGCTTTGCGCAGGTTCTTTTGATCGTTGCTACCTTATACAGATAATTTTTATACACATTGTAATGCAATGGAGTCTAATTTAGTTCAATTGTTTACATAACCTCAAGATGGCGGCTGTGCGAATTTTAAAATTATGTTTTTATTTCTTGTGTCGTAATCACGCGATTGAAGTGAAAATGTGAATAATGAACCTACGCATTAATTATCCTTTAATGGTACGTGACTCTATGTCCCAACATAACAATCCAACATGGCGAACATCCGGAATATTTAGACGGTTCTCTATATCTACAAATCTATTACAGCAAACTGTTTTTATGATCATAGGGGCTATGAACATAAGTTCACCTGTAGGACTTTCAATAACCTGGTGATCACATATGCAACATGGCGGCGACTTGAAGTATAAATATTCACATAGACGTTTCTTGCAATTTAACCATCAAATTGCAGATAAACTTGGTACAGTAAATTCGTATACAAATGTTAATCCAATGGTATCAAATTCATTTCAATTATTTTCATAGCCACAAGATGGCAGCTGTGCGAAATTTTAAAATCTCTTTTTTACTTCTTGTGTCCTAATCATGCGATTGAGGTTTAAATACCTCAAGTACACAATAATCTTCATGTAACAGTACATAACTCAAATACCTATAAAAATCCAACATGGCGACCATCCGAAATATTTAGTCGGTTCTCAATATCTACCAATCTATTATAGAAATCAAACTGAAATTTTGTATGTTGACAGTGGCAATTAACTAAGTAGGATAAATGAAAATAGGCTTTAGTTCTTCACAGAACTACTTGTTTCTTTTTGTTATCCTAAAATCTTAATTCCCAAGTCATGATTTCAACAGTAAGTTTCCAGCCTGAGGTAGGAAGCCATATACATGTAGATCATAGAACATTATTGACACGTGGAAATTTGATGACATTTTAGTATATCATATTTTCAAGAGTCGCCTCCGTTGTGTAGTGGTCAGCGTGCTTAGCTGCCACCCCGGAGGTCTGAAGTTCAATTCCCGGCTCTGCCACGAAATTTGAAAAGGGGTATGATGACTGGATCGGGGCCTACTCAGCCTCGGGTGGTCCAAATGAGTGGATAGGGTTGGATTCTCACCTCAGCCATCCTCGAAGTTGTTTTCCCTGGTTTCCCACTTCGCCTTCGGGCAAATGCTGGGAGGGTACTGCTCCCGTAAATTGAATTATTTTGGGACAAAATGAGAGTATTTTCCGTCCCCATGATAAAATTTTACCAGCAAATATAAATCATGGAAGTGTGACACAATGGAGTCGTGTTACAAGCTTGAGGCATTGGGAAAGTCCGATCACGTGATATGTTGCGCAACGGAAGTTTCTAGAACGTTGAAATCGGCATTGCAACAGTGAATTAGCTATAAAATATAATAATTATTGTAACAAATTATGCTATTGGATCCCAGCCCAGAACCAATGAGAAGAGGTCTTATTGAAGACGGGATTAACTTCAACTACATAATTTGATGAAATTATGCATTTAGGCCCATAGAAAGAGATTTTATTAATTGGTAATGAAGAGAAATTTAAAAGAAAATATATCTGATACTTTAAAAATCGCAGAACGCTTAATCTACGCAGTAATAAGCATTATTAATCTCCGCGCTAAAATTATGGTGGGAGATTGATATGGCCGCCAAAATATCGACCTGGAGAGGGAGATCCAAGGATCGAGGTTCTTATTCCAGCAGTCTTTGAAGAGAGAGGAAGTGTTTTCTTGGGTTAACGGAGATCCCAAAATCTTTAGTCCGAGTGCGTTGATTGACGACTCGTGGAGACGATACGTTAGCAGGGTGGAACAGTGGAGATTCCCGCGCTAGCATTATAGGCGAAGTTGAGAGGAGTATTGAAATTGGGATATCTCATTTATATTTGAGAATAGACTTCAGCCAAGTGAATAAATAGAAAGTACAGGTCGAATATTATATTCTATTGAAAGTCGAGTGTTCTAAGTCATACCATTTCGACGAAATAAGCCTGTAAAGACAATTTTTCAAATGTGTTGGAAATGAAAGCTGAATATCACTTTTATTGCAACGTGAAGTTAGCGAACACAATTCAAGTGAACAGTTGTGGAGAACTTTAACATCGGTGCAGCAAACAAACATTATTAGAATGACTATTAAGATTCATCGATTAGTTTCATTCAACATTATTAACATTGCTGAGATGATGGACTAAGTAGTCATGTGCCAGAGACATATTTAATGCAGGGTTAAGATACAACAACGGAGCTTCGATAGACAATGTATTGCAGAATACAGACGTAGCGTACGTTACATCTTGTACATTTTCGTCAGTCTACGAACACTGATGTAACAACGATTAGCAATAGAAATAATTCATTCATCACCTACATGAATATTTCTTTAAATTATTACTCATCGATGATGCTGATATATTTGCGACCGAGAATGAAGATTCTACAGAAGATGATTGTCAAGATGCTAGGGTATCCCAGCAATAACAGAATAATTTGCCAGAAGGATGTCGTTCGATCCCAGACGGAGGTTGGTGAATACCGGAGAGGGAACGTTTTCCCATCTCTGAGGTCGCAGGTCCGAGGTTCGAATGGAGGTCCATCTAAATTTATTGGACTAAGGAAACACCTAATGTATTGTGTGAATACTTACCCTGATCTTCAAGTTATCGTCCAAATAAGGTAGCAGTGTTATTTAATTGTAGTATAGAGTTTGATTAGTGACATTCTGAGCAGACGTTCTTACTCCATATTCCATATTTTATGTATTTCAGTGTTCTCATGTAATTTACACTTCAGATGTGTGTTATGAGTTTTATGCATCAAGATTATTAGAGATGATTGTCTTTCATGTATCTTTTAAATTTTATTCTACGGATCAGTTGTTTGAACTGACATTAAAATTTTGTTTGAGGAATCAGATGTCCTTATAGAATACTGTCATTTTCACTATCGAATTTCAATTTCAATTTTTATTTTGAACCAAGGATTCAGACATTGTGTCAAAGTTGCAAATTAAATTCTTTTAAATTTAATTTGGCACTTAAATGTGTCGACTGTTGAGCAGAAGAAACATCGAATGATATTGTCATATCAATATTGTATATAAACTTTTCGGCGATATAGCAAATACTTGTCGTTTGATAAGACTGAAGTCTTAAATACATGGACATTCTTCGTGTAGAGTGGAAAGACATTACGAAATTGACAAACCTTATCATTATTTGTAAAGCTGAAAGCTTTATTCATTTAATTGTTAGAGGAAATATCTCTTGATAGATGATAATTTATATCATTGGCTAGGAACTCAAAGCTAGTTTATCCCGTTCAAGATTGAATTCTATTTGACACTATAAATAACCTGTGGTTATGTATACACTATTTGTGAAATATCACGTCATAATGTAGACCTGATATTGCAACGACGTGCAATTTAAAGCTTGATAAGGGAGGTGAAACACTATAAATATTTTTATTACATGTATTTGTGACAGACAGGTTAACAATTAATTAACTTATTGTGTAGTTAACTCTAAGGAGGTCATTCACGACAGTCTAAAGTCGTTCGTTATTGTTGGAAGTGTCATTTGAAGAACTAAAGGATGTATAATAGTTGATCAGTAGTCGAGTTGGACGACACTGATGGTCATGCCGTTATTTGAGAGAAGTTTCTGCAGAAGAAATGTTAATAACAATTAATCCGTTTTTGGTTATTGTTTAGCATAGTGGATGATAATTGTTTATGCCATATATAGTGGTATATGAGGAGTTGTAGAGATATGGTGAGCTCGTGAGAAGGAGTTTCCATATTTTAAGAACGAAATATAGTTCTTTGATAAGAAAAAGGCATAGATCATGATACGAGTCGTTGTATTCAAGAATTCCAGTTCATGTAAAGTAACGTTTTAGCTGTGATGACAGGAGGGTCTGAGCGGAAAGCAATTAGAGAACGATTGTTTACTTATGTCATTTATACTATTATTAAACCTTATTAAACCCGTAATTGAATGAATACGTATAGTTAACCTTTGCCAGTTGTTTATATTTGATCAATAAAGTAAAGAAACCTATCTTAGACGATGTGTGTGCAGTATATGAACGCTAATAAGTGTTAGAAAACCTTTATGTGGAGAAACATTGTAAATATTAAATTTCAAGTGGTATAGTAAGACAGAACTAAGATTCTCTAAGATAACGTGTGGATAACGTTAAATATCGTTTATAATAACGACCAGATTACGTGTAAATATTTTTCCGTAATGATTTATTACTTAAATAATATTTATTAGGGTTAATTAGTAGAATGTTTTTGAAATAGTGTGTTTTTGTGAGCGAATGTTTTTAGTATGGATGTTTGCCAGCTGTTATGAGTGATTGAACAACCTAATCGGTCTAGAGCGTTTATGGAGTGTGAATGAAAGATTGTATTAAAATTTCAGTATGATTGATAAAGAATTGCTTGAGTTATGGGCATTTTTATAATGTCTGAATGTAACTTTTATACGAGAATTTTAGACGCACGCCAGACAGCGTTTATACAAGCAAATGTGAACAGAAAGATGAACCGTTAAGAATCGAGGCCACTTTATTATATAATGTGTAGCCAGATGGCAAGTCACGGCCTTGTAAATGAAAACAGTTTCCTGGCGCGACACGTGATTGTCAGTGGGTCTGTGGAACAGAGTAGACCAGCTGCAATATAAGGCGCGTGGCACTTGAGTCACCTGTCAAAATGAATTCTATTAAGACAAGAATGTTTTGTTAAACGTATTCATCAAGTACAGTAGGCCTAGGCATTTCAAAATTTGTGTGCTTTTAATTTATAACCCAGTAAATGCCGTAGGATGTGCAGTGGATGAGGAGCGATATTTTTTATTAGTATAGTATATAGTTATTTATTGTATATATTAGATTTAGTTTACTTATGTTAAATCAATTTACACAGTTCGTAGTTCTTGGTCGTTAACGAGTGATTCATTATAAATATAAGGCGAAGCTGAAGTCCCATACCCCGAGACACGTAAGTAAAGGTAAGTGCCCCGTTGAGTTTGTTGTTATCCATAATATTCTTGTAACTGCTGTATGTAAATCCCTAAAGACCTCGTTGGAGCGATTACTAATGATGTAATATAGTCGGTACAGTTAGAAATAGGCAATCCAGCATGGGCTATGCATATTTTTACTGGCTACTTTCCGGATATACGGGTACAGTACTGTACCCGTATAAATCAAGGAGCTTCTTGCTGGAAATCCGAATATGGGCAGGATCGTAAAATCTTGAAAGTTCCCGGCTAGTAAAACCCTCAAAGACCTACCAGCCAGCACTCCATGACCACACACAGCTGCAATGATCATGTTATGGTTAAAAAAAATGGACGGCAAATTGAGAATCTTACATATTCTCGGGGTGTATAAGGATAAAAAGAAGCCTTACCTGATCTGGGAAACCATAACTTAATCTCTCCACTATATTTGAAATATGTCTTGCAACACCACGATTATAAGAGAACGAAATAAAATGTATTAATAAAAACCTAATCCTAAATAAAAACAATAAGTAACCATAATAAAAATTAAAAGTGAGGCTCGTTCTCCTCCTTCCATAACTAATATTTAAGTCCAAATGACTTCATGACATACATTCAGTTATATTTATACAGCTCAGATAGTTACTGAACTTCCAACAATCAAACTGCAAAAGTTATCTTCTCTTACGAGTTTTAACACTGGAGCTAAGATTGCTTGATTCATTCACGTCAGCAACTGTTTACATTCGGCCGAGTCCCGTTCATCCAGAACACCTGTGACTCGGTTACCTAATACCTCGCTCCGTTATGCGAGAGCCTTGACTCATAGCCTGCTTATACACTCGCAGCTGGGCGATTTCCCTCATTCAACACGTAAATCTGCTAACTTTGTGTCACACTGACAGTAGTGTCTTCACTCTGTTACAATCTTTAAAACGTCTTCATAAATGTAAAGTGTTACAATCTTACACACATAATAAAATATGTAAATGCACTCACATACAATTGTTCCTGTCATGTGCGACGGACGGAACCTTGCATTCTCTCATTCTATTCCACACAAAACTGTACATACACGACTATCGTTGCATTCTCAAAAGCTGTAACACAATTCAAATACCCTCGAAATGTTTATAATAATTACACAAAAAGTTAAATAATTATTAAATAAATGTTTATAATACTAACAACAATCTATCACGTAAAGTTCAATGGTTTAAAACAATTACTAAAACTTGTGATTATTCATATTAACAAATATTAATTTTTTAGTCTACTATTAAAATAGTATTACTCCTTCTACTATCTCAGTTTAGAATACTATGCCTTGGTCTATCTCAGGTTTAAGTGTTATGCCAAGTCTACAATGACCAATCAATAAAGATAAAGCATCTGATTATTATAGTTCCGGTTTAATAAAAGTTAATAAAGGTTAGAAATCAAAATCAAAGGCTATACTTCATTTCGCAAATACCGTTCCAGCCTACACCCTACTGCCAATCCCCTTAATGTCGCAGTCTTACTCACACGTGTGAGTAATAATTAACTTCTTTACACAAATAACAATGTTTCAAATCTCAACACAACAGTACTATAATGCAATAAATGTCAATACGGAATACACCCTCGTATTGATTCATATAATAGTAGGGGGATGACAGGGGTTTAAAACCACCCGGCGTTCTCGGGCGGCGTTCATGTTAAATAATTAATATCTGGCGAACCCATGATCGGATTTTAACAAATGAGGTGCCGTTGGACTCGAACTGACGGGGGCTTTGCTACGGACCACGTATTGTATTTAAAAAAATGTTTTTGAAAATAGGCAATAGTTTAAAAACCAAACATGATAGAACGTTGTGCCGTGCTTGAAACGAATGGTCTTTATGTCCTTTATATTCAATAATAAAACTTTATTTTTCGATGTTCTTTTGAAAACAGTCCAATTTTGAAATTCTTATATTTTGGAAACTAGGAATTTTACAAAAACGTTTGTTTGACGTAAATGAATGGTCCCTACTCCCAAAATGAATTTCAAGTCTCTAGGGTAAAAATGCAGTATTAGGATGATACCAGTTCTAGGACTCCCCCTACTTTCATATAAACTTTGCCGATATCTCCCGAACGCGTGGTCGGATTTTAACGAACGAGGTAATGTTGGCGTTGGGATGATGTTCTCTTGGCTCAGAATGTGTGCTGGTATTTAAAAAAATGATAATGTTTGTTTTTTGGATTGGCGCTATTTTGGAAACGGTGAATTTTGGAAAAACGTTTGTTTACCGTTAATGAAAGGTGGGTATGCCCTCTAGGTGGACAGCAAGTTTCAAGGGTGTAGGAGGAAAACAAATATTAGCCTACTTTCTCGCGAACATTGACGGTAATTCGCGAACGCCTGATTGGATTTTAACAAATGAAGTGTCGTTGGACTCGATCTGACGTCCACTTTCCTATAGACTGCGTATTATATTTTTATTTTTTGATTTTTTGTTTTTAAAAGTACACTAGTTTGAAAACCAAACTTGATAGAACGTTGTTCTATAGTTCAAATAAATGGTCTCTATGACCTTTATTTTTTATAATACAACTTTTTCATATTTTGAGATTTTTGAAAACACGTAAATTTTGAATGTTTTTATTTATTTTGGAAACTAACAAGTTTACAAATAAGTTTGTTTGACATAAATGAAAGGTCTCTAACCCCCTCTACCATGAAAATAAATGTCAAGTCTCTAGGACCAGAACTGTGCATTTTATTTTTCATTTCTTTTTTTAATAAAAGAGTGTTTGTAGACAGAACGCCGGTAGCACCCAGCTTGTGTTCCAACGAGGCTATGACTGAGCATGGTGAATACTGGAAATGGCTATTTCGACGGGGCGAAGTGTGGCAAAACGAGGGTCGCTTTTCAATATTTTCCTAGGACAGATGAATAAAGGCGAATATTTTCGAAAATCCCTCATGGCGATCTTTAAAACATATTAGTATACACTGACCAGTAATCAGACAAAATTCATAATGACAGAACTTGTTTTTCTATGTCTGACTGGCAGCCAAGAAAGAAAAACAGAATATCTGCTCGAGAGACCTGCTTGGTGCCTGGCTAGCCAGCAAAGAGAATGGAATATGGGTGAGAGCTGACAACATTGCTGCAAGGTGATAACAGGTTGCAACCATCTGACAACTCTGTAAAAAGTGATAATGGCCAGTCAGGCTAGCAGACAGCGGTGGGCAGGGCCCCGCAGAGTGGGTGAGGGGAAAGGAGGGAAAACTCTACAAAACAGGAAATCATGTGACCACTGCAAAGCGGTGAGGGATGTGGGGGCGGGGCCAGAGAGCTGGGGGAGAGAAGAGGGGAGGAGTGGAGAACCCATGACAGCCAATAGCTGAACGAGTTGTATGTCAACATGGAGTGAAGGAGTGAGACGCAGGTGTGGAGAGAGAAAGAGAAACATGTATCGACATGCACGAAGCGTGGAGCGCCGTACACAGAGCTCTCGTACAACATGATTGAATAAAATAAAAAGTGCACAGGTTCACACGACATGTAATTTATTGATTCAAGAATTAAACGTAGAGTTAAATCCAAACCATTTGACATAAAGTTTATTTCCATTTTGTTTCAACTCTTTTTCAACGATATAATGTTAAGGAAATGCTGCTTTTAGAAGTTCATGGAGATAAAATCTACCTTTTAAGGGTTGATGGTTGAGGTCTTGGAGTAAATAGGTGACTGGACTGTCCATGCTGACTTGTCGAATTCGAAATAGTTCAATCCCCCACTGAGGCGTGTAGCCCTTATTGAAGGCAGACTTAAATTTGCTCACACGAACAAAATCCCCAATTTTCAGTCGGTGACGTTTAGGATCTGCTGTTTTTATGGGGTTAAACAGTTTATCCAGTCGCTGAATTTTTTGGTCACGAGGCGTGACTTGGTCCCAATGGTTCTATGTTTGGTGTCATTGTAACGTGACACTAGATCTGGTAACATGTCCAACCAGCGATAAGTGCCCTGAGCGGTAAACGCTTTCCACATGGGTTTTCAATGTTCGGTTAAACCCCTCGACCACGCTGGCTTTGAGATTGCTGTACGTGGTGTAATGTTGAATATCCTTAGATTCTTATCCCTGATCAGTTTGTAGCAACTGAGGTTGGCGTATGGATTGTTGAATAATATGTTGAAAGGCCTTGGTGACTAGTGGACCAGACTTGCGACGCACAGGTTCAACAAAGGCCATTATGGAATAGACATCAATGACAGTCAACATATAGCGTACACCGTCGTTAACGCCAGCATAGAGTTTCATTTCAACCAAGTCAGCCTGCCAAAGTTCATCCACACCTCGTGAAATCACCTTGAGTCGCGGATAGTGACGCCTAGCTGGGCGATGCAACTCGTGAGCAATACCCATTTTAATGGGTGACGGCTTAAACAATAAAGTTGGCATTTCGAAGTTCTTGTTCAATTTCTTGAATTTCCCAAACGTGACCGGTATGGCCGGCTTGACGTGAAGCATGCAACAACTGTAGCCGCTGGATGAGCTTATTGGGATTGTGCCAGTAGGTAACATCCACAAGTGGTTTTAATGATTTAAATGTCACTCCCGAAGCGGACACTTTACGACGAGTACTTTGACAGGTGGGAAAAATTTTGGCAATGATGGTTTTAGATATTTTTGAGATATATTGGCATTGACTTGTTGAGCGGGATCATACTGTCTTTTGTGGGCATGGGTATCTATTAAAATGGATTTTATATTTGCCAAGGTCCTCTGACGTATAATCATGGAATGAGGGTGTTCGAGAAAAGAGCAGCTTTAACAGTCCTGGCGTCAATTTATAGTTGATGTTCTTAATGACAGCTTTAGTACCAGCAAATTTAATCGATGAATCCCCAATTTTAAAACTATCATCCTCATAGCGAATACCATACCTGGTATCTTTGTTTCCAATAAATAGATCAATGAGATAGGGTTCTAGTGTTGATCCATAATATTTTATTAAAATGTTTTTCAGTTGAGCTTTATTTTGTGGGGTGGCCAAGACTTGTGAAAACGGAGACGATCTGAAAAGGCAAGGTGTTTCGACCATGGCCAAGGATTTCTTTTTTCTCAAAAACTCTGCAAGGGTTGTGGCCTTTTTTGAGGCGTGAACACTTGTTCCTCGTCATCCTGAACTTCGCTAACACTAGTCAAATCTTCCTGTTCCTGTTCCTCTTCCTCAGGGTCTTCGTGCAGCTTCTGCGTGGATTGAGAAACAGTGGGTAGCGTTTCAGATGGCTTCAAAGAGGGTTTCAACATGGCTTTTAGCGGAGGTGCTACATGTTGTTGAATAAACAAAGCATGGTCTGCACGTGATCGTTTCAATTGACGAAACTTTTGGCGAATAGTATTTTTGCTCTAATAATATGCTTTTTCAATTGACTCTCTGCTAACGCCATGGTGTCTTGACAAATGACTTGAGAGGGAATGAGACAGTGCCTCAAATAGCAATAAAATGATCAAACCCTAAGCGATACCGTCCTTGGTTGAGTTCACTTTGTTTGTCAATCACTAAACAGGCATGACGTTGAGTGTTCCAGCACTTGGCACACAATTCTGTAAACATTTGAAAGGTCATATCCGGATTCACATGTTCATTATAAATGTGACGACTGTTCCTCTCGTCCTGGTGAAATAAATCAATGACATTAGCATTGTCACGAATCAACTGTTTGGACATTTTAGAATACGTTTGTCCAAGATAAAAGCAATCGATATGTTTGTGTCGACCCATGCTGAAATAGTTTTGAATGATGCCTTGACGTTCTGTGGATACATAATCGAAAATCATGAGTGAATCAGGCTTTACCTCATCCGGTGAAATAACATTTTCTTGCATGGAAAATGTGAAATAACCCATATTCTCTTTTTGTAATCCGGACATGACTTGATCTACGAACACGTAGAGGGGTTGGTAGAGAGATTTTGCAAAAATATAAATATTTTGAAAACGCAGACCATTGGCCGCTGTTATGAGTGTTAGCAAAAAATTGGTCTTTCCACAGCCGGAAGGACCCACAATGATGCAGCGAATGGAAGATGGAAACAGTAAACCATGGCGTTGTTCACGTGATGAAGGACATATATGGGAAACCATATCCCCCACGGGGAATGACTCTTGCTGCTTAATACTCTTCATATCAACTAAGGCTTAGCCAGGCTAGCAGGCTGTCTATATTCAAAGCACTGAGCCTTGTCATAGAAACAGTAGACTGGTACTACAGGTTGACGATGAATGTCTTTGGACATGCGTTGATGGCCAAAGCTAGGTCTGTTCCCATACATGTTCCTGAACAAGAAACAGATCCTGCTAATAAACACTATGTGGATAGGTCTGTAGTGCCACGCACAAAACAAGGAGATTATGACTTTAAGTGAAAGCGGTTAACCCATGTAAAACATCCTCAAGTGTCTACAGGCGTTACTACAAAAAAGAATGTGGATAACAAGGTGTATGAGTTTTATGATAAAGTGCCTCAGCTTACGGTGAACGGCTATAGCGCTAATCACCATCGGATTATTCACGTGGGTGACCCGCAAGACGAAGACGATGTCTGTATCAAGCGTTACGTGACCTATGAAATGAAAAGGCTTTACAAATTTATCCCATCTGTATTTTTAGTGTATTTGAATGTGAATGAGAGAAACCATATACCACTAGTTCATGACCAGCCCTTGACCCATGTGCTTGCTTCGGGTTTAAGCCACTATCGATTACACTATGATGGAACCATTCACACCAAATATGCCATACCTGATGAAAACTATTTACAAATAGAGGTAAATGGTCATAGGATGTTGGTCCATAACCATGAAATGGTCAATGCAGGAGACGAATTATCCTTTCATCTCATGTTGACATGGGATGAAAAGCAAGCGGGAAAAACCACAAACGATTTCCCACTTTATGTGGAATTGGACTATACAGCCATGAAATAACAATCTGACGTTAGTTGTGACTTAAACTTTCTTGTGAAAGGTTGTTGGTCATCATCATCATGGTGAAACAAAGGTATGTAGTGAGAAAGACTAAAAATACTAAAAAGTAAGACCCTGTCCTTGGCAAAGCCTGGGCTTAAGACATTCGTGGACAAACCCTTGCGAATGAAAAAAATAAAAAATAATGTATTGACCATAAGGAAAGCCCTTCGAGCAGCACAGAGACGTGTTATTCCAAAACGTCAGCGACAGGGTTCAAAACAAGGGCGAGTAATTCCCGTCCCCAAACGAGCGGGATTTTTAACTGCTTTATTTGCCGGTTCGGCTGCTCTGGGTTCACTTTAGGGCGGTGCCAGTTCAGTGGCGAAAACCATCAAAGCCACACAGCAAGACAAACAACAACTCAAAGAAAGTCAGAGACATAATGAAACCATGGAAGCGATTACAATGGGGGCTAGAAATGCCAATTTAAAGCCAGCCTTTTTTCAACAAGGATTTGGGATTTCACTATTTCGAAATATTAAAAAAAAAATAACCTCAGTCATAGCAACACATGCCCTAAAGCATGAACAAGTGGAAAGCTATGCTAAACAACTAAAGCCTTCTCATTTTCGAGGTGTGTTTACGCGAGACCAATCACCCCCACGACCCTGGAAACAGGAATGTGCTGTTGTCAATTTGGATGATCACCGAGGACCAGGAACGCATTATGTAGCTTATGTCAAAGAGGGATCCACCGTATGGTACTTTGATAGTTTGGCGAATTTGCCTCCGCCCATGGATTTGGAAAGAGGATCAAGATATATTATAATGTGAAACGGGAGCAAACGTTTAACAGCCAACAGTGTGGACGGTTGTGTTTATTTTTTTTTATATAAGACTCAGGATATGCAAAAACGTCAACAGTATGTCGGCAGAAAGTAAGACGTTTACACTGCATGGACGTGGACTCGAAGTCTGGCTAGACTTTTACCCGCCTATCGAATTAAGTGAAAGACCTTATGGTTTGGGACGTGTTTGTCTTGAAACGTACACTCGAATATACAACATACGTGAAAATGTGAACAACAAGTTTTGCTATGATGATTCTGTGCTCACCCTGAACTCTGGTGGATACACGATCGATGATATTTATGAACATATTTATGTGGTGTTGATCAATGAATATGGTTTAAAGTCATTTATCAATGGAACGCTCAAGTTTGAACATTCGTGAATTTAAACTCTGAGGAACACTGTTTCAAGACTTTTGCAACATGGCCAGTGCCTTTCATAAACCCTCAAGCCTTAGCGGCCGCTGGATTCTACTATTTAAAAACAAGAGATGAAGTGAAATGTGCCTTTTGTCCCATCATCATAGACAAAAGGCAAGAGAGCGATGATCCCATGCAGGAACATCAGCGCTGGTCACCGGCCTGTCCCTACCTGTGCAGAATGGAGGTGGGAAGTATACCCTGCCATTCAAGCTATCCCTCACTCGTGCCTCTGAGTGATGAAAAAAAAAGTTACGATACGTGTGGACTGTATGGTGTCCATGGTGCTTCGGTGAGCAGCTCACCATCAAAAACGCCTAGTTTAGAGACATTGGGACATCATCGGTGTTATGGACGTTACAAACACAAGAGACTATATTGTTGTATCAGTTGGTATCGTCCTTATCCCAAAATGACAAAAGCCTGTAAGACGTGTTATGATAATAAAATTATGCAATTCTTTAATTCTTATTTTTTTCATGTCCCCCTGTCCTACCCTAACCTCTTTTTTTCAAACTAGCATGGCAGGTAAGTCCATGTCATAGGTAGACTTTAGTGGCCAATGTTCAGTCAGTCGTCAGTTGAACTTGGTCCAGGCAAGCGGCGACATGTTGCGCACACTCATTGTGGATTGCCAAGGGTTTAAAATTAGTGACAACAAATTTATATTTAAACAAGTGGCCATTATCGATTGTACCACTTTTTGGATATCGCAAGCTACGCATTTGGTATTTAAACCGCCCCATGCTTTTGATTTGTTGTGTGAAAAAGATCGTCAACAAACCCAGTGGATTGAAAATCATAGGCAACTAGACTGGAATCAAGGAACCATTTCCTTAAAATGTTTGGACGTGGTCATGAAAGCCCACTTGTCCTCGGCCAATGTGGTATTTGTGAAAGGTAATGAAAAACGTGAATGGTTGCAACCATTTTTGGCTTCTTACTGTCAATGTATCGACCTCATAGAGTTGGGCTCCCCATCCCTGCAAACGCTCTTGGATACTTGTTGCTGTGGCAATATTACCCATACAGCCCTAGCGCATGCGTGGCATCTCTTTCATTGGTTAACCACTCATGCCTGCTGGGAGTTGATGAACAAAATTATAACTCAAGATTTACCTGTGAATGACGCCAGTGAGATTTCTACAAGCAACGTGTAAACAACTACAGAACGTGATACCATGGAGAAAGGCAATGCTACGGACAAAGCCATTGTCAAGTTCTTTGTGTGCAAAAGGAAACTAGACCGTTTTACCAAAGAGGAACTCTTGGCGCTGCCCAAGTCGTTCATATATTATGTGGCTGCCAACGCGGTGAAAGAAATCTGGCAACATGTACCAAAATCATGGATTCAAGACCCTGTGTTGAGTGAATTGCAACCCTGTACGGATTACGATCATCATAAGCAAGTGGCCATGGCAAAAATACCCTCTATGCGTCAGTGCGCGACTTGTCAGCTAGTGAAACTGTATCACGGTCATAAAAGTCAATGTAAAGACTTTGTTGAATCATTCCACGGGTGTCATGGCGAGAAAAATCAGCAACAACAACAAACACAAACATCGTCGACAGAGGAGGAGGAAGGCCAAACCTTTTTACCATCCATGGAAAAGGATATGCCAGACCTGTACTGGCAATGGCGTCATTGACAAAGTGATTCAATACTTACCTTTCGAAATCCGTCTCCCAGGTTATCGTTTTTGTGGCCCTGGAACTCATCTTGAAAAACGTTTGCAGCGTGTTGATTAACCCATTAATCTTTTGGATCAAGCATGCAAAGAACACGACCTTTCTTACGCCATAGTCTTTCTAAATTAAGACATGTGGCTGATAAATTATTATTGAAAAAAGCTAAACAACGTTTCACATGCTGTGATGCCTCAGTGGGTGAAAGGATGGCAGCCCTGATTGTGATGAGTGCTATGGAAGGAAAGTTGATTATGCGTGGACATAAACATTAAGGAATTGGGATTTGTTTGTATTCTATTTGCTTTTTGTCAATCCCTATGGTTATGAAATAAGAACAAAGGTTTACCAATGCATGATGTTTTTTAATTATTATTTTTGATTAAAAAAATTATGATGTTGATGGGCTGATTTTTCATTTTCACATTTCACACATGATGAATTCACACATTGCCATTTGCCAATTTGAAATTTACAGTTTTTAAAATGTCTGTTTCAAGTTTTGTGTTTTTGATGATATAGATTTTCCATTTGTTGATTACACTTTTTTAATATGTTCGTTTGAAGTTTTTTGAATTTTCAAATTTGAATCATGCCCATTTCCATTTTTTAAATGAGAGTTTTACGTTTTTGAATTTTGTTGATATCGAAACATGGATATCCCATTTTTGTTGTTTACACATTTGCCATTTGGTGTATGTCTAAAGTTGAGATTTGTCAATAATGTTCATGTGTGTGCTTGACCATGACGATGCTGCAGTGAGTTTATGGAACTGCGGAAACGTGGAGGTCTACGACTAGTGCAGGTAAGACTGTTTTACAAAAATAATGTATATTGGCCACTACATTTCAAAGAAAACAAAATTATTGACAAAACAAAATGACTATTGACCATTTGTAATGTATATATTGTACCCTTCAGTGTTTTTCTAGGATGCCGACTCTAGCTCGGGTAGTGGTCTGTTCGGGGTGGCTCTAACTTATTCTAAACATCCTAGGAATATCGTCAAGGATCACAGGAGGCTTAACTTAAAATCAGTATGTCACAGAACTCCTAATATAAAATAATTTTATTCACAAAAACATCATCTCCCATTTACTCCCATCCATAGACAATAAAACAACAAAATATACTCCCTTAAATTACTGTAATCAACAACATCAAAATGCAAAGGAAAATTAATCACACTGACTGAAACCAGGAAAAGAAAAACAATCTATTTTACTGCAGTCCACTGCTTCAAGTTCAAAAATAAAACGTCAACAGACTTAATGCATCAAAACTATGGCCTGAATAACCCAGCCATTCTATCAAAAAAAAATATGAGCACTCATGTTTCATCATCATCATCATCATTTCCGTTTTCCAGCCTAGGCCGGGTCGGAGCAAACATGAGTCCCCTCCACTTTACTCGGTCTGTCCACCACTCTTCCTCAAGCACTCATGTTTATAACTTGCAAAATTGATTTCTGGGGTTCGGACATGTTTTCTCGTACAATCATCATCCTTCCTCACAAGAGTCAGACAATGAAGGCAATAGACTTATTCTAGGACACAGGCATGTGTGCACGTTATAGCTTATAAACAATTAATTCACTCAGAGCCATGACTCTGTTAATTACTGTAAAACAAACAAGTCAATATACATGAAGCATCAAATAAACACATCTCGGTGGCCGATGCCCCGTTACTTTTGATAAATAAACAACTATAATGAATGCACTCAAAATGACAATACAAGACGTCGCTTCCTGAAGCGGTACAAAAAGAAACCCTGGGAAGCCAGACTACCTTCCCTCAAAAACAACAATACCATCCCTCGACCTTGTGACAGACATTCTCACACCACACTAACCAGCTGGTCGGGCAATAACCTTCACTGCCACTTTCAGAATTCAGACGGCTGGCCGCAGTCTTATACCTGCTCCCTCTTACTACCTTGGGTTCGAGCTGTACAGTTACCTTTCTGACGGAGCTATAGCGCACTCTCATCAGACAATGAATTCAATCATTTCACTTACCATTTTATATCATCGTAGATTTGCGGGAATTTCGCCTCCGCCTTAATTCACTTACCATTTTATATCATCGTAGAACACGGGAATAACACCTCCGTTATAATTTCACTTACCATTTTATATCATCGTAGAACACGGGAATACTACCTCCGTTATTAATTTTAGCTCAACCCAGGATCAACTCTCAACCTTTTCTGAATATTATATTATCATCCAGCCATTTTGTCTTACCTTTCTTAACCTTGGTGTGATTATCAATTACCATACTTACTGTTCACATAATTTCAACGTCCCTACTGGTCTTTTTCACAATATCGAGCTGTCTTCCCCATATTAGCTTTTACGTTAATATCGTACGTAAGCACTATTAACCCAATTATTCCCTTAATTGTGCATTCAGCAAAGTTACTGACAGCCTCAAACAAAACACATTTAAACAAAATGTTGATGCTCATATATTATTTACGTTATAAAACACACAAAAAAAATCATAACTGACAAATACACACAAATCTACACAAAACATGCCTGCTATGCTTAAAATACCTATTTTATCATAATTGCTTATGATCGAGATAAACTTATCCGATTCCCATGATGGGATACGCTATGGCAAACATGCCCCATACAATATCTACTTATCTCGTATACATCCTGATGGTAGTGCTCTGGTCCTTGATATCAGTCTTCTGGATCAGTTGGTTCATCTTGCAAGGAGGATAATTTACACACGGTTTCCAAAATTCACCAAAGCAAAGGTCCACTGTGAATTATTATTATTATCATCACAATGCACGGTTCGCGCGTATGTAGCTCCTACCTCCTACAGCTATCATCAACCTACTCAATTCAGCTGATAGTTCAATAGCTTCCTAGATCACTGATTTAGCTACTAATAGCTCGTACGGCTATCTCTATCATATAACTGCGTCGTACTGTCACGGTATGCACTGTGCTAATTCGCACTCGCGAATGCTGCCTCTACTTATAAAAACTTGTAAAAATTATTAATATTCTTATTGCTACGGGCTAGGGCTTCCGCCTCATACAGCGCCCGGATATGAACTGTTTTCGCTGCGCCTCCAGCTATTATTTATATGATTTCTCGTAGGAGTACTTGGAGTGGGGAGCTTTTAGAATTTATTTCCATAATAACACTCGCATGAATATACAAATTAGCTCCTTTGAACGTCCTCATTTCTAATGTCTCAATGACTTCTTTTTATCCAAAATCCGATCGTTGGATCCTTATATAATGAGCTCCGTAATTCCCTTCATTGTTCCTTAATTTCGGCGGGATTTGGTCGCGTCTCGCGTCCCTCGCTGCTATTGGTAGTTTTAAATCCACCCCCTGATTTCATTTTAATTCTGGCAAAAATCACAGAATGATCCAATTTAAATTTTGACGATACTTCTGAGAGGCTGGGATTGTCCCCTATACGATGGTGTAATTCCTGTTTCTGTATTTTAATTACTGCTCGAATTTCTCTCAAATGGGCGGGGTTTATTTAGTGAGTGATCGTTGAAATTTTCGCATTTACCCGCTTAGTTGAAAGACCTTTGCGCGTTGTCTGAGCGCATGTGGCTGCCAGATGTTGGCTTTCTCTTCCTATCGCCATTGTCCGTGCTGGGTGAAAGTTACAGTAAAGCACGTACGGGCCTCCCTTTGTTATTCCCTGGTCCACAAGCAACGTCTTTTCTCACATCGGCTTTGAAACATGAATAAAATCTTGTTGAAATAAATATGTAGAATTTATGCAATCACAATGCATAAAGGTTACATTACCCTTCTGCAAAGGAGAAAAATCTATATGTAACGTATGATTTTTTTTCTCAATCCCGATCCGCCTCACGGATGCTGTAAGTTTCCGCCGTCACTCCTTATTCTGTTTACTAGGTTCGCCACTGCTGGTCGCACGCAGGGATTCCCTTGCTACTATTCTTGTGTCTCCCTCTCCACATTCTTGGTAGGATTAGAGTCTCGGCCGTCTGGTGCAGGTAGCTATTGTCTGCTTGTCTCGCCAAGTACTCTCACTTCACGGTCGTTCACTGTAAACACCAGGTCTGTTTATGACTGTCTACTTCCTCGTTCCACGTGCATTTGGCTCATCTTTATTCGATTTCCATAATGTTGACACCCGCGGTATTCCGTGGTTGATCAAACGGTTCCCTTTCATGATATATTTTGAGGTTTGAGCAATTTACTACTGATGTGCTTCCGCCGTTTATGTCCTGTATCTTATACGCATTGTTTCCCAAATTTCTTATGATTCGGTAAGGTCCTAAGTACGGGAAACACCATTTATGAAACACTTTGTTTGCAGGATCAGAGATAGGTGGTCTCTTCAATAAAACTAACTCACCGGCGTTCAATTCCCTGTGAAAGCGTTTCCCTTTTAGTCTTCTTAATCTCCTGTCAGCTTGTTCCCTCATATACGTGACCGTTCGTTCGATTCTCAGCTGTGGTGCTGGCTGCGGATCCCTTGGGCAATCTAGTACTGTTGTCCAAGATCTCGTTGGTTGCTGGTTCAAATGTAACGTGTATGGAATTTGTCCAGTTGTCTCATGACGTGTCATGTTAATGCAAATTTCAATGTTTTTCAAGGTATCAGCCCAACGATGATGCTCTGTAGGTATGAACATGCGGATATGCTTAGAGACCTCTCGTAAGACTCTCTCGCTAGGATTGCTCTGTGGATGGCGTATGCTAGATAATACATGTTTGATGCCTAGCTCATATAATCCACGCCTAAATTCTGCTGATGTGAAGTAACTCCCATGGTCGGAAAGTATAAATTCAGGCTTCCCCATTGTAGGTATAACACGATTCTTGATTCGGCTTAGGACCTGTTTCGATGTTGTCTTCTGGATAGCACATAAGACAACAAACTTGGAGAAGACGTCCACGCACACAAGGAAATGTCGCACTCCTATACGTCCTTTCGGCAGTGGCCCCAGGCAATTTGTCGCAATGAGCTCTAATGGTTTCTGTAGCAAAAGTGGCTTTGGGTATTGTCTCACGAGGAAGTTGTTGGGTTTTGCACGGTGGCAAATATCGCATGTCTTCAAGACATCGCGTATTGTGATCCTCATCCGTGGCCAAGTGAAAGCTTCACCTATTGTTGCTTGTGTCTTGTCTAATCCTATGTGACCAAGCGTATAATGAGTATGCCACACTAATTTCCTCTGTAAAGAAGCTGGTAACAATATCCGTAACTTGACGTGATCCTCATCTATAAATTTATGGAGCATATTATTGAAGTATGAATAATCTCTTGCTTGAGCTTCAATCTCTCGGTACGCCGGGATATCAGGTGTTATCTCTCTCTTGAGGAACTAAATCATCTGCATCATCCATGGCTCCTTTTCCTGTTTCTGCGGTAACCTCTTCAGTTCTTGTAAGAAGTCTTGGTCTTCGTTTGTCAGCTCAATGTGTTGCACTAACATCTCATCCTTCTGTGCCTCCTCTTCTGAATTTCGGTTCAAAATATCCGGGATGACATTTAATTTTCCTGATATATGCTCAATTTGTAGATCAAACTGCTGCGCATAGATGGCCCATCTGTTGATGCGTTCACTTACCATGATGTTCTTAAATAAGAAAGTCAGCGCCTTATGATCATTGCGGATTGTTATGGGGAAACCATAGATAATACGACGCCATTGTTGTAACGCGTGTATGATAGCCAGAAGCTCCAGCTCTGAGATGGTATAACTTTTCTCATGTTTTCTCAACTTCCTGCTGATAAATGCTAGGTATGCACGGTCTGCTGTTCTCTCTGCGTCTACTTGGAAAAGCATTGCTCCGATGTCAACTAAAGATGCATCTGCTTGAATTATGAATCTCTTCGAAAAATCTGGGTAACCCAGTTTGATGCTATTTGACAGCAATTCTTTCGTAGCTACAAATGACCTCTCACACTCCTCGTTCGAAAACCAACGGTTATTATTTTTTAGCATCTCCTGTAATGGTGCTACTACTTCGGTGTATCCTGGACAGTTTTCACGAAAGAAATTTGTTGCTCCCAAGAACATCCTTATGTGCTTGACTCTGGTTGGTCGAGGAAAATTTCTAATGGCTTCAATCTTCACTGGGTTGGGTTTGACCCCCTCTCCATCAACAATATGTCCTAAATATAAAATTTCGTGCTGAATGAAGTGGGTTTTTTTTAGATTGATCTTGAAATTTGCCCTTTCTAGGTTCTCTAACAACTTGCTTAAATTGTGCATGTGTTCTTCAATGCTTTCTGATGCTAATAAGATATCGTCGACATATCTGACAGTCATGTCTTTCACCTCTTCTGTCAAATTTCGATCCAATGCTTGGATTAATGCAGATCCGGCTGTCTTAACTCCAAATGGTAAGCGACACCAGGTGAAACTCTGATTATCGAATAGAAATCCAGTTAACAGCTGTGATTTCTCTTCTAACTCGATGTGCCAGTAGCTATTTGCAAGGTCGACAGACGAATATATTTTTTTTTCTTATGGAACTTCTTTAGTACATCCTTAATTAGTGGTGCACGGTCGGTTTCATCAATTAATCTGGAATTGAGTGTGCGAGCATCGAGACATAGTCTCACAGAACCATTGGGATTCGCCACCGCTAATATGGCGTTCAAATATGGAGTTGGAGCCTTCTTAATTATGCCCCCTCTAAGCATTTCGTCTATAATTTTTCTAACTGCTGCACGCTGTTTTCCTGGGATTGGGTAGAGTCGGCTCTTGAATGGAGTCCAGTCACCCACCTGCATAGCGTACTTGAAATTTAATATTTTCCCGGTAGTGTATTGAATGCTGCTGAATGTTTACATAGCATTTGTGCCAAGCAATTTCTTTCTTCATCATTTAGCTTCGCCTCTTTTAATTTGTCCTTCAAAAGTGCCTCAAAACTGTCTTTGTTGCCATCTTCTTCTACTGCCATGGACCACATCTCATCTTCCAACTCTTTCTTTTCCTCCAGGAGTCCTGTGTTCGAGTCCTCTTCATCTGCTTGATTTTTCTCTTCTTCTTCCTCAGGAATGGTCTCCAGCGTCCAAATGTCAGCATCTCTATCCAAGCCGTGATTATTCATGTTCAGTTCCACCGCTGATAATCCTTCCATATTTCTGAATTTAATTACATTGTTGCGTAGATCAATCACTGCTTGGTGCTCGTATATGAAATCCGCGCCCAGGATCAAGTTTACGCTCATCTTGTTCATAACCATGAATACGTGTGAGAAAGTGTGTCCTAATATTTCTAGATCCAATTGTACTTGAAATTTACATACAGCTGATTTTTCGGGAATTACTCCTCTAATTTTAACCTGTGGTACTGGAATCGTAGGTATTTTCTGTTTTTCGCTTAGAGCTTTGATTAATGCCTCTGATACTAGCGTGCCCCAGTGTCCACTAATCCTTTTACTCTTAGTCCTTCTATTCTCGTAATAATGACTGGTAATTTCCTCAAACAATGTTGTTCCGGTTGAATAATTTCACCCGTAAAATCATCAGGAGTTGCAACCCATTCCTCAATGTTCGCTATCAACCACTGTGTTTTGTCTGGCGTGAAAATTAGGCTATCTTCCTCATCCTCTAGTACTTTTTTTTTTGCTAATGGCCCCCGTCTGCCTCCTATCGTTCTGACTCTCGCCATGTTGTTTCACCAATTCACTTTCTGCTCCGGTTATCTCCACATCTGGATTCTCGCGATTTTCCATCGTCCTTCGCCAGCGATCCTTTTCCGTCTCTTGGCTGCGATGCAACTCGTTTAGATACTGTTGGGATGCCTCGTGTCTGCTCTGCCATTCCCGTCGACTGTCCTCCGTGTATCCTCGGTTCCCATCTCGTCCACGGTTCCACGTTCTATTTTCTCTCCTGTCATATCTGCCATGATGATATGGACCTTCGCGACCACGCCCTTTCCATTCATCTCTCCTGTACTGTTGCGGCTGCCAGTTCCTTTCGTTCCTTGGTTCATATCTCCTTTGCTCTTCTCTTGGCGAGTCTGACCTTCCCTTGTTGTTTCCGCTCTTATGGTTAACATTCGTATTGGTGCTCTGCTCCCTAGTTTTGACTAGCTCGGCCTGGTGTACCAGCGCTGCGCTGTCACTTGCTCGGACGTGCCTATTCTGAGTGTTTAATGAAGTTTCAACCAGTTGGCGTAAAACCTCCTCTGCTTGTAGTGCGCTCGAGACGTTTGCTGCAATTAAGAACTGTTGTACTGGTAATGGAAGCTGTTTACCAATTGTCATCACCAGTTCTGACTCCGGTGGTAAAATATCCATGTCTTTCAACCTGAGTAGCTGAGCCGAAAAATATTCTGAATAACGCGTGGGCTGTGAAGCGTGATATTTCCTGCTATACAACTCCATTCTCAGACTATGTTGTATTGACATGCTCCAATAACGGCGTAGAAATGCATGTTTAAAACTGTCCATGTCTTCAAAAGTGTAGCGAAAACTCCTGATCCAAGTCAAGACGCTATCCGCAAGTAATTTCTCTGTTACTCTGAGTTTCTTATTCTCAGGAATGTTACTGTCTGTAAGGTAGTGTTCTTAATCTTTTAAGAAAGCTTTCGGCGTTTGTGACCCATCATTATTGAATTTGCGTGGGCGGTCCTCCTGCATTCTGATTATTTGTACATACTGGGTAGTTGGGTTATTATTATTATTATTGTCAGTCGACTGTTGAGGTGTCGAGGCGTGTCCTCTAAACGTTGGGAAACCGTCATTATTCTCGCTACCTGTAGTTGCGCGGCCCGGACTAAGTCCATTCATTCCTTCTACCTGAGTCTGGCTCGTGTTGAAATTATTAGCCATTCCGTTTGTCCCCTTACTGCTTTTATGAGCTTTTAGTTCGAGAAGCATGTCTTGCTGTTGCAAAGATTGTATTTCCGTCTTAAGGATCTTCCGTTCTTGTCCCTCTATTTTTCCTAGCAACTGCAGTTCGACCTCCTTAATCCTTTTCTGGATCTCTTCCATTTGTTCTATGAGTTTCTTTCTATCCTCTTTCCCGTCAATTCCAATCTGTCGGCATGTCTTGTTTATTTCTGCTCTTATTGCCTCATATCTATCTTCCTCTTTTCTCTTTCCATCCTTCTTATCGCTTTCCAGCTGATCGAGCCTGCCTCCTATCAGTTCATTACTTTCACGAATGCTCTCTTTAAGTGCATCATTCTCATTCTCTTGAATACTCCACCGTTCTGCTGAAGTCAAAGCTGCCTTGTCTATCTCTGTTCTGATCTCTGTCATCTCCTCTTCTAAGCTGTGTAATTGCTTTGCCGCAGACTTCACCTCATTGTCCACTCCTTTTATTGTAGCCTGGATTGCTAACTGTTCTAACTTTATCCCTTCCGTATTAGCATTACATATTTCTTCCAGTTGTATGAGTTTCGCAGCCGTCTTTTCTTCACTGAATGCTATTGATTGTCTTAGGTTCATCACCATCTGTCCTAACTGTGCGGTAGTCTCAAGTGTGATCTTAGCTATCTGCTCTGCTAATTTATCCGTCAATTCCTCTTATAATGCTTCATTATTCAGCCTACCCTGTTCTGCAATTTGATCCGTTAGCTGTGTATTGGTAATTGTACTTTGCTCCGCGAGTAGTGCATTATTTATCCTACTTTGCTCCGCTATCTGTTCTGTGATACGTGCATTGTTTATTTCGCTCTGTTCCGCTATCTGCTCTGAGATACGTGCATTGTTTATTTCGCTCTGTTCCGCTATCTGTTCTGAGATACGTGCATTGTTTATTTCACTCTGTTCTCTACACTCCCTCTTAAATTGTTCAAACTGCTCCATTGTTCTAGCTACCGAACCTTCAATTATGGCTCGAATTTCCTCCACTGAAGCCATAGCACAAATATAAACACTTATTTGAGAAGACTGGGGCATGTAGCCTCACGTACCCACCTTCTGCAATCATAAAATGAGTCGCTTAATACCAATCTACGTTATTCCGATTAATTACTTTTATTTGCTTGAAGAGCTGCCTATTTGATGTCTGCTTTCATGAATAAATTTTCAGTTTACCCTTCTGCGTTAATTTTAACTTCCCAGTCCTGTCAATAAAGTACTGAAATGACTTTTCACGGTTCACGCCGTCCTACAACATACATTTGGAGTTTGCTACTAATTAATCAATTATAAGGGCAACACGAAAACACTGCTTCTACCTAAATATGCAAAATAAACTCAGCATTTTCGACTATTTATTTTAAACAAACTCCTGGCTTTACTTTCCCCTGAATTACTGTTCATTTGGCCACCACTAAAGGGCGCCATGATATGGGACACCCTACATCTGTTTACACGTCTTCAAGGTTTGATAATGCAAGCTCAATGCTCACCCTCTTGGCTAAAGACCGACATGGGCCACCATGTTTTATCACAACCTCGACACGGCATGTATACTTCAGTAGGCTCCGGCTAGCTACTCTCTGACAATCTCCATCACTGTGATCCACTAATTAATAAAAGAAAACTAATGTGGACTTGAATAACTACAGTGTTATCACCCAATCCATATGTACCCTTCAGTGTTTTTCTAGGATGCCGACTCTAGCTCGGGTAGTGGTCTGTTCGGGGTGGCTCTAACTTATTCTAAACATCCTAGGAATATCGTCAAGGATCACAGGAGGCTTAACTTAAAATCAGTATGTCAGAGAACTCCTAATATAAAATAATTTTATTGACAAAAACATCATCTCCCATTTACTCCCATCCATATTGAACCCTTATTGATCTTCGATAAATAAGTATTCTTATTTATTATTATTATTACTACGGCCCAGGCAGTACTTGAGGAAGTCGACATGGATAAAGGGAGGCTAGCATTTCGTAATGATTGCAACAGGAGCCGAGCTGGTAGCTATTCTTGGGGGACGGCTAGAATTAGTCGGGTTCAAGGCCAAATTGAGCAACTACTGTACCAAAATTGGAAGCATAAAGGAAGGATCACGAGTCACTTGCAACGAACATACGATTGAATCAGCCAATCGCAAGAGACCAAGCCATGACCACGCGGTGGACAGCGTCAGTAGTAAAAAGCCCGCGGAATTGAGAATCTAAAGAACCGCCGAACGGATTAATCTCCGCACGAGTGTTTTGAGACGTTTGATTTATTTGAAGAAGAATGACACTAGTCCCATCTTTGTGAGAAAAAAACTCTGGGAGTTTTTATCCGATTCCACCCCACTCCTCCGCCCCCTGTCACTTTCTAATAAATAGTTTGGCATGACGCTACTCTAAGTCATTCTTTGTGGAGCCTTGAGAGGCTAACTTCACGCCAGTTTGTATCGTGATTTTGACGCTCGAAATTATTAGAAGTCATTCTTTGTGGAGCCTTGAGAGGCTAACTTCACGCCAGTTTGTATCGTGATTTTAACGCTCTGAATTTGGTGAAGTTATTTTATTTGTGAGCTCTGAGGAGCTAAAGTCACATCAATTGCATTATCGAATTTTAAAGCTCTAGTACATTTTTCTGAAATCAACTTTATTTGTGAGCTAAATATTTCACGCCAGTGCGTGGTAACTTGTAACATTTACTTAAAGACGACCATTTCAGCTCTGAGGGGCAAGTCTTGTAACACCCTAATTAGCGCTCACCGGAGCGAAGGTCAACAGTACAGTACGGAAATACCGAGCAAGATAGCGACTGCCAGTGCAGCCAAGATCTTAAACTTGTTATCGAGCCAGTGACGCGGTCTCGAGGTGTATATTTTATGTACAAATTGCAGTGTATTTTATATGTGTTTTATTGTGCGTGTGTGCGAGATATCTAGGGCCAGTCTTCACAATCAATCGCAATAGGACAATTGTGGGCGAATTGAGTAACCTGCAAGCGATTATAGATAGGTCAAATAATTAACATTGAACTTTTCTGCCAAGGAGTCGATACCAAGATGATCAGCACGTGGTTTGGAGTTGGGATGATCTTCAGCAATTCAACGCAGACGACCACGATGGAGTGCTAATTTGTCCATAGGGCAATGGGTTGAGGAGGATGTCCTTAGTTCTACAAGCAGATCGGTGATGTACAAAAATTGGATTATTTCAATTATTTAGTTAGATTTGGCCGGGGAACTTTTGTAAATAGTTTTGTTTCTTTTCTTGTTGTTTAGAGTTTTTCTTGCACCGACACTAAATGTTTAAAATGTCCGTTGGCGCGTGGCCAAAGTGTTTGTTAGATATTTGTTTTTCCTTGAGTCATATGTAATGTTCGCGGCGTGCGTGCGTGATTTTTATCCTTGCAAATGCGGAACCCGTTACATTCGATAATGGTGCTTTATTAACGTTAATATTTGAAATAGGAATGGGAGGAAATTACTGTAAGATATTTGCTGAACAGGTTATTATTCATATTAGGGTTGCCAAACTCACCAACTTAAAAGTAATTTGTAGAACACCTTCGTTCTAATTTTGATAGATTTTTTTGAGTCCTTTTTCAGGTTGACTAGTCACGGCATAGAACGGTGGCGCCAGCATGTGGAAATTATTTGTGTCTTTTTATTTCAGGGTCTGTCAAAACCCATACGTGTGATTCTGTGTGTGTTACTGTGTCAAGTGTGTGTTGATTCTACGTGAGGAGGGGGTAGAAGTCCTACCGCTCTCATATTTTGCTGCTGCTGTATTGTTTGATGGAAAGACAGGGTGCTCTAGGGAGACCGCTGTTTCTTGTCCATATTTATTCTGACACACACACACGTATTATTGTGCTTTGGGGCACACTTCTTCGAGATTCGACCCCATGTCCTGGGAGGTCGAGATATTTGACACGTGGGTTAACAGACATGCAGAGTTCCACAAACCGCCCGTTTTGCCTGGTGACTTATTTTGATAGGCAGTCCTGATTTGTCCGACTGACCCCTGTGAGCTTTCATTTAGCAAACCTGTTCATTGTGATGGTTATTTTTAAGCCATAATTAATTGGGGAGTTCGCCATGTGTGTAACGGCTTGTTGTATGTTGTATGGGTAAAATAGTGTATTATTAACGTAAATGTTGGCTGTGTGCCTATTGCTTTGTTTATGACTCGATTCATGTAATTTTTGTGTGTCACACCTGTGCGGTGTAGTGGTTGAGTACTTGTAAATTTTGACAGCGGTCATTTCTGTATTTTTTTTTTGGTCACGTGTTAATGTACTTGTGTTGATTTGTGTGAAAATTCCTAAGTTTTTAGGCAGTAAATGTTGCTACGGCAATTTGATTCCAATTTCACGCGGAAATTTTGTGTTTGTTTATATTAGATTTAGGAAGTGTCGGTTTAATTTTAAGTATTGTAGTTGTGTTTCCCCGTGTCGGTCTAGCTCTAAGAAATGTGGATTCGTTGTCTGAAGGATTATTCTGGATGATGACGAATCACGCATTCATTGTACACATCGTGATGCATGTAGAATGACATACGCACATATATGGTCACTTTTGTATATTTTATCTTAGGGACACTTGGTCCAGGTAATTAATCTCTCCGGAGATTTTCGCCTAGTTCTTGGCATTTTTATTAAGTGGGAGTCAGATGGGAGTTATTGTTGTTATTTTTTTGAGTGTAAATATGGTGATTTGTTATTAAATTCATTTGTTTTAACCCTGGCTTCACTTTTTCCTGCATGTTATTTTGTTATATGTTACCCTGCAAGTTAATGAAGCGCCCTGACAACAACTTACGATATGAACCGTTACACCCCCCGAAACTGAGTCTCATATGCTTCTTTGCAAGGGTTCATAAAACAAAAATGGCTGCCCAAGTGGGGATTGTTGTTGTTGCTTCGCTGATCTCATATTTATTTCGTTGAGAAATTATGCCAGATCAAGCGGACATGTAAATTCAGTAAATTGAGGCGATGTTGTACCGCCATGTGCATTAGTAAAATCACTGAGTTCCTAAAGTTAGAGATATTGAACAAGGTTAGAATTTGATATTGTATTTGTTATTAACTTGTTCTGGCGCCCGACATTAAAATTAGAAATTTGCATTATTATTGAACTCAGTCAAAGCAGGAAGATGTTGCCTTATATTTGACATTTAATTGACTTCGGTTAATTGGTGTTTCGTAAATTCTGTTGGTTAGGAATTTAAAAGCAGATCACTAGGGGTTATTTGTTGTTTGGGAATAAGCGTAATTGTATTCAGTAAATTTTGTTACTGAAATTTTCATTAAATTAGAGCCAGTAATATTTAAATGTGTGACATGTATGTGCGTATATGACTGAAACCTTGGCCCATGACCCTGTTTTCTCTGAATATATTTGTGTGTGTGAAATGGCGATTGTTGACGAAATTAAGGCATTGTTGGAACAGATGTCCGTAAAGACGGAAGAACAATTAAAGAACATGAGGGAGGAAATAAGCGAAGACAATAATAAACAATTAGAACACATGTCGATCCAAATGTCCGTAAAGACGGAAGAACAATTAAATAAACAATTAAAAGAACAATTAAGTGACATTACGGTCCAGTTACAAGCGCAGAAGATAGACAGTGAAAAACAATTAAATGACATTACGGTCCAGTTACAAGCGCAGAAGGTAGACAGTGAAAAACAATTACATGACGTGAGCGGTAATATTTCGGTCCAGCTAGAAGTCCAGAAATTAGACACGGACTAACAACTCCATGAACTAAATCACAAATTGTCACAACAGGCGGTAACACAAACCGAACAATTAGGAAAAATCACTAATGACATTAATCAGAGCGTTAAAAAGGTAGAGAAACTGGCAGGCGAGGTTGCGAAGAACAACGTCAGTTAGGCGAAATTAAGAAATTGGAGGCGAAATTTGATAACAAATTAGTACAATTTGACGAGATGGTGGCAGATAAACTCAAGCAGATAGAGGCAGCATGTGTCAATAACACCGCGGGAATGAAGAAAACCCAAGAGAAACTGCAGCAGCAAATTAATTCGGTAGACAGCAACGTGCTGGAATTAATAAAAGAAATTGATAAAGTCGAGGTTAAGGCTGAAACCGAACGGATACACTTGCGGGAGAACTTAGAGGAGCAGTTAGGCAAAACACAAGAGATCATAAGAAAAGAGATGGAAGGCCAGCTAATAAAAACACAAGAGGTCATAAGACAAGAAGTAGGAGAGCAGCTCGTCAAGACTCGGGATAATCTGGGAGAACAGCTAGTAAAACACAAGAGGTCATAAGAGAAGAAGTCGGGGAACAGCTAGTAAAAACACAAGAGGTCATAAGAGAGGAGGTTGGAGAACAGATACGTGAAGAGCTAGAGAAAAATCAGGAAAGGAACGAGGAGAAAATTAATAGCTTGAAAAGTAGGATCCGGCGAGATTGGGACCAGCAGGCTCACGCAAATAAGGAAGACCGCTTGACAATTTTAAAACGTTTGGGGAACACAGTTCAAGAATGCAGGCATTGGAGGAAAATATAAAGTCAAAATTACAGGAACACTCAGAGTTAATCATCAAAAACGAGATTAGATCTTTAGAGAATGCGACATTATTTTCGGCTGAAAATATACCGGAGAAGCAAACAAGTATTGGAAGTCCTGCAGGCTTGAAGTTGGCTGTGGATACGAGCCAGGGTCAAAGTCCCAGACTAACGACTAATGCATTCCAGCAATACAGGGGAGAGACTTCAACACCGCAACCGAACTTGGCACCCGCCCAAGTCATCCAAGTCATTCGGGGTAATGATTTTAAGCCCGATAAATTTAAGGAACATTCAGGAACCACTCCCAAAGCATTTCTACGACAATTAACTGATTACTTTAATGACCAGCACATCGGCCCTGAGAAACAATTAAGACTAGTGGAGAAATTTTTAGAAGGACCCAGCCTAACCTGGTTTTTAAGCTTTAAGTACACGTTCACAGACATGGCTCAATTCCGCGAGGCATTTTTGAAGAAGTTTTGGAGCCCTTCGTTACAGCAGGGGTTGAGAATGGACCTGTACACGCGCAAATATCATAGTACGCATCCAACCCGTTTTTCAGAATTCTTCAGCCAGCAATTGGTAAAATTCAGAGATTTTGACGACCCGCCTAGCGAGCAAAATATGGTTCTAAACATCGGGAAACAACTCCCAATGCACATCCAACAATTATTAGTCGCAGGAAACATTCAAACCGCAGTCCAAGCCGAAGAATTACTCAGACACTTAGGCGAGACGAGTATGGTGAGCCCACAGACAGGAAGGAGGAATATGGAATGTGTCAACACGGCAGAGGTAGTTCAGGGACTCCAAAATAACCACAGCCAGGGGAACCAAACTAAGACACAGTCCACAGGGACACAATTCACACCGAGGAGGCAAGATTTTGACGGCCGAAACCAGTTCAACAATAACAATCAGAACTATCAGAATAACCGCGGGAGATACAATCAGAACAACCAAAATCAAAACAATCAGTGGACGTACCAGCGGGAGTACACGAATTGGAGGGGAAACCAGAGACAAGGTAGACCTTACCAAAGAAATGGAGATGGTAGATGGAATAATGGCAGGGACTATCGCCAAGAAAATAGGGGAGATTATCGGAACAACTGGGACGAGCGATATATTGAATCACGGAAATACTTGGATCAATTAAGTACCGAAGAAGCGGAGAAGGAGAAGTGGGGGCGTGCCATGGCGAATAGACAGAGCCCAGACAACCATCAAGGAGAGGGGGCAGAGAGATTATTGAGGAAACAGGAGCGACAGAATGACAACCGGCGAAACACAACAAATGGGTCCCGGGATAAAAAAAAAACCAAATGAACTGAAAGGTGATAGGCTGAAAATGGAGGTCGCCAGAGAGCAAGAAGAGATGATAGTGGCCAATATAGAAGAGTGGGTAGCATTCCCGGACGACTGCCTGGAGGAAGTGGTGAAGAACCGTGAAAATGTTATCAGACACCTACCAATTATTTACGCGCATGTTGGAGGCATGAGGGTGAGATGTTTGATTGATACAGGTAGCCAGGTGAGCTTGGTCACTGAAATTTTGATAAAGGAAATAGGAAGAAAACAAACTGTTCCTATTATGCCGGTACCGCTAATGAAAGTCAGAGGTGTTGTTCCTGACAAAACTATAAATTGTAAACAGCAAGCATTTCTAGATCTGGAAATATTGAACCATACTTTTTCGCAAACATTCATTGTTATTCCAAAGATGAACTACAACATAATTTTAGGAGCCAACTTCATCTGCGATTTTCATGCTGTAATTGACTTACATAACAACACTGTAAGCTTCAAACAAGTAGAGGGGTTGAATCATGTGGGTTTAAACATGGAAGAGAGTCCGTTGGAGAGAGAGGCCAATACTTGGGTTGTTGAAGAATGCACTAATGAGGCCGGAGATAAGATCTTGATGGGGGAGCGAGTCAGCCAGACAGCAGTAGTAGAAATTGACAGCCGAGATATTTCGCAGGAACTTTGGGTGCATTTGGCGGAAGAAAAAATTAGCGGAACCAAATTTGAAATTCTACTTCAGGAGCGACTTAAGGAGGCCATCGTAGGGGAACCTGATAGAAGAAAACTGGAAGAAATTTTAAGATTACATAAAGGAGCTTTTGACACCATACCTGGGAAAGTTTTAAATTTTCAATATGCTATGCAAGTGACAGATTGGACCCCATTTAAAAGTAAATTGTACCCGATCCCAGAGAAACATTTTTCTCAGGTGAAGGACATTATTACTAACTTATTAGATTCTGGCATGATAAGGAAAGCGGCAACCCCTTACCTGAACGCAATATTGGCTGTGGCCAAGCCAAACGGATCAATTAGGCTATGTCTAGACGCGCGAGTTTTGAACAGCAAACTGCTAGTTGAGCATGACCAAGCACCTAGGATCAAAGATGTTTTGAAAGGCTTCCGTGGGAAGAAGATATACTCAAGTGTTGATTTGACGAATAGTTTCCACCATCTTGAACTTGAAGAAAAATCCCAACTGTTGACGGGATTTTTATTCGATAATCAAAGTTATATCTGGTGTCGAATGCCCTTTGGCGTGAAAACTGCGGGTTGTGCACTCATTAGAGCACTCGATAGAAATCTGACTGAGGAGGTCAAGAACTTCACCACGAGATATGTTGACTACATATTAATTGCTTCTGAAACAATGGAGGAACACCTGATAAATTTAAATAAACTGCTGGACAACTTGAGAACCATGAACTTCAAAATCAACCTAAAGAAGTCACATTTTTGCAAGAGCGAGATTTCATATTTGGGGCATATAATTGATGTCGAGGGCGTGCGGCCTAATCCAGCCAAGATTGATGCTATTAAGAAATTTCCCACACCTACCAAAGTCAAACATGTGAGAGCGTTTTTGGGAGTGACAGGCTTCTTCAAAGAAAATTGCCCTGGTTACACAGAAACAGTAGCGCCTATGCAGGAGATGTTGAAGAAGGCAAATCGATGGTCTTGGAACGAGGAGTGCGACAAGTCTTTTAAAGCAACGAAGGATTTATTGGAAAACTGTGTGAAACTTGGATATCCGGATTTTGAGAAGCAATTTATTATTCAAGCAGATGCTTCATTGATTGGAATCGGTGCTATGCTGTACCAAGAGGACGCTGAAGAACCCAAGAAGAAATCCTATTTGGCATTTACGAGTCGTAAATTACGGAAACATGAGAGGAACTACACAGTTACGGAACTTGAGCTGCTAGCAATTCTATATTCTCTTCAGCAGTGGCGCAAGATAATCTATGGTTATTCCATCATTGTTAGAACCGACCACCATGCACTGACATTTTTATTCAAGACAACAATGGCAAGTGAGAGAGTTACGCGCTGGTCCATCTACATACAGCAGTTTGACATTACAATAGAGCATTGCCCTGGAAGGATGAACGTCATACCAGATGCCTTCAGTAGAAATCCTGAGGACGGAAACGAAGTAACAGCGGAAGTTCACAATATTACCTTAACACCTAAGGCTCGTGAGTTTTTGGCAAGATTGAAGGATATTCGGAAGGAGCAAGAAGCAGACCCATGGATGATGATGATGATAAAATTCTACAGGAAGGAATTACAACCAAATTCACTGGAGTACCGAGAAGCCAGTGCTAAACAAGCGAGATTTCACTACTTAAATAACTTGTTACATAAGTACGTGGATGAGCATCATACTAAACTGCGGATCTTAGTTCCAGCATCGCTACAGAGGGGATTAACTTGGCATGTTCACGAGAGCCTAGCACATATCGGCACGGATAAGACTGAAGCTACGATAGGGGAGACCTTTACTTGGCCTAAGATGAGATTCACCATTGTTGAAGTAATTAGAACGTGTGACGCATGCCAGCGCACGAAACCGAACAACTTTATTCTGAAACAACCTCCAAGACCACTATTACCACAGAAACCATGCGAGATGCTCGCTATCGATTGCTTTGGCCCTTTAGTAAAAGGTAAGCGTGGATGCCGACACCTTCTGGTGTGTGTCGATGTATTTTCGAAGATGGTCGTGCTATGTCCTATTCAGAAGACGACATCAAGACAAGTCCTCAGTCGAATTAAGAACAAAGTTATTCCGATGCTTGGGAAGCCGGAATCCATTCTATCAGATCACGGTACCTATTTCACGAGCAATGTTTTTAGGCAAGGTTTGGAGAGCCTAGGAATAAAACACGTATTTTCAAGCATTCGTCATCCTTGTGGAAATCCGAGCGAGAGAACAATTCGCTGTGTTGCTAAGTACTACAGAGTAATGATTCCTAACGAACACAATAAATGGGTTGACAAAGTAGGGGAAATTGAGATGTGCATGAACACCACTAAGCACGAGTCGACGGTTCAAGTCCCACTGATTGTACACCACAACAGGTTGCCAGAAAGAACTTGGGACAAGATCATTTCTTGCCCAAGGGATCCATTATTAGCGCATGATTTGCGAAACCAGCGAACGAGAGAGCACATGAGGAACCAAGCCGACCGAAGGTTGAGACGGTACCGAGGAAAGAAGTTTCACCGAGAGTTACAAGAACAAGAATTAGTGCTGGTTCGTAGACCACCGATCTCCGACCCTAAGAACAAAGTCTTCGCAAAATTCAGTCCAAAATGTATTGGCCCGTTCCGGGTAATTAAGAATCTGGGTAACAATGCCTACAGACAGGAGGAAGTGAGCACTGGTGCAAAATCTGTTTTTAATAGCGCCAATTTAAAACCTTACTACAGAAGGGAACCATTTGATGACTAGGAAAGATGATGTGTGCAGAATCTGTATTGCAAAAATTTTATTTTGAGAGCCAACACTCAAATCTACGGGGAGCGCCAGAGTACGCACTTTGTGTGTAAACAACGAGCAGCTGAGACGACAGGAGTGGCAACCACTTGAGGAGAAGGGGCGTACACTCGAGCAGCTGAGTGAGATTTAAAGAGATGTGTTGTTACTACAGGGAATTTTGTTTTTGAAATCCAAACCAATAAATTGTTTCGAATTTCAAAACCTTGCTGAGGATAAATGAACCCTTATTGATCTTCGATAAATAAGTATTCATATTTATTATTATTATTACTACGGCCCAGGCAGTACTTGAGGAAGTCGACATGGATAAAGGGAGGCTAGCATTTCGTAATGATTGCAACAGGAGCCGAGCTGGTAGCTATTCTTGGGGGACGGCTAGAATTAGTCGGGTTCAAGGCCAAATTGAGCAACTACTGTACCAAAATTGGAAGCATAAAGGAAGGATCACGAGTCACTTGCAACGAACATACGATTGAATCAGCCAATCGCAAGAGACCAAGCCATGACCACGCGGTGGACAGCGTCAGTAGTAAAAAGCCCGCGGAATTGAGAATCTAAAGAACCGCCGAACGGATTAATCTCAGCACGAGTGTTTTGAGACGTTTGATTTATTTGAAGAAGAATGACACTAGTCCCATCTTTGTGAGAAAAAAACTCGGGAAGTTTTTATCCGATTCCACTCCACTCCTCCGCCCCCTGTCAGTTTCTAATAAATATTTTGGCATGACGCTACTCTAAGTCATTCTTTGTGGAGCCTTGAGAGGCTAACTTCACGCCAGTTTGTATCGTGATTTTGACGCTCGAAATTATTAGAAGTCATTCTTTGTGGAGCCTTGAGAGGCTAACTTCACGCCAGTTTGTATCGTGATTTTAACGCTCTGAATTTGGTGAAGTTATTTTATTTGTGAGCTCTGAGGAGCTAAAGTCACATCAATTGCATTATCGAATTTTAAAGCTCTAGTACATTTTTCTGAAATCAACTTTATTTGTGAGCTAATTTTTTCACGCCAGTGCGTGGTAACTTGTAACATTTACTTAAAGACGACCATTTCAGCTCTGAGGGGCAAGTCTTGTAACACCCTAATTAGCGCTCACCGGAGCGAAGGTCAACAGTACAGTACGGAAATACCGAGCAAGATAGCGACTGCCAGTGCAGCCAAGATCTTAAACTTGTTATCGAGCCAGTGACGCGGTCTCGAGGTGTATATTTTATGTACAAATTGCAGTGTATTTTATATGTGTTTTATTGTGCGTGTGTGCGAGATATCTAGGGCCAGTCTTCACAATTAATCGCATTAGTACAATTGTGGGCGAATTGAGTAACCTGCAAGCGATTATAGATAGGTCAAATAATTAACATTGAACTTTTCTGCCAAGGAGTCGATACCAAGATGATCAGCACGTGGTTTGGAGTTGGGATGATCTTCAGCAATTCAACGCAGACGACCACGATGGAGTGCTAATTTGTCCATAGGGCAATGGGTTGAGGAGGATGTCCTTAGTTCTACAAGCAGATCGGTGATGTACAAAAATTGGATTATTTCAATTATGTAGTTAGATTTGGCCGGGGAACTTTTGTAAATAGTTTTGTTTCTTTTCTTGTTGTTTAGAGTTTTTTTGCACCGACACTAAATGTTTAAAATGTCCGTTGGCGCGTGGCCAAAGTGTTTGTTAGATATTTGTTTTTCCTTGAGTCATATGTAATGTGCGCGGCGTGCGTGCGTGATTTTTATCCTTGCAAATGCGGAAACCGTTACATTCGATAATGGTGCTTTATTAACGTTAATATTTGAAATAGGAATGGGAGGAAATTACTGTAAGATATTTGCTGAACAGGTTATTATTCATATTAGGGTTGCCAAACGCACCAACTTAAAAGTAATTTGTAGAACACCTTCGTTCTAATTTTGATAGATTTTTTTGAGTCCTTTTTCAGGTTGACTAGTCACGGCATAGAACGGTGGCGCCAGCATGTGGAAATTATTTGTGTCTTTTTATTTCAGGGTCTGTCAAAACCCATACGTGTGATTCTGTGTGTGTTACTGTGTCAAGTGTGTGTTGATTCTACGTGAGGAGGGGGTAGAGGTCCTACCGCTCTCATATTTTGCTGCTGTTGTATTGTTTGATGGAAAGACAGGGTGCTCTAGGGAGACCGCTGTTTCTTGTCCATATTTATTCTGACACACACACACGTATTATTGTGCTTTGGGGCACACTTCTTCGAGATTCGACCCCATGTCCTGGGAGGTCGAGATATTTGACACGTGGGTTGACAGACATGCAGAGTTCCACAAACCGCCCGTTTTGCCTGGTGACTTATTTTGATAGGCAGTCCTGATTTGTCCGACTGACCCCTGTAAGCTTTCATGTAGCAAACCTGTTCATTGTGAGGGTTATTTTTAAGCCATAATTAACAGGGGAGTTCGCCATGTGTGTAACGGCTTGTTGTATGTTGTATGGGTAAAATAGTGTATTATTAACGTAAATGTTGGCTGTGTGCCTATTGCTTTGTTTATGACTCGATTCATGTAATTTTTGTGTGTCACACCTGTGCGGTGTAGTGGTTGAGTACTTGTACATTTTGACAGCGGTCATTTCTGTATATTTTTTGGTCACGTGTTAATGTACTTGTGTTGATTTGTGTGAGAAGTCCTAAGTTTTTAGGCAGTAAATGTTGCTATGGCAATTTGATTCCAATTTCACGCGGAAATTTTGTGTTTGTTTATATTAGATTTAGGAAGTGTCGGTTTAATTTTAAGTATTGTAGTTGTGTTTCCCCGTGTCGGTCTAGCTCTAAGAAATGTGGATTCGTTGTCTGAAGGATTATTCTGGATGATGACGAATCACGCATTCATTGTACACATCGTGATGCATGTAGAACGGCATACGCACATATATGGTCACTTTTGTATATTTTATCTTAGGGACACTTGGTCCAGGTAATTAATATCTCCGGAGATTTTCGCCTAGTTCTTGGCATTTTTATTAAGTGGGAGTCAGATGGGAGTTATTGTTGTTATTTGTTTGAGTGTAAATATGGTGATTTGTTATTAAATTCATTTGTTTTAACCCAGGCTTCACTTTTTCCTGCATGTTATTTTGTTATATGTTACCCTGCAAGTTAATGAAGCGCCCTGACAACAACTTACGATATGAACCGTTACACCCCCCGAAACTGAGTCTCATATGCTTCTTTGCAAGGGTTCAATATATAATAAAACAACAAAATAAACTCCTTTAAATTATTCTAATCAACAACATCAAAATGCAAAGGTAAATTAATCACACTGGCAGAAACCAGGAAAAGAAAAACAATCTATTTCACTGCAGTCCACTGCTTCAAGTTCAAAAATAAAACGTCAACAGATTTAATGCATCAAAACTATGGCCTGAATAACCCAGCCATTCTATCAAAAAAATATGCGCACTCATGTTTATAACTTGCAAAATTGATTTCTGTGGTTCGGACATGTTTTCTCGTACAATCATCATCCTTCCTCACAAGAGTCAGACAATGAAGGCAATAGACTTATTCTAGGCCACAGGCATGTGTGCATGTTATAGCTTATAAACAATTAATTTACTCAGAGCCATGACTCTGTTAATTACTGTAAAACAAACAAGTCAATATACATGAAGCATCAAATAAACACATCTCGGTGGCCGATGCCCCGTTACTCTTGATAAATAAACAACTATAATGAATGCACTCAAAATGACAATACAAGACGTCGCTTCCTGAAGCGGTACAAAAAGAAACCCTGGGAAGCCAGACTACCTTCCCTCAAAAAGAACAATACCATCCCTCGACCTTGTGACAGACATTCTTACACCACACTAACCAGCTGGTCGGGCAATAACCTTCACTGCCACTTTCAGAATTCAGACGGCTGGCCGCAGTCTTATACCTGCTCCCTCTTACTACCTTGGGTTCGAGCTGTACAGTTACCTTTCTGACGGAGCTATAGCGCACTCTCATCAGACAATGAATTCAATCATTTCACTTACCATTTTATATCATCGTAGATTTGCGGGAATTTCGCCTCCGCCCTAATTCACTTACCATTTTATATCATCGTAGAACACGGGAATACCACCTCCGTTATTAATTTCACTTACCATTTTATATCATCGTAGAACACGGGAATACTACCTCCGTTATTAATTTTAGCTCAACCCAGGATCAACTCTCAACCTTTTCTGAATATTATATTATCATCCAGCCATTTTGTCTTACCTTTCTTTACCTTGGTGTGATTATCAATTACCATACATACTGTTCACATAATTTCAGCGTCACTACTGGTTTTTATCACAATATCGAGCTGCCTTCCCCATTATTAGCTTTTACGTTAATATCGTGCGTAAGCACTATTAACCCAATTAATCCCTTAATTGTGCATTCAGTAAAGTTACTGACACCCTCAAACAAAACACATTTAAACAAAATTTTGATGCTCATATACTATTTACGTTATAAAACACACAAAAAATCATATCTGACAAATACACACAAATCTACACAAAACATGCCTGCTATGCCTAAAATATCTATTTTATCATAATTGCTTATGATAGAGATAAACTTATCCGATTCCCATGATGGGATAAGCTATGGCAAACATGCCCCATACAATATCTACTTATCTCGTATACATCCTGATGGTAGTGCTCTGGTCCTTGATATCAGTCTTCTGGATCAGTTGGTTCATCTTGCAAGGAGGATAATTTACACACGGTTTCCAAAATTCACCAAAGCAAAGACACACTGTGAATTATTATTATTATTATTATCATCACAATGCACGGTTCTCGCGTATGTAGCTCCTACCTCCTACAGCTATCATAAACCTACTCAATTCAGCTGATAGTTCAATAGCTTCCTAGATCACTGATTTAGCTACTAATAGCTCGTACGGCTATCTCTATCATATAACTGCGTCGTACTGTCACGGTATGCACTGTGCTAATTCGCACTCGCGAATACTGCCTCTACTTATAAAAACTTGTAAAAATTATTAATATTCTTATTGCTACGGGCTAGGGCTTCCGCCTCATACAGCGCCCGGATATGAACTGTTTTCGCTGCGCCTCCAGCTATTATTTATATGATTTCTCGTAGGAGTACTTGGAGTGGGGAGCTTTTAGAATTTATTTCCACAATAACACTCGCATGAATATACAAATTAGCTCCTTTGAACGTCCTCATTTCTAATGTCTCAATGACTTCTTTTTATCCAAAATCCGATCGTTGGATCCTTATATAATGAGCTCCGTAATTCCCTTCATTGTTCCTTAATTTCGGCGGGATTTGGTCGCGTCTCGCGTCCCTCGCTGCTATTGGTAGTTTTAAATTCACCCCCTGATTTCATTTTAATTCTGGCAAAAATCACAGAATGATCCAATTTAAATTTTGACGATACTTCTGAGAGGCTGGGATTGTCCCCTATACGATGGTGTAATTCCTGTTTCTGTATTTTAATTACTAGTCCAATTTCTCTCAAATGGGCGGGGTTTATTTAGTGAGTGATCGTTGAAATTTTCGCATTTACCCGCTTAGTTGAAAGACCTTTGCGCGTTGTCTGAGCGCATGTGGCTGCCAGATGTTGGCTTTCTCTTACTATCGCCATTGTCCGTACTGGGTGAAAGTTACAGTAAAGCACGTACGGGCCTCTCTTTGTTATGTCCTGGCCCACAAGCAACGTCTTTTCTCACACCGGCTTTGAAACATGAATAAAATCTTGTTGAAATAAATATGTAGAATTTATGCAATCACATAAGCATAAAGGTTACGATGCTGCAGTGAGTTTATGGAACTGCGGAAACGTGGAGGTCTACGACTAGTGCAGGTAAGACTGTTTTACCAAAAATATATCTATTGACCACTACATTTCAAAGAAAACAAAATTATTGACAAAACAAAATGACTATTGACCATTTGTAATGTATATATATAACAATATCCCCCTCTCCACCCACCCTCCTTCACCATGTTTGCTCTGGTCATACATACACACCAGCTTTCTCTCTACTCACACAACCATACCTGTATTTTGGGAACAAACACAACCTATTTATTCCCAATAGCTGATTCTCTACATGCACACTTATCCCAAAAGAACTTTTTAGTTTACCATTTACATTACAAAAAAAATACTATTCGTTAAAGTTACTGAAAAGAAATATTACCAATTTTATATTTACAAAAACTACAACCTTGTACAGCATTAAATAATTAAACTATATACCATTTTACAATTCCCAACTCTGTTAAATTTAAAATAAAAAAAAAAGGTTGCATAGAACTTTTTAAAGAGCAAAAAGTCCAACTGGGTTGCCACTATTTTCAAAATCTACTATTTACAATGACAAAAAATTACAAAATACTATATTGTAAGGTACCTGTGAGGGAGTCCTGTACAAAGAACTAACCTAAGGGATGAAATTAGTGTGATAAGGGGGCGAGCTTGACAATTGCTGTAAGAGGTATGGATTATTTAGTGATTTGCGATCGTCAGTACGATCTGCAAGGAGAACTCCCCAATGTACTGCTTGACGGGGTAGTTCCGGGTGAGGGGGTGTTTGGAAAGGTAATTTAATTACTACTCTGTGCGCGCTAGCGAAACCCAGCAGTCTAAAGCAAGTCGTACGCAGGCGAGCTGATAGCCTGCTTGTGTCAGCGCTGTGCGGTAGCACTCGGCTGACGTCACTAAACAATTAAACAGTAGACAGTAAAGCTAATTCTAGATCCTACCTGATGGGGAAGCTAAGAGGGTAGGATCTTATCAGCTAATCAAATAAAGAATAAGACCAGAGACTTCTATTACTTTTAAATTTAATGTGTAACTCGATTTTGAGGTACGCTTGCAAATAGCAGTTCAAATAAAAAATAAAGAATTATTACAGTCCAAGCACAGGGGGATGTGAGTGTAGTGTGATTGTGCGTGTAGTGATCGCTTGAGTCACACCCATCAGCTAACAGCAGCGGTTCGTCACGTCGGTAGCACTTAGACAGACTGATCCAGGGTGCATGACCTCCGGGGTTTTTATAGGTTTCTCGTGCTACATCTGCGGAATCCGTACATTCCTTCTAAGTCGTAGTCCTCTCTAGGGTAGTTGCCTGGGACACGAGGCTACATGAGTTCATATGGGCGATAACTTATTAGTCTTATAATTTTGTAATTTTATTTGTAGGTTTTTAAAGTAATTGTTTGGAATTTGGATTTGTCGGGGATTTTATTTAGGGGATGAGGGTAGTGTACCCTAGGGGTACAATATCTACAAGTTACAAAAAAGCCATGTCCCAAAACGAACAAGCAGAAAAATCACACCTCCTCCTCCTTGCTGTCATAACCCCAGGGTAGGTAGGTGAGCAAGTCATCAGCCCACACACGTTTGTTATCCATGGAGGCGAGGGTGCGCTTTCTCTGTTCCACAAGATACAAATGATGGTTGCTGGATTGTATCCTGCACTGTGTATGGGACATAGCTTTGCCAGTGTGTAAAACCGCCAAGTAATCGTCCACACGTAGCGATTTTACCACTGCCCTACCTACACCTTTTGCTCTTTTTGCTTCCTTAAAGTCTAGTGTGCGATAAGCATACATTTTCGAGGCCAAACCTACGAATTCGGTCATAATGGAATCACCGCATTTATCTTTTAAAACGCCCGTTGTTTTTATAGGCAGCTGAAACACGTTGTCAGCGCTATACGAAGAGGTGTCGAACCAGTCACTATGCTGCCTCATGACGTCATAGGGGTTGCAGTGGCGAATGTGGTAAATGAATGAGTCCGTATCCATACACAAAAGAGATACGTCCTCAAAATGGCGTTTGGCAAACTCATAGTGGAATCGATACATGACCGATTTAGAATAGTCTAAAATGACTTGGCCCAAGTAAATGGGCTTATCCATGGTCACGCTGGTCCTACTCATTTCAATAGTGGCCTAATCGTCATCGATAATTATGATCGATTTGAAATTTGGCATGGCAATGTACCGCCAGGCACCCCACTGTCCCTCCGAGACATTCACCAATTTAATGTCGCGGTATTTGCGGACATTCTCCATCGACTTGCCATAGATGCAGTTGTTCATTAATTATAAAAAGAATAATTTCAAACTGCTGTGTTGCCATTTGTCGGTGCTCTGTGTTGAGTTGCATGTATGGCTTGAGCCATGGTTTTTGGGTAAAGGAAATACCCCTATGGATTTTCTTCAACACCAAGCCTTGGGCTAGACATTGCACCAACATTTGGATATGCAACACATACCGATTTTTGTTGTAAAGTGTGCCCATGAGTTTTTCAATTTTCACTTTACTCTCAGGGGGAACCATTTGCTCAAGGCAGAATGGGAAATCGGCATGTTCATCATACAAGGATGAGGGATATTCATTATCTACTTCCAGCACATATCCTCGGCCTGTGTCTTGGCTAGCCATGTTTACATCGAATTCTGACACTTATTTTTCTGTCAGCCAAGCAAACTTCCCATAGGGCAAAGGCTGACTCATGGCGTAGCCGTACAAATTATCCACGTCATAGTACATTAAGTACGATTCTGGTTTGCCTGGTGAATAATCAGGCATGTAGACATTGTTCGCTTCGGCATGGCGCTGGTTAAGCGACACAAAGCCACCGCGAACGCCCTTTTCAAAGAATAGAACCATGTCTACATCAGTGAGTAAATCTTATTCCACTTGAGTGTATTTTAAAGCGGCATCAAATGAGAGCCCAGGACTCGTATAATAGTGAGCCGGGTCAAGACCATAAATGTGCTGACACAACTCACGAAATTTTTCAAACACATCAGTGAGCAGCAATACATCCTGTTTTAGGTAATGCATAGGATATTCACCTAGCGTCTTGGTATCAAACACTCGCCAAACTTTACAAGCATGTGCATAGTCTTCATCGGAAACGGTACTGCGTGTTACTTTCGAGTAAAATTTATCTTGTGGTGGGATTTTTCTTTGCTTTAACACGTCCCAGCTGTTGCAGAAATCGTACGGGGATATACCTTTCCGAATACACAATTGAAATTGCTTAGGATCATTAAAATGCATTCTAGTATTTTTTAATTCCTCTTCTTCCAAGCCATTCACAAGACTGTCTAGCGAGGATGCCATAAACTTAAAGGAATCCAAAAATCGAATGCTAAAGTTGCTCAACCGCCATGTCAGCGCTGTAAAACGCTCATGGTTTTGGACGATAGTGGTAAACGAGCCCTTGTTGACATGACCCAACTCACAAATCAAAAACTGAATGTCATAATTTGCCAGATTGTGGAAAACGACACTGATGAAACGAGGAGCTGAAAAGTTCAAATTGCATTTGCTGTGCATAGCTCCACGAAACTCTCCCGTAATGTGCGAGTGATCACGAACGGTGTCTTCAGCACTGATCAGTGGCTTTTCGCAAATATGACATGTCGTGGCATGCTCATACTGCTGCTGCTGTTCTGGAGATAGGTTCATGGGTACTGGGAGGTCCAGTAATCCCTGTACATGGTCGGCTAACTTAACAAGTTCATCCAAAAACCATCTGGCACAATCTGGCCCCTCACGGGATTTGTAAACGATTTGCGTGGGGTCATAGGCACACACCACATTAAATCCTATGGAAAAGGGTTCATGTTTTTGAATAGGTGTGGTTGATCTCATGGTGGGATCCGGTTCACATCCCGCTATGGGTGTGGTATGTGCTTCAAAATCTGCATATACCACATAGGGAACAGTGTCACGCTTATGAATGTCCTTAAACTTTAACACAGCCTTGTCCCCTTGTGGCAATATCAGTCTCACCGCTTCCTGAGAAACGCAATCTACCCTATGACGTTCCAAAAGCGTAGGGTTTCCAAAATATTGCAAGCAACGGTCACAAATATGTTTTTTACATTTATATTTAGACATTTGACTGCTTAGCAATCTACTGGGGCTTTTAATAAGGCAATAGTGATTCACCTCTCCGTAAGGCAGATATAAAGATGAATGTGGTGTCGTTTCGGTTCTTTTGTGGCATAATGAGGACCCACAATCTCATCACCATCAAGGCCATACACCATGAACGAAAAGTTCTGGTTATCTTGTTCAATCCTATGGATCTCGGTTAAGTCCATAGGGAACGACACACGAGTTAAATTTAAAGTTTGTTTTAATTCATCAAACTTGGCCTTGTACTTTCCAGGTCTGTAACAATGCTGTTGTACTGGCTGAAAATACGCGGCCACATACCAGAGGAAACATTTATCATCTTTATTTTCAATATTTACCACCGCAGCCACAGCCCACAGGAAGCATTTATCGTCCTTGTTTTCAATGTTAACCACCGCTCTCCGGCAGGCAATCGCTAGTGGTGTTTTAATGTAGCTAGACCCAGCATTTAACGGGTTGAAATGACAAATGATGATTTGCAGGTAATGGCTTTTGTTTAATGCTAAACCACTGGGTCCTTGTTGCAGTTTATCAAATTTAGCAAGCAAAGCATTGATCACATTGGAATCATACCACTGTTTAAAATTATCAGCTATCAAAAGCTCTTGCATTTTACTGCAACGTCCTTCTTTTTATATATGAAATCGCACACTAGTTCTGTATTCACCTTTAAAGCTGTATGCAACTCTTGCACTATACAAATTTCATTTTTTTAAATGTTAAAACAAGATTCTAAAAAATCTTTGGGAACCAAACTTTCCCTAACATTAACAACACGACCAGAGCACACTCGTGACTTGAAACAGGACTCAAGTGGTTCCCAAGTTTAAGTTATCTGTAGTGGCAAAAGACATGATATTTATAAAAAACAATCTCACCAGAGTTTTCAGTCGTACACTTTCCTGCAATGGCCCCAAACAAACACACGTTCTCGTTTTTTTTACAACAGCAGTTGTAGCGGACAACTGTTTTCCAACACACACTAAAAATAAATAAATAAACCACCATAAGTATATCTATTTCAAATAGCATCTTGTATAAACAAAAAATAAATAAAATAAAAAACAGGTTTTATATATATATATAATTTTCAAACTTCTTAGCTGGATTTTGTAAAAAACTCTGCTTTTCCCTTTTTGTAGGTTCTAGTGGAATGGGGTTTCCCTCCCTTTTCTGTCTCCCACAACAGATAGGCAGATTATCTAAAACACAAATAACCATCCATTAATAAAAAAATGGCAAACCAATAATAAATTTAAACATTGATTAGCATTAAAATAAACTAGTGTTAATCTCACACTTACCTGTAAATATATAATGTATCCAATATAGTCACTAATTGAATATAGATCACACGAATGCAATTACTTTATACAGATATGACACAATCTATGTTAACACATAAACGTCTACCATAGGAATGGCGCACAATGTGCAGTGACATGCTCAATACTCTCTTACCCAACCCCTCACCTCCCCGCGGTCCTCTGGCCTCGTCCCTCACTGCTCTTGGCAGACTTTGCAGTGGTCACGTGATTTCCTGTTGTGTAGAGGTTTCCCTCCTTTCCCCTGACCCACTCTGCGGGGCCCTGCCCACCGCTGTCTGCTAGCCTGGCTGGCCATTATCACTTTTTGCAGAGTCGTCAGATGGTTGCAACCTGTTATCACCTTACAGCAATGTTGTCAGCTCTCACCCACATTCCATTCTCTTAGCTGGCTAGCCAGGCACCAAGCAGGTCTCTCGAGCAGATATTCTGTTGTTCTTTCTTGGCTGCCAGTCAGACATAGAAAAACAAATTCTGTTGTTATCAATTATAAAAAGTCTATTAGTCTCATAGCATTATGAATTTTGTCTGCTTACTGGACAATGTTTACTTACATGTTTTAAAGATCGCCAAGAGGAATTTTCGAAAATATTCGCCTTCATTCATCTGTCATAGGAAAATATCGAAAAGCGACCCCTCGTTTTGTCATACATCGCCCCATAGAAATTGAAATTTCCAGTATTCACCATGCTCAGTCATAGCCTCGTTGGAACACACGCCCAGCGCTACCGGCTCTCTGTCTACAAACACTCTTTTATTTAAAATAAAAAAATAAAAATGCATAGTTCTTGTCCTAGAGACTTGACATTTATTTTCATGGTAGACGGGGTAGAGACCTTCCATTTATGTCAAACAAACTTATTTGTAAACTTGTTAGTTTCCAAAATAAAATAATAAAAAACTTAAGTGTTTTCAAAAAATCTCAAAAATTCAAATGTTGTATTATAAAAAATAAAGGTCATAGAGACCATTTGTTTGAACTATAGAACAACGTTCTATCGAGTTTGCTTTTCAAACTATAGTCTACTTTTAAAAACAAAAAATTTCAAAAAAAAGAATTAAAAATATAATACGTGGTCTATAGGAAAGAAGACGTCAGCTCGAGTCCAACGACACCCCATTTGTTAAAATCCAATCAGGCGCTCGCGAATTATCGTCAATGTTCGCGAGAAAGTAGGCTATCATTTTGTTTTTCCTCCTATACCCTTGAAACTTGCAGTCCACCTAGAGGGCATACCCACCATTCATTAACGTCAAACAAACGTTTTTCCAAAATTCACCGTTTCAAAAATAGCGCCAATCCAAAAAACAAACATTTTCAAAATAAAAAAATAAAAATACCAGCACACATTCTCAGTCAAGAGAACGTCATCCCAATGCCAACAATACCTCGTTCGTTAAAATCCGACCCCGCGTTCGGGAGATATCACCAAAGTTTATATGAAAGTAGGGGGAGTCCTAGAAACGGTATCATCCCACTACTGCATTTTTATTCTAGAGTCTTGAAATTTATTTTGGGAGTAAAGGGGGTAGGGACCATTCATTTACGTCAAACAAACGTTTTTGTAAAATTCCTAGTTTCCATAATATAGGAATTTCAAAAGTGGACTGCTTTCAAAAAAATATCAAAAGTAAAAAAGTTTCATTATAAAATATAAAAGACATAAAGACCATTCGTTTTAAGCACGTCACAACGTTCTATCATGTTGGGTTTTTAAACTATTGCCTATTTCCCAAAACAAAAATTTTCAAATTAAAATATATATATATATATATATATATATATATATATAATACGTGGTCCGTAGCAAAGCCCCCGTCAGTTCGAGTCCAACGACACCTCATTTGTTAAAATCTTACCATGGGTTCCACAGATATTAATTATTTAACATGAACGCCTCCCGAGCAACGCCGGGTGCCTTTAAACCCCTGTCATCCCCCTACTTATAATATCTCCACGCAGAAGCCTGTACTTATACTTTGACACAACGTAATATACGGCATTACCTTTCCTCGTATATCTTTAACAAACTCAAACAACTCAGTTACAATGGTCTATTTCATCCTCAGCGTAGTATTTACGTTTACTCAACCTTACTGTTTCCCAAACATGTTGTCTATACAACTGCATTAAATTGTTAACAAAAATATCTACTGATATTATGTAGTACTCATTCTCACGACAATTGAAGTTGCTTATGGAAAGACCTATCGAAGGTTTACTAAGTATAGATACTGTGTCATAAAAAACTCTGTTCCTAAACATAAAATAAAAATACATTATGTCTCTCCATACTGATATTCTTCAAACTACACTCTTGTAAAATTACGTTCATAAAATACGTAACGTTACAAACTGTGTTTTAATAACATCAAATGTTATTGAAGTGTCGAATTAAATTCAATTTCGACTGGAATAAGGATGTTCCTATAATTTCCGAACAGTTGAATGAAACCATATCTTCTAAGATGATCTCTCTTAATAGAGTTACAGTTACAGAAAGTGCAAGGCTTTCTTTCAAGTAAAATGGTTAGTCAAATCATGAAATAAAATCATCGTAGGAATTTAGTTGCATACGTAAATGTTCGTTGCCTAATCATGATGAATATTTCTTGCCAGATCGTCGTATCTAATATTTCAATAATATATCACACACATATTTCTTCTCCTACCAATATTCTTCTTACAATTAAGATGCCCAATTCATTTATTCCAAACTGAATTTAAATAGGCATTCAAGACTCAAAAACTGTCTGAAACTCAATTAAATAAAATCGAAGACGTCGTAAAATAATTTTAAATCTTAAATTATTAAACAAATTAAATACATTTCCAGAAACTGCATCGTCAAATGTCATGTACAGATGAATAAAGACCATCATCTCACATGATACTGAAGTTTAAATTCAGTAATATCGAAGTGAAAATACATCATAAAACATGGAGAAATGTTGCTCATAAATGTCATCAAGATACTGAACTACGTAATGAAAACTGGTCGATTTCTACCTTGTGAAGACTTTCGGAGATCATGTAAGGCAATTTGGAAAATACCCTGGGGTTAGATGTTCCACTGAAGAATGGCTCGGATGCCGGTCTACCCCAAACTATGAATCAGCTACCTCGGGTAGGAATGGATTCCTCCCCGGAAAGATTCCACACGTCCATCGGGCTTCGAACTGCGGACCTTCCTCTCGTTCTGGAAACCAAGCTACAGGCTATTTTTGGGACTCCCGTAGCAGCTTCTTTCTCCACGTGATGATCCTTTCGTCGTAGACTCATTTCAAAATACCATGTCATGTTCGAGCAATATTGTCGATCGATCTCCATTGTTAGAAATAAAGTTCACAAACTGTAGATCTGACCGTAATTGTAAATGAAATGTTGATATAGTTGTTCTATGAATTCAATACAATCCTCGTAGTTTTGTAGTACTTGTACATGAATATACATAAATGTGCATAGTGGTAGTGTACATCATGTATTCAATGTATTCGACATCGTAGACAAACATGATGCCGTACATGGATTGACGTTGGCGTTGCTCTATGTTGTCAACTCATATCTCTGTCATGATATATCCCAATCGCATCTAAGTTTACTCCATAATGGAAGTCATCTCTAAAACGTTATATGTTTTCTCTTGAATCTTCCTAATCGTAGTCATAATATTTATTCTCAAGTAACAATGGATTTTACTGTTCATAAAGCATTGAATAATGTTTATGACTCACGTTCCCTTGAAGTAGTAATGTATACCAGCATTCACTGCTGACTTATTATGCGATAGTGTTCTTCTGCTCGAAAAGAAAAACTCTTCCACTACAGGAATATAACTGTCTGTAACTCGCTTTATATAGAAAACTGCAACGTATATCGTCTGTAAAATGTTTGCAGATACTCGTAAGTATATGTTGTATCAGTTTATACTGAAATGATATCGAAGAATAACTCACTAAGCCTTAAACTGCGTATCGGCTTGACTTCATACAACTTGCACTACATTCATGTTAACGTGCGATACATGAATTCAACCCGTAACGGCAGTGCGTTCGATGGTCAACTTTCCTCGCACTCAATATCGTGTTCCCAGGTATTAAGCTCACCCTAGTCCCTCGTCTGAACTCAACGAATTTTTCAGACGAATGACCTCTCGGCCTAGCTTGAAATCTCCCAGCAAAATTCTGGCCCGCGCCATTTTAACTTCGCAGCAAAACTCCGCTCGTACTTGTTTAAATACATATTACAGTGTAATGTGGACCTCCAGCGACTTTTAAAGTACTGATAATGTTTTCTAATTATTTTTTACAGTATTCTATTTCATAAAACAATTTCTTATGGCCAAAAGGTAATTATTTAATTATGTGAACGAGGCTTTTAGTAATATTAGCTTCCATTAGACCTCTCCTCATTGGCTGTCTGCTTATATCCAATGGCATAATTTATAACAATTAATGTTTTATATTTCCGGCAAATTGTTGTTGCTACGCGACTTTGACCTTGTCCCGTGCCTTCATAGCTTCACAAATCACGTGATTATGCCGTGGCTCAACTATGACTTGCGAACATAACCAGTTCCTGACACAATTCCTGCTTCATATTCCCAATGCTAAATTTATCTATGGGCTTGTGAAAAAAATCATCATTTTGGTCAGAAATAATTCAAAATCAGGGCTCAGTTCTGTACCAGTCGAAGACGGCCAATACGGTACTGATGAATTGTACTCAGCAGACAGACCAATCTGATCAGAGGAATAACAACAGATTGTGGCCTATAAGAAACAACTGTTAGAATGATACAAAATGGGAACATTAGCGTAGGGACTATCGTGACAGGCCTTGGCAACGTCGCTATGACGACAGAAACTGCTATCGTCGAGACTATAACTGAAACAGGAACAATCATAGAGAAATACCTATAACAGAGATAATAGACAGAACCAAGGGTACTCAAGGTATAATAATTACAGGATTGAGGAGTACGATAGGAAAAGACAACAAGAAAAGCTCAAGAGCGGGCGAGATAAGTTCACAGAAGATGGACGAAGAAAATCTAAGGAACGAAAGGAAGAAGTGATGGATAAGTCACAACCTAGAACCAGTAGAGAGGGCAGGAGTTCAGTAAGAACCCATGATCAAGAAAAAAACAAGTAGTTCCATAAAGAACTATATAGCCTATTTTCATATAACCTACTTACGTTAATTGCCACTATCAACATATAACATTTCAGTTGGATTGCTTTAATATATTCGTAGATATTGAGAACCGACTAAATATTTCGGATGGTCGCCATGTTGGATTTTATATAAGTAGGTCCTAGAGGTATGTACTGTTACATACAGATTATTGTGTACGTGTAGCATTCAAACTTCAATCGCATGATTTGGACACAAGAAGTAACCAGGAGATTTTAAAATTTCGCACTGCTGCCATCTTGTGGTTATGGAAACAATGGAAATAAATTACATGCCAGTGGATTAACATTTGTATACGGATTTACTGTGCCATGTTTCACTGCACTCGGATGGTTAAGTTGCGAGAAACACCCATATGAATATTTATAGTTCGCGTCGCCGTCATGTTGAATTTGTGATCACCAGGTTATTGAAAGTCTTATAGGTGAACTTATGTTCATAGCCCCTATGAACATTAAAAAAAATCAGTTTGATTGATACAATAGATTCGTAGATATTCAGAGCCGTATAAATATTTCGGATGGTCGCCATGTTGGATTGTTATATGTATAGCCCATAGAGTCATGTAACATTAAAGGAAAATTATTGCGTAGGTTCATTATTCACTCATTCACTTCGATCCCATGATTACGACACAATAAATAAAAACTTAATTTTAAAATTCGCACAGCCGCCATCTTGAGGTTATGCAAACAATCGAAATAAATTAGATACCGGTGCATTACAATGTGTATAAACATTTCCTGTACCAAGTTTCGTTGCGTTTGGATCATTAAAACGCGAGAAAGGTATATTTAAATGTCAAAATTTTGCTTGGACGCCATGTTGGTTTTGTAATTACCAGGTTTTCAAATGTCACCGTAAAACATTCCAGGGTGATATCGGTAACATTTTCGGAGATATTGAATGCTGGTGAAATATTTCGCACAACTGCCATGTTGGATTGGTGAGACGTAACAAAATTTGAAGGTCAGGGTCTTCCGGAACATTGCTATGAATTTACCGAGTTCCATTGAAATCGTTCTAGGCGTTTAGAAGTTATTAGGGGGATACGCACACATGGACAGAAGGTGATCTCATAAGCCTTATTTCTTTCCATAAATGAAAATAGGCTAAAAACGCCAATTTCCAAATGAAATTGAAGACTAACATTGCCACGCATTCATCTGTAATCACGATATTTGAAGTTTTTGAAGCTACCGACGATGATCTACATTTTGAGCAAGAATCTAAACCTAAAGGAAGAATGGTAGAATTACCAGTAAGTAATATACAAGTGGGCCAATAACATTGTAAAGCTCTGGTGGATACGGGCGCAATGATCTCGATTGATAATAGTCCAGTCAATAGACTCTCAAAAAGGGGGTTCACCTTACATCAGATGCGGGATCGTTTTTTTATTTTTTGATGTGGTTTAGGACCATTAGGTGGTTATTAATCCAAGTTTCCGTCATCCTCCCTCCATTGCTTCGTCCGCCATCTTGAAAAAACTGTCAGAAATCGGCACTTTCTTCAGTTTTTGGCCTCTAGCTCATTCCCAGTTCATTTGTTGAAGATATGTTTAAATAAGAAAATGTTGACTACTAAATTTGCAACAACTTTGATGTGGAAGTTCTTTTTGTAGGACCAAGCGTATTTGAGCTACGAGAAGGCGAAAATTGGCGATTCGGCATATTTTTCACTTTCGCTCCACTTTCCATCGCAAAAACAGGGAGAAAATTTGATTTCAGTAAAAAGTTTATTGAATGGAAGTTGTAGAGAATTTAATTTCCTTTGAAACTCCTGTATCAAAAAACAATTACGAGCAATGGGTAGGAGTGGGGGTAAATTTAAGAATACTATAGGAAATAGTTTTTTGTTATCCAGCCCTGGAGCGCCGTGTTGGTTGAAAGCTTTTCGTTTTCATTATATTACAATATTACAATCATTTTTTTGAACACAGCAATGCATCTAAATATTATTTGAACCATTTTTGTATAAATGTAACCACACACATACACTCACACTCTCACACACACGCATATTGTTTTTGTTTTATTCAGTTCATGTTCGTACCTCCAGTGTTCACATCCGGTTTAGTCAACGTGCTTGGAAAGAGTTTTCCTGTGGAGTGAGTTGTAGTGGTGAAGGATGGCTTCTTCATCCCAAACACCGGACAGTGATTGCTTCATATGCGGGAAGAGTTTGGACGAAGGAGTTGTTATTACTGTGAAGAAGAAGAAGAAAGGAGTTCAGACTCTATTAAGCGCAAGTGTTCGAAGGGGGCGAAACGACCACAGCCAGATTTTGAAGAAAAGAGATGAAATTAAAGTTCACAATGCCTGCTCAAAGAATTACACCGTTCCAAGACGGATAGACGTAGCTCTACGCTCAGAATCCCCTACACCTGGACCATCTTCAAAGCTAAGGAGGAGTTTTATTTTCAAGGGCCATTGCTTTCTATGTGGGGAAAAAATTGAAGAGGATTATATGAAAAAACAGAAAAAGCTCCCCTGGATTTCTCGAAATTCAGTTCGCTTGGTGGAGAAGATGGATATAAGGGACAACTTGTTGCTAGCAGCTCGAGCACGCGGAGATGAGGGGGCTCAACAAATAATTAATCATGTTCCTCCAGACTTAGATATTATTGCTGCTGACGGTCAGTACCACGATGCTTGTATGAAAAATCTGTACCGACCACCGAGAGCTGGGGGAGGGGCAAGAGGATACAGAACACACCCCAGAGTTGATGAAGCAATGGAATGTGTATATACTTTTCTGGAATCAAACAAAGAAGAATACCAATTCTCATTTGATCAATTAGCTTGCCACGGTGGGAGAGTGGTTATAGAGTCGGACTACCAACCCCAAGATTGCAGGTTCGTCCCCGGCCATGGTAAGTGATTTTTGAAGGCGACAAAAATCACGATACTCATGTCATACGTTGTTGGCATGTTAAAGAACCCATTTGAATTCAGTAGGCCGTGTTCAATGGCAAAATTAATCTCGGGATTTTCCGCCAACACAAAGTTCCTCCATTCTCTGCTTGAAAGCGCTGTAGTGTCAAGGAGTTTAGATATCTAACCTCATTGACTTTCATAGCGTTCAAAGGAACGACGAAATTCGACATGCAAGCTACCCTCTGGGTGTCAATTAACAAAGCTTGCACCAGGCACCCGAGGCCATACGATATTATTATTATTATTATTATTATTATTTGATCAATTGATGGGGGCCATTAAGGAAGGATGTGACCTTGACCGGGGAACAGTAAAATCCCGTTTGCTGAAAAAGTACGAGGATGACATCAAGTTCGTTGAAACAGGCAATAAATCGACGGTCTGTTTCAAAAATACTGGTTATAAAATATTGAATGACACTTGGTATGCCAATATAAAATAGAATCCTTAGGAAGAAAGAATAAGAGTGGTGAAAGCAGCTGCAGATATAATTATAGAGGATATTCGCTCCCTGATAAATTATTGAACAGTATCGAGTTAGACATTCCACCAACATTATTGACAATGGTCCAAACAATTGTGCTAAAAACAAATCAGGAAGTTAAGATAAATGGAAGAGGATCAGTAATGGCATTTCCCATGCAATCATTGCTGCTGTTGGTCCTCGGTCGTTTGGATCCGGTAATAAGGGAGGAGAGCATCAGCTCTGGTGTAGTTGGAAGTGAGCAGGTGAACTGCTACAAGGCTCAGAAAGTCAGTATGGATAGACTCTAAAGAATAGTGGGAACAACCTTCGGTGAAGTGTCCTTCAAAAAGAAGGACAAAATTATATCTTTAGTAGCTGACAAAAACATCTTGAAAGTTGGGGAGAAGAAGATTGCTGTGGACCCACTCACACTCTATCACAAGATGTGCATAGCAAAAACAACCCAGGACGACCTTGAGGATTACCTCTCTTATGAACTTGCACCGTACCCTATGTCGTTGTTCAGCGAGGATGTCATGCGCAAGGGCACAAAGTCTGCTTGATATGCAGCGTTCACACCCATAGATTTCGAGCTTCTCTCAAATCACCTCACTGTCATCGATGGTGGGCATCTGCTCCACAAAGTTGTGTGGAATCGAAATTCGACTTTTGGAAAAATGTGTGCCGATTATATCAAGTACATCCACCAGCATTATGGGACAGTGGTGATGGTCATCTTCGACGGGAACCCAGACAATCTTCTGATGAGTACAAAGAATGCTGAAAGAGCAAGAAGGCGCAAGCTAAATGCCTCAGCAGATGTGATATTTGATGAAGCCAGTCAACAAAACTCCTCGAGACAAATTTCTGTTCAATGAGAGCAATAAAAAGGATTTGTTGCCCTCCTCAGAACAGCACTTGAAGCGTCCAACGTCATGAACAAGCAAGCTGAAGAAGATGCTGACGTGCTCATTGTGACCACTGCAACATCGATGGCTTCTTCGTACGACGCTGTAATTATTGTGGGGGAAGACATCGATTTATTAGCCATTCTCACTGGGACAGCAAATACGATGAACAACGTATACCTAAAAAAAACAGGAAGAGGCAATTCACCTGACGTCATGTACTCCCCCTCATCATGTATGTACGACTTCGCCGAGAACCTGCTGCTCATCCACGCCATCAGCGGGTGTGACACAACGTCAAACATTTATGGATTCAGAAAAAACAAATTTTGTTCCCTCTTCCGGAGGAATCCATTATTGTTGGAGATAAGTGATGTCTTCATGGACCCAGCAACCACATTAGAGGACATCTCCAAAGTAGGAGAGCAAATATTGGTCGTCCTCCATGGGGAGAAATCACTTTCTGACCTCCGATACACAAAATTTGTTGGAACCACGACAAACTTGAACCTGGAAAAGCTGCTCCCAATCTCCGATGCAGCGCGATACCACTCCTTGAGGGTATATCACCAAGTGACGTCCAGGATGAGCAGGAAGAAAGACCCGATCATCTTTGACTGGACAAGAGGAAGCAGGGGCTTGATTTCGACAACAACCACCAGAGACGTTGCTCCTCGTACCCTGCTGAAGACGGTGTCATGCAGGTGTGTCACCGGCTGTTCCGCAGCATGTGGATGCAGAAAATCCGGTATGCATCGCTCCACTTTCTGCAAATTCTGCTGCGGCGGAAAGTCCTGCGACAACCGTCCTTTGATAGTCGCTGACGAGGAAGAGAAAACACCGACGACCCATCCATACCATTCGACGAAGACCCTGCCGAAGAGTCTTGCGAAAGGTCTCCGGTTACTGTAGCAAGGCCCCCCCCCTCCAACTATTTTAAAGTTTTTATTTTAGTGTGTTCATTATTCCATAATAATTATGTACATAATTAATATGTAAATAATTAATATATAAAACGCATTGTATTGTAATCTATTGAACCCTTGCAAAGAAGCTTATGAGACTCAGTTTCGGGGGGTGTGACCGTCCATATCGTAAGTTGTTGTCAAAGTGCTTCATTTACATGCAGGGTAACATATAACAAAATAACATGCAGGAAAAAGTGAAGCCAGGGTTAAAACAAATGAATTTAATAACATATCACCTATTTACACAAAAGAATTAACAAAACAAACTCCCAAAAGACTCCCACTGAATAAAATAAAATATGCAAAAAACTAGGCCAAAATCTCAGGAGAGATTAATACACGGACCAAGTGTCCCAAAGAAAATCAACAAAAGTGACAATGTATGCGCGCGTGCCGTTCTACATGCTTCACGATGTGTACAATCATATTGCATGATTCGTCATCATCCAGAATAAACATTCGGACGACGAATCCACATTGCTTAGAGCTAGACAGACGCGGGGAACAACTATACAACACTTAAAACTAAACCGACACTTCCTATACTTAAAATAAACAACACAATAATATCCGCGTGAAATTGGAATCAAACTGCCGTAGCAAAAACATTACTGCCTAAAAACTTAGGACTTCTCACACAAATCAACACAAGTAAGTTAACACGTGACCAATAAAAGAAATACACATATGACCGTCGTCATTTTACAAGTACACTACCACTACACCACACAGGTGTCACATACTAAATTACATGAATTGAGTCATAAACAAAATCACTAGGCTCAAAGCCAACATTTACATTATTAACACAATATCCTATCCATACAACATGCAATAATCCGTCACACACATGGCGAACTCCCCAATTAATTATGGTTCAAAATAACCATCACAATGAACAGGTTTGCTACTTGAAAGCTTAAAGGGGCCAGTCGGACAACAGGACTGCCTATCAAAATAAGTCACGAGGCGAGACGGGCGATTTGTGGAAATCTGCATATCTGTCAACCCACGTGTCACAATAACCTCGACCTCCCAAGGCATGGGATCGAATCTCGAAGAAGCGTGCCCCAAAGCACAATAATACGTGTGTGTGTGTCAGAACAAAATATCCCGGCATTTCCACTAGGAAATCCAAGAATCAGCATATGGACAAGGAACAGCGGTCTCCCTGGAGCACCCTGCCTTTCCATCAAAAATACAACAACAAAATATGAGGGCCGTAGGACCTCTACCCCTCTTCACGTAGAATCAACACACACACCTGACACAATAACACACACAGAATCACGAGTATGGGTTTGACAGACCCTGAAATAAAATGACATAAATATTTTCCACTTGCTGGCGTCACCGTTCTACGCCGTGACTAATTAACCTGAAAAGGACTAAAAAAAATCTATCAAATTAGAACTAAGGTGTTCTACAATTACATCTTAAATTGTTGCACTCGGCAACCCTAATATGAATAATAACCTGTTCAGCAAACATCTTACAATAATTACCTCCCTTTCCTATCACAATATGAACTTGAATAAAGCACCACATATCGAATGTAACGGGTTTCGCATTTGCATGGATACAAATCACGTACACGCGCCGTGTACATTAAATATGACTCCAAAGAAAAATAAATACACAACAAACACTTTGGCCACGCGCCAACGTACATTTAAAACAATTAGTGTCGGTACAAAAAAAACACTCTAAAACAAGAAAAAGAAAATGAACTATTTACAAAGGTTCCCCCGCCAATCTAACTACATAATTGAATAATCAATTGTTGTACATCACCGTCTCAGCTTGCAGAACTTATGACATCCATCTCAGCCCTATGGAAAAGTTAGCACTCCATAGTTGTCTTCGTAGAAGCGTCGGACATCACGCCGGCTCCTGACCACACGTTGGATATCTTGGTGTAGTCTCTTTGGAAGAAAAGTTCAATGTTATTATAATTTGACCTGGCTATAATCACTTGTGAGTTACTAAATTCACCCACAAATAGTCCTATGCGATTAATTACGAAGACTTTCCCTAAATATCGCTCACACACGCACAATACACACATGAAAAATACACTTAAAAATGTACATGAAATACACACTTCGAGTCCATCGTCACTGGCTCGACAATACAAGTTTTAAAGTCTGACTGACTCACAGTCGCTATCTCGCTCGGTAATCCCTACTGCTCTGCTTGACCTTCGCTCGGGTGAGCGCTAATTAGAACGTTACTCAAGTCTTGTCCCTAAGAGCTGAAATAAGTTGTCTTTAAGATAATATTCACGTTTCAAATCACCACGCACACTGGCGTGAAATTAGCTTACAGAGCTCACAAAGTATTATACTTCAAGTAATTTTAGAGCGTTAAAATCGTTACACAAACGGGCGTGAAGTTAGCTCACAGAGCTCCAAATAAAATGACTTCAAATAATTATTAGAGCGTTAAAATCATTACACAAACGGGCGTGAAGTTAGCTCACAGAGCTCCAAATAAAATGACTTCAAATAATTATTAGAGCGTTAAAATCGTTACACAAACGGGCGTGAAGTTAGCCCCTCAGAGCTCCAAAAACGAATGACATCGAACAGCTTCTCGTCGATCAATTTATTAGAAACTGACAGGGTACGGAAAAGTGGGGTGGATTTAGAAAACATTTCCAGAGTTTTCATCTCACACACACGGGACTAGTGTCAATCTTCATCAAATACTTCAAACGTCTCATCGCACTCGTGCGGAGATAATTCCGATCGGCGGTTCTTTAGATAATCAATTCCGCTCGCTTTTTACCACAGACGCCTTCCATCGCGTGATCTTGGCTTGGTCTCTCCTGATTGGGTGATTCAATCGTAGGTCGGTTGCAAGTAACTCGTGTCCATCCCTTTATGATTCCAATTCTGGTGCAAGTTGTTACACAATTTGGCCTTGAACTCAGCTTACCCGGCCGTTCTTCAAGAAGAGCTACAAGCTCTACTTCTGTGGCAATCATTGCGACACGCTACCTTGCCTTTATCCTCGTCAACTTCCACAAGTACTGCCTGGGCTGCAGTAATAATAATAATAAATTATGAATACTTATTTATCGCAGATTAATAAGGGTTCATTTATCCTCAGCAAGGTTTTGAAATTCGAAGCAAGTGATTGATTTGGATTTCAAAAACAATATCCACAGTAGTAACAACAACATCTCTTTAGTACCTCGCTCAGCTGCTCGAGTGTACACTCCATTAACCCAATTAGTCTGCGCGCTCCCTCGCCGGAATGTCATTCATACTTCTTCGCTAGACCTCCCCTTTCTCCTCACGTGATTGCCACTCCTGCCGTCTCAGCTGCTTGTTGTTTACAAACAAAGCGTTCTCTCTCCGGCGCTCCATGGCCACGTACATTTGAGTGTTGGCTCTCAAAATAAAATTCGGCAATACTGATTCTGCACACATCATCCTGCTTATTCATCAAATGGTTCTCTTCTGTAATATGGTTTTAAGTTGGCGCTATTAAAAACAGATTTAGCACCAGTGCTCACTTCTTCAAGCCTGTAGGCATTGTTACCCAGATTCTTAATGACACGGAACGGGCCAATAAATTTTGGTCAGAATTTTGCAAAGACTTTGTTTTTGGGATCAGATATCGGTGGTCTGCGAACAAGCACTAACACTTGTTCTCGATATTCCCGGTGAAACTTCTTTCCTCTGTACCTCCTGAGTCTTCAGTCCGCTTGGTTCCTCATGTGCTCTCTCGTTCGCTGGATTCGCAACTCATGCGCTAATAGTGGATCCCTTGAACATGGAATAATCTTGTCCCAAGACCTCTCCGGCAACCTGTTGTGGTGTACAATTAGTGGGACTTGACCCGTCGACTCGTGCTTAGTGGTGTTCATGCACATCTCAATATCTCCTACTTTATCAACCCATTTATTATGATCGTTAGGAATCATTACTCTGTAGTACTTGGCAACACAGCGAATCGTTCTCTCACTCGGATTTCCACAAGGATGACGAATGCTTGAAAATATATGTTTTATTCCTAGGCTCTCTAGACCTTGCCTAAAAACATTGCTCGTGAAATAAGTACCATGGTCTGATAAAATGGATTCCGGCTTCCCAAGCATCGGAATAACTTTGTTCTGAATTCTACTGAGGACTTGTTTTGATGTCGTCTTCTGGATTGGACATAACACTACCATCTTTGAAAATACATCGACACACACCAGAAGGTGTCGGCATCCACGCTTTCCTTTAACTAGAGGGCCAAAACAGTCAATAGCGAGCATCTCGCATGGTTTTTGAGGTAATAGTGATCTTGGAGGTTGTTTCATAATGAAGTTGTTCGGTTTAGTGCGCTGGCATGCGTCACAAGTTCTTATTACTTCCACAATGGTGAATCGCATCTTAGGCCCAGTAAAAGTCTCCCCTATCGTAGCTTCAGTCTTATCCGTGCCGATATGTGCTAGGCTCTCGTGGACATGCCACGTCAATCCTCTCTGTAGTGATGCTGGAACTAGGATTTGCAGTTTGGTATGATGCTCATCCACGTACTTATGCATCAGGTTATTTAAGTAGTGAAATCTCGCTTCTTTAGCACGGGCTTCTCGGTATTCAGGTGAATCTGGTTGTAATTCCTTCCTGTAGAACTTGATCATCATCAACATCCATGGGTCTGCTTCTTGCTCCTTCAGAATTTCCTTTAATTTCTCCAAAAACTCACGAGCCTTAGGTGTTAATGTTATGTTGTGAACTTCCGCTGTTACTTCGTTCTCGTCTTCAGGATTCCTGCTCAAAGCATCTGGTATGACGTTCATCCTTCCAGGGCAATGCTCTATTGTAATGTCAAACTGCTGTATGTAGATGGATCAGCGCGTAACTCTCTCACTTGCCATCGTCGTCTTGAATAGAAATGTCAGTGCATGGTGGTCGGTTCTGACAATAATGGAATAGCCGAAGATCATCTTACGCCACTGTTGAATAGAATATAAAATTGCTAGCAGCTCAAGTTCCGTCACGGTATAGTTCCTCTCATGCTTCCTCAATTTACGACTCGTAAATGCCAAATATGATCTCTTCTTGGGTTCTTCAGCGTCCTCTTGGTACAGCATAGCACCGATTCCAATCAATGAAGCATCTACTTGAATAATAAATCGCTTCTCAAAGTCCGGATATCCAAGCTTCACACAGTTTTCCAATAAGACTTTCGTGGCTCTAACAGACCTGTCGCACTCCTCATTGCACGACCATCGATTTGCCTTCTTTAACATCTCTTGCATAGGTGCTACTGTTTCTGTGTATCCAGGACAATTTTCTTTGAAGAAGCCTGTCACTCCCAAAAACGCTCTTACATGTTTGACTTTAGTTGGTGTGGGAAATTTCTTGATAGCATCAATTTTCGCTGGATTAGGTCTCACGCCCTCAACATCAATTATATGCCCCAAATACAGAATCACGCTCTGGCAAAAATCTGATTTCTTTAGATTAATTTTGAAGTTCATGGTTCTCAAGTTATCAAGAAGTTTGTTTAAGTTTATCAGGTGTTCCTCCATTGTTTCAGATGCAATTAATATGTCGTCAACATATCTCGTAGTGAAGCTCTTGACCTCCTCAGTCAGATTCCTATCTAGTGCTCTTATCAGTGCACATCCAGCAGTTTTCACGCCAAAGGGCATTCGAGACCAGATATCACTTTGGTTATCGAATAAAAATCCCGTCAACAGTTGGGATTTTTCTTCAAGTTCAAGATGGTGGAAACTATTTGTCAAATCGACACTCGAATATATCTTCTTCCCACGGAAGCCCTTCAAAACATCTTTGATCCTAGGTGCTTGGTCATGCTCAAATAGCAGTTTACTGTTCAAAACTCGCGCGTCTAGGCATAACCTAATTGATCCATTTGCCACAGCCAATATTGCGTTCAGGTATGGGGTTGCTGCTTTCCTTATCATGCCAAATTCTAATAAATTACTAATGATGTCCTTCACCTGAGCAAAATGTTTCTCTGGGATCGGGTACAATTTACTTTTAAATGTGGTCCAGTCTGTAACTTGCATGGCATATTGAAAATTTAAAACTTTTCCTGGGATGTTGTCAAAAGCTCCTTTATGTAATCTCACAATTTCTTCCAGTTTTCTTCTATCAGGTTCCCCTACTATGGCCTTCTTAAGTCGCTCCTGAAGTAGAATTTCAAATTTAGTTCCGCTAATTTCTTCTTCCGCCAAATGTACCCAAAGTTCCTGCGAAATATCTCGGCTGTCAATTTCCACCACTGCTGTCTGGCTTACTCGCTCCTCCGTCAAGTTCTTATCTCTGATCACCTCATTAGTGCATTCTTCAATGACCCAAGTATTCGCCTCTCTCTCTAGTGGACTCTCTTCCATGTTTAAACCCACGTGATTCAACCCCTCAACTTGTTTGAAACTTACAGTGTTGTTATGTAAGTCAATTACAGCATGAAAATCACAGATAAAGTTGGCTCCCAAAATAATGTTATAATTCATCTTCGGTATGACAATGAATGTTTGCGAAAATGTGTGGTTCAATATTTCCAGGTCTAAATATGCTTGCTGTTTACAATTGATGGTCTTGTCAGGAATAACCCCACTGACTTTCATTAGCGGTACAGGCATAATTGGAACAGTTTGTTTTCTTCCGATTTCTTTTACCAATACTTCAGTGACTAAGCTCACCTGGCTACCTGTGTCAATTAAATATCTCACCCTCATACCTCCAATATGTGCGTAAATAATTGGCAATTGTCTGATGACATTCTCTCGGTCTTTCACCACTTCCTCCAGGCAATCGTCCGGGAATGCTACCCATTCTTCTATATTGGCCACGATCATCTCTTCTCGCTTCCTGGCGTCCTCCATTTTCAGACTATCAGTTTTTAGTTCATTTGAAGTTTTTTTTTCCCGGGACCCATTTGTTGTGTTCCGCCGGTTGTCATCGCGCCTCTCCTGTTGCCTCAATAAACTTTCTGCCCCCTCTCCTTGATGATTGTCTGGGCTCTGTCTATTTGCCATAGCACGCCCCCACTTCTCTTTCTCCGTCTCTTCGGCATTTAATTGATCTAAGTACTTTTGTGACTAAGCCTCCGTGGCTTAGGCGGCAGCACGCCAGCCTCGCACCGCTGGGTCCGTGGATCAAATCCCGGTCACTCCATGTGAGATCTGTGCTGGACAAAACGGAGGCAGACAGGTTTTTCTCCGGGTACTCCGGTTTTCCCTGTCAAAATTTCATTCCAGCAACACTCGCCACTATCATTTCATTTCATCTGTCATTCATTTAATCCTTGCCCCAGAGGAGTGCGTCAGGCCTCGGCAGCCGGCACAGTCCATGTCCTCGCCGCTAGATGGAGGCTTCATTCATTCCATTCCTGACCCGGTCGGAGACTGGAAGCAGGCTGTGGATTTTCATTTTCACTTTTGTGACTCGACATACCGGTCATCCCAATTGTTGCGATAGTCTCCCCTATTTTCTTGGCGATAGTTCCTCGCGTTGTTCCACCTGCCATCTCCATTTCTTTGGTAAGGTCTACCCTGCCTTTGGTTTCCCCTCCAATTGGTGTATTCCCGCTGGTACGTCCATTGATTGTGCTGGTTTTGATTCTTTTGGTGATATCTATCTCGGTTATTCTGAAAATTTCGATTATTTTGGTTGAACTGGTTCCGGCCATCAAAATCTTGCCTTCTCGGTGTAAACTGCGTTCCTGTGGATTGAGTTTTCGTTTGGTTCCCCTAGCTGTGACTAGTTTGGTGTCCCTGAACCACTTCTGCCGTGTTGACACATTCCATATTTCTCCTTCCCGTCTGTGGACTCACCATACTCGTCTCGTCTAGGTGTCGGAGTAATTCTTCGGCCTGCACTGCGGTCTGAATATTTCCGGCTACTAACAGCTGTTGAATGTGCATGGGAAGTTGTTTCCCGATGGTTAGAACCATATTTTGCTCGCTAGGGGGGTCGTCAAAGTCGCGGAATTTTACCAGCTGTTGGCTAAAGAATTCTGAAAATCTGGTCGGATGCGTGCTGTGGTATTTTCGAGTATACAGGTCCATTCTTAACCCCTGCTGTAAAGAAGGGCTTCAGAACTTCTTTAAAAACGCTTCTCTGAATTGAGCCATGTCGGTGAAAGTATATTTAAAGCTCAAAAAACAGGTTAAGCTTGGTCCCTCTAAAAATGTATCCACGAGTCTCAGCTGTTTTTCGGGGCCGATATGTTGATCATTAAAATAGTCAGTTAACTGACGTAAAAAGGCTTTGGGAGTGGTTCCTGAGTTCTCCCTGAATTTATCGGGTTTGAAATCAATTCCCCTAATGACTTGAATTACTTGGGCGGGTGCCAAGTTTGGTTGTGGTGTGGAAGTCTCTCCCCTGTACTGTTGGAATGCGTTGCTCGTTAATTTGGGACTTTGACCTCGGCTGTTATCCTCAGCCAACTTCAAGCCTGCCGGACTTCCAATGCTTCCCTGCTTTTCTGCTGTATTTTCAGCCGAAAATAATGTAGCGTTCTCTAATGATCTAATTTCGTTTTTAATTATTAAATCTGAGTGTTCCTGTAGTTTCGATTTCATGTTTTCCTCCAAAGCCTATACTCTCGAATTGTATTCCCCTAAGCGCTTTAAAATAGTCAGCCTGTCTTCCTTATTTGCGTTTGCCTGCTGTTCCCAATCTCTTCGGATCCTACTTTTCAAACTGCTAATTTTCTCTTCGTTCCTTTCCTGACTCTTCTCCAGCTATTCTTGTATCTGCTGCTGTGTTTTGCCTAATTGTTCTTCCAGATTATCCCGATTTTTAATGAGCTGTTCTCCTACCTCTTCTCTTATGATCTCTTGTGTTTTAACCAATTGTTCTCCGACTTCTTCTCTTATGACCTGCTGGGTTTTACTTAATTGGTCCTCCAACTTTTCACGCAAGTGCATACGTTCTGTTTCGGCCTTGATCTCAATTTTATCGATTTTTTTATTAATTCAAGTACGTTGCTGTCGACTGAATTAATTTGTTGCTGCAATTTATCTTGTGTGTTCTTTATTCCCGCTGTGTTGTTGACACATGCTGCCTCGATTTGCTTTAATTTATCGGCCACCATTTCGTCAAATTGTACGAGTTTATTGTCAAACTTCGCCTCCAACTTTTTAATTTCACCTAATTGTTCGACGTTATTCTCTGCGACCTCACCTGCCAGTTTCTCTACCTCCCTAACACTTTGATTGATGTCGTTAGTGATCTTCTCTAATTGCTCTGTTTGTGTTACCGCCTGTTCTGATAATTTGTGATTTAATTCGTGAAATTGTTTATCAGTGTCCAATTTCTGGACCTCTAATTGGACCGAAATATTACCGCTCATGTCGTGTAACTGTTTTTCACTATTCTCACGCTGCGCTTGTAATTGGACCGTAATGTCATTTAACTGTCCTTCCGTTTTCGAGGACATCTGTTCTAATTGTTTATCACTATGCTTGCTCTGAATTTTAAATTGTTCCTCCGTTTTCACGGACATCTGCACTAACTGTTCTTCCGTTTTCGCGGACATTTGGATCGACATCTGTTCCAACAATCCCTTAATTTCCTCAACACTCGCCATTGCACAATACACAAATATAATCAGAGAAAACAGGGTCATGCACCAAGATTTCAGTCATACTCACGCATACATGTCATAACATTTAAATATTACTGATTCTAATTTAACAAAAATTTCAGTAACAAAATTTACTGAATAAATTACTCTTAATCCCAAACAACAAAATAACTCCCTAGTGATCTGCTTTTAAATTCCTAACCAACGGAATTTACGAAGAACACCAATTAACCGAAGTTAATTAAATGTCAAATATAAGGCAACACCTTCCTGCTTTGACTGAGTTCAATAATATGCAAATTTTCTAATTTTAATGCCGGGCGCAAGAACAGGTTTATAGCAAATACAATATCAAATTCTAACCTTGTTCAATATCTCTAACTTTAGGAACTCAGTGATTTTACTAATGCCCATGGCGGTACAACATCGCCTCAATTTACTGAATTTACTTTGCCCGCTTGACCTGGCATTATTTCTCAACGAAATGAATATGAGATCAGCGAAGCAACAACAACAACAATCCCCACTTGGGCAGCCATTTTTGTTTTATGAACCCTTGCAAAGAAGCTTATGAGACTCAGTTTCGGGGGGTGTGACAGTCCATATCGTAAGTTGTTGTCAAAGCGCTTCATTTACATGCAGGGTAACATATAACAAAATAACATGCAGGAAAAAGTGAAGCCAGGGTTAAAACAAATGAATTTAATAACAAATCACCTATTTACACAAAAGAATTAACAAAACAAACTCCCAAAAGACTCCCACTGAATAAAATAAAATATGCCAAAAACTAGGCCAAAATCTCAGGAGAGATTAATCCACGGACCTAGTGTCACAAAGAAAATCAACAAAACTGACAATGTATGCGCGCGTGCCGTTCTACATGCTTCACGATGTGTACAATCAAATGCATGATTCGTCATCATCCAGAATAAACATTCAGACGACGAATCCACATTGCTTAGAGCTAGACAGACGCGGGGAACAACTATACAACACTTAAAACTAAACCGACACTTCCTATACTTAAAATAAACAACACAATAATATCCGCGTGAAATTGGAATCAAACTGCCGTAGCAAAAACATTACTGCCTAAAAACTTAGGACTTCTCACACAAATCAACACAAGTAAGTTAACACGTGACCAATAAAAGAAATACACATATGACCGTCGTCATTTTACAAGTACACTACCACTACACCACACATGTGTCACATACTAAATTACATGAATTGAGTCATAAACAAAATCACTAGGCTCAAAGCCAACATTTACATTATTAACACAATATCCTATCCATACAACATGCAATAATCCGTCACACACATGGCGAACTCCCCAATTAATTATGGTTCAAAATAACCATCACAATGAACAGGTTTGCTACTTGAAAGCTTAAAGGGGCCAGTCGGACAACATGACTGCCTATCAAAATAAGTCACCAGGCTAGACGGGCGATTTGTGGAAATCTGCATATCTGTCAACCCACGTGTCACAATAACCTCGACCTCCCAAGGCAAGGGATCGAATCTCGAAGAAGCGTGCCCCAAAGCACAATAATACGTGTGTGTGTGTCAGAACAATATATCCCGGCATTTCCACTAGGAAATCCAAGAATCAGCATATGGACAAGGAACAGCGGTCTCCCTGGAGCACCCTGCCTTTCCATCAAAAATACAACAACAACAAAATATGAGGGCCGTAGGACCTCTACCCCTCTTCACGTAGAATCAACACACACACCTGACACAATAATACACACAGAATCACACGTATGGGTTTGACAGACCCTGAAATAAAATGACATAAATATTTTCCACTTGCTGGCGCCACCGTTCTACGCCGTGACTAATTAACCTGAAAAGGACTCAAAAAAATCTATCAAATTAGAACTAAGGTGTTCTACAATTACATCTTAAATTGTTGCACTCGGCAACCCTAATATGAATAATAACCTGTTCAGCAAACATCTTACAATAATTACCTCCCTTTCCCATCACAATATGAACTTTAATAAAGCACCACTTATCGAATGTAACGGGTTTCGCATTTGCATGGATACAAATCACGTACACGCGTCGTGTACATTAAATATGACTCCAAAGAAAAATAAATACACAACAAACACTTTGGCCACGCGCCAACGTACATTTAAAACAATTAGTGTCGGTACAAGAAAAACCCTCTAAAACAAGAAAAAGAAAATGAACTATTTACAAAGGTTTCCCCGCCAATCTAACTACATAATTGAATAATCAATTGTTGTACATCACCATCTCAGCATGCAGAACTTATGACATCAATCTCAGCCCATTTCCCTATGGAAGAGTTAGCACTCCATAGTTGTCTTCGTAGAAGCGTCGGACATCACGCCGGCTCCTGACCACACGTTGGACATCTTGGTGTAGTCTCTTTGGAAGAAAAGTTCAATGTTATTATTATTTGACCTGGCTATAATCGCTTGTGAGTTACTAAATTCGCCCACAAATAGTCCTATGCGATTAATTACGAAGACTTTCCCTAAATATCGCTCACACACGCACAATACACACATGAAAAATACACTTAAAAATGTACATGAAATACACACTTCGAGTCCATCGTCACTGGCTCGACAATACAAGTTTTAAAGTCTGACTGACTCACAGTCGCTATCTCGCTCGGTAATCCCTACTGCTCTGCTTGACCTTCGCTCGGGTGAGCGCTAATTAGAACGTTACTCAAGTCTTGTCCCTAAGAGCTGAAATAAGTTGTCTTTAAGATAATATTCACGTTTGAAATCACCACGCACACTGGCGTGAAATTAGCTTACAGAGCTCACAAAGTATTATACTTCAAGTAATTTTAGAGCGTTAAAATCGTTACACAAACGGGCGTGAAGTTAGCTCACAGAGCTCCAAATAAAATGACTTCAAATAATTATTAGAGCGTTAAAATCGTTACACAAACGGGCGTGAAGTTAGCTCACAGAGCTCCAAATAAAATGACTTCAAATAATTATTAGAGCGTTAAAATCGTTACACAAACGGGCGTGAAGTTAGCCCCTCAGAGCTCCAAAACGAATGACATTGAACAGCTTCTCGTCAATCAATTTATTAGAAACTGACAGGGTACGGAAGAGTGGGGTGGATTTAGAAAAAATTTCCAGAGTTTTCATCTCACACACACGGGACTAGTGTCAATCTTCATCAAATACTTCAAACGTCTCATCGCACTCGTGCGGAGATAATTCCGATCGGCGGTTCTTTAGATAATCAATTCCACGCGCTTTTTACCACTGACGCCTTCCATCGCGTGATCTTGGCTTGGTCTCTCCTGATTGGGTGATTCAATCGTAGGTCGGTTGCAAGTAACTCGTGACCATCCCTTTATGATTCCAATTCTGGTGCAAGTTGTTACACAATTTGGCCTTGAACTCAGCTTACCCGGCCGTTCTTCAAGAATAGCTGCAAGCTCTACTTCTGTGGCAATCATTGCGACACGCTACCTTGCCTTTATCCTCGTCAACTTCCACAAGTACTGCCTGGGCTGCAGTAATAATAATAATAAATTATGAATACTTATTTATCGCAGATTAATAAGGGTTCACTATATTTTGTAAATACACACTAACTTTCTTAAATGAATGGGTAACGAAATTGTTCTCTCCCATCTATTCATATTTACACAAAAAATAGTTCAAATATTATTTACATGCACTGCTGTGTTCAGAAAATAGTTGTAATATAATGAAATCGAAAATATTTTACCAACACGGCGCTCCAGGGCTGAATCACAAAAAACGCATTTCCTCTAGGTTTCTTAAATTTACCCCCACTCCTTCCCATTGCTCCTAATTGATTTTTTGATGCATGAGTTTCAAAGGAAATTAAATTATCTACAGCTTTCATTCAATAAACTTTTTGCTGAGATCAATTCTTCTCCCTGTTTTTGCGATGGAAAGTGGAGCGAAAGTGAAAAATTTGCCGAATCGCCAAATTTCGCCTTCTCGTAGCTCGAATACGCTTGGTCCTACAAAAAAAAAAAACTTCCAAACCAAAGTTGTTGCAAATTTAGTAATCTACATTTTATTATTTGGACATATGTTCAAACAAATGAACTGGGAATGAGCTAGAGGCCAAAAACTGAAAAAAAGCCGATTTCTGACAGTCTTTTCAAGATGGCGGACGAAGCAAGGGGGGTAGTATGACGGAAACTTGGATTAATAACTACCTAAGGGTCCTAAACAACATCAAAGAATAAAAAACGATCCCACATCTGATGTAGGGTGAAATTCGTTTATTGACTGGACTACTTGTAGCTTTTCCGTAGGCATCAACTTCATTTTCAAAAGTTGCGTTTCATCATAGTCTGCCTTTTTAAAATGTACGGAACACATAGTAGCCCCATTACCGGGATAAAAATGTTTCCTCTTGCAAAAGTGTACCCAACTGCTAAATCTACGTGGCGACCTACTTCGATTTGGAAATCTATGGAAATGTACTTCTTTTTCTCTACAGTTTCGGTTTTTACTCGTTGTGTTGCTACAACCGTATACACTACACGAAGGCATTTTGACAACTAGCTATCACACTCGATTATAATAAACAACACTTATAACACTTATAAACGGAAGAGTGGCAGCGCGCGTATTGCAGCAATCAACTGAATGGAGCGAATAGCTCACTCAGCGCTACAGCACAGAGACGTCACAGCTACTCGTGTTTATTACTTTACCAGCCTGCGGAGCGACACACGGCAAAAGCAAATTTATAGTTCAACACTGCCTGATACATACTTTGATTTTGAGGCAAGTTGACTTTTGTGTTTTTGTCTCCTTTAACTAAATTTCACTTACAACCAAACTTACTTGGATATGTGTAGAGGCTTTCAGGACCACACTACAGAGATATCTCCTTCAGTTGTAGGATGCCCAGTTCAAATGCAAATTCTGAATTTAAACTCGTTGAATGGAAATTTCAAAGTTAGCATGGGTCAACTTGTATAATGTCGTCATACATTTGTTCGTAGCCGCCACTACAATCTCTGTATCCTCGACAATTAATTATTGTGAACTCAGTGTCATAATGTGCACTGGGGACTAGCTCACACGAATAAATAGTTCAGAGCTAACCTGCTAGCAGAAGGCCTTTGCCCATTAGGGATTTATTATTAGCTTATAATAATCAAATGGCTTCACTGCTTTAAGAAAAGTTTCTTATTGAATCTAAGATGATATGTGCCGTAAACTGTAAACAAAACTGTTACCACGGGACGATAAAAGAAATCAAGTAACAGCAACATTTGTGCCGCGACGTCCAAGTTCCTGAATGAAGCAACAAATAATCCTGACTCGCACTTTATCCTGATTCGTACCTACATGCGGAAGAAACCTACCGTAATCGATTAGAACTTCTTAGGAGACAGTAAGTGGTCTTGAAGCTCATTCTTTGCAATGAGTGACATAATTGGTCTAATAAAAGCATCTTCCTCAGAAGCTGGTGTCTTTTAGTTCCGGGAGGCCTGCCAACATCTCTTAATGACTCCACTTCCTCCAGTGCCATGAGAAATCAATTAATTCCAATTGCATTGAGCACAGCTCGACAGCGACAGACACCATTCACATCCCCCACCCCATGTACCCACTGCAGAGACCGCGTATTCTGAAACCCACCAGGTCACGTCTCAGGCACTCACGGATAAAATACCTATATGTCCTCAATCGCTTGTGTGCTGTCTAATATATTATTGAAACCTGCCCCCTACTACTGTATATACTGTAAATAATGTAATCAATGCTCGATTCTCACTAATTACATCTTGTGTACATATGTAAATATAACCCAGTGTATATATATATTTGGGGCTCTGACGCATCCCGAATGCGAAGTGGGGCTTTGCTCTTTTCAGAGACTCCCTTCAGTGTACTGTAAATATAGTGTAAGGCACTGATAAATAAATATGAAATGAAATGAAAAGTAACTGTACACCCCTTGCAGAGTCTTCATAATATTCCTCTCCATCTTCGACCACCAACTTTGTAGTTTTCATCCATACAATTAGCAGCCGGGATAGTTATGCTTAGAGGCCAACAGTTAACTTGCTCGCTGTCTGCCTCGTTGCGAAGTGGTGGCTAGCACTCCTGGCTGTCATCGCGGACGTCCGCGTTCGATTCCCGGCTCTGACAAGAAATATCATTCATTTCCGAGGGCTGGAACAGGGTACTTTCGAAAAGGCGAGTTCGATTTCCGCCTGGAGTACAACTGGGAAACTACGGGATGACAGGTGGGAATAGAAGAACTCAATCTTTTCTCTTGCCTCCCGAGGTTGAGTGTAAGCCATGAATGAATGAATGATCGTGTGGCCTCCGGAGAGGCCGAGTGCAGGTCTTTCTAGTTGACGCCCGTGGGCGACCTGCGCGTCGTAATGAGGGTGAAGTGGTGATGAAGACGTCACATATACCCATTCTCCGAGCCACGGGAATTAACCACAAGAGATTAAATTCCCTGACGGCTTGGCCGGGAATCGAACCTGGGGCACTTCGGGCCAAAGCCTAGCGTGCTAACCATTTAACCACAGAGCCGAACAATGAAACCCATATTAACCCTCGTTGTTATTTGAGTCTTCAGTCTTTTGACTGGTTTGATGCAGCCATCCATGCCTCCCTCTCCTGAGATAATCGTTTCATATCTACATAGCTACCACACCCTGCATCCCAGGCAATCTGTTTAACATATTCTAACCTTGTTCTACCCCTACAGTTCTTGTCCTCGACCCTTCCTTCCATAACTAAGCTTGCTATTCCTGGGTGTCTTAATATGTGTCCTACCAACCTCTCTCTTCTCTTCATTAGCAGTCGCCAAAAACATCTCTCCTCTCCCACTCGTATTAATAACTCTTCGTTTGTAACCTTATCTACCCATCTGATCATACCACATCTGTAACACCACATTTCAAACGCTTCAATTCTCCCCTTTTCTGCTGCACCAATAGTCCAAGTTTCACTTCTATACAGTGCCACGCTCCAGACAAAGGCTTTCAAAAAATGACTTCTTAATACCTAAATCCAACCCTCAGATCAGAATTAAATCTCCATCGAACTCGAACCTCAAGGGTGATAGACGGCAGTCAATGATGTTAGCAACTACACCGCGAGGGGGTAGACTTAGCTAAGCTGGCACCGCTGCTTTTGTTATGTCACAACTGAGGACGTAGATTTGTGCAAGAACCGATGTACCGTACGGTACTAAAGTTTCGTTAATGCATATAAACTACAACAAGCATCTGTTAAGTACCCAGAACCCTCAACTAAACCAAGCCCTAAGGCTGGTTCACAATCGCCCGAGAACGAGAACGGGAACGAGAAGGAAGTTGAAATGCACGCTACCTTATGAGTCGGTTCACAATCAACCTCCGGGAACGAGAAGCTATAAGTAGCCCGGGAAGGCCAACAAGAAACATGGTTAAAGTTTCCCGTATGACGTTCTCGGATCTTCCCGGAGCCAATCAGAAACGTTGTACCTGCACATGCGCAGTATGGAAGGAGTAGCCAGCGATGTAAACATAACCACCTGTGATTGCGCTCTCTAACCTTGCTTCTCTAAAGCGCACAATTTGTGTTTAATAAAGTTATTATAACCTTATTATAACTCTCTGAAGAATTTCAGTTGTGTAATTGGTGTTTCTTAGTGGGCACTTGCTAATTGTTTTAATAGTATGGGGACTGATTATAGGCTATTATACCAGATGGGCCGGGCCTAGGGGCGCAAAATTTATCCGTAATTCTTCATGATTTAAATTTAACTTTCCAAAATTTTGACACTTTTCCAATTTATATTGTGGCAATCATTTTCCAACAAAATGTTTTGCAACAGTTTGATTTTTAAATGTGTAAGTTAACATCTTTCCGCTCGGTTGCTGGAAAGTTTTGTGGGAGTGATTTTGAAAATTGGGGACGGAAGTGGATCGGAACGATCGATCTGGCAGTGGTGGATCGAACGGAAGTATGCACTGCCCGCTCGATCGATTGAACGGAAGTGTACTAGCTGGCAGTGGTGGAAAACGGAAGTATGCACTGCCCGCTCGATCGATCGATCCAGCGAGCAGAGGTAAGACCCAGCTGGCAGTGGTACGAGAAAGAATGAGCACGCGGTGTCGAAAATTGATACCATGACGTACTCCCGGCCATGTGGAATGTATATGACATACTGAACGGAAAACGCTCATGCAAACTCTGGTGTCAAGTGATTGAAACAAATGACATGGTACATGTTCAAAGTCTTCGTATCAGTATTTAAATGGTAAAATGCCTTAATATCAAACATTGTAAGTAGTCGGCATTGCCGGTATTATGTTTCTGCACAATGGCTATTCAAATATTAACCCACATAACGGTAATGCAGTCATCAATATAATATAATCGTTGTGGTTATACGAGAATTGAGCAAGACTTCATGAACTATTACTGAATACATTCTCTTTACTCACAAGAGGGCCTATTCATAAGGCATTTTAAACTCAATTTCAGGCAGGAACATTATCGAAACAAGCAAAATATAAAGGCAACTTAATTCCGTTATGCAGTATTATTGGAACGTGGAAATAAGTCACCATCTTGTGCACAATATTTGCGCAGTCGAAATAGCCGTGGGGTTAGTGCTTATGACTGTGAATCTAGAGATCTTGGTTTCGAATCCCGGACGGGGTAGATATTCTTGCTACCAGATTATCATTTTAAACGATATTTATCATATCTATATGACTCATTTTAACAGAATACATATGAAATTACGTGTTGGTCTGTGAATGAAGGGGACCTGTTTATAAGGAATTTAAGGTTATGAGTGGTGTCGCGTCTATTAATCTAGTTGATCCATATCGTATTCTTTATTTAGGCTAGTGCTGGTGGAAGCAACAAATCATCTAATAAAATAAGTTCCATATTATAAACTACAATATCTGTAAAACACTCCCTTTTACAATAGATTAATATTTGTGCCAATCTTATATATAAAATTGAAAGTCTGTATGTATGTATGTATGTGGGTATGTGGTTGGGTCTGTTCCGTATACAAATCTACACCGTTCCACCAATCTCAACCAAATTTTGCATACATATAATTTAGGACCCAGAAGGAACCGCTGGCTACATGAATTTTCGATAGTCTTTCTCATTCTTCTGATTTCGACCATTTCGCACTCCAGCACATGCTAATCAAATCATAAAATATACTCATGAAGGAATGGCAAGGCAGATAGTTTCCATGGCAACATAGCTCAAGTCAAGACACGGCCGACTGGATGCCATTTGCGCTCTGCACTACCGGTATAGAAAATGAGGATCTTTACTTGAAATCACGTTAGTTACTCAAGTACTCACACAGCACTGTCAACCGAGTTTAGCATAACAAAGACTTGACACTATCTTCTACTATATATTTGTCAAGTACCACTCACTCACTCATTCATTCATCACGAAATCTCAGAAACCATCAAACGGATTGGAATGAAATTTGGTATGCAGCTTCCCCAAGGGCCGCAAATGCCCACTAAGAGAGGATTTTTGGATATTCTGGTTCTAAAGGGGTGTTAAGGGGGTAGACCTGCATTTCATTGAACAGCAATATCTCCCGATTGGTTTCATTGGGGGATGTGATACTCGGCACATAAACTCATCATTAAAAATAAGAAGACACGAGTCGGAGGGTGTTTCGATGTGGTGTATATTATGAGGTGAAAGGGGTGAAAAGTGGGGATTGAAAGATTCCTAACGGAGCGTGTATCTCTTAAACGACATAGGCGAGGAGTTTGAAACTCAGCGGGAAAAAATCAGCATAAAAATAAGTAAATATGTGTTTGACCGTTTTATCATAAATCCAATTTAAGGGACCCATGGGGAGGGGTGAAATTCTGTAGGGGGTGGGGGAGAAACAGGAAAGAAAGTGTCCTAACTGATTGACTGACTGACTCACTCATCAAACTTAGGGGGAAAAACAGCTTTAAAGTAAGTAAATAGCTGTTCGACAGTTTTTTTCATAAATCAAATTTAAGGGGTTCATGGGGAGGGGTGAAATTCTGAAAAAAGAAAATTGAAAGAAAATGTCCTGACTGACTGACTCACTCACTCACTCACTCATCATCGCCCAGCCAAAATTATTGAAGTTAGAAACATGACAGTTTGGGGATATGTTCATTGTATTTCAAAACAGTCTACTAAGGGAGGATTTTCGGATATTCAGGTTCTAAAGGGGTCTTAATGGGGTTAAACCTGCATTTCATTGAATAACAATATCTCCCGATTGGTTTCATTGGGGGATGTGATACACGGCATATAAACTCATCATTAAAAAGTAAGACACGTGTCTGAGGGTTTTTCGATGTGGTGTATATTATGAGGTGAACGGGGTGAAAAGTAGGGATTGAAAGATTCCTAACGGAGCGTGTATATCTTAAACGACATAGGCGAGGAGTTTGAAACTCAGCGGGAAAAAATCAGCATAAAAATAAGTAAATATGTGTTTGACCGTTTTTTCATAAATCCAATTTAAGAGGCCCATGGGGAGGGGTGAAATTCTGTGTGGGGGGGGGACAGGAAAGAAAATGTATTAACTGATTGACTGACTGACTCACTCATCAAACTCAGGGAGAAAAACTGCTTTAAAGTAAGTAAATAGCTGTTCGACAGTTTTTTTTATCAATCAAATTGAAGGGGTTCATCGGGAGGGGTGAAATTCTGAAGGAAAAAAAAAATGAAAGAAAATGTCCTGACTCATTCACTCACTCATCATCGCCCAGTCAAAAATATTGAAGTTGGAAACATGGCAGTTTGGGGATATGTTCGTTGTATGTCGAAACCGTACACTAAGGGAGGATTTTTGGATATTCAGGCTCTAAAGGGGTCTTAAGGGGGTTAAACATGAATTTCATTGAATAACAATATCTCACGAGTGGTTTCATTTGTGGATGTGATACTCGGCATATTAACTAATCATTAAAAATAAGCAGACATGTGTCTAAGGGTTTTTCGATGTGGTGTATTATTATGAGGTGAAAGGGGTGAAAAGTGGGGGTTGAAGGATTCCTAACGGAGCGTGTAGGCCTATCTCTTAAACGACATAGGCGAGAAATTTGAAACGCAGCGAAAAAACATCAGCTAAAAAGATAAGTAAATCGGTGTTCGACCGTTTGTTCATAAATTAATTTAAGGGGCCAATGGAGTGGGGTGAAATTCTGGGGGGAAAAAGGAGAGGAAGTGTCCTAACTGACTAACTCACTCACCAAACTCAGGGGAAAACGACAGCTTTAAAAATAAGTTAATAGGTGTTCAAGCGTTTTTTCATCAATCCAATTTAAGGGGCCCATGGGGAGGGGTGAAATTCTGGTAAAAATAATTGAAAGAAAATGCCCTGTCTGACTCACTCACTCATCACGCCCAACAAAAACTATTGATGTTGGAAAAACGAAATTTTGGGAAGATGTTCGCTGTATGTCGAAAACGTCAACTAAGGAATGATTTTTGTTTATTCGGGTTTTAAAGAGATGTTAAGGGGGTAAACGTGCATTTCATTGAATAACGATATGTCATGAGTTGTTTCTAAGGGGATGTGATATTCGGTATATATACTAATCATTAAAAATAATCAGACATATGTCTAAGGGTTTATCGATGTGGTGTATATTATGAGGTGATAGAGGTGAAAATTGGGGGTTGAGGGATTCTTGACGGAGCGTGTATCTCTTTAAAGACATAGGCGAGAAGTTTGAAATTCGTCGGAAAAAGAACAGCTTAAAATACAAGTAAATAGGTGTTCGACTGTTTTTTTTTCATAAATCCAATTTATGGGGCCCTTGGAAAGAGGTGAAATTCTGGAGGAAAAAAAAAAACAGGAAAGAAAGTGTCCTAACTGATTGACTCACTTATCACTCATCAAACTCAGGGGGAAAACAGCTTTAAATAAGTAAATAGGTGTTCGACCGTTTGTTTCATAAATCCAATTTAAGGGGTTCATGGGGAGGGATGAAATTATCAAAAATAAATAAAAGGAAATGTCCTGACTGACTCACTCACTCATCATAGCCCAGCCAAAATTATTAAAGTTAGAAACATGAAATTTTGGGGATATGTTCGTTGAATGTCGAAAACGTCCACTAAGGAAAGAGTTTTGAATATTCAGGTTCTAAATAGATGTTAAGGGGGGTAAACGTGCATTTCATTGAATAACAATATCTCACGAGTGGTTTCATTTGGGGATGTGATACTTGGCATATATACTAATCATTAAAAATAAGCTGACACATGTCTAATGGTTTTTCGATGTAGTGTATATTATGAGGTGAAAGGGATGAAAAGTGGGGGTTGGACCGTGTATCTCTTAAACGACATAGGCGAGGAGTTTGAAACTCGAACGAAACCAATCAGCTTAAAAATAAATAAATAAAATAAATATGTGTTCGACCGTTTTTTCATAAATCCAATTTAAGGGGCCTATGGGTAGGGGTAAAATTCTGGAAGAAAAACGTCCCCTAAGGAAGGATTTTTGGATGTTCACTCTCATCGACCAACCCAAACGATTAAAGTTAGAAGAATGATATTTTGGGGATATGTTTGTTATGTGTCGAAAACGTCTACCAAGGAGGGACTTTTGGATATTCAGGTTCTAAAGGGGTGTTAATGGGGTTAAACCTGCATTTCATTGAATAACGATATGACACGACTATGACGCGAGCGAAGCGAGGCTAAAAATGAGATGATGTGCGTCTATGTATTACTCAATCACGCAAGTATCACTGGTCCGATTTACATGAATTTTACACGGAAGTAGCTGATTTACCTGGTTAACATATAGGTTACTTTAGATTTCAATACTTTGTACTATTTAAAGATGGCGACCATTTTAGTGACTTCACTACACCCTTTGGTTTAAAACTTTCATATTTCCATTTCAAATACAAAGAGAACGCTAAGAAATAGCAAACTTTTGATGGTATGTACGAGGTTAAAAATTACATTTTCTATCGGAAAGGTATCTCCAACCGGTAGCGAGTAAAACCTAAATTTGTGCTATAAAACACGGTCAACGCCGAACGGTGTAGTTGGACAAAATGTTTCATCCTTAATCTCCCTCTGCGCAGCACCTTGCCTATCCCCTGTTTTAACTGTCACCTTCATATTTTAATTTATTTATGACGCGTAGCGAAGCACGGGTACTTCAGCTAGTAATAGTATAAAATACTGGTGTATCAACATTTTCACGTAAGGTTTCTTCTATGTGAGATGTTACACATCATATGCGACTACTGTAAGCCTCGTATTATTTTTTTACTTCAACTTTAGAACAGGATTGTTTTCTGATTTATTAGGAGAAAATGTAAGTCTTGAATATTAATTTGAATAATTAATTATGCATGAAAGGCCTGTATCTGAATATCTGTACGGTAAGTGTATAATGACTCTTAAATGATTTAGACTTATTTTAATATCTCGTTGGCCTATTTGTTTATAGTTTATATATTATTCACATTTAGAAACAGTTGAGTCTCACATTATTTTAATTTATTTAATTGATTTTCCTTCATGATACATTAGAATAATATTTAAATAAATCAGTCAGTCTGAAAGACTAGACGTTATATCATTTCAAATGACGCATGCTACATATGTTAGAAAGGCTCAGGAGGGATTCTCGCTTCGCTCGAAAACCCAGTACTCTTTCAACAGACTCCATTACCCATTAACTTAGGCTTCCCGCGCGGGCACCTCATTAAGGGTCACCCTGTATTTGAGTCTGACATCTTTTACAACTCTTTAAGGGTCACCCATTATTTGAATCTCATATCTTGCAAACCTCTTAAAGGTTCACCCTGTATTTGAATTGAATATGTACCTCGTTATGTGCCACCCTGTATTTTGCTCTGACATCCTGCACACCTCTTTAGGAGGCACCCTGTATTCTTATCTGGAATCTTGTATATCTCTTTAGAATTCACCCTGTATTCTTGTGTGACATCTTGTACACCTCTTTAGGAGTCACTCTGTATTCTTGTCTGTCATCTTGTGCACCTCTTTAGGAGTCACCCTGTATTCTTCTATGCCATCTTGTATACCTCTTTAAGAGTCACCTTGTGTTCTTATCTGGCATCTTGTATATCTCTTTAGGAGTCATCCTGTATTCTTATCTGGCATCTTGTACACCTCTTTAGGAGTCACCCTTTATTATTTTCGCTTCGCTCGACGCCCCAGGACTCTTTCAATAGACTCCATTAACCATTAACTTAGGTTTCCCGCGTGGCTGCATGACGTCTCCGTAACGCATAACTTTTGACTCAAGCATAACGATGAAGTCGACAAGATCATTTGAAATGATAAAAAAATACCTTCACCAAGACCTTTCTGAGGTCTAAATTCTCACTCCCTCACGATGGGGGCGCAAACCCCACGGGCCTAGGAGCGCACGGGCCTGGCTGCAAGACTTTCTGCCTTTATTAACTTTATATTTGGCACTTCTATACACAACATTAGAAATGGGCCTGTCATCTAACTATAACTTCCATACTGTTGGTAGGTATAATAACTAATATGATTAACCCATATTACTATTGTCTTGCTAATAATATCAGAATGAGAGCTTTATGAAACGAGCCCATCACATTCCAGTAATTTGTCGAAAGCTCCTTGTAAATGCTCAACCGATTCTGAAGTCAGGACAATATCGTCTGTATTTACAGATGAAAGCGAAATCGTTTCTGCTGACCGCTTGAATCACATCTCGAACAGTTAAATATCGGGGGCCTTAATGGTTCCCTCTGTAATATGCCGTTGGTTTGTTCTAGTTCGTGTATACTGATCTGCTTTGATCGATCTCGACCATGCTCGCTAAAATATTCCGTGTAAGCATCGTGACGTAATGTTGAGGTCCAGTTTAGGGAAACCATTTTCTTAATTATCAGCTTTCTGCTTACGAGGTCGATATCCTCGCAGTAATCGATAAATTTGGCGTGCAGTTTGCCACGTTTGTGACTGAATGCTTTCCCGATATCATGTTGGTGGATGGTTCCTCATTTTAGGGGCTGCGACAACGCGGACATGTAGCCCCGTATACTTTGGGTGTGTGTAGAATCTGTCTGATGAACCGGTGTTAATTGTGATGGCTGTATTAGTGTGTGTTATCTGTAATTCAGATGAGGACTGCAGACGATCACTTTCAAGTAGTTCCTACTTTTGCTACCAAATGCTAACGTCAGCGACACCTAGCCGCGAACTTGGCTACTAGACGCCACCGCAACCAGCACCTGCCGACAAACGTTGGAATTGAATGAGCGTTAGTCAAATCTAAGCTACAAATTTCGTTTCACACAATTGTATTGCAGTTAGTGGAAGGCTCTTTACATGCTATAAATCTATGACATGGGCCCGCCGCCTTTACTTTCCCTCTTAAGGAAGGCATACTGAGGGATTTTAACGCTCTTAAGAAATCCGACGACTTCGGCCGTGAAAATCATGTTGCAGGCATTTCAAACCTTCGATTGTTGAGCTGCCTTTCCGGAAACCAAGTGTTTGTTAGGGACTTATCTCTCCAGTAAGCTTCCCATCAACAGTCTCGTCAGTTGGCTAATTTATGCCTGCACACAGGGACGGATCTAGGGAAGGGCGAGGAGGCCGACCGCCCAGGGCCCCGCACCATGGATTCTTTTAAATTTAATTAATTAATTCATTCATTAATTAATTATACTTTTCAAACTAATTTATATATATATATACAGGGTGTTACAAAAAGGTACGGCCAAACTTTCAGGAAACATTCCTCACACACAAAGAAAGAAAATATGATATGTGGACATGTGTCCGGAAACGCTTAATTTCCATGTTAGAGCTCATTTTATTACTTCTCTTCAAATCACATTAATCATGGAATGGAAACACACAGCAACAGAACGTACCAGCGTGACTTCAAACACTTAGTTACAGGAAATGTTCAAAATGTACTCCGTTAGCGAGGATACATGCATCCACCCTCCGTCGCATAGACTCCCTGATGCGCTGATGCAGCCCTGGAGAATGGCGTATTGTATCACAGCCGTCCACAATACGAGCACGAAGAGTCTCTACATTTGGTACCGGGGTTGCGTAGACAAGAGCTTTCAAATGCCCCCATAAATGAAAGTCAAGAGGGTTGAGGTCAGGAGAGCGTGGAGGCCATGGAATTGGTCCGCCTCTACCAATCCATCGGTCACCGAATCTGTTGTTGAGAAGCGTACGAACACTTCGACTGAAATGTGCAGGAGCTCCATCGTGCATGAACCACATGTTGTGTCGTACTTGTAAAGGCACATGTTCTAGCAGCACAGGTAGAGTATCCCGTATGAAATCATGATAACGTGCTCCATTGAGCGTAGGTGGAAGAACATGGGGCCCAATCAAGACATCACCAACAATTCCTGCCCGAACGTTCACAGAAAATCTGTGTTGATGACGTGATTGCACAATTGCGTGCGGATTCTCGTCAGCCCACACATGTTGATTGTGAAAATTTACAATTTGATCACGTTGGAATGACGCCTCATCCGTAAAGAGAACATTTGCACTGAAATGAGGATTGACACATTGTTGGATGAACCATTCGCAGAAGTGTACCCGTGGAGGCCAATCACCTGCTGATAGTGCTTGCACACGCTGTACATGGTACGGGAACAACAGGTTCTCCCGTAGCACTCTCCATACAGTGACGTGGTCAACGTTACCTTGTACAGCAGCAACTTCTCTGACGCTGACATGAGGGTTATCGTCAACTGCACGAAGAATTGCCTCGTCCATTGCAGGTGTCCTCGTCGTTCTAGGTCTTCCCCAGTCGCGAGTCATAGGCTGGAATGTTCCGTGCTCCCTAAGACGCCGATCAATTGCTTCGAACGTCTTCCTGTCGGGACACCTTCGTTCTGGAAATCTGTCTCGATACAAACGTACCGCGCCACGGCTATTGCCTCGTGCTAATCCATACATCAAATGGGCATCTGCCAACTCCGCATTTGTAATCATTGCACTGACTGCAAAACCACGTTCGTGATGAACACTAACCAGTTGATGCTACGTACTTTTGTTCTTGATGCTCGTACTGTAGAGCAATGAGTCGCAAGTCAACACAAGCACTGACGTCAGCATTGCCTTCCTTCAAATGGGCCAACTGGCGGTGAATCGAGGAAGTACAGTACATACTAACGAAACTAAAATGAGCTCTAACATTACGTCAACATTACCTTCCTTCAAATGGGCCAACTGGCGGTGAATCGAGGAAGTACAGTACATACTAACGAAACTAAAATGAGCTCTAACATGGAAATTAGGCGTTTCCGGACACATGTCCACATAACATATTTTATTTCTTTGTGTGTGAGGAATGTTTCCTGAAAGTTTGGCCGTACCTTTTTGTAACACCCTGTATATATATATATATTCAGTGCAGCTATGACCTCCCTTGGCCGTTTAGCAAGTTTAGATTTCAGTAAATAATAGAAGACTTCAGCCGGAAAATAGGGGCAAGGTAATATTTTAATAAAGGTTTATTGGATATTATTAAAAATATGTACCGGTACTGTAGTGTATTCAAAATATTGTAACTATTCTTTATGTTATTATTATTACAAAACTACTTTCCATTGATTTGATATTCCTATTGTTGTTATCATATCGCACAGGGCCCCACAAGGCCCGGGTCCACCACTGCCTGCGCATACCAAGGCGATGCCCCTATAAGGATTAGGGTCATCTGACTAATGTTTGCCCTTGTATTATTCTTTCAGTGTGGAATATCTCCACTTGTCTGACATATTCCACTGTAGTGCGGTAGACAGTTATTGAGCAAGTGTGTCCAGACTCCTGTCAGTACAATTGCGTTACCTTTTAAGTGTTCGTTGAAAATCTGGTCGGGGCCGCAGTCAATTTTATTCCTCAATTGTTTCAATGCAACTTCTACTTCCTTTGTAATAAGCAGATTCACATTTAAACGATTCGTGTGACTTATGTAACTGCCGGTCTGATTTCTTCATTTTGTAACACTTCCTCGAAGTGCGCTTTGAAAAACCTCCGTCGGTATATCCCTAGGGAATGGAGGCTGCTTTACTTTCAGGGCTTTATACGGGTGTTTCTAAGCTGCTTCTATTAACGTCTATCCTTGAGCCAGCAAAACGTATTTCCTTGTAGCTCTCAATATACTGTACTTTTACAGTACTTTTCCTTCTCCGTGTATTCCAGCAAGTCGACCTGAGACTGGGACTTTCTGAACAAGTGTAGCGCTGGTAGCGCTTCCTTTCTGACTGTGTAGTTACGAATTAAACCATGGCCCGTGCGGTTTTCACTAAGTCTTTGTACATTTTTGTAGGAATATTGTGTACCTTTTTTTTTTTTTCAACCTGATTGGAATTGTATGCCGCAATCTGTTCCCTCGTCAGTTTGGTATTTAATTTTCGAGGATACACAGATATTAGTGTGTAACTAGGAACAGCTTTGTAACATTATGCGAGTAAACCATGTAAGAGGGTGACAGAAAAAATGTATTTTTCACTTCTATTCAATGAGTATAATAATTGAAGTAATTGCATTTGAACTGGGCATCCTGCAACAAAAGGTGGACATTTTTAGTGTAGTTCCGAAAGCCTAGTGCCACTGCCATCGTTATGTACAGGCCATCAGGCAGCGGCCATTACCATGTGATCAGCTGATCGCTAAGGGTGGATGGGTAACGACCATTATGCTTAACTGTGAGTGGTTTGTGCTGTGTTGTTTATACAATTTAGTTAGTGTCCGAGTTAAAAGCAATACGTAAGAACGCTACTACTTACGTCATCCAGAATGAGGATTACGGTACTCCGTTTGTTTTCTGAGGCAAATGTTCATTTCGTAGGTAGGTAATTAGCCTATATCTATAAAATGTTTGAGTTGCATGTTTGCCACCACACTTATTAAGGTTATGGTTCAGTTAGGAGCTTTACATCGCTTATTTTCGACTAATGCAGGTTTTTTGGATGGTACGGTACCGGTAATACAATTATATTTATTCATTGAAACAATTATTCCTTCCATGGTCCCTGGAATGCCAAAAGGTAGTTGTGTTACCGGGTGCAAAAACAACTAGGATGATGGAGATAATTAGGTTATATGCCTTGTTTTTCCATCCCCACCGATGAAAATTTAAGAAAGCAATGAATACTTAAAAGTCCTAGAAAAGATTTGCACATTACAGGGAAGACGAGAGCGTGTGTTAAACATTTCCCTGAAAGTAAGAGATAAGAGCTAACTTTAGGCCTACTCGTCTTGATGGTAATTTATAAGTTAATAATATGGTTTCAATATTATAGTATGAAGTTCTAAATGTCAGCCTATGCTAGGACTGGAAAGATTTCTAACATGTAAATGCTGAGGTTAAATTACATGTTAGGGCCTACTTATGTAAATCAGACAAGTTATTATTAGTACGGTATTATTCAGCATAGTTTGAAGTCTATCCAAGATGTGTCCCGTTCAACCTCAAGTGAACATAATTTTCATGTGGTAGCATTTATGTAAGCTGCTGTTTTTACATTAATGGGATTTTTAGCAACCTATCTACCTGATTTCTGGATTACAATCCATGGTAAATTCCTGATGCAATAGCCAAGTTAGATTAAGTAATTGAGAATGTGTGCTGTTAGGTTAGGCTCTGTTTTGGTCACACAAGAGGTGTTCTGTGCATTGATTACAGTTAGAGATTGGTTACGTTGTGCATCATATCATGAGCCAGAAGTAGTTTAGAATGTGATTTGTTGAATAGCCTAGAGTGATGTTGGGTTTTCTCAGGCATTTAACCTTAAAGTGGTGAATAGTGACGATTAGAATTGATCAGATAAAGAATGATAAACTTGTGATCTACAAATTAAGAGTAGGTTCCCTTGAGATCATATATACATAGGTCTACATTTTAGAACAGAGATTTTTTGGTGTGATTACCTGTAAATAATATTGTAAGTTGAATCTCATTATATTATCGTTCACACCTAACTTGGTACGAGACTACATTAGTTATTAACTTTCTGTACTGCAGCTTACACCATAAGAGGTTAACATCTAGTGCTGATATCACAACAGTAGCTTAATACTGACTGAAATTATGACACTTAGATTAGGATATTCTAAATGATTCCACACTTTATACATGTATTAAGATATTCATTCGAGAAAGTGCTATAGAGACAGTAGCTTTTCAGTTTTCTTTAGTTGTGTATAACAAAAATGTTCTGAGCTGCGCAGATTAGTTTTTTAAGCTGTGCATTGACATTTTGAGCTTCACAGATTAGTTTTTTGAGGTGCGCATTGACTTTTTGAGCTGCGCAGATTAGTTTTTGAGGTGTGCATTGACTTTTTGAGCTGCTCTAATTAGTTATTGAAAAGAGAAGATCCTTTGTTATGTAGCCTTGATTTTTCGTCCTTATACCATACATTTTTCTGGTTGTCAAGTGGGACCGCAGTGAATTGGTACGGTACATACAATTTTATGCGAAGAAGTGGTTCTTGAACCTTATTTTTCTGACAGGATGCCAAGGGGAACATAGCGTTTTTATACATAATTATGTTTATTCGAAGCAGGGTCAGCAAGGTATATCTGTTATTTTGTACAAAAGATATTCATTCGAGAAAGTGCTATGGAGACAGTAGGTTTTCATTTCTTCTCTAGTAGTGTATAACAAAAATGTTATGTTTTTTCACTTCTTTTATCTGGAATAGGGTGAGATTTGTTTTGTTTTCTTACTGAAGTACTGGTTTTATTCAGAGAAGATACTCTGTTAAGTAGCCTTGATTTTTGGACCTTATACCACACATTTTTCTGGTAGTCAAGTAGTACCGCAGTGAATTGGTACATACAATTTTATGCGAAGAAGTGGTTCTTGAACCTTATTTTTCTGACAGGATGCCAAGGGGGACATAGTGTTTTTATCCATAATTATGTTTATTCGAAGAAGTGTCAGCAAGGTATATCTATTATTTTGTACAAAAGATATTCATTTGAGAAAGTGCTATAGAGACAGTAGGTTTTCATTTCTTTTCTGGTAGTGTATAACAAAAATGTTATGTTTTTTCACTTCTTTTATCTGGAATAGGGTGAGATTTGTTCTGTTTTCTTACTGAAGTAGTGGTTTTATTCAGAGAAGATACTCTGTTAAGTAGCCTTGATTTTTGGACGTTATACCATACATTTTTCTGGTAGTCAAGTAGTACCGCAGTGAATTGGTACATAACATTTTATGCGAAGAAGTGGTTCTTGAACCTTATTTTTCTGACAGGAGGCCAATGGGGACATAGTGTTTTTATACTTATGTTTATTTGAAGAATATCCTGTTTTGTGAAGGTCATTCATTTTTGTGAGATGAAATGAAGTTGGACAACAGTGATAGCATTAGTTTTTTTGTGGAATCCTCAGTAAAGTGACATTGACCTTTTGAAAGTTAACCTTTTTCTGACAGGTCAAGGAGGATAATGGTTATAATGTACAAGGGATACTTATTTGAAGAAGATCCTTTTGGCCCCAATTACTTTGTTTAGTGCATAAATATACAAAAATTCAAAAGTATATTTTTATATCTGGATTTTGCTGGTGTTGTTTAGAGAGGAGGCATAATTTTCGTAACTTTGTTTTACTGAATGTCAAGTATGCCAGATTTCTTACTTAGCCTTTTTTCTCATGCAAGTCCAGAAGTGAATAGCTAGTATTTTTGTATTGTATTTGTTTTGTATTTTCTGATAAACAAGGTCTAGAAATGAATATTTCTGTTGCTACCATATATAATGAATTTTGGGGGCAGAGTGTTCAAGAAGGCAGTAAGGGGTGGGGGGCTGGTTATCTAAAAGAAAGGAAAATAAAATACAGAATTAGAGATGCACATAATTTGGTATATTATCCTTGAAAGAGAGATGCTGTAGTTTTCTCGAATGTTAGCCTATAACTTAAGCTCAGTTCGAGGGTTTATCTGGCAGTAGGCACAGAAAAGTGTACCTGTCTATGTATTGTTTTGTGGGTACATAGATTTATTTTATTAACAAACTGTTCCTGCAAATTGTTTTGTGTAATGAAATATTCGAATATTTCCTTCCTTCAATCCCGAGTTTAGCCATATGCGATTTATCGACGTTGTGGTACATCTTGAGTAACTGTTTCAATGCCTCTTTTTAGTGATATAACATTTACAGGACCTCAAAAAGCTGCAATTTTTGCCCTGTCTGTGTGCGTCAACGTCCTAGTAAGTTCACAGACGATGTACCATTTTGTTCACTCGTAAAATGCCCGCTACAACGGCAGGATTCGAACTAGCGGAGCGATAATTAGGCCTATTTAGTGGTTACTTATCTAACTGCCAGTGGACTCCAAATAGTATTAACATTTTCCTATAAATATGAATTTATATTCGCTTTGGAGTGACTGCGTGTGAAAGGAGCCGTCTGACTTGCTACGGCGGCTGTACCGACCCTACGCGTGACGTCACTAGAGGAACCTTGCGGCCTGGACATAACGATGGCAGTGCTAGTGCCCATTACCTAACACGTGTTTGGTAAGTTCGGTGGTATGCGATAATCAACTACCTTATAATGCATAACCTCAGGGATTGAAATCAGAATTTATTCGACATAATTCCCGGAGTTATTTATTGTGAAGTCGAGCGTAATGGTCGAGAAAATTTTAGCGTTACGGTATTATCCCGAAATATAATATCTACTGATCACTGATATCCTAGAGGGTTCCATTTCGATTACGGTACTATACTGTGTAAGCTTGCTGATTCTCGTCTCGCCATGTGGTCTGAGAACGAGGTTGACAAACTGTACAAGCCAAAGTTACAGCTGACCAGGCACTGAAGCACGTGGGCTGTAATATTGCAACGCAGGGTATTATGACATCAACTATGCGAACATGGATTGGTCAAGCGGCAGAGGGGTGATGACTGACGTGGAATTTCCGGCCAAATGACAATCCCTTTTCGGCAAGTGTACAGAGTGTAGTATTAAATGTGTAGGACTGAAAGTTGTTTTTTGAGTCTTCAGTCTTTTGACTGGTATGATGAAGCGCTCCATGCCTCCCTGTCCTGAGCTAATCGTTTCATCTCTACATAGTTACCACACCGTAGCCTACATCCGAGGCAATCTGTTTAACATCTTTTTCTTTCGAATAACCCATTTGGAGGGTACGATGAATCAACGTTGGCTATTGTCCATTGTATTCAATTTCCGTTGTTTCCAAATTTCTTTCATCCTTCTAGAGTGACGATCTCTTTCCTCTTGAGTCCACTTTCTGTCACTTGTTTGTTTCTTCCTTTATTGAAATTTTGCCTTTTGAATAGCTTCTCTGTCTTCTGTTCTGTTCTGTCTGTGTTCTTCTCTCTCTTTTGTTTGATATTGTATCTGTCTGAATTTTGGCGTTTGTCAAATCTTTGCCAATTTCAATGAACCATGTGGGTTTGGATTTGTAACTAGTCAGTAAGTTGAAGATCTGTTTAGTTAGTCTACTATTTGCATTCTATAGATGTGCCCAAAAAACTGTAATCTTCTCTTTCTCATTACATCTGTTAATTTTTCACATTTCAAATATAACTCTCTATTTCGTCGTAACCTATATTCTGCGTAATTATTTCGTTTAGCTCCCAGTATATTTTTCAGAATTCGTCTTTCAGTCTTCTCTAATTTGCCTAATCACCAAATCTTGTTAATTTAAGTGTTTCTGCTGCATACAAAGTTTCAGGTCTGACCACTGTTTGATATTGCCTTAATTTAGTGTTCCAGGATACGTTTTTTTATTATATATGTCTTTTGTCATATGAAAACACCTTTGTAATTTATTCATACGCGTTTCTGTTGCTGTCTTTTCCTGTGAGTCATTCATTATCCACTCTCCTGGGTATTTAAAGGAATTTGTTTTACATTCTGAACTGTCATCAAATGTGATACTTTTGGGGGAATCGGTGATGTTTGTCATGAACTTAGTTTTTTTCAAATGATATTTGTAGTCCGACTTTAGCTGCCCGTTCTTGCAACTCTCTAATTTGTTCTTGGGCAGTATCCAGTGAGTCAGTAAGTAATGCAATGTCATCCGCTAAAGCTAAACAATCTACAGTGATTTTATTTGGATTTCTTCCTAGTTGAACACCTTTAGTATTGATGGCTTTCCTCCACTCTCGAATTACCTTTTCCAATGCACAATTGAAAAGCAGAGGTGACAGACCATCTCCTTGTCTCACACCTGACTTTATTTTGAAAGATTTTGAAAGTTCCCCTCTAAATTTAAATTTGGAAGTTGTGTTAGTTAGTGTTGCTTGAATTATTTCAGTTGTCTTGTTATCAACTCCAAATTCCTTCAGAATGTTAATAAGCGCCCTTCTGTCAATGGAGTCACAGGCTTTTTTAAAATCCACAAAAGTAACTACATATTTCAAGTTCCTGATTTTCCTCATGTCTATAATGTTATTTAAATTTAGTATTTGCTTCATACACGATCGTCCCTTCCTAAATCCTGCCTGATACTCTCCCAATTGTGGGTCGAGTATTTTTTCTGCTCTTTTTAAAAGAGCTTTGGATAAGATCTTATTGGTCACTAGCAGGAGAGAGATTCCCCTGTAATTGTTAGGATCTGTTTTCTTCCCTTTCTTATGTAGTGGATGTATCAAAGCAGATGCCCATTCTGATGGTAAACTGTGTGTTTTCCATATGTAATTTATGATTTCCGATAAACATAGGATCATGTTGTCACTCGAGTATTTCCATAATTCAGCAACTATACTATCTTCTCCAGATGCTTTGTTATCTGGATATTTTAAGTTCGTTTATAATTTCTTTAATTTCATTTGTTGTTGGTTGTTTCGAGTCTGGAGGAATGGGGAGTATATTACCAAAATTAAATGTGTCCTTTGGTGGATCGCAGTTGAGGAGTTCTTCAAAATATTCTGCAATTTTCAGCGTTATTATATGCAGTTTTCTGAGACTTTGGATCTGTGAAAAGTAAGCTTGGTGGAGTATACTTCCTTAAACTACTTCTGAAAGTTTTGTAGAAATCCTTTGTATTGTGCTGTCTGAAGTCCGATTCTATTAATGTTAACTGGTCATACATATGTTGCACTTTTATCCTTTTGAGTCCCTTAGATCTATGTTTTCGGGCCTCTATAAAGCTGTTCCTGGTATTCTCATATTTATTTGCATTCCAGATGTTCCAAGCTCGTAGTCTTTTAAAGATTAGTTCATCACACTCAGCAGTCCACCAGGCATGTTTTCGTTTTCTTTTAAGGAGAATGGTTTCTTCTGTTGTCTGTATTAAGTCTCTTTGAAGTTGTTCCCATGTTTTAGGTGCCCTGCTTTCCAAAAGTGTTTTGAAATTATTTTCTGTAGCTAATTTTTGAGTATCAAACTTTTTGGATTGATTATGATTTTTCTTTTTATATATTGGTCTAATTTTGATTTTAATGAGAGACAGATAGTGGTCTGAATCTAAACCTGCTCTCTTAGCAATTTTCACATTGAGTATCTCCGTTGTAGACTGTCTGCTAATATCAGCATGGCCACGTTGTTTCTCACCACAAACTGGATTTGGGGAAACCCAAGTAGTTTGTTTCCTAGGAAGTTTTTTGAAGAATGTAGATTTCAGGACTATGTTATGTTCTCTGCTTAAACTAATGAGCCTTTCTCCATTTGTGTTGGTTCTTTTATGTGCGGGGAAATTGTCTACTATGGACCGATGTTGACGTTCTTTGGCGATTTGAGCGTTAAAGTCTCCAAGTAGAAGTATTATATTTTCTGATGGAATTTGATCTAGGGTGTTTGATAGTTCTTGCCAAAAAAAAAATCCGTTTGTTCTTTCTGAGTCCTATTTTTCTCATTAGTTGGTGCATGTGTATTGACAATGGTATAAACTTTGTTTACTGATTTAAAGGATAGCAGGGATAATCTTTCATTTATGGATTTAAACTCTATTATTGAATTTAATATGTTCTGATTTACAATGAACCCAGTTCCAAACTGAGGTACATTTTTCATAACTCTCTTTCCAGGATTTCCCTTGAATATTCTATAACCTTCTGAATCAAATGGATGTTCATCAGCATATCTAGTTTCTTGAAGAGCTGTTATCATAATCCTTTTCTCTTTGATGAAATTTATTATAGTTTTGAGTTTTCCTGTTTTTAAGAGTGAACTGACATTTAAGGTAGCCAAAACGTTTATGTTCTTGTGCTTAACATATTATAACCTTGGTCTACACCTACAGTTCTTATCCATGACCCTTTCTTCCACAACTAACTCGGCTTCCTGGGTGTCTTAGTATGCGTCGTATCTTCATCAGCTGTCGCCAGAAACATCTCTCCTCTCCCACTCTTCTTAATACCTCACTATTTGTTACTCTATCTACGCACCTGCTCATCATTTTCCTGTAACAACACATCGGACTGAAATTCACTAATTTGATTTATTTTATATGAATATACTGTGGCTTTAAATAAAGAGTTTATTATACGGTATTTAAAGTGCACTCTCCTTGTTCTAGTTTCCTGTACATTATGGAGGAACAACCATACATCAAACGTGAGGTGGTTTGGTTGATTCAAACAGATGAATTTGCTAATAAAGTAAGTACTGGTACCGTAGGATTTAAAATCCACAAACCGTATTGCGTAACAATGGAATCTTCGTAGTGTTCCTGAAATAGCACTCTTACATTGCAAGTTAACAGATGTACGGTAATTGTTTGGCTAATAACAAAATAATGGTAGGATAACCAGGATTTAGTAACTATAAGCTAGGACTTGGTCTGGATATTTATCATTGTTTAATGTTTGTATGATACTTCCTTCCAGGAGCCAAATGAGCAATTACCCACAGGTAACTTGCTGGATGAAGGCAGTGGTACATTTGAAGATAATAACGTGGCTGTTAAAAAGGAACATCAAATTCAGGTGATAGGAGGTTAGATATTTGCTCTCTTATTGTAATATGAATATTAATTTAGGAGTATTTATTACAGTGCTCGGTGTTATTTCCTATTCCGAGAACTAAGGAGTAAATGTTATTGTATTAATATTGCAGGCTCACTCTCATGGCACCCTGCATCCTAGCGTAGATATAACTTCACCGCATATAATATAGTTTTACTGATATTGCACGTTCACTCTGGGCCCTTTTAGAGGCAATTGACCTACACCATATGTTGTGCTAATTGTAGCTGAATGTCATGCTCAGGTCTTACTTTAGGTCGTATTTTAAAATGAGTTATCATCTTCAGGACATTTCTTGTGTACATAACCACCAGCTATACTATAAGTACAATAACTAACCTTTAGTTCTGGGGAGGAGTGTCAACAATATTTATAACTCCTTTCTGTGCTAGCTCATTTGTCAATTTCCAATATAAAGGAGGGGAGTATGGATGTTATATCTCTAATGGATTGTATATAAGTAGGTATGTAAACAGTATCTTTGAGTGTGTCACATAAATATCTTATAAACTTATCACTTAATACATGTACTTGCATGGACAGGTGACCTGCTTAAACCAAGACGTGGACACTTATACAAAACTTCATATATACCGGTATGCAAATCAGAGATTTTGGTTTAAAGAATCCCGCATTGCCAGGGGCATCTGTGCCTTCTCAAACTTCTAAGAAGCAAACTTCAAAAAAGCATTTAACTTATACAAAACATTAGGTTTACCTAAATCAGAGGTTTCGATTTAATGTATGGACACAAATTTGGCATTTCCCGGAGAACCTGTGCTTTCTCACACTAAGAGATTTCAAGTTCAATACCAACAGAGACCATAATGGGAAATTTGGAATTATTCATCCATAATGACTTCAAGTTTTAAAATCGGTTAATGAAAACTCTTTACAGTATGATTCATTAATTATTACTTGTATACACAATATTTCTTAAGTTATTAATTGCACATTGCATGGATATCCATTCTTTTTCCTTCAATGTTTCTAAAGGACTTTTCAATAATTTGGAAGAATGCGAGCATTACGACATGCATTAAATTAATTGTGTAACAGTCAGTTTACAAACGAATGTTGACTCTTTTCGGTCGGTCAACACGATTGTACCCAAATGAGATGGGTTATTCCGTAATCATGAATAAAAATTACATGAGATTAATAAATACACTTGGATGACCAGTTTCGATCATTAAGAGATCATCATCAGATCCACTACACTTAGGCTATAAAATGTATGTTTGAAAGTAAGGGTGAAAATATTTACAAAGTCGGACTCAAGTTACGACCGAAACTGGTCATCCAACTTTATTTCTTAATCTCATGGTGGTTTTGTTTTTCAGGATAAGGGAATAACCCATCTTATTTGGGTACAATTGTGTTGACCGACTGAAAAGCATCAAAATTCCGTTTTCTAAGGCAAAGATGAAAATTGCTTCAAACACCATAAAGGCAGTTAACAGTTATTCTCGCTGATGAAGGCATCTTCGTTCATGCCGAAACATGTACGATTTTAACAGGTTATAATTTTTAAACATGGGTTAGATACTAACTAGGCGTTTGAACAAACACACTTTTACTTCTCATGAGTTTAGTGCTTTTCAGTCGGTCAACACGAATGTACCCAAAAGAGATGGGTTATGCCCTAATCCTGAAATAAATTACATGAGATTAATAAAACACTAGGATGACCAGTTTCGATCGTCAAGCGATCATCATCAGATCCAATACACTTAGGCTATAAAATCTATGTTTGAAATACAGGTGAAAATATTTACAATATGTACAATTATTTAGTTGCAGTATTGGTACTGCAACTGTCAGTGTATGCTAAATGCTAATTGTACATATTGTAAATATTTTCACCTGTATTTCAAACATAGATTTTATAGCCTAAGTGTATTGGATCTGATGATGATCGCTTGACGATCGAAACTGGTCATCCTAGTGTTTTATTAATCTCATGTAATTTATTTCAGGATTAGGGCATAACCCATCTCTTTTGGGTACATTCGTATTGACCGACTGAAAGGCACTAAACTCTTGTTTACTAAGGCAACACTGAAAATATGGCTTCAAACACCACAATGTTTACTTCTCATATTGTGTTGTTTTCTATACACCCCATTATCCAGTAAGTTATCACTCTTATTTCCCGTATCATTAATTCTTCACGGTTTGTTCTTTATAGCCAGTGTTATTTATCTAAATATCCATTGAATGATAATATTTTGTTAATATAGCTAAACAACATCACACAAGTCGTGTATGTATTTCCTTTTGTGTTCTTCAAAAGATAACTCACATTGTGTACATACTGTACCCGAAATTTGCTATTAAATTATATAAATTTTATTGCATTGTTAAAAGAATGAATGTTATATTTTACTGCGCTGGTTAAAGCCACAAGAGAGCTTGGTCAGGGTGATACTAGCCAGAAAAACCAGTTCTAATGCCGAAAGGAAGACTGCACCAATCGCATCAATGAGTCGTGCAGGCAAGCGAGAGCCGAGAAAGGGTAGGTAACTGTAGTGGCCCGCTCCCTCATAAAAAATTCCTCTCGGCACGCCGGAAGGCAGAGGTAGATTTCACCGGGCAAACTAGTAGATAGGCTATAATAGGCAAAATATGCAGGTTTTCGTAGGAGGATCAGACCTCATTGATTGCAAGAAAGTATTTTACATTTGAAGGTTAATAAACTTATTTTTTCGTTTTTGTATGCATAGTTTTATCATTTTATTGTCTTATGGGGATGGTAACCTTCTTGTCATTTGGGGTTCATTTTTATACTTGTGATCACACTGTTCTTATGCAAGGTTTGGAACTGATGTGTAACTATCTGACAGTCTGTTACTTTTTCACGCAAAATTTTATCTCCCGCAGAGATTTTTGTTGGTTCCTCAGTTTAGGGGCTGCGACAACGTGGTCATGTAACCCCGTGTACATTGGGTGTGTGTAGAATCTGATAAACGGTGTTAATTGTGATGACTGTATTAGTCTGTAATTCAGGTAAGGTTTGCAGACGGCCAATTTTAAGTAGTAGTTCCTAATTTGGTATCATACACTAACGTCAACGACACCTAGCTGTGAACTTGGCTACTAGATGCCACCGCAACCAGCAACTTGCAACGAACGTTGGAACTTCCCCTCCAAAGGAAAGCATGCTGAGGGATTTTTAGCGCTCTTAGAAAATCCGACGACTTTGGCCGGCTTTGAACCAGCGACCTTGGGCATATAAGTTCAGCATGCTATCAGTTAGCCGCTTCCCACAGAGTCAGATGGAAAAATGAATGTGATCTCGTGCAATGGCGTTGTCTTGGCAACCTCTGATAGCTCATCCCTCATCAATTTAGAAGCGTTGTCATGGTAACCTCTGATGGCACTTGGCATTTTCTTTAATTCCGAAATCATTGTTCTCATCCCTTGGCGTAATGGTAGGTCAGATCAAAAATTGTTTCAGACAAAGTTTTAGGTAATTATTAGGGGAATGTTTTCCATTTTGTACGGTTTTGATATTGTGCCTATTAAGAGAGATATGATTAATGTTTCCCGAAAACCCCACTTTTTTCCACTCCTTTGGTCAATGTTTGGTGCTATCAAAAACTTTTCAAACATAAATTGTTGGCACTTATCCGACACATATTATGAACTTTGAATGGATTCAAAATTTCACGTATTAAGAGAGTTATAGCGATATTTCACTTTTTCGAAAAAAAGCCCCCCCCCCATTTTCAACCCTTCAACCGATTTTGCCCATTAACGAACTCGACCGAGATTTTAAGGGGATACATATTATGTAAAACATTCAAAGTGATTGGTGCAAAATTACGGCAGTTATCGTGTCCACAAGAAACTGATATAAATGCATATATATATATCTTCGCGTTTCACATCCCCCAGACCCCAAAACCAAGGTCAGTTCAAAAGTTTATATATATGTGTGTATATATATATATATATATATATATATATACACATATATGTGAAACGCGAAGATATGTCGATATTTTCCGGAAGTCGAAACATGGCACCCATTGCAATAGTTAGCTTTCTGATGAAATCTACCTAAAATAGGCTGCATAATTAAAAATACTACCATCAACGACACCTAGCTGTGAACTTGGCTACTAGATGCTACCGGAACCATCAACTCGCAACGACCGATGGAACCTCCCTCCGAAGGAAAGCATGCTCAGAGTTTTTTTGCGCTCTTAGTAAATCCGACGACTTCAGCCGGGTTTGAACCCGCGACCTTGGGCATAGAAGTTCAGCATGCTACCAGTTCCGATACCGAAGTCCCTTCCCACAGACAGATGGAAAACAGATTGTGATCTCGTGCAGTGGCGTTGTCATAGCAACTGCTGAAGACTCATCCCTTATCAATTAAAAGTAAAGTTGTCATGGCAACCTCTCTTGGCACTTGGCATTTTCTTATAATTTAAACCATTTTGCTCACCCTGTGGCGTAATGGTGGGTCATATCAAAAATTCTTTCAGACAAAAGTTTTAGGTAATTATTGGAGGAATATTGTCCATTTTGTACGGTTTTGATATTGTGCCTATTAACAGAGATATGATTAATGTTTCTCGAAATAAACACTTTTTCCCACCCCTTTGGTCAATGATTGGTGCTATCAAAAACCTTTTCAAACATAAATTTTAGGGCCTTATCCGACACATAGTACGAACTTTGAATGGATTCAATATTTCAGATATTTCAGTTATAGCGATATTTCAATTTTTCGAAAAAAGCCTCCCATTTTCACCCCCTTTGACCGATTTTGCCCATTAACGAACTCGACCGAGATTTTATGGGGATACATATTATGTAAAAAATTCAAAGTGATTGGTGCAAAATTACGGCAGTTATCGTGTCCAAAAGAAACTGATATCTATACATATATACATACATAAATTATATATAAACTTTTGAACTGTCGGTGGTTTTGGGTTCTGGGGGATGTGAAACGCGAAGATACGTCGAAATTTTCAGGAAGTCGAAACATGGGACCCTTTGCAATAGTTAGCTTTCTAATGAAATCTACCTAAATCCGGCTCGGTGAAAAAAGCGTGTCAGGCAGCCGACATTGCACGTTCGCTGTTACTTGGGCACGGTGTTGGCAAGCGCCGGAATAATCACATCATTGATGATAGCCAAGAGGAGGGATGGATTGGCATAATTAAAGGAAGATCCTCATTGCTAATTAACCGATGTTACACAAAAAATCTTATACGCCAAGGTGATGCAGTATTTCATTACGAATTTTCTCATATTTCAATCTTTTGGAATGGTAGCTTGCTACAGTCAGAAAGGTGTTATGTAATGACACCCGCCAAGAAAGTGTGCTATTTTTTAGAGAGGACGCCACATTTGTTGTTGAGGGGAAAGATTGGACTGTGGATCGAGCCGTGTTCTTATTTGGCCACAAGAGTGATAAAACTTGTCAAAACGACCCAGGAAGGTGCGGGCGTTGTATAAAACGTATACCGAGAGTCAAAGCGCTATTATAGGCCAGAGTTATATCCACGGTCGCGCTCAAGTCGAAGTGATAATGTGAGGACTTGAAATATTTTAATTTGTGATGGTGCTGAAAGGACTTAGAATATTTACGAGGGTTAACTGATATACTCTGTGAATTTATTCGTGGCAAATTAATATCGACGATTCTGACAGACATTTTAATGCAAATACACATTGTACTCAAGCAACAATTGAAGCGTATTTTTTACGAAGTACCTACGAAAAGGAATTTTCATTAAGAATTTCCAAAATTCTGATAGAAGTGATGTATGGTTTTAGAGAAAGCCTACATAAACATTTGGCATTGTGTGAAGTCAACAGACATTGGAAACATTATTCCGAGGAAATTCGGCAAACATTGAACATTTTCGAATTAATTTTTAATATGGTTTACGATTCAAAATTGAGAGGAATTTCGTTTGAAGTTATGAAGATTGGTGATATGAAGTGCTAAGATGTTAATGGAAACATGACCTACGAGAAAATGGAAATACTTGGAGTAATTTAAGGAGATGAGAAGGAGAACATCGCCAAAGTATTCGACATTCTACAATTATATAAGCACTATGAACAATATCACGAACTATAATGGGATGAAATACTACGCTGAGCCAACATCAAGAGGGAAGAAGACGATGGGAGTTGGAGATCAAGATATGCATACGGCAGTCCAGGTTCGAACGAGGACAGAAAGGAGGAGAGACGCTGTTCGAGTCAAGGCGTACCATTCATTTAGGAGCAGTCAGGCGTACTATAAAATATGGACCTGACAGGCGAATTCAGACCTTGGAACCCATGGAAGCTGGAGGACGAACTGGCAAGGTGGAGGAAACCACCTCTATTAAGACCTCTTCTAGACATCTCGCCGCTCCACCAGGTAGAAAAGAACACCATCGGTAGTTTCTTTTGTTAGTTTGTTGAGTTTTGAAAATATTCCAAAGAACCACTTTTGACGATTTAGATTAGTAATTCTGCAGACCGTATATCTGGTATTTTAGATATTTTTGGATAGTAATTGGAGTAAAGATATTGCATTTTCGATTTCATATTTTGGTTTTAGGAGGTTTTCGAACGTATTTTCAAGTTTATTAGATTTTGAATTACGCATCATGGAGATTTTTTGTCATTATAGGTATTTTATTGCGAGAGTTCTGTATCTAGGAAAATAGGCCTCGACGATCTATTTGGACCAATTTTAGGACTTCATTTATTTAGATTGATGCAGCAAACAGTTGGGTGATAAACGAATTTTTGTTGGTAAAGGACAATATAATTGAAACTCATGTATGAATTTTTTGAAATATACAGATAAGTGTTGTAAATGATCTTAGATTAATCTTAGATTAATACAACCTTTGAAATTTTATTGTCATGTGACAAGTATAGCACAGATTGTGAGAGGAACAGATGATATTGTTGTTATACAATTATGTAAGATCAGGAAGTTGTAGTTATGGGAAGATATTTATTATTGATAGTTATTATTCAACCATTATTATTGGAAACAAATGGCGACTGTGGCCATGCTGGCACTGTTCGCTCGAAGTTGAAATATGTGTTTCGAAAGGATATCCTGCAAGGATATATTGTTGTAACAGTAGAATGCAGTATAGGAAGGAATATGATATTGTAGAAAGTTATTCACACTAAAGGGAAGTTATTTGGAAAAGTTATGAGTTGTGTTTGTATTTTTTTTTACAAGAATGGAATATGGCAGTATTGGAAACAGCTGATGAGTAAAGTAAACAGATGATAGTTACTCACGTGTGCTGAGAAGAATGCAGAAGTGAAGCTCAGTTACACAATATTTGGTAATTACGATAACTGGTAGAAGTTAGATTGGATTATTATTATTATTATGACTTATTTTAAACAATCCTAAAGTGAGATTAACATGATCTTAGCTTACAAGATGTATAACACAATTTACACTCGCCAAATCAATACTGATCAAATCAATATTGATTTGGCGAGTGCAAATTGTGTTATACATCTTGTAAACATGGTCAATACGGAACCTGGGACGAGTGCGGTTTATAAATGATCTTAGCTTAGTTGCTTGGATTATTAATCCTGAATGTGAAGATATAGACCGATTGTGACAAACTAAGGGTGAATTAATGACGATCTTTAGATTGATGACGAAGTTGATAGCGTGTTATATATTATATAAATAGATTAATATTAGGAAGAAGTTAGGTATAGGATTTCTCTAGGAACAGGGAGACGTTGTATAAATTAACATTTAGATATTGTTAGCGTTCTATTCTTATTTTATATTCGTTTTACTCCTTGAAGGTAGGAAACAGCAGTGGCGGTTGCGACTATTTATTTTTATTAATTACCTGAGGGCAGCGTTTTTATTTTTATTGATAATGGGGATTTCTTCGTTGTATTTATTATTCTGAATAAATTCAGACACGTGTTTACGTTTCTCTGACAATTTTTATAGGAATCTGCGTTATTCTTGGTAGTGATATTGTGCTATAGAGGGAGTATGGGACTTGTTTGGCGTAGTTTGCACCCGTAGTACCCGAGCAGCACGTGTTTCTCACTCTCCTTTTGTAGTTAGCGACCCAATATCCGTTTAATGTAGTCCTATAGCACGATCTTAGTTAAGGGTACCTCTCCTGTTTTATTTGCCCAGTTTATCTAGCCAGGGACTGCGTGTTTCCACGATCCATCTTCATCTTCGGATTCTGGCGGACTCTTCAAAAGGATATACGGGTACAATGCATAAACCTAATGTTTTAGGTCCTATTTGTTACATTGTTGTTTGATAGAAATTTAAGGAGATTGTTACCAGATAATTGTTTACTTGGAATCCTGCACCGCACAGTAAGCTATAATTCCACCTAAGCTAGGGACATATTTTTGAAACCAGTCATTTATATGCAGGATGATACTGATCACAGGAGGGATATTGAAATCGAAGACCACCCTATACGAGAGTTTATTCCATGCATCAAAGTAGAAACAGCATCTTCAGATGTGAATGCAGTAAGTACCTCATCAGTTTACTACTTTAGGCATCCTGTACTAGATGAAGAATAACTTACATTTCGTTCTGGGGAGGAGTGCTCATTCATGGTTGTAATTGAATGGAAGCTACTGCTGAGGTATGACGGGGGCATGTTTCATACTGACCTTGAGGGAACAGCTAGTGCTTGTGTGTACTGTGAAAGTTTCTACTCATAGGATCAAAGCTATTGTTTATAATTATGTAAGTAAAGCAATGACAAATTACCTCACTCCTCATCTTGCCTAGTATGTCTCATTATAGTGCTCCTTTGAGGTATTGTAGGTATACTGTATACCAACCTAACCTGTATTAAGTTACTTTCTGATGATACAACCAGCCTCTGGGGTGACTTCATAACAGGCAGAGACAAGATATGGCCTGTAGCTGGGGATTGATGGCAGAAGGAAGCGGATAGATTTTAGATTGTGTATTGTACAGAATACACAAGCCTCTTTTAATGAAAGGTGAAACAGTAAAATAAATTATCGAACACATGCTGGACTGATAGCAGCTGGCGACAGTTTTGTATGCTTTTTATCTGACCTCTGAGCTAAAAGGTGATGCATTTTTTGGAAAAGGAGGCTACTTTTAGCACCTTATGCGTCAGTCAAGTGCACACACTAAATATATCACAAACAATCCACGTCGTCGGTAGCTTATTTGTCATCTCTTGACGTGCCAGATTAGTGCCAAAATCTGCTGCAATCTGTAGAATAATTCGTAGCCCATAAATGTAATGATTTCCCCTATTGTATGATTAATACATAGAATCTAAATATTAACTCCCCAGGGGCTCACACTTATTGAGGCGTAGGCTAGAAGTGATGGGGACGTAACCTGAGTCCCGCATTTCTTGTATTTACTTGTGCCGGCATCTTCCTACTTTACTTCCTTTTGGGGTCTTATGGTCAGCACTGGATCAGTTTGGATTCCCACGGTATTACTGGGCGTTCTTTTATCTTCCCAGCTTTAAATGATTGCTGTATATTTTTCCTAACTTTTCTAGGGGTCAGACCTCTTCTTTCTCTTTATGGTATCCCCCATAAAACATGTCTAAGACAGAAAGGTGTCTATAGCCTACCTTGAATTGTGCTCTTAGAGCAAGGTTGACAAGAATAATCACGAATGTCAATCATGTGTTGTCATGGAAACATACCTTGTAAATTGAACGATTGGAAAGAAAATAAATGGGATTACATTTAGTCCCCAAATACACTTGGGTGTTCTGTGCCGAGGGCACCATTCCGTATAGTTCATTGCTCATGTGAGATTTTAAGTACCACACAAACAGAGGTTTTTCTAGCCTTCATGTCATCTTCTAGCCAATACACTGCTACTAAAACTTGAAATACCCCAGAAATAAGGACTTACCCAGACCCTACAACCCTTTTTACCAATAACATTGTTACAAGCAGTATCTCAGTGAGTTGTGTTTTTCAAGTTCTCATACCTTCTCCAACCAATTATACTGCTAGAAACCCTTAGAGCAGCCCATGTAGATGGGCTGTACAAGTCCAGATATCCTGTTCCAGTCCTCATATCCTCTCCTACCTTTTAGAAGGATTGAGTAGCCGATTTCTCATATTCTCTACTACCAATTACACTGCTACAAGCACAGATGTATAGCCTAGAGAGATGGACACGCCGAGTTATTTTACGTCTACCACCAATTATTCCTTTACTAACAAATTGCATTGCCCAGACAGATACAGAGTCCTCCTCTCCCACCTATTACTCTACTATGAGCAATGATAGCCCAGGGAAATGGGCATCTTATCTTCTCGTACTAATTTCACTGTTACAGCACTTTTGAGTAGCCGAGATGGCACGCCAAGTTCTTATATACTCACCTAGCAATCGGATTTGTTTCATCTTATCCTTAGGATATGAGAGAAGAAATTCAGGATGAAGAAAGTGATGCAAGTGGAAAGCATTCAAATGAGTAAGTGGACAACATAATTTAAAAAAAAAGGAAGTCCCCTTTTCTGTATTCATAAAATAAAAATGGCATGTGTGAATAATGTTTTGCCACATAATATGATGTGTCTTATTGTATTTGTAATTAAACTTATTATTCTTGTTACTGTCCCATCAGAGAAGTAGAAGATATTAACCTTCTATTTAGCATTCCACAAACTAACTATTCTTATTCACTGTTCTCACAGCTTGGAATATTTAAGAAAAGTTTGTTTGTTAGTGTAGTACCTTCCATTTCTCAAAATGACCGCTCTCTGTTCGTTATTCCAACCGGTTTAGTTTACACGATCAGCTATTTATAACCAAAGTTGAAATCTGTAAGAGTGTTATCCTCTGATTGGTTTCATCTGTAATATTCAAAATAACCACAACTTTATCACAATGACAAAGCCATTTTCTTTAGAAAGTCAGTCTTTAGAACGGTTATTTCAGTCATCAAATTCCAATTTGGGGGAAATACACCTATCACAGTGTGCAACCCTTATAAGCTATCATACTATACCACTGGGCACCATGGAATTTCGTTTCGTTAACGAAGTAATCCAAGCAGCCACGAATCAATTTACTGGAGTACTGGAGGAAATCCTATCACATGACAAATATCACCAGCCCTGATCATCCAAAATGGTCGCTGCGTGCTTGCCTGGGCACCATACTTATGCCTTTTTTACATGTGAGCCATCGAAAATTATGCTTTTCAGTCAGTCAACATGATCGAACTCTATTATTTTGGGTGTTATGCCCTAACCCTGAAGCAATTTACATGAGGTTAAAAAATCACTGGGATAACCAGTTTCGATCGACACGCGATCATTTCCCTTCCAAACAAACTATTGAATCTTTGTCTTCATATATTATGTGGGTTAAGGTTTTTAATATGTATACCTACTCAGTCACAGAAGTTTATTGTAAACTTGAGCAAGTTTTCAAGTTTGATAGTTAAGTGTAATTTTTATTATTTTTTTGCTGGTTATTGACCTGCCGATTTTTTAGTGAATCTGTAATGGTTAGTAATTGAACTGCCTGGTGTTTATAATTTGAAATGGATAAAAATTCCTAGTTGGTTGTTAGACTGATGTTGAGTCTGTTCTTGTGCACCTTTTATCACTAGCACTGTCCGAGTTAAGTGCATACGCCTCCCCTTTGGCAGTATATGATAACCTCGCCCCATATACCGACGATACAGGAGAGCGATTACTTTATGATCTTCGATGTGACACACCGTATTGTCTATATAATACAGTAAATATGTTATTACAAGATATTCAATCTGTGTGAATACTATGTCATCAAGAGTACAATCAAGTTCAGTTAATTGCCATTCTCATGGAAACTTTTCCTTGTGCCGATGCCCATGAAAGTTGCCCCATTTAACGTTTCACTAGTTGGATCTCTAGATCTCGAAATATTATATCACATTCCAAAATTATCAATTGTAATCAAGTATACTGCTATTCACTAGTACCAATTATTTCAGATTGATGTGTCCAGATACGTCCGATAATGCAGTAAAGAACACTGACGAGCTACGTTATGCCAGTAGACAATATCCTAGCAGTGCATCAGGAAAAAGAAATCTTTAGAGGCAAATTTTACTCCACACTACGGAGATCGCCTCTACTAGCCATGGAAGTGGTGACTTTATAAATCAGTATTGTAACATGAAAACTAACAAATTAATTTATAGCTCTCAGAGACCGTATTCATGTGATATGTGCGAAGCAAACTTTTCTGTGAAAGCAAGCTTGGATAGGCACATGTTCAATCATAACGGCCAAAAACCGTACTCGTGTGATGTATGCGATGCTCGATTTACTCAAACGGGGAGCCTAAGTAAGCACAGGCGTATTCATACTGGTCAGAAGCCATACTCATATAATATATGCAATACTACATTTACTCAAAAAGGAAGTCTTAGGAAGCACATGATCATTCATGACGGGCAGAAACCCTACACATGTATTACATGCGAAGTCAGCTTCAATTGTAAAGGAAATTTAAAAAGACACATGATGGTTCATACTGGCATACAGCCATATTCATGTGGTACATGTGCATCTAAATTTAGTGATAAAGGAAATTTAAAGAAACATATGATAACTCATAGTGGGCTAAAGCCATTCACATGTACCATATGCCATGCAAGCTTTACTCATAAAGGAAATTTGAACAGACACATGACAGTTCATGCTCGCCATAAAACACACCCGTGTAGTACCGAAGTAAGCAAGCATAATTAATAAAAATGGTACATATTGTAAATTATTTTCACCTGTATTCTCAAACATACATGCTATAGCCTAAGTGTAATGGATCTGATGATGATCGCTTGACGATCGAAACTGGTCATCCTAGTGTATTTATTAATCTCATGTAATTTATTTCAGGATTAAGGCATAACCCAGCTCTTTTTGGGTACATTCGTGTTGACCAACTGAAAAGCACCAATCTTTTGTAATATAAATGAGTTTGGTGAAAAATACGATATTCATAGTATCTACTGTATACGCCTATTACATGACATAAGCTTATAGATCGTAATTTGTTGAAGCATATGGTTTCCTAGTTCATATGCACTGCCAAGTATACTAAAGGAAACGATACTGTTTGAAAATCACAAAATTCAGTGTATTCAGAAAGGGCTTTTGTGGTACATAAGAATGTAAAGTTAGTAGTAATAGGGATACAAGAAAATATCAATTGTAGTAAATGTTGTAGTAATCTGAAATTTGTTATTATACATTCGCTTATTCGTAGGGTGGGAGAGAGGTTCAACCATGTTGGTTATATATAGTCAGCCTTTCTTGTCTTGGTTGTGGTATAGATAAGGGAATAGTGTACTTATCCGATGAAAGGCCGCGTGAACGAATTTTTTTTCGTCTGCTACTTTACTGGATGAAGAGGGTTTGTATTTTGAATATTTATAGTCTCCAATACGGTAAGAGGAGTAGGAGTAGAGAAAAGAGAATAATACCAAGAATACTGGGATAATGACCAGGAAGTTACAAACACAGCGGTAACGCTTCGGCTTGTTGGGCTCAAAGTTGTAGGATTGAATACCGGTGTATTAACAACATACTCATATAGTGTATTAAATAAATCTACTTGATTGACAAGTGTTTTGGATGCAATTTCTGAAACCCTTGGGTTGATAATAGTTCACTCCGAGTGTTGATTTTCACACATCTCAGTTCAAATGATGGTCCCTTGATCTTGTACCATTCAGTTTCATAAAGTCATTTCTGTATAAGTGAAGCGCGTTATGTTCTCATATGGGCATAGTTAAGAATACTGTGTCCTTTTCCATGTACGGTACGCTTCTATCTTTATTGGGCACTCATTTGCGGGCCTTAACTGTTTCAATTTGCCAATTTTACGTAAATCCCAATAGTCACACCAAACATTCCTTTCTTTTTTGTTATAGCATGAATAAGGCCAGATAGGGATATAAAGGAAAACAGGAACCCTACAACAATAATCTAATATGTTCTTTTATTAAAATTAAGAGGGAACGTCTTTAGAATGTACGACAGCAACACCGCCGCAGTGTGTATTGTTTGAGGCGGTCTGAGTGGCGCAGCGGTAACGCTTCGGCTTGTGGGACTCAAAGTTGTAGGATTGAATACCGGTGTAGTAAGTTAGGTTTGAGGATGCCTAAATGGGAGAAAGTGATTTACTGGCACATTTGAGGTCCAGTTATAGTCTCAAAGAGTAAGGACACTTCTTATAATGTCAGTTGGTACACTGGCATCATAATCTTATTTGTATTGAAACTCGATAAATAGAAGTCCCCTTTCCCCCTTATCCTTGCCTAATTCGTCTCCTTAGCCTGGATTGATGCAGCTCTTTGTGCCTTCCTTTCCTGAGCAATTTTACCTCTCCGCATCACGTATCTAAAAGAGATAGAGAGAATTCCCTCACTTTCGTACAAAAAGAATATTTGAATTTTGGCCCACTCCCATGGATATCTTCTTCTTCTTTTGGGGAATTCTTTCATGGTTAAACGACATATCCCAAATATGTTTTCCCTTTCGACCTAAGAGCATAGACAGTCCCTATACAGTAATCAAACAGATGAGAAATTCCCTTGACCAATAAAGACTAAGATGGTCAACCTTCTTTCAACAATCCAGTTTTCAGCGTTGTCAAGGCAATCTAAATGCTGAACATAGCCAAAAACGAGAACGCTTGACCATAAGAAGCCAACATGGCCGAAATTCTTTCCCACGAAGTTGACCACATGGTCTTTTATCAGGAAGAGATATTGTTCCGACAGCAACTCCACAGCCAAGAAACAAAATGTCAGACCAATGAGAACCAACAAGACTGACCCTATCTATGACGAACCCGTTTCAGATAAAACGGTTTACAGTCTGTCTTAACATGAAGTCATACGATGTATCAAAACACAATTATACTTGTTTGCAACGTCTTTCCTCGAATAATGTTTCACCATCTACACCATAGCAATAAACCTAAATGGCTGGCTATATAGAACAACATCGCTGACCAATCCTGCCTTGTTTGACACGATACGGCTTGCCGACTGTCATTACGTGAAATTATACTCTCTGTCAAATTATTAATCTATTTTTGTAAAGTCACATGATCTCTTCTAAAGACAAGAGCGCTCATGGTCTTAAGACCACTGACACTCTCTTTAGAGAGGAAAACATTTCCCACAATGTCAAAATGAGATGAGAGGCATTTTTGGACATTTTACCTACCTTTGGCTTTACGCTTGTTTTATTTTGCACTCCATGCCTCCCAAATTCATCTCTTCACAGAACGCAACCAATAGAGATAGGGAAAATTCCCTCACTTTGGTCAATATATTTTGGTATATTACCCACCTACACTGATACACCCCTTGATTTTTCAAAATGACTGACACATGGTCATTAGAGCAACCTCATTTGTTTCGCAGCGTAAGTCATTTGACGCCAAAATCTAATCTAGGGGAATATTGCGAAAATCTAGTAGAATTTTGCGTTGCACGAGTTTGTACCCCTTAAATATTCGAAATGACCACTATTTGCTCACAATGGCAACCTGTATAATTTACAGCGTCAAGCCGATGGCTCAGAATTTCAAATATAGGGGAAATCTTTGTTAATTACGACAATCACAAGTTGGCATCCCAAAATTGCCTCCACAGGATCATCATGGCATCCTGCTTTGTTTACAACGTGAGCCATTTAGCGCAAAAATTCAAATCTGCAGGAGCAATCACAGCACTTGAACGCTATTTCAAACCAGTGAACCAAACCAACATTCACCGACATGAGTTTAAACAACAGCACCAGGAAGATAGGGATTATTTCGATTCGTGGTTTACAGCACTTAATATAAGCGGCTTCGGTGGCGTAGTTGGTAGCATGCTGAACTGCTGTGCCCAAGATCGCGGGTTCAAACCTGGTCGAAGTCATCCGATTTTTAAGAGCGATAAAATCCTTCGGTATGCCTTCCTTCAGAGAGGAAGTAAAGCCAGCGGTCCCATGTCATAGATTTATCGAATATTAAAGATCCATCCACTAACTAAAATTGTGTGAAGCTGAATTTCTAGGTTAGATTTCTTTGAATCGCTCTATCAAAGTTCCTACGTTCACCACTAGGTGTCAGTGACATCTGGTGGTGAAAGTTGGAATTTATTGAAATTGAACGGAACTTGTAGCTCACCCTATGGGTGTCCTTTTGAAGCAACCACAGCCTTTGATGAGCCAAACATGTCCTCGGACATTCCCGGCACTAAAAGCCATACGTGAAATATTAATAATAACAAATTAGAACTTAATATGGTGGTTAGAAAGTGCACCTACGCTATGCGGACACTGATGATAGCCTTAAAGATCTGATTGGGTTTGGTGTAAGAGACACTTACAGTAAGTGAAAAAAAAAACAAGTAATCCGTGAAGAACTATACAGCCTATTTTAATATATCCTACTTATGTTAATAGCCGCTATCAACATACAAAATTTCAGTTTGATTGCTGTAATAGATTCGTAGATATTGAGAACCGACTAAAAATTTTGGATGGTCGCCATGTTGGATTTTATATATGTAGGTCCTAGAGTTATGTACTGTTACATGAAGATTATTGTGTACGTGTAGCATTCAAACTTCGATCGCATGATTAGGACACAAGAAGTAAAAAAGAGATTTTAAAATTTCGCACAGCTGCCATCTTGTCGTTATGGAAAAAATTGAAATAAATTAGATGCCAGTGGATTAACATTCGTATAGGATTTACTGTACCAAGTTTCACTGCACTCAAATGGTTAAATTGCGAGAAACGTCCATGTGAATATTTATATTTCGCGTTGCCGCCATGTTGGATTTGTGATCACCAGGTTATAGAAAGTCCTATAGGTGAACTTAAGTTCATAGCCCCTATGAACATAAAATAATTCAGTTTGATTGCTATAATAGATTCGTAGATATTCAGAGCCGTCTGAATTTTCGGATGGTCGCCATGTTCGATTGTTTAATGTATAGGCCATAGAGTCATCTACCATTAAAGGAAAATTATAGCGTGGGTTCATTATTCAAACTTTCACTTCGATTGCATGTATACGACACAAGAAATAAAAACTTAAGTTTAAAATTCGCACAGCCGCCATCTTGAGGTTATGTGAATAATTGAACTAAATTAGATACCAGTGCATTACAATGAGAATAAACATTTCCTGTACCAGATTGCATTGCGTTTGGAACATTAAATCGGGAGAAAGGTCTATTTAAAATTTTCAAATTCGCTTGGCCGCCATGTTCGTTTTGTAGTTAACCGGTATTTCAAAGTCCTATAGATGAACTTCCAGTAGTGCCGTTTATCTGCGTACAAAATTTCAGGGTGATACCTGTAATAGTTTCAGAGATATAGAATGCCGGTGAAATATTTCGCACATCCGCCATCTTGTGGTTATGTAAACAATTGAACGAAGTTAGATGTCGGTGCATTACAATGTGTATAAACATATACTGTACCAAGGTTCATTGCGTTTGGTTGGTTAAATCGCGAGAAACGTCTATTTAAAAGTCACAAATTCGCTTGGCCGCCATGTTGGACTTGTAGTTACCAGGTTTTTAAAGGTCACATAGGTGAACTCCTAGTAGTTTCTTTTATCACCATAAAAAATTCCAGGGTGATATCGGGAATAGTTTCGGAGATATTGAATGCTGGTGAAATATTTCGCACATCCGCCATGTTGGATTGGAGAGACGTAACGAAATTTGGAGGGCACGATCGGGGTCATCCGGGATAGTGCTATGAATTCACCGAGTTTCATTGAAATCGCTCCAGCCATTTAGAAGTTATTAGGGGGACACACTCACACCACACACACACACACACACACACCTCACACACACACACGCGCGCACACATACACGGACAAGTGTGATCTCATAAGCCTATTTTTTCATAATTAAAAATAGGCTAAAAAGCTTATGAATAACAGTGACCACGCTGTTGCAAAAGCTAAAGCAAATCCATCCAGTCAGCTCTAAATCAAATAGCTGATTTTGCTAAGCGTGTGACATCTCTAATATCTCCATCAGTCAAAGTAGATTTAAAGCATTGCCCTTTGGCGTTTGCCAACGCCAGTATACTACTCCATCTGACTTTACATCACAACAGCAAATATCGCCTGTGCATGGTGAGGCAGATGGCGTCTGGTGCTTGCTACTACGTTTTAAGACAGCAGACGACAACCCAAAAGGGCCTCCAGCGCATATAAAAATATTCATGTTCGACCCTGACTATTATGTGTCAGGAAACTGTATCATAATGAGGCTCATTATAACACTATTTTTCATTATGAAACAGTTTCTGCCACCAATCATAGCTCAAGAAACAGTTGTGTGACCAATTAGATAAGGATACCTTCGCGCATGCGCTCAAAATCCAACATGTCTATATAAATTACTGAAAGTGCACCGTCCATATGTTCGCGTAAATAAACTGGTGAATATGAGACAAGAAATAGCACTGTACCTCAATATCTCCACATCCAATTTCTACATAGCGCGATGTTTTGAAACGACTTCGGTGACAGTTTTACTGAATACTGGTGCACAATCTGAGCATATGGCATTGAAGCACACAGAGCGCATGCGTCGGTTGGCCAGAGAGCTTGGAAAACAGAGATATACTATCCAGCGCAGCACCCGATCACAACATTCTAGTGACTGAACAGATATTTATGAATATTTATGTTAAAACATATAAGAATTAAAGATGGAATTCACCTTCCGAAACCTAATGCTGACCTCTATTTAAAAATTACTAAAATCACAGACACAATCCGTATGAGAAGCATCCAATTCATGGGACATTTGGACAGAATGGACCCAACTAGATTAACAAATAAAACCTATACGTTTTTACAGAAAAAGGCAACAAGTTCCAATTGGTATAAACAGGCGGAAAAGGACTTGGCTGAATTAGGTTTTCCCAATCTCAAGGATCGAGAGGAAATTAGGAAAATTACTAATACACGGGGTTTTGAGGAAGAAGAGAGAAGACCTACCAGACACGTCTGGTCGCAGCAACGAAGACTAGCTCAATCGTTGCGCATGAAGAGTTATTGGGCAAACATCAAGGCCAAGAAGTGTTGATTCCGCGTGGTCCTAGGTGACCCATTCACGCAGAAGAAGAAGAAAGTTATAATTATCGTCGAACATAAACAGTCGTATGCAACTCGCCTATAATGGTAATTAAGACACTCGTATGGAAATTATAAAACTCGCATACGCTCGTTTTATAAACATACTCGTGTCTTAATTATTGCCATTATAGGCTCGTTCATAATGTACTATTATGTCATAGGTATGGTATATGGCATAAACCACGCAGCTGCGCAGCCTTCTGAATCAGGTACCTCAAGTGCAGCCAACCTTGCTTGAATGTAGGAGTACACCAATATCTCCAGTAGATTGGATATATCCAGAGCTGAAATATTTAAGAGCCACCTACTTAGGACTCACCAGTGATTGCCAGCACTCATGCTTCAAAGAGTATTGACAAAATACCAAAATTGTAAGAGCTCCTAGTTAAAGTAAAATCCTGGAACGTTGCACGGCCATTTAGAACACCGATAACCTTTGAAAATAATGAGACAGACGTATTAAAAGAGGTTAAATATGGGGAAGAGGTACAGGTATCACAGTCGGACTATCTCTCTATCCTAACTCATATCTTATGTAAACTCAGAATAGTAACATCATGTTAAACAACTTTGACAATTGATGTTAATATATAAGACCATTTAGATTTCAATTAGGAAATAAGAATTCTTGTATGAAGGTGGCCAGGGATACATGCAAAATGATACCCTACATTTCATGGAACATCTACTGTAGTCTAAACAAAATAATATTCCATCCTAAAAAAGTGAGGGCTTATTTTAAGTTGTACACTTCTATTTGCCACATGCCTTCCAAATAAGTTTTCAAGTCAACTGTATTAAGTGTAGTTTGGGAATTCACACAAAATCACGACTGTGAGTGTTTTCAATGAATGTATGATATTTTGATGCTCATTTTAGAATAATTCCGAATAATTACCACTCAACATTTTGTTTCTTGTAAAGTACATCCCCGAGCGGCTTCAGTGGCGCAGCTGGTCGCATGCTGAGCTTCTATGCCCAAGATCGCGGGTTCTTACCCGGCCGAAGTCATCGGTATTTTTAGGAGCGTTAAAAATCTCTCAGTATGCGTTCCTTCGGAAGGGAAGTGAAGCCGGCGGGTCCACATCATAGATTTATGGCGTGTGGAAGGACCTTTCACTAACTACAATTGTTTGAAGCTAAATTTTTAGGTTAGATTTAATTAACGCTCTAAGTTCCAACGTTCGCCACCAAGTGCCGGTTGCGGTGGCATCTAGTAGCTAAGTTCACAGCTAGGTATCGTTGACGGTAGCATTTGCTAGCTAAAGTAGGAACCACTTGAAACAGATCGTCTGCAGTGCTTACCTGAATTAAAGATAACACACACTAATATAGCCATCACAATTTATTAACATCGGTTATCAGACAAATGCTACACACACTCAAAGTACACGAGGCTACATGACTGCGCTGTCGCAGCCCCTAAACTGAAGAACCAACCAAATTACATCCCACGAAGCATACCGGACGCATAAATATTAGAAGAACGGTTCTATTTCCTTTAATGTGTAATTAAATATATTAATTATATGCTGAACTGCTAAGCCCAAGATCGTGGGTTAAAAGATGGCCAAAGTCGTCGGAATTTTAATAGCGTTAAAGACCTTCAGTATGCTTTCCTTCGGAAGAGAAGTAAAACCGACGGGCCCATGTCATAGATTCTTGGAATGTAAAAGAACCTACCACTACAATTGGTAGTGTGTACCCAAAATGTGTAGGTTATTTGGTTATAAACGCTCTATCAAGTTCCAATGCTAGCCGATGAGTGTCAATGACAGTGGCATCTGGTAGCCAACGTTGGAACTACTTGTTGGGAGCCAGCGGGTGTTAATTGAAATTCCCTACTATTTCCATTGGCTGCAATTCTACTTTATTTTAAATCTTGAGATCAACACGCCACTATGAAAGGTTTTTCTAGAAGATAATTTACATTTTTTGGTCTTTGTAGAGATTTAAAACCATTCTTTTTTCAGTTTGCCTATACAAATTAACCTTTTTTAGCTTTTCAGTCGGTCAACACGAATGGGCGGGGTACAATATACAAATATATAAATACTCTCCTGGAAAATAATTACATGTGTTAGGTAATAATCACAACTAAATGGGGCTAGTCTATGCAGTTACATTCGTACGAGGAACACACGACACTTAGGAATGCGAGAGGGGGAAAAGCCCAAAGACTTAAGGGACCCTCACACACAGGAATCTCCCTTCAGTCGAGAGCAGATAGTGACCAAGTTAACTGCTCAAACCAGGACCGTGCAATACTCAACCAAATAAGTAGTCTGTACAATATAATCTCAATTGACAATTTAACAACCATCACATAGTCACTCTAAATAAGCACATTTTGAAAGTCAACCACCAATCCCAGTATCTTAAAAAATCATCACATAGACTATAACTAACAAATATGTTTTCAACTAATACTGCAACTGAATAAGTGTACATATTGTACTTTCAGACATAGATTTCATAGCCTACGTGCAATGGACCTGATGATGATCGCTTGACGATCAAAACTGCTAATCCAAGGGTATTTATTGATCTCATGTATTTTTTTTCAGGATTAGGGAATAACCCAAACTTGGGTACACTCGTGTTGACCAACTGAAAAACATCAAACTACGAATAATATATTTATTGACTATTTGTGGTTTTGTTTAATACCACTTTGATGTCAATTAAATTTTGTCAATAATGACCATTTTATTTCTGATATGGTTAATTTTATACAACCTCTGACCCAATAGGTCGGTGAATGGGTCTATATTACGAACGGATTGTTGGCTTACCTGAAACAGTAGTTACTGTCCCCGTGGATGGTTATGCACTTCTGAGAATGTCTGTACAAGTCCTGGAAACTCTCTAGGGGTAACCTTCAGTCAGGTCGTCATATTACTTTGGATGTCCAAAATAGCCGAAAACCTCTGGCCCTTTAGGGCTTTGCGGTAACCCTGGGCCAGGAACCCGCCACTCCATACTTTGACGCTTGACTTCGGGGTCGTACCTCAGACACCAGGTCTCGACGCCCGTGATGATGGATTTCAGAGCCATTCCATTCCACAGAACATTCACCCTTCTCACTGCCACCCGCCGAAAAGGTGTGCACGGTAGGTTGCATAAATTTATCTTTCTGACTGCCACCCGCCGAACAGCTTTACATGGTAGGTTGCATAAATTCATCCTTCTAAACACGCACTGTGTCAAACAGGTCTTACACGTTGCTGTGTGTGTTGCCAATGTTGCCAGGTCGACCGTTCTGAATTTATTCACCGAACACAACGGGACGAGGCTTTTGAACATCATCCCAAAGGACGTCTTCTTGTAAAAGTTTCCAGGACATGTATCGCCGATCTCAGCATTGCATAGTTACGGGAGGGGACAGTAGGGTCACTGTCGTGCATTGTTCATCTATGTTGATGGTACAGGACTATTCACCGAACGTTATTGTCATAGGTGGTATTAATACATGTGACAATATTATTAACGAGACTGTTGAAACCGTTAATAACAATTCGCACTGTCAATATACAGTACTTTGACAGTTTGCAAGGCCTCCCGATTTTACTTGATTGTTCATACGCTTCTCCACATCGATCGATCGGTGTATCCTTGCAACTGTCCATACAATAAACAACGTACTACCGGTATTACATTTCATCCATGCTGAAGAATAATTTATAATTTGTAATAAAAGGTCTATATCCAAATATGGCAATAACGTTAAAGAGAATTATTTATTTGACTCTGTTTGTTCTCCTTTTTCATATTGCAATGTTGTATCACCTTTTGCGTGGTTCATATCACCTCGTTAAATAATTAGATATAGATAATTCTTCTATGAAAGTGACTGTGGATCAATATACTGTGCACATGATACCCAACCTTTACTTTAATCAACCTATTCAATCTTGTTTAGTAACCATAATATTTCATGAAAAATATATTAATCATAATTATACTTTCACAGGCAACTTCTATCAACAATATTATAAAAATAATCATCTAATCTACAAAAACCCAGAGAATATTTAAGGTTGTACAATTTAATTTGCTATATGCTTTGCAAATGTTTTTTTAAGTGTACTGTATGAAGTACAGATAGGGAATTCAGGCAAAATCACAAAACGTGAGTTTTTTCAATCAAATTAAAATATTTTGATTCTCTTTGTATAATAATTCTCAATAATTACCATTAAATATCTTGTTTCTTGTAAAGTACATCTCACGAAGCACACCCAACGCATAAATATTACAAGAACAGTTCTATTTCATTTAATGTATAATTAATATCCCATTTAGTTGTAAAAATTACAAATTCTATTTCATTATCAATCTTGAGAAGAGCACGCCATTATTATAAGTGTTTTAGAAGATAATTTATATGTTTTGGTTAAATAAATTTGTGACAGATCTGATTTCGAATGTATGGGAATAATTTATTAGCGTCTCAAAAATACAATATATAATCAATTATTTGCAACATGTTTTGTAAATAGTTTCTTCCGGAAACTTGTTGTGATTGCTGATGATGACCACACTGTGTACTAGTCTATAACACAACTGATAATAATATATTTATTGATTCTTGGTGGTTTTATTGAGATTTCAATCACAGTAACTTTTGGCACTAAGGACGAACTTGTTTCTGATATGGTTAATTTAATATCTATAAAAACTGAGTTTCCTAAAGACGTTTTTGCTTCCATGAATAAGGCCCTTGAAATCTAGACGTCTAGCAGCAATAGTTTATTTTTCAAGGTAGGTCTAGACATATTTTGGCAGGAGGTAGAGTAGAGGCACATGTTAGTTAGCCAATTAGAAGTTGTTCTCTTCACTATTTTTTCAAAATGGCACTGTCTCTGTGCTCTTTGAGATGTGATTGCATTGAATTCCTGTTGATGTCCCTTTGGCCAAGTATGAACAGGAATTGTGAGCGTGATGCTTGGTCCTAACGTAGTCCATTATAAACAGTGTTTAGTACAGTACCGTAATTATTAAGGAATGTTGAAATTGGCCTTTGTTTGAGGAAGGTAGTAGTAAGTTCTGATTGGTAATTGGATGAAGGTGTAGCTGCCTTAATTATTATGTGAAGGCTCTATTTTGAAGTGTAACTCTGGTTACAGAAATAACCAATTAACGTCCGTATAGACTATGTGTGATGTTCCCTAAAGGGGGGCATGGTTCTAGTATTAGGACTACTCATGTATCCACAATTTGGATATTCATTAATATTCAGTGTCTTGCACTAATCTCACCCAGATATATCGTTGTAATAGCCTATATACCGGTAAAGAGGATTTACAAATTTCAACGATAATTCTAAGCAGTCAAACGTCCCTTATGCTATGTCAGGCGCGGCTGGTGATTAAAGGCTCTTAGGAGGCGCCTCTCTTGAAAGATTCTATAAATATACATACCGTATTTAATTGAGGAATTTATAATTTATATTGATTGGAAACATTTGTACATTTCACTCAATTCATTCAGTCACGAGTCAATATATTTGGAACTGTTGATAAAGAATGTTTTTCAGATAGATAGTAGCGCCGTTAGGCTGCGCCTTAGATGTCCTATTCCTTCCTATGTAACAGGGACAGGAGGCGTGGTTATGAAAGCTCCATTCGTTTCAATTGTATCGCTGAAGGCTCAGGCGACTGCAGCCTAAGCCAGGCTTGCCAACGACGACAAGATGTTCTTATTCTGTGGAATGCATTCAAAGTTGTTCAAGGAGACTGAAACCACTCTCATGAAAGTTTATGCTTTCCCTCCTTCACTCTCCGAAGGATTAATAATTGACAAGTTACCAGAAACAGTTAGATATGACTAATACGTGATAATCATTATTGAGAACTCAAATGGCATCCCTTAAAGTATAATAACTAAAATATTTCCGCCAGATAGCTCCATGAGGTGGCAAGGGGTAGCAGAACCATCTACCGAGACTTAAGGGAAGTATTCTGTTTAAAATTTGCCACCGCCCATGCTGCGTATTTGTAAACAAGTGTTCGCGTGTTGAAATCGTTGGTGTAACTTAATTCGTTCATTAATTATGTTGTTTATCAGTGACAAGTCTTAATTTGCGTGTTATGGGCTACAGTTAGGGTTGCCATTGCATTTTTTAATCAAGGTCGTCAAAAGTTGTAATAAATAATACACATAATTTATGTATTAATTAAGCAAGCCTCTGTGACATAGGCGGCAGCACGCCGACCTCTCACCGCTGGGTCCGTGGTTCAAATCTCGGTCACTCCATGTGAGATATGTGCTGGACAAAACGGAGGCAGACAGGTTTTTCTCGGGGTACTCAGGTTTTCCCTGTCAAAATTTCATTCCAGCAACACTCTCCCCTATCATTTCATTTCATCTGTCATTCATTTCATCATTGCCCCCGTGGAGTGCGTCAGGCCTCGACAGCCGGCACAGTCCATATCCTCGCCGCTAGATGGGGGGCTTCATTCATTCCATTCCTGACCTGGTCGGAGACTGGAAGCAGGCTGTGGATTTTCATTTTCATGTATTAAAGAAGCAGTGCATAATCAAATACACATATCATATAGGCCTATGGCACCAGCAACTTACAAATGCTTTTCATTTGAACGAACCTTTGCAAACATCTTTTATTTGTAAGTACCGGTTCCTTCTGATAAAATTCACTACAATTTTCGTCATAATTGTAATATGTGAACAATTCTTGTTTTATCAAACTAACGGAGTTTCTGTTTGTAATAAACTCTCCATTTGATATTCATGACAGAAAAAAACTCTCCCCGTAAATGCATTGGAGGGGAAAATGCTGTGTATTAACTTCACAAGGACTATGATACTCCTTAATTTTGTTGCCCCTAATAAATCTATAACATGTATCCATCTATGTAATACAGACATATAAATCATTTTCTCTTTCAAACTTGCACCTATATCACCAGAAAACAAGTTAGATATTACAATCAATTCTGAAGCGGGACATTTGAAAATTGGTGCAAAATTGAATATATTATCAAATTAACGAAAAAACGGAATATTTGGCGTTCCGTTAAAGATTAAAACAGAACGCGGAACAAAACAAGAAACAACGGAATTGTTCCGGGTAAAACGGAACGTCTGGCAACCCCAGCTACAGTAGTGGTAAGTGTATGTCTACAAGACAATGAATTCAGTTAGTAGCGTATCGGGCAAAAATCTCGACCATGAAACTAGGCTGATTGTGAATGGTCACAGGAGAGGCAGAGCGGTGTTTCTCTACCCAAAAACAGTGAAAACATTTTTACGAAACACAATGAAGGAAGGCCGACTGTGCACTTGCAATGTGTTCCACAGAAAAGGAATTGTTGGAGTCACCGAACTTCAATGAGCTTGTCATTGACCACTTTGCAGTGCTAAAGGAGAGGAGGCCAGACTTCACTTACAAACCTATGAATTAAGGTAGGTCATGTGTTTATATAAAGTAATAGCAAGTAGCTTCACTGCTCGTAATATCTACAATTGTGTTTATTTATTTGTTTCCATTTATCCCTCAAGATCGGGTTTACTTTCGGACTATGTTACAGATCAATTCTCTTACAGTTCTGGCTGGTAGGCACATTGTTTTCTAAGTAAATTGCGATTGTTTGGTAGTGTACAACCGTGAAACAGACTACTCTGATCGGGACTAATTCGAATGGGGAGTAGGTTAAATTAGAAACGGAATGAATTGCCTCTTCCTGAATGTTGAAAGTAGGTAAGTACATTCATTTTAATTAGGAAAAAAAGCTTCATAAAATAACATAAAGCTGCCAATCTGTTTGTCAACTAGAAGTCTGTTCCGAGCTCCCCCACCTTTCACCGTGAAATAAAAAATCCTGCAGCCGTGTATGTGGGTGCCGTATAATGCGTTATACCTGCATTTTGCCGCTACGTGCTGAGCCTTTCCCAGCTCCAACACCACGAGCCGCGGCTGTGCTATGTCATTATTGAATGGACATTAGAGCTGAAATGTAAGTATTAGGCTGATTGAAGATATTTTCAGTGTTGCCTTAGTAATAAAAATTTGATTTTTTCAGTCGGTCAGCACGACTGTACCAAATTGTGATGGGTTACTCCCTAATCCAGAAAAGATGTTACATGAGATTAATATGTACACATCGATACAGTAACATACAGCACATTTGGAATACTAGACTAAGGAATACATAGTTACATTTGTTCAATGAACACAGACACTTAGGAATGCGATAGGGGGTAAAGCCCAGGAAGATAAGAGTTCCTCGCACACAAGAAACTTTCCCCAGTTGAGAACAGACAGTGTCGAAGTTAACTGCTCTCATCCGGACCATGAACGACTCAACCAGATAAGTAGCCTGTACAATGCAATCTGAACAGACCATTTAACAACCGCCACATATTCACATTAAGCAAGCACCGGGTGAGTTAGCCTTGGTCGTTACGGCGTGGCTACAGGCAGTCGCTCACATCTGGGAGGCGAAGAGGTTCGAATCCCCCGCCGGCAACCTTGAAGATGGTTTTCTGTTGTTTCCCATCTTCCTTCCAGTCAAATGCCGGGGTTGGTCCCTAACTATAGGCCACAGCAGCTACCTTCCAATTCTTCGTCCTTACATTCACACTTACCTCCGCAGACAACACTCCACACGCGACGGTACTTGTAGCTCACCCAATGGGTGTCCGTATAGAAGCAGCTACAAACCTCCGGCGAGCCGAACATGTCCTCGGACACTTCCAGCCTAAAAGCCATACGCTAAAAAAAATAACTAAGCAAGCAAATTAGGACGTCAATCACCACTCGCAGTACCTTAACATTAACAACTATTGACTAGTTGTATGTCTGCAACTAAATGCGTGTACATATTGTAAATACTTTCACCCATACTTTACGACATAGATTTTATAGCCTAAGGCGCGGTCGGTGCACACTGGAGAAACCCGTTTCGTGAAACGTTGAACTAAAGTTGCTTGCAACAGATAGATAAGATTAACATAGGGCTGTGCACACTCCGTTTCATGAAACTGTAGTTGCATTGGTTTCGTGAAACTCGGAGAAGCAGTTTCATGAAACGCAGAGTGCACAGCCCTATGTATTTTAATATTATTCTTTGGCGAATGCCTCCCGTCATATGAACTTGCCATTGAAGGATGAAGTGCGAACTTTGGAATAAAAAACGTGGCCTGCTCTTGGTTGGACATTACGAACCTAGGTGTTTACAAAACATGTAAATTGTGCCTTGTAATAACAGCAGGGGCGTATATAGAGTTTTATTTTGCGGGGTGCCCTACTGGGAGTTAGGGGGCATGGTATAGGCCCCACAAAATAAGGGATCCGGAGTTCTCCCAGGGAAACTTTTACATAATTTGGTGCAAAATGATGAGTTTTAAGGCCAACCAATTTGTTGTGATGTTTTATGTTTGGTAAATGTCAAACACAACTAAGACCATTTGATGTTACGTTTTATTAATACTATCATCTTGCTTAATACGAAATCGGTTTATAACTTCATCGTCAGTGGTGTATGTCTCTGAAACAATACTAGACCGTTGAGTCTGTTTTCAGAAGTAGAATTTCTAAAGTATGTTATCAACCAACTCAAACTCCGTTCGGCAGTAGGCCTACCAGTAGCTGCAGAGAAAGGCAAATTTGACAAAAGTTTGATAAGGATATAACAGTTAGGGTGAAAACTTTTGTCACACGCTCCAAGGACACTTGTTGCTGTTCTTGGTAGGTTCCTAAGAGCGAAGGCACTGGAGAGTAATAAGAGGTTATGTTGTTACACATAAGGTCAGAGCTAACTGATTGTCACTGTTTACATCGCTCTACCGTCGCTTTGCTTTGCAACGTTGCCGCACGTCGCGTAGTAACAATAGTACATGATAAGTAGACTATATTAGTTTTTATTGTTTTAATTCATAAACAAATATTATATGTGACAAAAATTTCGGGGGCGGCCCGGGCCCTTATATACGCCCAAGAATAACAGGGAAGTGTGGAATCGGGCAACCTCATTGCTCACGTGATCCGCAAGGTCTGTTATTTAAGGTAGTATTATGTTATATATTTATTATGTGGGTGTCCTTGTCTTTTCTATTGATTTTCGTCAGCTGAACCGGGCGCACTTTCTTTGGGCTGGCAAGTAGGGGATGCTGCTCGGATGTGATAGTGGTTTATATTGCGATCACGTGAACATAACACGAAGGCTACTGGTGTTTTTTTAAGGGAGGAAAAACGAGGTCATCTTCCCCTGAAGGCTACAGGCATGGTTACCGAATTTTAATTGTATATAGTTTCCTTTCGGGTTCATTATTCTTTGGAGGCATGATTCTCATTATGAAGGTGAGGCCATGAAATCCAACAAGACAAAATCATAGCCCCACCATCCTAACTGATGGAAAACCGTTGCATCAGTGAGCATGTTACAATGCAACTGGTTTCTTGAAACCGATTTCATGAAACCAGTTGCATGAAACAGGTTTCTCCAGTGTGCACCGCGCCTACGTGTAATGGATCTGATGATGATCGCGTGACGATCGAAACTGGTCATCCTAGTGTATTTATTAATCTCTTATACACTTTTTCCAGGATTAGGGAATAAAAATTGGGTAATCGTGTTGACCGACTGAATAACATCAAATTTTGACTGAAATGTAAGTTTATAAGAGAAACTCTTCAATGTGACATATTGGTTCACCATGTTTAATTATTGTTATTCCTAGTAAAATTATAAGGCAGCTGCAAACTTTCTCAAAGTCACCTTGTTCTTGGCCAGTGGATTTATTTTGGGACCGTCTTTCATTCAGCTGAGACTTCTCCCTCAACTGCGCGTTTTCAGGTTTCTCGAGGCCTCCCTATCCATTTGCTTCCCTGCAGGTTCCAGTAGAGGGCTGTTGTAAACATTTCTTTTTCGTCTTTACTTAATGTATGTGCGATCCAGTGGCACTTCCGGTCTTTGATTGATAGCACTGCGGAGAGTTACTTTGTTAAGCTCATTAGAACCTCGTCTTATAAAATTTCGGGCAACCTGATGTTGATGATTGTTCGTTGACATCTGCGTATGATGGTCTGTAGTTATAGGGACCATAGTCTTTGTAGAACTGCACGTCATGCACCCGTAGATGAATACATTGCTCTAAATTGTAACCAAAATTATTCAGTTGCATAGCTCACCCTCGGGTTTTCGCCCTGTGCGGTTAATTGGGGATCATTATTCATATTTTATTATATTGAGATAAAATCCGTGTGTCTGTGTTGAGTGATTATTATCAATATTGTGGCGCGATCACATGTCGGATGAATCGCACCTTAGATGCAATATCATTATAAATTATCGGTTTTGGATATTTGATATTACAGTTAAGTGTGATAATTCAAGTATTATTATTTTAATGACAGGAATAATTATTGTATAATATTACCTGATGAAGTCACTATTTTATTGTGAATATGGGTATCAACTTTATTTATTACGTAATTCCATAAGGATGTGTTAGCGCCGTGATGTATTAAGTAGGGACATGTGGTTACAAAATGGCTGCCTCATTGCCTGGGCTAAACATTTTACATATATAATGGCCTAAATTGACAAAATACCTTGACAACTAACCAAAAATAGACCTAGAAGGCTTCGGAAGATCTGAGTAGATCATTGAGTATTGAATAAGATTTTGGATGATATGGGAAATTTATCAAATATTGAAGAAGGTTTTAGAAGATCTAGGTAGATCATAGAATATTGAAGAAGGTTTTGAAAGATCAGAGTACATCATCAAATATTGAAGAGGTTTTTCTTGAAGGAATTTAGATTTGGACTATCGCGACAGTCGGGGACAACTAACGTGTATGGAGAGATGGGAATTGAGTTGCCAGAAATTATGTAAGGAACAGGACGAAAAGGAGCGATTAGGATCGAGAAAAGTATGTGCATTGTGATGTAACAACCAGAAAGGAAGGATCTGAAGAACCATTATTATATTTTGGTGAAGAAGAAACACATGTAGATCGATACTTGCAATCTTCTATCAGGGAGTTTCCCAAACCTGAGCCATTTTATCAAGGAGTGATTTATTTTGCTGCTATAAATTGAAAGTATTATCTCATTCATGTCCGAGCCAAAGTCAGCTCGTGTACTGCGGATCACACTATCACCACAGCTGTAAGTTATTAATAAATTAACACTATTTTAGTCAAGTAACTTTCCTTTTTTGTGATTCATTTAGCGAGTACTTCGGCCCGCTACCCTGAGATGGCAAGCAAAGGCTAGGTCTTAAAAAAGATCCTCAGTTTGTGTCTTTGCTAAAATGCTTACTCCTCCAAATAGGTCATTGCTGTGCAAATGTTACTCTGGCCTTCATTATGCTACTGCTAATGTATTCTGTGGCCCTCCTACTTGCACTATAGATAACAGTAAAATGAGACTCACCCTATATTTTCGTTGGCAAGCTTTTCCGTGTAGATCATCCAGTTTAGACATTATATCCTATCATGAATGGTACAGGAGACAACTATCGTCCGCGATTTCTAGGTCATCTATTCTCTCATGCAAGCCCTACTTCTAGTTACGTAATATCCGTTCCATCACCTGATATCATCCAAGATGAGTAAGTAGAACATTGGAGATAACATGCATCACTGCGTAACGCTTGAGTGGATGATGAGAGTCTGACCCATGTGATCAACGTATCATCTGAAGTCTCTATCAATCTCAACAGTTTATTATCCTCTCTTCTTCGTGTCTATGTAGAGTCACTTCCTGTTCAGGCTAACAAAGGTTTCTAGAAATCTACAAACGTCAAAGAGGGAGGTGACGTGTATTCCGCGGGCTGTTCCATAATCATGCGGTATATTAATGTGGTCTGAAAATGAGTGGTTTATTCAAAGTCCAGTCTGCTTACTCCAATTCCTTTAGCCGATGCCGTGTGTTGTTCTGTATTGGAAATACCATACAGTAAAATGTCTCTCCTTTTGGCTAATCTGTTCTTCTTGCTCGCTTTTGGAACATGTTAATGAACGTAATTAAATTGTGCAACGACAGAAACTCTGGGATTTTAAATTATTATTATTATTATTATTATTACTACATTAATTATTTATTTCAAGTTGTAATATTATTTGCGTTCAAAATGATAATTTCAAATGTTTCTGTGGCCATGACTTTTCACTAATTTGCCTTCAGCGCGGCCTTGTATGTGATTGTTAGGTTAGCAGTGTGAGCATTATTTTGAATATTCTTGGAAGGCCAAGGGGGTATTTTTGTCTTCATTTCTTGTATCTATTTAAAATTTCCTTTGAGTAATGATGAATAAGTCTGACTTAGTAAATTAATTTAATAGTTTTATTAACTGCTTATTAACTTATATGTTGTGCTTGTTAAAATTAAGGTTCAAAAGATTGGTCATGATGTTCTATTTTAATTGATAAATTTTTGATATTATAATCTTCAACAAATACTTGAATTTACAGATCACCATTCTTCGATGTTCAAACATATTTTCAAAGTATTTTACGCCTTGGATCTTGAACCCAATTCTGTAAATTTTCCCAACTCACATATTCCACAAAGTATAAACCTTCAACACTCCACTATTTTATGAAGTCAATAGAATATCTAATGTAATAGAATTGCACAATCAAACGTATATGATGGATGTTAGAATCCCTCAGCTGCTTACATAACATTCCCTGAACGCCATAACTTGTGAAAAAAGCACTCTTCATCATGAACATTACTAGTAGTAAAACGAAGTCTCAGTCTTGAGCCCTTAAGTAAAGATTATTGGAAAGCGAGGTCCAATATCAAGGGAGCAGGTACAAGTTTCATTTATTGTATTAATTAATGCCAGGCGACTCTAGTGAAGGGAGAGCTAAACGGCATTCCTTAAGTCCGTAAGTGAAGAGCGATAATGGGGCCAGGGAGAGTTTTATACTTATTCTTTTTGACGAGTGGCGTGCGAATTCAAATGGAGACTGTCGCTCACAAATAAAATAAAAACAAGTAAAGTAGCGCGTGGATGGACAAATAATTAAATCAGGCCAGAGGTAAAGTGGTAATTTGGCCCCGTGTAGTGCTATAACGGATACCACATGTCTAGAAGGCACCTATCGGAAATGAGAAAAATACCGTCTATTAAAAACACTCGTATAATTAACACTAGTAATAAAAAAGAAAGAATAATTACCTGTACAGAAGAATAAAATTATAGTTGCTATTAACCATTTTTTTAGAATAATCGGAAGATGCTGGAAATCTCGGCGATCAAAAGTCTGAAATTGACGCCAAAATATTAGAGAATTCTTAACTGGAAACGGAAGACACAAGTACTTCGATTATAACAACAATGAGGTACTGACCAAGTCACTCTGAGCCAAATTTAGTGTGGGGCCAGAGATTTGATTGGCTGACGGTAAGACGGGAATGATTGCGAAAGTTTTCGAAGCGATCGGTCAAATGATATTATCTAAAATGTGAACTCGCTTTATGTTCGACACTAAAATGCGGTCACGGCCGATAATGGGATACGGCTGGGAAGTTGTCATTTCGATAGCCGCGGAGATATTAAATTATATGATTAGTGGAGAATGGAATTTGCTGTTTCATAATCAAGTTCACGAATATAGAATAACTGCGTAATGAAAATGGAAAGGGATGAAAGTGCCACAAAGTAAAATTTTCAGTATTCAATAAAAATTCCTAAAACTTTACTTTATCCTTTAAAAATCTATGAAATTCATTAAAAAAACAAAATATATTTTTATTTGTTTTTCAAGAGATTTTTCTATTGTACATATATAACTTGATTTTGAATGTGAAAAGCTGAAAGTGCCTTCATATCTTATTTGGGAAACGCTGTAAGTACCATACCTTGTTAGTTAAAAGGTTGGAAGTCCAGCGCTCATTACACGTAAAGTATGAATGTTCATAATGGTTTGCCAAAATACGTAATCCTTAAAAAACTCAAACAAATTTATTTCAAAATTAAATACGAAAGTAATTAAATACAAACTAATTTGTTACGCCAACTTTTAATTTTTTTTCCCTATTTATGATTTTTTTTTCTTTAGAATGTCAAGTTTTTAGAAGATATTACAAAAAATAAACTTATATTTTAAGTAAAAAAGACTCATATATACATATTGTTTCTCTCTATTCTCACCTATCCCCCACCTTCTCCTTCTAGTAGTCCTCTAGAAGTCGTCTTCTGCTCCCTCTTGACTGTCGTCTTCTTCTTGCTTCTCCACCGCAGGCTGCTGAGATCCATGAACAATGGCCCTGTAGAATGCCTTGTCTTGTTCTTTCTGCAGGTATTCTATCATTCCCTCTAGATCCTTTTTGTTTTATTAGATATTTTGCATTTGAACTGAATTTTTGGTAACTCATCCACATCGAGAAGGTCTTCAAGATTTGCATTTTTCTTTAAAACATCTACCTTGTCCCAAGTTACCATAATATTATTTTCCTTTGCCAAAACTGATGCCACTTTTACAATACCAGGATTCTTGTGCGAAATATGAAAATGTGAAGTTTTACTGATTTCAAGGTTTTTAGTGTTGAGTTACTTGTCTTTGAAGTCAGTAAAATCCTCAGATTTCATCAAAACAACAATAAAGTGGTTTTGTTTTCACATGCATTAGCAACAACATGTTCAAGATCTTTTGGGACCATTGCTTTGCATGTTTTGCGCCGCTATTCAATGAGACCGAAGTCCCGGTCGCAGTTCACGTAACTATGTCCACTAACCAAGTATTTTAAATCTATTGAGCGATAAAACAGTTTTTTTTCAAGTAAATTACTGCCATTAGTAGGAAATGGTTCTTGTTTTGTGCTCCACAGTTGTCACACCATAAAACTAACCTTCTTCTTGTTAACAAGGCCTCAGAAGTGGCAATCTTAATGAAGATGATATGTCATTGGCCCCTCGACCACCAATCCTTTCGTGCCACATACAGAGCCGGATTTAGGTTTTATGCCACCCCCTCTTCATACCATCGGGAAGAAGGGATAATTTAGACCTCAGAAAGGTCTTTGTGAAGGTAATTTGTATTTTATTGTATTGTATCGGGAAGTAAAATCAATTGAATAAATTAAAATAATGAGAGAATCAACTCTTTCTAAATTTGTAAAATATATAAACTATAAATAAACAGACCAACGAGATATTAAAATAAGTTTGAACCATTTAAGACTCATTATACACTTAGAGATATTCAGATATGCATATACACTACATCATACAACCTACAACTAAAGATAATGAATTACCGGTATTCAAATTAAACTGATACTAATATTCTAGACTTAATTTTCTCCTAATAAATCATAAAACATTCCTGTTTTAAAGCTGAAGTCGAAAAATCTGCTGTTGAAAACATTTGTTGGACGTGGACGTGTAGGCCTATTGTAGTCTATAACATTTTATGGAAATTGTGCCCCTCAGCATGGTGCGCCCCTAGGTCGGGGCCTATGGGGCCTATTGGTAAATCCAGCCCTGGCCACATACACATATATGCAGGCCCATGGTTACTCACATGAATTCCCAAGTTGCCGGGCTACTTGTTGCAAGTCCATACATAAGCAGTTATTATTACTACTTGGAAGTTGTGATGATACAATGTCTTCCTTCATACACTATTGTGCTTTTTCTGCTTGTCTATGGTGTAGGCTAACTCCTGCTTTACTTTTATGGCATTTCTGGATTTTTCACAGACAGCTGCTTCAATTTCGACTTTAAACACGTCACATTTCTTACAAGTGTCTGTAACTAAACATTTGAATTTTAGTTTGGGAAAGTCTTGTTGAAAAACTTGAGCATAGTATTAGTAAGTTACTGTAGTTGTTGGATTTTGGGCTGTGAAAGATAAAAACATACGGTTTTTTTAGGTCCGGGGATAGAAACTCATTTGTTGTTCTGTCACGGTAATAGTGGCTTTCATACCTGGGAAACGAATTAACTTAACGTGGTGCCGAACTAGATTTCGATCATTTTCTGCGAACTTAACTTTATGTTCATGTGAATGTGGATTCTGACCTCTAGTATCTTTGTAAACCAAGCAACCCTGTTTCTTTTTTGTTTGAAGAGTTTGCAGTTTCCTGGGAGTTACTCCGAATATCTGAGAAATGTTTTACTGCACACTGTAAGTAAAACTGCAAGAACGCCTACTTTCCCCTGGGTCATCGTAATTTACATGACGCCTACGGAAAACAGGTAGGCTACAAGTTGCATATGGTTTAGTAAGTAGGTACCTTGGTTTTGTTCATTAACTTTGTAAAAACCCATGTACAGTAACTGTTTTGGTCATGAGTCAAGTTTTTACAAAGGTACTTGCATGAGCAAGTGGCGACATCAGGGGGGGGGGGGGGGAAGGTTTACCTGGTACTTTTTTCCTTTACTAGTCGTATAAGGCTGTCCTTTTTCTAGTGCTTTCCTCCTCTCTTTTCGAACGTGGGCTTTCTTCGGCGAAGGGGTTTGATTTTCACTCATTTTGAAATCACAGCAAATGTTAACTTTTCACAAAACATACTCTATAACAGCAAAAGCGCACAAACTATTCGCAGTACGCGAAAACGCAGGAACTACGAAATACTTGTTATTCGCACACGCCAAAAGCACCTACTTTAATTGAAAGGCACATTCATCATGGCGGGTGGCACATTCAGCCTCTCCCACTGACGGTCTGCGGGCGCTTTCACGGTGCTGCTCCTTGCGACAGCTCTAGAAACTAGTAGGATTTTTTCTGGCACTTTGGACCTTCTCTAGGTTATTGGCGATTTCGTTTACAACACATTCCATGCAAAAAATCGATGTCTTATTTTTTGGCACTTTCAGCCTTTTCTATTTCCCCTACACAACTGTGGAAATATTATATCAGCGTGACTATTATTTCACTTGAACATAGCGAACGCAGCAACCGTTGAAATATTTTGCTACAACAATGAAACACAGTATATGGACTTAAATCAAAATTCCCAAACTACGTAAGTTGTTCGGAAATGATTTGAGAAAGTATTGAAGTTTTCTTAACTGAAATTGCAGTTCCACGGAAAATACAAGAAATTAATGATCAATTCTACAGACTTTATTGAATAATTCTGTACAACATTACAGATGACCTTTGGTTACATAGCTGAGCTGGGAGGATGTTCATTTATACAATTGAAATTTTCGTTAAGATGATATTCTAAACGCTATTTTGTGAAATGCCTTAGTCATGTGCGATATATGTATATTGAATGAGGTGAATATGGACGGTTACAACAATCAGACCCTTAGGAACATGGCTGTTGAAAGTTCGAATAACATCATGAAGGGGGGTGCAGCTGATATGAGGACGAGCAGGACATCTTTCAATCCGATCAGGAAGAAGATGACGACCGTGAAGCATACGACATCCAAGGAGGAATTCAATCCATGGGGGATGCTGAGGAACCTGGAGGTTGACTACTACACCACTCTTGAGGAGAGGAGATATCGAGGGATTGTGTTAGGAAACTAGCAAGCCATCACAAACATCGAAACGGTAGGACGAAACCTTTCACGTAACTTTCATGTAACATGTATTGCTGGTGTAGTTCAGTTAGTTTGACATTTTCTGCTTTTAGTTGTTTGGATTAATCCATTATTGCACATATCCTTCGATTAAGATATTGTTTTTTTACATCTTCAGAATTAAATTTTGTCAGGTTACTCATTATTGGAATATGAAATATTTTATGTGAAATGTAGATTTTATTGTCAAGATTTAAGTAGGATATGCAGCATCAGCTTATGAGATTTGTGTGATATAATGAAGACATAGTAAAGTTGAATCTGATGACAAACATATCAGACAATAATGCAATAGTGATAATAGGCAAAGGGGAGGATTAATGATTATTCCCTAATTATGAACAAGTAAAAGGAAGTTCACACATTTGTAATAATAAAGGATATTGTGGCAATGCTGATCAATCAGAGAAATATAACTGAACAAAGACGGTCTATAACGGTTGGTGGTTGGTTCTAAAGTATAGGGGCTGCGACAACGTGGTCATGTAGCCCGGTGTACTTTGGGTGTGGTAGAATCTGTCTGATAACCGGTGTTAATTGTGATGACTGTATTAGTGTGTGTTATCTGTTTTAGGTAGATTTCATTAGAAAGCTAACTATTGCAATGGGTACTGCGCCAGAATTTATTGAAGGTCATTACTCAAGAACTGATCTGGAGATGAACCAAGACCCCAGAAAATAAATGAGTGGATAAAAAAATTTATTTATTAAAAATTTGAGAAATATGGGAAAAACTGTATGAAAATGAGTGAAATACTATAGATCTTATGCATTTATAAAAGGCAAGGAAGTAGGAATGATTTAAAGATGAACATGTATTCCATTATATGAATGTGGGGGGTCCATATTACGAGAAACGTCACGCCACTTGAAGCGAGAGTTACGTCATGAGAGAGGGGAAGTTACGAAGGTCGAACTGCGGACTGAAGTGAGGAGAGGTGGTAGGAGTTACGTCACACCACGAGAGGAGAGGAAGAGAGACTGGAACTTGAGGACTACGGATAACAGGACGAGAGAGTTCTTTCCAATTTGAGATTTGAACGAGACAAGACCTCGAGCAGAAACGAGTTTTCTTATAATAGTGCTACGGTTCATAAAAGTTGGAAGCGGAGAAGAGTGCAATTCCAGAACTTACAGCAACTTAGGAGCAAGCTACAACCCATAAAGCAGAACGGAACAGTACAACCATATATTGCAGTGCTTATGCAAAGTAGTTCCACATAGCTTGAAACATTTCGACGAGAAGCTACTCAGTATTTCTACGTGTAAAAGCATATTCGAACATTACATTGAAAATGCAAGTTAAAAGTCAGCAACGGGGAGGTCTTAATTACATTATCAGAAATATGAATATTACCATGTGCTAAGCTAAAAGCATAGGGAAGTAAAGACTACAAGGATGTCAGTTGAATTCCAGATTCACTAACATGAAAGGCGCAACAAAATATCTACGCAAAGCGCAACATCACCGAGCAAAACTCATACTTTTCTACGAGAGTTTTAACACATCTTGAAATACGGAAAACGCTTGCATAAACGACAATATTCCACCGTGATGTCTATTCTGAAGAAAACCGATGTCTATTCTGAAGAAACCCGATGTCTATTCTGAAGAAACCCAGATGTATATTCTGAAGAGATGGAGAATCGAAGCCAGGCTACTTGCAGTGAACCGGAGAACGGAGAGCTGGCAGAGCTGTTCACGGCGAGGTCATTCACCACGAGTCCAGCTGGGTTCTGTCACAAACCGGTCTTCATAGCTGTGGGCGATGCTATGGAACACGACAAGTTTGGTTTGGGAGCAGAGATGCAGGTATTTTCAACAGTCCAGAAGCCAACACACAAGGTAGTGAAGAAATTGTCTTTTATCATGTAGAATTGTAGTTATGTTTTGTGATTATCCAATTGATCAACCGCATATTTTTCAACCGCATTTTTAACAGTATTTTCAACAGCATTTCTTTAACTGCATTATTTAAAACGTATAATTTTGCCAAAGTAATTAAATTTGTATAGATCTTGTTATAGTGATTTTTCGTATTTTTCTACGGAGTTATTTGCCTTGTTCTTGAAAATTTCAGTCACTTGGACGAAATTTCGGCATGTTGATGCTATTAACAGTAATGTTATATTAAAGTAAAATCGTGTAATATTTTCATATTTGCGTTAGATTTAATTTAATTAAATCTGTTTTATCGCAGCGATGGAATATAATGGAATTGTTCAGAGGAACTTAGAACAAATTGTTTAGAGGAAAGCAAATTATTTAAAAGAATATAAATGAATTATTTAAAGGAATATAAATGAATTATTTAAAAGAATATAAATGAATTATTTAAAAAGAATATAAATGAATTGTTTAGAGGAATATGAAGCAAATTATTTTAAAGAATGTAGAGTGAACTATTTAAAAGGAATAGAACGTTAAATGAACTAAAGAAGGAGTAAGATTGTAATTGAAGTAAAATGAAGTTTATTGGAGCAAATTTAAGTACAGTATATTTAAAAAGTAACGTCACGAAGTGTAAAGAATATTTCGACAACTCATGATGTTGATTCGAGTGTCAGAAATTTATTATGAACGAAAGTATTACGAAAAGCTTATACACATATGTCTAATGAGATTTAGAGCGTTAAAAAGTATAAATGAATTTGTTAAACAAAAATATTCATGGAAAGAAGTCAAACTTATATCTTTTGTTAAGAATATGAATATTTACTGATATTTCTTGAAAAGTTGTAATAAAATGTAAAGCTGAATTTAAACACGTGAAAAAGAAAGTTAACAAAGTTAAATCACAGGGTGATCAGAAAGTGAAAGTACAAAGATTTATTGCAGAAATGGAATTATGAGCACGAGGCGAAGGTATATCAGTATAGAGGAGAAATGTTAAAGTAAAGGATGTATATTTATTGAAGTGGAAGTTTATAGTTGAATTACCGTGCAAATTAAGGAGATATAAACGTAAAAGGAGTTACGTAATTTTACGAAGGGAGGCTGAGGAGTCTCTAAGATTTTCTAGTATTGATTGCAATAATTGTGAAGTTATGTGAGTGTATTGAAGGAAGATTCTGTACAGGGTGTTTAAGAGAGAAAGTAATTGTTGTATAATTATGAAAGAGGAGTGTGGAAACGAAGGTTAATGCCGTGCACGTCCAGTATTCACGTTTATCAGAAGATTGTTAACTCAGTAAAGAATTTCAGAACTTATTTCAGTATTTCATGATAAATAGATAAAAGTAAAAAGGAACAGTGCTTAGCTTAAATGTTTGTCACTTATGTTCAATTGATTATGACGAGTATTTATTACTTTCAACACGATAGTTGCGGTGTATGTTTGGATTTGATGTTTAAGAAAATTGAGTAGATGAAAGACTTATTGGAGGAAGAAAATTTAATCTTCGACATTATGAAGTGTAAAATTTGAAATTCATAAAAGAATGTATATATGCACATAGTTCATGAATAATTTTGATTAGATATGGAACTACGGTTCATAGTTGAAGCGGACCTGTATAAAATAGGGCAATACTTAGTAACACGCCGTTTCACATTTTCTAACTATATAAATGCCACGTGCAAATTTATTTTTCAGTTATTTTTGTTGAAGTGTCAGGGAGACACAATATTAAGGAAGGAAGCCAGTTTTTTTATACTTGTTTTATTAGCTTAATAAATGGCTGGCGCTTTTGAGCGACTTAGTCAAATTTTATCTAAACTGATACCGTTTTCATTGTCGTCATCGTCGAAAATAGTACTACAAGGTATAGATACAGGCGCTCACTATAGATTAAACCTTATCACCCCTCGAGATTGGAGTTTCTCGATTTGCTCTAAATGTAAAGGATAGTAGAAATTTGTACCTTGTCTAGTAGTACTATTTTCTTTGAAAATCCACAGCCTGCTTCCAGTCTCCGACCGGGTCAGGAATGGAATGAAGGAAGCCCCCAATCTAGCGGCGAGGATATGAACTGTGCCGGCTGCCGAAGCCTGACGCACTCCTCTGGGGCAATGATTAAATGAATGACAGATGAAATGAAATGATAGTGGAGAGTGTTGCTGGAATGAAATTGTGACAGGGAAAACCGGAGTACCCGGAGAAAAACCTGTCTGCCTCCGTTCTGTCCAGCACAGATCTCACATGGAGTGACCGGGATTTGAACCACGGGCCCAGCGGTGAGAGGGCGGCGTGCTGCCGCCTGAGCCACGGAGGCTCTACTATTTTCTTTACGAATAATATTTATCCTGTATGTTCCTGAAATTCCCAATTTTACTTATTAGGCATGGTAAGTTTGTGAGCTGGGTAACTTACATGTCTGCAATCCTTTTTCGAGCTGTGGATATAAGTACTGATGGGTTTCTTCGGGCGCAGTACCATGTTTTGACTTCCGGAAAATTTCGACATATCCTCGTGTTTCACATCCCCCAGACCCCAATACCACCGTCAGTTCAAAAGTTTATATATAATTTATGTATATATGTATATCAGTTTCTTGTGGACACGATAACTGCCGTAATTTTGCACCAATCACTTTGAATTTTTTACCGAACATGTATACCTATAAAATCTCGGTCGAGTTCGTTACTGGGCTAAATCGGTCGAAGGGGGTGAAAATGGGGGGCTTTTTTTTTCGAAAAAGTGAAATATTGCTATAACTCTCTTAATATGTGAAATATCGAATCCGTTCAAAGTTCATACTATGTCGGATAAAGCCCAAAAATTTATGTTTGAAGAGTTTTTTTTTATGGCACCAACCATTGACCAAAGGGGTGCGGAAAAGTGGTTTTTTCGGGAAACATTAATCATATCTCTCTTAATAGGCACAATATCAAAACCGTACAAAATGGACAATATTCCCCTGATAATTACCTAAAATTTTTGTCTGAAAGAATTTTTGATATGACCCATCATTATGCCAAGGGATGAGAAAAATGATTTTGAAATTATAAGAAAATGCCTAGAGCTATCAGTGGTTGCCATGGCAACACTACTAAATTGATGAGGGATGAGCCATCAGACGTCACCATGACAACGCACATGCACGAGATCAGATTCAGATTTCCATCTAACTAAGTATGAAGCGGCTTCGGTGACGTAACTGGTAGCATGCTAAACTTCTATGCCCAAGGTCGCGGGTTCAAAGCCTACCAAAGTCGTCGGATTTTCTAAGAGCGCTAAAAATCTCTCAGTATGCTTTCCTTTGGAGGGGAAGTTCCAACGTTCGTTGCGAGTTGCTGGTTGCGGTGGTATCTAGTAGCCAAGTTCACAGCTAGGTGTCACTGACCGTAGTATCTGGTAGCAACATTAGGAACTACTGCTTGAAATTGACCATCTACAGTCCTTACTTGAATTACAGACTAATACAGCCATCACAATTCACACCGTTTATCAGACAGATTCTACACTCACCCAAAGTGCACGGGGTTACATGACCGCGTTGTCGCAGCCCCTAAACTGAGGAACCAACCAAAATCTCTGGGGGTGATATAATTTTGCGTGAAGAAGTAACAGACCGTTACATAGTTACACATCAGTGTCGAAACCTTGCATAAGGACAGTGTGACCACAAGTATGAAAATGGACTCCAAATGACAAGAAGGTTACCGTCATCATAAGACAATAAAATGTTTATAATATGCATAAAATGACGAAAAACAAAGTTAATTAATCTCCAATTATAAAATACTTTCTGGCAATAAATGAGGTCTGATCCTTCTACGAAAACCTGCATATTCTGCCTATTTTCGCCTATCCCCAAGTTTGTCCAGTGAAATCTACCTCCGACGTCCGGCGTGCCGAGAGGACTTTCTTTAAAATTTAAGTACTGCAACTTAGAATTTTTTAAATAGTTCCAACTTTGCCGCCAAGCGCCACCGTCAACGACTACTAGGCCAAGTTCAGAACTTAGCTACTAGACGCAACCGCAGTCGGCTCTTGGCAACGAACGTAGAATCATAAGAGCGTTGTTTACATTCTTAACCTATCCAATTTAGCTTCACACAGGTGCAATTAGTGGGAGGTTTTTTAACATGCCATAAATCTATGACATGGGACTGCCGGCTTTACTTCCCTTCCAAAGGAAGGCATACTGAGGGATTTTTAACGCTCTTAAAAAATCCGACGGCTGTGGCCGGGTTTGAACCCCCTATCTTGGGCATAGAAGCTCAGCATGCTACCAACTATGCCACCGAAGCCGCCAAAACGGTCCATAACAAGAATTGTTTTATGTATTGACACATTGTAAATGATATGACAAGTAGAGTCATTTGTTTCTATAAATAGGATGGTAGTTATTAAGTTAAGTTGTTTGAAATTGTTGTTAAAGGAAGGTCACGAGAGTACAATTTCATTAGAGAAAGTCATAATTTTATAAATTATTTATTTAGCGTATGGCTTTTAGTGCCGGGTGTGTCCGAGGACATGTTCGGCTCGCCAGAGGCTGTAGCTGCTTCAATGCGGACACCCACTGGGTGAGCTACAAGTTCCGTTCAATTTCAAGTAGTTCAAACTTTCGCTACCAGATGTCACTGACACCTAGGATGAACATTGGAACTTTGATAGAGCGTTTCAACGAAATCTAACCTGAAAATTTAGCTTCACACAAGTTTAATTAGTGGAAGGTTCTTTTGCATGCCATAAATCTAGGACATGGGACCGCTGGCTTTACTTCTCCTCCGAAGGAAGGCATACTGAAGGATTTTAACGCTCTTAAAAATCCCATGACTTCGGCCGGGTTTGAACCCGCGATCTTGTGCATGGAAGCTCAGCGTGCTACCGACTACGCCACCGAAGCCGCATTTTAGAAATGATTGGATATATAGCACGATTATTGCAAGAAGTTTCAATATTAAGATATGAGAAAGCACAGGTATAACAAGTAGTTCCGTGACGAACTAAAGAGCCTACTTTTCTTAAAATTTAAGATGTATGCCAATATACACCTATCTAGAATAATGACGAAATCAAGTTGGTATAACTAACATTTCTAGTACTTCAGTATGTAAAACACCTGAAATAGTGTAGCCTAATAGAGTAACTTACTAAAGTTGTCAGCCCTGGCGACTCTCAATATATTCTAAGTTCCATCTCTTAAGGTATGGAATGCACATACCGTACAAAATTTGGTTGACGTCTAATGGATAGTATGGACATTACAGTATATGCTATTTGATAATGAATTTATCAAATCATGTTGGGAACAATGTCATGTATGTGACGCTCAGAATCAATCTGAAATATTACGATCTATTATAGTGCCAAGTTTCTTTTAAAACCATTTGTTAGTATAGAAGTTACATGTAATTAAAATTTGAAATTATCAGAAAGCTTAGAATCATGTTGGCAGCACTGAGGTATACTAGAATGGCAGGTACTATACGTGTGCAAAGTTTAGAGCTGAAGGATTGAATACTTCTGATATATTGATATTAGGATTTAAAAAAATAGAGAGAGCAATTATTAACAGTTGGCAGCCCTGCGGGTTTTTTACGAATACTCATAGTCATAACTGTTATGGTTCACAAAGCACATATGAAATTTGGTTGAAATCCATTTGTTAGTATAGAAGTTATATACATTTAAAAACTGGACCTATCAGCAGGTTCAGAAACGTGTTGGCAGCACTGATGTATATAAGTTCAACCAAACTAAGGTAGAATGTCAGGTACTACACATGTGCAAAGTTTAGAGTTATTGGCTTGCATTCTTTCTGATATATTGATATTAGGGTTAAAACATAGAGAGAACATTTATTAACAGTTGGTAGCCCTGCTGGCTCTTTAGAATACGCACAGTCGTATCTGCTGTAGTACACACGAAATTTGGTTGAAATCCAATCGATAGTATAGAAGTTACATGCATTTAGAAATTGGACCTATCGGCAGGTTTAGAATCATGTTGGCAACACTGGCATGTATTGACGTCTGAAAATTAATCTGTAATGTTAATATCTATATATGTGCCAATTTTGGAATAGTTCGCGTGCATAACATCTGAGATATCCAACATAGAGCTGAAATTGTAATTACGATTTGTCAGCAGTTGGTAGCACTAAGGTCGATTCCAAATATGGCCGTGAGATATTCAGGTATAGACCTTTACTCTTACCAATTTTGGTTTCGATAGATGTAGCCGTTTAGGAGTTGATAGGCACACACACACACAGAGACGGACAGAAGGACAGACAGATACACACACATTTTCCCAGATCGAACTCATAAGTCTAATTTTGCAAAATGAGAAAAGAAGGCAAAAAATGTTGAATAATATATACCAATCGTTATGGATGTAGTCCAGAGTTGTAATTAAGTGAAATGTTAAGGTTAAGTTAGAAATGCTGTGCTATAAAATGTTAAAGTTAGCAATGACGTGCTATTGGAAACATTAAAGCGATTACACGGTGCTATTGAATAAAGGGAGCCACTGGTAATATGATTGAAAGAATTGATATTGTTGAAAATATTGCATTAAGGAAAGATTGTTGTTATTTCAAAAATAGTCCGTCATAGTATATTCGAGTCATGTAGAAAATTGTTGTCAGGCATTAGGATTATATCCCACGGTTGATCAGCTGATGTAATATAAATATTTGGTAGGAACTCTATGGTTAAAAGTAGAGTAATGGACGCAGTGGAGATCATCTGAATTATTGTTAACAAATAGTTATACGATGCAAAAGAACAGTAATGACTATTTTGAGAAATAAAATACCTCATCCTATTAATTTGAAATTAAGTTACGATTTGGTAATGATGAATATGTTTTGAAGGAATTAAGATAGATCTTAGAAAACAGCTGATATAGGAATTTGTAGTAGTAATTTGAAGTTGTATCAATATGGCAATTATAGTAGAAATGTTTGACATTCAGTGTTTATGAGTGGTAATAATAGTTCGAGAAATAATGTAGATCAATTACTTATTTATATTTATTTATAGTTAGATCAAAGGAGATTAGTTACTTTAACAATATGTTTCATAATTTATTTCAATTGTTTAGATAGGCATATCACCAGAAGAAACCATACGATGATGTTTATTTTTCAGGAAGTAAAGAGTACTTTAATTTTGAACATCTATGGACACTGTTGGAGGAAAAGGAGATTTAGTTAGCGATTTGAGCTTGTACATTTCTTAGTCTCCTTTAATATAGAAGGAACATAGTAGATTGCTAATCTTATTATATAATTCGCTAAGCTTAAGGTGTATGTATCACAAAACTCAAGCTCCTAAACCAGAAGGAGTAGAAGGTGTGGTTTGTACCATAATCTTCCAAATTGTCTCAATAGTACAGGAATAATCTTGCATTTCTTGAAAAGTCAACGGAAATATATGTATTTGTTTATAGTGTGCCTTTAAACAAATAAACAAGACGATAGCCCCTGCGAGAACTCAGTCGCCTACAGCCCGCATAGCTAAGAACTGTTATTGTAATCAAGCCGTATTGAATAATTATGGATGATTTTTCTCCTTTTGTTAAATGTTGGAATTATAATCTTAGTTTTGAACTTAGAATTGTGTTTATACTATGGTTAACTGGATTAATTTGATGAAACCCCATCTACAAAAAAACGCTCGTTATATCAAAATGATCTCAATATACAGCGCTAGTATGATTAGACCGAGTTACGTTGCATAGTATAAACGTAGATTTCCCATAATTAGAAGTAGTCTCGTTCATTGACCGGTGTAATGATTTAAATCGGGGTTACTGTACCTTAGAGTCGCCGAATACGGGTGCAGCCTGATTGCATAACACTGTATAATAAAAAGGATTGTGTTCAAGGATGAGATTTTTCCAGCATGTTAAAAGTACCGTAATATGCCTCTAAGCTGCTCAGCTCATTAATAATATATTTTATTAACGTCATTGTTATTATACTGGACAATTTGCTGAGACTGAAGTGATCATTTCTATGAAGAAAAAGTTAATCAACAACAAAACAATTAATAAAACAATCTTTCATCAGAAATGAATCATATTAGGGTTACAGTAGAATACGTATGCGATAGTCAAACATCTATCATGGATGTGTGAAGCATTCTGCTGGTCTCATAACATTCCCTGGATATATAAATTGTGCTAAAAACAATCTCTCCACATAACATTCCTCGAACATATCGCTCGAATGTATACAGACCCCTCTCACTGTAAAATTCCGAGAACTTATCACATATATGTGCACACAAGAACTCATTATTCAGAATTCCCTGAACATGTCAAATGGTTTTGCAAAAAACCCTTTCAATACACAATTCCCAGGACATGTCTTATTAGTGTGTTCAAATCCCGTCTTACTACAACAACCATACATCCTATCACTTCGATATGCATAAATCCCTTCTCAAGAAATCATAGCATATGGACGTGCACATATCGTTCACCTACGGCTCATCACATGAAATCATTCAGTTAATAAACTGCACTGAATATTGTATAAATGAGGCCTCCTGCAACTAAAGGTTTACATGTTTCTTCCGAAAAATATATGCTGCAGTGAAAGATGCTCTCTAATTCCAAAACGAATGGTACTTCCATGCATGAAATAAATATGACCAACTGTACCAACTTGCCAGTATTGGGAAACATGTATCTACAACAATATTATAATATCCTGTAAACTGTAATTTACTTTTAATTCAAATCAGTAACCATTACTGTACCTTACAAGGTTAATTTAGTTCCGCATGGTTACATGAATGTGGCTGCTTTCCATTATAGAATACCAGCGTTCCATGTAGCTTACATATTGAGTGTGGGTTAAAATATATTATGAATGTCCTACTGGCTAATGTGGATAAACATTTGTTGCTTCAGGAGTCTGCAAGCATGAAAACATGAATTTAGCTTGAAGTCACTAAATATTGGAATGTTTCCCTTCATTGTAAATTTTCGGCACATACTTGTTGCTAAGGACGCTATGAATGAGCAAATTGTGATGAAAATTAAGCCTTAAACCAAATGTATATTGACATATTTCATATTAATACACTTCTTTTTCTTCTACTTATTCAAGTGCCTCGTCCTCTAAGAACATTGGCGATCAGTAGTATGATCTGCTGTTTGTCCATAGCTGTTCCAAACAGTGACACTGTATTAAGTCCAGACCACTGGCTTAAGTTCTTTAGCCAGGATATTCGTCTGCGTCCTGAACCCCTAATGCCATCAATCTTCCCTTGGATAATTTATTGCAAGAGGTGGTGTTTGTTGTTGCGCATAAAATGACCAAAGTATTCCAATTTTCTCCTTTTGATGATGCTGAGAATTTCCGAGTCTTTGTTCATACGACGCAGTACTTCCACATTTGTGACTTTAGCTGTCCATGATATCCATAAAATCTTGCTAAAAAAGTAGAGGGACAACATTTGAAGTACCTGCGGTAATTTGTCAGGAATGGGAGTGGTGAAACAACCATGTTATCTGGGAAATCAAACCTTTATTTAAGGGAAATGTACATATCGTGTCACATCGTAGCACACATGTTCGTGCTATGACCTGAAATACAACACAATGTCGTCAACCAAACTGGAAAGTCCTTCCATGAATACACAGAGGTCACAAACAGAAACAGTTCAATATCAGGTAGAACCTCCATTTGCCCATATCCCATCTTCGAGGCATGCTACTGACATATTTGCAAACAGTTCCATGTGAAATTTTGTCCCACTCCTCCATAAGGGGCTCTGCCATTTGTTCCAGAGTCTGATTTGCTACAGGTCGGGCCAGAAGTTGTCTGTCCAGCATACCCCATAAATACTCAATGGGATTGAGGTTAGGACTCAGCACAGGCCAGTCGAATGTTTCAATCGGGAAGCCCTGTAGAGTTTCCATGGTGGCTGCTGCAGGACACTCTCTGGCATTGTCATGTTGCAGGATAAACTGGGTACCCATTTCAACTGCAATTTGCATAACAAAACCTAGTACAATCTTGTCGACGTACCTCTGAGCATAAAGTCGGCCTCTGTATATCTGCAGGTCCGATCAGCCATCAATTGTGATGCCACCTTTCATCATGACTAAGCCGCTGCCAAAGTTGTCCCTTTCCCGGACTGCTGCTTGAAAACAACGTTCACCACGACGATGGCAAACACGTATACGACCGTCGCACCGTGTGAGACGAAAGTGGGACTCGTCCGTAAACAACACATTGTGCCAGTGATGAAGCGGTCAGTCCCTATGATTTTTTTAGATCCCGGGCGGTCGCCGAACGCCGGTGGAGAGAACAATTCACCGCATATCAGTCATCTCTGGCCAATGTCTTTTGTATTCTCTCTCCCTTGCCCTGGCTCTCGTGTGTATGAAGCAGTTTCACAAAATCGTTTTCAAACACTCCCAACAACAAATGAAGCCACATTAAGCTCTGTAAACACTCCATGAATAGTCCAATATTCCTGCAGTAATGTCCCTGTCCGAATACGTTCTGGTTCATTCAGATGCCTCATATCTAATGATGCAACGCACACCAAGCGGATAGTGACGTACCCGACACTTACACGCACTCGAGGACAGAGTGCGACATTGCTCGTCCATTTTACTCTGTGGCATAGCACGAGACATGAGTCTACTACAACAAAGCCATGGCTATCCAACGACAAATGGAGGAGTCCTCGCATACCTTAAACATGTCAAAAGAATACGAGCAATAGTATATATCGTAATCACAGACTACACATAGAGTATACGCTATCAAATTCCTGTCCATCTAATTTTTTGACAGTCTATACCTTGAACTAAAATTAGTTATTTAGAGTTTCTGTTACTAGTAAATTTAGCTTCTCATGTACCACATGAATCAGGCCGCTCTGTTTTGATGTATATCTGGCTGGGCATATACCTCACGATTATGACTTCTGGCCTCTACGAGCTACCATGTCTTGCAAGAAATAAAATTGTGTTGTAATCTTACTCCGTGTAACAGGCATTTACATATTATGAATGAAGGCACGTTTCACCAATCTTTTTCTTAATTTTATGAATAAAGCCAATGCCCATTTCCCTTTCTGCACGGCTCCGATATGGGCTTTTGAAAACAAGTTGGCCGCGAACCAATTGAAAGAAACCGTCCCGGCATTTGCCTGGTGGTGAATATGGGAAACATTTTTCAGGACGGCCAAGGTGGGATTTGAAACCACGCTCTCCCGATGCCAGCGAGGCACGCTGCACAGTTCACGCAACGGTTTTGGTCGGTCATCCCCGGTTGGGCAGACGTACAGAAGAGAGTCGGTGAGCCTCAGGCATTTGCAATTAAAACGGCAGATTCCAACCGCTCATCTGGCAATTCGCGTATCAATTGCACATGCCTGAGGCTCACCGACTGTGCAACCGGACCTCACTGGCCAAGTACCGTGGCGTGAACCGCAGCACGTTAGCACTCTCGACCATCGAGGCCGGTTCAATCTTACTTTCATCATGAGGTTTGCATGTCTATGTATCACATGGGTATGGTTTCTGACGACTATGAACTCTCATATGTCTTTTCAAATTTCCCTTATGAGTAAAGTTCATTTTGCATGTACCACATGAGAACGGCCTCGTCCCACTATGAATCATCAAATGTTTCTGTAAGTTTCCTTTATCATTAAATTTAGATGGACATATACCACATGAATACGGCTGTAGGCCAGTATGAACTATCGAATGTCTTTTCAAACTCTTGTTATTAGCTAACCAAACTTCGCATGTACCGCATTTCTGGGGATTTTGGCCGTTATGAATTGTCATGTGATTCGTATAGCTCCCCTTTTGAGTAAAGTTAGTATTGCATATACCACATGAGTATGGCTTCTGCCTACTATGAGTGCGCATGTGTGTAGTTAGGGCCCCTCTCTGAGTAAATCTGGCAGCACATACAATACATGGGTATGGTCTTTGGCCGCCATGGATTAATACGTGATTGTCCAAATTATACTTCTCGGCAAATGAGGCACCACATGTTGTACATGAATATGGCCGTAGGCCAGCATGAACCTTTAGATGTCTTTTCAAATTTCCTTTTTGAGTAAAGTTGGCTTTGCATATCTTACATGAATATCGTTTCTGGACACTATGAATTTCGTATACATGTTTGGTTGCACTTTTTTTTTCGATAAATTTGGCATTACATTCACCACATGTATATTGCTTCTGGCCAATATGAACGAGCTTGTGTTTCAATAAGCTAATTTTATCGGTAAATTTAGCATTGCAAGTTACACATGAATATGGTGTTTGGCCTTTATGAAGAACCATGTGTTTCTTCAAGCTCCCTTTAGCCACAAAGATAGTATCGCACTTATCACATGAATTAGGTCTTTGGGGACTATCAATTAATATATCTGTTTTTATGTTACCATATTGATTGATAAAGGCACCACTTGTATCACTATTGAGGCCATTCCCCGCTGTGCGGACTAAAATTTGCCTCTGCAGTAAATGTGTTACTGAGCCGCTGCTAGTATCACGTCTAGCAGCATAAGTTAACTTGTCAATGTTCTTTACTGCAATATCCGACGTAACTGGAAACATCAACCTGAAATAATTAGTTCTAATGAAAGTGCAGTATCCTATGCCTTTGATTTTATTGGATGATCAAGGAAAGTGATATATTTTTGAAATCTAGAGACCTATCTAGTAAATCATAAAAAGCACCTTTCATAGTTATCAGCACTAGGAAAACTTTTCCATAATAATTACCTGGAACTGAGCAGGACTCTACTCTTGATGACGTAGAAATTATACAGTCTGAATAACTTGCCATTACATGTACACTGTATTATACAGATAATATGTTGTTTCAATTCGTAGGTACTCGCTCTCTTGGATTGACGAGTTAATCCATCTCCAGCGCAGAAGGAGCGTTGGTATATGGGAGAAGGGTTAGATATACCATTTACATTTTTGCGCGATATTTGAAATTACCGTACACACTTAGTAAAGAAAAGAGATTATCATTATGTCCAAGTGGTGGTCTTTTCAAATATTCCCGAGGATACGAATCTCTGAGAGAAGCAATTCTTACAGATTTTAATTTTGGTGCTAAATAGCTGACCGTGTCACCTAAAAAGATTGGAATAACAAATAGTGGACAGTCATTTTGATTAGTAAAGTTTTGTAACATATAGAGACTGTCCAGGATCATGAACGCTTTCCTCCCTTAACCCACGGACTTAACTAACGATTGATTCGTGTGTTGAGACAATGTATGACGTCACAATAATATACGCGACAAGATGTGTCAAGTGAGAAAGAGTGTTAGCCATGAAGGTTCGAAGGGGTCGGCCATTTTGGTTCTTGGGCGAGCAATATGAAGGAGAAAAAGAAGAGAATTATGAATAAGGAGAAATTGTTAGTTACGTTGATTTTTATTGATATGCACTCAATGAAATCATTACATGGCTCTCATTTCGTAATTTAAAAAACAGACTTATGAATATGGTCGGTGGGTTAGTTGCGTTGTTTCTGGGGTATGTCTTCCATAAAATCTTCACATGACCTTAATTTTTGTATTTTCTTTTAAGGATAATTGACAATTATTGTTTTGTGCTTGTATGCATTTTCAGATAGAGTTTAAGCGTTGAAAAAATTGTATTTGTTGAAATATAGTGTTACCATGTCAGTTAGTCTGGGTTTAATTTTCCGATGACTTATTTGTAATATTTCACTGAGTCTTCGTTACGTTATATAATTGTCTTCAGTGCACCACGTTCGTGCAGCTTTGATAATAATTCTTTTGTTGGCCTTCATGTTCTTCATACTTAATTGATTGTTTTCTTTATACCTTGTAGTTCTATCGTCTTTCACATTGGGACCTGTTCTATAGGATCCTTGTACTGTAAAGACAGTATTATTTTGAAACAAGCTTTAAATATAATATAATTTTTCGATTCTGCAAGTTCCACATCAACCACGGAGAGTGTTATCAACGGAACAGAGGCAGGCCATCAGCCAACGTATGAAGAAGTTTTGGGAAGAAAAGAAAAAACGAAACAATGTACCGTAGTCTTAGGTTCAAAGCGGTCTATAAGTGGCCAAATTCTAAATATATATATAATGCGATAATTAAGCCCACCAATGCAGAGGATACTGCTTAATGAAGTACGTCTTTACGTTAGGGTTTATTTCCACCTGATGAAAGTTTGCTAAACATTGTTTAATTTAGACTTCTTGCATGGTCTGTTTGTTTGTTTGTGTTACAATTTAAATTTGATTTGTTCACTTTGTTAAAATTTTTATTTCCATGAACACTACTAATGAAAACCAACGAGAACAATGGCATACGTCAAAATCAACCATAGAACACAAAGGCGATTGGTTGGGGACCGTCATTATTTTCCATATCTCATCAATTTTTTCATTGAAACAGAGAATATTTACAACAAACATTCCAACCCATGCTCCACTCAGCAAAGAGTTCCTCATCTCATAGAAACACCTATCAAGATTTTTATAGAACAATTTTTAGTCTATTTATGGTCATAGAAACAATAAACTTTTTTTTAGATTTATGTTATTTTATTACAAAATTATATTATTAAATGTGGTTGGTTGGTTGGTTCCTCACTTTAGGGGCTGCAACAACGTGGTCATGTAGCCCCGTGAACTTTGGGTGTTTGTACAGTCTGTCTGATAACTGGTGTTAATTGTGATGACTGTATTAGTGTGTGTTATCTGTTTTCAATTCAAGTAAGGACTGCATACATTGAATTTTTCAAGTAGTTCCTACTTTTGCCGCCAAACGCCTCCGTCAACGACTAGTTCAGAACTTGGCTGCCAGACGCCACCGCAGTCGGTTCCTGGCGACGAACGTCAGAACCTAATAGAGTTTGTCAAATGTTTAACCTATAATTTAGCTTCACACCGGTGTAATTAGTGGAAGGTTCTTTAACATGCCATAAATCTATGATATGGGATCGCTGGCTTTACCTACCCCCCAAAGGAAGGCACCCTGAAGGATTTTTAAAGCTCTTAAAAAATCCGACGACTTCGGCCGGGTTTGAACCCGCGATCCTGGGCATAGAAGCTGAGCATGCTATCAAATACGCCACCGATCCCACCTATTATCAAATTTAAAGCCCACAATTCAGACCAATCTGTTAATTTTAATATATATTTTATAAACATTCCTAATTCGAAATACCAAGTTCAATTATTGATTCAAAGGCTTTGCTCTCAGTTTAACATTAGTTTCTTCTTCTTTGAAAAACACAAGGAGGCCATAATGTGGCCGAAACTAGTATTTAATTAATACATATTGATTTTAAACTTTTATTGACTAATGTGTATTAGATTTATTAAACACCTGTGAATATCTCTATTTAGATTGTTTGTCAACAGGGAATCAATAAATATGATTAAGTTCATTTCGAAGTCACTTCTGCCACAGTCTTTTGAATATGTTTCTATGTTAGGGTTTAATTCATGTCACCACCATTTTCAACTCCTGTATGTATAATAAATCCATGTCTTTCACGCATGGGAAATAACCTTCCTCTGTTATTCTCGAGCCTGATATTCCTTAACACACGGGTCACCGACTTCTTGTGAGCTGGTGCGCATATGCAATTTGTAACATACCATCATTTAGTATCATCTTCTGTTTCATACCTTTCAAAATTTCCCCAAGTACAATAATACCTACGGGGAAGCATACGTAAAATATTGGATTAAGCGAGGGGTTGGGTAGAATATAAGTGGTGTCAATACAAAGCTCCCTTCAAGTGAACATTTTCCAAGTATATGGCGAGGTACCGTCATTCGACATCCTAAGTCATTGATAGCCCTGGTGCCCCAGGTACAAGACAAAACTAATATAAAAGACTAGAAAAAAGCAAGGCCAGGATGTCAGTTACCCAAGCGGTGGTCCAGGCAGTGTGTATCTAGAGCCTAAAAAGAACCTGACTTTGTGCACTTACGACGAAACCCCGGAACAAATACGGCAAAATCCTGAACATTTGCTAGATTTAGATTGTTTGACTGAAACAGTCAAAACTCAAATAACTCCTCAAGAGTTGATTTATCAAGCTGATTCAGTCTGACGTGCTCTTCTAGGCATAAACTGAGAGAGAAACCTATGAGAATTTCCTTACAAGAGCGAGGTACCAGATTAACAAACAAAATGTTCTAAAATACTACAGGTTGTGAGAACAGTGAATAAGAATGGGTAATTTGGGGGATGCTAAATAGAAAGTTAATATAATGTACTTCTATGATGAGACAGGGAGTAACATGAATAATAAGTTCAATTACAGATACAATGAGACGCATAACCTTATGCTGCAAAAGACTTTGCATATAAGACATTCTTAATTATGCATATATTAAAAGGTACGGATACTTTTTCATATTAGGTTTTACACTTACTCATTTGAATGATTTCCACTTGCATCACTTTCTTCATCCAGGATTTCTTCTTTAATATCCTAGGGATAAGATGAAACAATTTATTTGTTGCTGTCAAATTTTCATACAAATAAAAAAAACATATTTACTGCACAGTTCAATTTAAGCACAGATATACTGCAATCGCTGAACGACAACCTAACAATAGTTTCATACTGCCCATCACATCTTACTGACTGACATGTTCACTATGCCTTCCCTAGGTCTGAAACTTATCATACACCATCACGCCATCACTACTTTAGAGAGAGGAAGAAAAACTGAGTTTAGTGCCTTAATGGAAATAATACCCTTAAGAATAAAAGAAAAAGGAAGTCTCATTTTTAAATTCTTAACTGTAAGGGTCGTAGTACCTAAGAGGTCCACGTATCATTGCAAAACTAGTGACATCTTAATAGAATGAAGGTATACAATATTCAGAAAACCCTCGTTTTTTACATAGTATACGCCCTCATTGGAGCACTTTAACAAATAGTAGGCTTGAGACACAAGGATGATGGAACCAAATTACTTAATGAAACAGTGTCCGATGAGGGTATTATTAAATTTGGAGTGCCCCAGGGATCGGTTTAGGGCCCACTACTCCTTCGTCTATATATCAATGATATAACACAGAACGTGGATTCTCATAAGGAAATTTTGTTTGCGGACGATACAACACTCATAATAAAAGGTGAAACTAAACAGGTCTTACAGCAGTTTGTGATTCCGTTACAGAAGAATTAATCAAATGGTCACAAGATAATCGCATTATAATGAACTATAAAAAGACAGTATCTCTAAATTTACACATTACACAGTGTAGGAATCCTGCGACGACCAATATAACGTTAAATAAATCAGAAACAAAGTTTTTAGGACTATGGATACAACATGACTTGAAATGGAATAAACATACACAATATCTGAATACTAAACTCGAACTGAATTCGATGTGCTTTGCGTTACGTATTTTGAAAACTTGCACAAGCATGCACACATTATGAAACACATATTTTGCTTATTTCTATTCATACTTAAGATATGGGCTCATACTTTGCCGTATGTCACCAGACGTACTAAGCACGTTTAGGATACGAAAGAGGGCGATTAGAATTATGTCAAATGCAAACACAAGAGAATCATGTAGACCTCTGTTTAAAGTATTAAACATCCTCCCTCTGCCCTGCATTCATATCTTTGAAAGTAATATGTTTTTTAAAAAGAATTTAATGAATAATGACGTTTTCCATAAAACAAACAACCTTGCTCATAGGCATAACACAAGACAAATCAAAACCATCATATTTCAAACACACAAGCATATCAAAAAGGGACTAGCCACACAGTAGTTAAATTATACAATAAACTACCCCAGTATATAAAATTGGCCCCAAAAATATAAAAAAATATGAAAGAATATTGAAAGCTTACCTGCAGTGTCAATAATTTTACTCTGTAGTTGAATATCTTAGCGTATAGGAGCGATGAAATCTATAATTATATTTTGCTTTTTATTTTAATTGTAATACCTAGCTGTAAGTTGCTGTATTTATACAATTAAGTTTTCATATTGTGATAATAAAAAGGGGGTAAATAGTTGTCTAAATAAGATTGTATCTCTTAAGATCTATTATTATTATATTATCAATAGTTTTTGTATTTGTAATAAATACGGTACCTGTGAGTTCTTTTATTTTATAGATGTAATTTCTGACGTGTCCTATATCAAAAATGTATTGTCTACATGTAATTTATCAAATGGATAAATGAAAATCTAATCTAATGTAACATTTGTGTCGTCAATAATCAGTTTGGATTTTTCTTGGAAAGAAGTTGTGATTTATGGAGCTCCGGTAATTTGGGGTTTAGCTAGCCTCTTAGGCTAGTTCAAAATACTCCCCCAAGGTTTGAAAACATCTAAGATGTAGGGCACATTAATATTTCCTCCGTTGGGGTTTCTTTTAGGATTTCTATTTCATAATTGAAAATGTATAAATGGCCATGAAGGTATGTACTATTGTCAAATGTCTCTCAACGAATTATTTAACGTAATCTGTATTGGATTGGGTATGTATGAGTTTATTAAGGTTTGATGTTTGATCTGTCTTTATGCTTTTTATTTAGTTTCTGTTCTGCAGTTGAGAACTTGATCTTTCAGTACGATGTTGGTAAGTTCGTGAGGTTAGAATGACCAATTATGAAATACAGATAATGTGAGTAATTTTTCAGTTTTCGTATATGTGTGTTCCTTGTGATTTTCGGAAAGAGTTATTTTCATTTTAATTTAGTCAATCCAAGCCACGCTGTCTTGTGATAACGACAATCATCATTGCAGTTTGACCGAGGGTCCTTTTTCCTATGTATTTTTTAAAATAAAGTCCTTCCTCACCTTTCGGTCCGTAGCATGATCCCATGTGGATCTCGTGTAATGTACCAGTGTAACACCTTATGGTATTTAATCTTTATTTGAAGTCATGGGCTCTTTGTCATGCTTACCAAGCATAATAACAATAACGCATGTTATTGTTAAAATAATATTATGTGATTTTATTATGTGTATTTGGGTAGACATCCTGGAAATTCGTAAGATGCAGACGTATTCATATTGTACTCGTCATTTATTGATACCTTTAGCATTTCTAGCTAGATATATTATAGGGTTTTGTTTTATCTACTGAAATAAGGTAACCGAACCTTTATTTAATATCTTCCTTTAATTATATTGCTGATTTCATTCTTCGAAGTTTGAGTTTCAACGTTTTACGGATTAATTGATTTTCTTTTCCTGACTGAGTTGTCAGTTGCCAATTAATTTGATCTTATCGGGTTTATTATTTCATATCTTCTTGAATTCCTCGCTTCGATTATTTATCATATTGTTTCTTGTTTCATTGGTTTATTAATTGATATGCAATTAATTATTTGAAATTATATTTCCTTTAATTGATTTCAGTGTTTTAACACTCGTAGACTTAGTAGTAGATACTCTTATCCAATTTAATTTTCTTAGATTATGTTAGCAAACAGTCCAGCACTTCCATTCATTTTATTTCTCTCTTTCAACCCGTGGAGGGAGAAAGGGGTTGTGTCATCTTGTAAAGCGGTATATAGTAGTAACCTGAAATAGTACTTACTACATGCACTTCTGAAGATGCTGTGTCTACTTCGATGCATGAAAACATCTTCGGTATAGTGTATTCTTCTGTTTTAATATCCCTGATATGATCAGTTTCATCCTGCAGAAAAATGACTGGTTTCACAAATTATGTTCCATTGCTCAGGTGGATTTACACTATATCTTACCTTGCGCTGCAGGATTCAAAGAGTCAAGTAAACATTTATGTGATAACAATTTCTTCCCAACACAATGTAACAAACAAGACCTAGAACATTACGCTTATTTATGTACACAATATAAGTTATTTCTTAAAGTTCACAAAATGAAATACATATGAGACTTGTGTGATTTATTTAGTAGCCTATATGAACATTATATTATTATTAAATTGATATTAATATAAATAACAGTTCCTGTAAAGAATAAATTATGAAGGATTCAAGATACGGGAAATGAGATTGATAAATTGGTGCTTTATATATTTAATCGTAATAGGAATAACAAATTACATTCGATATACAGAATGGGCTTAAAAATGACAAATTGGTACATTCAGAGGTGATCTAACTAGATAATACATGACCAAAATTTAGCTGTGTGACGACCATTTGGAATTGTCTTCACCAGATAATCCATAGTGCATTGTCGAGGACACAAACTACACTTAAATAAATGGTCCATTGACTGTTCTTCACCACATTCACAAAACACATAATCGCAAAGAAAGACCCACTTCTGAATAATAGTCTTCGATCTCCCAACTCCATATCGTAGTCTGGAAAGACACTACTATGCTGTCCATGCTTCTGTATGACCCGCTGGGAGCCTTTCAGATGGAATCATCCATTGGGGAAGGTGAGCGATTCTGGACTTCCAAGAAGCAATCCTTGATAACTCTGGTGAATCCATTAAGGATTCAGTTATATGAAGGAAGCTTCTCCTGCATTTCAGGCGTGGGTGGGGTGGTTGGTAATTATACAGCGGGTGTGTTGGAGACGGAACAACCCTACATCTTTCATAGTTGGCTGCCACATCTCGCCTGATATCAGGGGGTGAAATACCTGCCAATCAGTAGTTTATCATGTGGAGTGGGTCTTACACAGCGAGTAATGATTCTACAAGGTTCATTTAATGCAATTTCAACCTGCTTGGCGTGGCATGACCTATAGCATGCAGGACACAGGACAGGCATATTTTGCTGCAGAACAACAGAGTGCAAAGGCAGAAGTTGTTATGAAATGAGCTTGAGTCCCCCAACTAGAGCCAAATAATTTGCGAAGGATGCAGTTTCTTGCAGATACCTCATTTTTAGTATTTAGAAAATGTCTTCCATATGTGAGTGCACAGTCCATAGTTATCACTAAATATTTGGGTGTGGCACATTGATCCAATATCTTACCTTCCCATGTCATTTGTAGTTTCCTCTTTGCCTGCCTGTTCTTGAGGTGAAAGGCGCAGACTTGCGTTTTTGAAGGGTTTGGCTTCAGTTGATGTTCAGTATAATAATCACTAAGTTCTACTAGTGCTTCAGATAAACGTCTTCCTACAACTTCGAACTGAACTGCCTGGGTGGTGAAAAAATGGTCATATGCATAAATCAAGCTCCTGGTGCCTGTTGGTAGAGAATGGTCGTTTGTATATAATTATGTCGAAGAGGATGTATGCTAAAACACTGCCTTGAGGCAGTCTATTTCTTTGGTCCTTCCAGCAACTATGCTGTTCTTGAATGTCTACAAGGAATCTGCGGTTTTGTAGAAGACACCTGAATAATTCGGTCAGCTTAAAGTCCTTTGTCATCAGATAGAGTTTATTCAACAATGAGCGATAATTGACTGTATCGTAGGCAGCCGTTAAATCAATAAAGCCAGCACCTGTAATTTTGGGGTTCTGAAATCCATCTTCAATATATTGAGTGAGGTGAAGTATTTGTGATATACAACTTTTATCTCTTCGAAATCCAGCTTGTTCCGGAATTAGGCAGGCTTCAATTATTTCAGTGAATCATGCGCTCGAATACCTTGAAAAGGTGGCAGAGCAATGAAATAGGTCTACATTCTTCGGATCATGTGCTCTTTCTCTGGTTTAAGGACTGCTACGACTCGACTCTTCCTCCATATTTGGGGTATTTTACAGGTGTCAATTCAATTATTAAGCAATTCTAGCAACCAACCTTTAACCACAGGTCCAAAATGTTTTACGTGATCCACACAAATATTGTCCAAACCAGCTTCCATTCTTCCAGTCGTTGATAGCCGCATTCAATTCTGAAATTGTAATGGGTTTAGAGAACATGTTACCTTCTTGTTCATGTTCCCTTAGCATCTTCAATTTCGGTTTCTGACCTGTCTTTCCAGATTTGCCATTTTTATAAGATGATTAGCAATTTGATTTGCAGAAACATTAGAATGTGAGAAAGATCAATTCTGATCATAATTAAGGCGTCTGAGTAACCTCCATGCTTTCTGACTGTTCCTTCCCATTTCTATATCTTCCATCAGCTTTAACCACTGCTGTCCTTTTGTATCAGATATAGAAGAGAGAACTTTTTGCCCACTGGCAATAGTTTCCCCACTGAAAGGGTCTTGATTGAATTACATGCAAAAATTTGTCAACAGAGTTGATGACTGAGGACTTGAAGGTAACTTGTTCTACATCCTCTCGGAATGGCTGCTCTAGATCACACTCTAACGATATCGATGAATCAATCATAAGCTTCAGCAACGGGACTGACTCTGATGATCTTCTCCTCGAGTAATGAGGTGAACTGCTTCCAATTGGCCTTCTTGAAGTTGTACCTTCTTCGAAAAGGAACAGTCCGTAGTCTGACATATTATGGGACGATGTTGAGTATTCAAAATAGGTGGGTAAACAGATTTCACACACTGATTGGCGATAATCTCACTCACAAATATGAGGTTAGGATTATAGTCGCACTTCTATCATCGACTATCAAATGAAGGAGGTAGTTTTCTGTCATGTATGAGGAACAACTGGTGTGATACCGTCAACTTAAAAACAGCTTCTCCATTTTCATCATCATCATCATGAGAATAGCCCTACTCACTGCTATGGCTATTAAAATCAATAAAAACAGACACTTTTTGCATATTTAAATTTGGTGGTTAATGGGGTGTATATAAAAATTAAATTTAAGCATTATAAAAAGTTAATGTCTGTTAGTTGAAACGCCTATGCAGTATCTATCTAATCCAAGTTTAATCATATTAATTAATATATTTAATGCACCCAAATTAGTTGAATAATATTATAACATATTAAAATCGTACATGTTTTAGCATGAACAATGATGCCTTCATCAGCGACAAATAACTGAAACCTGCCTGTTACGAGATTTGAATAATGCATGTGGTAATACTAGTATCCTTCCAGAATTGTTCAATCGTCCTTTAGAAATATTAAAGAAAAAAGATGTCCGAAAAATTAGCTATAAATTAAGTTAATTGCGGTACTCAGGAAATATAATGCATACAAGTTACAATTAATCAAAATTTAAAGCGCATTAAAAAAAATCTATCCCGGAAATCATTATGGATAAATAATATCCAATTTCTTATTCTGGTCATCGGTTGTTATTGAACTTTGCTTCCAAAATCTCTGGGAGAAAGAACAGGTGCTCCAGCCAATTGCAGATTGAAACTCAGCAATTTTCCTAGGTTCATGCTGTGTCTTGTGTGGGGTTTCACCTAGGAACACCAAGCAAGAACCTCTGATTTGAGTACCGCTATACATTAAGTTCTTGTCAACGTCATAGTTTTAGCATGTAGTCACATGTTCATGCAAGTACATCTATTAAGTGACACATTTATAAGATATTAACTTAAGGTGTTTGAAGCCATTTTCTGTGTTGTTTTAGTGAACGATAGGTTGATGCTTTTCAGTCGGTCAACACTATTGTAACCAAATGAGATGGGTTATTTCTTAATCCTGAAAAAACACATGCGATTAACAAAAACACTTGAATGACAAGTTTCGATCGTCAAGCGATCATCATCAGATCCATTACACTTACGGTAGGCTATACAATTTGTCTGAATGTATTTACAATATATACACTTATTTAGTTACAGCATTAGTTGAGATAATTCAATAACTCGTCAATATTTGTTATAGTCTATGTGATGTTTTGTTAAAATACTGGAAGTGGTGCTTGTTTAGAGTGAATATGAGATGGTAGTTAAATGGTCAATTCAGGGGGGCGATAGAAGAACAATATCAGTAATTGACTACTTTCTGGTGGAAAGGACTAATCGCAGAAAGCTGATAGATGTAACAGCTTTACCAGGAGAAGCATTTGATGGGGACCATAGAGCTGTGGTGGCAAAATTTAGATGGGAAAAATTGGAAAACCTAAAGGAGATCAGAGAAAGTAAAATAAAAGTATGGAAATTGAAAGACAAAACTGTACAGGAAGATTTTCAGGAGAGATTGAAGCAACAAATCCCAGTTACTGAAGTGGAAAACATAGAAGAGGAATGGTCCCACTTTAAAAAGGCATTTGTTGGTGCAGCAGAGAGTGCTTGTGGTAGGACGTCAACAAGAGTGAAAGAGAAGGAAACACCGTGGTGGAATGAGGAAGTGAGGAAAGCAGTGAAAGAAAAGAAGTCTGCATGGAAAGAATGGAACAGAGATCAAACAGAAGAAAGCAAAAGGAAGTGTCACGACAGCAAACGGAGGTGTAAGAAAGTGGTAGGAGAAGAAAAGAAGAAAAGTTGGGAAGAATTTACATGAAGAATGGAAACAGATGTAAGTGGCAGTAAAAGGATGCTGTATGGGCTTCTAAGAAGTAAGAGGAATGAAAGAGTTACCACAAAGCTGGTGAAAAAGGAAGATGGAGAATTGTTAACACACCCATAAGAGATAAAGGGACGATGGAAGGAGTATTTCGATAGGCTATTGAATGTGAGCAATTGTACTGGTGAGATGGAAGTGACACAACCTGACGACTCTATAACAGAAGATGATATAACAATGCTGGAGGTGGAATTAGCACTACAGAAAATGAAGATGGGAAAAGCAACAGGGGTGGATGAAATCAGTGTAGAAATGATAAAGGCTGCTGGACCTGTTGGTATGCAATGGTTGTATCGACTGCTAAAGTGTGTGTGGAAACGGAAATGTGTACCAGAAGACTGGGAGAAAGGGCTAATAATACCAGTGTTTAAGAAGGGAGACAAGAAGGTGTGTGATAACTATAGAGGGATCACCCTCATATCACAGATAGTAAAAATACTGGAAAGGATATTAGAAAGAAGAATGAGAAGAAAGGAGGAAGGAGAGTTGCAAGAGGAACAGTATGGCTTCAGGAGTGGAAGATCCACAGTGGACCCAATCTTTAGCTTGAGGCAGGTGATGGAAAAGAACTGGGAATATGGAGAGGATTTGATCATGACTTTCATAGATCTAGAAAAGGCATATGATAGTGTCCCCAGAGAGAAGGTATGGGAAACCATGGTTAAGAAGAGACTGGGAAGAGAAATGTTGGAAATGGTGCAAGCAATGTACAACAACTGTGTTAGCAGGGTACTGACCCCAGTTGGAAAGACAGATTGGTTTACGAACAAAACTGGACTAAGACAGGGGAGTGTGCTGTCACCTCTCTTGTTCATAATGGTGATGGATGAAATTGTAAAGGAAACAAAGGAAGCATATGGACATAAAGAAATGAAGTTACTGTTATTTGCAGATGATATTGTGGTCTGGGGAAGGAACACCGAAGAAGTGCAAAAACAACTAGATGCACTGAACGAAAATATTCAGAAGTACGGCCTGAAAATCAGTATAGAGAAAAGCAAGACCATGGTGATGACAAGAGGGGAAAGACAAGGAAAAGGCACTGTGAAAATTGGAAGTCAGAGTTTGGAAATTGTGGACACGTTCAAATACCTAGGAAGTGAATTGATGCAAACTGGTAGGTTGGACATGGAGATTGGCAGGAGGGTACAGCAGAGCAATGCATTCTATCAAAGTGTAAGACAACTTGTATGGGATAAGGAAGTACCAAGGAAAAGCAAGGAGGTAATGTATGAAGTGTACTATGTTCCCATATTAACTTATGCAGCTGAGACTTGGACCCTGACAAGCAGGCAAGAGAGTAGAATCCAAGCCAGTGAAATGAAATTCCTAAGAAGTATGATAGGAAAGACAAGGAAAGACAGAGTGTGGAATGAAGATGTTAGGAAGGAAGTTGGGATGGGAAAACTAAATGAGAGAATTGAGAAGAATAAACTAAAGTGGTTTGGACATGTAAAGAGGATGGAGGAAAATAGAATACCAAGACAGATGCTGGAGGCGAAGTGCAAGGGTAAGAGAGCAAGAGGAAGACCTAGAACAAGGTGGATTGATTCAGTGAAGAACAGCGTAAGAAAAAGAAATCTGGACTGGGACAAGATCGTGGAAGAAGAATGGTGGAAGGAAAGAGGAAAGTGGAGAAGTGCCATAAATACCCCGACCCGGCAGGAGCTGGATAAGGGGAAATGATGATGATGATGATGATGATGAATGTTGACCGACTGAAAAACATCAAACTTTGGTTAATAAGATAATTGTATGACACATTCAACGATATTATTTACATCTTACTTACATACATACAACCCATCGAAGTGACATAACGTCCATACTCCCATCCTTTATATAAAAATTGACAAATGAGCTAGCACAATAAGGAGCCGTTTGTGCTGTAAATTGCTAGCAATCCTCCCCAGAACTATGTTAAAGGTCTGTCTGTTAGGTAGTCAGCCCGAAGGCTGATTGGATCCTCAAAAAGTACCGCCGTTACGTTATGTGAGTTGATACCCACAAAAACCCAAGGCAGCGCTATTTTGAGGCGTTCTAGGCAAGAAGAGGAGTGAGGTAGTTTGCCATTGCTTTCCTCACTGAGTCAGAACAGTAGTCCTAACCCTATGAGTTGAACCTTTCACAGCATTCACAGGCACTGACTGTGCCCCGAATGCCATTACTACCCATACCTCAGTAGCTTCCATATAATCACAGCCATGAGTGAGACTGAGACATCGGTGAAAAGCCACCTTTTACTCTAGCCTGTGACAACTGACAAATGCAAATGTACTGTATTCATCAAGAGATGGCAAACAGGCCTAAGTTAAAGGTAAGTTATTCTTATTCTGGTAGAGATGGTGGTTATGTACACACAGAAAAAACATTAGGATAGTTAGTTATTGTTGTTTTACGGGGCGGAACTACGAGGTCATCTGCCCCATACAAAGATAACTCATAAAATAATTATATATGAACTGCAGCCAACGACCCTAGCAGGGTATTTTAACTGAACGCCCATGGGCACCCAGTAAGTTCTATTTCAAGTAGTTCCAACTTTGGCTACCAGATGGCATTGTCACTGACACCTAGCGGTGAATGTTGCAACTTGATAGAGCGTTTCTAATTAACCAAATATAACCTAGAAATTTGGCTACACACTACCAATTGTAGTAGTAGGTTCTTTTACATGTCATAAATCTATGACATGGGCCCGCAAGCTTTAGTTCCGATGCAAAGGAAGGTATTTTCACGCTCTCATAAATCACTATAAATAAAATAGCACTTGTATTTTTTAATTTATAAGTGATTATTTTATTTTAATCTAATTATTCTAAGGATATCCGTTTATTTTATTTATTTAATCGAATAGCAATATTACAGAGCATGTAAAATCAATACGTCAAATCTTGCCCCATGTCTTTTTTCTCTCTGCCCACATTCTCTTCATCCTCTGTGATCTCTGCTTTCAGAGCTGTTCAATATTACTTGGCTGCTTTCCTTGTCTTTCTTGTTCCACCCTGAAGGTAACTTTTTGAATTTTGTCCGAAATAAATTCCAATTATATGTGTGTGTAATGTCAATGTCTACTTCCTTAAGATCCTTTAATGTCTGTGTAAACCGCGCTGGTTGAACTTCAACTTTTAAAATTTTATTAAAAGTTTGTTTTGTTAGCCTGTGATTGTTTATTTTATTTAAATTCCCAATGTTAAATATGATTAGCGACGACCAAGGTAAGACCTATGCTTGGTATTCTGCTATAATTAGCACATTATATGATGTGGGATGTGGTGTAGGCTTCACCTACAACTAACCAACAATATCAGTCCCATTATACATGTAATGTTAGCACAATATGCGGTGTAGGTTATATCTACGATAGCATGTAGAGTGCCATTAGAGTGAGCCTCCGTTATTAATACAATAACATTATCTAATGTTAGCACAGGTTGCGGTGTAGGTTATATCTACGATAGCATGCAGAGTGCCATGAGAGTGAGCCTCCGTTATTAATACAATAACATTATCTAATGTTAGCACAGGATGTGGTGTAGGCTATATCTACGATAGCATGCAGAGTCCTATGAGAGTGAGCCTCCGTTATTAATACAATAACATTATCTAATGTTAGCACAGCATGCGGTGTAGGCTATATCTATGATAGCATGCAGAGTGCCATGAGAGTGAGCCTCCGTTATTAATACAATAACATTATCTAATGTTAGCACAGCATGCGGTGTAGGTTATATCTACGATAGCTTGCAGAGTGCCATGAGAGTGAGCCTCCGTTATTAATACAATAACATTATCTAATGTTAGCACAGCATGCGGTGTAGGTTATATCTACGATAGCTTGCAGAGTGCCATTAGAGTGAGCTTCCATTATTAATACAATAACATTATCTAATGTTAGCACAGCATGCGGTGTAAGTTATATCTACGATAGCTTGCAGAGTGCCATGAGAGTGAGCCTCCGTTATTAATACAATAACATTATCTAATGTTAGCACAGGATGTGGTGTAGGCTATATCTACGATAGCATGCAGAGTCCTATGAGAGTCAGCCTCCGTTATTAATACAATAACATTATCTAATGTTAGCACAACATGCGGTGTAGGCTATATCTACGATAGCATGCAGAGTGCCATTGGAGTGAGCCTCCGTTATTAATACAATAACATTATCTAATGTTAGCACAGCATGCGGTGTAGGTTATATCTACGATAGCATGCAGAGTGCCATTAGAGTGAGCCTCCATTATTAATACAATAACATTATCTAATGTTAGCACAGGATGTGGTGTCGGTTTCATCTATATAATAGGAGCCCAGGTGCCTGCTTAATGAACATGCATTATCAATTAGCTCCTTAGCTCTTGGAATGGGAAATAACATGGAGTAATAAAAACTCCTAAATTAAATTTAACAAGTCATTCATATTATTATATGAGGGCAAATGTAGACCTCATCACCTGAATTTCATGTTCCTCTTTAACAACCATGTAATTATCTTCAAAATCATCACCAGCCTCATCCAGCAAGTTACCTGTGGGTAATTGCTCATTTGAATCCTGGATGGAAATATCATACAAACGTTAATCAATGTTAAATATATAGAATTAGCCCTAGCTTATAGGTACTAAATCCTGGTTGTCCTACCATTTGGTATCAGATCAGTAAACTTGCTAAATATGAGTGATTAGTTCTCAATGAGACATCCATCAGTCTTTTTCATTTTCATTTCTATAATATATGATTTTCATATCTTATTTCGTCTTCGGGGGGGGGGGGGGGCATATACAATTGCAATTACTAACCTTGGTCACTACTGCAGCGAATATATATACTAATTTCCGTGTTTAAATATATTGCTCATTTAACAATGGCAGTGCATGTGGGTTGTTCAACTGTTCCAAAGCACACACACCAAGGCAACACATTGTTGCCAGCATGTGGGATACAAAATACACCACACTAATTAAAGATTATCAATGAGTGACTACCCCACTGTGGGTGACAAGAACTAGGAGTGTAGATGTGGCTCACTACATAACATATTTGTCTAGGCAAAAGCCATTTGTCTGGAATCAATAAATTTTACAGTACCGGTAATACCGTAAGCGCGGCGTTGGCAATACTGTATTTCATGATAATTCACACGCATAATGGCGGAAACAGCTGGAATTAAATATAGGCTACAAGTCGTGAACTAAATAAGCGATAGTGGCTGGGTCAAGGACTAAGAAGGAGTAAACTTCCATTGATACATCATTTCCTGATTTTCTTCTTCCATCACTAGAAAATGTATTTTGGGTAATAGACTATTTGTGCTTTAGAAAATGTTATTGTACAAGTGATGTCTCATTAGCCGGCCCCGTGGTGTTGGGGTAGCGTGCCTGCCTCGGAGGACCCAGGTTCGTTTCCCGGCTCCGTCAGGGATTTTAGAAACTGCCGTGAGGTTTGGAACGGGGTGCACTCAGCCTCGTGAGGACAATTAAGTAAATGTCTGACTGTGAGACAGAGCCCCGATCACGAAAACTAAGATTAACGGCCGAGGGGGCCCCGATTCGCTGATCACGCGTCACCCCAATAACTGCAGGCCAAATGGCTGGGCAGCAGTCGCTTGGTAGGCCTCGGCTCTTCAAAGGCTGTAGTGCCAGGGGTTATTATATTATTATTATGTATCATTAAGTGTTATGTACGAGTGCTATTTCACGAACATTACCAGGATTCCATTGTTACTACAAAAATACTACTTACATTATTAGCGCTTTCATCTGTTTGAATCAACCATAACGGCTCACTTTTGATGTATGCTTGTTCCTCCATAATGTTAGGAAACTAGAACAAGGAAAGTACACTAGAATATTAATAAAATATTTCTCTTACGTATTAATACATTCTTATGGAATTCATCAAATGAGGTACTGTAATCGGAATATAACCTTCTAGGAGATCAGTTATAAGTATGTGGGCTATAGATTGGATAATGACGGTAAAACATTACGCTCGAGTTCATATTACTTTTGGAGTTATGTCGAATAAATTATAATTTCAATCACTGAGACTTAATAAATAAAACGAGGAATTACTGATGCCAACTTGAGCAATGAAATAAACCAACTCTGTAGTCCGACCAACATCAAGTTCGGTTTCTTTACTGTACTTCGGTGTACGCCTAAAATGTTGGGGCTGGCGGGGACAATCTGATAGTCAGACGTCGCATTAGCTTGTGCTAAAATACACAGCACACTTAAGCACCCGACTGAATTAGGTTTCGTATTTTAAGTTAACTCAATGTCATCAGCTCAATAGAGGTTTTCAGGCCCACACTACAAAAACTTCCTCCTTTTATTGGAGAAAGCCCAGTTCAAAACCCACCGACAGCACAGCAAAGTCTTCAAAATCCCAACAACAGCCACGGAAACTCTGACAAACTCCAGACTCAGGATGAGAGGGATCCAGGTAGTAAAAATGAACGTCACTCCACACTAAGGAAGGATAATGAAGAATATACTATGGCAGAAGTGGAGAGAACTCCCTCACCAAGACACCTAGGAATTCAGGGGACTAAACCTTTTGATATAACTTGTAACCTAAGACCAGCGGAACGTAAAGCATGGCTTTTCATAGGCAGAGTTCATCCAACAACTGAAGCAAAGACACTTATTTCACACCTCAAAAACATAGGCATACAGGGGGAAATAGAATGTGAGCAAATAGAAACAAGAGGAAAAAGTAAAGCATTCAAAATAGGCATCCCATTTGAGGACAAGGAAAGAGCAATGACGCCAGAAATCTGGCCAGAACGCATACTGGTTAAACGTTTTTCCTTTCGTCGCCCCTTTTTCGAGGGAGCACGTCTCGCATAATGAAGTGCGAAAAAATGAGTGCCCAGAACAAGAAATTAGAACTTCTAGTAATAATATAGCAGAAAGGCAACATAAATTAAGGATTATTCTATGGAACATTGAAGGTATAAAGAACGCGTTACAACTAGCTCCAAATAATATTTTTGATGATTATGACATAGTACTGTTAACAGAGACTTTTCTTACAGAAGACTGGGGAGCAAAAGATTTTTACTGCATCCATAATACCGCCATCAAAAGTAACATTGGAAGGCCTAAAGGAGGTATCTCTTGTCTGCTGAAACCCAGCCTATCTCCTTTTACAGTGAAGCACCGGACTAACAACATACTAATCGTGAAGACACCAATTTTATACATAATTTGTGCGTACTTTCAACCAGATTTTCGAGAAGAAGATTTAATAGACGATCTAACTGTAGCGTTAAGTCATGTAGCGAGGAATGATGCGCTAATAGTAGCTGGTGACTTCAACTGTCGCATTGATGTACCTTCTCGAAAGACGTCCACACTTCTGCATTACATGGAACAAGAAGGCCTAACACTGACTAACAATAAAGAAACAAAAACATACATATGTCAAAATGGGTCAAGTACAATTGACCTCGTATTCATTAATAAGGGTTTCACCGTTCTCCAACAGCGTGCAATTGACAATGTCACCGTAAGAAAACACCTACCCATTGCCACAGTTCTCTACCAGGGAATACAGATAACTCCTTCGCTAAGAAGCAAAAGCAAAGTATCGAGGAAATTGGATCTCACCAAATTGCAAACAATTAGGGTCTCAGACATACATGATAACATAATTGCAGGAAACATTGATGAAGCACTATGGAATTTAGAGAATTCCATGCGGAATTCTGTGCTTTCAGTTAAAGAAAGACCAAGGAAAGCCAAGCCATGGTTTAATGAAGAATGCTTTCAAATAAGGAAACGAACAATCAATGCTCTTCACGCTGTGAGAAAGCAGGAAACGGAAACAACACTGAAGACATATGCAGATCTACGGAAACACTATAAGATCATCATCAAAAAGGCTAAGAAAGTATTTTTAGAAAAGAAGGAGAAAATACTAATTGAAGAAATTGAACAGGATCCCTTCAGAGCACTGAAACCTATACAACCGAAATTTCCTAAGGACATACCAATTGAAACATGGGAACAACACCTTGGTCACGTTTTGCAAGAAAAAGACACCAGACCAGATACTGACCCTCACACAAGTGCTTTCGATCCCATCACAGTAGAGGAACTTTCACTTGCAATAAAAAGCAGTAAAGATAGAAAGGCCTGTGGGCCAGACTCGATTTATAATGAACATCTTAAAGAAGCCGCACCGATGCTCATAGGAACGTGGACCGATCTTATGAACGAATGCTTACGTCAGGGAAGGATCCCAGACTCATGGAGACGATCCAGAATAAAAATGCTGTATAAAGGGAAAGGTGACTCCAGTGATCCTAATGCATATAGAGGCATTGCATTGGAAGATACTCTCTTCAAACTTATGATGAAATTACTCACAACAAGACTGACACAACTGATAGACGATAAAATTCCGGAAGAGCAGTTTGGCTTCCGCAAGCAGAGATCGTCACTGCAAGCTGTCAATTACTTGCTCGACATAATACAGGACACTTTAAGGCTTCCAAAACAGAAAGTATATGCAGTCTTCATAGACTTCTCTAAGGCCTTCGACCGCATTAATAGAAGCATACTAGTAAAGAAACTCACCGAAATGATTGGTCTGGAGCACCACTACATCACCAGATTGATTAAGGATATTCTACATAACAACCAGGTAGAAATAGATAACGGAATAACTATATCTAATCCAATCGATCAAACAATGGGAGTACTTCAGGGTGACCCTCTAAGCCCTCTTCTATTTAATGTCGCGACTGCTGATGTGGTATGTCTCTTACGTTCCCAGAAAGTCAAAATCATCGTATATGCCGATGATATGGTTCTGACCTCGTCGTCAAGAGAAGAGCTACAAGACAGCTTGAATCAACTTGCAATATGGGCCCAAATCAACGATCTTGAAATAAACCTTCAGAAAACGGTAGCAATGATATTCAGAAAGGGCGGAAGAACTGCCAAAGATGACATTCTTTACCTCAGAGATGAACCTTTGCTTCAAACCAGTCATTACAAATATCTAGGAATTACTTTGCAAATACAAGGGAAATTATTTACACGTCACATCAAAGATAAAATGATCTGTGCTGTCAGATCAATGAACGACATTAGTCATCTCAGGGATATGTCCCTGCAATCGGCACTGAGACTCTTTAAAGCAAAAGTTACACCAATTGCAACGTATGGATTGGATATAATATGGGTTAATTTAAGCAAAAATAACCTGAAAGACTTAGAGAAAGTGAAAACCTTATTCTTAAAAAGACTGCTTTGTTTGTCAAAATTCACCCCATCGAGACTGGCGTATGAACTAGCGGGGGAACCTTTCTTTATAGAAGAACTCCGACTGGTTCACCAACTACCATCCACAAGACAATACAACGATTTGCTACAAGAACTACTTGCAAAAAAGAAGGATATCCCAATTGATTTCTACTCCACTACGGCCATGACGTCAACAGAATGGAAGGGCACTGCCTATGATTTGAGACACACAGTGACCCGATTCGCGGTGCACGGTTTTCACCACAAGATTTGTGAGACTGAGGTGTTCCATGTGCCCAGACCAAAGTGCATTTGTAAATTGTGTCAAAAGTCATGCGATACTTACCACGCTCTCGTGTGTAGTAAAAGGTTGTCATCGCTTACAGAATTTTGTAAATAATTATTGTAATGCACATTGTGCGCACTTATCCTTAATAATAAAAAGAAAATTCTTATATTATACCGTAGGCCTACTCATTAAACGGAGGTGAAAGATAGATAGGCCTATAGTACGGTATATATTATCCTTACCCACTTACAAAACTTGGGTTAACATGTAAAATGTAATAATGCTGATCCAAGTGTTACCCTAATATATGTGTATACGGTACGGTTTTTTAAACTGAGTGTCATCAATACAGTATACTGTAAGCTACTCCCTTAAGCACTGGGCTTATTCATCCGCTGTAAAACTTGCTACTGGGATCGTACCCTAATCAAATTAGTTTTTGTCACCGACACTTCTGTAACATAGGAAGCAAAATAAGCAGTGATGGACGAAGCAAAGAGGATATAAAAAGTAGGTTGGCACAGGAAAGGAAAGCATTTCTACAGAAAAGGAATCTGTTGACATCGAATAAAGATATAGGTACCGGTATATTAGGAAGTCATTTTTGTAAGCCCTTGTCTGGACCTCGTAGGCAGAATGCTGATAATTAAGAAACTAGATGCCTAATTTCACCTCAACATTACATCACGATGCTTATACGAAATGTTCTAGCGAACATCATTGTCCAGAATCCAGATAGACGACAACAGATTTCAGGTAACCCTCAGAATGGGGAAAATTTAGTTAGCTATGTGAAATGTTGGAGCTGTGTTTGGGGTATTTTGTGCTGACTGTGCTGACTGCTTGAACCACATCCCAAGCAGCAGGGGATCTAGTGGTCCGCGCTGTAGCAGAGGATAAAACAGCACTGGGGCCGTCTCAAGGTCAAGCAGATCTGCCAACTGCAGGGGAGCTAAACTTGGAGATTTGATAAATCACACACCACAAACTAGAATAGTTTATGTCACTTTGCACCGATTCTAGGACACATTAAAAATAGGGAGTTCTTTTTCAAACACCCCGTACATCGCCCACTATAAATGTTTTTACGTTTTCATTTCTTGCAACAATCTCCATTCAATTACTGAGGCGATAGTTTACGAGCAAGCTAGGGGCGAGCCTATCACCCCAGTTACAGCCTAGCTAGAGGGCGAGCCCATTATCCCAGATACACCAAACTGTCGAGTCGTGTTGAGTTAAGACTTCAGAGAAGAGTGGCTGTGTTTGGAGTTACCCTGGAAGTGCAACTCGGCTTTTCTTCATTTCGCCTGTGAACTTTTCGTTCTGCAAAATACAGTGTCAAGATAAGATTGGACGGAAGGGGGATTTGTGTTTCATGCACCTCGCCATTCTTAAGTAACGTCTGACAAGAATTCGTTGCACATGCATCTCCATGATAATATAATTAGGGTCAGGAGGGGTAAATATGAGATACACAGAGAGTGGGGTAAATAAAAGACATGCTTGTTATGGGGAAGTTTGACAGGAAAAATAATTAATATTATTTACATCACGAAGTACGGTATAGAAGCATCCCTGACAAACAAAGAATGCAATAAGACATGTAATGAATTTGCAAAAAATTAAAACGTGTTTACATAGAAATTTCATTACAAAAACTTTTAAGTTTTCCCTCCAAACTTTTCTTGTTATTTAATATTTATATGCTTGGCCACCCGGTTTTCATGCTGAATGGCACCCATATCGCTTATTGGTCAGTGTGCTTTACAGTTTACAAATACATGTGTCGTTTCAAGATTAGAAATTCCGATTTTATAAAGTAACTACTAACGGGGGCAAAAAAGAGACAATTCAGGTAAGAGCCTGTGTAGATATTCTGAAACGTTTGAAGAAGAGCAATGGCAATAAATAGGTGATAGTTTAGATGACATTGACCTGACTGATATTTGTGAGGTAGGGCTACCTGAGCCAATTGAAGTGAAAGTTGGAGATTATGTGTTAGTCGAGTTTAAAGGTGGTAAAAGAAAAACAGTTCTTTATACGTACGTGTGTGTTGTACAGAAAATATACCCTGTACGTGAAGAATATGATGTCATATGTATGAATATGGTATCTGGAAATAAGACTCTTTTTAAGTTGAACGAAGTAGATGTGACACTATTTCATAAAAGTAATATTATTGGCATAATTCCAGTGCCATTTATGTCTTGTATTGGACAGCGTATGCAATATTGTTTTGCACAGTCAATTGATGTGTTTGAAAAGTAATGATTGTAGGTTGAGTGCTATGTTTTTTCATTAAAGTGTTTAATACCATCTGAGCTATTAAATTAACACTCATTAGTACCTAAATTACCCTGTTGGATAATTGAAGTTCGGTAAAATGGTGCTTTTTGGTGTAAATTAATACTTTTTACAGCATACTATACTTAAAAGAAACCTGCTCTGTCTATTTTTTGCACTCCCAATTCTGTAGCTCCCTTAGATATGGAGAGTGAATGCTGTCTTTTATTTGACCCATGCTGTCTTTTTTTTACCTCATTTGGAGGGTAAAAAGAAGACACAGTTTTTTTATTTTTTATTAAATAAATATGTAAACTGGTGGGAAATAGTCTTCTAATTTGAATTCAGCAAGCAATTTACCATTATTTTAATCATTTTCCATAATTTCAATTTTTTTTTCTGTTCAAAAAAGTGAAAGTTTTGATTTTGTCTGATATTTACCCCTCCTGACCCTAATAGTCCAGTCAGTGATTTTAACCTATCATGACGAGACGTAAAACGGATATAGTTCGTAGCTGTTCATTGACATCGATAAAAGAAAAGCGCTGTTCACGTAATGCATTCATAACTGTTCCCGGGCGAAGCCGAGGCAGATTGCTATACTCTGTATTACGAATAATGAACGCTGACAGCTGTCAAAGCTAGCATGTGGGGAAATGCTGCGTTGCCACTTGGTCACATTATGACTCATAAAATTTCCAAGGGGTTTGCAGGAAGACAAAAGTACTGGGGAAGTTAGGCCCCCTGCCTAGCGGTCTAATGACAATGACCATGACGAGTCGAGGCACAGTACAACACTGAGTCAAATCATGTGCTCACTGCTGTGTCGGCATACATAGCAACACTGCTCGCTGTTGCTATGGTCAAGGATAAACCACAAAGTGTGTGCTGCACTGTTGGCCAGCAGCGCCTCCAGAGTGGGCTGTAAGTAGACTCGCTTCAACACACGAGCTCTCAAGGACACCAGCAGAAACTGTACTTAAGTTCATAGTCACAGCCACCTCCTTACAAATCTAAGATAACTGTAATTGCAAGTAAGTCTACACATATGAAGCACTGATGGCTTTCGCAGTGCTGACTGCAGGATTTAGACGAAGCCCGCAGCTTTGACAATGCACATGCACTCGGAGGTCACACTCTCTTGCAGATCGGAAGAGAAGTATGATCAGTAGTTACCGTTGTATTCAAGTTGAGTCAGAGGCGGTGCGACCGCACCGGGAGCTGTCATATGGGGGCGCAGAAAAGGCCACGAAATATTGTCTGCGCAAAAAATAAAGCCCAATCAAATTATTACTACTTATCTCTATCCGCAAAATATAATTATATATATATATATATCATTGAACCAAGGTATGTGTATTTCAAAGGTATAGCCAATGCGTGAAATTCGCACTAAACGTTCTTGATATATTAGCGAGTTGAAACCAATATCTGAACATCTATAGTTCTGTCCGCCGCAGCGCCACCGTGAGCTCCTTCCCTTTAGAACGGAGCCTCGCAAGCGCCGTGTGGCGGAAGGAACACAGTGCAGTGGCGTGTCAGCAAGGCACTGGCACTAGCAGCAGCGTAGTGCCCAACTAGTTTAACACTTTAGAACGTATTTAGTGAACATAATGAATTTCAGAGTAGTTGCTGGAAATGCTGTCCTTCAATTTTTATAAAACATGGAACCAGCAAGTTTTGGTACATTTGCTGTAATTCATCCTCACTGATATTTGGTATCGGTGCAGTTATTTCGTCTCGAGAGCCTCCAGAGTACGCGGATTGCTTCTGTAAACCTTTGGTTTGAGGTTCCCCCACAAGTAAAAATCGCACGGCTCTGAAACGCACGAACACATTTACTGACAGACTCCTTCCTGAGAAGATAAGTTTCCTGTTGGAAAATTTGATGTTTTGTTCAATACCATACCATGTTCACGGGATACGAGACAGGCTACGGAACTTCACCACAAGTTTTAACTCTCTTAACTAAGGTATCTTGCCAGCCGGGAATGTGATCAATGCTATGACCACATACGGCGATTCCATACCCTCTATTGTGTAACGACAGATGCTAGTCAACTGGCGGTGACTAATCACTCTCCGGCTGCCTCACGGCCCAGCGAATCTCCGTTCTATAGGGAAGGTTCTCACTGTGTTAGTAACATGTTAGAAACAACAACATCTTAGGCATATTTGTTTTGCTTAGATAATAATCGCACCTAACCTGGCCGAAACGTGACTTACAATCCGATAACCCCACAATAATAATAATAATATCGTATGGCCTCGGGTGCTGGGTGCAAGCTTTGTTATTTGACACCCATAGGGCAGCTTTCATGTCGAATTTAGTAGTTCTTTGGAACGCTATGAAAGTCAAGGAGGTTAGATGTCTCAGCTCCTTGACACTATAGTGCTTTCTAGTAGAGAATGGAGGAACTTTGTAATGGCGGAAAATCCCGAGATTAATTTTGCCATTATGAACACGGCCTACTGAATTCAAATGTGTTCTTTAACATGCCAACAACGTGTGACATGCATGTGGTGATTTTTGTACAATATTAATAATATTCTAGGAGCATTCAACAATAATAATAATGGTATCGTATGGCCTCGAGTGCCGGGAGCAAGCTTTGTTATTTGACACCCAAAGGGTATCTTGCATATCGCATTTCGTTGTTCTTGGAGCACTATGAAAGTCAAAGGGGTTAGATATCTAAGCTCCTTGAACACTATAGCGCTTTCTAGTAGAGAAATGAGGAACTTTGTGTTGGCGGAAACTCACGAGATTAATTTTGCCATTATGAACACGGCCTACTGAATTCAAATGGGTTCTTTGACATGCCAAGATCGTATGAAGGCCAGGAGCGAACCTGCAAACTTGGGGTTAGTAGACCGACACGTTGACCACTCACCCACCGTGGCAAACACATTCAATAATATTATAATATCACTTCAGTGTTCCTAGGATATTATATCGGATTATAGGAACATTACACACTGAGAGCACTCTCTATTGAGCAGTGCTTCGCAGAGGCTGAGTTTTAATTCACTGGCCGTGAAAGCCGATATGCCATATGTTTGGAAGCCTTCATAGGGAGGTTATGGCTGCTTGAGTTTTAGTTCTCGCAGTAAAGAGGCACAGGTGCGCTTCATAAAAAGGGAGGTGGCGCGCAGTTCGCTACTCCAGTGGGGGTCCGGGCGGGGACACCAAGATCCCGCTGATGAGCCAGCTTGTTAACCTACGTGAAACCCCACACAAGACACGGCACAAACCTACAAGAATTGCTGAGTTTTAATTCACTGGCCGCGAAAGCCAATATACCATCTTTTTGTAAGCCTTCATAGAACCAATAAATGATTTCAAATTATTAAACAAAATGGTTGGCAGGGTATATCCCCAAATATGTGGACAGCACTTTGAATTTAGCTAACCATACTTGTAACTGTCGCTAAATAAGAACGAAGTTTCAGTATATATTTATTTATCGTAGGGTATGGTACACACTTACATCAAAATCTTATTGAAATATTGAAAAAATAAAAATAAAACAGATAGTCTCATAATTTAATATCTAAATTCAAAGTATAGTCCAGTGATGCAGGAGTTGCTGTTGTCACCATAGGATCTTAGAGGACAGTCGTGAATGATGTGCCTCAACGTTTGTCTATCGGCTCCACAGTCACACTTTGGAGAGCATAACCTGTTCCACTTGAACAAAGAGTCCGCACGAACACCAGAATTGGTCCTGATCCGGTTCAATTTCGACCATATCCGACGAGGAAGATCAAAACCAGGTACTTTATATGTGACAGATGGCATGTCTTGGAACTCCTGTGGAGCAAAAATCTTCCAATCATGAGACCACTGCTGGACTACGTCGGAAGTTCTCATTGATAAGTCTCGTAGCTGTCTTCACAGGTGGCTGCCTTGAGCAAGGTCTGGGTAGACAAGCAGCAGGTATATAAGCATGAATAGGGAGATCCTGATTTAGGAGTACCTTGTGAATTTTCAGTAAATTAAAACTTATAAAAAACTTATTTACATTCAACCGTGTTTGAAAATAGACTGCCAAATCCGGTAATTTTATCTATAGAACATAGAATTGCAAGTGGAAAAGCGATAATCTGGTTTTTTTTAATTTCAAATTAAATTACGGAGTAAATTTGACGTATGCATTATGTGAGCGACATAGCAGTTGAAATAAACCTTTTTAAACAAAATATTTCATTTAACTGGTATTGTTTCTCATCCACACTACTACTATATTAATACTTCGGACGTCTGAGTAACAAATGTAAATGGTGTATGTTATCTTTAGTCTCTATGCACAGTTTAGTTTCCACAGGGGAGCGGGGATGCGCAATGGGATCTTGCGCCCCCTGAAAACCTTGCTAGGGCCGCCTCTGAGTAGAGCTTGTAGTATTCGCTCTCATGCACCGCTTAAATTTATAGTACGCTGTACTTTCAAGAGAGAACGTAAGCCTGTACAGCTGCTGGTTTATAACCCTACAATACTATTACTAACATACGTAAAATTTCTGTGTACAGTATGAATAGAATTCCCTCTATATCTGCCCCCACCCTACCATCTTCCAGCCAGTGGTGGATCCAGCGGGGGGGGGGCATCAAGGGCAAGTACCCCTCCTCTCCCCCCGCAAAACTAGTTGTCTGCTACACTGATATTGTCGATAAAAATGATTGTTTCTGCAAACTGCACTGCAAATAAAATCTTTGCTGTTTTGCCTGCATTCATGAATGTGATCAATGTTTGTTATCATATAGTATGTAATGGCAACACTGTTAATATAATCGCTACATCGACATAATTTTTTTATGTTTAGGACAGGTAGAAGTATAAATATATTTCATAATTCTTTGTGCCATGGAGCGCCTTCCCATACCACTTGAATGTAAGCTCTCCTAATATTGGAAGGCAGTCGTGGAATGTACGGGCGAAACGGGTTAAGGGGAAAAAGGGGTACGCCAATTACGTCACTGGAACGGAGGTTTATCCCTTCCACAAGGCTACCTGATTACACTTCTCGACACACCGCGACGGCGCTGCTTTGTTGATGCGGACTTGCAGCTTGTGTGAGTGTTCTACGCCTGTGCTTCGTTTAGACATTTTATGATGTATTTATTCTGTCGTAAGTGAAATTCTTTCAAGAGAGATTATGGTACGCAACTAGAGTTCATAGGTATTATTTCTTTTATTTCGTTTATGCTTACTTAGTTCCTTATTTAATTAAAAAAAAAACGTTCAGAGCCAAGGATTTCTAGCCACATGTAAAGTAAATGAAATTGAAGTATATGTTGATAGCGCTAGTGCATGGACCTATAGCCATTTTGATACGTTATCCATAATGTGTATTACTGTATTGTGTGACATGATTTTTTAAAATAGGATTAGCCATTGTTCACCGGGTCTGATGGTGTCGGGAGTCCTGCAGAATCTCTCCATGCAGCCATCTCTCCTGGACGTGTGTAAAAGATTTCTACATTATCGAGCGGTACAGTAAGGAATACGATACACTGAATATAAACAAAATTCCCATGTTTATTAAGTGACACTTTATTCATACTTCGTAATGACTTAATACAAATTAATACAATAACCTTAGATATCGTAGCCAATGTTGAAGTTTCCCCAAGAAAGGGTGTTTATTGAGCCTTCACTTTTAAGAGTGACATTGTTTATTAAATTAGTATCCAGCTGATGATTTTTGCTTTTAAGGGCGATCATATATCTTAGAGGAAGCGTACAGTTTTTGTTATCATTCGTGCTTACCTTGTTTTTTTATTCCTTCAACATTTTTCTTACCAGATCATTTATAGTCATTATTTTGTAATAATATTAAAATGTAGTGCCTACAAAGGTGTCTTTGGTAATATCAGCACATTCATACCTAAATTAACATAGACGTATTTTTTGTTTCCTTGAGGTAGACCCAAGATATTATCCTATGAATAGTTACTTGCTATCTAACGTATCTAATTTTGTTAGTATTAAATGTTTCAGTCATACATAATAAAGGATCACTGTAAGCATAGTGTAATTTATCATACCGTAATCATGATAATTTTTGGATACATAATCATGGTCGAAGTCATAAATTGGCGACCTATTTGATTTATTATCTTGCCATGAACACCAAAATAAGACAGATGGAGCGTTTTGAAGATCTATCAACCTCTGGGCTGATTTCTTAACAAAAATTGAAATTAAGAAAACAGTTGATGTGTTATGGATTGGTATCTTCAATGTGGAAGCCTCCGTGGCTTAGGCAGCAGCACGCCGGCCTCTCACCGCTGGGTCCGTGGTTCAAATCCCGGTCACTCATGTGAGATCTGTGCTGGACAAAACGGAGGAAGACAGGTTTTTCTCCAGGTACTCCGGTTTTCCCTGTCAAAATGTCATTCCAGCAACACTCTCCACTATCATTTCATTTGTCATGCATTTAATCATTGCCCCAGAGGAGTGCGTTAGGCCTCGGCAGCCGGCACAGTTCATATCCTCGCCGCTAGATGGGGGCTTCATTCACACCACTTCTGACCCGGTCGGAGACTGGAAGCAGGCTGTGGATTTTCATTCATCTTCAATGTGAATCTGAATACTCACAAACACCGAAGTCACGGTTTCAATGGTTTTCTTAACTTTGTGAATGATTGTAATGGTCTGTCATGAGAGAGACATTATTAAGAAAACAACATTTTAAACAAATATGACATTTTGTCATGGCCAGTGACAATTCCCAGTGGTCAACATTCAATTAGCAAGAAAATTGCAGGTGATTTGGGAAGATAAGCAATTATAACAGTCTTACTGCAAAATATTTAGGAGTAACTTACTTACAGAACACGCTGCTTAACGCAAACAGGAAGGTATCAGCAAGGATCAATATTCTCCGGAAATGATCAGGCACAACATAGGGACACATCCTCGTTCCTTAAAGAACGTCAGCTGTAGCACTTTGTTATTCAGAATATGCCTGTCCTGTCTGGTGCGGATGCTGGTCGAGTCGATATCGCCTTACATGAGATCTACAGACTCATTACAGGTTTGAAATCTACACCGCTGGACAAAGTTTATTGTCCAGCAAATATCTTACCCACAGGAATCCGTCGTGAATGTGCATCCAGACTGGAGAAATCTATAGCATTGAATCTGAAGTCTCATGCTTTATATGGGTAATAACCGGTAATCCAAAGGCTCAAATCAATACAAGGCTTCCTTCACTCGAGAGAAAGTCTAACTGAATCACCTTCGAACTTAAGAGTTCCAGATCCAGCCACCTTACAGGTTCGATAACGCCTTCCGAAAGCCTCCCAACAGGTCACGATGAAAGTTGGTCGATATGGAAGACGCTCAACAGGCTGCGCTCTGGAGTTGAAAGAACGAAGACCTATATGATAAACTGGGGATATAACAGCAACTCCACACTATGCGAATGTGGTGAAGAACAGGCAATGAGCCATCTCCTTGTGTGCAACCTGTGTTCAAATACGTGCTCTCAACAGGATGTGATCGATGCTACCAAAGAAGCATGCGAATTAGCTGCTTACTGGTTATGTCAAATTTAACTTAATTTCTATTTGGGTACTTGTCACCAGAAATGTTAATGCTTGTAGTACCAGTTTTTGGAGCATTTCCTTTTTGGTGTCATCTTTTATTGTGTATGTTTCTGACACGATTAAATAAATATTAAGTCAATCGTGAGAAATAATAATAATGTTATTGGTTTTATGTCCGTTTTAAATACTGCGGCCTTTAGAGACGCCGGGGGTGCCGCCAGAATATACATGCCAGGAAATCTACTAACACGGCTCCCTCGCATTTGTGCAACCTCAAATGGCAACTGGCTGCACCAGTATTCGATCCTGTAACCTTGCGAACAGCAAGCGAGAACGTTACCGCAGAGCCACGCAGCCAGCCAATTGTGAGAAATAATTAATTCGCCAAATATATGGGCTGTGTTGTTACAGGTAACTGACGAAAGAGTATTAAGGAGATATCAAAGTAATTATTGAACTTTCCTTAAAGGTTGCTTTCAATAACAGGAAATACACATGAATGACCATATCAATATGGGAAACGTCATAGGAACTATAACAAATGTATTTACTTGATATCAGTGACCCACACCTAAGACATCCTGCCATGTTAGATAAGGGAAAATACCTCTAGGGTGAAGGATGGATAGGTCTACAGAGGTAAAACGTACACGAGACATAGACTACTCAGTTACTGGACACACATTTAATCTGCGATTATGAAGGAGCTGATGAAGGGGGCATTATGATACTAATCCACGATCACTTTTTCGCAGACACATGGCAAAGGGAATAGATCAATTAAAATAAAAATTAAATTATTCAGTGAATGAACGGATAAATCAAAATTACAAATCCCTCCAGAAAAATCGATTACCAAAATTTTGATGAGCAGGAATAGCTGACCTGGCTTAAACGCAAAAATGATGAAAACAAATTACGTTATTACTATTAGAGTAAAATATTAAAGAAGAGAACGTTAACTAAAACGGGATTTTAAAATATTTCCCAAGCATCAAAATTATTACAGTAGAATTCTTAAAACCTGAAAATTTCCACACGCAACACTAGAGAATATATTACAGTTAAATACATGGTAACGTCTCACATAAAACATTTGAATAAATTATTTATTCTAGATAGGAAATACTTCAAAATTCTTTCAATCTTGGTCCTTTCCTGAGTAATGACAACAACATAATCTTCATAACATACCTTGCGCGGTAATTCAAACAACCGTTGAACAAGATCATGATCAAATTGGCTAGGAAATGTAATTCTAACGGAAAGGGATTTACGGTTCTTGGTTCTTGCAGCCACATGACAACTAGGTAGTTGAACTTTTACTCTTCGTGGTAATGTCCATATTACATTGACATTTAAAAGCATTATCGCACACCAAGGAAAGTATCAAAAGACAAATACAGAATTACAATGCCACCCTTAGTTTTACACAGCACAAGGAAAACTTGAACAAACCCTTCCCTACTATAGGTTTGAATAAACTTATAAAATCATTCAAGTTCCGAACTCTCAGAGAATACCCTCTCCAGATTGTCAATGTGCTTCAAGTATATGATTCTGGAATATAAAATAACCTCACCTTCTTGTAAGCTAAAATGTAACACATTGCATTGGGTCAAAAAAAATATGGCAACTTTTTAGGTCACTTGGGAATTATGAAATTGAAGTTGATTTATTTTGGAGCTTTGCAACACCGAGATGATGTACGCGTACTTCTGTCGGTGTGGAATCGGTCTGATATCCTGTATCATTGTGATAGCTCTGGTAGAGTGTGTATTTGTAACTGCAGCTAGGATCACCAAGGAGGACGCCGTGGCCTCATCTAAGGAACTACCATACATTTGACTGGGATAGCAGTAGGAAATCACAGAAAGCTAGTTCTAAGATAGCTGCGGGTAGAAAACAATCCATTCACAGGTCTCCTTTGCAAGACTGAGGCCAGGATTTAATTTATTGATAGAACTTGACCCCACGTGTGAAAGGAAAGAATGCTAGATATTGCACCACGATGTGGACCAATGCTTGCTAAGCCTGGCTCGTGGCTCTTCGTATTTAAAATAGTCGTCCGTAAACGTTTATGTTCCTAATTACACTGCATAGACAATGTGGAGTATCTACACCCTCAGAAATTAACACTTAACCATACAGCATTTTAACAAATTTGCGGGTAGCTGTACCCTACGGGGCAGTTTAATGCTGCGAGGACACCTGTTTCTGCAAAGATAATACGGTGCATATGAGGAAGATAGCAATAGTTTCCATCCAGTATGAAGTACTGCTGTTCCTCATAGTGCTTCAAAAACTCTCTCATGTTGTTCCCATTGCGTGTATACATTCGCATGCTAATCTGAATAAATATATTGTATGAAACCTCATACTTCTCATAAAGTGTCCTTTATGTTACCCCTGTACCAAAAACGAACTCTTGAACACGCCTCACCTAGTATTAGGCCAACGAGTGATTCAACAATATGTCTTGTCCTCTCCTTATTGTTTGTCCCTTTGGCAATTATGGAGCAACATGTGCCGCTTTCGATATCTTCTCCGTGCAAATTCCCTTCCACAAGTTTCACAAGGTAGCTTTTCCCGCTTAGTGTGAATTAACATATGATTTTTTAAATTACCTCTCCAGTGAAAAGAATGACCGCACATTTCACAAGAGTACGCCTTTTCGCCACTGTGCAAAGACATATGACCCTTCAAATAGCTTTTCAGAGAAAATTCCTTCTTGCAGATCTTACATGTGTGAGGCCTCTGACAAGAATGAATTCTCATATGACCCTTCAAATTACTTATATCAGAAAAGGCCTTTCCACATACTTGACATATATGCGCTTTGAATCCACTATGAATCAACATATGTCTAGTTAGAGAAGATTTTACAGTAAACGAATTTAAGGAAACAGTACAAGTGTGTGTTTTTTGACGAGTATGAACTACCCTGTGATTCCTTATATGGCTTTCCTGAATGAAAGTCTTTCCGCACATTACACAAGCGTATACTCTTTGACCTGTATGATGGAACATATGGTTTCTTAGACTGCCCTTCTGGGCAAACGTCTTTCCGCATAGTTCACAGGAGTTTACTTTCTGATGAGTATGGAGCAACATATGCCTTTTATAAGCCTTTCTTATAAAAACCTTGTTACACTCTTGACAGTTGTGTGATTTTAGGCTATTATGAAGTTCCATATGTGTATTGAAATTATCTTTCCGAGTGGAAGCCTTTCCGCACGTCCTACAGCAATGTGCTCTTTCACCGCTATGAAAAAGCATATGGCTTTTAAAATTACTCTTGGGGAAATGCGCCTCACATAAACTGCTGTACTGACTTGTAGTCTTATCTGAGACATTATTCCTGAGAAGTGCCCGATCGGACATCTTGGTGTAGATACTCCTACAAATTATACACCTTTGATATTAGAAATGTGACTTGTTAGTGATGGGTCATGCAAATAATTATAACGGGGCACATCCAGCATACAGTGTTATTCATTGAGTTATTAGAAACCATTTTCACCGTTGCCTAGGAATCCGTAAATGAGCGCTTTACAGTCGGTCTACATGATTGCGCCCAATTATATTAGACGGGGAGTATAATATTTACATACCCTTTCAAGTTTAATTAATGCAGGGATAAATTAATTCATGTGCAAACACCAAAAAATTATTGCATCACCTTGGTGTGAAGATGCCCTGCACCTTGACCTAAAAATGGATTAGAGATATACACAAACAACGTTTCATCTCTCTCTAGTGCTCACGATAACCATACATTGCCAGTTGTACAACTCTACTGCGAGTCTTTCGAAAGTTTTGGTCCAGATTGCAGCATACACCAGTACCGCTAATACCGAGTAGCACGTCCTTTAGAATTGATGCATGCCTGTATCCGTCGTGGCATACTATCCATGAGTTCATCAAGGCACTGTTGGTCCAGATTGTCCCACTCTACAACGGTGAATCGGCGTGGATATCTCAGATTGGTTGGTGAGCCATCTCGTCCATAAACAGCTCTTTTCAATCTATCCCAGGCATGTTCGATGGGGTTCATGTCTGGAGAACATGTTGGCCTCTCTAGGCGAGCGATGGCGATATCATGAAGGAACGCATTCACAAGATGTGCACGATACGGGCGAGAATTTTTATCCATGAAGACGAATACCTCTCCGAAGTTCTGCCGATATGGTTGCACTATGGGTCGGAGGATGTCATTCATGTATCGTAGAAGGGGCCGATAACCTAGATGTTAGACCCTTAATTCAAGAATTACCATCATCATCATCATCATAATCATGTATCATAGAGCCGTTTCGGCACCTTCCATGACCACCAGTGGCGTACGTTAAACATCAGGGAACCACCACCTTGTTGCACTCGCTGGACAGTGTGTCTAGGATGTTCAGCCTGACCAGACTGCCTTCAAACAAGTCTCCGACGATTGTCTGGTTGAAGGCATATTCGACACTCACCTATGAAGAGAACGTAATGCCAATACTGACGGGTCTATTTAGCATGTTGTTGAGTCCATCTGTACCGCGCTGAATGGTGTCAGGTTTGCAAAGGAGGACCTCACCATTGACGTCGGGAGTGAAGGTGCAGCCTTTTGCGTACAGTCGAAATATGACGTCCTGTGGCGGAACGGAACGCATTATTCAGCATGGTGGTGTTGCTCTCAGGATTCCTCCGAGCTGAAATTCGTAAGTAGCGGTCATCCACTGCCATCATGGCCCTTGGGCGGCCTAAGGGAGGCATATCATCAACAGTTGCTGTAGTCACGGCAGAACTACGACCAACACGTGTACTTTCTTCCTGGTGGAATGACTGGACCTGATTGGCTGCCATATGCCCTCAGTCTAATACGCCCTGCTCATGCATGGTTATGTACAGCTTTGGGCAGGCTTAGTGACAATTAATGAACTGTCAAGCGAACTGTGTTCATGAAGTTATATCGACATTCAGCGTCAGTGGTCAGGCAATCCTAGAACCTCGGTGATGCAATACTTTTTTGATGCATGTAATATTTGTTTCAGATTACGGTATTTAAAAATTGTACTCCTCGATTACAATAATTGGGCACAATCATGTTGGCCGAATGAAAAGCACTCGGGCAATTCATATAAAGCGAGTGGTTTTCAGAATTAAATCTTGTAGCATACAGTAACTCACAAACTTCACAGTAATGTAATAAATGGAATTGCATTGCGCCTTACAGAAATAGATGGATATCTGAGATTCTGTTGCCATGGTTACCGGCTTGCATTCTTTCAGTAGTTTATGGAATTAATTTTCTGGGAATATCTCAAAAACTGTCGGATTTAGGGCCTTAATATGTGATTTTCGGCGACCCCGAGTTTTGTTTCTCACACTGAGGGGCTGAAAATAAGCTTTGTCTCGTACTTCTACGCCTATTTCAACATGTATTTTAAGGGGGTACGCCCCCTTTTATGAGAGGTACGGAATAGAGTTAAATCAATGATTGCTGTCGTGCCTCTGATGGATGTCTGCACCAAATTTTACGTTGATCCACCCAGCCGTTCTCGAGTTATAAGGACACAAATTTGTCCACAGACAGACATACAGACAAAAATAATATTTTCGCACGCATCCATCATAAAACAGTCTGAAAACGCGTTAATAACGCAAATTTTAATAGAAATTCAGTAAAATCAGACAAACATTTATTCTTATATACAGGGTTTTTCAGGCGAAATAGTAAACATTTTAGGAGGTGGTAGTATAGATGAATTGCAATCAAAACAAGAAGATCCGTGACGAACTAAAGAGCCTGTTTTTCCTGAAATTAAGATTCATTCCAATGATTAATCTATATGGACCTATACAGAATAATGGCGAAATTAAGTTGGTAATATCGAAATATACCTGGTATAATGTAACCAAATAGAGCACTACAGTTGTCAGCTCTGGTGACTGAATTTATATTCTTAGTTCCATATCTGAAGGTACAGAATACAAAATTTGGTTGAAGTCCAATGGATAGCATGGACGTTACATGCAGTTAGACATTGGATCTATCAGCGCGATAAAAATCTTGTTGGCAATAATGTCATGCATGTGATGGTCAGAAATAATCTGAAATATTATGATCTATTGTTGTGCCAATTTTGGATGAAATCCATATAGAAGTTACATGTATTTCAAAATTAGATCTATCAGCAGGCTTAGAATCATGTTGGCAGCACTGACGTATATTAGTGACTCCGAATTAATCTAGAATGTCAGGTACTACACGTGTGCAAAGTTTAGAGCTTGCATACTTTGTGATATATTGATATTAGTGTAAAAAATAGAGATAGCATTTTTAACAGATTGCAGCCCTGGTTGCTCTTTAGAATGCGCATAGTCATATCTGATATGGTACATATAGCACATACAAAATCTGGTTGAAATCCAATTGATACTGTAGAAGTTACATGTATTTAAAAATTGGTCCTATCAGCAGGCTTAGAATCATGTTGGTAGCACTGATGTATGTTAGTTACTCCATATTAATCTAGAATGTCGGGTACTATACGTGTGCATAGTTTAAAGCTGTCTGCTTGCATACTTTCTGATATATTGGTATTAGGATAAAAGAATAGAGAAAACATTTATTAACAGTTGGCAGCCCTGGTGGCTCTAAAGAATACGCTCAGTCATATCCGATTATGTACACATAGTACATACGAAATTTGGTTGAAATTCAATTGACAGTGTAGAAGTTAAATGCATTAAAAAATTGGACATATCAGCAGGCTTAGAATAATTTTCGCGACACTGCCATGTATGGCTTCCTGGAATTTAAACTGAAATATTATTGACTATATGTGTGCTAACCTTCCAAGATATGCAACATGGAGCTCAAATTTCAAGAGCGGTTTTCAGCAGTTGGTAGCATTGACAGCATTTTCAAATATGGGATTAAGATATTCAGGTATATATCTTTACTGATACCAAATTTGGTTTTGATTGCTGCAGCCGTTTAGGAATTGATAGGGGGGACACACACACAGACAGAAGGACATACAGACAGAAGGACAGACAGACACACACACATTTTCCCCGATCGATCTCATAAGTCTACTTTTTGCTCATTTTCGCACAATGTGAAAAGTAGGCTAAAAATCCATATGCCATGTGTCCCATTTGTATTTCGTACAGAGATACAGCTGGTAGTATTTAACCCAAACAAATGTAAAGTCAAGGCTATTGATGACGTTTAAAGTTGATTTAAAAAGATTTCACCACCAACTGTAATGCAAGGACTACGTTCTACCGACTGCATAATGTCTTCTGCTTCCTGCACAGTCTGTTCATTTGCACGTTCAGATGAAATACGACGGATGGGTACTGCACCAGAATCACGCAGTGTATTGTAGACACGAGTAAACAGTCTTGAATCTGGTCGTCTGCAGTTAGGAAATCGTATGCCGTATTGTCTACAAGCCTCAGCAGCGTTTCCATTACAAAACCCATACACAAATACCATATGGGCATACTCAGCAACGTGCGGCGTGTTTAAGCAATACAACACACGAAACGACAACTGCCCTGGTTACATAACAACATCTGTATCTCGGTACGCATTAAAAATGGGACAAATGTTATATCGATTTTTTATTGCAATTCATCTATACTACCACCTCCTAAAATATTTACTATTCCTCCTGAAACAGCCTGTATATAGAGATCTTTCTTACCAGTACAGTTAAAACAAGTTTCGCTTCCACGAATTTTAATGGTGCAAATGTTAAAGAAATTAAAATTTTAGGGATCAGCAGAAAATTTATCTACACCGATAACTAAAAACGTTATTGGCTATTTATTGCAATCATTATTCTGGTACACCATACATTTAATTGCAACCGGTTCAATGAGCTACGATTACCGACAATTCTAACTTAAAACCAACTACAATATCTCAAAGAAATATCCATGGGAATATCCATATAATGGTACCAATGTACAGTACTGTACAGTGAGAACGATAAATTACGTACGTTCCAAGTTACAACCTTCCAGTTCAGTCATTTGCAAACATGTCCTACACACTGTAACATCACCAGAATACAGCAAGCAGAACATGTGGGGGTGGCAAATAAAATACAGGGTGTACAGAGATTATAAATGTAACATCACTTTAAATGGATATTGCTTTTATTTACCAAACGCTAAAACAAACCATCAGGATAAAAGTCAAACACACTTATCAACTGCAAAAAAGTCTGGCTTTGTTGTGTTGATTCACTTGAGGGACTTGGAAATTATGATCATTTTGCTGAGTGTAATCTCTACTTAGTATAAAACCAAGTCCCCGATTCTTGGATGTCACAGGTAATCTCGAGAACCACTGGATGGATTTTTATGCGGCTTTAACCATTCTGTAAAAGATATCTCGAGGAAGATTTGTGTAGAAAATGATTTATTTGTGATCAAAGGAAGCCAAGCAGTAACGATTTAAATTTAAAAAGTCGTAAAAGCTTACGCTGGGCAAACCGTTAAAAATATCAATATTCTATGAGTGTAAAAATTGTTCAGCATGAAAAGTTCTACAAAGAAAAGTCCGCGAGAGCATATCTCTATCTTCAATACATCGCCCACTATAACTATTTTAACGTTTTCATTTCTTCCAACAATCTTCATTCAATCCCTGAGGCGACAGTTTACGAGCTAGATAGGGGCGAGCCTATCACCCCAGTTACAGCCTAGCTAGCGGAGGAGCCTATTATTACCCCAGATACAGCCAGCAGCAAACTGTCGAGTCATGCTGAATTAAGACTTCAGAGAAGTGTAGTTGTGTTTGGAGTTTCCCTGGAAGTGCAACTCGGCTTTTCTTCATTTCATCTGGGCTTACAGGATGGAGCCACGTCGTGATTGTTTCCCGACGTTTCGGCCGTCATTGCAGCAGCCTTATTCATGGGTAGGTACCAGTTGGTTTCCGTACTCAAACTAGCGGTTATTGCCGGCTGCTGGAATCACAGCCAAAACGTCGGGAAACAATCACCGATACACGACGCAGCTCCATCCTGTAAGTCTAGACGATAAACTAGACACCGGTCGCGAAAGCCTACGAACTAAATAAATTTTCTTCATTTTGTGAACTTTTCGTTCCGCAAAATACGTCAAGTTAAGATTGGACGGAAGATGGATTTGTGTTTCATGCACCTCACCATTCTTAAATTACGTCTGACAAGAATTCGTTTCACATGCATCTCCATGATAATATAATTAATAGTCCAGTCAGTGATTTTAACCCATCATTCCGAGACGTAAAACGGACATAGGTCGTAGTTCATTGACATCGAAATAAAGAGCTCATCACGTTATGCGTTCATAACTGTTCCAGGGCGAAGCGGGGAGGGTTGCTAGTTAGGTGTATATATAGAGAAAAAATGAAGTTAGCTTGTCTGATAGCCTGTGTTATGGCGGTAACTGTAGCAGTGTATTTGTAATTCAATCGAGGACTGGGAAGGAGGCGTATGTGGCCTCAAGTTGAGAAACATCCTGGCATTTGCCTGGAGTAGAATTGAGAAACTATGGAAAACCAATTCCAGGATGGCCGAGGTAGGAATCAATCCCTCCACTCTCAGTTTTTGCCTCACGAGGTTGAGTGTACCCAGTTCCAGCTCTCAGACCAGGATTAAATATCTTGGCAGAGCCGGGAATTGAACCCGGACCTCAGAGGTAAAAAACAACAATGCCAGCCACTGCGCCACGAGGCGGACTGTGATGCAGACTGTGTCTGTAGTGCCGCAGACAGAAATGCCATCAACACTGCCAAAGATATTTAATAACTTATTTATTTCCCACTTTTCTGTAAGAAAAGAGAATGTCAACCACTTACTCGTTCAAATGAGTTCCACTTGCATCATCTTCTTCATCCAGTGTTTCTTCTTTCACATCCTAGGGAAAAGGGTTGATCTAGAAGTTTCATTTTCTTACGCCTCTACACAATATATAACAACTAAAGGCAGCACAATACAAGAAACAAGCTGTGACTATTTTCACATTTTGAGATACGAGTGCCGGCAGTCAAGTTGTGTATTATTGTTTGTACATGCAGCTTTCACTGTTGTCAAGTACAACTAGTTAAGTAGGATATAACTCTGATCATGTAGCCTTCGTTAGCGGTCTTCTCTGAATGTTGTCAAGTGCTCCAGTAACACTTAGCAGGGTGGACACTGTACTCAATCATCACAGTGTATTTAATGGTTGTGATGGCAATTTGTTCTGAACTTTTGAACAGTTCATGCGAACGTTGTGTTCTATTAAATGTCAGAAAAGATCTAACCCTTAAGAAATAATATTAATAGTCTCAATCAGAGTATTGAAGTTTTGCTTCGTTTGGCCAGTACCATTGTACTGTGCAGACACCTGGACGCTAAATACCAGGGATATTAAGATGCTGGAACCATTAAAGATGATGATGATAATTGTTGTTTTAAGGGGCCTAACATCTAGGTTATCGGCCCACCATTAAAGATGTGGTGCTGGCATTGTATGATACAAATCAGCTGGATTGAGAGAACCCCAACACTGCGGTGTTAGAAGTTATTTAAGAAAATGAACAGATGCGTCAGCAGATCAGGAAGAGGCAACTTGCAAGGCTAGGACATGCTTTTCGGCATGGCAGTTTAATGGGAGACATGCTAGAGGGTAAAATACCTGGGCGAGGAAGAACCAAGAAAGACATTTGTTAAGACCTTCCTTGTCAATTTAGGGTTGCAGAGATATCTAGACCCAAACCATTCTGCTTAAGACCGAAGAGAAAGGAAGAAAGTCACTGCAGGGGCAAACCAGTCAAAATACAAAAATACTCGTGATGATCAGGGTAGAAAAATTCAAGCGACATTAAGAATCAGATTTTCCACTTTGAACATTAACATGCAATGTCTAACTTCCACAATACATTGGCACTGGCTCAACATGTATTGGCCAACATCTTGGTGAGATCAATTATCCCTACTCATGCTACACTGGAGCAAAAGTCTGAATAGCAATAATTCTACCGGATTAAACTTAATAATCAAATATTAAATATTTTACTTCCTACAGTTTCATTGTCGAATACCGAAGATTGTTTCAATGTGAGAGACCCAGCTTTCTCGAAAAAACAACATGGAAAAAAGTAGGTATACATTTGGGTTTTCACAATGAAGTCATGGCAAAGAAGTAAATGGAATGCATGTTGACAAACTGGTAGGAATAAAGTTACAAATAAACAGTTTAGCAGTTTCTAAATATCTTTTATATATTTTTTTTGCTATTAATTCATTTTAAGGGGTGAGGGCACATTAGGCTTCAGCCCTTTCACTTGGGCATGTGTTGTAATTTACTGATAACCTGTGTTTCTATGGTCTGTACTTATCAGAGTAAGGGAGCTGGTGCCATGGGAATGAAATAGGGTTCCATTCCGGTGCAGAAACTTTGAGGGAAAAACTGCATTCAGGACGGACAATATCTACAATGGAGTTGTCCGGACTTGCTGCCCATCAAAGAGCTGTGCTACAGGGTCTAAGTAGCAGTACATTGCACCCGTATCCGATCCGGCATCATTGCAGCTGAGGCTGAATTTGAAGTCAGCGCGGGGTGGTCACAACGTCAGGCGGCTGGAATAAGGAAGGGATGAGGCGCCAAGCCCAGACCAAGCAGGAAGACAGTCGGGAATAAGTTATGTCACGCATATAGCAGACAAATGCAGATCTAGGGCCTCATAAAATACAGCCTACTATAAAAGTGATGTCACTAGAAATGGGAGGCTAGATTCAGTGGAGGAGTCAGATGCATACCAATGGGTAGAAACTTACTCAGACACAACTATTAATTTCTGTGGCATTACAATACTTGAAGTATCCTTCGGTAGCAAGAAAAAGAATTAGAGTATTGCTATCTCAAATTTCAGGTATTGAATCGGTCCAGAATGCTCTGATGTTCCACAGAAATACTGGATCAACACTCCTGAATTACACATACAGTTGGTAAACCCGAAAACCCAAGAAGAATGTCAACTGCGAACAGCTAAGTCAAGGAAGATACGAAATATGATGGCAAGGGAATCATTCAAAATGCAGAAACAGTAGAAGAACTGGGTACTAATAGTAATGCCAGTTTATGAGTTTATGAGCATCGTTATTCAATACTTAAAACATAAATCACTTACCAATGATATTTGATTTATCATCTAGAATGGCCTATAGAAAGGATTAATACATACGGCATTTAGTAATATTTTCTATCTAATGAATTTTCCGTCCCTTAAAACAACAATAATATCTAATGAATTATTCAGCCCCAAGATATTTTGAAATATTTCCAACCTTCAACGTTACAGCACCAGCTATTCTATAAAACAATAACAAACAAATTAAAATTGCAAATAAATATAAATATCTTGGTGAAATCATCACTTGGAACTCCAATGAAAAAATTCAATAGAGCGTAGAACATTTAATTTTTTTAAAAGCGCAACGAATTACCTGGCCAACAAACAACAACAAATATCTTACAATAAATGCCAAAATTCAACAATAGTGTTCCGTCGTTAAACCTGAAGCTGCTTACACTAAAAGTTAAATTAAAATTAAACACCAAATAAACGACAGATCAACTGCAGAAGGATAATCAGAACAATTATTAATAAACATCACCAATTGGATGTACAATGGAGCCTAATGCAGTTGCCTACCGGGAAAGTTATTCAATAACAGACACGATGTGAAAAACCTGCCATTTATTGAGATTACATGACAACAGACTACTAAAACACCTATTTTGGGGAAAATAAAAAAAATGGATCAAAGAAGTTCAAAATGATTTAGATGAGTTGAATATTACAATGCAACGAATTGCAAACAGAGAAGAAAAAAAGGTTTTGAATTGCAAACACACTAAACAATATATCATATCTGATGAGGAAATGGCAGCCAGGAAGACGATAACAGCTAAATTCCTTGTCAATTCGTAGATGACTTAAATGTATTTGATGTGATTTAAGTGCTTCAACGCAAGTGTAAACTATGTAAATAAATTAATGTACATATTTAAATAAGAGAGCCTCCGTGGCTTAGGCAGCAGCACGCCTGCCTCTCACCACTGGGTCCGTGGTTCAAATCCCGGTCACTCCATGTGAGATCAGTGCTGGACAAAGCAGAGGCAGACATGTTTTTCTCCAGGTACGCCAGGTTTTGCCTGTCACAAATTTAATTCCAGCAACACTCTCAACTATCATTTCATTTCATTTCATCTGTCATTCATGTAATCATTGCTCCAGGGGAGTGCTACAGGCTTCGGCAGCCGGCACAGTTCAAACCCTCGCCGCTAGATGGGGGCTTCAGTCATTCCATTCCCTGACATGGTCAGTCGACTGGAAGCAGGCTGTGGAAATGTTCATTTAAATAAGAATGTCAAAGTTTCGTGAAGAAATAAATGTAAAAATGGATTAAGAGATGCTGCACTCGGAAATAATTTTGACGAATCTTACAGTTATTTAATTTGCAAAATCATAGTTGTTGAAGAATTAATTTAGGTTGTTCTTGTCAGCTTCTTTGTAAGAAATCAATAACAAGTAGTTTCGAGAACTATACAGCCTATTTTCATACATTTTACTGGTCTTTTCAATTAGAAACTCTATCACCTGTTTAAAGGATTTTCCATGTGATATACTAAATAACTTTTGCTACACGACCTACATTGAGATAAGGTATAGAGAAACAAAATCAAAGTAATAAGTGAATATCCATAAAGGTACGTTTACACTACTAAGATATTGCCGCAATAACTTGCACGAGAGAACTTGCAGGACAAATTTGCAAGTATAAACTCCTCGGCAAGTTGATTTGCGGCTACGAGCAGCCAGTCTTGTGCGTCAGTGCAAAGATGGTCGTGAGCTTCGCAAGTCACTTGTAAAAGTAGAATCAGTTCCTATTTTGTGCAAGTAGAAGGCGCAAGTTAGCAAATATGTGAATACACATATCGCTGGCTGAGTACAGTAGTGGCGTAACTCAGAAGTCGATAAAAAGTCTCCCAACATACTCCTCATTATTATGGTACAGGCATAGTTACCTTATTATTACATTGAAGAGTACTGCCTATAAATAAATAAAAAAATACGAAAAGGAATTCTGAAAAAAATAATGGTGACATCGGAATGAAAGTTTAAAGTTGTGCCATAGCGTATGGAAGAGGAAGTGTAGGATCTTCACTTGGTAAAAATAACGGCACTTTTCAATCAGCTTTTCAACCAGCTATAAAATTTTAACGGGATACAGTGAAAATGTTTATTCTATATAGCTGAACGCAGAATAAAATAAGAACAATTTAGGTGTAGCTTGATTTTATGTGTGCAGAAGACACTACCTAGTGATTTTAACCTCCCTCGTAGACTGCGGTCTACTCTGAACAGGATTCGAACCAACTACGGGAACTGTGTAGCCTTCCTCTACAAATGGAAAAGAATTCCCATGCTAGAGAGTGACTGTAGTGCTCCATAACAGACAATCCAGCACATCACCAGTGAATGTAAGACAAGAAAGTGTAACGGGAGTGTTAGTGACCGTGCTCTTGCGACTCCTGAAGTTCTAGAATACATCATAAATCTGAACATACATATATAGTACAGATTCTATCCATGTTACCTATTGTATCTCTAGCCATATGCTAAATAAAGAAATAATAATGTAAAACTAAGGGTAAAATTTGTATTGACGTCTAAACTCGAAAATCTATACTTCCTTCTCCGAGAGTAAGTGTAAGGCACAACTGTCCACAAAAGAAGAGCGCATCTTCCCAGAAACTCCATGCCTGGATTTTGGGAAGAGCAGGGCTAAAATACGTGGGCCAGTTCGTCCTGGGAGCAAGCGCACTAATGTGCTAGATGTGTACCTGCTAGTTCCGGACAACCCTAATTTATACCTTTTGGTGCTAGTTGCGTACATTACCTGTGCAGCATTTAGTGCCCATTCTACTTCGTTTTTACAGTTTCATTGCCTTTATGCCGGTCTCCTAACCTAACCTAACCTAACGTCAAACCTGACTCACCAACCCTTGTGATTTTAATTGACTTGCACAACAAGCACATGTAAACGCATCTGCAAGTTACTGCGAGTTATTGCTGCTAGTCTGGTAAAGAAAACTTTGCCCTGCATCAAAGTTTCATCATTCCTCAATACAACTCAATTCAGCGCACCTCCAGCACTGGAAAAATATGTTCCATGTAAAACGAAGAGGCATTTATCACTAAAGAATCGTGTATTGGTTTATAAACTTACCGAGAGGCTGGTTCAATAGAACACAGTCAACATGTTCCATTTCAGATATGAACATACCTATAATTCAAAATTTACGATGTCCGGAATAAAAAATGGACGTAATGACCTTAGCATTTTACCCCTTAAAAGAATATCCACCAACACCATTACATTAAAGAAGTATCAGTAATTATGACTTTTCAAGTGTGATGGCATCTTTTTGTAACAAATCACGTGAGTTAATTTTTTAAAGAGTAAAATACAGGGCTTCTGTGATTTACTAAAAGTAAGCTAGAGAACAAAGTGCCTATTAAAATGATTTTTATCAAAGCTCATTTTGTGAATCTTCTCAACAATCGCCTAATTAAAATACGAGAATAAAAAAGTATGGTTTAAAAATTTCGAACAGATGCAATCGTGTTGTTGTTTGAGTCTTCAGTCTTTTGACTGGTTTGATGCAGCTCTCCATTTCTCCCTGTCCTGAGCGAATCGTTTCATCTCTACTCAGCTATCACACCCTACGTCCGAGGCAATCTGTTTAACATATTCTAACCTTGGTCTACCCCTACAGTTCTTGTTCTCGACCCTTCCTTCTAAGCTTGCTATTCCTGAGTGTCTTAGTATGTGTCCTTCCAACCTATCTCTTCTCTTCGTTAGCAGTCGCCAGAAACATCTCTCCTATCCCACTCGTCTTAATAGCTCTTCATTTGTATCTGTATCTACCCATCTGATCTTCATAATTCTCCTGTAACACCACATTTCAAACGCTTCAATTCTCTTCTTTTCTGCTGCACCAATAGTCCAAGTTTCACCTCCATAGAGTGCCACGCTCCAGACAAAGGTCTTCAAAAATGACTTCCTAACACCTAAATCTATAAGGTGCGTTCAAAAAGTAACGAGCCGGAGGCGGTAATGCGCAAACCAATGACGACATCGGCTAATCGTGGCGTGTGTAACGAGGTGTGGTTCCTACCAGAGCGAGGAAGGACACAGTCCGTCGCTAGAGGGCACGCGTGCACGTCACGTGACGATACAAAGCGAGCAGCAGCATGCATCAATCGTCCGATGCTGCCAGTTGCATTGCAAACAGTGACATGGAGGCTTCAAACGAAGAGCAAAGTGGTAATGTTTGGTTTCTGACAGCGAAAGGAGTAGGGGGAACGGACATTCATTGCCGATTGTCACAAGTGTACGGCGAACACTGCATGTCCATTGCAAGGGTCAATGCGTGGCACAAGCGCTTCAGGGAAGGACGGGTGTCGTTAGCCGATGATGCCCGGTCTGGGGCACTCCCCCGACATTACCAATGACAACGTCCAGCTGGTTGATGCACTCATTACCCAGGACCACCGAGTGACAGTGAACGCCATAGCCGCCGTGGTCAGATTGAGCGTCGGAAGTGTGCACACCATTATGAAGGAACGACTGCACTTGTGGAAAGTGTGTGCCCAATGGGTGCCCAACAGTCTTCCACCACACCAGGAAGCATGTCGAATGGCCTACTGTCTTGGTCTTGGTTGGACGATTGATGCATGCTGCTGCTCGCTTTGTATCGTCAAGTGACGTGCACGCGTGCCCTCTAGCGACGGGCTGTGACCTTCCACGCTCTGGTCGGAACCACACCTCGTTACACACGCCACGATTAGCCGATGTCGTCACCAGTTTGCGCATTCCAGCCTCCGGCTCGTTACTTTTTGAACGCACCTTATATATTCGATGTCAACAGATTCCTTTTCCGTAGAAATGCTTTCCTTGTCTGAGCTAACCTACTTTTTATATCCTCTTTGCTTCGTCCATCACTGGTTATTTTGCTTCCTAAGTAACAGAAGTCTCCTACTTCCTTTAGTTTTTCACCTGATAATTTGATGTCCATACATGATTCTGATTTATTTCGTCTGCATTCCAATATTTTTATTTTACATTTATTAATTTTAATCATGAATTCTTTCCTCAAGACGGAGTCCATACCATTCAACAACTCATTCAAATCCTCAGGCGTGTCGGCCAAGATGACTGTCATCGGCAAATCTCAGAGTTGAAATTATTTTTCCTTGAATCTTCACTCCCACTTGATATTTTTCTACAATTCCCTTCATTGCTTGTTCAATGTAAAGATTGAAAAGTATGGGTGATATGTTGCAGTCTTGCCTTTCACCTTTCTGAATACCAGATTCTCTCTCATGCCCTTCAGCTCGAATGACTGCTGTCTGGTTTCTGTTTAGATTGAAGATCACCCTCCTATCCCTGTACTTTATTCCAATCGTTTTCAAAATGTCAACAATTTAGTCCAATCAACGTTATCAAAAGCCATTTCTACGTCTACAAATGCCATGAAATCTTAAATTTTTGAAAACAATTGAACAAAACTTGGCTGTGCCAAGGTTCATTGCACGAGGGTAATTAGATCACCAGAAAAGTCATGTTTAATACTTAAAAATCATTTGGCCGCCGTGTTTCATTGTGTTTCTCAGGATTTTTCAAAGTCACATACATCTATATACAACAGTCCACAACACCATACAACATTTCTCTTTGATTCCTGATATAACTTTGGAAACATTAAAAACTGGCAAAATATATCACATGGACACCATGTTGGATTATTTTATATAAAGGCTATATAAATATACACCAGCAGATAAATATTATAAAGGTGGTTCATCATATATCGTTTATTTAGCACACGGGAAATAAAAACACAACTTGACCAATTTTGAGCAGCCGCCATTTTGAAGTTTTCAAATTAATTTAATTGATTTAGATGCCAAAATACTAAAGCCTTGTATGAAGATTTGCCGTGCTTGCTTCACTGCACTCGGAAGTCGCGAGGAAACTCCATATAATTATTTAAATTACGCGTGCCGACATGTAGGTTTTGCGCTCATCAGGTTATTCAATGTCTCATATGTGAGTAAATTTTATTAGCCTCTGTGATCAAACAAAATTTCAGACTGAATGCTGTAAGCTAATAGATTCGATGATATTGAGAACTGGCGAAATATTTCGGATGATCAACATAATGGATTGTTTTATATGTAGGCCATAGAGTTCTATACCAGTAAATTATGATTAATGTGTTGGCTCATTGTACAAACGCTCACTACAGTCGTATGATTAGGAAACAAAGATTAATAACTTCATTTTAACATTACGCACAGGCACCATCTTGAATTGAATTGATGAAAACAGTTGAATAGGAAGCCAGTTGATTATATCATGTATAAGCATTTACCGTGCCAAGGAACATTGCGCGCTGATGATTAGATCGCGAAGAAATTCCACTTAAATATTTTATATTGCTTGGCTGCCATGCTGGTTTTCTTAGTTTTAAAACAGGTTTTCGAAGATTCCATCGGCGAACTTATATTGGTATCCTCTATCACCACACAAAATGTCAAGTTCATATCCCTAATAGTTACGGAGATATAGCATGCCGGTAAAATAATTCACGCGGTCGTTCTGCTGGATTTGTGAAACGTAGTAAAATTTCAAAGTCAAGGTCATGGTTGGACAATGCAGTAGTATGTATTTTTCCAAGTTTCATTCAAATCAGTCCAGCCGTTTAGATTTTATTATTCGGGAGGGAGACACACAGCAAACGCACACACACACGGACAGAAGGTGATCTCATAACCCAATAATTCATATAATGACAATAGGTTAACATTTGAATTTAAAAACATTATGTAATCGAATTTGAAAGTGAAACTTATTAAAAAAATATTCTAGGAAAGGAAATAGTGTCTACAATCACCTGCACTTCACGTTCTTCTTTAACCCATGCACTCACATCTATGCTTTTAGTATCTTCAAATACATCATCAGGTTCTTCAGCCTTCACCTCCACCAAACTTTCCCAGTGTAACTGCTCATTCAACTCCTGGAATGTAATATGCATGTACTGAATAGAGTATATGAGGGCTGTCCCATAAATTATGATCACAGTTCTTTTATTAACAAGATTTATTGAGAATCTAATTCAATATTAAGATATATTGTTCTCTTAATACAGTAGTTAATGTATATGTCATAATAGCTTCATTGATTTGACTCCAGTAGTGCGTTAGTAGCAGCCATGTTCATCAGTATAGCCTACGAGAACAATGGAGCTAACACGAGACGAGGAACAAGTTGCATGGAAATTTTGCTTTTACCCACAGCAATCGTCAGCAATGCTACAGGAGGCTTAGAGAGAGCCTGTTCTTCCCTAGAGCACGGCAAGAAGGTGGTTTAAGATGGTTAATGATACGAGAAAATCAATTTCGAACAAAGTTGGACCCAGAGCTCGCGTCACGTTTCTCACAGAAGTCAACATTAACTACCAATGCTATTTTCATAGAAGATAGTCGATTAGAGGGGCGTAAAACTCCTCGCAAACTTGGAAGGGGGGGGGGGGGTCAAATTTATTAACTGCGGTTGTCTAGCGTAGCACCAAATGTCAAACTTCTAACGCCGTGTGCATCATTGCTTGTCGGCGAAGCGTAGGGCGCATGCGTAGGGTGTGCTTAAAACGCGAGGGAAGAGTCATGTTATTTTACCTTCTTTATTTCAATAAACGACGCGCGCGCTGTTGTTTCCGGGCAGGAGTAATGATTATGTATGTCCCAGTATCTTACCACAGTGTTAAACCAGGGCTCAGAAATAATAGTTCGAAATTGCACATTTTCGGATCATCGTGGTAAAGGAACAAAGTTCAAAGCGCCTCGGCTCAGTTAACGCCTCGGCGGGAAACGGGAGAGGGGGCAAAAACAGACTGTTCGTTCTGTAGAATAACGATATTACGACACAGCAAAAGTTGATCTTGCAGGAAGAAGAGAAGTTTCTAGCGAAGGTGGTAATTACGTGATAAAGATATATTATCCCGCGCCCTACAATAAGGACCAGGAAAATTGAAATCTCCGACTAACTACTAAAAGTGTGTTTCGCATCCTCCCTACAGTACGACCCAGCCTGATGTGACTTTTTCTATTCACCACTCCGAAGACACGGTGGTGAAGTTAGGGAAAACGATTTTGAGAACTTGTCTTCGAAGACTGGAAATAAAAAAAAGGTAGAACAAGTGCATTGCATCCAGTGGGGACCACTTTAAGAAAGACCATGAGAATTTGTAGGACGAGTAAAGGTATGTTGTTACAAAAAAATATTATCATTATTTACTTAACAAATCTCGTATATAGAATATGAGCTCAAAATGTCTATAACGAACATATAACGCCAAAATCTTACAGATTCTGGTTACTATTTGGAAGTATTAAGTCAGTACTGTAAGTCTAATTTCTACTAAAGGCTCAAAGCACTCTCATGTAAGTGAGTAGGACTGCAATGTTACACAAGACATGGAACTAAAATATAACTTACGATCTTCAAGAATTCTTCTGGCTCAGATTTGATGAAAGGTTGTTCTTCCATGATGTAGAGAAATCTAGAAGAGAGGATATTAAACTAAGAATACACAGTAATCAGGCTAAATCAAGGGTGTGCAAACCTCGTTTTATTACGGCAGGAGAGCGGCGAGAAGAATACAATTAGGAGTTTGGAGCGGGATGCATCATAAAAAATAGAAAACCATACGCTTGGAGACCTAGTAACTTCAGGCTATGTAAGTCACTGGCAATATTTAATCCTAATGTTAAATAGTCTCATATTACGGTTCTAGAAATAAGCTGAAGAAGCAATTTTTAGTGTTGCCTTAGTAAACGGAAGTTTGATGCCTTTCAGTCGGTCAACACGATTGTACCCAAATAATAAACCTAGGCCGGTATCCACGGCAGTATTAAAGGTGCCGGGACATTCTCATTACACCGGCCAGCGGTTATATGGCTTATTTAGCTTATGCGTGGCGAGGATGGAACTTGGTCTTTAATAGTCGAAGATTGTCGTGAATGCAGTAACATACACCACATTAAGGAGACTAGACTTGGCCACACACAGTACACATTTGTAGGATGAACACAGACAGGAATGCGAGAGGGGAGAAAATCCCAGAGAGATAAGGGATCCTCACATACAGGAAACTCTCCTCAGTTGGGAGCAGATAGTGATGAAGTTAACTGCTCGTTCCAGGACCACGCACGTAGCCTGTACAATACAATCTCAACTGACCATTTAACAACAAGGAGGTTAATCACCACTTCCAGTATTTTAACAAAACACCACATTATAACTAACAAATATTGACGAGTTGAAATATGTCAACTAATACTGCAACTAAATAAGTTGTAAATATTTTCACCCATACTTTCAGACATAGATTTTATAGCTTAAGTGTAATGGATCTCATGATGATCGCTTGACGAACGAAACTGGTCATCCAAGTGTACTTATTAATCTCATGTAATTTTTTTCAGGATTAGGGAATAACCCATCTCATTTGTGTACAATCGTGTTCACCGACTGAAAAGCATCAACCTTTCCTTTTCTTTTCATGAGCTGAAGAACTACAATTACTTAACGATAAGACCTAGATAAAATAGAATATTATCCTTATGGACGATTGAATAGCTGGTTCCTTAATTTAGGGGCTTCGACAACGCGGTCATGTAGCCCCGTGTACTTTGGGTGCGTGTAGAATATGTCTGATAACCGGTGTTAATTGTGATGACTGTGTTAATGCGTGTTATCTGTTTTTAATTCAAATAAGGACTGCAGACGATAATTACAAGTAGCTCCTACTTTCGCTACCAAAGTCTACCGTCCACGACACCTAGCTGTAAACATGGCTACTATTAGATGCCATCGCAACCAGCACCCGGTGTAGAACGTTGGAACTTAACAGCATTTATCAAACCTAACCTACACATTTTGCTTCACACAAATTTAGTTAGTGGAAGGTTCTTTTACATGCCATAAATCTATGACATGGACCCGCCGGCTTACTTCCCCTCCGAAGAAAGGCATACTGAGGGACTTTTAACGCTCTTAAAAAGCCGACGACTTCGGCCGGATTTGAACCCATGACCTTGGGCATAGAAGCTTAGCATGCTACCAACTACGCCACCGAAGCCGCCTGACGATTAAATCAAGTGACTGGGATGTATCGATTTATTCCAACTTCAGTCAATAAGACAGTAACTTAATTAATATAATTACTCAAGGAAGGAAGTTTGCAATTTAACGTGGCCGTTAATCTCGCGATTATGAGCCATGGGACCTCCTTTATACGTGGAATCCGAACCGCATGGCATTGCATTTCACTTTGAAGACCTCACATGCATTGACCGGGAATAGAACCCGGTCTTCCAACAGGTTGACCGCTGCACCACCACTCCCTCAAGAGAACCAGCTTCAACCACATTAAGTTATGGTCCTTCTCAACGTTTTGAACATGAAAAATTACAATGATTAAGAGCATACCATTATACTAAAATACGAAGTACAACAAGAAATATAATTTTATTAATTGTAAGTAGTAATAAAATGCAATTAAAGAAGAGGTTTAATAAAATATTAGTCTACTATGCTCGAAAGAATGCCATGGAAAAAGAGTTCAAACTTGAAACTTTATCTCCTAAAACTAATACTATATAATTCTAATTATGTATTTCTTTATTTATTTATTTATTTATTTATTTAGCGCATGGCATTTGGTGCCGGGAGTGTCCGAGGCTAGAGGCTGTAGCTTCAATTTCCGTTATATTTCAAGTTGTTCCAACTTTCGCTACCAGATGTGAATGATACCTAGTGGTGAACATTGATAGAGCGTTCCAACGAAATTTAGCCTAGAAACTTAGCTTCACAGAAGTTTAGTTAGTGGAAGGATCTTTTACAGGCCATGACATGGGACCACCGGATTCACTTCCCTCCGAAGGAAGGCATACTGAAGGATTTTAACGCTCTTAAAAATCCGTACTTTGGCACAGCAGTTCAGCATGCTACCAACTACGCCACCGAAGTCGCTATAATTCTAATAATAACCTGTGAAATACACGCTAAAAAACAACAGATCTGTTACAAATGTCTTTAACTTGATTTGTGAAATATAAATTGGAATTAATTTGGCAAAAGAGGGATAAATAATATTAAAATACTGGAGCACCTGTGTCGCGGCACCGGAGCGATACTAACATTGGTCTGTCGTCTGTGACTGTTCAGTGTTGCCTAAGCCTTCCAGTCGGTCAAACCCAAATACACAATAACCTGGGCACAACCCTCATTTAAGTAATTAAGAAACTTGCCACGGTGAGTGAGTGGATATCGTGTCGGACTACCAACCCCAAGCTTGCTCCTGGCCATGGTAAGTGATTTTTGAAAGGCGAAAAAAATCACGGTACGCATGTCATACGTTGTTGGCATGTAAAAGAACCCATTTGAATTCAGTAGGCCGTGTTCATAGTGGCAAAATTCCACTAATACAAAAGTTCCCCCTTTCTCTACTAGAAAGCGCTGTAGTGTCTAGGAGCTTAGATATCTAACATCCATGACTTCCATAGCACTAAAGGAACGACAAAATTCGACATGCAAGCTGCCGTCTGGGCGCAAATAACAAAGCTTGCACCAGGCACCCGAGGCCATACGATATTAATATTAGTAGTACATAAGAGCGTGTTATTTTGTGCTAAATGAAAATCCACAGCCTGCTTCCAGTCGACCAACCGGGTCAGAGAATGGAATTAATGAGGCCCCCATGATAAACATCAGGTTATATTTTTTCAGGTTAGGGTGTAGAAATATTTATTTCCCGCCTAATATATTGGGCAGAATTTATGTTGATCGTTAGGATAGCTTCCTTTAATGTAAGAAAAAGAGCAAGGAAGGCTGGCATAGAAAAAAAAAACATTCCGTTTCCTCGCTACTTATAAAAGATGTAAGGGCCAAGTGGGTAAATCTGATGGTGACAGAAATCGGTGCATAAAAACCTATACACGTGTAACTTAACTTTACTTACCGGCGTAGTGATAGTAAATACGTCGTCAGAAACCTCCTCTAGTTGCAGAAAGACTTTCACAAACCGCAAAATTAACCTCTATCTTGTATTACAAGGTGACCACTTCAACATTAAACTCCCTTCATTGTGTCGATGTGGGTTGGATTGAGAAATAATATTCTTATCCACACACAATAAAATGGGGTAAACATGTACAGGCCCAAGTTTTGAGAAACACAAGATCTATGTATTCTCGACAACTGAATACGGTAACCTACGGTACTTTAAACTCAGTAAATTGTCATTGCCCTCGAACCGTTTGGATACGGCATATCTCGTTACAGTATGTTTATAGACGTGCCGCACGGTACAACCAGTACAAAAGCAAAGCCAACTCTGTACAGGCTATGGAGGCCCTGGGAGTAGTGGAAGGTAGAGGCTTCCACCCTTTGGGACATCGGCACTGGATGGGATGGACTTGTCAGCTCCTCGCCCGGCCGTCTTTGCTCCTACGGTAATAGTACTCATTTCTAGTGTAGACTGAGTCAATCCCAGGGCTATTTGCGTTTCTGAAAGTTTTAGGCTAGTTTTGCTTCTAGTCTACTGGGTGGTGATCGAACCCACACCCTCTCAGTCACAAGCTCAGCGCCTCTACCAATTGCGCCACGCAGCCCCCACGGTACAACCAGTGACTAGGATTTTCTCGATAGCATTTGATACGTTTCATTTGCAAAAGCTCAAAAATGAATAGTTTTGCCTAAGGAAGTGTTGAGTTCAGATAACAGTAAAAAGTTTACACGAGTAAAGAGAAATATTCTGAAATTAGTAAGTATAAAAGTAGCCTCCATAATCCAGTCGTTTGTCATCGCACCGAACATTAATAATAATAATAAAATTAGCCTATAGACATCCTATTTGCACGTGCTCGTGATTAGGCTCCGAAGGTAAGCTTTTGTCTTGTTGCACTCACTGTCATTGTCTTTCTGTCCTGTTTGGTGCATGTTGATCCCTGTTTGGCTCCATGCTTCCCTGTCTCTTACCACTCACGACCATTGGTTTCCCGCTTTAGCACTAAAGTAGTCTGCCCATCTGGTTTTTTGGAGTCCCACGTTTCTTCGTCCTTCTTTCGGGTCCCACATTGTGGTGCGATGCGTCCATTTCTGGTGATCCATACGTGATACGTGTCCTCCCCATTTCCATTTTAGGCTTTCTGCCCTTTCTACCACGTTGCGTATGTTTGTCCTTCTTCTTAGTTCCTCGTTCCTGATTTTGTCTCTTTGAGAAACGTAGTTTTACTCAAAATTTAAAATACCGTACCACATCGAATACGGTACTTATTTTAATTATTTAGTCTGGAGGGGGATTGATCACCCACTTCCTTTAGCTTTCACCTGTCAATTCGGCATCCATAGGAGATTCTGATTTCTTTCGACTGCATTCCAATATTTTTGTTTTTTATTAATTTTCATCATGAATTCTTTCCTAAAGAAGAATCCATACGGTACCATTTAAACACTCAATCAAATCATCTGATGTGTTGGCTAAGATGTCATCAGCAAATGTCAGAGTTGAAATTATTTCTCCTAGAATCTTTAGCCTACTCCTACTTTGAATTTTTCTTCAATTTCCTTCATTGTTTGTTCAATGTAAAGATTGAAAAGAATGGGTGATAAGTTGCAGCCTTGCCTTACACGTTTCTAAATACTATCTTCTCTCTCACGTCCTTCAGTTCGTATGACTGCTGTTTGGTTTCTGTATAGTTTGTAGATCACCCTCCTATCCTTGTACTTTATTCCAATCGTCTTCAAAATGTCAAACAATATAGCCTAATCAACGTTATCAAAATCCTTTTCTAAGTCTACAAATGCCATGAACGTTCTCTTATCTTTCCTTATTCTACCTTCTAAAATCAGCCTGAGACTTAGTACAGCTTCCCTTGTTCCTTCATTTCTCCTGAAACCAAACTGGTCTTCACCCAACTCCGCTTCTATCTGGCTTTCCATCCTCTTATAAATTATTCTAGACAGAGTCTTTGAAGCATGAGTAATCAGCTGGTTGTACGGTAATCTTCATCTGTCAGCTCCTACTTTCTTTGCATTAGGGACGATAACTTTCTTCTTGAAATCAGAGTGTCCCTCACCTGTTGGGTAGATTATAGGCTAGGGAATAACCCACCCACCAAGGGAAGATGATTAAGAAAAGGAAATGGGTTTCGGACTGGAGAATAAGGATAGAAAAATAGGAGGAGAGCCCCACAAAATTAATAAGCTTCACTTTAAATACCTTTAGAGGCAGTTGCCACTGAAAATTAACACCTTGATACCTAAAGTAGGTACGAGCTTGGTCGAGGCTAACGGGAACCGCAGCTAAGGCTTGGGCAGTTTGCCAGAGAGAGCCTGTAGTGTATTTCCTCCCAAGCACGAATGAAAGTACTATAGGGAAGGGTGATGGTCTGACAAGACTGAGAGCAAACGATTTATTGTATATGAACGAGGGCATAAACCTAGGAAGAGCTAGGAAAGCCAGGATCCTGCCTAACTGTAGTATCAGAGAAATGATGAATCCAAAAACAAATATTTAATTTATTTAACAATTCAGGATTAATTAATCTTTTTAACAAATAAATATTTTTTAATCTTATTAGCAATTTGAGGTCGCAGACCTCCGACAACATTAAACGGTTGCTCCAGGCAATTGACAATTTACAAGGTTTCAAACCTTACATGTTTCTAAAATCTTTATAAGATTTAAACAAATGAGCAATGAAATAATTAAAGCTTGAACGTGAATTGGAGTACAAAAAGTGCACCTTAAGAAATTCTTGAGAGAATGTTCTAGAGAAAATGACAATTTTGATAATGACAATAATAACAACATGAAAAATAAGATAGAAGTTCCTACAACTTCTTATATTTATACAGAATTATTATATGAGAATTATACAAAGGAAGGACAGGTCACTTACTGTGAAACCTGAAGAAAGTGAAAAGGAAAGTTCTGGACTTCCCAAGTTTGAGCAGGAATCACTCGCCAAATGGGACAGTTTCCATTTCGTGAAACCTGAACATGACTCGCTAAAGAGTTTAAAGAAATGTTCTCCCTGAGTGTAGGAAAGGGACAACGTGATTTAAAACTTGTATCACACAAGCAATTATGCAGAATTTAATTAATGTTAAACTAGCAAAGTTGGAAGGGCACTTAGTGAGTAACCCCTTATAGAAAGTTACAATTTTATAAATAATGGTTGTTAGTAGAAGGTTAAGGAAAGATCATTGGGATATAGGATCAATGTTCATGGCCGTATTTAAATATAACCGGACGATCGCGACGCGGTAGAAACGTGGAGCAAGCACTGATTATCACTATAGTCTGTAAAGATTGATGCAAAGTTCACTATAGAAACACTAAAGTTCATAAAAAAGAAAGTTATTGCAATTATGGAAAGAACTGATTGCACTATATAGGTGAGAGTCTATTTCTTGAAAAAGTTGTGATTTACAATCAAATGCGCCATAGAATGTTCCAAAGGTTCCAGCGGTGGAAGAAAGTTAGCTATTACAAAAATTTGTAAGGAAGATTCCTCATTTTAAATATCATTGTCCCAAGTGAGCGAAAAACACTTGACGACAAGACTCGCAGATAGAGTACAAGATCTCGAAGGTTCCAGAACGACCTTAGCAGAAAAATGGGGTTGAGAAAATCCAACGGAGGAAATAGCTTTATAATTATAGACAGCGGGTATTAGATAATATCCCACGTAGCGAGAATATTTCTCTTTGAATAGCTTAAGAAAAGCTCTTTTTTAGTAAGGTTGGCTCATACAAGCAATAGCTCAACATGGCAAATCCCACGAGGAATGATAATTGCCCCAAAGTAAATAATTTCACACTGTCTATAAATTATAATTAAAAGCACGTGGAAGTTAAAACCATGAAGATGAGGTTAAAACTTTTAAAAATGGTACTTATCTTGATTTCATGTAGAAGTCGAAGATTCCGTTGATGATTACTTAGCCAACATGGCGTAAAAGAGGGTGAGCCTCTTGGTTTGAGGAGGCAAGCTCGAGCGGAGCTTTGACTGAACGAGTCAACTGCAGACGGAGAAGTGAGAGCAGCTCAGCGGAGCACGGAAGGTCCTAGGAAGGGACGAGAGTGGGGGTAGGAAACAAAAGGTATACACATCAGCATAACCAACTTTAAAGAAAAAATAATAATCTTCTTTTGCTGAGCTGGTCTTCAAAGAGTTGACAACAGTATCTGGTAGCCAAATGGATATGGAATTCCTCTTGCGCGAGGAAGAGTTGAAGAGCTTCAGAGATTCGTTGTTATATGACGTTAGGTGGGTCACAGAATATATATCTGGAACAGACTCATACAAAATATAAGAGATTTGCACATAAAGGAGAAAACAAATGATCACTGTTGGTGTTTGACAAAAAGGAAGGAAAGAACGTGCAAAAGCATTCAAAATTATAATCTCAGGTACCGTGTATTCCAAGAATACACCACCTGTCTCATAAATCCTACACACGAAGTGAAATAACCTGATCAGATCTTCATCTCCTATGCAGCGTAGCAACTCAATAGGTATAGGATAACATCTATGCCTGGTGCTTTGTTCCTGCTTAAGTCTTTCAATGCTCTGTCAAATTCTGATCTCAATATTAAATCTCCTTTCACTTCATCAATTTCCTCTTCCCTTTCCATTACATGATTCTCAATCTCTTTTCCCTTATACAATCACTCCATGTAAGATTTCCATCTCTCAACCTTTTCTTCCCTGTTAGAGGCTTTCCATCTGTGTCCTTAATATTACAGCACTTGGTCTTCTTTTCCCCAAAAGTATTCTCTATCTTTCGATAAGCTGTGTCTACTTTACCTAATTTCAGACAATTTTCTATACCTGCACATTTCTTTTTCAACCATTCTTCTATCGCTTTATTCCAATCGTTTTCAAAATGTCAAACAACTTACTCCAATGAAAGTTATCAAAAGCCGTTCCCAAGTTATCAGTTTGGTTAATCTTGGAGACCTTTCCAACTAGTAGCTTCAGGCTACGTAAGTCAGAAATTTCCAAACGCAGGAGGCTGTCTGAACCTGTTAACTAGTAATTCCCCGACAATTCCTGGAAGTGCTCTAATAAGGGCTGTACAAAATCGGGCAATTATCTGCCGTAAGAGCACTGCAACTGCTGTATAAAACTGAATTATGGAAAATAAGTTATCATTTCATTTGAGAGGCTTGGACATGATGGTCATTTAGTCCCATGTACTTGGATGTATGTGTATCAAATTTGCATGATAACCTGTGTTATTGTGGTGTATGTAGTAATATATATTTGTAATTAAGTTGAGGATTGGGAAGGAATAGAAAAAGGGAACCTACCGGGAATCACTTCCAAAATGGATGAGGTGGCGATCATACCCAGTGTTACCTCACGAGGCTGAGTGTACCCCGTTTCAGCCCCAAGACCAGAATCGAATATCTTGGCAAAGCTGGGAATCGACCCTGGACGTCAGAGTGAAAGCCAATAAAGCTAGCCACTGTCCCCCGAAGTGGACAAAAATTGGTATGGATGTTGTAGTTAATACATCTTGATCATCAGCCCTGTGCATTTGGGTATGTTTAATTTGTCTGATAACTTGTGTTTCAATGGTGTCTGTAGGGGATAGTATGTATGGCTGCATTAATATAGTCTTTTGTTCGTCTTTTAAGCGTTCATAAACCATTCATCCGATTGCAATAAAATTTTGGTGAGTTGTTGTGCATACTTCCGAAATCATTATAGCCATAGTTAATCCAATTTACAATAGACAGCGCGCGAGTAGTTTAAACAAATGCGTGTTGGCGATGCGTTCACATACATATTCATCCGATTGCGATCAAATTTTGGTGAGTTGTTGTGCACAGTCCCGGAAATGTTATAGGCGTAGTAAATCCAATTTACAATAGAAGGCGCGCGAGTAGCTTCAACAAAATTACGTGCGTTTGTTTCAACAAAGTCCCACATGCGTTCATATACCATTCATCCCATTGCGATGAAACATGGGTGAGATGTTCTGTACACTTCAGGTAAGGTTTCTGGCTTAGTAAATCCACTTAACAATAGGTAGCGCGCGAGTAGATTCAACAAATGAGCGACGATGGGCGAAGCGTTTCAACAAAGTCATGTATGCGTTCACATACCATTCGTCCGATAGCGTTGAAAATTGGGTGAGAGGTGTGTACACTGCAGGCAATGTTTCTGGCTAAGTAAATCCACTTTACAATAGGTATCGCACAAGTAGATAAAAAAAATGAGCGACGACGCGCGAAGTGTTTCAACAAAGTCCCGTGTGCGTTCATATACCATTCGTCCGATAGCGATGAAACTTGGGTGAGATAATGTGTACACTTCAAGGAAGGTTCCTGGCTTAGTAAATCCACTTCACAATAGGTATCGCACAAGTAGATTCAACAAATGAGCGACGGCACGCGAATTGTTTAAACAAAGTCCTAAATGCGTTCATATACCATTCATCCGATTGCTATTACACGTTGGTGAATTGTTGTGAACACTCCAGGAAATGTTTCTGACTTAGTAAATCCTTTTTACAATAGGTAGCGCACGAGTAGATTCAACAAATGAGTAATGGCGCGCGTATCGTTATAAAAAATCCGTATGCGATCATATACCGTTCTTGCTATTGCAATGACATTTGGTGAAATGTTGTTTCCACTCCTGCCAATGTTTATGATTTAGTAAATCCATTTTAGAATTGGTAGCGCACGAGTAGATTCAACTAATGGGCGACAGCGCGTGAATCGTTTCAACCAAGTCCCTTATGTGTTCATATACCATTCATCCGATTGTGATAAAACTTTGTTGAGTTGAGTACAGTCCTGCGAAGGTGTATTAATTAATGAATTCGTTTTTCAATGGGTGGCACACAAGTATATTCAACAAATGAGTGACGGCGCACGAATCGTTTAAACAAAATCCCGTATGCGTTCATATGCCATTAATCTGATTGCGATGAAACTTTCATGAGTTGTTGCATACACGCCAGGGAAGGTTTTCGACTTAGTAAATCCATATAAGAATAGATAGCGTACGAGTATATTCAACAAATGGGTGACGACGCTCGAATCGTTTCAACAAAGTCCCATATGCGTTCATATACCATTTATTTCATTGCGATGAAACTTTGGTGAGTTGTTGAGCACGCTCCCATGATTTTTTTGGATATAGTAAATCAATTTTACAATAGTTTAGAGGTGGTGAACTGAAATAGAAAACAATATTGTGAATCCAAAAGCACTTCAACAAACAAAGTTAGAACGCCAACACTTTCTTTGACTGGCATTGCAACGCATGCCGGGTACAGCTAGTGACACATAATTTTTCCGTTATGTATTTTCCATGACAAAGGTAAGATAATGGTTTAAACTAATCTCATTCAAATTATGTCAGTAAGTATACACTCCGAACTGAAAAGGGTTTCAACATCCATCTTAAACATAGCACATGTAGAGAGTCTAGGGGAACGACTTTCTCCTCAAATGTCTATATGTGTTGCTTTAATACTTTATGCTTTATGTAATAAAATAAACATATTATTGTAATGCCAGTGAAATCGGTTAACAAACGTGCGGATGCGGGGCGGATAACAACCGTGCATATGCCCGGATGCGTATAACAGAGGTGCGGATGCGGGGCGGATAACAACCGTGCGGAGGCGGGGCGGATGCGTATAACAGAGGTGCGGATGCGGGGCGGATAACAACCGTGCATATGCGGGGCGGATGCGTATAACAGAGGTGCGGATGCGGGGCGGATAACAACCGTGCGGAGGCGGGGCGGATGACAGTCGCGCGGATACGGAAGACAGTCGTGCGGATGCGGAAGACAGTCGTGCGAATAAGGGGAGGATGCGGATAACAGTCGCGCGGATACGGAAGACAGTCGTGCGGATGTGGAAGACAGTCGTGCGAATACGGGGCGGATGCGGAAGACCGTCGTGCGGATGCGGAAGACCGTCGTGCGAATACGGGGAGGATAACAGTCGTGCGGATACGGGGCGGATAACAGTCGTGCGGATGCGGAAGACAGTCGGGCGGATAACAATCGTGCGGATGCGTGGAGGATAACAGTCGTGCGGATGCGGGGCAGATGCGGATGATAGTCGTGCAGATGCGGATAACAGCCATGCGGATGCGGGGCGGATCGGGATGACAGTGTTGTGCATGCGGATAACAATCGTGCGGATGTGGATGAATACAGCAAGAGACACATTATAACGACAATAACAACCCTGGTCTTACAACACAAAGAAAAAATCTGCGGTTACGACAGGTGAACACAACCTTGAATAAAAACATAGATCTGCATATATAGAGTAGAACAGTTTCAGATCACCAAAGAAAACTTCAAATACCTGTAGATTACCGGAGGACCAGAAAATAATATCCTGCCTACATGACCCCCGATATAAATATCACATCCGTAATTTGTGAAAAATAAAAAGTAACTCCTTAAATCTGTGGCGAAAGACGTACATACTTCAACGAAAATCACATTTCAGGTTATGTTCCGAAATATTCATACTGTGGAATATACAAACGATATCAGAGATGATTAAAAGTAATTTGGAAAACCCTCCAGATTCTACTGCTCACCTTTGTGGAAACTAACGTGTCCGCACTAGGGGGAATGTTGTCCCGGAGGGACCTCCACTGTCTGCTAAGTTAACAAGGATCAAACGGAATATGGAAGATAAACCATTCATAAGAACTTATGGAGACGCTAGAAAGAGTCTTTTACATAAGTAACTACACTAAAAGCTGGGCTATTCAACAGATGGCACGACTGTATAGACAGCATACCGCTGCAAAAGCTACTACTACTGGTGGTCTTTGTAACTGTACGAACCAGAAATTGGCTATTTGTTAAAATTGCAACTTAGCACAGAATTTCCCTTCGCTGACTTAATTTAATTCACAGTATCGGTACCAGACAATAGTCCCAATCAGAGTATTATGAGTTCTCGAAAGAAAGAGTCACTGGATGCTCATTTATTTTTCCATATGATAAGTGTGTCTGAAACTTCACGTGACAGTGTGCTATTTGTACAAATAATAAATACTTCACATCAAGGCCCCTAACTGAATGAAAAATGAAAATCCACAGCCTGCTTCCAGTCTCCGACCGGGTCAGGAATGGAATGAATGAAGCCCCCATCTAGCGGCGAGGATATGAACTGTGCCGGCTGCCGAGGCCTGACGCACTCCTCTGGGGCAATGATTAAATGAATGACAGATGAAATGAAATGATAGTGGAGTGTGTTGCTGGAATGAAATTTTTGACAGGGAAAACCGGAGTTCCCGGAGAAAAACCTGTCTGCCTCCGTTTTGTCCAGCACAGATCTCACATGGAGTGACCGGGATTTGAACCACAGACAGCGGTGAGAGGCCGGCGTGCTGCCGCCTAGGCCACGGAGGCTTCCCTAAGGCATCTAACTAAAGTCATGAAATACGAAAAGCACTCGAATACATTCATTTTTATTTATCAGAATCATAGAACGTGTATTACCTAGCGTGTTTCAATATATTTCAAGAAAGCTAAGAGATTTCTTCATCTCCTCAACACGGTCCCACATAATGGGGTTTAAAACAATTCCCAACAGTAAATGTCACACTGCAGTCATCAGGCAACAATGGCGATTGACAGCATGAAGTAACATGTTTTTCGCAATTTCTTCCTATTATGGGCATACATTAACAAGGTAGTTTTTATAGGTTATGAACACTTTCAGAGCGTTAGACGTTAGAATGGCATCTATTCGATCCCCTCATCGGATGAAACTTATCGTTAATGTCCATGGTTTGCAACTAGTCCCATGTTTCACGAGAGTACGCTTTCGGTCCCATGCGGATCAATATAGGTTTTTCAGTACCGTTCACGAGCGAAACTACTTGCACGCTTCAATGGAGTACATTAAATTAGACATGGTGATCCGATTTATGTTTCTTCATATTAAATTTTGATATAAATAACTTGTCACAAACACTACAAGAGTAAGGCCTAGATCCAGTATGAAGCGCCATGTGTACCTTCAAGGAACTTTTGCGGGCAAGGGTCTTTCCGCACACATTACAAGCGTACGCTCTCTTACCGCTATGACATATCATGTGGCCTTTCAAATTACTCATTTCCGCAAAGGCCCTTCCACATACGTTACAGATGTGGACCTTCTGACCTGTATGAACGACTAGATGCCTCTTCAAATGTGTAGAACGTGTGGAAACCATTCCACAAGTTGAACAGGCATGTGGTTTCTTGCCAGTATGAATAACAGTATGATTCTTCAAATGACATCTCTGCGTGAAGGAACTGCCACATATCTTACAGGAATAGTCATTGCGACTGCTATGAACTAGCATATGACTAGTTCAATTACTGCGATTAGCAAAAGCTTTTCCACACGTTTTACAGAAGTGCTCTTTGTGCCCACTATGGATAATCATGTGTCGTTTCAAATAATCCACTGTAACAATCTTTCCGCATGTCTCACAAGTTACCTTATCCTGACAACTGTGGCTCCTCGTATGTCTGTTCAAAAACCCCCTGCGGTTAAATGCCCTTCCACACGTTAGACAAGTATGTGCTCTAACATCACTGTGAAGTAACATGTGCGTTCGCAAATGATCTTTTCAGGTAAATGCCTTTCCGCATATTTCACAAACATTACCTTTCTGACCACTATGAAATAACATATGGCTCCTAATATTACTCTCAGGAAAGTTTTTCTCACATATATCGCAGGTAAATTCCCTAGTAGTATTGCCTGAAACGTAAATCCTGTCAATTGTAGGATCCGACGTCTTGGTGCAGATACTCCTAAAAATGAGTTAAGCAATATAAAGCAATTTAATGTTGAAAAGAAAAGGTAAGAAAGAAAAATAATGATAAAATATGGTGATGGCAAGTAATCAGAGAGAAAGAAAATCAACCAAAATATTCGGCACATAAATGTAATATGGCAATCTATCCCTTCAAAGCGATTTAGGCGAATTATACAGTAGTAGAACGGTGCAATAAACGAATCCCGGCATCTTATACACAATCACGAAGAGGAATGAAATGTTACCTATGATACCAATTACTACACTATGTTGGAGGTTACATTTAGCAATGTATTTGGGGGACCATTGTTTTATAAATGGTTCGTTACTCTTCATCGACTTTTTGAAGATGAAACTAGCGAGACTCCATAATTTCGGACGAGTCGAGGATACAAGATATTGTTCTAGCTCCAGCCCGGGATGGCTCGCTCTTCCATTTTGATCCCGTATGCCCGCTCCAAACAAATTACACCCAAATTATGGTATATCCAGCTGTTTACTGGTGTATACTCCTTAAACATGATCACACCCTGTCTTTCTGTTTCACCTGACACCACTTTCAGACAATTCATCACTTTCCTCGTGTCCAGAAAGTTGTCCATTTGTAGCAGGGAATTTTGCTGGTTGAGGTTAAGTTGATTTAGACACGAGTAGCTCTCGTCGATTTCCCTGGTGCTATGGATGAATTGGTTATGAGACCTTAAATTGGTTAGCTCCCATTGAGTTCAAGAGGCACCAAATCCCTTATATTTTCGAACTGAGTATAGCATATGGTCTGGGGTATCTGTTAGTAGCTGCACTCTTTTGTTTCGGAGTTACTTTTACCATTTTTCTGCGTTTCCTAGGAACCTTGTAATTTATTGAGCGATATACAGTGCACAAAAGAAGTTTTGCATATTGTGATTTAGTGACTTGTTTATTTCTCTATGTGCATGTAATCACATTATACACAATATAGGGCACAAACAAAGAAAAACAACATACAATCTGCTGTGGAAAAGAGAAATGCAAAAGGAATAGCACCTGGCACTACAGTCCATGAAGGGCCTAGGCCTACCAAGCGACCGCTGTCCAGGCAATTGGCTTGCAGATATTGGGGTGACGCGTGGTCAGCGCATCGGGTACCCTCGCCAGCTAATCTTGGTTTTCGTGACCCGGACGTTGCCTCACTCAGACAGCTACACAATTGTCCTCACGAGGCTGAGTGCACCCCGCTCCAGCCCGTTCCAGTTTCTAAAATCCCATTCAGAGCCAGAAATCGAACCCAGGGCCTCAGGTATAACAAAAGAGAAAATGTGGGTCTTGGTACACACGTCATTTTCATGTTGGGGCATATCATTACCATGTATGGCCACCACGAGCTCTAAGGCATGCTTGCAGATGACGAGGCATACTGAGCACCTACGAATCCAACGTGGTTTAAGGGCAGATTATCTCACCCTTGGACAGGTGCTTCAATCAGTTGCTGAATATTAGTTGGAGGATTGGGACGGTGCGAAATTGCCCAATTGAGCTCTTTCCAAGCATGTTCAATAGAGTTCATGTCCACAGAATATGGAGTCCCCTCCATTCTCTGTAAAGCCATGTATCTAAAGGAACTGATTGACCACCCTAGCGCGATGGGGCGAGCATTATCGTCCACTAGAGTAAAGCCCTTACTCACTGTTGCAGCAAAACCTTTAACAACAGGTTTAAGGATGTTATCTATGTACATCAGACCAGTCATGTTCCCGTGTAAAGGAATAACAGGCGTACGTCGGCCAAAAAATTATCCCACTTTAAAACACGACTCAACCACCTTCCTGTTGGTGTCGTTCCAGAATGAAGGGCACCTGAAATCTCGCACCCACTTGACGCTACACTCAAATGCTTCTGTTGTATGGGTTCAAACCACTGGAGATCTCATCACTCAAGAGAGTACGCTTCCAGTCTTCCTGCTGCCATGACCGATGAGTTGTTACTCCCCCTACAAGAGCTCTCTTATACTGTGGTTTCAGAGGAGGTTTTGGCGCAAGCACCATCGGCATCAGTCCTGCTTCATGCAGCTAATTGCGCACTCTCTGACCGGACACATTCCCTACAGTGGCCTTTCGAAGAACCTGGCGGAAGGACGTGGCCGAAACAATTGGCCTACAAAATGCTGAAAGCAACAGATACCGATCCTCCCTGCGAGAGGTTTTGCCGGGGCGTCCAGTTCTTTGTCGATTGTCAACTGTTTAGGTCTCCCTATAAGGGGCTGCGTGGCGCAGTCGGTAGAGGCACTGAGCTTCAAACTGAAAGGGAGTGGGTTCGATCCCTGGGAGCAAAGACGGCCGGACATGGAGCTGACAACTCCATCCCTTCTAGTGCCGATGTCACAAAAAGTGGACGCCTCTACCTTACACTACTCCCAGGGCCTCCATGGCCTGTAGGCTACGGAGTTGGCTTTGCTTTGCTTTTAGGTCTCCCTGTTACTCCACACCCTCAAGACATCACTTTTACTCACTCCAACACGGGCAGCAACATCCACTTGTCGGAATCCCTCCTGAAGCAATGTTCAAATTCTAATACGTTCTGTTGTACGAATGGCATGTACACAGTAGGCAACAGTACCGTTGTCTTGGCGTGCTCTTCAAACCAACTGTGCAATTGATGTTGTTAAACGGACAGACATGAGACGTGCCCCCTAGCGGACAAATATTCGTGAGATCTCAGACTCTTTGAACACCACTGCAATTGAAGATCTCGAGTTTGCCGATAGGACGTGTGTCTACGTGAATGAACAAAAAAATCATCATGTCATTTTTGTGAAAGAAGAAAATATTCTCTTCATGGCAAATGACACTATATTCACTGATTAACGAATTTTAAATGTTTGCCTATTCTCCGTATCGGGATATAAGGAAAAATAGAATAATAATACTGTTGTTAATTTATGTTCCTTTTAAATATGTCAGCTTTTGAGATGGGAGGGCTGATATCTCCCCTGATGGGGATCTTTAACGTGTCAATGGCTCTCTCGAATTTGAATACCCACAAATGCCAACTGACTGCACTGCGATTAGATCCCGCAATCTGGGCCAAGCAGCCAGACATAAATAATATAACATCTACCTAAGATGGAGAGAGAAAGGCTAGTTCCTGCTGAAAAAAATAGGCACTTGCATTACACATAATGTGAACATAGAGGTCCAGGGTTACAAACAAGGATATAGTCTATTTAAGGCCACACTGTATGTTATAAGAGATAGAACAGAGCTGAAATATTCATAATAATTATTGTTATAGAGTTGATTATTCAAAATATGAATGGAATCCTTCAGAATTATTCTTAGCATTTACAGTACATTCAAAAGTTACTAGGCTAACCGTATCTCATTTTAAAAAACTAAGGTATTCAGTATTAAAGGGGCAAGCAAATGAAACCCGAACACCCGCCATAAAACACACTCTGCACGAAAGTTGGCAACACTATTGTTATGTATCGATACTGCCATCGCTGTGGTAGAGGAACTGCATAGTGACAACACGCAGGTGCACACAGGTGTTGAGGTATGTATTTGTTGGTGCGCAGAATGCCTAGTGTGTTCGTCCAACTGTAGAAATGGAGGCAAGCAAAGAAGAGCAGAGATAAATTTATTTGTATTCTGGTGGCTGAGGGTGCTGGAATACGTCACATGTCTGCTGTGTATGGCAAACACGGCAAATACTTAACGAGAGTACACGAGTGGCATACGATATTCTGAAAAGGGCGCAATCACTGCAATACAATGCGCGTCCAAGACAGGCCCATCGAGCCATTACTCCTGTTGTGATAGCGCAGATTGATGGTCTTATCCGGGAAAACCGACGAATCACGGAGGAAGAAATTCATGTTCAGGTCGGTATTAGCCACGGCAAAATTTACGCGCATCAACTGATGGCGGTTCAAACGATTGAGGCTAACGGTCGGAATCATTCTGTTGCATGATAATGCCCGCTCTCATACTGTCAATATGGTGAAAGCTATGCCCCAGCGATTTGACTGGGAAACACTTCACCATCCTCCGTCCAGTCCAGATATTTTTCCATGTAATTTTCACATCATTGAAACCTGAAGAAAGACATTCGTGGATGTCGGGTTCATTCGGACGAGGAAGTGCAAGAGTCGGTGCGGTTGTGTATCCAACCCCTTTCTACAAATCCGGAATTGGTTGTCTCCTCTTTCTGTGGGATAAATGTATTAACACATGTGGTCTGCTTTTGAATAAAGCCATACCATGGTCATGTAGTAGCGGGTGTTCGTTTTTCATTTGACTGCCCCTTATACTTTAAGAACAGAATTCACCTGTCGCACGAACAGGATAATTACACATAGTTTCACGGTCACAAGTAGGCAGCAATTAGCTTTCTGGATTTGCATGCACAGAATCTGTAATTTTTGAAAGCTTGACTCAATACACAACACCACAATATTTAACACATGACTCTCATTCATAGAACGAAAAGAGGTACATTCACTACGCCATCAGATACAATTAATTTATGGCCAATTATTTTTCTTATGTATGCTATCCATACTTATAATCAATGGGCTGAAATATTAGGTACCAGAATTGATTCCTAAAATATAGGCTCAGTGAGGAATATTTTTACATCTATCACCTTCAATAAGAATTAAATGTAAAGGGATCAGTACCGATAAATAATTAAGAAATCATCCGCTCGCTAATGAGATCGTTGCTCAAACTCACCACACATTGTTTCGTTGGGACCGGGTAACTAAGTTACGAGTACTAAAAGTACATTCATCAGCTTACACTAAAGAATTATACGTAGTTTCGAAATCACAAGTACCAATTCACTGTACAATATTTCGGTGAGAACGATTACGTTCCAAGTTACAGCCTTATTTTTCGGTTCTTCGACATTACGCCATACACAATAATGCTACAATATTTAAGTTGATTTATTAAAGGATCAACGAGTCTTTGTATTTACGAAAATATTTCGTATATTTTACGAAGGCAGTGCAATTAACATTTAAAACCAGTAAATAAAAATGGAATCCAGTTTCGTCGTACCATGATTCTCTACGGTCGACTGAATATGTTTTAAGAACTAGTGTATAAATTCACAAGACATCTATATAGGATATGCTACTGTCACTTGATCTCACAACAAACAAGAGAAACCAATTGATATTACTACAGAGAGTTTGTTTTATGTGCGACGGGGAGCCTCGCTCGCCCGCTCACCCGCGTTGCAAGCCTGTCTCCCGCCAGGCACTTTGACGTAATGCGGCGCTCGCGCGACACTGAGTCATTGAGTATAGGAATTTGTACTTACCTAGTTCACAGCTGGTGCTGAAAATGTTCGCCATTCTCTGCTACACACTGCTGGCACCTCTTTCTGAAGTTCCTCAGCACCGATAGACTCTATTTCAGCTGTAATTTAGTCTTTAAGCTCATTTGTAGTGTGACGGTTTCTCGCATACACTCTATTTTTAAGCGTCCCCCACAGATAAAAATCACATGGTGATAAGTATGGGCTTCGCGGAGGCCGCACGTTTCAACTTATAATCCTCGTACCGAAAATGCGATGCAATTCTGTCATGGATGCTTCGGCAGTGTGAGCAGTGGCCGAATCTTGTTGACAATAAGTTGACAATCGCTCTCCTTAAGTCAGCTCGTCACAAAATTGGTCATGGATCACATTCAAGTACAATTTAAGTACAAATTCCTATACTCAATGACCCAGTGCCGTGGTAGCGCCGCAATACGGCAAAGTGCCTGGCGGGAGACAGGCTCGCAACGCGGGCGAGCGGGCGAACGAGGGTCCCCGTCGCATATAAAACGAACTCTCTATATGTTCCTACTCCAAATTTCATACTATGTTTTGAGTGTCTAAGATACTGAACACAGTAACACGAAACCAACCGACACATCGTCAAGGAGAGGAAACTAAGACCAATTTGGGCAACTAAATATCAAGCCTCAGATTACGTTCTTATGTTATTATTTATAGTAGTATTATTACTCAAGTTCATATGATATACGATATTTTCATTGCCTCTGCTGTTCAATCCATTCCAGATAGGTCCCAGAAACCTCTGTAGGCGATGTCTCAGAGAGATACAAACCATTACCCACGTCCTGGAAGTTTGTCCGCATGGATAGGTTCTGCAAAACGCCAGCCACCTTGCCAGGAAGAAGCGCTCCACAGTAGGATTCATAATAGATCCAACTGTCTACTTTGAGAGCTACAGCCTGCTTACAGCCGGCCATAGAAAAACAACAAATCTACGAACCTACAAATTCCCAATTACCGGATAAAGTACAGCCTGATCTAAACAATGGTCATCGGTTTTGAAGGTTCGAGCGAGCGGAACCATCCCGGGGCACCTTGCAAAATTTTGAAGAACATTCTCCTCAGGCCCTGGAGTTTTAAAGAAGATCCCAGTGATCGACCTGAAAGGATCCACCTCCATCTTCCTTAATCACTAATACGGAGGATAATTAACAATCATTTCAAAACAGCCCTAAATGTGTGATTCCAATTGCGAAGCGTATAGAGTACTTAATCTTTCAAGCAACCGACACATTTGGGAAGTACAGGGACAAATCAAGTTCACATATAACAAATTTCATTTCGGTTGTGATAGCGTAGGCTAGTTATTTATATGGGAGTAACGCTTGTAATCTACGCTATCGTACATTCCGCGATGAGATAATAGATTTATTTCTGCAGAACTAACATGAACGCTTTCATTAAATTGAAGATCTACACTTCAAAATCACATTTGGGAACATTTAACACATAGCAGAACTAAACAAGAAGTTCCGTGAGGAACTAAAGAGCCTACTTTTCTTAAAATTTAAGATTCATGCCAATGTTTAATCTATATGGACCTATCTAGAATAATGACTGGCATAATGTAGCCTAATAGAGCACTACAGTTGGCAGCCCTGATGACTGAATATATTCTTAATTCCTTCTCTTAAGGTACAAAATACAAAATTTGGTTGAAGTCCAATGTATAGCATGGACGTTACATGCAGTTAGACATTGGATCTATCAGCGCGCGTAAAATCATGTTGGCAACAATGACATGCATGAGTTGGTAACAAATAATCTGAAAATTTATGATCTATTGTTGTGCCAATTTTGGATGAAATCCATTTGTTGATATAGAAGTTAATGGTATTTTAAAATTGGACCTATCAGCAGGCTTAGAATCATGTTGGCAGCACTGACGTATATTAGTTAGTCCAAATTAATCTAGAATGTCAGGTACTATACGTGCGTAAAGTTTAGAGCTGTTGGCTTGCATAATTTCTGATATATTGATATTAGGGTAACAAAAATAGAGACAGCATTTATTGACAGCTGGCAGCACTGGTTGCTCTTAAGAATACGCATAGTCATATCTGCTATGGTCACATGGCACATACGAAATTTGGTTGAAATCCAAATGATAGTATAGAAGTTACATGTATTCAAAGTTGGACCTCTCGGCAGGCTTAGAATCATGTTGGTAGCACTGACGTATATAAGTTACTCCAAATTAATATAGAATGTCAGGCACTATACGTGTGCATGGTTTAAAGCTGTCGGCTTGCATACTTCCTGATATATTGGTATTGGATAAACGAAATTGAGAGCATTTATTAACAGTCGGCAGCCCTGGTGGCTCTTAAGAATACGCTCAGTCATATCTGTTTATGTACACATAGTACATACGAAATTTGGTTGAAATCCAATTGATAGTGTAGGAGTTATATGCATAAAAAATTGGACCCTATCAGTAGGCTTAGACTCATTTTGGCAACAGTCCTGAAAATTAAACTTAAGTTTTATTATCTATATGTGTGCCAATTTTGGAATAGTTCCCATGTATACCTTCCAAGATATCCAACACTGAGCTCAAATTTCAATAGAGATTTTCAGCAGTTGGTAGAACTGACATCATTTTCAAGTATGACATTGAGATGTTTCGGTATAGATCTTTACTCATACCAAATTTGGTTTCGATTGCTGCAGCCGTTTAGGAGTTGATACGGGACACACACACACACAGACAGACAGAAGGACAGCCAGACAGACAGCCAGATAGACATTTTCCCGGATGGATCTCATAAGTCTACTCTTTCTTCATTTTTGCAAAATGTGAAATGTAGGCTAAAAATTTGAAAGATCTAAAAAAGAGAGAAAGTGCATAATGTTAAAATGGGGTCGAAGTGCCAACTTCTAGGACAAGGAGTAAGAGGCTGAAATATTCACCAGAAGGTACACACACTGAGCAGCTCACCAGAAGCATTATGAGGCCACACTCCCCTAGTCTATTCTAAGTGTTACCACCTTCACTAGCACAGGGTGAAGAGAAGGCTAGTAAATCTCCAGAGTTGACTACATCTCGAGATGATGGCACCTATCCTTAGAGATATTCGTTCACAGGTTGGGGAACTTATCAGATACATGACTGTTACACGCGTAGTCTCTACAAGCAAACGAGAGGGCTTTCCGCAGATCAGAACCATGGCTCTTTTAGTGCATTCATATTCATCCTGGGTAACGTTAACTAACTACCATACTTTCAACCTTGAGACTATCTAAATAAATGACACAGGTAGTAACGGAATTTTAAAAAACAATTTGAGAGATATCTAATGGCGCAACCAAAACATATTCCTATTTAACATCTATTTTTTATATACAGTATGAGAGAAGATCTCAAACACTTACTCATTTAACTGTGCTCCGCTTGCATCACCATCTTCATTCTGGATTTCTTCCTTCACATCCTATTGAGAAGGATTTACTTATTTATGTATTTAATCATCATAAACCTCTACACTGCACATAACAGCAATTGAAGACAGCTCAATTCAAGAAACTACCTGTTACTAGTAGCACCTCTTATTGTTACAGGGAAGTATTGTACTAGTAAGTGGTAACAAGAACACACATTATGTTTTCACCAGTAATTAAAATATTAATTGCACATCGAAGCCTTCCTTCATAGACAGACTAAAATTTAAAATTTAGAATGGAAAAATATTGAAACCAATGCTTTAATGGTTATAACAGCCTCTATAATTTGAAGAGGGCAATTTTTGTTTAAATTTTAGCAGGAAGCATAGGCACCGGCAGGGAAGGGGGGCAAGGTGGGGCCGTGCCCCCCTCCTCCCTGGATTTCAGAGAATGTTGATTTTCACACGAGTTTATTTCATAAATGGAAGTTACTGACAGCCAACTGAAAACTGTTACAACAGAAAATTTCTTTAATATTGGTGAGGTAATATGTATTTACATTTAAAAAAGTTCTAATGATGTCATACACTAGACCACCAATGGAAACTTAACCCCACTTTTCCATATGGTTATGCCTAGTGTTGAATACCAGTATCTTCAGTATCACGAGTGGCTACAACCTTTGCCACCTCATTTCGCCATGGCGATATAAATACACGTTCTGGAGATATTTCTAGACATTGCAACACCGCTAGCGGATCATAGCCCCTAAAATACGGTTTTCTTTGCTGAGTACTAAAACACTGGTCCCGTAAGGTCATGCTTACAATATTGGATCATTTACAGTATTGAGGCCCAGGGCAGCATGTTTTAGGAGCGGGAATTAACGTCAAGTAATTACCCTCAACATTTGTATTTTTTTAAGGTGTGCAATAGTAGGGTGCTTCATTTCTTGAGAACAAAGCGATTATTGCTACGAATGAACAGCAATCAACCATTGTTTTTGTAGATTCTTAACCTGTAGTGTTACATTTTCTTCATTCTGAGCAATTTATAATACTATAGTGAAATTGTTACTTGGAAGAAATCCTGTGGGCGCCCATGGCAGGAAGATATTACTAGTCGAAACTAGTGTTCTATTTTTTGTCTTATGGATTAATACTGATACTCTCAATCTGTCCGTCTGTTAGGGAGTCAGCCCAGAGGCTAGTTGGATCCTGCGCCATAGGCAGCACTATAATGAGGCATACTAGGCAAGATGAGGAGTGAGGTAGTTTGTCTTTGCTTTTCTCATTGAGTCAGAACAATAGCACCAACCCTGAGTAGAACCTTTCACAGTAACCACAGGCACTACATGTGCCTTAAGGCCTGTACTCACCACCCATACCGGGCAGCACTATAATGAGGCATACTAGGCAAGATGAGGAGTGAGGTAGTTTGCCATTGCTTTTCTCACTGAGTCAGAAAAATAGCACCAAACCTGAGTAGAACCTTTCACAGTACCGACAGGCCTAGTTGTGCCTTGAGACCATTACTCACCACCCATACCGGTCAGATGAAGTATTAGTAGTGGCCTTTGGAACAAGACTCTTAATTTTGAACTTTGAAAGGCAATAAGGGAGTATGGAGATTTTCTATCATTAGTACAACTTTTAGTTTATAAATGCCGTCCAGCGTCTTGATGAGATGTACCATTCCTACTCATGAGCGTGACAATTCACTGGGCAATACCGCTGGCACTAAATCGAGATATCTAATATGTATTAATTCTTCAAATTAATCAGCAGATTTGCTTTTAAGTCGACCAACAATGAAAGTTCAAAGTAATGAATCTTATGCCAAACGACAGTACGAATATTTCACCTCAATTGGTAGTATTCTTCAGGCAAATATGCTTCTAACAATCCAATATCTTATGAATTAACCTAATGATCAATCGGCAATGCTTGCTAATTTTCATTGGATTCAGACGTTTTTATTTGAGAGGGCTCCAGAGTTTTGAACAAAATGGCACCGTATGCCACAAGTAAAGAAGCGATTACATTATTCGAATCACGATATTCCAGGAGTGTCAATAGCTTGAAGTTGTCTGAGAATAATATCTTCGTAACTGCGTATATATGTCGTACCGGCAGTCCAATACTGAAATCCGTCATTCCATGAAAATCCTATACACTTCATGAAAAGCTGGCATATGATGTAAAATAGGGATAGTTGTACTATCTGGTGCGTGGTTTCATGAAATGAATAAATTTCGCCTTCTGATAGTGAAATTCTTTTGTACATTACTCTATCTGACGGGAAGTCATGAAGTAGCGGTAACACTGTCCTTGTGGTGAGATATGAATTAATAGGGCCAATATACGGTATGTTCAAAGGCTGTTGTTTCTTGAGGAATATTTTTGCCAATTAACGATTTCTGCACATATTTTGATCAGCCAGCACATATTAGGCTAATATAGTTCTGTTGTTCTATTATTGTCGTAAATTCATTTTAAACCTTAATAAACAAGCATTAATTTATTTCTTAGCATAATTCATGTGTGACGGTCAAAAGTTAATGACAATAACACCATTGAGTCAGTCATTACATGAAGAGTAGATTCGACAAACATCGGATCATCATGAAATGCCTAGGTTGATAATGTAAAATTAATTTTTAGACCATCTACATAAATCGGTCTGTCACTTCAGGAAGAAATGCGTCAGATAGTGCAACTGTCCCTCTTTACATCATATATGTCGGCTTCTCATGAAGTACCTAGACTTCCATGAAAATACGGATGACACTATCCGACTATGACACCTAATGAGATAATACTGTCCTTAATGTGCTTGGCACAGCAGACTATATGTAGAGATTTGAAGCCATTCTTTTCAGTGTTGCCTGTACCAATTGTCTGTTGCAGCTTTTGAGTTGGTCAACACGATTGTGCCCAATGAATTGGACGGGGTACAAGTTATAAGTATGTTAACACAATTACATGCATTAGTTAATTATGACACTTTGCCCATTTAAGTGTGATATTTAACTGATACTTGTAACTTTTCCCAGGAGTGTGTTTACATATTTATAAGCTGTACCCCGCCGAATTCATTGGGCACAATCGTGTTGACCAACTGAATAGGTGCAAAATACAATTGGTTCAGTATAGCTTATTTGAGATGCATATATACCACAAAAGCTGGTACGAATTCAAAACAAATGGATTAGTTGTTTTTTTTGTATGGCCTCGGCTGCCGGGTGCAACCTTTGTTAATTGACGCCCAGCGGGCAGCATGCATGTCCAATTTTATCACTCTTTGAAGAGCTATGAAAGTCAAGGAGGTTAGATATCTAAGCTCCTCGACGCTTTCTAGTGGAGAAATGGCCAACTTTTTGCTGGTGGAAAATCCCGAGATTAATTTTGCCATTTTGAACACGGTCTACTGAATTCAAATGGGTTCTTTAACATGCCAACATCGTGTGACATCCCGAGATTAATTTTGCCATTTTGAACACGGTCTACTGAATTCAAATGGGTTCTTTAACATGCCAACATCGTATGACATGCGTATCGTGATTTTGTGACCTTTTAAAAACCACTTACCACGGCCAGGAACGAACCTGCAAGCTTGGGGTTGGCAGTCCGACACGACAACCACTCACCCACCGTATATCATATACAGTCGGAGTTTCACAGTATTTCTTAATTAGAGGAATATATTTTGTGTTCAATCATCGTGGTATTAGCTAAGCTGTTATGGTCCGTATTGACAAGTGAAATTGTTAAATTAACCGTATGTATCATTATAAGACAATACTGGATACCAGCCTTGTAAATACAAATATCAAAATGTTCTAAAATACTTGGGTGTTACATGTTTAGGGGATCAATTTCTCCTTCATCAGACAAAAAAGAAGAGTAAAAGCTTCTAAACATCTTGTGCCGGTCCAGTGGAGGCAGGACAGAGTTGTCTCCGGTCTCCTCTGTCAATTTAATTACGGCAATGCTCCATTATCGATCATTTATCATCGCCCCTAAGGAGTGCAACGGGGTAACAGTTACGGAGTGAAGCCGTGCTAACAGCACCTAATATAATTAAGGGGAAGAACAGAGCCACTGGTGTTGTGTTATTTGGGATTTACAGCGGAAACCCGTTAGGGGCGTTCAGGGTTTTTAATTACTACAGGATTAATCTCGTCCATCAACCAGACTGCCGACCTTTGTGGTTCAGATGGTTTTTTTTTATTTTATTTTTTTAGCGTATGGCTTTTAGTGCCGGGAGTGTCCAAGGACATGTTCGGCTCGCCAGTTTTGTAGCTGCTTCAAGACGGACACCCAATGGGTGAGCTACAAGTACCGTTGGGGAGGAAAGTTGGAATGGAAGGACAAGGAGTTGGAAGGTAGCGGCTGTGGCCTATAGTTAGGGACCAACACCGGCATTTGCCTGGAAGGAAGATGGGAAACCACAGAAGACCATCCTCAAGGTTGCCGGCGGGGGGGATTCGAACCTCCTCGCCTCCCGGATGTGAGCGACTGCCAGCAGTCATGCCGTAACGACCACGGCTAACTCACCCGGTGTTCAGATGGTTAGTCGTTGTCTTGCTCAGTCCAAGTTCATGGGTACGAATCTGACTCAGGGCACTTAAAGGGTGTTTTAATAGTTTCGGCACGTTAACGAAATGTGTGACAAAATTCCGATAACCATGTCTGTATGTTCCTTGAAGAATTATGTGGTACTCACTGACATTAGAATCAAGCATTGAAACTTATTGCACAAGGGAAATAGTGTCGGCATTTACCAGAACTTCAAGCTCTTCTTTGACAGTAGCACTTTCTTCGCTGATTCGTGTATCTTCAAATATATCATCAGGCTCTTCAGTCTTCATCACCTCCAACCTTTTGGAGAGAAGCTCTTTTGACTCCTGGGAAATTAAATATAAAATGTTTAGAATATGAACTCTAATTATATATAATTAGCGAAAAAAAGCAACAGTTGCTAAATTCTGGTTACTGACAATTACTATCCACAATGCGCAGTCGATAGTTGGTAGTCGGCAGTCGCAGTCGTCCACGTGTATAGCAGTCAGAAGCGGGCAGTTGGCACTCGGTAGCCGGTAGTCAGCAATCGAGAATTTCATCGTCGACTGCCAATTACCCGACTGCAGCGACCGACTGCCAATCAGAGCTGGTCATAAACTGACGTCAAGTTGTTTTGTGTCATGTGTAAAGAGGATATAAGTGAAGTACCTACTTTCTCAACCCGTAACTTTTTAATCATAATTACACGATACCAGTTGCTAATAACAAAATAATCCATACATCTCCAAATCATCCATATTGCAAGTTTTGAGGTTACCGATAACGCCCCTCTGCATAAGGAATAAAAGAATGTCACTGTATTATTTACTCCTAGCATTTTAACGACTGCGCATTGTGAATGGATAGACTGTAAACTACCGACTTCTGATTGCAGCCACCGACTGCCAAATACCAACTACCGACATCCGACTGGGCATTGTGGATATAACTTTAGGAAGTAGTACGTCAGTAAGCACAATTCCTACCAATAGTTGACAGATCCGCTATGCGCAATAATAAGATTACAATGTTACACAATACTTCGAATTAGAATACAACTTACAATCTGAAAGATTCCTTCTTGTTCACATTTGATGAATTGTAGTTCTTCCATAATGTTGAGGAATCTAGAGGACAGGATGATTAAATAAATAATTACAAATCACAGTTCTTCAAAATATAACTCTCTATACACAGTGTAATTAATAGCGGGTATATTTGTTATTAAAAGTAAAATATATTCCCAATATTACTGAATTGATAAACACAAGCATCAGCGACAAGAAGTAAATCCTACACTTTACACCCAAAGCACTATCTGAACTATCTGGGAGTCTGAAAAAGTGCCAGTGTGAAATTTTATTGTCCGCGCATACTAATGTGTCGACTGACTGGTCCGATGCAATGAGTAATTACTCCTTGGTCCGATGAGGCACGAGGCCTCGTAAAGAGTAGCGCGGGAGAGGGGCTTGGTTTAACTTCTCGCATTTGGTGAGTGATTGTTATCAGCCAATGTCAATATATACCAATACAAAAGTAAATCCAAATCAGACTATTATCTTTTTATATCTAACCTATTCAGGTCACAATATGCACACCAACCGTTATGCTTAAACAAGAATATCAAACAAAATTCCGACATTGTAAATGCAATATTCCAATCTATTTTGGAACTTCAAAACCAACATGTTAACGTTCTTACTGATGGTTCTAAGTTAATTTAAACCACTGTAGAAGAGGCAGCTTTCTGTTCATCTGATTTAAAAATTACTCAGAAATTCACATTAAATTCCGAAGGTTCAATTTACAAAGTAGAGGTTTTTGCGATAAGGTACCGGTACACCTTATTATACTTCAACATACATAACATAGATAAAAATATTATACTGTATGCACTGATTCCCTAAATGTTTTACAATCTATAGCCTGCGTCAAAATATCCGACAACTGTTATATTCATAAGATATTAAAAATAACAGATGACATCGACATCCTTGAACATGAAATTCTATTCAACGGGATAAAAGGACATCTCAATAACTCAGAAGATTTATTGGCTAAGGAAGCTGCACAGTCACGGCTTACTTTTTCATACAGCGTTACCCCATTCAGACATATTAGTAAAAGATCCTATCCGTAATGGTTAGTCAAATTAGTGGAAATAATTAACAAAGGACTATTCTTTTATAAAATATAAAATTAAATTACCACCCAACCTTGGTTTTCTATGGGCACCTACACTCGTCTAGATATGACAACGATAGTCCTCTCAAGACCCAACCATTCTCTCATCCCGCAACATACGGCTAGAACTTATTTAGAAGATAAGAAAATATATTATTCGGGCAATGCAATTGGAAACGTTAATCAAACTATATTTCAAAGCATGATGTACGAAAGGCAAATTTAAAAATCCATGAAACTTACGTACAGAATGTCTCTTTTTTCAACATTAGAAAGGCTACAAAGAGAGAGTTGTCGTTGCACGAAAATACTCCCAATACTACCTTTATTGATTTTAAATGAAGTGCAGTTGTGAGAGATGAATATCCAATAAATCTAGCTCAAGTACACAGAAACATTTATCTGGAGGGGTAGATGACCTCGTAGTTCCGCCCCTTTAAAAAACAATAACTAACTAACCAACATTAATCTGGCAGATGCAAAGTAACAATACATCCAGAAACAGAAAGGCAGTTAAGTGAAATTAAATAATTTTCGATAGTGGCAAGGATGAATTTTTATTTTCTATCAGAGTTGCACACAATCTATAGCACATTTTCCGCATACATCAGCCCCACATGATATTTTAATTGCTAAGCTTGCTGTCTATGGATTTGGTGGTTATGATCCTTGTCATGAGATTATACATATCAAATAGAAGTCAGTTTGTTGATGTCAACTTCAGGTAAAACATTCGGTTCCTCAAGGGTCTGTACTGGTCATAATTATATTTTTCATAATAATCGGTGGCTGAGATAGAAATGTATATTCGAAGGCAACAATTTTTGCTGATGACTCCCTTCTTAGAGCTCATGAGAAAGCATGGTTGGTTGGTTCCTCAGATTAGGGGCTGCGACAACGCACTTTGGGTGTGTGTAGAATCTGTCTGATAACCGGTGTTAATTGTGATGGCTGTATTAGTGTGTGTTATCTGTAATTCAGGTAAGGACTGTAGACAATCAATTTTCAAGTAGTTCCTACTTTTGCTACCAAATGCTACCATCATCGATATCTAGCTGTGAACTTGGCTACTGGATGCCACCAAAACCGGCACCTGGCGGCAAACGTTGGAACTTTAAAGAGCGTTTATTAAAGCTAACCTAAAAAATTTAGCTGCACACAATTGTAGTTAGTGGAAGGTTCTTTAGCATGCCATAAATCAATGCCACGGGCCCGCCGGCTTTACTTCTCCATCAAAGAAAGGCATACTGAGGGATTTTTAACGCTCATAAAAAGCCGACGACTTCGACCGGGTTTCATCCCGCAATCAAGAGCATAGTAACTCAGCAGGCTACCAACTACGCCACCGAAGCCCCCAGAAAGCACGATGGAAATACAAATATAGGAATTAATAGTGGCTATCCTATCCCAAAGTGACTACCTTGGTGTAAGTTTGGAAAGAAAGGGGCTTTACTGGGGTAAGTATGTTAGAGAAGTGATGGCTAAGTATTATAGATTCCTATGTATGGTAATGAGAACGCGTAATAATGAAGTAAAAGAACTGCTTAGATTACAGCTTAACTATTCTCGTCAAGATTATCTTCTAAGGATCAGGCGGTTGTGCAAAGCTTGTTCCTTGTGTTACAGGGTACTTCAGACAAGCGAATAGCATGGAGAATATGACATGAGTTTGGGGTAGGAAGGAGTTGGGGTAGCACGCCTGCCTCTGACCCGGAGGCCCCGGATTCAATTCCCGGCACCGTCAGGGATTTTAGAAACTGGCGTGAGGGCTGGAAGGGGGGCAATCAGCCTCGTGAGGACAATTTAGTAGCTGTCTGACAGTGAGGCAGCGCCCCAATCACGAAAACCAAGATTAATGGCCGAGAGGAACCGATGCGTCACCCCAATATCTGCAGGCCAAATCGCTGGGCCGCGATCGCTTGGTAGGCCTAGGCCCTTCATGGGCTGTAGTGTCAGGGATTTTTGGGGTAGGAAGCATTAGGCAATAGAAGAGAAAGGGCTCGTGTGGTGACATGTCTTGACCCATGTAAAAGTGAAGGGTCCAGGGTAAGAAGGGGGATGTCAATAATGTAAAAAGTTCAGGAAACGAGTTTTAAAGTTTCAATACTTATAATTTTATATGTACTTGTATGAACGCGTCAACTTGAAAAGTCATTTTCTCACGACCCTCATTGTTCTTAGCCAGACACAATTGTGCCTTCAATACGTCGCAAACAGGCCACCAGAAGTCGATTTTACATTTTGAATGACATTTCCCTTCTTCTTGTGGACCGTTCAAATATTAGGGAAAACACTGGCACGGAGAATACATACAAGGTGGGTGGAGTGAGATCCGTTATCAGAGAACATTGGATTCCCCAGGTCAGGAAGCACCAAAACACGGGATAAACGTATAATAAAAGGGGCGTGGTTTAGGAAAAAACGGGAGAAAAGTACGCCACTCTTGGCAACACTGCTTGCTACTGCGTACAAGACCGGATCGAGGAAGTGCAACTGGACTGACAGAACCGGGGTAGGTCTCGCAGACACCTGATAAGTGAAGGTCAGTTCCACGGAGGGGAGGTAACTTGCCCAACCAGTCCCCACCAAGGAGTAATAAGGAGACGCCCTGCCAGAGCTATTGGCAACTCAAACTAATACTTGGGGCGCTGCGGTCGGTCTGGATAAGTAGGGTAAAAATACTCAATAACACGCGTTTGATATGGAACACTTTTTATTTTTCGGTTATAATCAGTAAATGTGGTCCCTAAAATAATTACAGTGTTATTTTTAACTGTACATAAGTATAACTGTGCGATACACGTAATCTAATTTGTGTGTTCCATTGGATTGTATGTGTCAATTGCATATTATCAATCATCGATTGTCTGCTGGTATTTGTTTTTGAGCAGTTCGAGTCATGGTGCTGTTTTTTTTTAAAGCTATATTTGAGTTTGCTAACTGTACCAAAGACTAGAAATTATTTGCTGCTTGGTAGGGCGAAGGTATTAACTCGTATTAAAACTCCGGGAAGACAGGAATCGCTTGATTTGGATGGTTAGCAGGTGGGTATGTTGTTGAATATCGGACTGGTAGCAGGTTCTCGCAGAGTAGATATTTACCCTGGGAAGTCAAATTAGGCCTATATAACTCGTAGTGGAATGGCTGGGATATCGCAGAGCGAGGTGATGAAGCTTAGCTGTCCTCGGCTTGTGTAGGCTTAGCTGTCCTGGTACGGCTTGACTCGGCGAGACTGTGCTTGGCTGTCTAAGTGCGGCTTGGCTCGGCGTTATAGTGAACAACCCGTCCTGTCGTCAGTGAGTGTAGTGGTGAGTGGTCCAACCCGCTCCTGTTGCCCGTATTTATTTGGTGTCGTCACCTTTCGGCTATTGCTATTTGCATCTTTTGGAAAGTGATGAAAACTTATATCCGCAGCCCTCTTATACATCGACTTACAACCGTAAACTGAGCAATATACTTTGATTTTACTCATTTTGCACTCTATCAACGAGTAAAACTTATTACTTATGTATAAAGACACGAAGAATTTACCGCGATCTGCTTACCAATACAAGGAACCTTATACAAACAGTCACCACGTGACAAATGTACCCTACTTGGTAAGTTTATCATTTTACCGCTAGATATCATATCACATAGCTGGAGTTGCCAATAGCATGCGGAGAGTTGAAGCACTGACCACGCCCCCATACTTGCCCGGCTCGAGCGGTAAATGAATCCTATGACCGTAGGCTTAATTAGTGGGATTTAAGTATTAGTTAGTTAGTTATTGTTGTTTTAAGGGGCGGAACTACGAGGTCATCTGTCCCTAGGATTTAAGTATGAATACTAGTAAAAGATTCGTGTGCAGGTATAGTACGAAGATGTAAGTTAGGCCTATATGACGATGAAAAAAAGGAATAGGCTATTTGTTGATCTTTTCTGGCTAGCATGAAATGTACGGCAGTGACAATACTAGGCGAATTATTACCGAGATACCAGTAGGTCCGCCATTATATTCACGAATGTGTATTAAATAAATTTAAAATATTAAGGCATGTGAAGTAATTGGGTGGTGGCGTTATTGTTTTTATTGCTCGATGTTTTTAAATAAATAGGACAGTTCAGTTCCGGTAACAAACTAAACAAGGTCTAGGCTGAGGTTTGAGATTAACATGCTAAAATATGCAAATAATGATATATCAATCTTATAACACCCACGAGCAATAAATCTAGAGCTCAAGCCACGTTAAAAATAGATTGAGGTAATTAGATTACAGTGTCTGTCTGTTAGGTAGTCAGCCCGAAGACTGGTTGGATCCTCAAAAAGTACCGCCGTTACGTTATGTGAGGAGATACCCACAAAAACCCAAGGCAGCGCTATTTTGAGGCGTTCTAGGCAAGAAGAGGAGTGAGGTAGTTTGCCATTGCTTTCCTCACTGAGTCAGAACAGTAGTCCTAACCCTATGAGTTTAACCTTTCACAGCATTCACAGGCACTGACTGTGCCCCGAATGCCATTACTAAGCACCACCCATACCTCAGTAGCTTCCATATAATCACAGCCATGAGTGAGACTGAGACATCTGTGAAAAGCCACCTTTTACTCTAGCCTGTGCCAACTGACAAATGCAAATGTACTGTATTCATCAAGAGATGGCAAACAGTGATACCGTTCATTAATTGACAAGCAGAAACTATTTCCAGTAAGAATAGAAGGAAAATATCCGTAATTAATTCCTAGCAATCAAAATATGATATTGTTGGACACATGCCAATATTTGAACATTTAACGAATGATACTAGTACAGTACCGTAAGGTGGCTACTCTAAGGATGAAAACTTGACACAATACATGGCAAATAAAGTGCATTTACTTGTGAAATGACATTACTTTGGCAGGTGGGAGTTCTGTTTGTGCAAACATATGCCTCCCACGTCGACATTTCGTCCCACACGCGAAATATCACCACTTTAAAGTACGTACGTCACACCATTACATGCTTTTCTTACGGGACTACCGCAATGTTTTGAGCATATGTGAAGGAGTGACTTCTGGCTTCACTTCCTTGCCGTTAGGGCCTCTCCTTATTACTCCTTGGTTCCCACAGACTAGGAGCAACAGAGTTCTGAATATGCTTCCCTCCCCCTCTAAGATAAGACATGTTCACGCGACAGCTGATGCGATGTTACCGGTCTGGACATGGCAAATAGCCTTCCCGAGAGTGATTGTCAAAATATGGAATTGTTTGAGAACCATTCGCCGTATGCAGATCCACCCCAGACATTATTTCTTCCGGTTTTTACGCTACACAGCATGGTGCAATCCCAAAGTCATAGGACTTACGATTCACCTGCTTGACGTGTTTAAAAAATGTCACTAAACCATTTCCCCCACTAAACCATGCACCTTTCATGATACGTTTTCACGTCTCTCGGAGAATCCTGACTTTCCAGTCAAACTCCACCCTCCCTGTATAGGCCCAGGTGCACGAACTCGGGTTATCCATCGGAATAGCTACCTAACCTGGGCTAGCGTCTTCCTTGGTATATCTCTAAGGGTGGGTTGTTTATTCCGAGGCTCGCTATACCATGTTAGTCCGAGAGACTAGGTAAGTTGGTAACAAACGGTGCTAACTTTGTGGACATATTGATACGAAATATGATCTTCTTGGAAACAGATGAATATTGAATTGACCACTGCGATACCGGTACTTCATGAAAGGGCGTGAGAATAACAAACATAATAAATACATACATTGGTTACGAGTCAGTAAATAATTGTATATCGTATATTTATATATAATGCCAACTAATATAGCCTATTCAGGAAATAAGTACCGGTAGGTGCAGGCTAGGTTACTCCATGTTATTATGATAAATTATCCCAAATATCTAGGTGTCACCTTGGACCGTACTTTTACATTCAAGGAGCAGTGCTATAAGCTAAAACAGAAGATCTCTTCGAGGAACAGCCTCCTCCGTAGACTGACATGGACTAACTGGGGCACCCATCCCCAAACGTTAAGGACAACAGCATTGGCCTTATGCTATTCAGCAGGAGAATATGCCATTCCTGTGTGGTACAAGTCAGCCCATGCAAAGCAGGTGGATGTAGCCTTAAATGAGAGCTGAAGGATTATTACAGGTTGCTTGAGGCCAACTCCCATCAGTAAAGTGCACTATCTTGCAGGGATTGCTCCACCTGACATCAGAAGAGAAGTGGCTGCAAACAACGAAAGAAGTAAATCATCTGCTATGACCTCACACCCACTCTTCGGATATCAACCTGCTGAGATGAGATTAAAATCGAGAAAGAGCTTCCTAACAACTACTCAACCATTACAAGGAACAGCAGCAACAGCTCGAGTTGCCATGTGGAAGGAGAGGACCAGCAGTCTGTCTGAATGGATGGAACCAAAGGAATCTCTACCTCCTGGTCACACAGAGAACTGGCTAATCTGGAAGTCCCTGAACAAACTGAGGGTGGAAGTTACAAGATCCAGGGACAACTTATATAACTTTTATATAAGTGGCATTTTCCGACCAAGACAGTCCTGTGTGATTGTGGCGCAACCTAGACAACACAACACCTCTTCTCCTGTCCATTGTGCCCGTACAGCTGCACAATGAATGACTTGACTGAAGCTAATTCAAGTGCTATCGAAGTGGCTAAGTTCGGGGCAGAAACTGTTTGAAGTCGGCTGTTCTACACATACTTTGTACTTCTGACATGACTAAATAAATAAATAAATCATAAATCTTACCTGTCAGTCATATGTTTCAGTCGATCGATAATTTGATCTAATAACCTCAAAACTGTGTCTTTTCGCAGTCTGAACCGTATAAAGAATTCATGATCATCACAGTTCTAAAAATGATCTGACCTCTGTCTGATCTTCTTTGTTTTTCTCCTTTGTAGTAATATTCTTTCTAATAAGTTATCCTCTACATTAATTCCTGGCATCTCTTGAATATGAGTAGCCTACGTTCCTAACTGACGCGAAGTTACTATTAATACCCTGTTTAACCAAGGATCACCCCAAATGATTACCGGTACATATAAAAGATAATGCAAAAACACCAACCATAACATAAAAACAAAAACTAATAAGCAAAAAAAAGTTGGATATGGTGGGATTCGATCCGCAAATATCGAAACTCTACGTCGTGAGTCCGGCACGATAGCTACTACACCACCACGACGTAACGTGATTCTGTGAAGACTGCATATATGAAGCTTACGTACATAATGTCGGTGACATGCTTTGGTAATTTCCTGCAAAAATATGTATGTAATTACTGTGCTGCTATTAAGATTATATATTTTCATGTACATTTATCAATAGTTCGCTGGAATTAAGAGTTTGCGATGATTTAACTTCGAAAGTTATTGCAGTCTCTTCCGTCCGCCATATATATACCTGGTATAAGAAGATAGCCCGTCATTCCATGCCCGGTTAGCTCTGCCGTCGTTTATACCTCGAATATCGGTTATACCAATGTCGTACAACTCAATTCTGCGTTAACGACGGATATAACTTTAGCCGAGGTATAATCCGAGTTCGTACAACTGGCCCTTAGAAGTCAACGTGGTACAGATCCCGGTGACTAGCTGCGCACTTGATCTTGCGTTCGGCGGTAGGAGAGAGGCGTAGAGCGGTGCGGGGACAATGCCGAATACCTCCCTACCTGAGAACATTGACACGCGCGGCAGTAATACTACTAGTCTCAGCCAGTGCCGCTTAGCGTGGCAAATGTTTTACGCTGCAGTAGTATGCAGGAGGAGGAGGATGAGCAAATGCAGAGGTAGCTGCCGGTAACTGTTTATAAGAGAACTAGCGGTTAAAATGTGTCTCCCTTGGTGTTTACCAAGATAATGTCATTGGTGTTACGTCCCATTTAACTACTACGGCTTTTATAGACGCCGGGGTGTCGGAATTTTTCCCCGAAGGGGATCTTTAACGTGCAGTAAATCTAAGGACACGGCTCCCTCACATTTGCGCACTCCCAAATGCCAACAGACTGCGCCAGGATTCGATACTGCAACCTTTGGAACAACAGGCGAGAACGTTACCGGTGAGCCACGCAGCCAGTTTACCAAAAGACCACCCTCTTGGTGTCCCCACCCGAACCCCACGGGAGTAGTGAACTGCGCGCTCGCTGATGAGCCAGCTTGGCGTCCTAGGTGGAAACCCACACAACACACGGCACAAACCTAGAAGAATTGCTGAGTTTTAATTCACTGGTCGTGAAAGCCAATATACCATCTTTATGGCGACCGTTGTTAAATGAGCTATAAATAAAAACACATAGCGTATTTACTAATTTAGCACATAGCCTATATCCGGTGCATTCGGTGCTGAAGTGACCTAGGTTAGTAATTACAATTGATAATGTCCCCCCAGAAGATGAAATAAGGTATCAAAATCATATATTATCGAAATGAGAGCGAAAAAGAAACGAGTGATACTTCACATGAGGATAAATGATTTTTTTTTAAATCCACACCTAGGCTTTTTGTTAAATCAATGTAAGTTAGGCCTACACCAGCAGTTGATGCTGAATTCTTGTAATTCAAAAGAAAATAGCCAAGTCGTGCTATTTTACTCGATTATCCTGCTGTTTCATGACGAAACGTCTAAACACGTACTGCTCGGGTCTAAGCTCTATGAACTTGCGGGGTGAAGGGGAGAGGCAGGGAAGGAGCAGGTGAGAAGTGAAGAGTTCGCCGCTTTACCTGGTATTCCCGTCTATTCCAATACTGCTAACATAGGATCTTTGCTCAAACCACTGTGGTGTTCCGAACGAGTGAGTGCGTCACCGACCTATGTATTTGGTTCTGTTACTACATAAGGACCGGACTGGGAAGCTCCACATTCTTGTCAGGTCCACTGAGGTTAGACCCGAGCAGTACAAGTGACAAGAAGTCGATATGGAATGGTCATTATCCAGATTACGACTGTGCCGTCTAAACGGAGAATTATCCACATGGCTTAATCAGGCTACGGGTAAAATAATATTACTTACCTGAACTACACGCGTTGTTGGAAATAAAGTCTAATTGCACACAGACATTCTACAAACCACACTAAAAGCCTCCATATCATTTTACAAGGCGTTCACTTTGAAAACAAACCTGTCACATATGACCATTGTGCCGCACTGCTGGTTCTCGCATCGGCTGCACAGAAATGTGTCCAGAGTGATCTGGTACATTAGGCTGGACCAGGCCTTCGAAACTTAGCTACGATTGGCTGAACCTTATTTCTGGTAGTACTATCTTTTTTCTTTCTTAAGTCTTAAATATGCCTACACCGACGCAACAGGATTACAACTGTAATATGCGTACATTGCGTTCTTTGATAACTAAATATATTGTTATGAATTTTTAAAGATGATCGTATGTAGCCTAATCTTAAATATCATTCCATTGCATGATGTAATTGCAATGATTCAGTTATCATCATCATCATCATCATTTATTGCATGTGACAGGCCATTAAGACCCATAGCAGAAAAAACAAGGGTATACAATTCTTGATTACAATATAAATAGCAAGCATAACATAATATAGGCTATAACATTGTACTTCATAACAGGAAGAATGATTTCAGCTTCTCAAATAATGGTGGCATATATTAGACCAATGATTTCTATCCCTGGCATCTTCCATACTTGCATCTGGATCTACCTGGTTCAGTGCCGACTTAACTCGATCTTTCCATCTCGTTCTTGGTCGACCTCTTGGACGTTTTCCCGTTGGCTGAAAATTGAACACACGGTTCGGGAGAGTACCTTCTGCTCTGATAATGTGTCCTAACCATTGTAATCGTCTTCTCTCTATCTCTCTACTGATGTCTGCCTTTTTATAACGTCGATATAACTCCTCTTTACTCCGTCTTTCCCAACTGTCAGTTTCTGGGCAGTATTTTGGGCCATAGATTTTCCGCAGCATTTTTCTTTCAAATGCACATATACGTTCTTCAAAAGTTCTTGGAGTCGCCCACGTTTCACAACCATACATTAAAACAGGTCGTACTAGGGTCATGTATAGGTGGATCTTGTTTTCCTGAGATATTAGACGTGAAGTGAAAATTCGATTCATGCTATAGGAAACATGAGTAGCGTTGGTGATTCTTTGTCTAATTTCCTTTTCTATTTCACTTTTGTTTGACAATATTGATCCTAAATATTTGAATGATTCAACTGTCTCAAATTTGTGCATTCCAACGTCGATAGCGATCGGAATATTCTGTCGACGTGATATAATCATGTATTTTGTTTTCGATTCATTAACCACCAACCCCATTTTCTTTGCTTCCAGTAGGAATCTTGATGTATCAGTCGTTACCTGATCCAAAGTGTTCCCCATGATCACCACATCATCAGCAAATGCAAGAATTATGTCGGATCCGACCATCTCCATTTCCCTATTCCAACCAGTTATATCTAAATAATTGCACCTGTTGATATTATTATACTATGATGGCAATCCTTGTTGCCGATGATCAATTTTTTTCCTTTGTAAATGGTGTGGACGTTTTAATAATGTTGATTCATCAGCAAAAGAGGAAAAAAATATGAGTATTTCTGTCATTTTTATGAAATATAATTATGTTGTTTGGTATGAACTGTGGCGTGTCAGTAGGGTGACCAACTCTAAATTTTCAAATGGAGGACAGACTCTTAATAAAAGGAGGACTATTCAAAAATATGCTCTAAAATAGAGGACGAATGGAATTTTAATATTTACATGCAAAATTTAGTATTACTTACCTTATAACTGTTATGTTGATGAAGATGCTGAAGTTGTAGCAATTTTATGCTGATACTTATCGACTGCACCCACTTCGGACAGCGAAGATGAATTATTTTCTTGTAATAAATAATTGTAAAACTTTCCACATGACATGTTTTTAAAGTTGTACTTCACTATTATAATACCCTTAACCGACTCGGGCAACAAACGGTTTATTTCTTCTGTCCACCGTGTATTAATCAGGGAAAATACTCTTTCAACGGTTGCATTGCAACCTGGAATAGCGAAATAAAACTGACAAATTTTAAGCAGCTCACTAAAAGTATCAATGTCAGGGCTATATTTGAAAAACTCACACCACTGTTTATCTAATGTTGTATTTTTATCAATTTTGGAACTCCTAATGTAATTCTGAACATTGCAAATTGGTCAAAAGTCTAGAATCGTAATCTCCACACCTTTAGATTTCAAATACTCGAGACAAGGAAGAACATCTTCAAACTTAATGTCTTTCATCCACTGGAAACATTTAAATTCTTACACCACTTTAACAGGTATTGAATGCACGTTTCATAAAAAACAACATGTTCTACAAATGCAATGCATTCTCTTTCGAAACCATTTTCAGTGAGGGATTTCAGAGACTGTTTGACTTTAAGAGGTATGAATTTATTTTCCATCCTACCATTCAATGTGGCGAGAGCTGAACCTAATATATCACAAACTTCTGCTATAGAGAGCGTTTCTTTTTCAATGTATGAAATTTTGTTGTGAAAAATGTGCATAGTGGAATGAACAAACCACAGGTAAAGCTCAGAAAACTCGTTTTTAAAAAAGGACCTAAATATAGCAGGAACAGAATTTGAAGGCTGAGAAAGAAAGTACGACTTTAGAGCTGCAAACAGTTTTAGCATTCTTTCTACTTCAGGAAACAAACTTAACCACCTTGTTTTGCTGTGACACGAAAGCTGTTCATAATTTATTTCAACAAACTCGCAGAATTCTTTGAGTTGTTCAGTGCGAATTGTATAGATATGGAAAGAATTGAAGCCTTTTAAAATTATACTCTCTACATCAACTGGCAGTACATCAGCACCTTGTTGCAAACAATTATGCAGTACATGTGCAGGGCATCCAACCCCGATTATATGCTCATTTAATTTAATTTTAAATGCTGAAAATAAGTTTTTGCCTTCTCTACGATTAACCCCTCCAATATATATAAGAGCGACATGTCAAGCAGGGTGTGTGTGTTTTACGAGCTAGTGCGAGTGTTTATCCTGAGCGACAGAAGTGTGGTGACTTGCGAAACCCCTAGTGAAGCCGATTCTCTTGACAGCGAGGGAGTGAGAAGCATACAGGGGACTGCCTGTGTTTTGAGCGAGTGTGATTTCACTGAGCGACAGAGGTATTGTGGCGAAGTGCCGTGCGAGTTATGAAATCCAGTGACATTGTTTCCCAGCACGTGGACAGCGAAGAAGCGTGTAGCAGGTTATCGTAAGTGACTGTAGTTTGTGTACATAAGGAAGAGGTGCAGGTAGTTTCTGTCAAGGCCACAGGACTCATTAGGACGGATTAACTTCTGTGGTTTGTTGACAAGTGAAAGGGGGCAAGAGCTCTCCATAAGGAAGAGTCTTGAGGAAACTGGAGTAAGGTTCTAATTGCTTGTATTTGCTGATGAGTAGTGTATCTTTCTGGCCGCAATAAACTTAATTATTTCTTTAAAGGAACAATCTGTGTTGTGCTTCAACCCACCGTAATCCAGTTAACAAAAGTGTCACTAGGGGGGTGGCACGTAACAATACAATTCCCTTTATAGTCGAAATATTGTATAACAATAGGAAAAAGTTTCAAAGCCCCATGGTTGCAAGAATCAGTACCCACTCCGAACAAAGGAATACTATTATTCAATGTTTTAGTGATAATTTCAATGGAATGAGGGGCGATTACGTTATTTATGATAGCTTCAGTTTTGGTTCTAGCGCATGATATTTTTTTAGCAATCTCAGGATCTGCAAACAGCACTTTATCCAACTTTGATGTGCAGTCCATAGGCCTATACGACTGATGGTGAGAAATAGTGTAATATGCCAATGTTGCCTCAGTTGCCCTTTCCTATCTAGCGGGGAATGTTTCATCGGGAAAAATGAATCAATATTACTGCTAGAAGAACATCTTCTAATCTTTTTCTTTGCTTTTCACTAGCAATATGTCTTTCGAGATCACCTGCACCTTTATTTCCAACAGTTACATAACAGTCACAAATATAACATTTCGCCTTACTTTCCTTACGTCCCTCTCTAAAACACGGATACTTCTGTTTCAATTTCTCCGAGAACTTACATTTTCTCTTTTGTGCCTCGCATCTTTTGAGTGATGACATACTGATATTATTCAAACAAAAACTCCAATCACTCAGAAGGTCCGAATCCAACTAGCACAAAAGCAAAACTACGTAATACCGCAGTCAGCAATACTTGACTGGTGAATCCCCGGCCCCGACCGAGCTGGTTCATATCACGTCGGGTGGTGTCACCACTTTGGTGACAGGCCCTTCAGACAGCTCTAACTTAAGATATGATATTATTATTAAGTGAGTAAATGACGTAGTCTGATAGAGGTATCCAGAATATAGTCTGAGATAGAGGAAGTGCATCAAAAATAGCTTTGCAACAGAGAAAACAATAGGAAACTGAATGACTAAGAATACAATATGCAAAAAGCCGGACATTTAATAGCAAATAATAAATGCCTGCCGGACAGAGGGCAAGCATGAAAAAAGGAGGACAGGTCCGGCAAATGCTGGACGGTTGGTCACCCTACGTGTCAATCATCTGGAAGACTACTCTCATATCTGGAACGCCGTCAGCAATTGACTAAAATGCTTTTGATTCAATTTTCTGGAGAGTTATAAGCCAATTTCAATCGGTGTGTGGCAAAGATTCATGTGATTAACGAGTTACCTGTCCTCGTTGCTTCCCAAGGAATTAACCTGCGTGGTTCCTACGAATAAAGTTAATAAAACCCTATATGTTGGCCTTTTTTCTTTCTCCCGGTTAGTCTGATGGCGAAAATATTTCACTTGCATCCTTAATCACTTCTTCTTCTGGGTCCAAAAGCAGGGGCGTGAAACACGGAGTGGACGTTGCTCCCCTCAAGTATCATGTGCAAGACAAAATGTTGTACACTTACAGAAAATATAAGTCAAATAACCTTAAATTATAAATGATTTAATACTGCGTTAGGCGGAAAATCGGAAAAGCCATCTCGCCTTGCTTAGTCGTTATTATTTATTCTACCGAACGTCAATAACTAGCGGGCTTGTGATTTGTAGGTTAGTTCTAATTGTTTGTCAGCATTATTAAAGATATTCCGTAATACGATTCCACATTCCAACAAAGATTGTGTGTTCCGTACTTTGCTTAACGTCTAGCAATTAGAACATAAAGAGTTTTTATGGGGGGAGAAAAGATTGTAAAACCAGTTTGTCCACAGTGCAGACAATAGTCACACGCAGGTTACAATACTCGATTGTGGAGGATACAAAGGTGATGAATGTCGTGGCAGTTGTACAAGTTTGCCTCGTGTTATTGGGTGTAGATAAGAATCTCCTTCAGTCTATGCGGTCTGAGACAACAACAAAAAACAGTTTTATTTTGAGTTAATAATAATAATAATACCGTATGGCCTCGAGTGCTTTGTTATTTGACACCCAGAGGGCAGTTTGCATGTCGAATTTCGTCGTTCCTTGGAACGCTACGAAAGTAGGAGGAGGTTAGGTATCTAAGCTGCTTGACACTATAGCGCTTTCTAGTAGAGAAATGAGGAAATTTTTTGTTGGCGGAAATCCCGAGATAAATTTTGCCGTTATGAACACAGCCTACTGAATTCAAATGGGTTCTTTAACATGCCAACATCGTATGACATGCATGTCGTGATTTTGTCGCCTTTCAAAAAAAACTTACCATGGCCAGGAGCGAACCTGCAAGCTTGGGGGGTTGGTAGTCCGACACGTTAACCACTCACCCACCGTGGCAAGCTTATTTTGAGGTAACCACAATGTAATATGGACAGAAGGTTATGAATTGGGAGGTGTGTGAATGTCTTGATGTAACTAGAGCTAATTTCTAACGTAGGCTATATATCACTTATGAAGAGAAGGTCACATATCAAGGCACCCAGGTATAGCAAACTTAGTTATGAAAGGTTCGCACACACCTGTAGGTGTAGACCAAGGCTTAGATTATGTCAAATTGCTTTAGATGAAAGGTGTTACATGACAGGAATAGCTCACGACAGGGAAGCATTTGACGGTTGCATCAAACCAGTCTTAAGACTGATGACCCAAACAACAACTACTGGTACTGTACCCGATACCTAGTTTAGGCTATCGGCTATGCCAGCACACATTAAGCTGTAGTTGAGGTTTTGGGAAGAATTAGGAAAAGATAGCGCACCGATCGCGTCAAGAAGAATGCCAAGATGACGTAGGAGGTCTAGAATCAAGGAGGCACTGACATCTGTAAGAAGATAGAATTATGGATAGAGATGTGAAGCTTTATTGGAATATATATGGAATTATAATAATTAAACATCTTAGAAGAGTATATATAACATGCATTATATGTGGAAATAATTTTATGGAAGTAAGTTATTTTATAACGGAACAGCAGAGATGATCTGGGTTCGAGACTATGATCATGACATGAGAGCACTGTGGTGGGAGAATACGCCACGTGCCTGCGCCGAGCACATAAGCAGGAGCACAGTGCCAGCAGAGTCAGTTGGGCTCAGTTAGAAGAGCAGATAAGAGCAGCTCTATAGCGCAGCGAGACGCACATTGAAGGTCACGTATCATACAGAAACTGTCACGGCAGAAGTGTAGGCGACAGTTCCTGCATCGCCGAGCAGCGAAGCCCGAGCGGGTCATTGATCCAGGCGGGCTGGCCGAGGAAGCAATTACAGACGGCCGGGGTATGTCAGAACCGCACTGCTAGTAGTTGAAGACTTTATTTCAAGCTACATTTCGACGCTGTTCGAACACAGGCTTTTATGAATAACTTCACGACTATGCTTTTATATAACGCATTCGAAGCCACTTTAAATATTTCAAGTAAACGGAATGTTGTTAGCATAGGCACCGATGAACATTAGATGGTGCATTTATAAGATTTATTTCTTATGCCGTTTTCATGAATTATCAATTTCGGACAGATACAGGGTGTTTCGTAATCTTGAACACTCTCAAGTAAAATTTTATTTTACTCAAGTAAGACTTAGCAGTCATTTGAGATTGAACTTGCAATACTCAAACTGAACATTTAACGGAACAGTGGCGTATCTTAGAAGAGGAGTAGGGGGTCCGCTGTTTCCATGAACTTTTCCGAGAAGGAGTTGGACAATATCCGCTATGGGTAATCCGGAGTTCAACATGTCCGAGTAAACGCGAATAGAGACAAGATGGCACCGCAGAGCGATGGATTCGATTCCTGACGAGAGGAGTCCACCAGCTGATTCGCTTGGGATTTCGAAGGAAATCGTCATTTCATGGATGAAATGATATGCACGCCGATCTTTTGAGAAATTCTTTATGTAGGGAAAATCGACGATCTTGGAAATTTAATTACAGCTGATTATGAAAGGTACTGTAAGAGTCATAACTACCTGATACGATTATTTTCATGAATACTGGGCACACATGTATATTTTTCTAATAGGAGTGACTTGATTATTAAGACATGGTTTGAATTTATATACTTCGAATTTGCTAGAATATGGAGTGACCATATGATACGGCAGGCATCATTATACGAAATTCTCACCATTGGTTTGGCTTTATTAAGCAGATGTTTGGTCTTTTAGATATTTTTCCAGCTAGGATATTTTTCATGAATAGTTTTTTTGTGTAACGAGTATTTCGAACTCGTGATCTGCAATTGATTATCAGAAATTACTTCGTCAGTTCATTGCATACTAGCGAGTGTGTATTATTCATCAGTAGGGATTTTTTCCATTGGATTGTTTGGAGATATTAAGAAGTTATTCACTTTAGTGAATGAACATCGCTTTTATATGACAACTAGAAACTTGTTGATTCCTATCTGGTACATTCACTCATATAGACTACGAGATGGGGTCCTTCGTATTTATACGATTGTATGGTGGCTACTCATCTTACCCATCGTTCAGGGAACTATCATCCAAGTCGACGGGGCGAGGTCTTTCGTATTTATACGACTGTACGGTGGTTACACATCTTACTCGCCATTGAGGGACTCATTTTTATCATCCGAGTGTACACGAGATGTAAGTGAATTAAACAAGGATCTACTAGTCACATATCAGTCGAAATTTTGTTAAATAAAGTAACGATAAATGTCAACAGGATTGCATTAATAATTCTTGTTTGCCAATCCAATATTTTGTTGCTATACTCTTTTGAGAGTAATTTCAGTTTAACAGCTGTTACAGCTGATGCTTTTGATGATTTTTATAAATGTGTTTGATACCTTTGAGAAGGATTTAAAGTAATTGAATCTTGTAAGATTAATCATTAATGGTCAAGAATTATTTTAAGGCAGATCAGTATTGCAGATTTTGATATGAGAGATTATAGCACATTGGTGTTTTTCTGCGATGTGAATTATAAGAATTGTAAAGAGAATTTATGCTATTTGAAAGCAGATCATAAATTACTGAAGTAATATTTTTCCAATTGTTTAAGAAGTTGTCTAGATGTGATCAGAGTAATTACAGTTATTGGAGATTGTGTGCGTTGATAATTTGAAGCCATTTATATATTTTTTGTAGATCATGCAACATGGTTAAGTGAAGTTTGTGATAGGCATTTTGTGGAATTTGCCATGTGATAGTTGCAACGTTGATAATGTATTTTGAGGCAGACATGAGGTCGTCGTACCCAGTCTAGCGTAATTGTTGAGATTCATGCTGTATGTGCTGAATGGAGTTTTGTGGAATAATTCTTATATTCAAATGTGATATTTGAAGTATTGAAGAAATGTAATGTCGTTGTGGATAGTTAGATCCAACGTGATGTCGTGGAGGCAATAATATTTTTTTGGCATGATAAATTAAATACGAGATATAACTTGGAAGTGATAAAACTGTAAGACAACGTTCTATAAACCTTATTAAACAATTTGTTAGGAAATTAAACAAATAAATGAAGTTGATAATACCAGATTTTCTGAAAATAATAATTAATGAAATAATAATCTGAGATTTAAGCATATTAACGATCTGACCTAATGAAATAAAAATCAGAATGACTAGATGAAATAATGAAAAACTAAATAACCAGATGATTGAAATTTAAATAAGTTGATAAATTAAATTTTGAAATAAATCGATGAATTAAATAAATGGATGAATTAAAGATTGGATAATTAAACTGATTGAAATAAATTAATAGACGATTGTAATGATGATGAATAACTGAATTAGAAGGTGATAATTAATTAAAGAAGCTGATGATTAATGAATTTATATGGAATTAAATAAATTTAATTGAGAGATAATTTGAAGGAATTGCAACTTGAGTTGAGAATTTAAATGATGTAATGGTGATGAATTAACGATTCTGACAGGAATATGTGGAATTTTGAAGTGAGAATTAATGTGAGAAATATTTAATTTTGATGATGACGTTAATGATGACCAATGAGAATTTGAATTTTCTGTAATTCACAGATAAGAGATTGTTAATGACGATGTAAATAGTGTAAATTAATTATTCAATGTTTAGGAGCATCTGATTAACATGTTCAACATTCAAATTATGCCATGAAAACCATAATTTACGTGATATTTAATATGTGTGATTATTATATGTGTATGTTTAGACAGATTAATAACATTTTTAAATCCACATTGATGTTAAATTAAAGAGAAATTAGGTCTCAGGTTTCACAAATGTCAGTGACGAAAGACATAGTGCTACAGTGATCCTGAGAACCCAAGAGAACTTTATAAAAATTTTCTTGTTTTGTGGATAAAATTAATTTTGGAATAGAAAGGAGATGGTTCGATTTTTGGACAATGACAATTTAACTTTGGCATTCGACCATACTCTTAGGTAGGAGTTATATTTAAAATGTCTGTCTGACTATCAAAGTAAAATAAATTTGTTTTTATCTTAGTTGTGATCTGATGATGGTGTGATGTTCCTTTTTCTTTCCTTGTCTTGAGTAAGGCTTATCCGGAAAGGAAGTGGTTTGCTAGGAATTCAGTTGATGGCACCCATTTATATTTGAATTATTTTTATTAACTTAAGCCCGTAACGACCCTAGAGATACTTTGTCTCGTGATACCCACTGCTTTTTCGAGAACTCGGCTGAATTTCCGACACATTCCTTATTTGACTAGAGGTTCATTTAACTCCGCTCTGTCCTGAAACTCCAGGAATGCGATGTTATAGCAGATGGGTCATCGCAACCCCAGGACGAACGGGTACAGTACGTAAGCATTATATGCGGCCCAACAATCGGAAATTATTATCAAGATCCACTTCCGAATTACTTGGACGAGTGTCTCGGTGTCCCTTTAGGTTTCAGGAACGATTCAAAACTTATTTTTGTTGTCCCACGGCACCTAAAACCCACTGACCTTCGATTGGGCGTTGCCTGTTGTATTTGCGTTTGCAAACTTAGTATCAGTTGAAGTTGAAGATGTTGATCTCATTTTCCTTGTCTATACAGTATCACAGTAGACTCATGTAGACGAGCTGCTGTGTTCTCATGTTAAACGTACAATTATTGCCTTTAATACCACTTTTAAAACATTTAAATTCTGGAAATATTATGTTGGTCAATTAGGAGCGTAGCCTGTTCAAGCATTCAATATGTGCTCGAATGGGAACCAAATAGTTAGGCGCCTTGAAACAGAAATTATGATAACACTTGTGGAGAATATTTAGTTCCTAGGTTGCCAAGAAACAACATCAACTGTGCTATCTCTACAAGAGGGATGTCATCAAGGAAACTATTTTCACTTTCTTCTGAGACTTGCCTCCAAATAGAAACTGTTTCTTCAACTATGATGTAATTACGAGAACTTCAATGGGAGAAAACTAGAACTGGATCTTGTGACATAATGTTTGAATCTTTGGTTAGAAAGGCGGATGCTTTGATTGTCTAGTGTGTGATCTAAATTGTGTCTGCTTACGATGTTGCATTTCTGAGCGATTGTGTGTGCGAATTTGTACTTTTTCTACTGTTTTCAGATAGTGTTTGTTCTCTGGGTGTGGTCTACATTGTTAGAGGAACTAAATCAGCTTATAGGTAAAGAGCACTACCTGAGCAAGATGTTCAGGCCATACTGTCGAGAAACTTCGTCTGCATTGATGACAACCTTTCAAGATCAGAGGCGATACATCAGACGACTGGGGTGTTACAAGGAGACCCCTTAGGTCCAATGCTATTCAATGTAGCAACAAGGGACGTTGTCAAAACCATAGCAAATAAGGAAGTCTTCATTTACATGTATGCTGATGACATGACATTAGATTCACAACCGTACCAACAACTTCAGGGAGCGTTTGACAAACTGGTCACCTGGGCGGACATGAACAGCCTGAGTCTGAATGCACAAAAAACAGTCCAGGTGGCATTTTGCAGAGGAGGGAAACCTTCTGCGGCAGCACTCATCCAATACTAGAATAAGGAGCTTATTAGGGTCAACTCCTACAATTATCTTGGCGTGACCCTTCAAACGAATGGGAAAGTTTTCACCAAACACATAAGAGAAAGAGCATCTGCAGCGATCATGGCGATGAACCAAATTAAACGCATTCGTGAGCTGTGCATAGAGACGGCAATAGCCCTTTTCCACATCAATATCTCTCCCATCATGACTTACGCAATATACATTATTTGGAAGCATCTCTCAAAGAGTGGTCTAGCTTTGATAGAAAGTATGAAAGCGACGTACCTCAAAAGGTTCTATGTGTAGCCAAAAACACTCCATCGAGGTTAACATACGAACTCACACGACAGCCGTTCTACATAGTGGTAATATGCCTGAGAGTGTCAGTGCCTTCTACACCTCGATATCAAGCCTTGCCTCACGAGTTGTACGAGAAGAAAGCAAATACATGGCCAGACTTCTATCGTACTGATGCCATGACCAACCAAGAATGGATGAATTCAAGCTACGAACTGCGTCATACCATGACACGCTTCGCAGTTCATGGATTCCACCACAAGCTGTGCCACAGGAAGACGTTGCGTGAACCAGACACAAATTGTATATGTGGACTGTGCGGCAAAAGGTGTGAACGCTATCACGCGGAGATATGCCTCAAAAGAACAATAACTCTTTTGGACCTGTGTACTCAACACTAAGGTTTTTGTGTATGCAAATTGTGCGATATTCCGTTATTAATTATTATTTGGGTGTAAAATGTAGCTTTTCCATGTTTCCGTTGCTTGTGTAGTTGTGTCCTTTGTTTATCAGATCAATAGTATTGGGAACCACAATTGAAAGTCCAGTTAATTTAACCGTTAATGACAAATATAACTTCTGCTTACTGTAGTGTATCATGAGTGTTATATTCGGACGACGAATGATTATGTTCTTATTTCATCTTCATGTCTTCTAGATTCCTCAACATTATGGACGAACAAATATTCATTAAATGTGAAACAGAAGAATTCTTAATGATTGTAAGTAGTATTATGGTTCCATGTATTGCATAAAATCTTGTTGATGTGTATGATAAATCTTTCAGTCATTAATAGGAATTAGCCATAGAGACTTAATAATACCAAAAGTAATCTGGATTTAACAACTTCAGCTTTATCGTTGCTAATAATTTAGTGCTCATGCTCTGTATATTTTACTTTTCAGGAGTCAAATGAGCTACCCTCTGAATGTTGGATGATTGTGAAGGCTGAAGTACTTGATGACGTATGCGAAGATAAAGGAGTCCGAGATGAAAGTGCTACTGTTGAGGAAGAAATTGAAGTACAGGTGATTGTAGACACTGTTTCCTTTCTTTCAGAAATTTCTAATGATTCTCACTTAAAAAATGTGTATTTTTTGGTCAATGCAGTTTTTTTTCTTATTTGACAGTAGAAAAGGTAATATGTTGTTACTTTTTCATATTTATAATGCAGATTTAGTCTAGATACACAAAGTGCTGTTGTGTAATATACTACTGTATCTATATTATTTTGTCAAAGCTCAAATAGTAGTTATTGATTGTATCATATGGAAAACACTTAGAATAACATTAATGAAACCCCCATTTGAATCGCTTTGATGTTAAAAGGGGACTTCTGCAGGTATTTTGAAATATTAGTTTTTGATGGGATTCTACAGGGCCGCCGTTTACTAAATAATTCTCGTTCGAGATACTCGAGACTGATGTCTGTACTCGCGATGCATCTCGAGACATGCTCCAATAGGTCCTCAGCGGTGGAACTATGTGTGTACGCCGCTTCGAAGTGCATAAATAGTAAAATCGGACTTTCACGAGCATTAGTCATGCAGCGTAACATCCATTTAATACCATATGACCTGCGGAACAAACTGGGGACCAGGCAAAATTAAAAATTCTTCCACGATACTGTGGTACCCCGCATAATGTTCATGCGGCATGTGGAATCCTGGGGGAGAGCCGCTAGCTAACGGGACATTGTTCCGTGGAGTTACGGATATTTCAAGGATACTATGATTTACTGACACATGTGGATTCAAAAAGAAAATATACAATAGTAGTGTAAGGTTTTACAAGAACTTGTTGGAAAATTTAATAACGGAAATAAACAAGAATGCATGCGAACATGATGTTATGTGCGTTTACCAAATGTGGGAACTGTTAACTTGAAATAAAAATTACTGTTGTGGTTCGTGATATCGAGAAAGACTACTATGACCGTTCGCAACCAATGATTTGGTTAATCACTGATCCACCAAATACACAAAATGATTTTGATTGATTGCCTGCAAATAGTTTTACACTGTAGAAGAATTCTAAAGAAAAGAATAGAATATTATGTACGGTAATTAATAAAACAGTTATAAAACATTTCATGCTTTTGGGAATGCAATGTACGTGATAATTTGGTCAGTAAGTTATGATGATGATGTTAATTGTTGTTTTAAGGGGCCTAACATCTAGGTTATCGGCCCCGGTCAGTAAGTTAATGCCCATGATTTGTATTATGTGTGGATCAGTAACGATATGAACTTTCTTCTTCCCATCCTTAAGGTATACTCGAAGTCATTCATAGAGTTATGTGTCGGATGTGATATACTGCTTTTTAAGGTGTAATATCTTCCAGCACCGTTTGGTTATGGTTGTTCACATTCAGAAGTATATTGCATTATCGCAGGGTCTCGGGGAAAGTAAACTATTAGCCTCTCCTTAAAACGAGATATGTCTGGTTTACATGTAATATCTACAAGGGTAAAACAAATTTCACCCACCATTACGCGGCACGGACTGCATCGAGAGCTCTGAAACACGCTTGCCAGCGCTAGCTCGAGAGAGAAATCACATGTGCCTGACGTCATGATACAACATCGAGATAGCATTACAAGGCACGGACTGCATTGGTTGCTCAGACTGGATCGAGAACTCTGCATCACGCTTCCCATCACTACCGCTTAGTGTCAAAATGAGAATTCTGCAGTCCACACCACAGCTGTGCCGGGCATGTGAAATCTCCGTGTGATGATAAATGGAGACATCTACTGTAGATATCAGGGCTGTTTTTGCAATTTTTCACTACATTGAATTTCTGTTACTGGAATTATTGTTTCTGTGTTTCAAAGATTCTTGCATTGATATTGTACTTGATTTTGTATTACTATTCAACTTGAATAACATAATTAAAAAATTAATATAAATAGTGTTCAGGGCCATGAGAATATTAGTTAAAAGATTATAAATAATGTTGAAGTTATCTAATATACACATGTGTTTTGCAGTGAATTTTGAATCTCACATCTGCAATTTTTATGGTAATCTCTGACTTTCAAGTAATCCAAGTCAGTTGAAACTAGATGAGTGCCTTGATTTTGCTGTTCACATGTTTTTGGTCTCCTTTGGTGCATGTTAAAAATCTGTGTTATTATTGTTTACCTGCAGGGAGCACATCTCAAGGAAGCAGATACTGGACACAGTGAGGATGAGAAGAACATCACTACAGAACTAGTGCCATACATCAAAAGAGAAACACCATCTCCAGCAAGGGAAGGAGATTTGCTATCTGTAGGTATCTTGTTGTTTTTCTATATTGTAAACCTGTAGTTGAGGTATATTTTCTTTTGTTACGAGACATAATATGATCTATTTTAAAGTGAAGGTTACTTCTGAAGAACTAATGATTTACAGACATGTAAATCTTGTGCCTGTTATGCATCCAAGTTTTCCATTGTGCTCATTAGGTGTTGCACGTTTGTGAGCACATAGATAATTTTAATGTGCTGTGGCTGACGATAATCTTAATATTCAAATACAGTCGATAAGTTCTAAGTGAAAATCTGGTTCTAAATGACAGTAGAATGTTTACACCCTGATCAAAAGTGCTAACAATAATTCATAAGGATTAATGCTTTTTAGGCAATGGAACATGAGTTTGAAGTGGCAAAGTCTTAGTACTAACATTTAACAAACAAATTGCCTCCTTTGATTTGTAGAGGGGTTTATAACAATGAAAGCACTTTTTTCATCTATGAAGGAGTGGATGGCTTTGAAGGGAAGTTAAGAGTATTATTACCACCTTTATATTACTATAACAGTTAGATGTGAAAGTAATAGCAGGTAGTGTCTTAAATTGAGCTGCCCTCAATTCTTGTTATCTATTGTGTAAGCATGTAAGATGCTTTTTATAGAAAGAAATTCCTTCTTTTCATTAGGACATGATAGAAGAAACCCAGAATGAAGGAGGTATTCCAAGTGGAACTAATTTGAATGAGTAAGTTATCTTTCTTGCACATGACTAACAAGAAAATATGGATGGGGATAAGGTTTGGTTCTGACATTAATTATCTCTCAATGCATTTGTCAGTTTGTTTTAGTTACTACCAGTGTCCTCATCGATATACTTTCACTGAAGCAACCCACGTATTGTCCATTCTCCAATTTAATGATTGGAAGTATGATAGTTTTTTTGAAAGCAGTCAGGCTCAATGTTCATGCACCAAAGAAGCTACAACTTCTGTCTTGAGGAAAACCCTCTCATTTGCTCTTGTAACAGTGATGTCTGTGTTATCATTTTCACATCCAATGAGCTATTCAACACTGGAGTTGCGTTCCTTCTCACCCTATGCAGCTTGAGGTAGCTACAGTTATAACTCATCTTAAGAGGGGAGGGCGCGGGATGGGACTCACCAATTTGGCTCAAGGTGTGTGAGTAGAAGCAGGTAGATGCTCCATTCAAGTTCCCAGAATATCTTGCCAGAGTGGGTCACAGGAAATGGTAAAAGCTCTAAAGATTTTTGAGTAGAGTTTGAGGGATTTGTTTCTAATAAGATTCAAGTCAGTTGTGTGGCACAGTGATTAACCGCACTGTCTGGCAACCCACCACTTACGGTGCATTCAGGAAAATTCTACATCCTCAAGGCCTCACTGCTGGTGAGCTTGGGAGTTGGCGACCTCAATGGATTCCTGAACTGGATCCATTTTTCCCCTTTTCCATTGATAGAGGCAGACTTTCTCGTCTTTCCTTTTCCTCATTCTTCGAAGGTTGAGGGCATTTCTTTTCTTCATATTGTTATACTGTGGGGTTCCCACAGGGTGTAGTCACCCCCCTTTCACCCCTACTTCATGCCACTACCGCTAAGAGGAACCAACAACAACAAACATACAGCCATTGCAAGTACACCGGCTTGGCAGACCTATTCATACACACATGTGGTAATTCTTACTACATAAATCCAAACATACAGCTACCAGCTTTGTGGGGTAGGAATCTGCTGACTACATTACACAAACACTGGCAATTTGCTTAAATACCATCCACACCAAGGACTAAGGATCTTTCGTCCAACGAGTTGTCGTCCGACGTCTTCTAGACCGTTCTGCAGTTCATGTGAGCGTACTCAAGGTTCTCATCAGTAATTACTTTCTGTTCCAAACCTAGCTTACTGTCATCATCTCATTCATTCCTGTACACGTCGCAGAGATTAACTAGCGACTCACTTCACATCACACTTATGAGAATAAAACCATTCACACCCTCTTAAACTGCCTCCTTATACTTATTGAGCATCTAGCTCGAACCCTGGCTCTCTACCAGCAAGTCTTCGCTCAGCTGCGCTACACAGGCTTGAACGCTTGTCTGGTGTCTGACACTTGTAAACACTGAGTCAACATTCGATACCTGCCCCGTAAGCAAGGCCACCGTTCAGCCTTCCCGTCTCTTTCATTCCTCACTTCACATGCCAGCCACACGCACGTATTCGCCCTGCAGACGAGTTTAAACTTCCTTCAGTAATCACCGCCATAATTCGAGCTACCAGCCCCCAGGGCGATACAAATTTGGTGGAGGCACCGGGTTTGAGTCAATTCAAACGACTCAACCTATCCCAGGTGGAACCGCCTCTAGCTAGCGAAGCAAGTAAACCAACCAACCCCCCCTCCCTTAAAGAACATAACTGGCACAAGCACCCCACCAGATACAAATATGGTGGAGGTGCCGAGTCGTCGCAACTGAAAAGGACCAAAACAACTGGCCCAGCGACGGGGTTAAACCAATAGGCAGAACAGGTTTAACTCGATACCGCACCACCTTTCGCAAGCCAAGCATGTAGGGAAATTTCCTTTTATTTCCTTTTTATTTTATTTTTCTTCTAGTTTTTAAATTAATTACAAGCTTGTAGTCAGAAGTAGTTGTAGCAGTGTTAGAAGGTTCATTTCATTAACATTTGTCTCGATCACACACACCATTAGGGCCCAATAACAAAGATCTGAGACCACTGAATTACACTTTCTATATCACTTTAAAAATAATTTATGTAATTTGCCCAGAATTAAAATGAAATAAAGGTGTTTCACTATCAATTGTGTAAATTAGCAATATTCAATTTGTAGTTGGAGGTTTAACGCACACCCTAAAAAAAATGTTAAAAATTTCATAAACATGGGAGATATGAGGAAAACGCCAAAGGTCTGTTCAAAGCAAGGGCAAAATTAGAATTTGAAATTTGTTTCTAATAGCAGAAATGTCTAGTTTTCTTGAAAATATGTACGATTATTGCACGAGATTTATTACAGGCAGTCAAAGCATTTATATTGTTACTTCTTTCACTCTTTCAGCTGTCTGACCCCTCTTAACAGGAGCAAAACACTAACATGAGCAGTAACGCTCAGTGAATTTGATCTTTGAGCTAATATAGTTTTTTCTACACTCTCAAATGAGATGTACAGCCAACCTATCCAGAAGGATATATCATTTAGTGAGCTACAGGAGAAAGTAACATACGAAGTACGTCCAGAAAGTTAAGTTCCGTTTGGTAATAACATTAAATTGTGTACAGATACAGAAAAATTATTTATTGCACAAAATTCTACAACCCTTAAACTACTTTTCCACATAACTGCTGAAATGTTGCAGGCATTTGTCGTAGCGTGGCACGAGTTTTTGTATACCTTCTTCATAGACGTGTGCCGCCTGTGTCTTCTACTAGTTGTACGTTCCGCTGCAGCGCAGTTCCGCATATGCGCGGTAGACGCTCTGTATCAAGGAGAAGAAACGTGCGCCATTTGGAGAGCGCTGTCAGCCACGTACGCGTTGTTGTGCATGTTTACTCGTACAATGTCGGTGTTGATTGAAAATCCCGCCGCTTGTGAAATCAGATCTGTGATTCGTTTTCTGAGTGCTAGGAAAGTGAAACCAATCGAAATTTATCGGCAAATTTGCGAAGTGTATGGACTAAATGCGATGAGTGATTCAATAGTGAGAAGATGGGTCCGACAGTTCAATGAAGGACGTAGTGAAGTGCACGATGAAGAACGAAGTCGGCGTCCATCTTTGGTTACAGAAGAACTGGTTCACGCGATTGATGACAAGATCCGGGAAAACCGCAGGTTTACAATTAGTGCTCTCGCTATGGAATTTCCCCAAATCTCACGATCACTAATTCATGAAATTGTTACCGAAAAACTGAACTTTCTTAAACTTTGCCGACTTTGGGTACCAAAGATTCTTACGGAGCAACACAAAACACTTCAGTTTTAGACCCGTTACAATGAAGGCGGCGAAGAATTTCTGACACAGATAGTCACAGGAGATGAAACTTGGGTTTCTTACGACACCCCTGAAAGTAAGCGGCAATCAATGGAATGGAGGCACACTTCATCCCCAACAAAGGTTAAGCCGAAACAAATCTTGACACCTCGGAGAATGATGTGCACAGTGTTCTGGGACTGGAAAGGCATCTTACTCATTGATTTCTTACCGCGTAGTCAAACAATCAACGCAGATGCTTACTGCGAGACACTTAGGAAATTGCGCCGCGCAATACAGAATAAGCGCCGAGGGTTGCTGTCAAAAGGTTTTGTTTTTCTTCACGACAATGCACGACCACACACTGCAAATGTGACGAAAAACCTCCTACAGGGATTTGGCTTGGACGTGTTTGACGACCCTCCGTACAGCCCTGACCTCGCTCCTAGCCACTTTCATCTGTTCACACATCTCAAGTCTTTCCTTGGCGGTCAACACTTCAACAATGACGACGAGCTGAAAGAAGATGTTTCCAACTGGTTGAAGACGCAGGCGCAAACTTCTATGAAGAAGGTATCCAAAAACTTGTGCCACGCTATGACAAATGCCTGCAAAGGTTCGGCAGTTATGTGGAAAAGTAGCTTAAGAGGTGTAGAATGTTGTGCAATAAATAATTTTTCTGTATCTGTACACGATTTAATTTTATTACCAAACGGAACTTACTTTCTGGACATGCCTGGTATTTTAATATAATATTATTGCTGACATAGTTGGGTTATGTTATTTTCGTTTGCCATTTCAGAGTCTCTACATCATTAGAAGCAATATACAGCTGATACAGCAAATAGCATGTTATACTCCTTACGTCACCTTTACTTTAAAACACCACTTCCTCTTCTCCCATTAAAAGAATATCCCTGGCCCTACAGCCCATTAAGAGCCTTGACCTACCAAGCGACCGCTGCTCAGCCATTTTGCCAACATATTTCAAGGTGATGCATTGTCCGCGCGACAGGTCCCCTTGAGCATTAATATTGGCTTTTGTGACTGAGGTGCTGCCTCTGTGATCTCAGTTGTCCTCACGAGACCTAGTGCACCCTGTTTTAGCCCACATGTCAGTTTCTAAAATCCCTTTTTCCATAACTGATCACAATTTCAACACTACACTACACTACACTCAATAATTCTCTAGTTGACTCAATAGAAGCCGTAGATGTATAAATTAGTTATTAATTTACTGCTTATGAACGATACATAGTTTCCCTCCCTTTCAAGACATTTCACCAACAATAGCGTATCAATTTTATCGTAATGGTACTTGATATTTTATTATGTTATTCAACCTATAACACCATGATCTTCATGTTAAATGATAGCAAATAATATTTAATACATCAATAAAGTGTGTGCCAAATAACAGGCACCACAATTCATGTGACTTGTGACTGGCTACATGGTGCAGCGGTAATGTTCTCGCCTGCTGGATTATAAGATAATATATACATGGGTTGTTTTTTTAATAGTTGCAACTATTTTTTATTCAAATACATAGCATACTTGCAACATTCTACGTTCTACCGGCCTTCGAAGTAATCAGCACTGTTGTGTGGCACACGTTCCCAGCGATGTGGAAGCCGTTGGATGCCGTTGAGAGCGTCTGATTTCTGAAGGTCGCGGATGAAGCGGTCGGTGGCCTGGAGAACGTCATCCACTTTGCGAAAGCGCATCCCTCGATGTGGTGCATTCATTTAAGGGATGAGATCGTAGTCGCAGGGCTGAAATATGGAGAATAATAAGGGGGGGGGGGTAGTAAAGCACTTCCCAGCCCCAGCGATTGTACAACTCAGTGACAACTCCTGCTGGATGTGGTCTTGCATTGTCATGCAGAATGTTGGGCTGCTACCTGGTTCGTTCGCAAAAGTACACTGTAATACGGTACTTCCTCCGGGAACGGTATGCTTTAGTATAATACCATCACAGTCGTAGGAAACGCGTTAACGTTCTGCACATTGCCATAGCTAACTGCAGGATGACCAGGCCGCGGCATGTGTGTCACATTTTGTCGTCCGTCTATGAATGCCTTCATCCAGTGCAACAATACGGTAGGTTAATGCACTTTCACCGCAAGCCTCTTGCAATCCTTCGTAACACTGCTTTGCATTGCGACCTCCAGCACATTCAACTTTCAATCAGCTCTTTTGATCTTGCTTCGAAATCATTGCAGCTGTATTCCACGAGCGCGCGCTCAGAACTGCGATCTTGTTATTGTTGCAGCACACATGCATAGCGTGTGGAGGGCGAGTTCATTCACGCTCGGGGAAGGTATCTAAGCTACCTCATGTCTGGCTACGTTTCACGGCATTGTTACAGCATAGTTGCCACTATTAGAAAAACAATCCATGTATATGATGTTTTCCACAAAAATATTATTTAAACAAGATGTTCAGTAAAGAACATATATCCTACTTCTCCTAAACGTATGAGTATAGTTATAACTCTTTGTCTTTAGCAAAGAGTAAATAGAATCATTTCTTGGTTGAAGACCTTAGAAACTATTTACCACTACCGAACACCAGAACCTCAGAAAATCTTCTACCATCATTGAAGAAAGAAAGAAAGAAAGAAAGAAAGAAAGAGAAGACATATCTTAAGAATTTTATGGAACTGGAGACATAATCGACCGGACGTGGGCAACATCCAACTTTGAGTTGAGGCATGTGTTTACACGTCTGGCTGTCCATTGTTTTCACCACCTTAATTGCATTAACGAATCTTTCCATAACCCTACAGTGACGTGTGTATGCCGACTATGTGGACAAGCATGTGAACGCTACCACTTAGAGCTCTGTCGTAAAGGAAACAATCAATCAAAGACTATGCAATTCAAATCCCCAGAGCGCAATTTTAGTGTACATGTTCATCCTTTATTTTCGATTGCTATTTGGCTTCAATAAAAATAATAATTAATATCCTCAACCAGCACCAACAGATAGAGTACCGGTACTATGTGAGATCATTATGTTCTTTAGTTCAAATAACATTTTCAAATAACACACAATAGGCTGTTGCAAACGCTTTAAAATTAAAATGTATCGTATTATCAACTTGTCATTCTTCAAATTCAATGCGTATAGAATGCCAATGGTATGCTAACCAATGGAGTCCCACGTAGACCAGTCATGACAATTGGCGGAAAAGTTTCGGATAAGATAATCCTGATAGGGCGAGTGCATTCTAGCGACCATAAAAATAAACTTTTCAGTTAAAGCTGTAAGGTATTCTGTGGGCCGCTGCACCTTTCGCAACTAGTGGGCCATGATAGTTCACCTGGTTGTTGTTAGATGTCTCGTGCAGATCCGTTGACGAATTTTGCTTTAATTAAATATATATTTTCCATTGTAATATGCACAATATAACGCTTAATTTTAAAGCGTCTGAGTAATTACAAAACAATAAATACAACAAAATTCAACCAAAAAAAAAACCAACTCTGATAGGATTCAAACCCCAGGCATACGTTTGAAAGGCTAACGCTTTACCACACAGCCAAACTAGTCAACCAAAATTCGCCGATATCAATTGACTTAATACATCTTAGCAAATAATGATTGAGACTAAACGATTTCTTCAGCGGAGTAAAATTTTTACATATAAATCATTTCACACAAAGTTTATATAATTTCTATCAGTAGGCTATATTGCAAGCAATACTCAAACTAGTGAAATTTAGGTCACACACAAGATATCAGCTACCATCTTGTCTTGTAACTGAAACAGCTCAACTTGTTAAAGTCACTTCTGCACTATAATATTACGATATAAACTTTTAATTTCGAACGAGCCACGTCCTTTAGAACAGTTTAAACGATTCTTGATTCGATAATCGGAACTGGTGGGTCCCATGTTATGGATTATAAAGTTTGCATAATTCACACAGCCGCCATCTTGAAGTGGTATGGCTGATGACCTTGTAGTTTGGGCACACGATGCGTCCCATATGAAGGTTGTTACCAAATTTGGTACAGATCGGATGAATAATTCAGTCGTTATTTGATTTTACGTTTTGAACTTTTCGAGTGGCCGCCATTCAGTTTTGTTAAAGATGGCGGTGATATAAGAAACATGACATTGAGGTGCCCTTTGCTAGTGCTACCTCTGTACCAAATTTCGTTCAATTCGGTTTGACCGTGCTTGAATTGATAGGGAGGGACATGTATACAGAGTACACATACACACTCACACACAGACAGACACACAATTATTGGCCCTGTGTAGATCTCATGAGTCTACTTTCATTTTTTGCAAAAATCGAAAGTAGGCTAAAAATAATCCAGAATTGCAGTCAATGAACTTTGTTATGCTTCCGAAAAATATATATTTTGGAAAATGGAGTAAAAAATATATTTTGAAGAACACGGCAAGGACAAGATTAATGGATTTGGTTTGGTTTGCAGAACTACGATGTCTGTAGGGACTTGGAATCATGTTAAAGAATTACTTTCCCTCCAAATGTAACTTAGCCTTCAACTGACTATAAAAAGGAGCAATATAATAATATGAAGTGTCCAGGGGAAGAAGGGGGAATGTCAAATAATGTAATATGTACAGGAAACTAGTTTTAAAGTTTCATTACTTATATGTACGCATCAACTTGAAACATTTCCTTATGGTTCTTAGCCAGTCACAATTGTGCCTTCAATACGTCACAAAAAGGCCTACCAGATCGCGCTGATATCTCGATTTTACATTATGAGTGACATTCTCCCTTCTTCCTGTGGACCCTTCATATATGAAAGTCACTTGACTCTCCTCATTCCTTTTAATTTACTTTACTTTCTTGCTTCCTCTTCCTGATGATGTTTTGTGTAGAAAAATGCCCTTCAGGTCATGCTGAACCTCCTCTCGTTCGCTTTATCTCTAGAAATTCATGCCAAATGATGTTTTACAGACCGGGGAACATGAATTTTCATCAGATAATAAACTAAAGGTTGTATCTGAAGGCAAGCATTATGATGGTCTTTTGAAAAGGTTTCAAATTCTTTGAAGCCTCACCATTCCATGTCATACACTCCAATCAATCCCTTGAAGGGGACCTGTCGAACCAATTTTTGCCAATGCCAAGGTGAAGGTTTATGACCCTGAAATTGCTTTTGGCTCATTCACTATACACATGAACACTGTTTACCTCACTTTAAATATGCCCCTTCAATTTGAATTTGTGGTTCATCCCTTTGAGGTTAGATCCATAATATTGCAATAGGCTTGTTTATTTTAAGGTAATAGCTCTGCAGAACTTTTGTTCTTTTAAAGTTGAGTATTACTACTATGTTTCGTTCATATCAATAATATATGTATATTTTTTTAGGATTATATGCACCAACATGTGGGATCCAGATTCCGTTTTAGGAAACCATGCCAGCAAGGTATGTGGGAAGGATGTTACTGATCGTGAATGGAAGAACCAATTGTTTCTTCATAGTGACCAGAAGCTACACACTAAACAGACGGGCGTAAACGGCCAAAAGGCTTTTATCAAGAAGGCTGGTTCAAAGCAGCAGAGGGTGATATATAGTGGACAAAAAACACATACTTGTGAAATATGCGGAAGTTCGTTTTCTAAGGAATATAACCTAAAAAGACACGTCTTTCTTCACAGTGGCTTGAAACCTTACACCTGTGAGATATGTGAACAGAAGTTTGCTGATCGCAGCAACTTGAGGAGCCATACCTTGCGCCATCATAGTGGAATAATGACACATTTTTGTGATAAATGTGACATGGGTTTTACGCTGATTAGATTTTTGAAGAAGCACTTGGATCTCTGCGAAGGGCAGTGCTTTCGCAGGGAAATATTTCCGCCAAAGTGAATAGTAATGTCTGTAAGGTATGTGTTTGTAACGCATTTATTAATGATTTGAATACATACAATGACTTATATATCTTTTAAACCACCCCGTCAATATCCCTAAATATAAGATATTCCTACATGTTTCAAAACAAAAGTTTCATCAGCTATTAGCAATTACATATCAATATTAACGTAACTTAACCATTTTAAATGCACAAGAGGTGAACCTTCAACCACCTCTGTCAGAATATGTGATGTGTCGATGATGGTTCTAATTCGCTATACAGAATGGTTCTGAGATAAGTAAAGATATATATTCTGCTGCTTGTTGATATGTCCTAAATTACACATAATTTGAAAATTTCCCATTCTGCTCAAAATTGAATTTTGTAGCTCAGGTAGTAATTCAACTGGTAGTATGGGTGCGTAATGCACGGAAGCGTATTGTACTTACAAGCAGCGGATGTTTTCACACGGGGGCAAAATGCAATGTATGTCAGCAGTGCCCTACATCATTCATCATTAGGGGCAGATGACCTCGTAGTTCCAACCCTCAAAACAATAACTAACTCATTCAACATTATATACACTTCAAATAAATGTTTTGCATAACACTTGTTTGCCATGATGCAGAGCGTATGTGGGATTGTGGGCGAAGTTATTACAAAAGAGATGGCATTCTAACAAATCCTGCAGATTTGATTCATATGTGAAAATAACAAACAGGGAGACATTTGGCCTGTGAAACAGGGACTGATATGTGTTGTAATCTTACCATCCTGTGACGTTTCAATAAGGAACATGGCCACCATGGGCATTCAGCACAGCGCTTACTCGTTGTGACATACCACCGATCAAGTTGTCCACGTTCTTTTGAGGCAGGCGATCCCGCTCTTCCACTGCGACCTCCATGATCTCTTGGCGGGTTATGGGAGGGCGAGGACGCTGAGCAATAGCATGCTTCAGTATATCGCAGACATGTTCGATACAGTACATATCCGGCGACATCACAGGCCATTCCGTTCGTACAATGGTGGACTCCTGGAGGAAGTTTTGTACCACCACCGCTCGATGTGGTACGTATATGCAAAACTTTTTTTAATGTTTATACTACCTAAGCTACAAACATAGCATTTTCAACATTTTTTCAAATATTTCTACTGATCTCCGAAACATGCTGTATCGTGCAGAAATGTACTGAACATCGTATAATTGTAAGAAATTATGTATTTAATTACGATTACTTAGCATAGTCCTTTGTATATCTGTTGGTTAATGCTTTGTGTCTGGTGTTATCTAAATATACATATGATTGGACTTAGTTACATATGCAATAATGATATGGCTTACACATTTGAGATTTGTAATTTTTTAAAATGCCGAATAGAGATCATGGTGAAATGGTGCACGTGGTCGCCTTGCTCATATGTGCCAAAGTGAAGAAGTTTAGCCAGAATACTAATTGGTGGAAGGAAACTCTGAACATATTAAAAGAGAGATCAAACTAACATGATTAAAAGTTCTCTCAAATTCGAATGGTTTCGTAGAGTAGAAGACAAGTAACTCTCGTATTGGAAATGTATTCGTAAATGTTATCCTGACCAGTTGTTGGTGAGTTCCATGTTATGAATCCAGTGCAGTATATTGGTTTCTAAGTTCAAAAACTTTATAAAAATCAAAGATCACTGATGTAAAGTTTAAATATTGTTAGGTATTACTAAACGTGGAAAAGCTTAGCCAGAATACTAATAAGAGGAAGAAAACGCTGCACAAAATTCATAATATGGAACCCGCCAACAACTAATCAGATTAACATTTACGAATAAATGTCCAGCACTAGTGTTACTTTTATTTTACTCTACGAAACTATAGGATTAGGAGACAACGTTCATTGGTTTAATACATAAAAAATCTCTTTTGCATTCTGTGAATGAATGAACGATATGAGGAATAACCCACCCACCAAGGGAAGATGATTAAGAGAAGGAAGTAGATTTGGGATTTGGAAAAGAAGGATAGAAAAATAGGAGGAGAGTCCCACAAAATTAATAAGTTGAGATTTAAATACACTTAGAAGCAGTTGCCAATGGAAATTAACTCTCGGATACCTAAAGTAGGTACGAGCTTGGTCGAGGCTAACGGGAACCGCAGCTAGGACTTGGGCGGTTTGCAAGAGAGAGGCTTTAGTACATTTCCTCCCGAGCATGTATAAAAGTACTATGGGGAAGGGGATGGTCTGGCAAGACTTAGAGGAACAAATTTACTGTATGTTTTCTCAAGGAAATTAGGTTTTACCAAGTAATTCGAAGAATGCCAATGATTTAACTCAAGCTTGGTATTTTCAATTTCCAAAATTATGGATTTCCTGTAAGGGCGACCAAGTGTCTCTAAGAAAGAATATGATAAAAGATTATGCCTTATTGGGTAATCTTGGTAAATGAACCAATGGTTGCATTGGACAATGGCTAAGCTTTTACTCAGCGAGGAGCCGGCCAAAAGTTTAGACAAAAAGAAACACTTATTTTTTAGAAAACTGACCATAAGTTTTCGGAGAGGGTCTCCACAAGCAGGTAGTTGGCTTAGCGAACTTTACTTGCCTTACTGGCCAATTAGAATTAGCTATTAACGCTAAGAAGAACTTTAGTAAGGTGAAAATTAAGAGTTCTTGCTCAAATGCAACAAATGGTGAAAGCCCTGTTAAAGATTTTAATGTCATTGAGTGAGGAGAGTCAAGGAAGACAGGATTTTGCCTAAACTTTATATTCGCAAATGAAAAAGCGAAGGGAAAAGATTTGTTTATTTTACAATTAGAAAAAGTTTGATGAAATTAACAATTATGCAATATAATTTTAATAAACATAGTTCATTTGAACTTTTTAACAAATAGGGTCGCAGACCTCTAAACATTAAACGGTTGCTCCAGGCAATTGACAATTTACAAGGTTTCAAACCTTACATGTTTCTAAAATCTTTATAAGAGTTAAACCAATAAACAATGAAATAATTAAAGCTTGAACGTGAATTGGAGTACAAAAAGTGTACCTTAAGAAATTCTTGAGAGAATGTTCTAGAGAAAATGACAATTTTGAAAATGACAATAATAACAACGTGAAAAATAAGATAGAAGTTCCTACAACTTCTTATATTTATACAGAGTTAATATATGAGAATTATACAAAGAGGGCAGGTCACTTACTGTGAAACCTGGAGAAAGTGAAAAGGAAGTTTCTAGACTTCCTATGTTTAATTAGGAGTCACGAGAAAAATGGGGCAGTTTCCATTTCGTGAAACCTGAACATGACTCGCTCAAGAGTTTAGAGAATTGTTTTCCCTGATTTTGAAGGGAGGAACAATGTAAGTTTGAAACGTGTGCTAGACACGTATCACAAAGATTATACAGAGATACTTAATGATAAACCAACAAAATGGAAGGGCACTTCTTGGAATGACACCTTATTGAAACAGACCTAGATTAAAAGTTTATTGCAGATTGTTAGTGAAAGGTTTAGGAAAGAGAAATGGGAATTAAGGAAAATGTTCATGGCCGTATTTAATATAACCGGACGATCGCGACGCGGTAGAAACGTGGAGAAAGCACTTATTATCACTATAGTCTGTAAAGATTGATTCAAAGTTCACTGTAGAAACACTAAAGTTCATGAAAAGAAAGTTATTGCAATTATGGAAAGAACTGATTGCACTATATAGGTGAAAGTCTATTTCTTGAAAAAGTTGTAATTTACAATTAAATGCGCCATAGAATTTTCCAGAGGTTCCAGCGGTGGAAGAAAGTTAGCTATTGCAAAAATTTATAAGGAAGATTCCTCATTTTAACTAGCATTTTCACAGTGCGTGAACAATACTTGACAACAAGACTCGCAGATAGAGAACAAGGTCTAGAAGGTTCCAGAACGACCTTAGCAGAAAATGGGGTTGAGAAAATCCAGCGGAGGAAATAATTTTATAATTATAGGCAGCGGGTATTAGATAATATCCCACGTAGCGAGAGGATTTCTCGTTTGAATCGCTTAAGAAAAGCTCTTTTATAGTAAGGTTGGCTTATACACGCAAAAGCTCAACATGGCAAAACCCACGAAGAATGATTATTGCCCCAAAGTAAATAATTTCACACTGCCTATATTTAAAAGCACTTGGAAGTTAAAACCATGAAGATGAGGTTAAAACTTTTTAAAAATGGTACTTATCTCGATTTCATGTTGAAGTCGGAGTTCCTCACTGATGCTTAGAGTTCCAACATGGCGTAAAAGAGGGTGAGCCTCTTGGTTTGAGGAGGCAAGCTCGAGAGGAGCTTTGACTGAACGAGTCAACTGCAGACGGAGAAGTGAGAGCAGCTCAACGGAGCACAGAGAGACCACGGAAGGGGAAAGAGTGGGGGTAGGAAACAAAAGGTATACATATCAGCATAACCAACTTAGCAAAAAATAAATTTTCTTCTTGATGGATGGTCTTCTAAGAGTTGATAGTAGGCGATATTAGCGCAGCATGGTGAGTGAAACAGTAGACGTAGTCCTCTTGCTCAAGGAGAAAATAGCTGACGATAGTAACGAGATCTGGTGGCCAGATGGATATGTAAGTCCTCTTGCACGATGAGGAATTGAGTAGCTTCAGAGGTCCGCTACTAGATGACGCTAGGTGGGTCACAGAAGTTATATATCTGAAACATACTTATGAAGACATAAGAGATATGCCCAATAAGGAGAAAACAGATGATCACTGTTGGTGTTTGACAAAGAGGAAGGAAGAAATGAACATGCAAAGAGCAATAAAAATTATATCTCAGGTACCGTGTATTCAAAGAATACACCATACTGGGGGGGACAACACCAACAGAGAGCAAATAAACAGTTACACATTTATTGGAAGCGGAGCGATCAAAGACAGTGGTCTTGTGATCGGTCCATTTGTGGTCAAGATTCTGGCCACCCTGACTCTCCCATCTCTTCCAGGGTAACATTCGGTCACCCTACCAGAAACCCATACTAGGGGGGGTGAAACATCCCTAACCAAGACCAAGTCCCCCACTTTAATGTCGGGACTGGAAAGAAACCACTTCTGCCTCCGTTGCAAGGAAGTTAAATATTCCAAGTTCCATCTCTTCCAAAAGGAATTACGGAGGGATTCAAGTTTACGCCAAACAATAGGTAAATTAAAATCCCTGTAAGAATTAGGAAGAGGAGGAGGGGCAGAAAGAGAAGTGCCAATAAGGAAGTGACCAGGGGTGAGTGGAAGTAGGTCATCAGGGTCATTGGAAAGCGGAGTTAAAGGGCGAGAGTTAACAACACCTTCAGTTAGAACAGACAGAGAGTTGAATTCTTCGTAAGTCAGAATTCGATTACCTAAGACTTTTCTTAAATGACGTTTAGTGAGCTTTACGCAAGATTCCCACCTACCACCATGATGCGGAGCGTAAGGAGGTATGAAGCGCCATTTGAAACCTCTTGAATAAGAAAAATTAGAGATGTGTTCCATGGCAGGAGAGGAAGTAAGAGCTTTCTTCCACAGGGAAGCTGCGCCCTGAAAGGTGGAAGCGTTATCAGAGAACATCTCAGAAGGAACACCACGCCTAGCGGTGAAACGAGAGACAGCTGATAAAAAATAAGAAGTAGAAGCATTCGTTACTAGTTCCAAGTGGATTGCGCCGGTAACCATGCAAACAAAGAGAGAAACATAAAGCTTACCAAACAATTTGCGTTTAGCTTCAGGAGAGTTTCGTTGATATTGGAACGGACCCATATAGTCCACGCCAGTTAAAGCAAATGGGCGTATTGGAGAAGAACGAAAAGAGGGCAGATCGCTCATTAATTGAGTGTTGATTTTAGGTTTCGCTTTGAAACAAGGAATGCACTTATGAATTACAGAAGAAACTTCATGAATTCCATTTATAATCCAGTACTTATCTCTTAAAAGGCAGAGCAGAGTACGTGTACCAACATGAAGATTACGGTAATGAAAGTCACGTATAATTAAAAAAGTAACGTGATGTTTGGAAGGCAAAATAACGGGATGCTTTTTGTCCTCAGAGAGTAAAGATTGCGAGAGCCTTCCACCTACCCTAAGTAATCTATGGTCATCAAGGAACGGGGCTAAAGCACGAAGACGGCTGGATTTGGGAAGATCTCTTCTAGAAGAAAGCAATGACAATTCAGAAGAAAAGGCTTCTTGCTGTGTCAGTTGTAAAATCTTAATGGTAGCGAGATTCAATTCATGATTGGTAAGGTGTGGTTTAGGGAGAAGAGGTTGGTCAACCACAAGATATTTCCATCTAAGGAGATAGGCAACAATCCGTAGTAATTTATGGAAGGAAGAATAGCGTGACAACAAAGGATGAGATGCGTTGGAAACAAGACACGAAGCAATGGGTAGAGGTACTTTAGCGTCAGGCAAGTCGGAGTTTGTAGCTGGGGGTTTAGAAGGCCATGAGGAAGATTCGTCGATTAACCACAAGGGCCCATGCCAGTACAATTGGGAAGCTGCCAATTGAGAGGGTAAACAACCACGAGAGATGATATCAGCTGGATTATCCGCACTGGGAACATGCCTCCATTGACATCCCGAAGAAAGAGTTTGAATTTTGGAAACCCTGTTTGCGACAAAAGTTTGCCAATGAGAGGGGTTTTTGGCGATCCAAGAAAGGGCGATCATAGAATCGCTCCAGAGATAGATTTGCGAGAATTCGACCTTTAATACTTCCCGTAATTTCTTGACAAGTTCTGCAGCCATGAGTGCAGCGCACAGTTCGAGTCTAGGCAAAGTGATAGTTTTAAGAGGAGCGACCTTCGATTTGGCACAAACAAGGTTAGAAACTGGAGATCCATAGAGTGAATCGTGATAAACTAAATATGCACAGCAACCATAAGCTTTTTCGGAACTGTCCGCGAACACGTGAAGGAAAAAAGATGCATTAGAATGAGAGCTGATTAAATTCCTGGGAATTTCAATAAGGGAAAGATCCAACAAATTGCTGCGAAACGAGAGCCAACGATTAAGAAAAGAAAGAGGGACAGCGTCATCCCATTCACATTTAAGTGACCACAGCTCTTGCATGAAGAGTTTGGCTATAACGATAACTGGGGCAAGAAATTGAAGCGGATCAAAAATTTTTGCAATTTCAGAGAGGATTTGTCTTTTTGTATTAGGAAGCTCTTCTGCGAGCGTAACTTTATAGATAAGAGTGTCAGTGCTAGTGCACCAGTGAACTCCTAGAGTTTTTATAGATTCGGAGTTTCCCCAAATTTCGACAGAAGAGAGATCTACGTCTTCAATGGGAAACTGAGCGAGAAACTCAGGGGAGTTGGAGTTCCACTTATGAAGTGGGAAACCTCCATTCCTTAGTAATGCTTGAAGTTCTAAAGATACAAAAGAGGCTTCCTCCAAAGAGGGGAAGGATTGCAAATAATCGTCAACATAGAATGACGTAGTTAGTGCTTCAGAGGCTTTGGGGTTAAATAAATGACCATCTTGTGAGGCAAGCAAGTGTAGGGATCGGATAGCAAGGAAAGCAGAGAGTTTTAAGTCATAGGTAACCGTTTTCAAGCGAAATACCTTAATGGGCTTATTGATTTCATCACGCCACAAGATTCTTTGATGATCTCGTTGTTCTGGTTGAATTAACACTTGACGGTACATCTGTTTTATATCGGCTATGACAGCTATGGGAAATAATCGAAAGTTTAAAAGTATAGCAGATAAATCTGATTGAATAGCAGGACCAGAATAAAGAGTGTCATTAAGGCTGTTGCCATTAACGTCGGGTGATGAACCATTGAAAACAACTCGGATTTTATCTTTTACAAAAGGGTTTTTCCACACAGGATGATGATTTAAATAAACCGTTTCGATTGGGGGGTGCAATTCATCATCGGATTTGTTAACAACCTCCATATGATCTAAGCTTTCATACTCATCCATGAACTCAGTGTACTGCTTTTTGACGAGGGGTTCCTTTTTGAATTTGCTCTCGATAGCAAAGAGAGCTTTTCGAGCTTTAGGCTGAGAGTTAATAAGTTTGGGGGGATTATGTAATCTTGGCATTTGAACAATGAACCGGCCATCAGAAGAACGAGTGGTCGTGTTCAAAAAAAGTTGCTCACAGAATTCATTTTCTGAAGAAGTTACATTAGGAGAATCAACATTTTCAAGCCTCCAAAACTGTTCCAGATCAGTATTGGAGAAGTAACATTGAGATGCAGGTTGGGGTGAATAATGGGGAAGTTGCCCTGTGACAATCCATCCAAAATTAGTGTCTCTAGCGACCACGTTTGAGGATAGCTTGCGAACCTGTTTCCTAAGGCAGTTCCAAAAGACATTGGCACTAAAGAGTATGTCAATGGGATTTTGTGTGTTAAACGAAGGATCGGCTAACCTTAAATGCGAGGGAATGTTTAACCCCGAAATATCAACCGAGTGACTAGGAGTGTCTTCTCCAATGCTATTGAGAATGAGACAATTAAGTTTAAAAAAGTTGTTTCTATGACAAATATCTCTTATGGTTAGTTTTGAAAATTGTAAAGCTTGCGATTTTGAGCTGTTGATGCCTGACACATTGATAGAAGTGGGGTTTACGGGTAGGCCCAGTTTTCTAATCAGGGAATTAGATTCAAAATCATGAGTTGCCGCTGAGTCTAGAAGACCGCGTGCACGGACCCAGTCGCCAAAGTTATCCTGAACGTCAATTTGAACAGTAGACAACAATACTTGAGCACTGCGAATGGACTTAGCATTTTGAATGTATGATGAAGCATTAGAACTGTTAACACTATCATTTTTAGGAGAAGTGGATGCTGTTGATGACCTTGCTTGATCATGACGATGTAGCAGAGTATGATGAGCCTTTTCACAATGGTAGCAAAGTCTTGTGGACTTACAGTTAGAAGCAGAATGCGTGGGCGCTAGGCAGTTGAAACAATATTTGTTTTGAGCGACTAATTTTCGTCTGTCATCGACTGACATTTCTTTAAAGGATTTGCAGAGGTATAGGGCATGGGGATCTTTACAAAGTATGCACTTTACCGGTTCGTTTAAACTTTTGCGAGGTTCACCTTGCGTGTTTAAAACAATGGAGCTAGCAACACGACGTTCACTAGACCTAGTTGGGTAACCAGTAGTGTTTGATTTGAATTTGGATGAGCTGGACCCTGGTTTTTGGGTATTAGACGCTGAGCGTTCGCTTTTGGGTTTGATGGACATTAATTCGAATTTGGAACTAGGAGATGAAGGTTCGCTCTGATTAGCTAGCGCGGTTAAAAGTTGGCATCTAGCGTTTATGAAAGTGACTAAATGCTCGTAAGAGTAGTCGTCTTCCTTAGAAAGTTCAATTTCCCAAGCTTTGAGGGTAGCAGCATCAACTTTAGAAACTACTAAATGTATTAGGAAAGTATCCCAATGTTCAGTAGGCTGCTCTAATTGGGACAAAGCTTTAACGTGGAGTTGGGTAGTGTCAATTAAAGTACGCAAACTAGTGACGTCATTGTGCTGTGACGCAGATAGGTTAAATAGAGCCTTAATATGGCGTTGAATACGTAAACGTGAATTTCCATATCTTTCTTTTAATAAGTTAAAGGCAATGGGGTAATTTTCGGCACGCAGAGGAAGTGCTTCAACTAACTGCAAAGCTTGACCTCGAAGGATAGATCTCAAGTAATGAAACTTGTAAATAACTTGAATGTCTTCATTGTCATGAACAAGGGAGCAAAATAATTCATAGAAAGAATCCCAAGTGGATTCATCTCCAGAAAAATGGGGTAAATCAATTTTCGGTAAAGTAGGTTTGGGCTTGTGAGTGCCCTCACGGAAAGAAGTTTGGGGTTCGTGAAGAGAACCAAGAACAGAAGCGTCCTTTTTCTGCTCCTCTTCAAGTTGGCGTATTATTCTGAAAGCAGAACCTATGCCTTCGTAATATAAGTTCTCTACTTCGACACGATCTTCTGTTTGATTGAGCATGCAAGTTTCAATTTCAGTTTGAATGTTACAGTAGTTTTCATAAGAACGTTCAAAATCCTTTACACGATGTTTCAACAAATCTAATTGCGCGTCTGAGGGATCTAATTCTTTTATGTACCTTCTGAATCGGGTAATTTGCCCTTTATAGGATGCTCGTTTAGAAGTAAGTTTTTCATCCTTATCCTTATCAGTGGGAGCCATATTAAAGAGGATAAATGAAGATGTAACTCACGAAACTGTGGAACCTTGGAAATGCTGTCAAGCTGGCAGCAGCGAATGAGTAGAAAGAATGGGACACACCATAGGAGACAGGAGCGGCCTCTTTCCCGTTCACAGGCTTTGCACGATGTGGTTATAGCTGAAATATTCAACACAGATATTAGAAATATGCAAAGTATTGTCAAATGACACTTTTTTAAAGAGAGAAAAGAAAAAATGGGCTCTCCCGGGTTTCTGGTACCAATTTTTGGGTAGATTATGGGATGAGGAATAACCCACCCACCAAGGGAAGATGATTAAGAGAAGGAAGTAGATTTGGGATTTGGAAAAGAAGGATAGAAAAATAGGAGGAGAGTCCCACAAAATTAATAAGTTGAGATTTAAATACACTTAGAAGCAGTTGCCAATGGAAATTAACTCTCGGATACCTAAAGTAGGTACGAGCTTGGTCGAGGCTAACGGGAACCGCAGCTAGGACTTGGGCGGTTTGCAAGAGAGAGGCTTTAGTACATTTCCTCCCGAGCATGTATAAAAGTACTATGGGGAAGGGGATGGTCTGGCAAGACTTAGAGGAACAAATTTACTGTATGTTTTCTCAAGGAAATTAGGTTTTACCAAGTAATTCGAAGAATGCCAATGATTTAACTCAAGCTTGGTATTTTCAATTTCCAAAATTATGGAGTTCCTGTAAGGGCGACCAAGTGTCTCTAAGAAGGAATATGATAAAAGATTATGCCTTATTGGGTAATCTTGGTAAATGAACCAATGGTTGCATTGGACAATGGCTAAGCTTTTACTCAGCGAGGAGCCGGCCAAAAGTTTAGACAAAAAGAAACACTTATTTTTTAGAAAACTGACCATAAGTTTTCGGAGAGGGTCTCCACAAGCAGGTAGTTGGCTTAGCGAACTTTACTTGCCTTACTGGCCAATTAGAATTAGCTATTAACGCTAAGAAGAACTTTAGTAAGGTGAAAATTAAGAGTTCTTGCTCAAATGCAACAAATGGTGAAAGCCCTGTTAAAGATTTTAATGTCATTGAGTGAGGAGAGTCAAGGAAGACAGGATTTTGCCTAAACTTTATATTCGCAAATGAAAAAGCGAAGGGAAAAGATTTGTTTATTTTACAATTAGAAAAAGTTTGATGAAATTAACAATTATGCAATATAATTTTAATAAACATAGTTCATTTGAACTTTTTAACAAATAGGGTCGCAGACCTCTAAACATTAAACGGTTGCTCCAGGCAATTGACAATTTACAAGGTTTCAAACCTTACATGTTTCTAAAATCTTTATAAGAGTTAAACCAATAAACAATGAAATAATTAAAGCTTGAACGTGAATTGGAGTACAAAAAGTGTACCTTAAGAAATTCTTGAGAGAATGTTCTAGAGAAAATGACAATTTTGAAAATGACAATAATAACAACGTGAAAAATAAGATAGAAGTTCCTACAACTTCTTATATTTATACAGAGTTAATATATGAGAATTATACAAAGAGGGCAGGTCACTTACTGTGAAACCTGGAGAAAGTGAAAAGGAAGTTTCTAGACTTCCTATGTTTAATTAGGAGTCACGAGAAAAATGGGGCAGTTTCCATTTCGTGAAACCTGAACATGACTCGCTCAAGAGTTTAGAGAATTGTTTTCCCTGATTTTGAAGGGAGGAACAATGTAAGTTTGAAACGTGTGCTAGACACGTATCACAAAGATTATACAGAGATACTTAATGATAAACCAACAAAATGGAAGGGCACTTCTTGGAATGACACCTTATTGAAACAGACCTAGATTAAAAGTTTATTGCAGATTGTTAGTGAAAGGTTTAGGAAAGAGAAATGGGAATTAAGGAAAATGTTCATGGCCGTATTTAATATAACCGGACGATCGCGACGCGGTAGAAACGTGGAGAAAGCACTTATTATCACTATAGTCTGTAAAGATTGATTCAAAGTTCACTGTAGAAACACTAAAGTTCATGAAAAGAAAGTTATTGCAATTATGGAAAGAACTGATTGCACTATATAGGTGAAAGTCTATTTCTTGAAAAAGTTGTAATTTACAATTAAATGCGCCATAGAATTTTCCAGAGGTTCCAGCGGTGGAAGAAAGTTAGCTATTGCAAAAATTTATAAGGAAGATTCCTCATTTTAACTAGCATTTTCACAGTGCGTGAACAATACTTGACAACAAGACTCGCAGATAGAGAACAAGGTCTAGAAGGTTCCAGAACGACCTTAGCAGAAAATGGGGTTGAGAAAATCCAGCGGAGGAAATAATTTTATAATTATAGGCAGCGGGTATTAGATAATATCCCACGTAGCGAGAGGATTTCTCGTTTGAATCGCTTAAGAAAAGCTCTTTTATAGTAAGGTTGGCTTATACACGCAAAAGCTCAACATGGCAAAACCCACGAAGAATGATTATTGCCCCAAAGTAAATAATTTCACACTGCCTATATTTAAAAGCACTTGGAAGTTAAAACCATGAAGATGAGGTTAAAACTTTTTAAAAATGGTACTTATCTCGATTTCATGTTGAAGTCGGAGTTCCTCACTGATGCTTAGAGTTCCAACATGGCGTAAAAGAGGGTGAGCCTCTTGGTTTGAGGAGGCAAGCTCGAGAGGAGCTTTGACTGAACGAGTCAACTGCAGACGGAGAAGTGAGAGCAGCTCAACGGAGCACAGAGAGACCACGGAAGGGGAAAGAGTGGGGGTAGGAAACAAAAGGTATACATATCAGCATAACCAACTTAGCAAAAAATAAATTTTCTTCTTGATGGATGGTCTTCTAAGAGTTGATAGTAGGCGATATTAGCGCAGCATGGTGAGTGAAACAGTAGACGTAGTCCTCTTGCTCAAGGAGAAAATAGCTGACGATAGTAACGAGATCTGGTGGCCAGATGGATATGTAAGTCCTCTTGCACGATGAGGAATTGAGTAGCTTCAGAGGTCCGCTACTAGATGACGCTAGGTGGGTCACAGAAGTTATATATCTGAAACATACTTATGAAGACATAAGAGATATGCCCAATAAGGAGAAAACAGATGATCACTGTTGGTGTTTGACAAAGAGGAAGGAAGAAATGAACATGCAAAGAGCAATAAAAATTATATCTCAGGTACCGTGTATTCAAAGAATACACCATACTGGGGGGGACAACACCAACAGAGAGCAAATAAACAGTTACACATTTATTGGAAGCGGAGCGATCAAAGACAGTGGTCTTGTGATCGGTCCATTTGTGGTCAAGATTCTGGCCACCCTGACTCTCCCATCTCTTCCAGGGTAACATTCGGTCACCCTACCAGAAACCCATACTAGGGGGGGTGAAACATCCCTAACCAAGACCAAGTCCCCCACTTTAATGTCGGGACTGGAAAGAAACCACTTCTGCCTCCGTTGCAAGGAAGTTAAATATTCCAAGTTCCATCTCTTCCAAAAGGAATTACGGAGGGCTTCAAGTTTACGCCAAACAATAGGTAAATTAAAATCCCTGTAAGAATTAGGAAGAGGAGGAGGGGCAGAAAGAGAAGTGCCAATAAGGAAGTGACCAGGGGTGAGTGGAAGTAGGTCATCAGGGTCATTGGAAAGCGGAGTTAAAGGGCGAGAGTTAACAACACCTTCAGTTAGAACAGACAGAGAGTTGAATTCTTCGTAAGTCAGAATTCGATTACCTAAGACTTTTCTTAAATGACGTTTAGTGAGCTTTACGCAAGATTCCCACCTACCACCATGATGCGGAGCGTAAGGAGGTATGAAGCGCCATTTGAAACCTCTTGAATAAGAAAAATTAGAGATGTGTTCCATGGCAGGAGAGGAAGTAAGAGCTTTCTTCCACAGGGAAGCTGCGCCCTGAAAGGTGGAAGCGTTATCAGAGAACATCTCAGAAGGAACACCACGCCTAGCGGTGAAACGAGAGACAGCTGATAAAAAATAAGAAGTAGAAGCATTCGTTACTAGTTCCAAGTGGATTGCGCCGGTAACCATGCAAACAAAGAGAGAAACATAAAGCTTACCAAACAATTTGCGTTTAGCTTCAGGAGAGTTTCGTTGATATTGGAACGGACCCATATAGTCCACGCCAGTTAAAGCAAATGGGCGTATTGGAGAAGAACGAAAAGAGGGCAGATCGCTCATTAATTGAGTGTTGATTTTAGGTTTCGCTTTGAAACAAGGAATGCACTTATGAATTACAGAAGAAACTTCATGAATTCCATTTATAATCCAGTACTTATCTCTTAAAAGGCAGAGCAGAGTACGTGTACCAACATGAAGATTACGGTAATGAAAGTCACGTATAATTAAAAAAGTAACGTGATGTTTGGAAGGCAAAATAACGGGATGCTTTTTGTCCTCAGAGAGTAAAGATTGCGAGAGCCTTCCACCTACCCTAAGTAATCTATGGTCATCAAGGAACGGGGCTAAAGCACGAAGACGGCTGGATTTGGGAAGATCTCTTCTAGAAGAAAGCGATGACAATTCAGAAGAAAAGGCTTCTTGCTGTGTCAGTTGTAAAATCTTAATGGTAGCGAGATTCAATTCATGATTGGTAAGGTGTGGTTTAGGGAGAAGAGGTTGGTCAACCACAAGATATTTCCATCTAAGGAGATAGGCAACAATCCGTAGTAATTTATGGAAGGAAGAATAGCGTGACAACAAAGGATGAGATGCGTTGGAAACAAGACACGAAGCAATGGGTAGAGGTACTTTAGCGTCAGGCAAGTCGGAGTTTGTAGCTGGGGGTTTAGAAGGCCATGAGGAAGATTCGTCGATTAACCACAAGGGCCCATGCCAGTACAATTGGGAAGCTGCCAATTGAGAGGGTAAACAACCACGAGAGATGATATCAGCTGGATTATCCGCACTGGGAACATGCCTCCATTGACATCCCGAAGAAAGAGTTTGAATTTTGGAAACCCTGTTTGCGACAAAAGTTTGCCAATGAGAGGGGTTTTTGGCGATCCAAGAAAGGGCGATCATAGAATCGCTCCAGAGATAGATTTGCGAGAATTCGACCTTTAATACTTCCCGTAATTTCTTGACAAGTTCTGCAGCCATGAGTGCAGCGCACAGTTCGAGTCTAGGCAAAGTGATAGTTTTAAGAGGAGCGACCTTCGATTTGGCACAAACAAGGTTAGAAACTGGAGATCCATAGAGTGAATCGTGATAAACTAAATATGCACAGCAACCATAAGCTTTTTCGGAACTGTCCGCGAACACGTGAAGGAAAAAAGATGCATTAGAATGAGAGCTGATTAAATTCCTGGGAATTTCAATAAGGGAAAGATCCAACAAATTGCTGCGAAACGAGAGCCAACGATTAAGAAAAGAAAGAGGGACAGCGTCATCCCATTCACATTTAAGTGACCACAGCTCTTGCATGAAGAGTTTGGCTATAACGATAACTGGGGCAAGAAATTGAAGCGGATCAAAAATTTTTGCAATTTCAGAGAGGATTTGTCTTTTTGTATTAGGAAGCTCTTCTGCGAGCGTAACTTTATAGATAAGAGTGTCAGTGCTAGTGCACCAGTGAACTCCTAGAGTTTTTATAGATTCGGAGTTTCCCCAAATTTCGACAGAAGAGAGATCTACGTCTTCAATGGGAAACTGAGCGAGAAACTCAGGGGAGTTGGAGTTCCACTTATGAAGTGGGAAACCTCCATTCCTTAGTAATGCTTGAAGTTCTAAAGATACAAAAGAGGCTTCCTCCAAAGAGGGGAAGGATTGCAAATAATCGTCAACATAGAATGACGTAGTTAGTGCTTCAGAGGCTTTGGGGTTAAATAAATGACCATCTTGTGAGGCAAGCAAGTGTAGGGATCGGATAGCAAGGAAAGCAGAGAGTTTTAAGTCATAGGTAACCGTTTTCAAGCGAAATACCTTAATGGGCTTATTGATTTCATCACGCCACAAGATTCTTTGATGATCTCGTTGTTCTGGTTGAATTAACACTTGACGGTACATCTGTTTTATATCGGCTATGACAGCTATGGGAAATAATCGAAAGTTTAAAAGTATAGCAGATAAATCTGATTGAATAGCAGGACCAGAATAAAGAGTGTCATTAAGGCTGTTGCCATTAACGTCGGGTGATGAACCATTGAAAACAACTCGGATTTTATCTTTTACAAAAGGGTTTTTCCACACAGGATGATGATTTAAATAAACCGTTTCGATTGGGGGGTGCAATTCATCATCGGATTTGTTAACAACCTCCATATGATCTAAGCTTTCATACTCATCCATGAACTCAGTGTACTGCTTTTTGACGAGGGGTTCCTTTTTGAATTTGCTCTCGATAGCAAAGAGAGCTTTTCGAGCTTTAGGCTGAGAGTTAATAAGTTTGGGGGGATTATGTAATCTTGGCATTTGAACAATGAACCGGCCATCAGAAGAACGAGTGGTCGTGTTCAAAAAAAGTTGCTCACAGAATTCATTTTCTGAAGAAGTTACATTAGGAGAATCAACATTTTCAAGCCTCCAAAACTGTTCCAGATCAGTATTGGAGAAGTAACATTGAGATGCAGGTTGGGGTGAATAATGGGGAAGTTGCCCTGTGACAATCCATCCAAAATTAGTGTCTCTAGCGACCACGTTTGAGGATAGCTTGCGAACCTGTTTCCTAAGGCAGTTCCAAAAGACATTGGCACTAAAGAGTATGTCAATGGGATTTTGTGTGTTAAACGAAGGATCGGCTAACCTTAAATGCGAGGGAATGTTTAACCCCGAAATATCAACCGAGTGACTAGGAGTGTCTTCTCCAATGCTATTGAGAATGAGACAATTAAGTTTAAAAAAGTTGTTTCTATGACAAATATCTCTTATGGTTAGTTTTGAAAATTGTAAAGCTTGCGATTTTGAGCTGTTGATGCCTGACACATTGATAGAAGTGGGGTTTACGGGTAGGCCCAGTTTTCTAATCAGGGAATTAGATTCAAAATCATGAGTTGCCGCTGAGTCTAGAAGACCGCGTGCACGGACCCAGTCGCCAAAGTTATCCTGAACGTCAATTTGAACAGTAGACAACAATACTTGAGCACTGCGAATGGACTTAGCATTTTGAATGTATGATGAAGCATTAGAACTGTTAACACTATCATTTTTAGGAGAAGTGGATGCTGTTGATGACCTTGCTTGATCATGACGATGTAGCAGAGTATGATGAGCCTTTTCACAATGGTAGCAAAGTCTTGTGGACTTACAGTTAGAAGCAGAATGCGTGGGCGCTAGGCAGTTGAAACAATATTTGTTTTGAGCGACTAATTTTCGTCTGTCATCGACTGACATTTCTTTAAAGGATTTGCAGAGGTATAGGGCATGGGGATCTTTACAAAGTATGCACTTTACCGGTTCGTTTAAACTTTTGCGAGGTTCACCTTGCGTGTTTAAAACAATGGAGCTAGCAACACGACGTTCACTAGACCTAGTTGGGTAACCAGTAGTGTTTGATTTGAATTTGGATGAGCTGGACCCTGGTTTTTGGGTATTAGACGCTGAGCGTTCGCTTTTGGGTTTGATGGACATTAATTCGAATTTGGAACTAGGAGATGAAGGTTCGCTCTGATTAGCTAGCGCGGTTAAAAGTTGGCATCTAGCGTTTATGAAAGTGACTAAATGCTCGTAAGAGTAGTCGTCTTCCTTAGAAAGTTCAATTTCCCAAGCTTTGAGGGTAGCAGCATCAACTTTAGAAACTACTAAATGTATTAGGAAAGTATCCCAATGTTCAGTAGGCTGCTCTAATTGGGACAAAGATTTAACGTGGAGTTGGGTAGTGTCAATTAAAGTACGCAAACTAGTGACGTCATTGTGCTGTGACGCAGATAGGTTAAATAGAGCCTTAATATGGCGTTGAATACGTAAACGTGAATTTCCATATCTTTCTTTTAATAAGTTAAAGGCAATGGGGTAATTTTCGGCACGCAGAGGAAGTGCTTCAACTAACTGCAAAGCTTGACCTCGAAGGATAGATCTCAAGTAATGAAACTTGTAAATAACTTGAATGTCTTCATTGTCATGAACAAGGGAGCAAAATAATTCATAGAAAGAATCCCAAGTGGATTCATCTCCAGAAAAATGGGGTAAATCAATTTTCGGTAAAGTAGGTTTGGGCTTGTGAGTGCCCTCACGGAAAGAAGTTTGGGGTTCGTGAAGAGAACCAAGAACAGAAGCGTCCTTTTTCTGCTCCTCTTCAAGTTGGCGTATTATTCTGAAAGCAGAACCTATGCCTTCGTAATATAAGTTCTCTACTTCGACACGATCTTCTGTTTGATTGAGCATGCAAGTTTCAATTTCAGTTTGAATGTTACAGTAGTTTTCATAAGAACGTTCAAAATCCTTTACACGATGTTTCAACAAATCTAATTGCGCGTCTGAGGGATCTAATTCTTTTATGTACCTTCTGAATCGGGTAATTTGCCCTTTATAGGATGCTCGTTTAGAAGTAAGTTTTTCATCCTTATCCTTATCAGTGGGAGCCATATTAAAGAGGATAAATGAAGATGTAACTCACGAAACTGTGGAACCTTGGAAATGCTGTCAAGCTGGCAGCAGCGAATGAGTAGAAAGAATGGGACACACCATAGGAGACAGGAGCGGCCTCTTTCCCGTTCACAGGCTTTGCACGATGTGGTTATAGCTGAAATATTCAACACAGATATTAGAAATATGCAAAGTATTGTCAAATGACACTTTTTTAAAGAGAGAAAAGAAAAAATGGGCTCTCCCGGGTTTCTGGTACCAATTTTTGGGTAGATTATGGGATGAGGAATAACCCACCCACCAAGGGAAGATGATTAAGAGAAGGAAGTAGATTTGGGATTTGGAAAAGAAGGATAGAAAAATAGGAGGAGAGTCCCACAAAATTAATAAGTTGAGATTTAAATACACTTAGAAGCAGTTGCCAATGGAAATTAACTCTCGGATACCTAAAGTAGGTACGAGCTTGGTCGAGGCTAACGGGAACCGCAGCTAGGACTTGGGCGGTTTGCAAGAGAGAGGCTTTAGTACATTTCCTCCCGAGCATGTATAAAAGTACTATGGGGAAGGGGATGGTCTGGCAAGACTTAGAGGAACAAATTTACTGTATGTTTTCTCAAGGAAATTAGGTTTTACCAAGTAATTCGAAGAATGCCAATGATTTAACTCAAGCTTGGTATTTTCAATTTCCAAAATTATGGAGTTCCTGTAAGGGCGACCAAGTGTCTCTAAGAAGGAATATGATAAAAGATTATGCCTTATTGGGTAATCTTGGTAAATGAACCAATGGTTGCATTGGACAATGGCTAAGCTTTTACTCAGCGAGGAGCCGGCCAAAAGTTTAGACAAAAAGAAACACTTATTTTTTAGAAAACTGACCATAAGTTTTCGGAGAGGGTCTCCACAAGCAGGTAGTTGGCTTAGCGAACTTTACTTGCCTTACTGGCCAATTAGAATTAGCTATTAACGCTAAGAAGAACTTTAGTAAGGTGAAAATTAAGAGTTCTTGCTCAAATGCAACAAATGGTGAAAGCCCTGTTAAAGATTTTAATGTCATTGAGTGAGGAGAGTCAAGGAAGACAGGATTTTGCCTAAACTTTATATTCGCAAATGAAAAAGCGAAGGGAAAAGATTTGTTTATTTTACAATTAGAAAAAGTTTGATGAAATTAACAATTATGCAATATAATTTTAATAAACATAGTTCATTTGAACTTTTTAACAAATAGGGTCGCAGACCTCTAAACATTAAACGGTTGCTCCAGGCAATTGACAATTTACAAGGTTTCAAACCTTACATGTTTCTAAAATCTTTATAAGAGTTAAACCAATAAACAATGAAATAATTAAAGCTTGAACGTGAATTGGAGTACAAAAAGTGTACCTTAAGAAATTCTTGAGAGAATGTTCTAGAGAAAATGACAATTTTGAAAATGACAATAATAACAACGTGAAAAATAAGATAGAAGTTCCTACAACTTCTTATATTTATACAGAGTTAATATATGAGAATTATACAAAGAGGGCAGGTCACTTACTGTGAAACCTGGAGAAAGTGAAAAGGAAGTTTCTAGACTTCCTATGTTTAATTAGGAGTCACGAGAAAAATGGGGCAGTTTCCATTTCGTGAAACCTGAACATGACTCGCTCAAGAGTTTAGAGAATTGTTTTCCCTGATTTTGAAGGGAGGAACAATGTAAGTTTGAAACGTGTGCTAGACACGTATCACAAAGATTATACAGAGATACTTAATGATAAACCAACAAAATGGAAGGGCACTTCTTGGAATGACACCTTATTGAAACAGACCTAGATTAAAAGTTTATTGCAGATTGTTAGTGAAAGGTTTAGGAAAGAGAAATGGGAATTAAGGAAAATGTTCATGGCCGTATTTAATATAACCGGACGATCGCGACGCGGTAGAAACGTGGAGAAAGCACTTATTATCACTATAGTCTGTAAAGATTGATTCAAAGTTCACTGTAGAAACACTAAAGTTCATGAAAAGAAAGTTATTGCAATTATGGAAAGAACTGATTGCACTATATAGGTGAAAGTCTATTTCTTGAAAAAGTTGTAATTTACAATTAAATGCGCCATAGAATTTTCCAGAGGTTCCAGCGGTGGAAGAAAGTTAGCTATTGCAAAAATTTATAAGGAAGATTCCTCATTTTAACTAGCATTTTCACAGTGCGTGAACAATACTTGACAACAAGACTCGCAGATAGAGAACAAGGTCTAGAAGGTTCCAGAACGACCTTAGCAGAAAATGGGGTTGAGAAAATCCAGCGGAGGAAATAATTTTATAATTATAGGCAGCGGGTATTAGATAATATCCCACGTAGCGAGAGGATTTCTCGTTTGAATCGCTTAAGAAAAGCTCCTTTATAGTAAGGTTGGCTTATACACGCAAAAGCTCAACATGGCAAAACCCACGAAGAATGATTATTGCCCCAAAGTAAATAATTTCACACTGCCTATATTTAAAAGCACTTGGAAGTTAAAACCATGAAGATGAGGTTAAAACTTTTTAAAAATGGTACTTATCTCGATTTCATGTTGAAGTCGGAGTTCCTCACTGATGCTTAGAGTTCCAACATGGCGTAAAAGAGGGTGAGCCTCTTGGTTTGAGGAGGCAAGCTCGAGAGGAGCTTTGACTGAACGAGTCAACTGCAGACGGAGAAGTGAGAGCAGCTCAACGGAGCACAGAGAGACCACGGAAGGGGAAAGAGTGGGGGTAGGAAACAAAAGGTATACATATCAGCATAACCAACTTAGCAAAAAATAAATTTTCTTCTTGATGGATGGTCTTCTAAGAGTTGATAGTAGGCGATATTAGCGCAGCATGGTGAGTGAAACAGTAGACGTAGTCCTCTTGCTCAAGGAGAAAATAGCTGACGATAGTAACGAGATCTGGTGGCCAGATGGATATGTAAGTCCTCTTGCACGATGAGGAATTGAGTAGCTTCAGAGGTCCGCTACTAGATGACGCTAGGTGGGTCACAGAAGTTATATATCTGAAACATACTTATGAAGACATAAGAGATATGCCCAATAAGGAGAAAACAGATGATCACTGTTGGTGTTTGACAAAGAGGAAGGAAGAAATGAACATGCAAAGAGCAATAAAAATTATATCTCAGGTACCGTGTATTCAAAGAATACACCAAATGTCAGTGAATTTGTGGTTTGTTTTGCGCACATGGATAGCCATGTTTTGTGGCATGTATGTGCCCCTAGTATCTCACGGTGATATTCCTCTCTGATTGGCGGATGCAGATGAAATGATAATCATTACATTCGTAAACGATGGATATTGTTTAAAGGGGTAGAACAGCGAGGTCATCTATCCCTAAACGATACATTCACGCTTTTCTAAATGTATTGGTTTTGTTGATTTCTGAGATAATCCATAGTACGTATATCTTTGAAACATGAACTGGAAAGTGAGTGCCGTCAATGTACATACAGTATCATTCCAGTACTTCGACTACTTCAAACATTCGCCAAATCAAAGGTTGAATAAATTCTTCGTTCGAATGTTCTAAGAATTCGAATGTGGTTATCTGAATACTTCTGTAGTTGAAATCATTCGAACAATCGAAGTACTCGAGTATTTAGAATATTCTGTTTTTTTTAATTAATCGAACAGTTCAAATATTGAATTACTCGAAAGTGATAATTACCCGAGAATTACAGCAATTTGTGTAAAGAAATATGTCCAGTGGACGAGTTGTTCAAAACTGGGGCGAATCCGAGGGGCCAGCTAGCGGTTAACCTCTTCCCCATTTAGACTGAGAGATCCTTATAAACAGCATTCATAATAAGCATCACTTCCTATAACTTTCTGCTTTCTCCCTTTATGCTTTCTATTCTCATTGTTGCTGGTGGCTTCGGTGGCGTAGTTGGTAGCATGCTGAGCATCTATGCCCAAGATCGCGGATTCAAACCCGGCCGAAATCGTCGGATTTTTTAAAAGAGTTAAAAATACCTCAGTATGCCTTCCTTCGGAGGCGAAGTAAAGCCGGCGGTGGTCCCATGTCATAGATTTAAAGCAGAAGAAACAGCCTTCCACTAACTACACTTGTGGAAGCTAAAATTTGTAGGTTAGTTTGATAACGCTATATTAGTTCCAATGTTCGTCGCCAGGTGCTGGCTGCGAAGGCATCCAGTAGCTATGTCCGCAGCTCGGTGTCGTGGACGGTAGCATCTGGTAGCAAAAGTAGGAACTACTTGAAATATTGATCGTCTACAGTCCTTACCAGAATTACAGATAACACACACTAATACAGCCATCACAGTTAACACTGGCTATCAGACAGATTCTACACACACACCCAAAGTAAACGGGGCCGCGTTGTCGCAGCCCCTAAACTAAGGATCCAACCAACCTCTTTGTTGCTATGTTTATTATACGTATTCGAGACTGGATAGTTAGGTCATTTCACTAAAGCGAATATTTCCAATTTCGAATGTTTGATTAAGTTGGAAATCACATAAATCGAATGTTTGAATACTTTCAATATTCGGATATACAGCCTTAATATAAACTGTACGTACCGCGGCAGACTTATGTCATCATCCGGGACTTATCTATGACGTTACTATTCTTGTTCCAATGGATGGATGTTCTATGAATGTGGTCGAAAAGAACGTGAACCGGGTATATGAGCGCTAGAGGATTGGCAATACTGATAAATAGTTTTAAAAAGAAAAGTCTATATCTGGTGTGGTGTCATTTTATCAGCTGCTGAAGTTAGTCAATCAGATCACTTCGCTAACGAAGTCAAATGGGTTCAGAGTGGCAATGTTACCAACTCTCTACTTGTGGCTGAAGACCGGCCGGAGAGAGATAATCGAAAAATAAAATTACGAGCCCTAAAGTAGTCGCATATGATGTGTAACATCTGACATAGAAGAACCCTCACGTGAAATTGTTGATTTACCGGTATTTTATACTAATATTGACACAAATATTAATCTATTGTAAAAGGGAATGTTTTACAGATATTGTAGTTTATAATACGGAACTCATTTTATTAGATGATTTGTAGCTTCCACCAGCACTAGTCTAAATAAAGAATACGATATGGATCAACTAGATTAATAGACGCGACCCCACTCATAACCTTAAATTCCTTATAAATAGGCCAACTTGCGAGTAAATGCAATATGCACAGCAGTAGATCATGAAAGGCTTGCCCAGTTCTTGGACCTCTTGATTCACAGACCAACACGTAATTTCATATGGATTCTGTTAAAATGAGTCATATTGATATGGTAAATATCGTTTAAAATGATAATCTGGTAGCAAAAATATATATCCCGTCCGGGATTCGAACCCGAGATCTTGAGATTCACAGTGAGGGTCGCTAACACCACGGCTATTTCGAGCACGCAAATATAATGCACAAAATGGTGCCTTATTTCCACGTTCCAATAATACTGCATTACGGAATTAAGTTTCATTTATATTTTGCTTGTTTCGATAATGTTCCTGCGTGAAATTGAGTTTAAAATGCCTTATGAATAGACCCTCTTGTGAGTAAAGAGAATGTATACAGTACAGTAATAGTTCATGAAGGCTTGCCTAGTTCCCGTATAACATGTGCTTCAATCAGTTGACACCAGAGTTCGCATGAGCTTTTACTGTCAGAAATGGTATGAATTTCCGACACCGCCTGCTCATTGGTTCCTGGATCTTACCACTGCCAGCTGGATCGTTCCGATCCACTTCCATCCCATTTTTCAAAATCACTCCCACACAAATATCTAGCAACCGAGTGGAAAGAGATTACACATCAAAAACTTCGCCAGGGGATAGATTTTAACATCGCCCTCGGCGCTGACTACGCTACGCAGACACCTGCTGTTTTGATGCGGATTTCTCGGCAGCTGTAACTGCTACGCGATCGGTCATTTACGTAAATGTTCGTGAATTGCTGTGTTAGCATGTGCGAATGTAGTCTATATCAGTAATTGATATCCCCCCCTTCCGGGTTTGAGAAATTCGTTAGTTCACATTTCCATTAAGTTTAATTTCCATTGACGGGAGAGTCGAGCCTATTGTGTTTTATACGAAACTAGCTATACCCAGCATGCGTTGCAATACCAATCAAAAACAGATAGAAAGTTGTAGGTTTTACGTCCCTTTTAACAACTGCGTCTTTTGGAAACGCCCGGGTGACAGAATTTTGGCCCGAAGGGGATCTTTAACGTGCCAGTAAATCTACTGACACGGCTCCCTCGCATTTGCTCACCCTCGAATGCCAATTACTTGCGTCAGGATTCGATCCTGCAATCTTGGTCACAGCAGGCGAGAACGTTACCGCTGAGCCACGCAGCCACCCCAAGGTAGAAACTGAACTGCCTTTGGATAAACAACGTTCTTTGTATTTCTGTCTGGTGCCCCGGTCCTTATGCATTAGGCTGTGCTGAGACATCCATGTTAGGACATGTCACCTCGCGATGAATCAGCAAGCTATTCTCACGCCTGGCATTGCGGTGTCATAAGTATACAGATTGTACAATTGGGTTACTGTGCGATTGAAGGCTTCCTGTAAAGTCCCTCACCCTTTGGTGTTACATAAATAATTGGTGGCCAGAAACATTCCCTGGAGTAAACACAACTACTCACCGAAATTTCATCGCAATCAGATGAATGCTATATGAATGCATAGGGGACAGACAGACAGACAGATAATCTATCACGCAACATTGATTGTTATATATATTGTGCCCAATGGGACTTTGGCACAATAGTCGAACCTATGACATATCAGAAATGGAGAAAATAGGACGTTTTATACAAATTTTAAAGGCATGAAAAGGGTTAATTCTTTAATGCACATAAGTGTGACGCATCGAACCTATGAAGCAAGATTACAGCGATACTGCAGCTGCGAGGTGACATCATTGCTAACTCAGCAGAAAGAGTGCACATCGTTAAAATTATACCGAGCGGAAGATCCCACTCTAGAGAGAGAGAAGGGAGAGCTCGTGGAGAAACCCGAAGTCATCACAAAAATGCCAACACTGTAAGAATGGGCGTGGTCATGAATCCATTAAAAATTAAAATTAGACAGATTTAAGCAAATTTATAGGAAAATCTCTCCGTCAATGTTTTATTTTGGGAACGAGAATTTTAAGGGAATAAATGTATATAACATTTGCATAGTTTAGAAAAGCAAAGTCAGTATTGTTACGATAAGGACTTCCCCAAACCGGAGGGTCGAGTAGGGGAATAAAAAAATACACACCTACGCAGTTGAGGAGCTATCCGAATTTTTATTAAATCTCCTCATTCGAATTTGGAAATAGTTTCCACATTTGGAACATTGGGATTTTAAGCTTCAAGAGTATATATTTTTCAAAAAGGTGCTACCAATGGCTTAGAAGATAGTTTTTGCAACGCAAGAAAAGTAGTTTATTTTCTGTAAATTTGAATGAAAAAAGAGGGATTGCCAAGAAGGTTCGTTCATTCGTTCATTCACTTTAGAGCAGTTCAGTCCAGTTTTAAGCGGGCGTGAGGGACACGTCGCGCTGTTTCAGTATTCAGTCTTCAGTGTCCTAGAAGGGCGTGTTGCTGTTTCAACGAGTATTATTCAGTCATCAGACCATACGGACAAAGTCAAGGGTGTCTTAGGGGACCCCAGTGTGAAAGATATTAGCATCAAGTGATATCAAAAATCGTCAGGACGAAGTGGGCCCGAAAGGGCAATGTAAAAACAATATTAAGAAAAGGGACACTCAGTTATTCAGTCTGGTGGAGTGCAGAGGCACGTCGCGCTAGAACAGTTATCACGTCCAGTCTTCAGATATCCCAGGCCTTGGATGGGTCACGGCGTTACAGTATCATCAGTACAGTTTGAACCTTATGCGGGTCATACTCGTGAAGTTTACCAGGATCTAGTACAGGTCACGTCACGTCAATAATCACGTCAGTACACAGTCATCGAGAACCTCAAGGAGGACAAGTAATATTCACGCTATAGGAAAGACAGTATCTTTGCCTAAAGTATAGGCTAATACACTACGAAGTGCGCCGCGCTGAACATTATAAATTCAAGACAAGTTAATAGTCCTTACGGAAAAAGTACAGTTATCGTTCGAAAGGAACAGCGATTTAGGCGTCAGAAAAGTGAGGAACGTCAAGTTCCAGGTCGCGAGTTCGAAAAACTGTATTGAAAATAGAGAATTGTCACAAAGCATCGTTACAAATACGTCCAGTCGAGACAGTATAAAGGACAATCAGAGACTAAGAAGCGCAGTTAACCAAGTCGCGTCATTAAAAGATAGGTGTGAACTCAAGAGGTGCAGAGAAACGACAGTTCGAACTCTGAACACGCAGATCAATTGGTATGAAAGGAGATATACGGTCTTAAAGCAGACGTAGGCCAAATATAAGACTCAGAGTGGGGAAATCGTCAGGACAGTTACCGCTTAGAGACAGTAATAGGAAAACCGAATAACAGGATATTCGAGGTAACGAGAGAACTAAGACTGTAATCCCAGGATAGGAGCAGGACCGTTCGAGCGATCACACGTCCAACGCTGGTACAAGAGACTTGTGTCGAGGTGGAAGTCGCCGATAGGTTGCCGAAATCATTGAGATATGGTGTATAGTGAAGTGATATATGAAGTGTTGTAAAAAGAAGAAGAATATTTGTTTTAGTGGATAGGAAGTGCTACATGTAAAAATGAGAAAAATGTATTTCAGTGTTTATTGTGTTAGGATAAGTAATTATAATATGAAGTGTGTTAAAAGCAGTGTCATGAATTTGTGCTAAAAGTATTTTGAGATGGGTGACACCATCCAAGCTTACGATCAACGGCTGTACACGGGGTAAGTCACAATGATTTTATTATCAATAATATTGTACTATGCACTGAAATAGTAGAAATCAAGTATTAACTGGGGAGTTTGGTCTTGATTTCACTATGTATTTAAAATGCACTATATGATTGAAATATGTTTGGGATACAAGTAAAAGTTGAAGACCGCGGGGATTGCCTCGTCGGATATAAAGATGAAATGGGATCAGTAAAATCTAAAATAATTCAAAACCCGAAAGATTATGATAAATAAGTAATGGATTGATAGGAAGGAATCGGAAATAATATTATAAATGGTTTGAATTTTCGCCAAATAATAAAGTAAAGACGCACCAATAATGAAATATTAAAATTGAGAAATTAATCTAATAAAAAGGGCTTGAATTTTCTCCTACATATATAAAAGTAAAGTAGCTAAGCGCCATAATGAGATGAAATGACGAAAAATTTATAGAATAATATGTGTAAATGGTTTAAATATTTTACCAAATAATGAATTATAAATGAAATAAGCGCTAAAGTAAATAATTGAAAATTTCGATATAATAAATATGAGGAACTCGGAATTGTGTTCATATTTATGGTCATAGAAATGAATTTATAAAGTAACGTAATGGGTGAATACGGATCACCAAGGAACAGGAATATAATGTTGTATGGTAGGCTATTAGGCCAAAGTTGTGAAAGTAAATAGGAAGACTCGGAGTCTTGCCGTTAAGGGATAAAGTGTTGTTGAATAATAAATAACTATAAGTATCCAAGAAAAGTTATAATGCCGAAAGGGCCTATAAATAAATGAGTGTAGCTCAAAGTTAGCAAAGAAACACGTGATCCAGGATATACTTCGTTCGCGAGATGAAAAGTTAGAGAAATGTTGGTAATATGTTATGGTATGAAGGCGTGACCCACTGACAGACTTAGGGTTCTGGTCAGGTTATTATTGAAGTCATGGTATTCACATGTGAGACCTGCTGGACGGACTAGAGGATCCCCAGCCGGCAATGTTGGAATAAATCGTCGTAAGAAAGGTTGTTACATTGAAGCGTCGCAAATGAAATGATATATTATGTTAAGTTGCATGTAAGACTGGATGCATATTGCCAGCTTTGTCATTCGTCGGAATAATGTTGTTGAAATGAATCGTCGTAAGCGAAGTTATATAAATGAAGTCGTCGTATATTCTCTCCGAACTAGTGTCCAATATCCTGGAAACGCGAGATATTCATGATAATAATAAAGGGTAAATGAGGAAGTAAGTAATTGTATTTGAATTAAAGCTTGGATAATCGTAGGTTTTTGAAAGAAACTAACAGGTGTGTAAAAGCAAGGCGATACGCGAGACGCCGTAAATCACACGAAGTGCCAAGGGGAAGGGAGAAGGCCGGCCAGCCCGAACCTACCCTAATGAGTGAATGAAAGAGACCATTTAACGAGTTCCACAGCCGAGTAGTTTTAAAAGGGAAGTTTTAAATGAAAGGTGCTATACGAAATGGAATATATAATTGGAAGGCTGGGATTGATACAATTCTCTCAAGCCTCAGTTTGAAGTTATTAAGTAGTTTTTTGACAGATTTTGGTCAACATTAAATTTGTTGATAAAAAGCGATTCCTTTCTTGAAATATAAAGAATGAACGGGTTATGAAATAATAAAGCTTAATATAATTAAAGGATCCCCTAAAATAAAATGAACAGTGCATGGTGCAATGTAAAATGAATTACCTGGAGCTTGAATAGATGAACGGAGAAGTAGAGGGTAGACCCATGACATGGTGTACTGTAAATAAATATATTTGTTGTTGTTTTCAAATACCTAAGGCTTTGTGGAAGTGGTAAATCAGTCTAGAAACTGAATGAAATGCAAATAGAAATGTATAGATTAAAGAAGACCTGAAGGGTATTGAAAATATATGTTAAATATCCGAAGCCTTAGAAGAAATAAAAGTGACTAAAGTGAAAGGCACGCTCAGTGTCTAAATGAATATAAGACTTAAAGGAATAGGGATAAATAGAATGAAGAAGACATTTTCAAGTGATTTCCAGTGAATATTAAGTGATTTTTGATTCATACTTCAAGGGACCATACCAAGTAAACGATTGATAATATTTTTTTGAATATTATGTGTTTTGTTTGATAGTTTTTGAGTATAATAAATGGTTGTAAATTGTAATGTTGATTTTTTCTGTAGTTCTTGGTAACCTTATTGTGTTTTCATGTCAGATGTGAGGTCAGTTGTGGGTGGAACGTAACGCGCCCCGACGCCGAACAGTACTAAGCCAGGGTACTGACCAACCATCCTACGCTCAAGCGGGTACAATATAGATGCATTTAATTCAATTTAATAATGTGTTATACTTTCTTTTCGCATATTGATTGTCATGTTTATTAAACCTAAGTTTAGTATATCTTCAGGTATTGTGTGGTTATTGCTACACTCTGTGTAATTATTCAATCACTTCCACGTCATTGGTGGCGTCACTCATGATCACGTGCTATCCCCACCTTCTGAATTTTTCCGGGTCGAGTCTAGAGAGCAATTAATATCTGACGACGCAGAACTGCGCACACTTCAGGGCTTGGAGAGGAAGGTAGTGGAGGGGGTCACTGCTACTGTGGTACTGGAAGAGAAACAGAACCTCATGGCACCTGCTGTCGCCCCACCAAGTTAAGCGCGCTATGTGACTGACATAACGAACCAAGTCGAATCGATATTTGTTTCGGCACCGTGGATCGCTGACTGCAGGTTGACTCTTACGATGTAGTGAAGTTGTTAACTTCATTGCCATTTATCTCAAAACTGATATTGAGTCACTTCGTTCACTATGGCATAACTCTTCCCAACTGGCAATACAATATACATACCGCGTTGTCGCAGCCCCTAAACTAAGGAACAAACCAACCTTTTCTTCTTTCTAAAAATCATTTTTTGCCAACAGAAAGCAAAGCTGGCACAGATTAAGAGCTCTCCGCTCATGGCCTCCACAATGTAGTAGTAGTTTATTGTTTACTTACTGTACTTAGGAAATAAGGAAAATAATGTGAGGCAATTGAAGCCTCAGTACATTACATCCAGGCATCAGCTTGTCAACGGCCTTGGTTCATTCCTAAACTCTTGGTTCTCTCCACCAGCTACATGGAGGATCTAATATACTTTTTTCTTCAGAACCAATTTTTATTGCTTGGCAATTGGTGTTCGTTTCCTGCTGTGTCATCTGTGCAAAACGAAATGTACTGTAAATACAGGTGAGTCACCTAAAACTTGCACCGCAAATATTTCGATAAAGGTAAATGCTATTGGTCCCCTAGAAGTCCAACCCCTCGTCCACGTCGTGGGGGACGGTCAACATTATGAAGTAGGGGATAGCCTGTAAGGGTTACGTACAGTGGGGACCTTGTGCCTCTAGGACCGCTACGGTAACTGTGAAGGCCTTACAGGAACCTGGAAAGTAATGGCTAACGGGGTTCTGGTGAAGTCCTTAACGGCAACGGAGGCGAAGAAGGAGACCTTTGGTACGGCGAAGTTGGCGGAGATGGAAACTCTCCCTCTGGGTGTAAACAAAGAGGAAAACCACTGCCTTGTGTTAAAGAAGGATCTTCAAATGCTAAGGGAGAAGACCCCAACAGGAAATCGCAAGCTTGGAAGCGCAGTGGCAGCCCCACTACCAAGATTGGGTGCTGTGGGCTAATAACTCGCACACCTTAAAACAACTTATTAAAGAAACACCTATGAAGAGAAACAGGACGGATCCTAAGACGACGACTTTTGGCTTGAAAAGGTTGACGAAAATTGGATTATGGAATGTGAGAACTCTGCGGGAAAGCGGAAGACTACGGCAAGCAGTGGCATGTATGAAGAATTACGGTTTGAACATTCTGGGACTGAGTGAAGTAGGATAGAGAGATTTCAGGGAGCTGGCCACCCACGATGGAGTTACATTTATATACTCTGGAAAACCCGAAGGTGATGGAGCAAGTTGTGAAGGTGTAGGTATAATGATGGATAAGGAGGCCAGAAGGAGCCTTATAGAGAGGTATCCAGTGTCGGGAAAGATAATTGTGGCACGTTTTAAGTCCAATATTAGGAACATTGTGTTGATTGTTTGCTATGCACCCACAGAGACAGCGCAGGAAGAAGATAAGCAGGCGTTTTATGGACATCTAAATAGTACAATTAAGAAACAGAAGAGGAAGGATACCATTATACTTGAATGCAACAGTGGGCCAGGAAAATGAAAGACTTAAGCATATTATGGGAAGACATGGTTTTGGAGATCGAAATGAAAATGGACAACTCTTTGTGGACTTCTGTGCCAACCATGATTTGATTATCCGTGGCACTTTATTTCCGCATAAAGATTGCCATAAAGTGACCTGGGTATCGCCAGATCATAAGACAGAAAACCAGATAGATCATGTAGCGATTGAAAGGAGATGGAGACGTTCTTTGTTGAAATAAGAGAGGTGCGGTCATCGGCAGTGATCACCACCTTGTTGTAGCTACCTTCAGAATGAAGATTCAGGCACAGAAAAGGAGGATGGACCAGAAAAGGAACCGGTATGATGTGAGAAAGCTAAAAGATGACATAAAGGTGAAGGAGGCCTTTAAGATAGAGTTAAAGAAACGATTCCAAGCACTTTCTCATGTGGAGGATGAAACTGTTGAGGAAAATTGAATGAAGATTAGATCTGTCTTTACCAAGGCAAGTGAAAACATCCTGGGTTTCAAAGATAGACTGAAAAAATGATGATGATGATGAAGATAATTGTTGTTTTAAGGGGTGGAAAGATGTACCATATTGGATGTGGTACATCAAAGGGATTTCGAAAGAATGAGGTTTCAGGCACAATACGTAATAACGAAGGAAAGTGCGGGAAGAGACCAAAATGTTAAAACTTAGATTTTAATTATATTTATTTATTTATTATAAAGCAAATATATTGCAAGGAATGAATACTCTCAAAGAAATTGCCTTAAAATTGACAATATGAAGCAATAACAATTAAAAAATTACTCCTTTCTCCAGGAAACGTAAATTGCTTGCAAGGCTGTAACTCCCTATAAAGGATTAAATTCAAAATTACTGAATAAAAAGAGCATAATAAAACAACCTACAATAATAATTTAAATCCATCCCAGAGTAGAATTAAAACTAAATACTCTTATTACGGAAAGAATACGGGCAGAGTGTTTGGAGAGAAAAGGGTTACCACCTTTTCTTATATGTGATACGGGAAGTATCAGATCTCCTTAAACATCTTCCAAAGGTAGGCCGGCTACTTGAGGACATCAGTAGCTGGCGGTAGCTTAGTGCACCCGCTCGGGGCTTGTGCGAGGTCAGTCAGGCATACTCCAGGGTTCCGGGTTCGGAACCAGAGTTGATGATGGTAGATTCTCCTTATAAAAGAGAGACCAGCAAAGAGGAGTCTCTTGGTAGTAACTCCCTCGGCTGGTGAAGTTATGTCCTTATAATCAAGACTTTCAGAGTAGATCCGTGTTGAAGATTTGGCCCAAGTGAAGGCCGATGAGTTTAGACTGTCCAGGCAGGAAGTCAGGTCCAGAAGAGAGATGTTGACGGCGGAAAAGTGCCTCCGGCTGCAAGAGGTACCCCGAGAGGGCAATAACCCCAGCAGGTACGTAACGAGCAGTGTTGATCAGCGGAGAAGAGTCGGCACAGGAGGCCGAAAGGCCAGCTGTTTTATAGCTGGTATGACGTCATAGGAAGGCGGCGTTACCAAAGCTCGAGGGAGAAGCCAGGAGCCAATCAGCGCATAGCACAGCGCACGAAGCCAGGGTAACGTGACAGCTCAGCTTATTACAATCGTGATATTGGGAGAGAAAGGTGCACTATAACATACTTCCAAAAAGGTAAGTAATTGCAACAAGAGTAATTGAACACATAAATACAACTAATACAAAAGTTGTATGTAAAAAAATAAATACATAAGACCGCGTTCTCACTGCAATTACGGGCCAAGTAAAAATGGGGCAGTTATAATAAACAAATGTTCCAAACCGAATGGGAAACAAAAACTTACAAAACTATTCGCAAAAGCGAACATGCTGGGAGGGGCGAGAGAAAATTGCAGGAAGAAAGCGCAGGAGTTAGGCTTCGCGTGGTAAAGGAGCAAGCATAGTGATTAGCCTGAGAAAATGACCAGCAGAAGTTTGTAGTTTTACCACGCGGACCCTACCATGTCTGCCAGGAAAGTACTCAACAACCCTACCCAAATTCCACACAAGTGGGGGACGGGGATCTTTCTAAAAGACCAAGTCCTCTATCTGAAGTTTAGAGCAGGAAACACGCCATTTACCACGCTGCTGAAGCAAACCGAGGTATTCCAACCTCCAGCGGCGCCAAAAATTATTGCGCAAACTTTCAATTTTGCGCCAAGAAATGGCTAAAGAAGATACAGAATTAGAATATAACAAAGGGGGAGAGGCAGTCAATGGACCACCGATAAGAAAATGGCCTGGCGTTAATGGCAGAAGATCTGAAGGATCATGAGATAAGGGTGATAAAGGACGGGAATTAATTATGCCCTCAATAAAAATAATTAAGGAATTAAATTCTCCATGAGAAAGGGGTGTGTGGCCACAAACACATCTAAGGTGCTTCTTGGTGAGCTTAACACAAAACTCCCAACGCCCACCTTGATGAGGTGCATAAGGGGGGATAAGGTGCCATTTGAAATTTCTCTGGGGAGCATAATCAGTAATCCTTTCCAACGCTGAATTATGTGTAAGAGCTCTCTTAATTTGCTCAGAAGCTCCGACAAAATTTTTAGCATTATCCGAGAACACTTCTGAAGGAAGACCCCTACGGGCAGAAAATCTGGCAAAAGCTGCCAAAAAATAAGCAGTAGAGGCATTGGTAACCAGTTCTAAGTGAACTGCTCCGGTGACCATACATACAAAAAGCGCAATTTATAGCTTTCCAGAAATACACCTTTTTGCTTCAGGAGAATTTTTTCTATAATCAAAAGGCCTGGAATAATCCACCCCCGTAAAGGTAAAAGGTCTAGCAGGCGCTGATCTAAACTTGGGAAGATCACCAACGAGCTGAGCGGTAATCTTAGGGTTGGATTTAAATCATGGAATGCACTTCCGGTTAACAGAGGTAACTTCATGCACTCTGTTTATGGGCCAATACCTTTCACGAATGACAGAAAGTAATGTGCGAGTGCCAGCATGAAGATGCTGGTAATGATACTGACGAATAATTAAGGAGGTGGCATGATGCTTTGAGGGAAGAATAATTGGATGTTTTTTATCCTCAGAATGTTCAGACAAAGATAAACGTCCTCCTACTCTTAGTAAACCATCAGCATCCAAAAAGGGGGCGAGTGAGGAAAGCCTACTGGATTTTTTAAGTGATTGACCTTGGTACAATATCTGACATTCTTCAGAGAATATTTCTCGTTGAGTAAGCCATAAGATTTTTGTAGTGGCTAAACCTAATTCAGAAAGGGTTAAATATGGCTTAGGAATATGGGGTTGTTCTACCGCAAAATATTTCCATCGAAGGAGATAAGCCATAACCCTTACCAATTTATGGGAAGAGGAATATCGCTGCAAGAGAAGGGGAGAGTTGGAAACTAGAAGAAAAGATCCAGTAATCTTACCAGCATCCGGCAAATCTGATAACTCCGGAAGAGGAAAATTTGGCCAAGCGGAAGGATCTTGCCGAAGCCAATGGGGGCCGTGCCAGTATAATGTCAGGTTAGCCAACATCAGAGGGGAACATCCCCGAGAAATGACATCTGCAGGGTTCTCCTTGCCAGATACATGATGCCATTGTTCAAGATTAGATAATTGTTGAATTTTGGACACTCTATTAGCTACAAACACCTGCCAATGTGAGGGAGGTTTGGCAATCCATGTCAACGTGATGGCTGAGTCACTCCAAAAGTAAGTTTTAATAAATCGAACTTTTAAAGATTGACGGATTTTGACCGATAATTCTACCGCCAGAAGGGCAGCACAAAGTTCCAGTCGTGGCAAGGATAAAGATTTAAGAGGGGCCACTTTAGACTTAGCGCAAACTAAATTGGAAAAGAAATATGATTGGACAAAATTACGGCAAACAATATACGCACAACATCCATAGGCTTTCAATGAGCTATCAGCAAAGATATGAAGTTCATATCCTCCACAGGAAGGAAAGGGAATAATCAATCGCGGGATAATAATATTGGAAAGATCTTCCAAACTATTTCTATAAGAAATCCAATTATTTTGCAATTCTGAAGGAACTGGTTCATCCCAGCCAGTTTTCAAGGACCAAAGGTCTTGCATGAAAAGCTTTGCCGTGACGATGATTGGCGCCAAAAATTGGAGAGGATAAAATATCTTTGCAATCTCAGACAAAATTTGCCGCTTAGTTTGCGGTTGGATGTCACTGAGATTAATTTTGAAAAAGAAAAAATTATTTCGAGGACTCCAATAGATGCCTAGAGTTTTGATAGAATTGCTTTCTTGAAGAAGTTCTACTGAGTCTTTATAGACTGAAGTTAACGGAAATTTAGAAAGGAATTCCTCCGAATTAGAGTTCCATTTGCACAGGGAAAATCAGCCTCCCAAAAGCAAAGCTGTCAAATCTTTAGAGACTTGAAGTGCTTCGGATACGGACTCAAATGAATGAAGAAAATCGTCAACGTAAAATGATGATTTTAACTCTTTAGAAGCCTCAGGAGAATACGGGCCATCCTGTTCAGCAAGAAATTTCAACGTACTGTCCCCGTTTACCTGGATAGTAGGCTGTCAGATATCCGCCCCCTCAATCGGATTGCCAATTATCAATCGCACCGGCACAATTACATCAATGAAAATGGCACTGACAGATACTATCGAGATAAGAGCACAGAAGTTCACAGGAAATCATTGTGGAACACACCAAAATAGACGGGGGTTCATACTTACCGTTACTTACCTCTTAATTATCTCGGGGTTTGAGTTGACAACAGGATCACTAAAAGTCTGTTCACACAATAACCTCCACCATGACATTTAAAAATGAACCAAAACGAAGACGAGAACTTTGAACTGTACAAAAGCTTTATTTCTAATAAAGGGTATGATTTTGATAACACAACAAAATCAACGTGGCTATCAGTAGCCCAAGTCAATCTGACTACGTCCTCCAGTAGGACTTGCAAAAATTATCATACAACATGATGTAAAACATTTTAGCTCCCAAGAGCTTCAAATAACGTAATATTCATAACACTATTGGATTGGAAAAGGACGTCAGGGTGTGACATATATAGAGCATTTGGTTTCCTTTTAATAAACAAGAGAATGGTATTTATAGTCGCAAGGCCAGAGTGTGTACGACCTCACTCCCTGAGAACCATATGTTGTCACAGCTGCGGGCTACCCTCAGCCTGTTGCATACTGGTCAAATGCATTCCCTTCTCACGTGCTAAGTTACGTAAGAGTACAGCTTGCTCTCTCAAACTTTTAAATGTCTTACAAGACAACTCACATTATATTTACGCAAATCTTTCAAGTACTTTGCTCACATCCTATTGGATCATTATGTTAATTTCTTAAACTTGTTAACTTCAAACCAAATGTTTAATTAGCTCTTAAATGTTTATAACAAAATCACATAAATTATTTATAACAATTAGAAATTGTTTATAATATTTGTCAAAGACAATAAAAATATTATAAGCACGCCTTTAACATCACTCTCGTTCCACATTATTTTCAAAATATTTACAGCAATTATTTACAATATTAACATTTAAATTGTTTAAATTATTAATTTAATAAATACATTAGCCACATGTTCATTCGGTTGGTAATTTTCATAATCGTGTTTCATATAATCGACCAATGAAGGTTAGTTATACATGTTAATGTCACAATCTGGTTTAATAAAGGTTTTAATAATGATTTGTGACGGCAACCTTCATTCAAAATCTTATCTCAAATTCTTTCAAAACTCGTGTTAATTATAACAGTAAATCACTTGATTAATTTTCAACGAACTATGACAATCTTACTCCAGCGGAAAATCCTTCGCTAACAAGTTAATGCACAATCTGCATTAAAAATATGCCCAAAACCATCATATATTAATCTATATGGCATTAAAAACTTCCACAAATAATTCTTTAATATTTATTCCTGTGGGAACTTCCTTCATATTCAAGGGCATTATATCTCAGCGACTTTCAACACGCGCTGCACTAGCGATTATACATTCATAGTTCCACTTAAAAATTTTTATAATCATTAATTGTTTCAAAACTGTTTTTCTATAACCTTCGTGGATTTCATTCATGAACCGAAATGAAGTCAAAACTTGCCAATCACAAACAAATTTAATAGTGAATACGCTTATATACGCCTGTCTGGTCTATCAAAATTTAAGATTAACATCTTAAAAAAAAATTGTAGTATGAAAATACTATCTTCAAATAAAGTGCGACTAAAATGCAAAGTAGTCGAATAGAATCCAATTAGACTGGGGAATGCAAACATCGTTATATAAATCTCTAATTGAGAAAAACTCCTAACAAAAGTACTTGACTTTAATGCATTCAATAATTCATTATTAACATTACTCTTTCACAAAAGTGTCAATAATGCAATGTTCATTCATAACTGACGATAAATGTCTGTGTTGCAATCAATTCAAATAACGACTAGTATTTCCAAGATCGTCGACAACGTAAGAGATTTTAACGCTCTAAAATCATTTAAATGTTCTTCCTTCTTGATGATGACAGAAAATTGGTCAAAGTAATTAAACTGGGGTAGAATTACTTTAATAAAATGACACGCTGTCTGAATTTAAATCTGCCATAAAAATCATTAACTTACAGTCAAATCGTGACTACAAAAAATATTAATTACTGAAATATTCTAAATATCAGTCTCAACTGATTCAAAATCGTTAACTATGCCCATGACATCACAATGTCTTAATAAAACGTCGAAAAAGGCAAAACTCATCAAGGTGTACTGAGAATAAGAATCTCAACAAGAAAATAGGGCAAAATACATGAGGATAAAAATATGGGAAAAATGGTTGCTCAAACATTATTAGTAAACTCAAATACAATAAACGTTCACGACTACCTTATCTGCCGATTGACGTTCCAGAGGAAAATTCCCCAAAGAAGACTGCTGATGGATCCATTTCACCACGTTAAAGCTGAGCTCCATCCTCGAAATAGGAAATAGCACCCTCGGAGAATCGAACTGCTTCCTTCTCCGTGAATCGCTCTGCTCCTCGAAGACGAATAGACATCTTTCCGGCAATAATCTTCTTTGTGAGTCGGGATATCCCTGACCTCTCTTGAAAAATTCCCTGAAGTTCCAGTAGACAATCGTCATGAAGTTTTGTAGAAATTTCCGAAGAAATTATTCATATTCAGAGTATGAAATTGTTTCTATGGCTGTTCGATGGTATTCAGCCTTTAATTACGAAACATGGGTGTAGATGGTATTCACCGCACGTTCGCTTGTGTGGAATAGCAATTAGCGAAGTTCCATGTCGCTATCTTACTCCGTTGAAGTATGTCCCAATTGCAATAAGCCCTTTTAGCCTTCCATCTGCTCTTCGGTTGTAGTATCAGAAGAACAAACTGCCGTATTCAATTGCTCCATTATACTGTATCGTTCTGTAACCAAGCAATCTGAAGTCTTTCTACTCCACTCGCAGCGTCAACCGTGCGTTGATTCTGGCTATACAAAAGTGTTTCTCTAGTGGCGAGATAATCACTTTTGTCAGTCGTATAAAACTGCTAATATCTTTTAAACTAATCGGTCGAAATTGTTCAGCTTTTCTCTATAACTGCATGTAGCACTGCACAATACAATTATCTTATCGGTGACCGCTAACTGTTCGAAGCTAAATTTGTAGATGCTTTCTAAGGTCCATTTCAACTTCACCTAGTTTGACCTGGATCTCGTTAATATAGTGGCCTCGCCACGCGTTATAAAGACGATTCTTTTCACTGCTGTTCACTTCGACGTCTCACTATAATGAATGTATAAGAAAAGAACTTTCACAATAGACTTCGATGATCTGAGAATGAGATCTCAGAATGATCATAGAACGAAAGAGGCTCCTCTCTTCTGCGCAAGCCCTTTTATTAACCTCTCGAGGGGCGTTTCCATCCCTTCCAAAGCGTGATACTGCGTCATCGCTAGAATTTCCAACTTCGTTAATACATGACGGATTTTCAAAATTCAAAAACTGAAAATAAATTTCACCAAAATTTCAAATCAATGCTTCTACTGCAAATGGATTTCCACAATTCTGCATTCCAAAAGTAATAAAAATACCATAGTTTCAGCAATCTCCGTCTTCCTTTAAACTATCGTTGATTGGTTCAAGCCTCTCCTCCAATAGCATAGTTTCTTCCTCAGCAGAATTCCTCGTTTCCTGCGACTGCGTCGTACATCTTGGAACATTCTCGACTAAATGCTGACGTCACTGAGAATCTCAGCTCAAGTAGCCTGCTGGTATAACATATACGTCATCCGTGCTTACGTCATGACTACCCACGTCATAACTATGACAGCCATAACTCTCCTTATAATTTCAAATATAGCCACCGTGGTCTCTGCATAATTCAATTACGGGGGCATTCTCCTCTCACCACGTTTTAAAAACAGTTGCAAATTGTTTTTAAACTCAATGTTACAAGTATCTCAACTCTCTTGAACACGAAATTGAATTATTACTGGCTTACTCTAGGATGATATTTCCTCTATGTTCCTTAATCATAATTTTCTTCTACTCTGGGTTGTGTGTGGTTAATGTATTCTTTCCTCTCTACTTTCTCTTCTGACCAGTATTTCTATTTTCAAAGTTCTGCTGGCTCGTAGAATGACCAGGATCGATTACAACATCCTGCCTTTTCTTTTGATTGTCAGCTTCTTTATCCCTTAAATCTTTTAAGTATTGCTGGCTTTCCTTCTCTCTTTGCTGATACTGATCGGGTGTCATAACCTGACCTTGAGTATTCTGGTTTCTATTTTGGTTTTGGTTATTCCTATTATAGTTACGGTTATACCCATTATTGTTGTAATATCTGCCTCTTCCATTGTAGTTTCCTCGGTTGTAGTTCCAACCTCTTCTCTGTTGATACGGTCGGTAACCTTGTGATCTGTAATTTCTAAACTGATTATTCCTGTGAGGACCTACATTGTCAGTTTTCTCCTCCTCTGGCTTGTCAGTTTGTTGGACTTGGTCCATATATACCGTATTGATTTCTTTAAACTCCTGCCTTTGACCTTTCTGGACTACGTTAGGCATTGGACTTGTGTAGTCTAATCTTCTCAGTAATTCATCCATGCTGGATAAATCCCTGATGTTGGACGAAATTATAAGTCTCCTCACCTCAACTGGCAGCATACGAGAAATCGCATCTATTAGTTGCTCCGTGGACAATGGGGGTTGCAAAAATCTCAAGCGGGACAACTGACTCGTAAAGAAATCAGCGTACCTCGTTGGAAGAGTACCTGAGTATTTTCTTGAATACACCTCCGCTCTTAACGAATTCTGCGCTTCTATAGACCAAAATCGTTTGATTAATGCCTCTGCAAACTCGTCAAAGTTACTGAATGTGTATCTAAATGCGCGAAACCATTCAAGGGGTCCTCCAATCAGATATCTCTCTACTATCTTCATCTCTCTCTCTCTGGGAATGTGAGCTTCGATGAAATAATCTTTGAGATTCCTTACATACTCTATAGGTGTCAAACTATCAGTGTTACTGAATTTTTGTGGTTTGTCCTCGAAATTCCTGATGACCGTCACGTTCCTCGGATATGAATCCGGATAGTTTTTCCCACTATCTCGATAATTCCACTCAGGTTCCATATTCCTCTCGTCATCCTCCTCTCTGAATCTGGATACACGTTCTTCAGGAGTCACGTCTCTTTCTTCTGGCTCTAGGTGACATCTTCTGGTATACTTCCTATTCAATTCGCAAGCTAAGCCTTCTGTATCCTTGTCGGTGATTTCTGTTAAGACTTTCTTGACTATCTCTTCTTTGTAGTTCTCCATTAAACTAGCCTCTCCTAACTTCAAAATTTTTCAGTTTACTCGTCGTTTCATTTACATCCGAGACAACTTTATGCATCTGTTCCTCTAATGTAGATTTTAAAGTTTGCATATCCTGATCTAGTTGTGTTCTATCGTCAACTTGTTTTTCGGATAGCGAATTTATCCTGACGCTTAAATCTTTCCTAATCTGTACTACTTCATTGTTAATTTCTATCTGCGTACTGGCAAGTTTTCTTTCAATCCTTTCCTGAATTTGGGTTACATGTTCCCCACTTGACTTATTCCACTCGTCTTTCCATACCGCTACGTTTGCTGTTAACATTTCGGCTATGTCTACTTCGATATCCTCTTTTAATACTCTATTGTGGTCTAATACCTGTGTTCTCATGACCTCTACATCATACTTCAACTCTGCTAAAGACGTTGTTGTTCTAACCGATTCATCGACTAACCTAGTCGCTAATGCAGTTATATTACGCGTACAAAGAGTTTTTGAGTTTTCGATTTCTTCCCTGACTTTATTTACATCAGTTTGGACTTTAGTGATATCTACGAAAACTGTGTTGACCTCTACCTGAATCTTAGTTATGTCACTTTGCACCTCAGTTATATCCGCATGAATGTTATTAATGTCTACTTGAACATTGGATACATCAGTTCTAGCTTTTTGAATTTCTTTTTGGACTTCCTCGACCTTGTCTTGGACAGTCGCTACATCGTTTTTGACAACAACAACTTCGGCTCTAGCACAAGAAATATCCCCTCGGACATTAGCTACTTCTAGATTTAACATTGTAAGGTCTTTCTGTACCTTAGACACATCATTTTTAACATCAGACACATTTGTGCGGATGTCACTTACAGTATTTTCAATTCCTAGGGTATTAATCTGTAAACGCGACATATTATCCTCCAAATTAGCAGCACTAGTATGAAGAACCTTCATATTCTCCTCCATTCGACTATTATTCCTAGCTTCCATCTCCTTCATACTACTATTCAAATTAGCAGACATATTACTATTATTCTCCTTCATGCTTTCATTCAGCATCTGCTTCATACTACTAGTCATGCTTGCTTTCAAATTAGCAGACATATTACTAGCATTCTCCTCCATCCTTGCATTCAAATTAGCAGACAAATTACTAGCATTTTCCTCCATCATCTGCTTCATGTTAGCAGACATCTCCTCTAACATTTTCTTCAAACTTTCATCTGCCATTACAATATTATTCAAAAATGGATTGCTGTAGGGACATACATCAAAGAGCAAAATAACAACATTTGAGCAACACTTTTCACCATATATAATTTTGATCAATTTTCTGTCTTAAATCTAACTTATAACTACCTTATAATTAACCTTCGACGATACTTCATGTTGAAACAAACTCAAGCACATGTTCAAATTTCCCTGGCTCATTTTAAAATATCCTAACACAAATAATTTACATTTACAATCCAAATAATTTAATTTTATCTTTAACATGACTAAAATGTCATAAGCCGGTCAAATAAAATAAGATTCCTGATTATAGGCGATTTTTCTAAGTTTCCAGCCTATTTAACCTTTCTCAAGTTGTATAAGATCTGATCTTTTCTGAGTGTAATTTTCCTAATACAATACAACATTTAATTCCTATATAATCACACTCTTAAATACTACAATTGGCCTAGACATCTAACAAAGAACCAACCTCTTTATTTGAGTCTAATCGAACCTCACGTTTTAGGTTTGCCACTCTTACTATTGTTCAACCTGGTAATCCAGTTATGTTGAATCGTGCCCCAACGTTTTAGGTGCGTCAATCTTACTGTTGACTCAGCCCCACGTTCTTGGGTCGCCAATCTTTCTGTCCCCGTTTACCTGGATAGTAGGCTGTCAGATATCCGCCGCCTCAATCGGATTGCCAATTATCAATCGCACCGGCACAATTACATCAATGAAAATGGCACTGACTGATACTATCGAGATAAGAGCACAGAAGTTCACAGGAAATCATTGTGGAACACACCAAAATAGACGGGGGTTCATACTTACCGTTACTTACCTCTTAATTATCTCGGGGTTTGAGTTGACAACAGGATCACTAAAAGTCTGTTCACACAATAACCTCCACCATGACATTTAAAAATGAACCAAAACGAAGACGAGAACTTTGAACTGTACAAAAGCTTTATTTCTAATAAAGGGTATGATTTTGATAACACAACAAAATCAACGTGGCTATCAGTAGCCCAAGTCAATCTGACTACGTCCTCCAGTAGGACTTGCAAAAATTATCATACAACATGATGTAAAACATTTTAGCTCCCAAGAGCTTCAAATAACGTAATATTCATAACACTATTGGATTGGAAAAGGACGTCAGGGTGTGACATATATAGAGCATTTGGTTTCCTTTTAATAAACAAGAGAATGGTATTTATAGTCGCAAGGCCAGAGTGTGTACGACCTCACTCCCTGAGAACCATATGTTGGCACAGCTGCGGGCTACCCTCAGCCTGTTGCATACTGGTCAAATGCATTCCCTTCTCACGTGCTAAGTTACGTAAGAGTACAGCTTGCTCTCTCAAACTTTTAAATGTCTTACAAGACAACTCACATTATATTTACGCAAATCTTTCAAGTACTTTGCTCACATCCTATTGGATCATTATGTTAATTTCTTAAACTTGTTAACTTCAATCCAAATGTTTAATTAGCTCTTAAATGTTTATAACAAAATCACATAAATTATTTATAACAATTAGAAATTGTTTATAATATTTGTCAAAGACAATAAAAATATTATAAGCACGCCTTTAACATCACTCTCGTTCCACATTATTTTCAAAATATTTACAGCAATTATTTACAATATTAACATTTAAATTGTTTAAATTATTAATTTAATAAATACATTAGCCACATGTTCATTCGGTTGGTAATTTTCATAATCGTGTTTCATATAATCGACCAATGAAGGTTAGTTATACATGTTAATGTCACAATCTGGTTTAATAAAGGTTTTAATAATGATTTGTGACGGCAACCTTCATTCAAAATCTTATCTCAAATTCTTTCAAAACTCGTGTTAATTATAACAGTAAATCACTTGATTAATTTTCAACGAACTATGACAATCTTACTCCAGCGGAAAATCCTTCGCTAACAAGTTAATGCACAATCTGCATTAAAAATATGCCCAAAATCATCATATATTAATCTATATGGCATTAAAAACTTCCACAAATAATTCTTTAATATTTATTCCTGTGGGAACTTCCTTCATATTCAAGGGCATTATATCTCAGCGACTTTCAACACGCGCTGCACTAGCGATTATACATTCATAGTTCCACTTAAAAATTTTTATAATCATTAATTGTTTCAAAACTGTTGTTCTATAACCTTCGTGGATTTCATTCATGAACCGAAATGAAGTCAAAACTTGCCAATCACAAACGAATTTAATAGTGAATACGCTTATATACGCCTGTCTGGTCTATCAAAATTTAAGATTAACATCTTTAAAAAAAATTGTAGTATGAAAATACTATCTTCAAATAAAGTGCGACTGAAATGCAAAGTAGTCGAATAGAATCCAATTAGACTGGGGAATGCAAACATCGTTATATAAATCTCTAATTGAGAAAAACTCCTAACAAAAGTACTTGACTTTAATGCATTCAATAATTCATTATTAACATTACTCTTTCACAAAAGTGTCTATAATGCAATGTTCATTCATAACTGACGATAAATGTCTGTGTTGCAATCAATTCAAATAACGACTAGTATTTCCAAGATCGTCGACAACGTAAGAGATTTTAACGCTCTAAAATCATTTAAATGTTCTTCCTTCTTGATGATGACAGAAAATTGGTCAAAGTAATTAAACTGGGGTAGAATTACTTTAATAAAATGACACGCTGTCTGAATTTAAATCTGCCATAAAAATCATTAACTTACAGTCAAATCGTGACTACAAAAAATATTAATTACTGAAATATTCTAAATATCAGTCTCAACTGATTCAAAATCGTTAACTATGCCCATGACATCAAAATGTCTTAATAAAACGTCGAAAAAGGCAAAACTCATCAAGGTGTACTGAGAATAAGAATCTCAACAAGAAAATAGGGCAAAATACATGAGGATAAAAATATGGGAAAAATGGTTGCTCAAACATTATTAGTAAACTCAAATACAATAAACGTTCACGACTACCTTATCTGCCGATTGACGTTCCAGAGGAAAATTCCCCAAAGAAGACTGCTGATGGATCCATTTCACCACGTTAAAGCTGAGCTCCATCCTCGAAATAGGAAATAGCACCCTCGGAGAATCGAACTGCTTCCTTCTCCGTGAATCGCTCTGCTCCTCGAAGACGAATAGACATCCTTCCGGCAATAATCTTCTTTGTGAGTCGGGATATCCCTGACCTCTCTTGAAAAATTCCCTGAAGTTCCAGTAGACAATCGTCATGAAGTTTTGTAGAAATTTCCGAAGAAATTATTCATATTCAGAGTATGAAATTGTTTCTATGGCTGTTCGATGGTATTCAGCCTTTAATTACGAAACATGGGTGTAGATGGTATTCACCGCATGTTCGCTTGTGTGGAATAGCAATTAGCGAAGTTCCATGTCGCTATCTTACTCCGTTGAAGTATGTCCCAATTGCAATAAGCCCTTTTAGCCTTCCATCTGCTCTTCGGTTGTAGTATCAGAAGAACAAACTGCCGTATTCAATTGCTCCATTATACTGTATCGTTCTGTAACCAAGCAATCTGAAGTCTTTCTACTCCACTCGCAGCGTCAGCCGTGCGTTGATTCTGGCTATACAAAAGTGTTTCTCTAGTGGCGAGATAATCACTTTTGTCAGTCGTATAAAACTGCTAATATCTTTTAAACTAATCGGTCGAAATTGTTCAGCTTTTCTCTATAACTGCATGTAGCACTGCACAATACAATTATCTTATCGGTGACCGCTAACTGTTCGAAGCTAAACTTGTAGAAGCTTTCTAAGGTCCGTTTCAACTTCACCTAGTTTGACCTGGATCTCGTTAATATAGTGGCCTCGCCACGCGTTATAAAGACGATTCTTTTCACTGCTGTTCACTTCGACGTCTCACTATAATGAATGTATAAGAAAAGAACTTTCACAATAGACTTCGATGATCTGAGAATGAGATCTCAGAATGATCAGAGAACGAAAGAGGCTCCTCTCTTCTGCGCAAGCCCTTTTATTAACTTCTCGAGGGGCGTTTCCATCCCTTCCAAAGCGTGATACTGCGTCATCGCTAGAATTTCCAACTTCGTTAATACATGACGGATTTTCAAAATTCAAAAACTGAAAATAAATTTCACCAAAATTCCAAATCAATGCTTCTACTGCAAATGGATTTCCACAATTCTGCATTCCAAAAGTAATAAAAATACCATAGTTTCAGCAATCTCCGTCTTCCTTTAAACTATCGTTGATTGGTTCAAGCCTCTCCTCCAATAGCATAGTTTCTTCCTCAGCAGAATTCCTCGTTTCCTGCGACTGCGTCGTACATCTTGGAACATTCTCGACTAAATGCTGACGTCACTGAGAATCTCAGCTCAAGTAGCCTGCTGGTATAACATATACGTCATCCGTGCTTACGTCATGACTACCCACGTCATAACTATGACAGCCATAACTCTCCTTATAATTTCAAATATAGCCACCGTGGTCTCTGCATAATTCAATTACGGGGGCAGTACGTATGGCTAAAAAAGCAGAAGGTTGCGCTGTTGTTGATCAATCAAAATCTGTCTATACATCTGTTTGATATCGGATATCACTGCGATAGGAAACACCGAAAATTCATCAAAAGAGAAGAGATGTCAGATTGAATTTGAGGACCAGTCATTCAGAGAAGTTCCGTTGGCATCCATTGCAGAGCCATTGAAGACCACTCTTATGTTTTCCTTTAAAATTTTATTCTTCCAAACAGGATGGTGATTGAGGTAAATGACTTCAGATGGGGTATAGGAAGCATCATCTTTCTTGGTAACAACCTCTATGTGATCGAGCGCCTCATATTCTTCCATAAATGTGGAATATTGAGTTTTAACAACAGGGTCACGTTTAAATTTGCTTTCCACAGCATAGAGTGCTCTAAGAGCCCTAGGGTGTGTTTCAAGTAGAAGAGGTGGATTATCCACGCGGGGCATTGTTACGACAAATCTACCCTCTGAAGTGCGTTTGGTTGTTTCGCGAAACAGTTTTTCACACATTTCATTTTCAACTGAGGAAGGCGAAACTGAATCAATAGTTTCAAATTTCCAAAACCTTCTAAGTTGTAATCAAGACTTGTATTGACAAAATTACATTGTGAGAAATTTTGAAATGACTTAAGAGGGAGTTGACCCGTTACTAACCAACCTAGTTTGGTATGATAAACGAACACTCCTGGTGATATTTTGACCTTATAGCTAAGGAGACATTGCCAAAATACATTGGCACTGAGAAGTATGTCTACTGGGGCGCTTGTATTAAATGTTGGATCTGCTAACTGAATGTTATGAGGGAATTGCCAATTTCTAATATCAAAATAAGTACTAGGGGTATTAATGTCAATAGTATCTGATACGTGCAAGGGCACGTCCCTGTTCTTGAAGTTTTGAATCGTCCGCTTCGTCGCTCAGTACCGCCTGTGACCACAAGATGGTAGCTGCAGTCGGACTTTGGAAAGTTTCTAATAGTTCCTGTGTCTCCCCACTAGGTTGTGTGGGCTGCGCCTTATTAAACTCCTTATACGCATGACATAAAAAAAGACAATCATATTCTTCGTCATCAAACAAATGCAGGTGTATTCTTGATACCACCAAATTATGAACTTATTTATGACATTGTTGTTTTGAGGTGTCACTCCGTGATTGGACAATATTATTTACATGTATACAGTTCGAAAATGACACGCAAAATTCTCCGCCATTTTGTGAGTCCATTAGCTGTCGTGAAGTAAACAAAACATCAAGCCATCTGGTCGTGAAAGGTGTCTCCACTAATGGGGGCTTTTAGCCCCCATTCTCTACAAAATATATATTGTTATTTTCTTTTCTTCATGCCTTCGGGAGACACATTTCTATTTGTTTTTCGTTTTATGTTATTACTATTTTCTTTCGGCAACCTTGGGTTTGACATAGTATTTAATTTATTCAAGATTCGTTGCTATACCATTAGTTAATGGTATTTAGATGTAATTGTTTTCCGCCGTTCTTTTCCTTACGCTGATGTTAAAATTTATTTTATTAATTGTTTGCCGTAATTTCGATCTGGCATGTTTTTTGTGTGGCCATGTCTGTTGTTTGCCGTGATGCATTGTGGTCTCGTTGTCAGTCCTTTGGCGCGGGTCTCAAAAGGCAGACGTGTTGTGTGGTAGCTTAATCCCTTTTTTTTAATGTAATCTTGTTGATGTTAATTTTGTGATTTTTGGTAAATGTCCTTGTGTTTTCCGCCCTTCGTGCTTATCATTTATTTATTTTTCTATCCCATTTAATTTTTTTTAATTTAATTTATTTCTTTTTTTGGCGTGGCCTGAACATCTGCATGCCGGATCGCTATTGCATTCCTTTGCAATTTGTCAAGCCCTTTCTCAGTATGTTATGCATGTAATATTTATTTTAACCTTTGGACTGTTTTACTTTTTAATTTTAATTTAAGCCTTTTTCTTCTCCTTTGGCCTTGCAAACAAGCATGTTTGGCGGTCTCTTTAATCCATTGTAAAATATTGGTGGTTGATGCATGTTCTTTCTCTGGTGGAGGTGTTCTTTAAATTTTTAATATTAAACCTTATATTTTTCCTTTTTTAATTCTTTTGTTGTGGCATTATTTCACCGACGGAGGTTCCGTTGGTTTTTGGGGGGTGTTTGTACGATAGCCTGTGTGTGTTGTCCCCTTCTCCATCTTCCTTCCACCTCTTTTGGAGCTCTTCTGTTGGGACTTGTCTTCTGGAGGTGATTTTGCTGCGGAAGTGACCCGGACCTCTGAATACAGGTAAGTTGGCCCATCCACGCTCCCCGTACTCGTCTCATTCTGGTAAGCAAAGCGTTGGCTATCGAGTTACCAACGTGCTGCTGGACAGTGCCGTTAATGTGGGGTTACATAATGGTAGCAGATCCTGCTCATGTTCACTTCCGTAACTATCCCCTCCCCAGTACCCACAGGCTGTTTTATGGACCCCTCTAATGCCGATGGGTCAGTTGTTGGTGGGATTTTGTCAGGAAAGTGCACGTAATGTTGTGTAAAGCTAATCCTTGTCGTTTATTGTGTTTCATGTTTGCCTCTGGATATCCATATGCTGTATGTAAGTGTCCTGTTATAAGCGAGGTGTTTCCTGCTGTAGTTTTACCCTGTTTGTGTGCAACATTCCGACTGAAGAAGCAGCCCGGTGAGTGACTGACATGTGTTCTTGGCATGGGAAATGGGATTTCTTGATGTTCTGACAGCCTATATGCTGCGTGTGAAGGCATCCTGGAGCCCCGTCGGAAGCTTGTAGCCTGATGTTTTGTGCCAATTTTTGTAATTTAGCTCCCTGTTCTCGAGCCAAGCAGGTGGTGACGTGTGCAGTTCTGGACAGCATGGTGCATGATTTGGTGTAGTAGGGTGGCTGTGTTTGAGTGTCAGCCTAATCTTTGGTGATGGTAATTGCTGGTTGTGGTACTGTTGTGAAAGTGTAAACTGTCCTTGTAATTCCTGAATTTTGTTTCTTTCTATATTGGTTGTCTGCATTCTGTGTTTTCCAAAATGGCCGACAACAATAGTGTTTTCAATTTAATTGACTTAAGCGATAACCTTGTGAATTTAGAGAGTTCTCCTGGGGTTGAACGTGAATCACCTCTGTTTACTAGGTCTGAGGTTTTGGGATCGATTACCAGTAGTAGTTTGCCTGCCCCTCTGTAGCCTGGCGCTGGCTCGTCCATACCACTTAATCCTGCATACGGTCATTCTTCTCATGTTAGGTCACCTAGTGATTTCCTGGGTCCTGCCGACCCATTGCATCCCAGTTCTTTCTCTAGTAATATTAATGTTTTGTCGCCTGTAGAGGGTGTGCGAGCGGGCTACCCTGGTAACAATGTCTCTATTCCTAATGCTACGTTCTCACCTACCGTTAATTATGGGTCGATTCCTCATCCTATTTCTGGTTTCTTAACTAAATTAAAACATTTCAACCTTGATGACGTTACCCAAGTGGTACAATTTTTAAAGCAAGTGGTCGAGTTGGGTAACCATGCCTCGATTTTTGGGATGTCGGAAGTTCAGATTTTCCAACTTTTGTATCCAGTTGCATCCGGTATGCTGCGCGATAAGCTTGTTGAAGCTATCCACCTCCGCATGTCCTTAGCCATGTTTATTAGGGAAGTGTTGTGGTTTTTTGTCCCTGCGAGCGCCCTAAGTGCTCTCGAGCATAAGTTCCTTTATCGTGTCCAAAGGCTGGACGAGTCCCTTAGCGACTATGTCAGTGACATTAAGGTGTATGCCCAGGTTTTTGCATCCCCTTTAACCGAGCGACAGTTGGTGTCATCAATTGTGAATGGGTTTTCGCCTCAATATAGGTCATACATGACTATGTGTACCAGGCCTTCGTCATTCGTCGAGCTGAAACAGGTCGTTATAGAGGCTATGGCTGTGAAGCATGCAGATTCCCTTCGTGTAGCTAATGTTCCTCCTCCTTCCATGATGTCTTGTCCCCCTCCTTCCTTGATGTCTCGTCCCCCCCCCTAAGGTTATGTTTCATCCTCGACCTAATATTAAGTGCCACTCGTGCGGTGGAGTGGGAATGTCAAGAAGGTGTGTCCGAGTAACCAGGCTGTGTATCGCCAATGGCGGAACGTTGAGGAGACCAATTCGGGTGTTACATCCAAGGATATTTCTGTGTGTAAGAATTTGGGAAAACCCTGTGAAGTTTCTGGTCGCCCTACCAATGATAGTCTTGATAACTCTATGAAAACTATTTCATCATGTGCTAATTCTGCTCATGTCGCTGACCTACCTAACCTGTCGGTGAACAATGGCGTGGCAAGTCAGCCTAATTCTAAATGTTGTGTGAAACCTGTGGTGCGGGTGTCCTCGTCACCTGCTTGTAATCGTGTTAGAGTGAGTAATGATTTTGGAATTTCTCCTGTGGCTAAAGGAATATCCCCGTTTATTGAAATTTGTGTCAATGACGAGCCCGTTTCTGCGTTGCTTGATTCTGGTAGTGTCGCATCCTTTATAAGCGAGGACTGGTTTTTATCTATGAAGAGTGTTTGCAAATTTCCTGAGTTAGAGCCTAACAATGAATCTTTTATTTCGGCAAATTGTTCAAACTTAAGTATTTTGGGTAGTATGACAGTCAAAATTCATATTCTAAATTTTTCTTGGAAATTTAAATTTTTGGTTGCCAGAAATCTTTCTTGTGCTGTGGTCATTGGAGCTAATTTCATGTCACACGTTGGTATGCTTCTTGATTTTGGTGCTCGCAACTTATGGTTTAAGTTTAATCCACAGAGTAAATTATCATTTAACCCAGTTTTATCTTCTCCTGCTGTCAATTCTGTTAGTGAACCTATGACTATTGAGGATCTCGATCTGGAAAATTTGACGAGTCTTCAAAAGGATGCCATTAAGAGGTTATGTCAGGAGTATGGCGATGTATTTACTGACAAGCTGGGTGTAACCCATTTGATGGAGTACAAGATTGAGCTAACCGATTCTGTGCCGGTGCGTTCCAGCCCGTATCGCCTTGCCTCGCCCAAGATGGCTGAACTTCGTAAGATTATCGATAAGATGTTAGAAGAAGGTGTAATCCAACCCTCTATCTCTGCCTACTCATCCCCTGTATTTCTTGTGCCAAAACCTAACGGTGGTTTTCGGCCGGTGGTCGACTATAGGGCTCTTAATCAAAAAGTTGTTTTGCAGTCCATTCCTTTGCCGGACCTTCACACATGTTTTAGTTGGTTTCGCAACGCGAAGGTGTTCACGATCCTCGATTTAAAATCTTCCTACTACCAAATTCCCCTCTCTCCTGAATCCAGGCATGTTACCGCTTTTTCCACTGACTGGAACCTGTTTGAATATGCCCGTGTCCCGTTTGGCCTATCCACCGGAGCCGCTGTGTTGAGCAGACTTCTGGACAAGGTATTTTCAGAAATTAAATTCAAGTTTGTGTACCACTACCTTGACGATGTGGTGATCTATTCCGAGTCCTTCGAGGAACACGTTGATCATCTGAAAATTGTACTTGATCGGTTGCGTGACGCTGGACTTACCGTCAAATTGTCCAAGGTTTCATTTGCCAAGCCCAAAATTTCCTTCTTGGGTCATATTGTTTCTGAATCTGGTATCTCAGTGGACCAGTCTCGCACGCAGGCCATCAGAGATTTTAAACCACCCAAGACCGCCAAGGGTGTTGCTCGTTACATTGGTATGATCAACTTCTTTCGTAAGTTTATTAGTAACTTTGCCGACCGTGCTGCTCCTCTAAATCAATTACGCAAAAAGGCTGTGAAGTTTGAGTGGGGTCCCTCTCAGCAAGCAGCCTTCGAAGATCTTAAGCTTGCCCTCTCTAACGCCCCTGTGTTAGCCATTCCGGATTTTGGGAAGCAGTTCATTGTGCAGACTGATGCGTTCGGTCGTGGTGTTGGTTGTGTTCTACTGCAGGAATCTGATCTGGGTAGGCAACCCATTGCATATGCTTCTCGTACCTTAACGGACGCAGAGAGGAAGTATTCCATTTACGAACTTGAGGGTTTGGCTGTGTTGTTCGCTCTGGAAAAATTCCGTATGTATCTTGAGCACACCAAGGTTCTCCTTGAGACCGATAACCAAGCCTTGAGCTGGGTCTTAGGGAAACCCCGCAAAACTGGTAGAATTGCTAGGTGGGCAACTAGGATTCTGTCGTTCCAGTTCACTGTCCAACATATTCGTGGGTCCGAAAATGCGGTAGCTGATTCTTTAAGCCGCATGTACGAGGAAACAGCTGAAGAGGATGTTCAGGAATGCGAACCGGTAAACCTTGTATCTGCTGTAAATTGTGTCAATGCCGTTCTTAGCAATTCCCCTGTGATTTTTGAGGATGTGAGACGATTCCAGAAGGAAGACCCCTCCATATCTAGCCTTATTGACCGAATCAATTCTGGTGAAGTGATCAAGCCCTACTCTCTGAAGGACGGTGTATTGTGTTGTTCGTCTCGTCATGACCGCCTACCTAAAATTGTGCTCCCGTCGGTCCTCATTCCGGAAATCTTTCGTTACTATCATGAATCCCCTATTGGTGGTCACCTAGGAGTATTCAAGACCCGAGCTAAAATCAGACAGTTTTTCATTTGGCAAGGTATGGATGGCGACATCAGGAGGCTCATTAGGAATTGTGCTGCATGAGGTATTAGCAAACCTCCGGTTTCTACTAGGGTTGGCCTGTTGTCATCTGAACCGGCATCTAGACCCATGGAGAGGCTTTTTATCGACCATGTTGGACCGTTCCCTCGCTCTGGTCGGGGAAACCAATTTGCGCTTGTTTGCACTGACGGTTTCTCCCGGTTTAGTTGGATTTTCCCCACCAGACAGGCTACGACCAGTTCCGTCATAAAGTGTCTTAATTCCATCTTCTCGTCCTTTGGGCCGTGTCAGTATCTGGTGTCAGATAATGCCAAGTGCTTTGTATCTCATCAGTTCCGTCAATTCTTATTTGATTATGCTATTTCGCACGTAACCACCACTCCCTATTTTCCTAACCCGTCTCTCGCTGAGCGAGTCAATCGTAATCTCCGTTCTGCTCTGATTGCTTTCCACCACGACGACCATTCCAAGTGGGATTCTAATTTGCATTGGCTCAATTTTGCTTTCAACACCGCCGTGCATGAGAGCACGAAAGCTACTCCTTTTTCGCTATTGTTTTCCTTTATGGCTAATTCTCCGTTGTCCAACCTGTGGAACCTGCACGATCTCCTTCCTGACAGTTTCACGCCCGAGGATATGAGGGCGAAATTCGACAAGGCTAGAGAGAATATTAAGGTATCCCATGACCAACTTGCCAGGCGACACAATGCCTGTCGCAAGCCAGCTGATTTGGAAATTGGTGATGTTGTGTACGTCCGCAATTTCGAGCCCAAGGGCGTCAGTAATCTAGTTTCAAGCAAGTTAACCCCTCGTTTTAAAGGACCATGTTATGTAGAGGCATTCTTGACTCCTGTTACTCTTCTTGTTCGAAACCCTAAGGCCAACAAAATTTCTAGAGTGCATCTATCACACATTAAGCGAGGTGGAGAGGTGTCTAATGAGGAAATGCTACCGTAAATTTTGTAAAACAAATTTAGTATAATGTAGAGTATCCCTAACCTTCATTGAAGCCTACAGGCATCTGTTCCTTCTGGAATTTTGAACTGGATATGAAAACTCTGGTGGGATACAAAATGTAAATGTTGGGAAGTTCCCATTGTAATGGTAAATTGTAAAAGTGTACCTAATTTTGATGTTTCATAGGAGATGTTAACATGTAAGTTGGGCTCGGTGGGAGACCTAACTCATGGTAACCTTGTATTCCTGTTCCCTTTGGGAATTTTAGTGGTCATTCCTCTACCGTAGTTCCTTCGAAATGTATTGTCATCTAACTCATGTAATCTTGTAATGTACTTCGAATCTGTAAAAAGGTAAACTTGTTAATGAAATTTTGTAAGCACGGATCTAGGGCATGGTCAAAAATTTTCTTCATATAAATTCAACTTGTTACTCTTTTGTAAAATGTAGTAAGATATTGTAAATTCTGTAATCCTTTTTTGAAATTAGATTAACTTCGGTTTTGTAAATGGCTGCCCACGCGTCACATAATATCTTGCACATTGCTTCCACCTACTTCGTCTAAAACGAACTAAATTGGACTTATTGAAAATGTATCTAACGTGTCTCGGACTCTGAAAGCACTGCTGGTGCTGGTGTACTGCATTTCTGAAGATTTTTGGACACAGTGATGCTGTTGACTAAGTGGTTTGCGAGGTGATCTATTATCCCATCACTGATAATCTGACCCTGCATTCTTCCTAACCAAAACGATGCGGTTTCATCCATCAATTGGAGTTAACAGGTGAACATTATCTTCGGGAAACATCTCTGGTGAATCGACAAGTTATGGAGTACTGTCTATGCCTTGGCATATTCGTGAACGGTGTTCACGCTTAAGGGAGGGAGACTGATACGTGCAAGGGCACGTCCCTGTTCTTGAAGTTTTGAATCGTCCGCTTCGTCGCTCAGTACCGCCTGTGACCACAAGATGGTAGCTGCAGTCGGACTTTGGAAAGTTTCTAATAGTTCCTGTGTCTCCCCACTAGGTTGTGTGGGCTGCGCCTTATTAAACTCCTTATACGCATGACATAATATAAAGACAATCATATTCTTCGTCATCAAACAAATGCCGGTGTATTCTTGATACCGCCAAATTATGAACTTATTTATGACATTGTTGTTTTGAGGTGTCACTCCGTGATTGGACAATATTATTTACATGTATACAGTTCGAAAATGACACGCAAAATTCTCCGCCATTTTGTGAGTCCATTAGCTGTCGTGAAGTAAACAAAACATCAAGCCATCTGGTCGTGAAAGGTGTCTCCACTAATGGGGGCTTTTAGCCCCCATTCTCTACAAAATATATATTGTTATTTTCTTTTCTTCATGCCTTCGGGAGACACATTTCTATTTGTTTTTCGTTTTATGTTATTACTATTTTCTTTCGGCAACCTTGGGTTTGACATAGTATTTAATTTATTCAAGATTCGTTGCTATACCATTAGTTAATGGTATTTAGATGTAATTGTTTTCCGCCGTTCTTTTCCTTACGCTGATGTTAAAATTTATTTTATTAATTGTTTGCCGTAATTTTGATCTGGCATGTTTTTTGTGTGGCCATGTCTGTTGTTTGCCGTGATGCATTGTGGTCTCGTTGTCAGTCCTTTGGCGCGGGTCTCAAAAGGCAGACGTGTTGTGTGGTAGCTTAATCCCTTTTTTTTAATGTAATCTTGTTGATGTTAATTTTGTGATTTTTGGTAAATGTCCTTGTGTTTTCCGCCCTTCGTGCTTATCATTTATTTATTTTTCTATCCCATTTAATTTTTTTTAAATTTAATTTATTTCTTTTTTTGGCGTGGCCTGAACATCTGCAAGACGGATCGCTATTGCATTCCTTTGCAATTTGTCAAGCCCTTCCTCAGTATGTTATGCATGTAATATTTATTTTAACCTTTGGGCTGTTTTACTTTTTAATTTTAATTTAAGCCTTTTCTTCTCCTTTGGCCTTGCAAACAAGCATGTTTGGCGGTCTCTTTAATCCATTGTAAAATATTGGTGGTTGATGCATGTTCTTTCTCTGGTGGAGGTGTTCTTTAAATTTTTAATATTAAACCTTATATTTTTCCTTTTTTTAATTCTTTTGTTGTGGCATTATTTCACCGACGGAGGTTCCGTTGGTTTTTGGGGGGTGTTTGTATGATAGCCTGTGTGTGTTGTCCCCTTCTCCATCTTCCTTCCACCTCTTTTGGAGCTCTTCTGTTGGGACTTGTCTTCTGGAGGTGATTTTGCTGCGGAAGTGACCCGGACCTCTGAATACAGGTAAGTTGGCCCATCCACGCTCCCCGTACTCGTCTCATTCTGGTAAGCAAAGCGTTGGCTATCGAGTTACCAACGTGCTGCTGGCCAGTGCCGTTAATGTGGGGTTACAGTATCAATGGCAAGACAATTCATCTGTAATGTTGTGTTACAATTAACAGCATCATTGATATGAATACGAACAAAATGCAAATATTTAACATTGTTATTGTTAATACCGGTAACCTGGATTAATGTAGGTTGCTTTGGAAGACCAAGTTTCTTAATAAGACGCTCACTTATAAAGTCATGGGTGGCGGCATTATCCAATAAGGCACGTGCATCAAGCCATCTACCAGAGGAATCCTGAACTTTTAATAACACGGTTGATAGTAGCACCTGGGAACTACGAATTGAGGCGGAGCTCTGTGTATAAGAGTGCGCATTGGCTCCTGGGGATGTATCATTAGAACTTCCAGGGGAAGGAGCCTGACGTGGCTTTTCAAACATGTGAAGCAAGGTATGATGTTGAGCCTTGCAATGGGAACAAGTATTGTTAGATAAACAATCAGGCAACATATGCCTAGCTGACAGACAGTTGTTACAATATCTTTTTTACCTATTAATTTGCGTCTTTCGTCGGTAGAAAGAGCTTTAAAGGCAACACAGGAATATAACAGGTAAGGTGCTTTACAGAGAATACAATCTGTTGAATTATGTTGAACAGTAAAGACAGCAGATTTGTTTATTTTAGTACCAACTGGCTTGACAACATTAGATTTGTTATCCGCACTTCCTGACGTATGACAGGCTACGGCTGACAAAACCTGACATCTATTATTTATAAACGTAAGCAGTGAATCATAGGTATATGAGGTGTTATTTGTTATTTCCCTCTCCCATGCCTTTAAGCTTGCTGGATCAAACTTAGAAGTAACCAAGTGAACTAAGAATAGATCCCAATGCTCGACCGGTTGATTCAACCATGCCAATGCTCTGACGTGCAGCTGGGCCGTGTCCCTTAAAGCTCGCAGTGTTGACAAATTGTCAGCGCGCAAGGCCGGCAGGTTGAATAAGGCCTGAATATGCCTTTGTATACATAATCTTTCGTTGCCATAGCGGCCTTTAAGAAGCTCTATAGCAACGTTATAGCTTTCTCCTGTTAAGGGGAGCTCCCTTATAAGTTGAAGGGGTGGGCCCTGCAAAGTGGATTTTAAGTAATGGAATTTCTGTAAGTGTGGCATTATCATGTACTAATGAAATAACTAATTCAAAGCATGATTGCCACATCTACTCCTTTCCTGAAAAATGCGGAATTTCGATTTTAGGTAACAATGGTTTGACACTATTCCCATTGTCGCTAATTCTTCCTTGAGTTTCTTCTACCTTCAACGCCAGGGTCAAAGTTCTAACTAATGCCACGGCCTGAGCGTGTGTTTCAAAGTAATTACTATCAACTTCCTCCCTATCTAATTGATGTTCCGGACTTTTGATTTCAATTTCAAGTTGCACGAGATCACATTTCTCGTACGCCTGTTCATAAGCTTTTAAACGCTGAGATATAATATCAAGGTTTTGTTCATCTTTAGGTAGGGTAGCTAAATATTTTTGGAAGCGGGTAAGCTGGCCCTTGTAGGCAGCTCGGGAGTTCAACAATTTATCATCGATCGTTATCGGCATGGCTGGAAGTTGGAATGACTCACCACTTCTGCTTGGAGCGCTAGGCTGATCTGATTTCCGGAAATGAGTCTGTTTGTACTGGTAGGATGGGATTGTTTGTATCCCCCGGCAGATCTCCTGCGGTTACCACCGTAAACTGAAATATACAACATACATTAGATTACACAGATTGTGAATATAAATATGTGGTCTCAGGGTAAAGTTCTGGGTTCGATCCGGGGTTGAGGTACCATGGAAAAGTGTACCATATTGGATGTGGTACATCAAAGGGATTTCGAAAGAATGATGTTTCAGGCACAAGACGTAATAACAAAGGAAAGTGCGGAAAGAGACCAAAATATTAAAACTTAGATTTTAATTATATGTATTTATTATAAAGCAAATATATTGCAAGTAATGAATACTCTCAAAGAAATTGCCTTAAAATTGACAATAAGAAACAATAACAATTAAAAATTACTCGTTTCTCCAGGAAACGTAAATTCCTTGCAAGCTGTAACTCCCTATAAAGGATTAAATTCAAAAATACTGAATAAAAAGAGCATAATAAAATAACCTACAATAATAATTTAAATCCATCCCAGAGTAGAATTAAAACTAAATACTCTTATTACGGAAAGAATCCGGGCAGAGTGTTTGGAGTGAAAGGGTTACCACCTTTTCTGATATGTGATACGGGAAGTATCAGATCTCCTTAAACATCTTCCGAAGATAGGCCGGCTACTTGAGGACATCAGTAGCTGAAGGTAGCTTAGTGCGCCCGCTCGGGGCTTGTGCGAGGTCAGTCAGGCATACTCCAGGGTTCCGAGTTCGGAACCAGAATTGATGATGGTAGATTCTCCTTATAAAAAAGAGACCAGCAAAGACGAGTCTCTTGGTAGTAACTCCTGCGGCTGGTGAAGTTATGTCCTTATAATCAAGACTTGCAGAGTAGATCCGTGTTGAAGATTTGGCCCAAGTGAAGGCCGATGAGTTTAGACTGTCCAGGCAGGCAGCCAGGTCCAGAAGAGAGATGTTGACGGCGGAAAAGTGCCTCCGGCTGCAAGAGGTACCCCGAGAGGGCAATAACCCCAGCAGGTACGTAACGAGCAGTGTTGATCAGCGGAGAAGAGTCGACACAGGAGGCCGAAAGGCCGGCTGTTTTATAGCTGGTAGGACGTCATAGGAAGGCGGCGTTACCAAAGCTGGAGGGAGAAGCCAGGAGCCAATCAGTGCATAGCACAGCGCACGAAGCCAGGTTAACGTGACAGCTCAGCTTAGTACAATCGTGATATTGGGAGAGAAAGGTGCACTATAACATACTTTCAAAAAGGTAAGTAATTGCAACAAGAGTAATTGAACACATAAATACAACTGATACAAAAGTTTTATGAAAATAAAATAAATACATAAGACCGCGTTTTCACTGCAATTACGGGCGAAGTAAAAAAATGGGGCAGATATAATAAACAAATGTTTCAAACCGAATGGGAAACAAACACTTACAAAACTATTCGCAAAACCGAACATGGAGCCTAACATATAGGTTATCGGCCCCTAGACGGAAAAAAGATTGGATGACTGGACAGACATGGGATACCATCAGAGGAAGGAAACAGATAAAGGAGGAAATGAACGCATGTAGGACACGAGCAAAAAAGGCATAATTACAAGCAAAATATGCGGCAAAGGACAAGGAAGTTAAGAGAAGTGCAGGAGGAGATCAAATAAATTGGATAGATGACCTATCTAAACAGGCAGAAGAGGCAGCCAAGAAGGGAAATCTTAAAGAACTATATACAATCACCCGGGTACTGGCAAGAAAGCAGATGCAGAGAAACCAACCAGTCAGGAACAAAGATGGTACTGCCCCCGTAATTGAATTATGTAGAGACCACGGTGGCTATATTTGAAATTATGATTAGAGTTATGGCTGTCATAGTTATGACGTGGGTAGTCATGACGTAAGCACGGATGACGTATATGTTATGCCAGCAAGCTACTTGAGCTGAGATTCTCTGTGACGTCAGCATTTTAGTCCAGAATGTTCCAAGATGTACGACGCAGTCGCAGGAAACGAGGAATTCTGCTGAGGAAGAAACTATGCTATTGGAGGAGAGGCATGAACCAATGAACGATAGTTTAAAGGAAGACGGAGATTGCTGAAACTATGGTATTTTTATGACTTTTTGAATGCAGAATTGTGGAAATACATTTGCAGTAAAAGCATTGATTTGGAATTTTGATGAAATTTATTTTCAGTTTTTGAATTTTGAAAATCCGTCATGTATTAACGAAGTTGGAAGTTCTAGCGATGACGTAGTATCACGCTTTGGAAGGGATGGTAACGCCCCTCGAGAAGGTAATAAAAGGGCTTGCGCAGAAGAAAGGAGCCTCTTCTCTTCTCTTGTCTTTCGTTCGCCGATCATTCTGAGATCTAATGCTCAGATCATCGAAGTATTTGTGAAAGTCAGTTTCTTATACATTCAATATAGTGAGACATCAAAGTGAACAGCAAGTGAAAAGAATCGTATTTATAACGCGTGGCGAGGCCACTATAGTAACGAGATACAGGTCAAACTAGGTGAAGTTGGAACGGACCTTAGAAAGCTTATATAAGTTTAACTTCAAACAGTTAGCGGTCTACGATAACATAATTGTATGGTGCAGTACAACATGCAATTATAGTGAAAAGCTGAACAATTTCGACCGAGTACTTCAAAAGATATTTGCAGTTTTATATGACTGGCAAAAGTGATTATCTCACCACTAGAGAAACACTTTTGTATAAGCCAGAATCAACGCAAGGCTAACGCTGTGAGTGGAGTAGAAAGACTTCAGATTGCTTGCTTACAGAACGATACAGTATAATGGAGCATTTGAATACGGCAGTTTGTTCTTCTGACACTACAATTGAAGTGCAGATGGAAGGCTAAGAAGGTTTATTGCAATTGGGACATACTTCAATGGAGTAAGATAGCGACATGGAACTTCGCTAATTGCTATTCCACACAAGCGAACATGCGGTGAATACCATCTACACCCATGTTTCGTAAGTGAAGGCTGAATACCATCGAACAGCCATAGAAACAATTTCATACTTTGAATATGAATAATTTCTTCGGAAATTTCTACAAAACGTCATGATGATTGTCTACTGGAACTTCAGGGAATTTTTCAAGAGAGGTCAGGGTAGTCCCGACTCACAATGAAGATTATTGCCGGAAGGATGTCTATTCGTATTCGAGGAGCAGAGTGATTCACGGAGAAGGAAGCAGTTCGATTCTCCGATGGTGCTGTTTCCTATTTCGAGGATGGAGCTCAGCTTTAACGTGGTGAAATGGATCCATCAGCAGTCTTCTTTGGGGAATTTTCCTCTGGAACGTCAATCGGCAGATAAGGTAGTCGTGAACGTTTATTGTATTTGAGTAACCTAGTAATGTTTGAGCAACCATTTTTCCCATATTTTTACCCTCATGTATTTTGCCTTATTTTCTTGTTGAGATTCTTATTCTCAGTACACCTTGTTGAGTTTTGCATTTTTCGACGTTTTATTAAGACATTGTTATGTCATGGGCATAGTTAACGATTTTGAATCAGTTGAGACTGATATTTGGATTTTTCAGTAATTAATATTTTTGTAGTCACGATTTGACTGTAAGTTAATGATTTTTTTATGGCAGATTTAAATTCAGACAGCGTGTCATTTTATTAAAGTAATTCAACCCCAGTTTAATTACTTTGAACAATTTTCTGTCATCATCAAGAAGGAAGAACATTTAAATGATTTTAGAGCGTTAAAATCTCTTACGTTATCGACGATCTTGGAAATACTAGTCGTTATTTGCATTGATTGCAACACAGACATTTATCGTCAGTTATGAATGAACATTGCATCATAGACAATTTTGTGAAAGAGTAATGTTAATAATGAATTATTGAATGCATTAAAGTCAAGTACTTTTGTTAGGAGTTTTTCTCAATTAGAGAATTATATAACGATGTTTGCATTCCCCAGTCTAATTGGATTCTATTCGACTACTTTGCAGTTTAGTCGCACTTTATTTGACGATAGTATTTTCATACTACAATTTCTTTTAAGATGTTAGTCTTAAAATTTGATAGACCAGATAGGCGTATATAAGCGTATTCACTATTAAATTTGTTTGTGATTGGCAAGTTTTGACTTCATTTCAGTTCATGAATGAAATCTACGAAGGTTAAATAGAAAAACAGTTTTGAAACAATTTATGATTATAAAATTTTTAAGTGGAACTATGAATGTATAATCGCTAGTGCAGCGCGTGTTGAAAGTCGCTGAAATATAATGCCCTTGAATATGAAGGAAGTTCCCACAGGAATAAATGTTAAAGAATTATTTGTGGAAGTTTTGTAAGTGATGTGAAAGTTGTAAATGCCATATAGATTAATATATGATGATGTTGGGCATATTTTTAATGCAGATTGTGCATTAACTTGTTAGCGAAGGATTTTCCGCTGGAGTAAGATTATTATAGTTCGTTGAAAATTAATCAAGTGATTTACTGTTATAATTAACACGAGTTTTGAAAGAATTTGAGAAAAGATGTTGAATGAAGGTTGCCGTCACAAATCATTATTAAAAACTTTATTAAATCAGATTGTGACATTAACATGTATAACTAACCTTCATTGGTCGATTATATTAAACAGGATTATAAAATTACCAACCGAATGAACATGTGGCTAATGTATTTATTAAACTAATAATTTAAACAATTTAAATGTTAATAGTGTAAATAATTGTTGTAAATATTTTTGAAAATAATGTGAAACGAGATTGATGTTAAAGGCGAGCTTAAATTTTTTTTTATTGTCTTTGACAAATATTATAAACAATTTCGAATTGTTATAAATAATTTATGTGATTTTGTTATAAACATTTAAGAGCTATTTAAACATTTGGATTGAAGTTAACAAGTTTAAGAAATTTATGTAATGATCCATTAGGATGTGATCAAAGTACTTGAAAGATTTGCGTAAATATAATGTGAGTTGTCTTGTAAGACATTTTAAAAGCTTGAGAGTGCAGGCTGGATTCTTACGTAACATAGCGTGTGAGAAGGGAGTGCATTTGACCAGTATGCGTCAGGCTGGAAGGTAGCCCGCAGCTGTGTCAACATATGGTTTTCAGAGAGTGAGGTCGTACACTCCGGCCTTGCGACTATAAATACCATTCTCTTGTTTATTAAAAGGAAACAAATGCTCTATATATGTCACACCCTGACGTCCTTTTCCAATCCAATAGTGTTATGAATATTACGGTATTTGGAGCTCTTGGGAGCTAAAATGTTTTATATATCATGTTGTATAATAATTTTGCAAGTCCTACTGGAGGACGTAGTCAGATTGACTTGGGCTACTGATAGCCACGTATATTTTGTTGTGTTAGGAAAATCATACACTTTATTAGAAATAAAGCTTTTGTACAGTTCAAAGTTCTCGTCTTCGTTTCTGGTTCATTTTTAAATGTCATGGCGGAGATTATTGTGTGAACAGACTTTTAGTGATCCTGTTGTCAACTCAAACCCCGAGATAATTAAGAGGTAAGCAACGGTAAGTATACACCCCCGTCTATTTTGGTGTGTTCCACAATGATTTCCAGTGAATTTCTGTGCTCTTATCTCGATAGTATCTGTCAGTGCCATTTTCATTGATGTAACTGTGCCGGTGCGATTGATAATTGGCAATCCGATTGAGGGGGCGGATATCTGACAGCCTACTATCCAGGTAAACGGGGACAGAAAGATTGGCGCAGTCAACGTGTGGGGCGTGTTCAACAACACTGGATCACCAGGTTGAACACCAGAAAGATTGGCGATCCAAGAGCGTGGGGCTCGAGTCAACAGTAAGATTGACCCTAATATGTGGGACGAATTCGACAAAACTGGATTACCAGGTTGAACACTAGAAAGATTGACAAACCTAAAACGTGAGGTTCGATTAGACTCAAATAAAGAGGTTGATTCTTTGTTAGATGTCTAGGCCAATTGTAGTATTTAAGAGTGTGATTATATAGGAATTAAATGTTGTATTGTATTAGGAAAATTACACTCAGAAAAGATCAGATCTTATACAACTTGAGAAAGGTTAAATGGGCAGGAAACTTAGAAAAATCGCCTATAATCTGGAATCTTATTTTATTTGACCGGCTTATGACACTTCAGTCATATTAAAGATAAAATTAATTATTTGGATTGTAAATGTAAATTATTTGTGTTAGGATATTTTAAAATGAGCCAGAGAAATTTGAACATGTGCTTGAGTTTGTTTCAACATGAAGTATCTTCGAATATTAATTATAAGGTAGTTATAAGTTAGATTTAAGACAGAAAATTGATCAAAATTATATATGGTGAAAAGTGTTGCTCAAACGTTGTTATTTTGCTCTTTTGATGTATGTCCCTACAGCAATCCATTTTGAATAATAATATTGTAATGGCAGATGAAGGTTTGAAGAAAATGTTAGAGGAGATGTCTGCTAACATGAATCGTAGTATGAAGCAGATGATGGAGGAAAATGCTAGTAATTTGTCTGCTAATTTAAATGCAAGAATGGAGGAGAATGTTAGTAATTTGTCTGCTAATTTAAATGAAAGCATGAAGGAGAATAATAGTCGAATGGAGGAGAATATGAAGGTTCTTCATACTAGTGCTGCTAATTTGGAGGATAATATGTCGCGTTTACAGGTTAATACCCTAGGAATTGAAAATACTGTAACTGACATCCGCACAGATGTATCTAATGTCCATAAAAATGTATCTGATGTTAAAAATGATGTATCTAAGGTACAGAGGGACCTTACAATGTTAAATTTAGATGTAGCTAATGTCCGAGGGGATATTGCTTGTGCTAGAGCCGAAGTTGTTGTTGTCAAAAACGATGTAGCGACTGTCCAAGACAAGGTCGAGGAAGTCCAGAAAGAAATTCAAAAAGCTAGAACAGATGTATCTAATGTTCAGGTAGACATTAACAACATTCATGCGGATATAACTGAGGTGCAAAGTGATGTAACTAAGATTCAGGTAGAGGTCAACACAGTTTTCGTAGATATCACTAAAGTCCAAACTGATGTAAATAAGGTCAGGGAAGAAATCGAAAACTCAAAAACTCTTTGTACACGTAATATAACTGCATTAACGACTAGGTTAGTCGACGAATCGGTTAGAACAACAACGTCTTTAGCAGAGTTGAAGTATGACGTAGAGGTCATGAGAACACAGGTATTAGACCACAATAGAGTATTAAAAGAGGACATTGAAGTAGACATAGCCGAAATGTTAACAGCAAACGTAGCGGTATGGAAAGACGAGTGGAATAAGTCAAGTGGGGAACATGTAACCCAAATTCAGGAAAGGATTGAAAGAAAACTTGCCAGTACGCAGATAGAAATTAATAATGAGGTAGTTCAGATTAGAAAAGATTTAAGCGTCAGGATAAATTCGCTATCCGAAAAACAAGTTGACGATAGAACACAACTAGATCAGGATATGCAAACTTTAAAATCTACATTAGAGGATCAAATTCATAAAGTTGTCTCGGATGTAAATGAAACGACGAGTAAACTGAAAAATTTGAAGTTAGGAGAGGCTAGTTTAATGGAGAACTACAAGGAAGAGATAGTCAAGAAAGTCTTAACAGAAATCACCGACAAGGATACAGAAGGCTTGGCTTGCGAATTGAACAGGAAGCATACCAGAAGATGTCACCTAGATCCAGAAGAAAGAGACGTGACTCCTGAAGAACGTGTATCCAGATTCAGAGAGGAGGATGACGAGAGGAATATGGAATCTGAGTGGAATTATCGAGATAGTGGGAAAAACTATCCGGATTCATATCCGAGGAACGTGACGGTCATTAGGAATTTCGAGGACAAACCACAAAAATTCAGTAACACTGATAGTTTGACACCTATAGAGTATGTAAGGAATCTCAAAGATTATTTCATCGAAGCTCACATTCCCAGAGAGAGAGAGATGAAGATTGTAGAGAGATATCTGATTGGAGGACCCCTTGAATGGTTTAGAGCTTTTAGATATACATTCAGCAACTTTGACGAGTTTGCAGAGGCATTAATCAAACGATTTTGGTCCATAGAAGCGCAGAATTCGTTAAGAGCGGAGGTATATTCAAGAAAATACTCAGGTACTCTTCCAACGAGGTACGCTGATTTCTTTACAAGTCAGTTGTCCCGCTTGAGATTTTTGCAACCCCCATTGTCCACGGAGCAACTAATAGATGCGATTTCTCGTATGCTGCCAATTGAGGTGAGGAGACTTATAATTTCGTCCAACATCAGGGATTTATCCAGCATGGATGAATTACTAAGAAGGTTAGACTACACAAGTCCAATGCCTAACGTAGTTCAGAAAGGTCAAAGGCAAGAGTATAAGGAAATCAATACGGTATACATGGACCAAGTCCAACAAACTGACAAGCCAGAGGAGGAGAAAACTGACAATGTAGGTCCTCACAGGAATAATCAGTTTAAAAATTACAGATCACAAGGTTACCGACCATATCAACAGAGAAGAGGTTGGAACTACAACCGAGGAAACTATAATGGAAGAGGCAGATATTATAACAATAATGGGTATAATCGTAACTATAATAGGAATAACCAAAACCAAAATAGAAACCAGAATACTCAAAGTCAGGTTATGACACCTGAGCAATATCAGCAAAGAGAAAAGGAAAGCCAGCAATACTTAAAAGAATTAAGGGATAAAGAAGCTGACAATCAAAGGAAAAGGCAGGATGTTGTAATCGATCCTGGACCTTCTACGAGCCAGCAGAACTTAGAGAATAGAAATACTGGTCAGAAGAGGAAGTAGAGAGGAAAGAATACATTAACCACATACAACCCAGAGTAGAAGAGGTAATGATTAAGGAACATAGAGGAAATATCATACTAGAGTAAGCCAGTAATAATTCAATTTCGTGTTCAAGAGAGTTGAGATACTTGTAACATTGAGTTTAAAAACAATTTGCAACTGTTTTTAAAACGTGGTGGGAGGAGAATGCCCCCGTAATTGAATTATGTAGAGACCACGGTGGCTATATTTGAAATTATGATTAGAGTTATGGCTGTCATAGTTATGACGTGGGTAGTCATGACGTAAGCACGGATGACGTATATGTTATGCCAGCAAGCTACTTGAGCTGAGATTCTCTGTGACGTCAGCATTTTAGTCCAGAATGTTCCAAGATGTACGACGCAGTCGCAGGAAACGAGGAATTCTGCTGAGGAAGAAACTATGCTATTGGAGGAGAGGCATGAACCAATGAACGATAGTTTAAAGGAAGACGGAGATTGCTGAAACTATGGTATTTTTATGACTTTTTGAATGCAGAATTGTGGAAATACATTTGCAGTAAAAGCATTGATTTGGAATTTTGATGAAATTTATTTTCAGTTTTTGAATTTTGAAAATCCGTCATGTATTAACGAAGTTGGAAGTTCTAGCGATGACGTAGTATCACGCTTTGGAAGGGATGGTAACGCCCCTCGAGAAGGTAATAAAAGGGCTTGCGCAGAAGAAAGGAGCCTCTTCTCTTCTCTTGTCTTTCGTTCGCCGATCATTCTGAGATCTAATGCTCAGATCATCGAAGTATTTGTGAAAGTCAGTTTCTTATACATTCAATATAGTGAGACATCAAAGTGAACAGCAAGTGAAAAGAATCGTATTTATAACGCGTGGCGAGGCCACTATAGTAACGAGATACAGGTCAAACTAGGTGAAGTTGGAACGGACCTTAGAAAGCTTATATAAGTTTAACTTCAAACAGTTAGCGGTCTACGATAACATAATTGTATGGTGCAGTAAAACATGCAATTATAGTGAAAAGCTGAACAATTTCGACCGAGTACTTCAAAAGATATTTGCAGTTTTATATGACTGGCAAAAGTGATTATCTCACCACTAGAGAAACACTTTTGTATAAGCCAGAATCAACGCAAGGCTAACGCTGTGAGTGGAGTAGAAAGACTTCAGATTGCTTGCTTACAGAACGATACAGTATAATGGAGCATTTGAATACGGCAGTTTGTTCTTCTGACACTACAATTGAAGTGCAGATGGAAGGCTAAGAAGGTTTATTGCAATTGGGACATACTTCAATGGAGTAAGATAGCGACATGGAACTTCGCTAATTGCTATTCCACACAAGCGAACATGCGGTGAATACCATCTACACCCATGTTTCGTAAGTGAAGGCTGAATACCATCGAACAGCCATAGAAACAATTTCATACTTTGAATATGAATAATTTCTTCGGAAATTTCTACAAAACGTCATGATGATTGTCTACTGGAACTTCAGGGAATTTTTCAAGAGAGGTCAGGGTAGTCCCGACTCACAATGAAGATTATTGCCGGAAGGATGTCTATTCGTATTCGAGGAGCAGAGTGATTCACGGAGAAGGAAGCAGTTCGATTCTCCGATGGTGCTGTTTCCTATTTCGAGGATGGAGCTCAGCTTTAACGTGGTGAAATGGATCCATCAGCAGTCTTCTTTGGGGAATTTTCCTCTGGAACGTCAATCGGCAGATAAGGTAGTCGTGAACGTTTATTGTATTTGAGTAACCTAGTAATGTTTGAGCAACCATTTTTCCCATATTTTTACCCTCATGTATTTTGCCTTATTTTCTTGTTGAGATTCTTATTCTCAGTACACCTTGTTGAGTTTTGCATTTTTCGACGTTTTATTAAGACATTGTTATGTCATGGGCATAGTTAACGATTTTGAATCAGTTGAGACTGATATTTGGATTTTTCAGTAATTAATATTTTTGTAGTCACGATTTGACTGTAAGTTAATGATTTTTTTATGGCAGATTTAAATTCAGACAGCGTGTCATTTTATTAAAGTAATTCAACCCCAGTTTAATTACTTTGAACAATTTTCTGTCATCATCAAGAAGGAAGAACATTTAAATGATTTTAGAGCGTTAAAATCTCTTACGTTATCGACGATCTTGGAAATACTAGTCGTTATTTGCATTGATTGCAACACAGACATTTATCGTCAGTTATGAATGAACATTGCATCATAGACAATTTTGTGAAAGAGTAATGTTAATAATGAATTATTGAATGCATTAAAGTCAAGTACTTTTGTTAGGAGTTTTTCTCAATTAGAGAATTATATAACGATGTTTGCATTCCCCAGTCTAATTGGATTCTATTCGACTACTTTGCAGTTTAGTCGCACTTTATTTGACGATAGTATTTTCATACTACAATTTCTTTTAAGATGTTAGTCTTAAAATTTGATAGACCAGATAGGCGTATATAAGCGTATTCACTATTAAATTTGTTTGTGATTGGCAAGTTTTGACTTCATTTCAGTTCATGAATGAAATCTACGAAGGTTAAATAGAAAAACAGTTTTGAAACAATTTATGATTATAAAATTTTTAAGTGGAACTATGAATGTATAATCGCTAGTGCAGCGCGTGTTGAAAGTCGCTGAAATATAATGCCCTTGAATATGAAGGAAGTTCCCACAGGAATAAATGTTAAAGAATTATTTGTGGAAGTTTTGTAAGTGATGTGAAAGTTGTAAATGCCATATAGATTAATATATGATGATGTTGGGCATATTTTTAATGCAGATTGTGCATTAACTTGTTAGCGAAGGATTTTCCGCTGGAGTAAGATTATTATAGTTCGTTGAAAATTAATCAAGTGATTTACTGTTATAATTAACACGAGTTTTGAAAGAATTTGAGAAAAGATGTTGAATGAAGGTTGCCGTCACAAATCATTATTAAAAACTTTATTAAATCAGATTGTGACATTAACATGTATAACTAACCTTCATTGGTCGATTATATTAAACAGGATTATAAAATTACCAACCGAATGAACATGTGGCTAATGTATTTATTAAACTAATAATTTAAACAATTTAAATGTTAATAGTGTAAATAATTGTTGTAAATATTTTTGAAAATAATGTGAAACGAGATTGATGTTAAAGGCGAGCTTATAATTTTTTTTTATTGTCTTTGACAAATATTATAAACAATTTCGAATTGTTATAAATAATTTATGTGATTTTGTTATAAACATTTAAGAGCTATTTAAACATTTGGATTGAAGTTAACTAGTTTAAGAAATTTATGTAATGATCCATTAGGATGTGATCAAAGTACTTGAAAGATATGCGTAAATATAATGTGAGTTGTCTTGTAAGACATTTTAAAAGCTTGAGAGTGCAGGCTGGATTCTTACGTAACATAGCGTGTGAGAAGGGAGTGCATTTGACCAGTATGCGTCAGGCTGGAAGGTAGCCCGCAGCTGTGTCAACATATGGTTTTCAGAGAGTGAGGTCGTACACTCCGGCCTTGCGACTATAAATACCATTCTCTTGTTTATTAAAAGGAAACAAATGCTCTATATATGTCACACCCTGACGTCCTTTTCCAATCCAATAGTGTTATGAATATTACGGTATTTGGAGCTCTTGGGAGCTAAAATGTTTTATATATCATGTTGTATAATAATTTTGCAAGTCCTACTGGAGGACGTAGTCAGATTGACTTGGGCTACTGATAGCCACGTACATTTTGTTGTGTTAGGAAAATCATACACTTTATTAGAAATAAAGCTTTTGTACAGTTCAAAGTTCTCGTCTTCGTTTCTGGTTCATTTTTAAATGTCATGGCGGAGATTATTGTGTGAACAGACTTTTAGTGATCCTGTTGTCAACTCAAACCCCGAGATAATTAAGAGGTAAGCAACGGTAAGTATACACCCCCGTCTATTTTGGTGTGTTCCACAATGATTTCCAGTGAATTTCTGTGCTCTTATCTCGATAGTATCTGTCAGTGCCATTTTCATTGATGTAACTGTGCCGGTGCGATTGATAATTGGCAATCCGATTGAGGGGGCGGATATCTGACAGCCTACTATCCAGGTAAACGGGGACAGTACCCTTTTAACAAACACTGAGGATCAACTGAAGCGATGGCAGGAACATTTTTGTGCTGTTTTAAACCGCTCCCTGGAGGATCAACTAGAAGAGGGAGAAGGAGCAGATGAAGAAGAGATCCAGCATGACCCAAGAATTAAAACCTGCGTACCCACAGTGGAGGAAATCAAGCGAGCATTGAGCGAGTTGCATATTGGTAAGGCAGCAGGAGTTGGCCATATTCCAGTAGAAGTCATGAATGTTGATATGGACACCACAGCAAATATGTTGCAGCCGCTATTTGAGAAGGTATGGACAAATGGAGAAACGCCGGCGGACTGGAGATGTGGGTTGCTGGTGAAGTTGCCAAAGAAGGGAGATGCGTCAAACTGTAATAACTGGAGAGGCATTGCACTTCTCTCAATCCCTAGCAAAGTCTTTACGAGGGTTTTGCTAAACAGAATCAAAGAATATGTTGACCGAAGGCTGCGACGACAACAGGCAGGTTTTCGTCAAAATCGTTCGTGTGTCGACCAAATAAACACCTTGAGGAGAATTCTGGAGCAGTGTGCGGAATTGTCATCTCGCCTCTATGCAGTGTTTATTGACTTTGAGATAGACTTCGATTCGATCAATAGAGAAGCCATGTGGAAGGAAGTGAAGCGCTATGGAGTGTCATCGCAGATTATTAGTCTCATTCAAGAAACATACCGGGAGTACACATGCAGAGTCATTCATGAGGGCCGTGTATCCGAGCCTATATCTGTATGTTTAGGAGTACGCCAAGGTTGTATCCTGTCGCAAACCATGTTCTTGATTGTGATTGATGCGGTCAAGCGAAATGTGACTAGAAATGCGAAACGTGGCATCCAATGGGGATTCACCAATAGACTGGAAGATCTGGATTTTTCTGACGATTTGTGTCTCCTGTCTGAGGTACACGATGAAATGCAAGCAAAGCTTGAAGACCTGGTTTTAGAAGGGAAAAAGGTGAGGCTAACGATAAACTGAAAAATACCAAGGCCCTAAGAACTAACACCAACAAAATTGACCCATTTGTCTTCGAGGATGAACCAATAGAAGATGTCGATAGCTTTATTTACGTGGGCAGTGTGGTGACCAAAGATGGAGGAGCGGCAAAGGTTGTCTCCTAACGTATCCAAAAAGCAAACGGCGCCTTTGTGCGGCTCTATCGGGAGTGGAAGAACAACAAAATATCCATGAAGACCAAACTTTGTATCGTCCGGAGTAATGTCAGGTCCGTTCTGATATATGGGTCTGAGACTTGGAAGGTAACTAAGGAAATCACCTCCAGGCTGCAGACCTTTGTCAACCGCTGCTTAAGAATGATCTTAAACATCTACTGACCGGAAGTTATCTCCAACCAAGAACTTTGGAGAAGGACGGGTAAAACGGAGATGGTCATACAAATTAAGCGACGGAAATGGAAATGGAACGGACATACCCTGAAGAAAGGAAATGGAGCAATTGAGAGAGAGGCACTGGATTGGAGCCCACAGGGTACGAGGAGGAGAGGGAGACCCAAGCATACGTGTCGCAGATCTGTCCACTTGGAGGCTATAGAAGAGGGTAAGACCTGGAGCGAGGTGAAGAGGTTGTCAGCAAACAAGACCAGATGGAGATGCTTTATTGATGCCCTATGTTCCACGAGGGACAATAGGAACTACGTCAAGTCAAGTAAGTCAAATGCTATTGATGTGCGGTTTTCACAGACTGGCCTCGTGGTCAGGGGCTCGTAATTTTACCTATTAACAGATTTGAATAATACTTCGAACGAGTATTGTTTGAGCAAACATACACTTTTTTAAATGCCTATTGACATTGACAAAATAAAAGTAGGGTGAATTAGAATGTCAATGGTGTTTGTTGGAGGATTCTAGTGCAAATACTTTGCGAGAGGTCGTTTGATGAAAAGGTTCCACCCCGACACTTGTACATACCTATGGTCGCACAAACTAAAGAAAAACAAACGTGAATACACTACTTATCTGAGCTTTGATAAGTAAAAACCTCCTAACTGACCATTTTTCCCAGATGCTAGAATACGTTCCTCTGGAGACTAGGAGGAACCTGTGGTACTGTCCCCGATAATCCGGATAGTAGGCTGTCAGATATCCGCCCCCTCAATCGGATTGCCAATAATCAATCGCACCGGCACAGCTACCTCAATGAAAATGGCACTGACAGATACTACCGAGATTAGAGCACAGCAGTTAACAAGAAATTATTGTGGAACACACTAAAATATACGGGGGTTCATACTTACCTTTACTTACCTATTCAAATTAATCTCGGGTCTGGGTTGCCAACTGGATCACTTAAAGAATGCCCTCACAATAACCTCCACCATGATATTTAAAATGAACCAAGACGGAAACAAGAAACTTTAAACTGTACAATAATTTATTTCTCATAAAGGAATAGCATAACAAAAATTGAACAACAAAATAAACGTGGCAATCAAAAGCCATTGTCAATGTAATCATGTCCTCCTTTAGGACTTGTAGACTTTGCATACAAAATTTCAGCTTTCTAGCTCAAATGAGCGTAATAATCATAATACACTTGGAATGGATAAGGGAGTTGGGACGAGACATATAGCAATTGTTTTCCTTTTTCATAAACATCACATTTTATTTATAACCGCAAGCCTGCTATGTAGACGACCTTGGCCTCTATCATACAGTTGTCAGGCCACCTGCACCATGTCGCATGCTTGCATCGTCAAGTGGACCCACCTGTCCAGCCAGCGTTAGCATATGCTAGTTACATCAGAGCCTAGCTCCTTCTCAAAACACTTTAAATGTCCTCAACTCAACTCAAATATTATCACGCAAATCTTTTAAATGCTCCAATCAAATATTACTGGATTACTCTAATAATCCCAAAACTTGTTTAATGGTATAATCCAATTGTTTAACTAGCGTTGTTAAGAGTATAATAACAAAACGCTAAATGTTTATAACAAAATGCTCGTAATTATTTATAACAATTTAAATTGTTTATAATATTGTCAAATGACAATTGAAAAATTTATACAGGCCTCGATTAATCTCTTTCGTTTCCAATTATTATTAAAGATATTTACATAATTATTTACAATATTTATATTATTATTTATTTTAGAAATACATTAAACCACACGTCTATCCGGTTGATAATTACTTAAATCGTGGTGATATAATCGACCAATGAAGGTTAGTTATATTTAAATTATATTCAGGTTTAATAAGGTTTAATAATTATTATTATTTGTGACGGTAACCTCCATTCAAAATCGTTATCTCAAATTATTTAAACACTCTTGTTAAATTTAACAGTCACTTCACATGATTAATTTTCAAAGGACCTGGACAATACACTCAGCGGAAAAATACCTCGCTCCAAAACGCACAAAATTGCACAAAATAGGCCTAGAATTCATCATATATCTCCATATATATGGCATCAAAAACTTCCACAATACATACAAAAACCTCCACTTACAAATACATCAACTTCATTAATATTACTGTGGGAATCTCCTTCACTTATTCAAGGGCATTATTCATCAGCGACTTTTACACGTCCACTGAACTAACGATTATACATCCATAGTTCCACTTTAAAAATTCTTATATTCATTAATTGTGTCAAAACTGTTATTATATTTAACCTTCGTGGGTTTCATTCATGAATCGATATGAAGTAAAAATTTGCCAATCACAAATAAATTTAATAGCAAATACGATTAGACACGCCTCCCTGGTCTATCAAAAATTGAGATTAATATCTTCAAAGTATTGCAGTATAAAATACTATCTTCAATCAAAGTTCATCTAAACTGCATAAATAATCGAATAGAATACAATTAGACTGTGGAATGCAAACATCATTGTTCCAATCTAGAATTGAGAAAAACTCCTATCAAATGTTCATTACTATTGTGTACTCAATAAATCGTAATCAAAGTTCATATTTCATAAAATTGTCTATAATGCAATGGTGTTTCATAATTGACGATAAATGTCTATGTTGCAATCATGTTCATAAAACGACTAGTATTTCCAAGATCGTCGATACAGTAATAGATTTTAACGCTCTAAAATCTTTTAATTATTCTTCTTTCTTGAGGATGACAGAAAATTGGTCAAAGTAATTTACTGAATAGAATTACTTAAATAAAGTGACACGCTGTCTGAATTCAAATCTCCCATAGAAAATCGTTAACTTTACAGTCAAATCGTGACTACAAAAATATGCAAATTACTGAAAGAATATCATATCAGTCTCAACTGATCCAAAATTATTTAAATATGCCAATGACATAACAATGTCTTAATAAATCGTCGAAAAAGGCATAACTCATCGAAGTGTACTGAGTACAGAAATATCAAGCAAGAATATGGGGCAAAATATATGGGACAGAAAATATGAGAAAATTGGTTGCTCAGATATCGCTAAATGGCTTAAATAAAACAAGAAACGTTCACGACTACCTTATCTGTTGATTGAAGTTCTAGAGGAAAATCTTCCAAAGAAGACTGCTGTTAGTTCCATTTCACCAACGTAAAGATGTGCTCCGACCTCGAACCTGGAACCAGCGCCCTCGGAGAATAGGACTGCTTCCTCCTCCGGAAATTGCACTGCTCCGTGTAGACGATAGACATCCTTCTGGCAAAACTCTTCTTTGTGAGCCGGGTCTACCCTGGCCTCTCTTGATAGTTCCCTGAAGTTCTGGTAGAAATTCGCCATGAAGTTTATTGCAGTTATTTCCGCAGAAATGTTCATAATTGTAGAGTATGAAAATATTTCCACTGCCATTTGATATAATTCAGCGTTGGACTACGATGCATGAGTGTAGTTGGATATTCACTACATGCTCGCTTTTGTAGAAAGACGATTAGCGAAGTTCCATGCTGCTATTTCACTCCATTGATATATGTCCCAATTGCATTAAAGATTTAGCCTTCCATCTCCACTTCTGTTATAATAATAGTTGAAAGAACTGCCAGATTATATTGTTCCATTCTAGAGTGTAGCGTTGTATCAGCAAATGCAATATGTAGTATCACGGTTGCAATACACGTGTCAGCCGTAGCGTAGAATGTGGTGTTATAAAAGTGCTTCTCAGGTGGCGAGAAAATCACTTTTGTCTGCCGTCTTAAAATGCCAATATCTTCCAAATTATAATCGTGAAAATGTTCAACTTTCCTACACACTTTAATACTGTAATGCACAATAGAATTTGCATACAGGCATTATCTAACTCTTGATATATTATCTGGTAGACTCCTTTATGTGTGCGTTTCAACTTCGCCTAGTTTCAATCACCGAAAAATGGTACTGCTGCACTGCTCTGTGCTCGTTCGATGCGGTGGGCTTTACCACGCACGCTAAAGACGACTTGCTTCACTGAATAACTCGAAAACGACTATAAGATACCAGAATAACCACTATAAGACACGAGAAAATGAGATATGAGATATGAGATATGAGAGCTCCTCTCTGCTGTGCAAGGCCTTTTATCAACTTCTTAAGGGGCGTATCCATCCCTTCCATAGCTTGTTCCTCCGTCATTTCTAGAAGTTCTAACTTTGGCTATACTTGACGGATTTTCAAATTTCAAAAACTCAAAATTAATTTCTTCAAATTTCCAAATCACTGCCATAACTGAAAATATTGTAGTTTCAGTAATCTCCGTCTCCCTCCAAACTATCATTCATTGGTTCGAGTCTCTCCTCCAATAGCGTATCTTCTTCCTCAGCACAATTCCATGTTTCCCTGCGACTGCGTCGTAAATCTCAGATCTTTCTCGAACAAACTCATGACGTCACCAAGAATCTCAGCGCAATCAGCCTACTTGCATAAAGTCTGCGTCATCCGTGCCTACGTCATGAATATCCACGTCACAACTATGACATCCATAACTTTATTCATTTTTACCAATACAGCCACCGTGGTCTCACTATAATTCAATTTACGGGGGCAGTACCAACATGATGGCTCTCTAGCCCAACGTACACGAATTACTACAGCTTGACTTTCCATGACAGACTGGAAGCGTCTAATGACGCCACCGATGGTCATTTTGAACACAACCTTTGAAGGTCAGTGTGTCCTTTACATCAATAGCACTTCCCATTTCCCAAATATTTGTAGTGCAAGTTTTAGGTATATATTTTCATGTATGTTACATTCTACTGGTCTTTTCAATTGAACAACAAGAGACGATATCAACTAAGGAAACTTATAATTACATTCCTCCAAGAACTCCTCAACAGTTTAGTATACAGCAATGTGCATTCGTGTCCGAGGAGGACATATTCCTTACTGAGACACTGCTATCGACCTTCATTTTGTGAGTCTCAACTGTTTCCAACAAGAACGTCATGTATTGATTTCTTTATATCTGTTATCCTGCTTTCCCATGAGGTGAAATCTGTACTAATTTTCGTTATAAATATACGACTCCACCTCAATAACGTATGTACTGTGATGCAAGAGTTCCATCCTTGCCTGTGAATATTCCTTTCTATCAATGTATCTGTTCCTTAAGCTTGCCACGGTGGTGAGTGGTTATCGTGTTGGACTACCAACTCCAAACTTGCAGGTTCGTTCCTGGCCGTGGCAAGTGATTTTTGAAAGGCGACAAAGATCACGGTACGCATGTCATACGATGTTTGCAAGTTAAAGAACCCATTTGAATTCAGTAGGCCGTGTTCATAGTGGAAAAACTAATCTCGGGCTTTCCGCCAACACAAAATGTTTCTCCATTCTCTACTAGGAATCGCTGAAGTGTCAAGGTGCTTAGCACTCCATGGAACTACAAGCTGCCCTCAGGGCGTCAATTAACAAAGCTTGCACCCGGCACCGGAGGCTATATTATTATTATTTTCTGTTCCTTATCAATTATCAGGCAATGTGTTTGTAATAATATTTTTTTGTTGATTCATGAACGGATTTTGCTACATTCAGTGCGTGTGTGAGTTTGTGGAACCTGTCTTTTAACCTGTGTCATTGTGATGGCTGTACAACTATGTGTATTAGTAATGGGGGCTAAGATATCGGTATCAGTCTGCAGGAATGATTCCGGCATTCGCCTGGAATAGATGTGGGGAAACCTATTTCTAGGAAGGGTGAGGTAGGTCTCAGTTCCGTCTCACAAGGATGAATAAATCCCTGGTCTTCGGGGTGACAGCAAAGAATGTTAGTCACTACACCATGAGGTGGAGTAATAATAATAATAATAATCTCGTATGGCCTTGGTGCCGGGTGCAAGCGTTGTTATTTGACACCCAGAGGGCAGCTTGCACGTCGAATTTTGATGTTCCTTGGAGCGCTATGAAGGTCAAATATGTAAGCTCCATGACACTATAGCGCTTTCTAGTAGATAAAGGAGGAACTTTTTGTGATGGCGGAAATCCCGAGAATAATTTTGTCATTATGAACACGGCCTACTGAATTCAAATGGGTTCTTTAACATGCCAACAACGTATGACATGCGTGCCGTGATTTTTGTCACCTTTCAAAAATCGCTTACCATGGCCAGGAGCGAACCTGCAAGCTGGGGGGGGGGGGTTGGTAGTCTGACACGATAACCACTCACCCACCGTGGAAAGCTAGTAATAAATGTTCAAAAAGACAGTAAACTTACTGGAAGAAATTAATTAAATAAGTAAATTTAAGTTCGTCCAACTGTTGACCTTCAATACTCAGCACAGTGGGTTCAATCCTGGGCAGGTGTGGACCCATCCGTGGGGTTAGAAACGGGCAAAATATTTGGCTTGTCTATCTCAAGGGGATGATATTTGATAATTATTATTATTATTCATTAATTTCGTATCGGCCATCAATAGACTGCGTCTGTCCAACTGTCTCATTCTTCGGGCTTTGATGTTTGCCCAGTACGCCAGCATTTGTTCTCGGTGGATTTGATGATGATGATGATGATGATGAAAACAATTGATGTTTTAAGGGATCTAACATCTAGGTTATCGGCCCCTAATGGTTTGGGTGATAGTGAAAGGGGAGATGAGAATGAAAACTATAACTAATAATAACTACTGACTTACTAGAAGAAGAAATGGTAATGAAATAAAGGATCAGGTAAATAAAGGACGGGAAGAAAATAAATTCCCTCAACCCTCGAAGAATGAGGATTCAGGCATTTTAAAGGAATGAGAGCCATGAAAGACAGATAGGAAAGGGGAAAGAGGAGAGTGTCCGCCCCAAAGTCAGTGGAAAAAGGGGGGAAATACGGATCCAGATCAGGAATCCCTCGAGGTCACCAACTTCCAAACTCACCAGCCGTGAGCCCTTGAGGGTGTAGCAATATCCAGGATGCACCAGGAGTGGTGGGCTACACACACCCTGCCTCCTTGAGGGCCTTGTGCAGAAGGCAGGAGATAACATGAAATGGAAAAGACGGCTGACCCCTCGAAGAATGAGGGTATCAGGAAAGATGAGACAAGGGCCAATTAAGGCGAGAAAGGAAGAAACTCCCTAGGCCTCAGATACCCTTATACCGTCGGGGTCAGAAGAGAACAAGAGTTGACCAAGAGAGGTCGACAGGAAGGAAGACGGAGAGGAGCCCAGCACAAGTAAATGGAAGCAATGCCGGACTCAGCTGGGGTCCCATGGTCGCCAACCTACGTCTCACAAGTTGTGAGCCCCTGGAGGTCTCGCTGTGTTTTCTTCCTTCCCTGGGTTCAAATCTTTTCTGTGTTCAGCCTCGGTCTTTCTTGGAAATCTTGGCATGCTTGAAGTTTCCTCTTCAGTGGGATAAGTTCCAGAATGTCAGTTGATGTAATCCCAATTCTTTTTTACATCTCTATCCAGTTCAATGAACGTTTTCCTCTCCTAAAAGTAACTAATGATGCGGTTTGTCTGCCTCGCTGGGCTTATCCACTGTGCGTGTCCATAAAAGTTAATCCTTCTTTTCCGGATGGTGTCTGTTATCTTCTGCACTTAAGTATTGAAACCATGGTTATGCCGTCTTCTATATTCCCCATTGTCCTTGACGGGACCCAAGATCTTTCTCAAAAGTTTCCTTTCTATTACTTCCAGTTTTTTGACCAAGCTTTTATTATTTCTCGAGACGCATTCAGAAGCGTACAGGACCTCCGGTCAGATGACTCTGCAGTAATAATTTAGTTTTGAGTTGAAGGATATTGACCACTTGTTATATAAGAATTATTCTTCCTTCTTCGTCATGCCCGATTGAGGATCGCGATTGATCATATAGAGCTGATGGCATGCATTGCCTTTCTCTTCTCCCAAATACTCTTCATCTTCTCGCTGTGGCTTCTCTTGCGATCTTTTGACCAGGTTTTGTTGGTGATAGGAATTGGATGGTCTGCAAATCGGTGATTATCGACTGATTCTCTGTACAATGTCATCTGTGATGCCTTTCCCTGAAGATCTTTTCCAACTTAAAGCAGTCAGATGTTTTAAACTTTCATTGACAGGGCAAGGCTATGAATATTTTGGGTCAGTCTCTGATTGCCTATCCTGAGGATATGCCCGTAAAATTTCAATCGTCTTTTCCTAAATGTGTCTGAGGTTTTCTCCGAGTATAAGTCTTGGGATTTTCTTTTCATCCAGAATCCCCCTGTACAGACTGGTCCAACATTTTTTTAAATGATTTTCCTTTCTTGCATTTCCACATCTTTAATTAATGATCTGTCCCCAATAATCAGCGTTTCAGAAGCATATAGTGCTTCAGGCTTGATTACAGCGTTGTAATGCCGTAATTTTGCATTTCTGGATATTGATTTTTTATTTAATATATATGTTCCAAGTGAGTCTGTAAGCTGTTTGCAGTTTGTTATATTATTATTATTAATATTATTATTGCATATTTGCTTACTTCTAACCACGTCAAAGTACTCTGGAAAGTTTTCAGACACATGTTGGGGGCGTGGCGTCGTTATTAACCACCTCTGTATTTACTCTGCTAAATACAATGGCTAGGAAGAGTTTCAAAAGGGTCCAACACTTGTTCCACAAGTGTTCCATTGCTTTGTACGCACACTTCCGCATGACGACCCTTGTATAATAGGTACTGTTGTAGCTCATTTGGCGAAAAGTTATCGCAAATGTTGTCATTGTTGCCTCAAGTAATTGGTGTCAAACTGAGTGGCGATGTTGCCCTTCGCAACTCGACGTACCGAGTTCGATCTCATCCTGGCACAAATCCATCAGCAAGGTTAGGAATTGGAAAATATCTGCCTTAGCCATTTCAATGGGACAATATTAACAATTTATTATGATTAGTAGTAGTAAAACTGAGCGATTTTTCTGGGTTCGTGCCGTGTCTTGTGTAGGGTTTCGCCTAGAACACCAGGCTGGCTCATCAGCGGGCTCTTGGTGTCCCCACCTGGTTTGTGCCTGACTAGGCGAAACCCCACTTAAGACACGGCACTAACCAAGAAACATTGCTGAGTTTTAATTCACTGGCTGTGAAATCAAATATACCATTATTAGTAGTGTTAGTGTATTATTATTATCATTATGGAGTTTGAAGCCATATTCTGTGTTGCCTAGAATAATTACGAAATTAAGTTGCTAATATCCAAATTTCTAATTAGTTCGAAATACTGTATACCTGGCATAATGTAGCCACTTAGAGAACTACAGTTGGCAGCCCTGGTGACTGAATATATTCTTAGTTCCATCTCTTAAGGTACAGAATACAAAATTTGGTTGAAGTCCAATGGATAGCATGGACGTTACATGCAGTTAAACATTGGATCTAACAGCGCGCGTAAAATCATGTTGGCAACAATGACATACATGTATTTGTCATAAATAATCTGAAATAATATGATCTATTGTTGTCTCAATTTTGAATGAAATCCATTAGTTAGTATAGAAGTTACAATCATTTAATATTGGACCCATCAGCAGGCTTAGAATCATGTTGGCAGCACTGGCGTAGGCCTATATTATTTACTCAAACTTTATCTAGAATGCCAGGTACTATACGTGTGCAAAGTTTAGAGCTATTGGCTTGCATACTTTCTGATATATTGATATTAGGGTAACAAAAATAGAGACAGTATTTATTAACAGTTGGCAGCCCTGGTTACTCTTAAGAATCGGCATAGTCATATCTGTTATAGTACACATAGCACACACGAAATTTGGTTGAAATCCAAATGATAGTATAGAAGTTATATGTATTTAAATTTGGACCTCTCAGCAGGCCTAGAATCATGTTGGTAGCACTGAGGTATATAAGTTACTCCAAATTAATATAGAATGTCAGGTACTATACGTGTGCATAGTTTCAAGCTGTCGGCTTGCATACTTTCTGATATATGGGTATTTGGTTTTAAAAAATTGAGAGCATTTATTAACAGTTGGCAGCCCTGGTGGCTCTTAAGAATACGCCCAGTCATATATGTTTATGTACACATAGCACATACGAAATTTGGTTGAAATCTAATTGATAGTGTAGAAGTCATATGCATTTAAAATTTGGACCTACCAGCAGGCTTAGAATCATTTTGGCAACACTGCCATGAATGGCCTCCTGGAAATTAAACTGCAATATTATTATCTATACGTGTGCCAATTTTGAGAAAGTTCCCATTCATACCTTCCAAGATATCTCACGTGGAGCTCAAATTTCAATTGCGATTTTTCAGCAGTTGGTAGCACTGAGATCATTTTCAAATATGGCCGTGAGATACTCAGGTATAGATATTTACTCCTACCAAGTTTGGTTTCGATTGCTGCAGCCATATAGGAGTTGATAGGGGGGGGGGGGGGACACACACACACAGCCAGACAGACCGACAGACACACATTTGCCCGATCTCATCAGTCTACTTTTTCCTCATTTTTGCAAAATGTGAAAAGTAGGCTAAAAAACTCCTCTCGGCACGCCGGAAGGCGGAGGTAGATTTCACCGGACAAACTTGGGGATTGGCGAAAATAGGCAGAATATGCAGGTTTTCGTAGAAGGAACAGACCTCATTTATTGCGAGAAAATATTTTATAATTGGAGCTTAATTAACTTTGTTTTTCGTCATTTTATGCATATTTTAAACATTTTATTGTCTTATGGGGACGGTGACCTCTTGTCATTTGGGGTCCATTTTTATACTTGTAGTCACACTGTCCTTATGCAAGGTTTTGACACTGATGTGTAACTATGTAACGGTCTGTTACTTCTTCACGCAAAATTATATTTCCCGCAGAGATTTTGGTTGGTTCCTCAGTTTAGGGGCTGCGACAACGCGGTCATGTAACCCCGTGTACTTTGGGTGAGTGTTGAAACTGTCTGATAAACGGTGTGAGTTGTGATGGCTGTATTAGCCTGTAAATCAGGTAAGGACTGCAGACGGTCAATTTCAAGCAGTAGTTCCTAATGTTGCTACCAGATACTACCGTCAACAATACCTAACTGTGAACTTGGCTACTAAATGCCACCGCAACCAGCAACTCGCAACGAACGTTGGAACTTCCCCTCCAAAGAAAGCATACTGAGGGATTTTTAGCGCTCTTAGAAAAACCGACGACTTCGGCCGGCTTTGAACCCGCGACCTTGGGCATAGAAGTTCAGCATGCTACCAGTTACGTCACCGAAGCCGCTTCACACTTAGTCAAAGCGGCTTCGGTGGCGTAGTCGGTAGCATGCTGAGCTTCTATGCCCAAGATAGCGGGTTCAAACCCGGACGAAGCCGTCGGAATTTTAAGAGCGTTAAAAATACCGCAGTATGCCTTCCTTCGAAGGGGAATTAAAGCCGGCGGTCCCATGTCATAGATTTATGGCATGTTAAAGAACCTTCCACTAATTGCACCTGTGTGAAGCTAAATTGGATAGGTAAGGAATGCAAACAACGCTCTTAGGTTTCTACGTTCGTTGCCAAGAGCCGACTGCGGTGGGGTCTAGAAGATAAGTTCTGAACTTGGCCTAGTAGTCGTTGACGGTGGCGCTTGGCGACAAAAGTAGGAACTATTTGAAAAATTCTAACTTGCAGTACTTAAATTAAAAAACAGATAACACACACTAATACAGTCATCACAATTCTACACACACCCAAAGTACACGGGGCTACATGACCGCGTTGTCGCAGCCCCTAAACTTAAGAACCAACCAACACTTAGTCAGATGGAAATCTGAATCTGATCTCGTGCAAGTGCGTTGTCATGGCAACGTCTGATGGCTCATCCCTCATCAATTTAGTAGTGTTGTCATGGCAACCTCTGATAGCTCTTGGCATTTTCTTATAATTCCGAAATCATTTTTCTCATCCCTTGGCGTAATGGTGGGTCATATCAAAAATTCTTTCAGACAAAAGTTTTAGGTAATTATTAGGGGAATATTGTCCATTTTGTACGGTTTTGATATTGTGCCTATTAAGAGAGATATGATTAATGTTTCCCGAAAAAATCACTTTTTCCCTCCCCTTTGGTCAATGGTTGGTGCTATAAAAAAATCTCTTCAAACATAAATTTTTGGGCTTTATCCGATACATAGTATGAACTTTGAACGGATTCGATATTTCATATATTAAGAGAGTTATATCAATATTTAACTTTTTCGGAAAAAAAGCCCCCCATTTTCACCCCCTTCGACCGATTTAGCCCAGTAACGAACTCGACCGAGATTTTATAGGTATACATATTCGGTAAAAGATTCAAAGTGATTGGCGCAAAATTACGGCAGTTATCGTGTCCACAAGAAACTGATGTACATATATACATATATATATACATAAATTATATATAAACTTTTGAACTGACGGTGGTTTTGGGGTCTGGGGGATGTGAAACGCGAAGATATGTCGAAATTTTCCGGAAGTCGAAACATGGTACCCATTGCAATAAGTTAGTTAGCTTTCTAATGTTATCTACCTAAAATATATAAAATTAATAAATACACTTGATGACCAGTTTCGATCTGGTCATCAAGAGTATTTATTATTTTTTTTATTTTTTTAATAAAAAAAAGTCCAACCCCTCGTCCACGTCGTGGGAGACGGGCAACGGCACAATGTAGGGGATCGCCTGTAGGGGCGAAGTACAGTGGGGACTTCGTGTGCCCCGGAACCGTTACGGTAGCTGTGAAGGTCCTACAGGAACCCTGAAAAGTGACGGCTAACGGGGCTCTGGTGAAGCTACGATAGGCCCAGCGAGCCAGTAGTGGATGAAACCAAATGCTTTCAAGAATGGAACGAACCTCGGACATGATGGATATAATAGACGACGACGCGGCTGTACACACGGACTAAGATTTGGATCTTTAAACATAAGAACGCTGACGGGGAAGGTGGAGGAGATAGTGGATATGATGGAAAGAAGGAAGTTGGATTTATTGGGATTGGCAGAAACAAAGTGGAAAGGGGAAGGAAGGAGAGAACTGAGAAAAGGCTATAGACTGTACTGGAGTGGGAATGAAGAGGGAAAGAGGAATGGAGTGGGAGTAGTAGTACGAGATGGTTTAAAAGGAGAAGTGAGGAGAATAAGTGATAGGATGATGAAAGTGAAAGTAGCACTGAGGGGAGAGACCGTAGAAATAGTGCAAGTGTATGCTCCACAAGTAGGCTACGCCTCTGAACAGAAGGAGGAGTTTGAAGAGGAATTTCAGAAGCAGCTGGTAGGAAGAACTATGATTGTTATGGGGGATCTGAATGCCCATGTAGGAAGAGAAAGACAAGGTTATGAGAGTGTTCTAGGACCAGAGGGATGGGGCGGAAGAAATGAGAAAGGAAAGAGACTGTTGGACTTCTGCTAAAGAAACAGCCTGCTAGTTGGGAACTCCTGGTTTAAGAAGAGAGAGAGCCACACAATCACATGGTACAGTGATGACTTGACCAGGAAGTCGGTGGTCGACTATATACTGTATGAGAAAGAACTGAATAAGAACATCACTGACATCAAGGTTATACCATCGGAGAACCTTGATAGCGACCATCGATTGCTTGTAATGAACCTGAGAGGGAGTAAGGAGAAGAAAGGGACTGAGAACCAGGAAAGACTTATAAGGATATGGAAACTGAAAGAAGGGGATAGAAGGGTCGAGTACCTCAAAATGGTAAAGAAGGAATTCCAACAGATGAAGAAAGAGGGGTGGAAGAGGAATGGGCTAGATTTAAGAAGACACTAGTAGGTGCAGCAGAAGCAGTATGTGGGAGGACAAGTAGTAAGAAGAGGTGGAATGAAAAGACAAAAGATATAGTAAGGGAAAAGAATAGAGCCTTTAGGAGGTGGTATAAAAATAGGACGGTAGAGACAAGGGAAGAGTACCAGGAAAGAAAGAAGGAGGCGAATAGAGTAGTGGCTGAGGAGAGAAGAAAGTGGATGGAAGAGTGGACAAAGATGATGAAGGAGGATAGTGAAGGTACAAAAAAGGTCCTGTATGGGATGGTAAAAAATAAGAGGTGGAAGGATCCTACGGATTATGTTAGAATGGTGAACAAAAGGGGACAAGAGATAGAAAATAGGGAAGAAATGAAGAAAATGTGCAAAGAATATTTTGAAGAACTTCTGAACCCAAATGGAAATGATGGTGAGGAGGAAGAAATCGGGGAAGAGGAAGATGAACTGCAAACAGAAAAGGACTTAACATGGAAAGAAGTGGAAGATGCAGTCAAAAAGATGAAAGCAGGGAAGGCACCGGGTGTGGATGATTTGAGTGTGGAGATGGTTAGAGCAGCAGGAGAGGTGGGGATACAATGGTTGTACCGAGTGATGAGGACAGCATGGAAGGAAAGGAAGACCCCAGAGGACTGGAAAATGGGAATAATTGTCGCGATCTTCAAGAAAGGTAGTAGAACAGAATGCAGAAACTATCGGGGAATAACACTGATGAGCCATTGTGCAAAGATGTTTGAGAAAGTTTTGGAAAGGAGAACTAGGACAAGGATAGAAGGAGGGATGAGGGAAGAACAACATGGCTTCAGAGCAGGAAGGTCCACAGTGTATTTGATTTTTGCTGTAAGGCAGTTACAAGAACAGCACTATGAGTATGGAACAGATCTACTGATGGCCTTCCTGGACATTGAGAAAGCATATGACAGTGTATGCAGAAACAAAGTATGGAAGTCCCTGGAGGATAGAGGAGTAGAGAAATGGACTATAAAGAGGATAAAGGAGATGCACAAGGGAAGCGTGAGCTGCGTGAAAGTGGGAGGAGAGAGATCGGACTGGTTGGAACAGAGAAACGGCCTGAAACAAGGAAGTGCACTGTCACCGTTACTTTTCATTGTGGTGATGGATGATATAATGACCCGAGTGGCACAAATAATTTGGGAAGGAAAGATGAAAGCAATGGTGTTTGCAGATGATTCGATGATATGGGGAAACAAGGAGTAGGAGGTACAGGAACAGTTGGACGTGTGGGAAGGAATAATACAAGGATATGGGATGAAATTTAGCATAAATAAGAGTGAGATGGTGATCACAACAAGGAAGAAGGAAAGAACCACAACGGGAATAACAATTGGTGGGGAACGGCTGAAGAAAGTGGAGAGTTTCAAGTATCTGGGAAGCCTGATACAAGATAATGGAAGAAACGATCGAGAAATAAATGACCGGGGGAGGCAGGCAGAAGCATTTCGGAGGGGTGTGAGAAGCATGTTATGGAGCAAGGATGTTCCTCAGAACAGCAAAAAGATCATATATCGGACGTACTATGTCCCTATCCTGACGTATGCCTCGGAGACCTAGGTTATGAAAGGAAGGGAGAAGAGCAAAATACAGGCCAGTGAGATGAGGTTCTTGAGAAGCAGTATTGGAGCTACAAAGATGGACAGAATAAGAAATGAGAGGACCAGAGAATTAATGAAGGAGGAACCATTACAGGATGGTATAGAGAAATCTAGACTTAGATGGTATTGACATGTAAAGCGAATGGAGGAGAAGAGGATACCCAGGAGAGTACACGAGACGATGTGGGAAGGAAAGAGACCGAGAGGAAGACCGAGAGACAGGTGGCTGAAGGGGGTGGAAGAAAGCGTGAAGAAGAGAGGAGAAGACTGGACAAGGGTGGAAGCTGAGAGATGGTGGAAAGACAGAAGACGTTGGAGAGGCTTGTGTTCCAAACAGACCCGGCCAGTGGCTGGAAACTGTGCAAGATGATGATGATGATGACCAGTTTCGATCGACAAGCACTCATCATCAGATCCATTACACTTTATGTCTGAGAGCACGGGTGAAAGTGTAGGCTACATATTGTAAATACTTTCCCCCATTGGAAATACGAGATTCAGAGAAATGAAGCAGGTAAAAAGAAGTGGTTGAAGGAAAAAGATAACACTGGTTTGGACATGTGAAAAGGATGCAGAATAGTAGAATTAATGTTACATTGGCAAGCTGAAGGCAAACGGAAACGGGATAAACCAAGAGAACAATGGATGGATGGTGTAAAGAGAAACATGGCTACCAGAGGCTTAACCGAGGAAGATGTCGAAGACCGAAATTTGTGGAGGAGTAGAATAGGCTAATTTTTGGTTGAAGGAAAGCTACTGTCCTGTAGAATATTCCTAATAAAGAAGAAGATTATTATTGACTAGCAACCCGCCCCAGCTTCGCCCGGGAACAATTATGAATGCATTACGTGATAAGCGCTTTTTTATGTCAAAGAATTTCGACCAATATCCGTTTTACGCCTCGGAATGACGGGTTAAAATCACTGACTGGGCTATTAATTATATTATCATGAGATGCGTGTGCAACGAATACTTGTCAGACGTAATTTAAAAATGGAGAGGTGCATGAAACACAAATCCCCCTTCCGTCCAATCTTAACTTGACGGTGTATTTTTGTAGAACGAAAAGGTCACAGGCGAAATGAAGAAAAGCCGAGTTGCACTTCCAGGGAAACTCCAAACACAACCACTCTTCTCTGAAGTCTTAACTCAATACGACTCGACAGTTTGTTGCTGGCTGTATCTGGGATAATAGGCTCGTCCACAAGTTAGGCTGTAACTAGGGTGATAGGCTCGCCCCTAGCTAGCTCGTAAACTGTCACCTCAGTAATTGAATGGAGATTGTTGGAAGAAATGAAAACGTAAGAACACTTATAGTGAGCGATGTATTCAAGATAGAGATATGCTCTCGTGGACTTTTCTGTAAACTTTTCATGCTGAACAAATCTTGAACTCATACTACATTTATATTTTTAACGGTTTGCCCACCATAAGCTTAAAAAGTGCACGGACGCCAGTTTTTTCTCGACTTATTCACTGAAATCATTACTGCTTGGCTTCCTTTGATGATAAATAAATAGGGGCCGATAACCTAGATGTTAGGCCCCTTAAAACAACAATTATCATCATCATCATGATAAATAAATAATTTTCTACAGAAACCTTCCTCGAGGTATCCTTTACAGAATGGTGAAAATCGCATCAAATTCCATCCAGTAGTCCTCGAGATTAGCCGTGACATCCAAGAATCGGGGACTTTGTTTTATAATAAGTAGAGATTCATTGTGCGCAACTAAGGACCGCGTTAGAACTTATTTAGCACAGTGCTTCCTTTTCTCTTCCCAATATCTCTTTAACCACTCCCTGTGCATTTTTCTGTCCATCCTGTGTTCTTCCGTTCAGGTTTCCGGCCAAATTATCGTCCGTTTATTCGGGTTCTAACACTCGCAGACCTCCGCTCCATAGAATGAGTGAAGGTTAGTGGTCTATATGTTAACCACTTATAATAAGGACAATTCATATTGTCAATGATGCAGATGGTTAAATCTTTCAGCCATTTACCAACAAATTTTATTTTGGAAGTGGTAATATTACTGAAGACCAAATATTATCTCTTTATCTCCTTGACCTTCAAGTACCGTATATGAATCATTTGTTTTAAATAAAAACAATTAATATTAAAATGTTAGGCCTAATAAAATTATAATTTAAACAAGATGTACAGTAAGGAACATATAGCCTACTTACTCCTAAATGCATGGGTATTGTTATAACTCTTTGTAATTTTCAAGGAGTATACAGTAATTGAATATTGGTTGTAGTAGCTTGTTGAAATACAACGTGTTATAAGGATATTAAACATGAATATGAGGTGCCCTTCGCTAGTGCTACCTCTGTGAAAATTTTCATTCAATTCGGTTTCAACGTGTTTGAATTGGTATGGGGGATCTAGTTGCACACATACATGGCCCCTATCTCCAAACTATTGGGCTGATGACCACGTAGTTCAGTCAGAAGATGCTACCCACAAAATGGTATGTTGGGTGAAATTTTGTAGAGATCAAATGATTAAATTGGTCGTAATTTGATTTAAGCTTTTAACATTTGTGTGGCCGCCATTCCGTTTCCGTCAAGATCGTGGCGATATAAAACATGACACTGAGGTGCCCTTTACTAGTGCTACCTCTGTACCAAATTTCGTTCTTTTCGGGTTTACCGGGTTTGAGTTGATAGGGGGAATCGATTGCACAAATACATGGCCGTCATATGCAAAGTATTGGACTCATGACCTTGTAGCTTGGTCAAAGAACACTTCTCTCACAAAGGTATGTTTTTGCAAAATTTAGTAGAGATCAGACGATTAGATTGGTCGTAATTTGATTTAAGCCATTTACATTTGGGTGGTGACCATTACGTTTCCGTCAAGATGGCTGCGATATAAAACACGATACTGGGGTACCCTTTGCTAGTGCTACATATATACCAAATTACGTTCAAATCGGTTTCACCGTGTTTGAATTGATAGGGGGAATCGATTTGCACACATACATGGCCGCCATCTGCAAACTATTAGGCTGATGACCTCGTAGTTAAGTCAAAAGACGCTCGCCATATAAATATATAATGTTGAAAAATTTGGTAGAGATCGGATGATTAGGTTAGTCGAAATTTTATTTAAGCTTTGAACATTTGGGTGGCCGCCTTTACGTTTCCTTCAAGATGGCGGCGATATAAAACATGACACTGAAGTGCTCTTTGCTAGTGCTACCTCTGTACCAAATTTAGTTTAATGCGGTTTCACCGTGTTTGAATTGAAGGGGGAATTGATTTGCACACATCCATGGCCGCCATCTGCAAATTATTTGGTTGATGACCTTGTACTTTAGTCAAAAGACGATCGCCATATAAATATATGTTGTTGCGAAATTTGGTAGAGATCGGATGGTTAGATTAGTCGTAATTTAGTTTAAGCTTTGAACATTCGGGTGGCCGCCATTACGTTTCCGTCAAGATGGTGGCGATATAAAACATGACACTGAGGTGCTCTTTGCTAGTGCTACCTTTGTACCAAATTTCGTCCAATTCCGTTTCACCGTGTTTGAATTGATAGGGGGGACAGACATTCAGAGTATACTCACACACACAGACACACACACAGACAGACTCAAAATGTTTCCTTGTGAAGATCTCATTAGCCTACTTTCTTTTTTTGCCAAAATCGAAAGTAGGCTAAAAATAGACGCATAAAAATTAAAATTATAATACTTTTATTATCCCTAATTTTTTGAACATTAAAATGTTAAGGAAAATAAAAATAAAAGTATTAATTAATATTAGGGTGAAACAATAGAACTTAAAATGTTAAAAAAATGATAACATTAGAAATAAACATGAATAAGCTCATAAAAAATAAAATTCTCTTCTTTTATATTCTTAATTTTAAGAACATTACAATGTTAAAGAAACAAAACTTAAAATTAATAATAATAATTAATATTAGGGTAAAACACTTAAAATTAAATTAAAATAAACACAAATCAAAGAATGTTCATTAATATTGTGGCCTATAAATGGTTAAGAGAGCTCTCTCTGTTGGTAAAAACACAAAGGCGAGACTGGTTTAGGAAATGGCCAAAGAGACTTTCTATATTGATGACATAAACGCAAGGTTCCTACTACCATCGATTCAACGTAGTGCCAAGGTACTGTACACTCATTCTCATGACCAGAATGCCTTTATTAGAAGGTAATACGTACATTACTTGGGAACATGGAGAGCGGTTCAGGGTCATATGTTTCGTGAACCACTAGTTGACCATGGAGAGCAGTCAGGCCGAGCGCAGCATGGCGCATGCGTTGGCAGAACTAACGTCACAGCTGGTTGGTCAGTGATATTGATTATTATATCGACCACCACCAAGAGATAAATTATGCCCATAAAACGGGAATAAAAGCTTTTTACGCGTTTTGGTGTATCATGACATGTCTGTAATAATAGCAGGAGGCGGATTATCAACTACAGTACTTTCAAGTAATTGAAATCCGAGGAATATGGAAAATAAGATATTTGTATATTATGATTGCCAATTTTGGGCACAGGTTGCGCGGCGGTCAGTGCGACTGGAGACGCGAGTTTGCCTGCTCGACAGAGAGCTCAAAACGGATTTTATCACTCTTGAATATACATACAGAGTTGGACCGTTGGCCGTGGTGTCAGATCACGCGAATCGAAAGTGAAAGTTCGCGTTTCGTGAATTGTACAAGCACTGTACAGCGCGGAGATTCCTGGTGTCGAACAGGACTCCAATTTCATATACGTATATGTTATTGCGGACGAAGTAGCAATGCAGTTTGTCAGGTCAGACAACTGTTCGTTATAGGCAAGCTATGTACTGTTCTTGTAAAGTTTATACTTGCTTTTACAAGCTTAAAGATATATTGCACATGCAGGCACAGTTTACCGTAGGTGGGACTGGCTATTATAAGGCACACATCTTTTGTGTATTGAGGACAGTGAGTGCTATTATTCGAGAAGCATTTCTGTATACAAGTGCATGGATATTGCAACTACTTCATCATTTATAAAGCCTGAACTATGCTTGTCTGACATCACAACCGTGTTGAGCAATTGGATATCAGGAGGAAGGACTATTATGTGTCTTATTAATCTAACTATGGCCGATTAGACGCAGTAAGCATGAGTGCCACTATTCTGGCAAGGCCACGAACATTTGCGATGCGACCGGCATAGCTGTTCGCGGTTTTGAGTGTCGGCGGACACAGCTGTTGCTATTGAGTACAGTGTGTTACGCAATGATCCGGTTTCACGAGGTTATTGAACTTACAACTCAGGCCGAAATGGGCATCGTTGTGTTACGATTGGTAGGACGTTATCCTGTGATGGAAGGAACTTTCAGTGGAGTGGGAGCTGACAATTCTGCCATTATGGGAGATATCCTGAAGACTAAAGGAAACCAGGGGAGAGATGTCTGGAGACCCGGGATTCGGTTCTTGTTTTCCTGGATAATCGATTCCACTACTACATATATGGAAGGAATAGTCACGAAGGACATGCCATTGTTCTTTCGAGAGCTCCGAGAATCATCAAAGGTACTGAAAAGTCTCATCAATCGTAGTAAAGCATGTTTATTCTAACGTAGTCACATTGCCACATTTTATAGGATTTTTGTAGAATGTCTAAGGGTAGAGTTTACGCTTGATCTTATTGTCAAGACTGATTCTATTCTAGACAGGGTTTTAATCCTACTAAAGGATGTACCCACCCATTGTGATTAAATGTAGGCTATTATTGTTTACAATTTTTGGTAACTGTAAATTCAAGTTTAATTAATTGGGAATTTATTTAATCTAGAGAAGAGGAACATTAGGCCAAGATTCGTCATTCCACGATTTTTTAATATAGTGAATGAACACTCGTTACATGTCTAGTTATGATATTATTCAATTTTGGGTAGACTCAGTTTTGAGTTTCTACTATAGTTCGACTACAAAAAACTGTTATACACTTGAAAGCTTGAATTTCAGTATTCAGGTTCTTCTTCTTCTTCTTCATCATCTTATCCCACTTCAAGTGGGGTCGATGTTTCTGGCAAGTCTTTTCCATTTTATTCTGTCCCACACATCGTCGTCCCTTAACTGCTTATCCATTAGGTCTTCATGGATGTTGTCAGTCCATCTTCTTCGAGGTCTGCCCCTATTCCTCGTGCCATCCACAACCAGAGACATCGCTCTCCTTCCTACATGGTTGTTATCTCGACGCATAACATGCCCATACCACAGCAGTCTTCTCTCTTGGATCTTCTTGGAGACTTCTGTTACTTTTACTGTGCCCCTGATTTTCTCATTTGCGATGTGATCAATCCTAGTGATGCCACTCATCCAGCGCAGCATCTTCATCTCAGTCACATCCAGCTTATGACATTGTGACTTAGTTATTGCCCATGTCTCCGCACCATACATCATGGCTGGCCTCACAGCTGTCTTGTAGGCCTTTCCTTTTACCCTTATACTGAGCCTTTTGTCACACAGAATGCCAGAAAACCTTTTCCAGTTCATCCAGGCTGACTGAACCCTGTGGTTAATCTCAGTATTTATGTTGCCATCTTCAGACATGGTTGACCCAAGATACTTGAAGCTACTGACTGGCCTTAAGCTTACTCCATCCATCTGCACTAATTCATTGCCCTCACCACCAAGGCACAAATACTCTGTTTTCTTTCGACTGATTTTCATGCCTCTGGTCCCCAAGGCTTCTCGCCAGCTCTCCAGTCGCCTTTCCAGTTCTCTCCTACTGGTGTCGCACAAAACAAGGTCATCGGCAAACAGCATGCACCATGGTGCTGCACTACGTAAGCCATCAGATAGGACATCCATGACAAGATTGAATATGTATGGACTCAGGGCTGACCCCTGATGCAACCCAACTTGAACAGGAAACCAGTTAGTCAACCCGACGCTACTCCGGACTCTTGTTTTAGCCTCCTCGTACATGTCCTGGATAAGCCGCACATATTTTTCCGGGACTGCTTTGGTCCTCAGACATCTCCAGACTTCCTGGCGTGGAACTCTGTCATAGGCTTTCTCTAAGTCTATAAAGACCATATGTAGCTCCTTATTCTTCTCTCTATGCCTTTCGATGAGTTGCCGGAGTGCAAAAATGGCATCAGTTGTACTCCTACCTGGCATGAACCCAAACTGTTGTTCTCCAATCGTTGTGTCCTCTCGAAGCCTTTTCTCGATAATTTTCTCCCAGATTTTCATGGTATGGGACATCAGCTTTATCCCCCTGTAGTTAGAACAGTCCTGGATGTCGCCCTTTTCCTTATATATAGGGACCAGTGTTGTCTCCCTCCACTCCATGGGCATAACCTCTTCCGAATAAATTTGCTGCATGAGATTCCACAACATATCTATTCCTGTCTGCCCAAGACCCTGCCATACTTCCACTGGAATTTCATCAGGACCAGTGGCTTTTCCTTTTTTCATTTTCTTGACAGCAATCATCACTTCTTCTCTACTAATTCCAGTGGTTAAACTCTGGTAGGGCACACCATCACCAGAAGACAGCCTATCATTTTCCTCATTTAGTAAGTGATTGAAATATTCCTCCCACCTTTTCTTGATTTTGTTTTCATCATGAAGAACTACTCCCTCACCACTCTTCATCTGCTTAATATGAGTAAAATCTTTCGATGCCTTATCTCTAGCCCTCGCTATCCTGAAAAGCTTCTTCACTCCACTGGTATTCTCCAAGTCCTCATATACATCATCCCAAGCATCTGCCCTTGCCTGCCCTACCACTCGCTTAGCATCTTTATTTGCCTGTCTGTACAGTTCTCTGTCTTCATCTGTCGCAGATTGATCCCAGGCTTTTTTTTGGCAAACCTCTTGGCCTTTATTGCTTCTTTTACTGCAGTATTCCACCACCAAGTTTCTTTGTCCCTATGAGCAACTTTACCAGAGGTTTTACCAAGAATGGCTTCTCCTGCTCGGCGTATTATTTCACTGTTCACTTTCCACCAATTATCAACTCCTTCTATGTGTTGATATTGCCGTAAAACTTCAGTTTTGAACTCACTACACAGAATAGGGTCATCTAGCCGCCACCATTTGATTTTCGACACCGTTTTCTTCTCCACATATGGCTTGAGGCAGACATACTGATAATCGGCAACTAATACTCTGTGTTGCGGAGCTACGTGTTCACCTGCTATGACTTTACAGTTCTGCACTTCCTTCAGATGTGGTCTTCTACACATGAGGTAATCGATTTGACTTTCATTCCCTCCACTTTTATAAGTTACCAGCTGCTGTCCACATTTCTTAAAGAAGGTGTTACATATAGCTAAGTCTGCTCCCATTGCAAAATTTATCACTCTCTCACCCTCCGCATTACGGTCTCCTAATCCCCAGCCTCCATGTACTCTCCTTGCTAGTTTTCCTCCTCCTGTAGTGCCCACATGCCCATTCAAGTCACCACCTAAAATAACTCTTTCTTCGGCTGGTAAGCGACTGATTTCCTCATCCAGGTCATTCCAGAATGTATCCTTTTCGTCCTCATCACAACCAACTTGAGGGGCATAAGCACAAATTATGTTAAATATACCCTCGAGGCACAGTTTGATACTCATTATCCGGTCATTTCTCCTGTGGACTTTCGTCAGGCAAGCCTTCATATCTTTCGAGAGAATGATGCCAACCCCATTTCTTCCCAGATTGTTCGTTCCACTGTACAGTAATTTGTCGCCATCACCAAGCTCTTTTGCTTTATTTCCCTTCCACCTAGTTTCTTGTACACATAGAGTTTCTATATTCCTTCTTCTCATCAAATCAGCAATCTTCCGTCCTCGTCCAGTCATTGATCCAACATTAAGTGTACCTACTCTAAGGTGAGCTAACTTCTTTAACCTAGTCCGCCCATGACTCGGTAGCCTTCGCACTCTTTTCACAAGGGGCAGGCGATCTCCTTGCGCGTCGCCTGTGGGGAACGCCCTAGCTGTCTCCGAGGCCAAACTTAAAGAACTTGCCATATTTTGATTTGGACAAAGTTTTATGGCCGGATGCCCTTCCTGGCGCCAACCCATAACTTGTCTGGGAAACATAAATAACTGAGAGAGACACCCTCAGTCCCCCGAACACTAATCTGTTCACCGACCCAGTTTCCCGCTGGGGTTGGTTACCCAACCTTCCACTGGGTTGCTCGGCTTAGCAGGGGACACCACGGGCAGGTCAGTGTTTGGAGTTGGAGTGGAGAGGCTATGAGGATTCTCTTCTGATGAATCCTTGTATTCTTGATGCTGTTGGACTGCATCTTCGCATCACACTCCCTTATGTCCAGGTCTGACGGTCTTCCAGACCCCCCTAGGTTGCTTCCCAGGGCCCAATTTCAACGCACATTGTAGATGAACAATACTAAAAAAAAAACACACTAATTTCAGTATTCAGGTTGATTATTAAATATTGCAGTAAGGTTTTTGAAGCCTTTTCAGTGAAGAAAGTGGATTCTTTTGCTTTGCTAGGAATTTATATTCTGCTCTTCTGACTGATAGACACTTTTAGTGTTTCTAACCGATCATTTGGAGAGCTGATTGATACGATCACCCAGACCGGTTTAGGACACTATTTATCGCTCTTGAAACCATTCGAGTAGATTTATTCCGACCTTTGACTTGATCCAATTTATTTCTTCAGTAACTTTTCGAGATTTTATATTACGATCGCTTCGTTAGATACGTTTAATGATCCATTGTAGATGAACAATAGAGGTGTTTTATACACAGCTTGAAGTTTGAAGACTTTTTACAAACATTCATCCTATTTATTAACGTGAATCCCAGATTAGATTTATGTGGAGGCAGATCTATCGCCAGAATTGTGATTGTTATTAACATTTATTGAAATCAACGCACATTGATCGTTATAAATAATAATATAAGAGTAAATGAAACAATAATTAAAAATTGATTAATTGAATTGTAACGAAACTTGTATAATTTTAGCAACACTATTTTAATGTGAATTTGATCTGTTAATTAAGCCTAGTATGGAATTCTTCGTTCACCAAGGGAGGTGATTATTTGAGGCACTAAGTTATAATAGTGCAATATAAATAGTGATATGAATGCTCAGTGCAGCATGATATTTGATGGTAAAGCCATGTTGAGGCTAGTGTCGTTTATTGTTGAAAGGATATTCAGTGGAATATTCCGAGTTGTAATATGAAATACAATCCACTCAGATGGATTATGAAAGTAAGTGTAATTATGGCCTAAGGCATTGAATTTTAGCATCTTTTCTCGTTAATAGTTTGTTGTGGGAATCATGCATTTCAGGCTTGTAGAATTAAATCTACTTGGTAGAATTTCGAATCTTAGTATCACTGCAACGCTTATCAGGTGTTATAATCATCCCTAACTCCGATCTGGTGATGAGAGTTCATTTTAGGAGGGTGTAAAAATAAATTAAATTCGACTTAGCTTAATTGCTTGGCCAGATGAAATGAATAAATCAGAACAACACAGCAACCACGAATCTAGTAAGACACTTATGGAAGGTGTCATTTATGAATCTTGCGAAGTACACTTAGAAAGTGTTACAATATGATTGTACATATGTATTATAACATTAAGTTTTTTTTTTCAGGGTATAAATTTGTGTGTATTATAAATGTGAAATTTACAGGGACTCGAGAAATGATTTTATCGTTTCCCAACATCTCTGTTGGACTGTATAAATTGTTCTTATATATATATATATTTGGGTAAAATGCAGTCATTTCCAGTGGTGACTGGGGGCTAGCATTTGTTCCCAATGATCGTGAAACTTCAGTTGGAAGTTGGGCACTTTGCCTTAGTTATAATATAGTGGTTCTCACTATATTCTTCATTTTTGAATAAATTATTTAGCTCATTTTAAATCTTCGAAGTGTGATACTTTATAGAAACGATAAGAGAACACGTTAAGAAGGCCAGTGGTCGGTATTTCAGTGGTTTTCCACACACCAGAGGTTACGTCTTTTCGTAATTCTCGTGCTTTTGAGCTTTCTTTTAGTCGTTTACCATGGTTTCTCTTAACGTAGTCTCAGTTAGGAATTCCTGTACCCCAATATACTCGTCACATGTTGGGTAGAATCTGGGGTTTTCTAGCCTGGGTTTTCAGGTTCTACGATCCAGTTACCATCGAGGGATTCCAACACGCTGATGGTAGGTATTTCGGGTACAGTACTTGAAGAGAGAAAACAAAAGAGGGAGGATATTTGTCTTGTATTTTACTGTACAGACGCCACGTGGGACCGACACTGGACGGAGCCGAATCAAGAATTAGTGGTCTGTATATCAACCACCTGCTATATTGCCAAAGATGCTGGTGGATGAATCTTTCAGTCATATGTCAACAAACTTTCTTTTGGAAGTGTTAATATTTCAGAAAACCAAATAATATGCTTCTATCTTCTTGACTTAAGATGCTTGATCAAATTTAGTTCTTTTAACAAAAATAAATAAAACGTAAACAATAAAATAACTTATGATGAAAATAATTAATATTCAGAATAAATATGCCTCTAAAATTTAAAAATTAATAATCTTATAATATTATAATTATAATTAAAAATAAATAAGCACATAAAATGAGAAATAAAATAAAAATTAGATCATAAATATTGTACAAAAATCACATTATAAAAATATACAAACTACAAAATTAAAATATAACACAAAATAAAATTAATAAGTTAAAATTAGTATAAAATAAATAAATAATAATTCATGGGCGAAATATCAGAGCCCTTCGAAATCAAGACGGGAGTCCGACAGGGGGATGGACTATCCCCAATCCTCTTCAATATGGTTCTGGAGAGGATAATTAGAGAATGGGAACCTCTTGTATTTCAAATCGGTATTAAAAAAGAGAACAAAACTAAAGTCAAATGTCTCGCTTTCGCGGACGATATTGCAATTGTCGCAGACAACAGATCGGAAGCGACTTACGCAGTGGAAAAGCTCCATGAGATTGCACAAAAGACCGGATTACATATATCTTACGACAAGACCAAATATATGGAGAGAAGGCCAGAAAATAAATCCCCTTTAAACACCAAATACGGTAAAATCGCACAAGTCTGCAGTTTTAAATACCTTGGCGAAATTATACAGCCCTCAGAACTTAATCGAATCGCCAATGAAGACAGAATCACTAAGCTCCAGAAGGCCTACAGGCTAACGTGGGCCCATTACAACAAGAAATGCATTTCGACAAACGCCAAATTCCGACATTATAAAACAGTTATTATTCCAGAAGCAACATATGCGGCTGAAACAATAGTAATCGATGGTCATTCCAAGATTAGGGAACTGGAAAAGCAGGAACGAAAAATTCTCCGGAAGATCTACGGAGCAATCAACAGAAACGGCATTTGGACGAAGAGACCTAGTACTGAACTCTATTAAAACACCATTACGATAACAGACGAAATTAGAAAACGCAGAGCCAAATTTTACACTCACATCCACAGGATGGCCACCTCCAGATTGCCCAAGAAACTACTCAGTATCATAACACAGAGCAAATGCGGCACATAATGGCTTAAAGAGGTACAAAGAGACTTACAAATTATCAGTATACAAAATTTCGAAGACCGAACTGAGTGCCAGACGAAAATCAAGAATGTTAAGTTCGAACCAAGATCATTACGACAACCTGGAAAAAAAGTGGACGGATGAGAGGAAGAGGGAGCATTCCGCGAGAATGAAGAGATTTTGGGAGGAGCGGAGGAGACACGCCTCCAAATGACATCATGTTATCAAGTTTAATCGCTCTCCTGTAGGGGAATTTTCGCTTAAATAAATAATAATAATAGTCGTGCCCTATAAATGGCATGGTTCACAAACTATGTGCGGCGACACATTTCCATAAGTAACAAGGATGTGAACCGATGCAGAAATAGGACAACATCAGTTTTGGACTATAGTAAAGATCTGTAGCCTAAAGAACCAACAGGAATTGAATTTTGCCCATTCGCCTGCATTTAAATTTGTTAATATTAATTGTTATATTGTGCAAAACAAAAAATTGATTCTTTTCAGTCGGTGAACACGATTGTACCCAAATGAGATGGATTATTCCCTAATCCTGAAAAAAATTACATGAGATTAATAAGTACACTTGGATGACCAGTTTCGATCGTCAAGCGCTCATCATCAGTTCCATTACAGTTAGGCTATACAACCTATGTCTGAAAGTATTTACAATATGTACACTTATTTAGTTGAGATAGTGGATGACAGTAGGCAGTTGATAATGCATTATCTCAACTAATACTGCTACTAAATAAGAGTACGGTATATATTGTAAATATTTTCACCCATACTTTCAGACATAGATTTTATAGCCCAAGTGTAATGGATCTGATGATGATCGCTTGAAGATCGAAACTGATCATCTTAGTGTATTTATTAATCTCGTTTAATTTTCTTCAGGATTGGGGAATAACCCACCTCATCTGGGTGTTCACCGACTGAAAAGCAGCAAACTTTTGTTTACTGAGGCAACACTGAGAAATGGCTTCCAACACCATAATGCTCTATTATGTATGATTTCACCGTTGGTACTGTCCCCGTTTACCTGGATAGTAGGCTGTCAGATATCCGCCCCCTCAATCGGATTGCCAATTATCAATCGCACCGGCACAGTTACATCAATGAAAATGGCACTGACAGATACTATCGAGATAAGAGCACAGAAGTTCACAGGAAATCATTGTGGAACACACCAAAATAGACGGGGGTTCATACTTACCGTTACTTACCTCTTAATTATCTCGGGGTTTGAGTTGACAACAGGATCACTACAGTCTGTTCACACAATAACCTTCACCATGACATTTAAAAATGAACCAAAACGAAGACGAGAACTTTGAACTGTACAAAAGCTTTATTTCTAATAAAGGGTATGATTTTACTAACACAACAAAAACAACGTGGCTATCAGTAGCCCAAGTCAATCTGACTACGTCCTCCAGTAGGACTTGCAAAAATTATCATACAACATGATATAAAACATTTTAGCTCCCAAGAGCTTCAAATAACGTAATATTCATAACACTATTGGATTGGAGAAGGACGTCAGGGTGTGACATATATATATAGAGCATTTGGTTTCCTTTTAATAAACATGAGAATGGTATTTATAGTCGCAAGGCCAGAGTGTGTACGACCTCACTCTCTGAGAACCATATGTTGGCACAGCTGCGGGCTACCCTCAGCCTGTTGCATACTGGTCAAATGCACTCCCTTCTCACATGCTATGTTACGTAAGAATACAGCCTGCAGTCTCAAGCTTTTAAATGTCCACAAGACAACTCACATTATTTACGCAAATCTTTCAAGTACTTTACTCACATCCTATTGGATCATTATATTAATTTCTTAAACTTGTTAACTTCAATCCAAATGTTTAATTAGCTCTTAAATGTTTATAACAAAATCACATAAATTATTTATAACAATTAGAAATTGTTTATAATATTTGTCAAAGACAATAAAAATATTATAAGCACGCCTTTAACATCACTCTCGTTCCATATCATTTTCAAAAATATTTACAGCAATTGTTTACAATATTAACATTTAAATTGTTTAAATTATTAATTTAAGAAATACATTAACCACATGTTCATTCGGTTGGTAATTTTCATAATCGTGATTAATATAATCGACCAATGAAGGTTAGTTATACATGTTAATGTCACAATCTGGTTTAATAAAGGTTTTAATAATGATTTGTGACGGCAACCTTCATTCAAAATCTTATCTCAAATTCTTTCAAAACTCGTGTTAATTATAACAGTAACTCACTTGATTAATTTTCAACGAACTATAACAATCTTACTCCAGCGGAAAATCCTTCGCTAACAAGTTAATGCACAATCTGCATTAAAAATATGCCCAAAATTCATCATATATTAATCTATATGGCATTAAAAACTTCCACATAACTTACAAAACTTCCACAAATAATTCTTTAACATTAATTCCTGTGGGAACTTCCTTCATATTCAAGGGCATTATACCTCAGCGACTTTCAACACGCGCTGCACTAGCGATTATACATTCATAGTTCCACTTAAAAATTTATAATCATTAATTGTTTCAAAACTGTTTTTCTATTTAACCTTCGTGGATTTCATTCATGAACCGAAATGAAGTCAAAACTTGCCAATCACAAACAAATTTAATAGTGAATACGCTTATATACGCCTGTCTGGTCTATCAAATTAAGATTAACATCTTAAAAGAAATTGCAGTATAAAAATACTATCATCAAATAAAGTGCGACTAAAATGCAAAGTAGTCGAATAGAATCCAATTAGACTGGGGAATGCAAACATCGTTATATAATTCTCTAATTGAGAAAAACTCCTAACAAAAGTTCTTGACTTTAATGCATTCAATAATTCATTATTAACATTACTCTTTCACAAAAGTGTCTATGATGCAATGTTCATTCATAACTGACAATAAATGTCTTTGTTGCAATCAATTCAAATAACGACTAGTATTTCCAAGATCGTCGACAACGTAAGAGATTTTAACGCTCTAAAATCAATTAAATGTTCTTCCTTCTTGATGATGACAGAAAATTGGTCAAAGTAATTAAACTGGGGTTGAATTACTTTAATAAAATGACACGCTGTCTGAATTTAAATCTGCCATAAAAATCATTAACTTACAGTCAAATCGTGACTACAAAAATATTAATTACTGAAAAATCCAAATATCAGTCTCAACTGATTCAAAATCGTTAACTATGCCCATGACATCACAATGTCTTAATAAATCGTCGAAAAATGCAAAACTCATCAAGGTGTACTGAGAATAAGAATCTCAACAAGAAAATAGGGCAAAATACAGGAGGATAAAAATATGGGAAAAATGGTTGCTCAAACATCATTAGTAAACTCAAATACAATAAACGTTCACGACTACCTTATCTGCCGATTGACGTTCCAGAGGAAAATTCCCCAAAGAAGACTGCTGATGGATCCATTTCACCACGTTAAAGCTGAGCTCCATCCTCAAAATAGGAAATAGCACCCTCGGAGAATCGAACTGCTTCCTTCTCCGTGAATCGCTCTGCTCCTCGAAGACGAATAGACATCCTTCCGGCAATAATCTTCTTTGTGAGTCGGGATATCCCTGACCTCTCTTGAAAAATTCCCTGAAGTTCCAGTAGACAATCGCCATGAAGTTTTGTAGAAATTTCCGAAGAAATTATTCATATTTAGAGTATGAAATTGTTTCTATGGCTGTTCGATGGTATTCAGCCTTTAATTACGAAACATGGGTGTAGATGGTATTCACCGCATGTTCGCTTGTGTGGAATAGCAATTAGCGAAGTTCCATGTCGCTATCTTACTCCGTTGAAGTATGTCCCAATTGCAATAAGCCCTTTTAGCCTTCCATCTGCTCTTCGGTTGTAGTGTTAGAAGAACAAACTGCCGTATTCAATTGCTCCATTATACTGTATCGTTCTGTAACCAAGCAATCTGAAGTCTTTCTACTCCACTCGCAGCGTCAGCCTTGCGTTGATTCTGGCTAAACAAAAGTGCTTCTCTTGTGGCGAGATAATCACTTTTCTCAGTCGTATAAAACTGCTAATATCTTTTAAACTAATCGGTCGAAATTGTTCAGCTTTTCTCTATAACTTTATGAAGCACAGCACAATACAATTAGCTTATCGGTGACCGCTAACTGTTCGAAGCTAAACTTATAGAAGCTTTCTAAGGTCCGTTTCAACTTCACCTAGTTTGACCTGGATCTCGTTAATATAGTGGCCTCGCCACGCGTTATAAAGACGATTCTTTTCACTGCTGTTCACTTCGACGTCTCACTATAATGAATGTATAAGAAAAGAACTTTCACAATAGACTTCGATGATCTGAGAATGAGATCTCAGAATTATCAGAGAACGAAAGAGGCTCCTCTCTTCTGCGCAAGCCCTTTTATTAACTTCTCGAGGGGCGTTTCCATCCCTTCCAAAGCGTGGTACTGCGTCATCGCTAAAAGTTCCAACTTCGTTAATACATGACGGATTTTCAAAATTCAAAAACTGAAAATAAATTTCATCAAAATTCCAAATCAATGCTTTTACTGCAAATGGATTTCCACAATTCTGCATTCCAAAAGTAATAAATATACCATAGTTTCAGCAATCTCCGTCTTCCTTTAAACTATCGTTCATTGGTTCATGCCTCTCCTCCAATAGCATAGTTTCTTCCTCAGCAGAATTCCTCGTTTCGTGCGACTGCGTCGTACATCTTGGAACATTCTGGACTAAAAGCTGACGTCACTGAGAATCTCAGCTCAAGTAGCCTGCTGGTATAACATTTACGTCATCCGTGCTTACGTCATGACTACCCACGTCATAACTATGACAGCCATAACTCTCCTTATAATTTCAAATATAGCCACCGTGGTCTCTATATAATTCAATTACGGGGGCATTCTCCTCTCACCACGTTTTAAAAACAGTTGCAAATTGTTTTTAAACTCAGTGTTACAAGTATCTCAACTCTCTTGAACACGAAATTGAATTATTACTGGCTTACTCTAGGATAGTATCTTTTTAAATTTCCAGCATTGAACTTGCCGTAAACGACATTTTTCTCATCATCGTAGAGTTCATAACAGTTGTTTCCATAAGCGTTCGTAATCCTAAACGGCCCCAGGAACACTAATCCAAATTTGGGGTATATTTTCTTGGTCATATCAGCCTTGACAGGTCTGCGTAATAATACAAGATTTCCAACTTGAAAGGGTGTACCAAAACGTTTTCCAGCTACTCTCTTCAATCGTTTCTCTGCTGCTTTCTGGAGTTGTTCCTTTGCCTTGTAAATCCTCTGCTGTCTTCCTATGTCGGGATCTCTCGGTATGTGGTTGAAAAGATTATCCCACGGCCTTTCTGGGTTTCTTCCTAGATGAAGTCGCATTGGCACTTCTCCTGTGCTCTCCTGCACTGTAGAGTTCAGACATTCCTCAATAAGGGGTACAAATCTCACCCAACCAGAATGATCATTTGGACAGAAAATTCGACAGAATTTCGAAAATTCACCCATATATCTTTCTGAGGAATTCGATTCAGGGTAACGCACGCTTGAAAATAAGTGCTTAATGCCAAGCCTTTCCATATCCGCTGCAAATTCCACGGACGTAAACTGCGTTCCATGATCTGACAGTAGATATTCCGGTATACCAGCTTTAGGAAATACAGCATTTTCCAGTCTGCTTACTACGTTCCTCGTGTTAGCTTTCTGCATGGGACTCATTGTAACAAATTTTGAGAAAACATCCACGGTCACCAACAAATATTGGTTACCCTGGTATCCCTTCGGACAGGGGCCAAATATATCCGTCGCCATAAGTTCGTTTGGCTTAGAAGGAATCATCGCCTTCGGTTTTCCCTTTAATAAAGCAGAAGCATACTTTGCTCTTTGACATTTGTCACAGGATCGAATGACCTTGGCAATGCTGGAACGCATGTTAGTCCATATAAATCTCTCTTTAAGTGTATTAAGAGTTTTATCTAAACCGGCATGTCCAGTTGCATGATGAGCTACCCACACTAAATTGACAACAAGTTTAGGTGGCACGACTATTCGAAGTTTTGTATGCGCAGAGTCAGCATACTTGCATACGATGTCTCCACTCAAGACAAAGTGTCGTGAATTTCTCCGTGTAGCCTCATAGTCAACATCCGTATTGTCCATGTAACCCTTGAGGAACCTGTACATTTTCCTTATTGGAGCGTGTCTCTTCTGTGACACACCGATTCGGGCTAACCTCCTAACGGTTTCTTCATCTTCTTGCTCCAATTGTACATGGTGTATCTGCACATTTTTAATAGGGTTACGTGATAGAGCATCAGCCAGTAAGTTATCTTTCCCAGGCTGGTGGACGATAGTAGCGTTAAACTGTTGGGTGAACAAAGCCCAACGTGTCAATCTATCACTTGACATGTCAGTTTGCAACATAAACTGTAGTGCTTTATGGTCAGTAATAATGATGACCTTATGTCCCAGCAGGATTTTCTTCCAGGCTTGTAAAGCTGTCACAAAAGCTAACGCTTCAAGCTCTGTCGTGAAGTAGTTTTCCTCGTGCTTTTTCAACTTCCGACTAGTGAACGCAATGTAGTGCTTGTTACCTGCCTCGTCTTTCTGGTATAAGACTGCACTAATGCCTATTCTTGATGCATCAGACTCAATATAGAACACCTTCTCAAAGTCTGGGTACTCCAGTTTCACATTATTTTTGAGCATCTCTTTTGCTTTCTCGAAAGCCTCGTCTGCAGCGGTACTCCATTTCCATCTGTTGTTCTTCTTGAGTAAGTCATACAGAGGAGCCATAATTTCCGAGTATCTTGGACAGTGGCTGCTAATAAATTGGCATGCACCTACAAATTCTCTGACTTGTTTTACCTTAGTTGGCTTTGGAAATCTCGTGATCGCATCTACTTTTTTCATGTTTGGATGATATCCATCTTTATCAATAGTATGCCCCAAGTAATTTATCTCCTTCTTCAAGAATTGACATTTTCCAAAATTCACCTTGATGTTGGCCTCCCTTAAATTCTCGAACAACTTTCTCAAGTGCACTCAATGTTCTGCGGCGCTGGGTGAAGATACGATTAAATCGTCAATGTAGCAGATTACATTTTCTATCACTTCGTCAGTGAGCTTACTATCAAGTGCTCGAATAAGTGCTGGTCCACTGTTAACCATTCCAAAAGGCATTCTGGCAAAGACCCATGACGTCTGGTCAAATAGGAATCCAGTGTACTGCATACTATCCTCTTCTAGTTGAACTTGATAAAATGAAGACGTCAAGTCAAGAACGCTGAAACATGCTCTTCCTTTGAATTTCCGAAGCAGATCTCTAATCTTGGGTGGTCTGTCATTTTCTGGAAGAATCTTCAAGTTGATGGTCCTGGCATCGAGACAAAGACGTATCTGACCATTACTTTTCTTCACTACTGTGATGGGGTTTATATAAGACGACGCCTGTTTTCTAATAATCCCGTCTACCTCCATTTTTCTGATTAACCCTCGTACTTCTTGATAGTATTTCTCAGGAATGGGGTATATTCTCTTCTGGTAAGGGGTTTCATCTGTCAGCCTTATCTTGTACTTATAATCCTTAATCAATCCAGGCTTTTCATCAAATATATCTTGGAATTCCTTTATCAGATCCTCAAATTCCCCCTGAATTTCTTCAAATCCTTCAGTTTTTCTACTGGGTATTTCTTCTAAGTTTTCCACTTCATTAATTATTGTATTCAAAATTTCTTCCCTAAGGTCTATTTCCAGACTGTTTTTCACGTCCTGTTCTTCTATCTCTTCTGTGATTATGTACCCATCATTAAAGCTAATACTTCTGTTCTTCATGTCAATAATAGCTCCGACCTTCGATATAAAATCGATTCCAAGCACCATATCAAAATTGATCTTGCTCACCACAATGAAGATGTGTTCATAATTCCTTCCATTGATCTCAAAGTTCAATAACACTTGAATCTTGCATTTCACTGCCTTATCTTGGAATATCCCTCTCACTTTGACGGTAGAAACAGGTAGAACTGTCATGTTCTCTCCTCTTAGCAGACTTTGATAACATTCCTCTGAAATGATGGAAATAATAGCACCAGTATCCATCAGGGCTTTGTACTGCTGTCCATCTATCCGTACAGCAATAATAGGTAATGCACATGGTCTTTCCTCTTTAACAATACCCCTCTCTTCTAGTAAATCTTCATCGGTAACTTCGTATATCTCATTAATCGTAATCAGGTGTGGTGTGGCAATGTATTTACAGGTTCTCACTGACGTTGAGAAATCGGCGTTTTTTTTTTGTGTTACCGACCTCAAAATTCTGTTGGCTCGTAGAAGGCCCAGGATCGATTACAACATCCTGCCTTTTCTTTTGATTGTCAGCTTCTTTATCCCTTAATTCTTTTAAGTATTGCTGGCTTTCCTTTTCTCTTTGCTGATACTGATCGGGTGTCATAACCTGACCTTGAGTATTCTGGTTTCTATTTTGGTTTTGGTTATTCCTATTATAGTTACGGTTATACCCATTATTGTTGTAATATCTGCCTCTTCCATTGTAGTTTCCTCGGTTGTAGTTCCAACCTCTTCTCTGTTGATACGGTCGGTAACCTTGTGATCTGTAATTTCTAAACTGATTATTCCTGTGAGGACCTACATTGTCAGTTTTCTCCTGCTCTGGCTTGTCAGTTTGTTGGACCTGGTCCATGTATACCGTATTGATTTCTTTAAACTCCTGCCTTTGACCTTTCTGGACTACGTTAGGCATTGGACTTGTGTAGTCTAACCTTCTTAGTAATTCATCCATGCTGGATAAATCCCTGATGTTGGACGAAATTATAAGTCTTCTCACCTCAACTGGCAGCATACGAGAAATCGCATCTATTAGTTGCTCCGTGGACAATGGGGGTTGCAAAAATCTCAAGCGGGACAACTGACTTGTAAAGAAATCAGCGTACCTCGTTGGAAGAGTACCTGAGTATTTTCTTGAATACACCTCCGCTCTTAACGAATTCTGCGCTTCTATGGACCAAAATCGTTTGATTAATGCCTCTGCAAACTCGTCAAAGTTACTGAATGTGTATCTAAATGCGCGAAACCATTCAAGGGGTCCTCCAATCAGATATCTCTCTACTATCTTCATCTCTCTCTCTCTGGGAATGTGAGCTTCGATGAAATAATCTTTGAGATTCCTTACATACTCTATAGGTGTCAAACTATCAGTGTTACTGAATTTTTGTGGTTTGTCTTCGAAATTCCTAATGACCGTCACGTTCCTCGGATATGAATCCGGATAGTTTTTCCCACTATCTCGATAATTCCACTCAGGTTCCATATTCCTCTCGTCATCCTCCTCTCTGAATCTGGATACACGTTCTTCAGGAGTCACGTCTCTTTCTTCTGGCTCTAGGTTATGTCTTCTAGCATAATTCCTATTCAATTCGCAAGCTAAGCCTTCTGTATCCTTGTCGGTGATTTCTGTTAAGACTTTCTTGATAATCTCTTCTTTGTAGTCCTGCATTAAACTTGCCTCTCCTAACTTCAAATTTTTCAGTTTACTCGTCGTTTCATTTACATCCGAGACAACTTTATGCATCTGTTCCTCTAATGTAGATTTTAAAGTTTGCATATCCTGATCTAGTTGTGTTCTATCGTCAACTTGTTTTTCGGATAACGAATTTATCCTGACGCTTAAATCTTTCCTAATCTGTACTACTTCATTGTTAAGTTCTATCTGCGTACTGGCAAGTTTTCTTTCAATCCTTTCCTGAATTTGGGTTACATGTTCCCCACTTGACTTATTCCACTCGTCTTTCCATACCGCTACGTTTGCTGTTAACATTTCGGCTATGTCTACTTCGATATCCTCTTTTAATACTCTATTGTGGTCTAATACCTGGGTTCTCATGACCTCTACATCATACTTCAACTCTGCTAAAGACGTTGTTGTTCTAACTGATTCATCAACTAGTCTAGTCGCTAATGCAGTTATATTACGCGTACAAAGAGTTTTTGAGTTTTCGATTTCTTCCCTGACTTTATTTACATCAGTTTGGACTTTAGTGATATCTACGAAAACTGTGTTGACCTCTACCTGAATCTTAGTTATGTCACTTTGCACCTCAGTTATATCCGCATGAATGTTATTAATGTCTACCTGAACATTGGATACATCAGTTCTAGCTTTTTGAATTTCTTTTTGGACTTCCTCGACCTTGTCTTGGACAGTCGCTACATCGTTTTTGACAACAACTACTTCGGCTCTAGCACAAGAAATATCCCCTCGGACATTAGATACATCTAGATTTAACATTGTAAGGTCTTTCTGTACCTTAGATACATCATTTTTAACATCATCAACACTTTTATGCACAATAGACACATCTTTATGGACATTAGACACGTCTGTACGCATGTCCGTTACAGTATTCTCAATTCCTAGGGTATTAATCTGTAAACGCGACATATTATCCTCTAAATTAGCAGCACTAGTCTGAAGAACCTTCATATTAGCAGACATATTACTAGCATTCTCCTCCATCATTGCATTCAAATTAGCAGACAAATTACTAACATTCTCCTCCATTCGACTATTATTCTCCTTCATGCTTTCATTCAGCATCTGCTTCATACTACTATTCATGCTAGCTTTCAAGTTAGCAGACATCTCCTCTAACATTTTCTTCAAACTTTCATCTGCCATTACAATATTATTCAAAAATGGATTGCTGTAGGGACATACATCAAAAGAGCAAAATAACAACATTTGAGCAACACTTTTCACCATATATAATTTTGATCAACTTTCTGTCTTAAATCTAACTTATAACTACCTTATAATTAATATTCGAAGATACTTCATGTTGAAACAAACTCAAGCACATGTTCAAATTTCTCTGGCTCATTTTAAAATATCCTAACACAAATAATTTACATTTACAATCCAAATAATTTAATTTTATCTTTAATATGACTAAAATGTCATAAGCCGGTCAAATAAAATAAGATTCCAGATTATAGGCGATTTTCCTAAGTTTCCAGCCTATTTAACTTTTCTCAAGTTGTATAAGATCTGATCTTTTCTGAGTGTAATTTTTCTAACACAATACAACATTTAATTCCTATATAATCACACTCTTAAATACTACAATTGGCCTAGACATCTAACCAAGAATCAACCTCTTTATTTGAGTCTAATCGAACCTCAAGTTTTAGGTGCGAATCTTTCTATTGTTCAACCTGGTAATCCAGTTTTGTCGAATTCGCCCCACGTATTAGGGTCGCCAATCTTTCTGTCCCCGTTTACCTGGATAGTAGGCTGTCAGATATCCGCCCCCTCAATCGGATTGCCAATTATCAATCGCACCGGCACAGTTACATCAATGAAAATGGCACTGACAGATACTATCGAGATAAGAGCACAGAAGTTCACAGGAAATCATTGTGGAACACACCAAAATAGACGGGGGTTCATACTTACCGTTACTTACCTCTTAATTATCTCGGGGTTTGAGTTGACAACAGGATCACTAAAGTCTGTTCACACAATAACCTTCACCATGACATTTAAAAATGAACCAAAACGAAGACGAGAACTTTGAACTGTACAAAAGCTTTATTTCTAATAAAGGGTATGATTTTACTAACACAACAAAAACAACGTGGCTATCAGTAGCCCAAGTCAATCTGACTACGTCCTCCAGTAGGACTTGCAAAAATTATCATACAACATGATATAAAACATTTTAGCTCCCAAGAGCTTCAAATAACGTAATATTCATAACACTATTGGATTGGAGAAGGACGTCAGGGTGTGACATATATATATAGAGCATTTGGTTTCCTTTTAATAAACTTGAGAATGGTATTTATAGTCGCAAGGCCAGAGTGTGTACGACCTCACTCTCTGAGAACCATATGTTGGCACAGCTGCGGGCTACCCTCAGCCTGTTGCATACTGGTCAAATGCACTCCCTTCTCACATGCTATGTTACGTAAGAATACAGCCTGCAGTCTCAAGCTTTTAAATGTCCACAAGACAACTCACATTATTTACGCAAATCTTTCAAGTACTTTACTCACATCCTATTGGATCATTATATTAATTTCTTAAACTTGTTAACTTCAATCCAAATGTTTAATTAGCTCTTAAATGTTTATAACAAAATCACATAAATTATTTATAACAATTAGAAATTGTTTATAATATTTGTCAAAGACAATAAAAATATTATAAGCACGCCTTTAACATCACTCTCGTTCCATATCATTTTCAAAAATATTTACAGCAATTATTTACAATATTAACATTTAAATTGTTTAAATTATTAATTTAAGAAATACATTAACCACATGTTCATTCGGTTGGTAATTTTCATAATCGTGATTAATATAATCGACCAATGAAGGTTAGTTATACATGTTAATGTCACAATCTGGTTTAATAAAGGTTTTAATAATGATTTGTGACGGCAACCTTCATTCAAAATCTTATCTCAAATTCTTTCAAAACTCGTGTTAATTATAACAGTAACTCACTTGATTAATTTTCAACGAACTATAACAATCTTACTCCAGCGGAAAATCCTTCGCTAACAAGTTAATGCACAATCTGCATTAAAAATATGCCCAAAATTCATCATATATTAATCTATATGGCATTAAAAACTTCCACATAACTTACAAAACTTCCACAAATAATTCTTTAACATTAATTCCTGTGGGAACTTCCTTCATATTCAAGGGCATTATACCTCAGCGACTTTCAACACGCGCTGCACTAGCGATTATACATTTATAGTTCCACTTAAAAATTTATAATCATTAATTGTTTCAAAACTGTTTTTCTATTTAACCTTCGTGGATTTCATTCATGAACCGAAATGAAGTCAAAACTTGCCAATCACAAACAAATTTAATAGTGAATACGCTTATATACGCCTGTCTGGTCTATCAAATTTAAGATTAACATCTTAAAAGAAATTGCAGTATAAAAATACTATCATCAAATAAAGTGCGACTAAAATGCAAAGTAGTCGAATAGAATCCAATTAGACTGGGGAATGCAAACATCGTTATATAATTCTCTAATTGAGAAAAACTCCTAACAAAAGTTCTTGACTTTAATGCATTCAATAATTCATTATTAACATTACTCTTTCACAAAAGTGTCTATGATGCAATGTTCATTCATAACTGACAATAAATGTCTTTGTTGCAATCAATTCAAATAACGACTAGTATTTCCAAGATCGTCGACAACGTAAGAGATTTTAACGCTCTAAAATCAATTAAATGTTCTTCCTTCTTGATGATGACAGAAAATTGGTCAAAGTAATTAAACTGGGGTTGAATTACTTTAATAAAATGACACGCTGTCTGAATTTAAATCTGCCATAAAAATCATTAACTTACAGTCAAATCGTGACTACAAAAATATTAATTACTGAAGAATCCAAATATCAGTCTCAACTGATTCAAAATCGTTAACTATGCCCATGACATCACAATGTCTTAATAAATCGTCGAAAAATGCAAAACTCATCAAGGTGTACTGAGAATAAGAATCTCAACAAGAAAATAGGGCAAAATACAGGAGGATAAAAATATGGGAAAAATGGTTGCTCAAACATCATTAGTAAACTCAAATACAATAAACGTTCAAAGTACCTTATCTGCCGATTGACGTTCCAGAGGAAAATTCCCCAAAGAAGACTGATGATGGATCCATTTCACCACGTTAAAGCTGAGCTCCATCCTCGAAATAGGAAATAGCACCCTCGGAGAATCGAACTGCTTCCTTCTCCGTGAATCGCTCTGCTCCTCGAAGACGAATAGACATCCTTCCGGCAATAATCTTCTTTGTGAGTCGGGATATCCCTGACCTCTCTTGAAAAATTCCCTGAAGTTCCAGTAGACAATCGTCATGAAGTTTTGTAGAAATTTCCGAAGAAATTATTCATATTTAGAGTATGAAATTGTTTCTATGGCTGTTCGATGGTATTCAGCCTTTAATTACGAAACATGGGTGTAGATGGTATTCACCGCATGTTCGCTTGTGTGGAATAGCAATTAGCGAAGTTCCATGTCGCTATCTTACTCCGTTGAAGTATGTCCCAATTGCAATAAGCCCTTTTAGCCTTCCATCTGCTCTTCGGTTGTAGTGTTAGAAGAACAAACTGCCGTATTCAATTGCTCCATTATACTGTATCGTTCTGTAACCAAGCAATCTGAAGTCTTTCTACTCCACTCGCAGCGTCAGCCTTGCGTTGATTCTGGCTAAACAAAAGTGCTTCTCTTGTGGCGAGATAATCACTTTTCTCAGTCGTATAAAACTGCTAATATCTTTTAAACTAATCGGTCGAAATTGTTCAGCTTTTCTCTATAACTTTATGAAGCACAGCACAATACAATTAGCTTATCGGTGACCGCTAACTGTTCGAAGCTAAACTTATAGAAGCTTTCTAAGGTCCGTTTCAACTTCACCTAGTTTGACCTGGATCTCGTTAATATAGTGGCCTCGCCACGCGTTATAAAGACGATTCTTTTCACTGCTGTTCACTTCGACGTCTCACTATAATGAATGTATAAGAAAAGAACTTTCACAATAGACTTCGATGATCTGAGAATGAGATCTCAGAATTATCAGAGAACGAAAGAGGCTCCTCTCTTCTGCGCAAGCCCTTTTATTAACTTCTCGAGGGGCGTTTCCATCCCTTCCAAAGCGTGGTACTGCGTCATCGCTAAAAGTTCCAACTTCGTTAATACATGACGGTTTTTCAAAATTCAAAAACTGAAAATAAATTTCATCAAAATTCCAAATCAATGCTTTTACTGCAAATGGATTTCCACAATTCTGCATTCCAAAAGTAATAAATATACCATAGTTTCAGCAATCTCCGTCTTCCTTTAAACTATCGTTCATTGGTTCATGCCTCTCCTCCAATAGCATAGTTTCTTCCTCAGCAGAATTCCTCGTTTCGTGCGACTGCGTCGTACATCTTGGAACATTCTGGACTAAAAGCTGACGTCACTGAGAATCTCAGCTCAAGTAGCCTGCTGGTATAACATTTACGTCATCCGTGCTTACGTCATGACTACCCACGTCATAACTATGACAGCCATAACTCTCCTTATAATTTCAAATATAGCCACCGTGGTCTCTATATAATTCAATTACGGGGACAGTACCAATGTGTTGTGATATTTCTGCCAGCCAATTGTGGTGGTTTTTCAGAGATATTGCTAGGATTAAAATTGTCTTTGTTAGTCTATTGTCATCCATTCTGTATTTGTGACCAAAAGTGTACAGTCTCCTTTTTTCTCATAGAATCCGTGGTTTCTTTTTTCAATATTTTGATAGATTTCATGTGCCATCTTTTACATCGAATTAACATGAATATATTTTCGCGTGATACACATTGGAAGTGTGAAGGTCTACCTCGCGCCTTGCCCCTAAGTGGGCACGCACCGATACTACCCGCATCTAATTGTTAAGAAGAAAGTATGTCCATGATTCCATGTTCCTCAGAGTAGCGGAGGATTCTTCTCTCTTGTTTCTTGATGTATTTAACTTGTGACTTGTCCCCAATTATCAAATATTCAGAAGCGTAAAGCGATTCTGGTTTGACGACAGTATTATAGTGTCGTTATATTGTGTTTTGTGATATGGATTATTATTATTATTATTATTTATAATGGCAAGCTCTAAGAAAAGCACCAATAAGTGAAGACGTCACGTCGGTAACATACTACGATCAATGTATTCGGAAAATAAGTGCCGGATTAAAGTTGGAAGTTATGTATCCAGGGAAATACACACAACCAAAGGTTTATTACAAGGTTTCTGTCTAGCACTGTTGCTGTTCAAGAATTATTTAGACGTCTGTTTAAGAAAATAGTCCAGGAAATGTTGTACAATGGGATTACAGATGAACCAAGAGTATTACTTACATCATCTTCTTTTTGCTGATGACCAGGTGATATTGACTCAACATATAATATGATGAGGAAATTAATTGAGGAATATAAAATGTGGGGACTAAATATCAATTACAACGAAACGGAATACCTTACATTAGAGAATAATGGTGGTGAAAAACTACAGATCGGAAATGCAGGAATTCAAACAGTCACTAAATTTAAATCTTTTGGTTCAATAATAGAAACTGGGGGAACAAGTTCATCTGATATTGAGAAAAGAGTAAATGCGACGAGGAGAACAATTGGAGCATTAAATCCCGTTTTATGGAGCAGAAATATTTTAAAAACACTAAGAAACTTATTTACAGTTCATTGGTATAAAGTATTTTGCTATATGGAGCAGAAACTTGGACGTTAAGCAGACAGCAAGCAACTTACTAGTAACAGAGATGGATTATTGGAGGAGGGCGGCAAGATTGGATAACATTAGAAATACAATAATCAGACATTCATGCATTCGAGTCAGAAACGCTCACAGTGTGAAATTGAATATACAATAAATACATAATCTTATATTCTTATACATAAAAAGGAATGTCTGTCTGTTCGCCTTTTATGCGTTCATAAACCATTCATCCGATTGCAATCAAATTTTGGTGAGTCGTTGTGCACACTCCCGGGAACGTTATAGGTATAGTAAACCAAATTTACAATAGATAGTGCGTGAGATGCTTCAACAAAATTACGTGCGATTCGTTTCGAAGAATTCCCACATACGTTCATATACCATTCATCCGATTGCGATGAAACTTTGGTGAATTGTTGAGTACACTCCAGGGAAGGTTTCAGGTTTAGTATATCTGTTTTAAAATAGGTAGCTCATGAGTAGATTCAACAAATGAGTGACAGCACGCGAATAGTTTAAACAAAATCCCATATGCGTGTATATGCCATTCATCCGATTGCGATGAAACTTTGATTTGTTGTTGGGTACACGCCCGGAAAGGTCTTCAACTTAGTAAATCGATTTTACAATATTGGTAGAGCACGAGTATATTCAACAAATGAGCGACGACGTGCGAAGCGTTTCAACAAAGACCCGTATGCGTTCATATACCATTCGTCCGATAGCGATGAAAGTTGGGTGAGATGTTGTGTACACTCTAGGGAAGGTTTCTGGCTTAGTACATTCATTTTACAATAGTTCGCTCACGAGTAGATTCATCTAATGGGCGAAGGCACGCGAATCGTTTCAACAAAGTCCCGTATGCGTTCATATAACATTCATCCGATTGCGATGACATTTTGAAGAATTGTTGTATACACTCCTTGAAGGGTTTCTGGCTTAGTGAATGCACTTTACAATAGGTAGCGCACGAGTAGATTCAACAAATGAGGACAGCACGCGAATCGTTTCAAAAAAAAAGTCTCGTATGCGTTCATATACCATTCTTCCGACTGCGATGAAACTTTGATGGATCGGTGAGTACACTTCAGGGAAGGTTTTAGGCTTTGTAAATCCATTTTACAATAGGTTGCATACGAGTAGATTCAACAAATGAGTGACGGCATGTGAATTGTTTAAACTTAGTAAATCCATTTTACAATACTTAGCGCACGAGTAGATGCAACAAATGTGTGACGACGCTTGAAGCGTTTCAACAAAATCCTGTGTGCGTTCATATACCATTCATCGATTGCGATGAAAGTTTGATTAGTTGTTTTGTGCACTTATGTGTAGGTTTCTAACTTAGTAAATCCACTTCACAGTAGGTAGCGCACGAGTTGATTCAACAAATGAGTGACCGTACACGAATCGTATAAATGAAATTTTGTATGTATTAATATGCTATTCATCCGATTGCAATGAAACTTTGGTGAGTTGTTGTGGACGTTCCCGCGAATGTTTTTAAATTAGTTAATCCATTTTACGATACTTTGGGGACAGTTAGCGGAAGATGAAAAAAAGAATAGTGTATTCAAAAGCACTTCAAGAAACAAAATTACAACTCCAACACTTTCTTTGATTGGCGTTGTAACGCATGCCGGTTCAGCTAGTATTATATACAAAATTTAAAATATCATTTTTTTTTCAAACCATAGGCGCCCAGAAGTCGGCAACCTCTATGGTATTAGGTGTTGCATGTAGCATGTCTTCAAGTGTACATGTTGACTGCACTGAAGCAGATGGTAGGACGTCTGCGTTGTTCCACATTCACAAAACGGTGACTCCACATGGAACCCCCGTTGCATTAAATTGCTTTAGCATCTTATCATTCAGGTAAAATAAATGTACTAGCTGTGGTTGAAGAAAGAAGATTACAATTGTTTGGACATATGAAAAGGATGCAGAATAGTAGAATTCCAAATTTTATGTTACATTGGCAAGCTGAAGGCAAACGGAAACGGGGTAAACCAAGAGAACCATGGATGTATGGTGTAAAGAGGAGCATGGCTACCAGAGGCTTAACCGAGGAGGATGCTGAAGACCGAAATTTGTCGAGGAGTAGAGAATACTTTTGGGTTGAAGGAAAACTACTGTATTGTACAATATTCCTAATAAAGAAGAGATTTATTATTATTATTATTATTTTATGAACCTTTAATTTCAAGGGCTCTAAGTTAAACTGAACGAGAAATATAAGATACAAAAATTGGTGGGTATATTTATACCACTCATCACCTGTACTGATAAGCTGATTAGGCCGATGTTCCGCCTCTAAGACAAATAATACCCGCCTTAAGTTCAGTGTGCAGATAACCAACCAGTCATTAGTCGCTCCTAACGACGTCACCAAGTACGCAAGGTTACGCACGGGCACGAAGGGCGTATCGTATAAAGAGGACAGGGTACTGTGGCTTGCGTTAGTTTACCTGCGCTCGTCACACCAGAAAGCAGGTGAGTTATACCTCATGGTTCTTTATATAACCCGCGTCGTAGCCATGCGTGTTTAATCACGACCGTGATGGGGAGCTGCTGTAAGTCCAGAGACCGGAGGTTCCAATCCCGGTTCTGATAGCGACTAATCCCAGTGTGAATTTCACTGAGTTTTTCCACACTCCCCTGAGGTAAATGCCCGGGTAGTACCTTATTTCATGTCCCGGGGAACCTGCTCCACAATTACACACACTACTACAGATAAAACAGAAATATAGAAACACCCAAATATACGGAGCTGATGACCAAGAAGCCACAAACACTTAAACGAAATAACAACAGCAACACCAACAACAATGCATCTTCAAATGACATGTAATTCAATTCAAGAGACTTGTAATTTAACTTAACTAATAAATACAAACATAAATAAAAAACTATCAAACACACGTAAACATACAAAAAAACTACTACGGTTATTAATTAATTAATAAATGGACAGGCAGAAAAATAAATACATTAATCATTTAAAAATATCTTCTCGTTGAGATTAACAGGCCAAATATTTCCTAACCGTACGGAAGGATCTGCACCTGTCCAGGATCGAATCCGCTCTGCTGAGTTTTGAAGGTCAACACTTGACCCACTGCGCCGATTAGTCAACTTATATTATTATTATTATTATTATTATTATTATTATTATTATTATTATTATTATATAGAATGCGTTTGGCCCTCTAAGGAGCACGTAGAACCATTATTGGTCCTCTTATCTTCCCAAAACTTCCCCATCCTTTCGCTCTGTGCCTGTCTTCTATCTTGTCCATGCCGCTTTGAGTTTCAATTTACGGCCCGTAGGAAACTTATATGACTTTACTTTCTGTTTATTTGCAGTCCGGGCCGTTGTTAGTGGGTCAATGTTGATTTTAGTGAGGTACTCGGATGACCAGTTTCGATCGTCAAGCGATCATCATCAGATCCTATACCCTTAGGCTATTAAATCTATGTTAGGTACATGTATGTGGGCGATGGTACACTTATTATTATTTGTTTCCCCTGTTGTGTATATAATTTTTTAGCTAACATGTGTTATTTTGATGGCTGTAGGGGTGTACATTTGTAATTGAGCTGATGCTTGGTGAGGAGGCGGCCGTGGTCTTTAGATACGAATAATTTGTCTGGAGTTGAAGTGAAAGGATGCCAGAGGTGGGAATTGAACCCGGACCTCCATGAATGCTGGTCACTACACCACGAGGTGGTCTTCAGTTAGTCATACATATTTTTATTTTGTATTGTTATTTAAGCGTTTGGCTTTTAGTGCCGGGAGTGTCCGAGGACATGTTCGGCTCGTCAGAGTTTGTAGCTGCTTCAATGTGGCCACCCATTGGGTGAGCTACAAGTTCCGTTCGATTTCAAGTATCCCAACATTCGCTACCAGATATCACTGACACCTAATGGTGAACGTTGGAACTTTGATAGAGCATTTCAACGAAATATAACCTACACAATTTAGCTTCACACGTGTTTAATAAGTGGAAGGTTCATTTACATACCATAAATCTATGACATGGGCCCGCCGGCTTTACTTCCCCTTCGAAGGAAGACGTACTGAAGGATTTTAACGCTTTTTAAAAATCCGACGACTTCGGCCGGGTTTGAACCCGCGATATTGGGCACAGAAGCTCAGCATGCTACTACGTCACCTTAGCCACAATGCTGTTGACCGACTGAAAAACATTAACTCCTTTAGCCAAAAAGCACTGCAATGGGACACACTGTCATCGCGCCAGTTGAACACGCATGCGCGGGCCACCTATTCCAAACTTAAATATATCGGCTCCCCGCATACCAATGGTTATTATTCCAGCAGACGCACTGATCTCTATACATGGATGGCTGTTAGCTAAGGCAGCAGTAAGCCGAATAGACGATGACAGGTATAGCAAGATGGCAGCGAGCGCATGGTGCAATATTGCAAATCCAGCTCTGTGATTGGTTACTGGTAGATTGATGTTATACATGTATTTATACTGGCAGTAAATATTTTGTAATTCTTGTAGTTGAAAAATGGGCTGAATTTGGTTCTTTAAAGCGTAAAATCTTAGTTTTAAGAACCGGTTTGGTGACCCATCATCCCAGGCAAGCCGGTAATACCTTTACTTCTCAGACAGATAGGTCACTTAGCCGTAATTTTGAAGTTATTGTGAAGTTAAGTATACACATGCGATGGTGCTGAAGCAGACGTGATCGGGCTAGGCCATTGCGTTTTTAATTTGATCCCATTTCAGGGTTTTTCGGTTCTGGGTGCGAATAGTTCGCTTAATAGTTGTAAAACGGTGGGGAGAGTATATTTTGAGTTGGTTTTTAGTTGTGTTAAGTGTTATGTGGAGCTGAGGAGTGAAATTGGTTTGGCTTAAAGTGCATTTTTGGCTTTGATCTACTTCCCTTTATTATTAAGTTTATATTTATGCTAGCCTGATTAAAAGCTGTAGTATTTGATGTAGAGTGCTGGGATTACTTGTGGGAAGTGTTCGTGAGAGGGAGAGAAGTGAGGGGATGGGTTTATGGAGTTGTTGCTGTTGTTGCCAAGCATTACCAAGCCCCGATTACGATGTCGAATCTAGGCCTGTATAGTGAGATACGTTTATAGGTACCGAACATAACTTGAAGAATGCATAATTTCATGGCATATATATATATATACAATTTACAAGAATGTTTCCAGAAATTGTTTTTCACTCGTTACTCTGTTATTGATCGCTAATTGCGTGTACTCAGCACCTAAGTTGATATTTGTCACCCGTTATTATACATTCATTTTTATTGCTATTCCGGAGATTTACTGACCTCGGAATGACGTGTCAGTGATCCCAATTCCTTTATGCTATGAGTGAACATATCTCTATATTTTTATTTGTTCCAAGGCACCATTAATTATGATTTAAAAATGACTAGATTAGCATTGCTTCCCCATAAGAAGAGCTCGATAATGGGTACGCCAACATGGCAGCGATCCATGTATAGAGATCAGTGAGCAGACGACACGCAGCCAGTGAAAGCAGGAATGTGCTGAGTGAGTGAAGCAAGTAGCGACGAACTGCGATACGCAGTGAGCGGGAAGATCTCTGGAGTTCAAACCCAACTGCCATCTCCTGACGCGATATCAGTAGCAAGTAGTGACCAACTGCGATACGCAGTGAGCGGGAAAACCTCTGCAGTTCATCTCCTGACGCGATATCAGTAGCAAGTAGTGACCAACTGCGATACGCAGTGAGCGGGAAGACCTCTGCAGTTCATCTCCTGGCGCGATATCAGTAGCAAGTAGTGACCAACTGCGATACGCAGTGAGCGGGAAGACCTCTGCAGTCCAAACCCAACTGCCATCTCCTGGCGCGATATCAGTAGCAAGTAGTGACCAACTGCGATACGCAGTGAGCGGGAAGACCTCTGCAGTTCAAACCCAACTGCCATCTCCTGGCGCGAAATCAGTAGCAAGTAGTGACCAACTGCGATACGCAGTGAGCGGGAAGATCTCTGCAGTTCAAACCCAACTGCCATCTCCTGGCGCGATATCAGTAGCAAGTAGTGACCAACTGCGATACGCAGTGAGCGGGAAGACCTCTGCAGTCCAAACCCAACTGCCATCTCCTGGCGCGATATCAGTACCAAGTAGTGACCAACTGCGATACGCAGTGAGCGGGAAGACCTCTGCAGTCCAAACCCAACTGCCATCTCCTGGCGCGATATCAGTAGCAAGTAGCGACCAACTGCGATACGCAGTGAGCGGGAAGACCTCTGCAGTCCAAACCCAACTGCCATCTCCTGGCGCAATATCAGTAGCAAGTAGTGACCAACTGCGATACGCAGTGAGCGGGAAGACCTCCGCAGTTCAAACCCAACTGCCATCTCCTGGCGCGATATCAGTAGCCAGTAGTGACCAACTGCGATACGCAGTGAGCGGGAAGACCTCTGCAGTCCAAACCCAACTGCCATCTCCTGGCGCGATATCAGTAGCAAGTAGTGACCAACTGCGATACGCAGTGAGCGGGAAGACCTTTGCAGTCCAAACCCAACTGCCATCTCCTGGCGCGATATCAGTAGCAAGTAGTGACCAACTGCGATACGCAGTGAGCGGGAAGACCTCTGCAGTTCAAACCCAACTGCCATCTCCTGGAGCGATATCAGTAGCAAGTAGTGACCAACTGCGATACGCAGTGAGCGGGAAGACCTTTGCAGTCCAAACCCAACTGCCATCTCCTGGCGCGATATCAGTAGCAAGTAGTGACCAACTGCGATACGGTGAGCGGGAAGACCTCTGCAGTCCAAACCCAACTGCCATCTCCTGGCGCGATATCAGTAGCAAGTAGTGACCAACTGCGATACGCAGTGAGCGGGAAGACCTCTGCAGTCCAAACCCAACTGCCATCTCCTAGCGCGATATCAGTAGCAAGTAGTGACCAACTGCGATACGCAGTGAGCGGGAAGACCTTTGCAGTCCAAACCCAACTGCCCTCTCCAAGCGCGATATCAGTAGCAAGTAGTGACCAACTGCGATACGCAGTGAGCGGGAAGACCTCTGCAGTCCAAACCCAACTGCCATCTCCTAGCGCGATATCAGTAGCAAGTAGTGACCAACTGCGATACGCAGTGAGCGGGAAGACCTTTGCAGTCCAAACCCAACTGCCATCTCCTAGCGCGATATCAGTAGCAAGTAGTGACCAACTGCGATACGCAGTGAGCGGGAAGACCTCTGCAGTCCAAACCCAAATGCCATCTTCTAGCGCGATATCAGTAGCAAGTAGTGACCAACTGCGATACGGTGAGCGGGAAGACCTCTGCAGTTCAAACCCAACTGCCATCTCCTGGCGCGATATCAGTAACAAGTAGTGACCAACTGCGATACGCAGTGAGCGGGAAGACCTCTGCAGTCCAAACCCAACTGCCATCTCCTGACGCGATATCAGTAGCTAGTAGTGACCAACTGCGATACGCAGTGAGCGGGAAGACCTTTGCAGTCCAAACCCAACTGCCATCTCCTGGCGCGATATCAGTAGCAAGTAGTGACCAACTGCGATACGCAGTGAGCGGGAAGACCTCTGCAGTTCATCTCCTGGCGCGATATCAGTAGCAAGTAGTGACCAACTGCGATACGCAGTGAGCGGTAAGACCTTTGCAGTCCAAACCCAACTGCCATCTCCTGGCGCGATATCAGTAGCAAGTAGTGACCAACTGTGATACGCAGTGAGCGGGAAGACCTCTGCAGTTCAAACCCAACTACCATCTCCTGGCGCGATATCAGTAGCAAGTAGTGACCAACTGCGATACGCAGTGAGCGGGAAGACCTCTGCAGTCCAAACCCAACTGCCATCTCCTGGCGCGATATCAGTAGCAAGTAGTGAGCAACTGCGATACGCAGTGAGCGGGAAGACCTTTGCAGTCCAAACCCAACTGCCATCTCCTGACGCGATATCAGTAGCAAGTAGTGACCAACTGCGATACGCAGTGAGCGGGAAGACCTCTGCAGTCCAAACCCAACTGCCATCTCCTGGCGCGATATCAGTAGCAAGTAGTGACCAACTGCGATACGCAGTGAGCGGGAAGACCTCTGCAGTTCAAACCCAACTGCCATCTCCTGGCGCGATATCAGTAGCAAGTAGTGACCAACTGCGATACGCAGTGAGCGGGAAGACCTTTGCAGTCCAAACCCAACTGCCATCTCCTGGCGCGATATCAGTAGCAAGTAGTGACCAACTGCGATACGCAGTGAGCGGGAAGACCTCTGCAGTTCAAACCCAACTGCCATCTCCTGGCGCGATATCAGTAGCAAGTAGTGACCAACTGCGATACCCAGTGAGCGGGAATACCTCTGCACTCCAAACCCAACAGCCATCTCCAGGCGCGATATCAGTAGGAAGTAGTGAGCAACTGCGATATGCAGTGAGCGGGAAGACCTTTGCAGTCCAAACCCAACTGCCATCTCCTGACGCACTATCAGTAGCAAGTAGTGACCAACTGCGATACGCAGTGAGCGGGAAGACCTCGCAGTCCAAACCCAACTGCCATCTCCTGGCGCGATATCAGTAGCAAGTAGTGACCAACTGCGATACGCAGTGAGCGGGAAGACCTCTGCAGTTCATCTCCTGGCGCGATATCAGTAGCAAGTAGTGACCAACTGCGATACGCAGTGAGCGGTAAGACCTTTGCAGTCCAAACCCAACTGCCATCTCCTGGCGCGATATCAGTAGCAAGTAGTGACCAACTGTGATACGCAGTGAGCGGGAAGACCTCTGCAGTTCAAACCCAACTACCATCTCCTGGCGCGATATCAGTAGCAAGTAGTGACCAACTGCGATACGCAGTGAGCGGGAAGACCTCTGCAGTCCAAACCCAACTGCCATCTCCTGGCGCGATATCAGTAGCAAGTAGTGAGCAACTGCGATACGCAGTGAGCGGGAAGACCTTTGCAGTCCAAACCCAACTGCCATCTCCTGACGCGATATCAGTAGCAAGTAGTGACCAACTGCGATACGCAGTGAGCGGGAAGACCTCTGCAGTCCAAACCCAACTGCCATCTCCTGGCGCGATATCAGTAGCAAGTAGTGACCAACTGCGATACGCAGTGAGCGGGAAGACCTCTGCAGTTCAAACCCAACTGCCATCCCCTGGCGCGATATCAGTAGCAAGTAGTGACCAACTGCGATACGCAGTGAGCGGGAAGACCTTTGCAGTCCAAACCCAACTGCCATCTCCTGGCGCGATATCAGTAGCAAGTAGTGACCAACTGCGATACGCAGTGAGCGGGAAGACCTCTGCAGTTCAAACCCAACTGCCATCTCCTGGCGCGATATCAGTAGCAAGTAGTGACCAACTGCGATACCCAGTGAGCGGGAATACCTCTGCACTCCAAACCCAACAGCCATCTCCAGGCGCGATATCAGTAGGAAGTAGTGAGCAACTGCGATATGCAGTGAGCGGGAAGACCTTTGCAGTCCAAACCCAACTGCCATCTCCTGACGCACTATCAGTAGCAAGTAGTGACCAACTGCGATACGCAGTGAGCGGGAAGACCTCGCAGTCCAAACCCAACTGCCATCTCCTGGCGCGATATCAGTAGCAAGTAGTGACCAACTGCGATACGGAGTGAGCGGGAAGACCTTTGCAGTCCAAACCCAACTGCCATCTCCTGACGCTATATCAGTAGCAAGTAGTGACCAACTGCGATACGCAGTGAGCGGGAAGACCTCTGCAATTCAAACCCAACTGCCATCTCCTGACGCGATATCAGTAGCAAGTAGTGACCAACTGCGATACGCAGTGAGCGGGAAGACCTCTGCAGTTCAAATCCAACTGCCATCTCCTGGCGCGATATCAGTAGCAAGTAGTGACCAACTGCGATACGCAGTTAGCGGGAAGACCTCTGCAGTTCAAACCCAACTGCCATCTCCTGGCGCGATATCAGTAGCAAGTAGTGACCAACTGCGATACGCAGTGAGCGGGAAGACCTCTGCAGACCAAACCCAACTGCCATCTCCTGGTGCGATGTCAGTAGCAAGTAGTGACCAACTGCGATACGCAGTGAGCCGGAAGGCCTCTGCAGTTCAAACCCAACTGCCATCTCCTGGCGCGATATCAGTAGCAAGAAGTGACCAACTGCGATACCCAGTGAGCGGGAAGACCTTTGCAGTCCAAACCCAACTGCCATCTCCTGACGCGATATCAGTAGCAAGTAGTGACCAACTGCGATACGCAGTGAGCGGGAAGACCTTTGCAGTTCATCTCCTGGCGCGATATCAGTAGCAAGTAGTGACCAACTGCGATACGCAGTGAGCGGGAAGACCTCTGCAGTCCAAACCCAACTGCCATCTCCTGACGCGATATCAGTAGCAAGCAGTGACCAACTGTTATACGCAGTGAGCGGGAAGACATCTGCAGTCCAAACCCAACTGCCATCTCCTGGCGCGATATCAGTAGCAAGTAGTGACCAACTGCGATACCCAGTGAGCGGGAAGACCTCTGCAGTTCAAACCCAACTGTCATCTCCTGGCGCGATATCAGTAGCAAGTAGTGACCAACTGCGATACGCAGTGAGCGGGAGGACCTCTGCAGTTCAAACCCAACTGCCATCTCCTGGCGCGATATCAGTAGCAAGTAGTGACCAACTGCGATACGCAGTGAGCGGGAAGACCTCTGCAGTCCAAACCCAACTGCCATCTACTGGCGCGATATCAGTAGCAAGTAGTGACCAACTGCGATACGCAGTGAGCGGGAAGACCTCCGCAGTCCAAACACAACTGCCATCTCCTGACGCGATATCAGTAGCAAGTAGTGACCAACTGCGATACGCAGTGAGCGGGAAGACCTCTGCAGTTCAAACCCAACTGCCATCTCCTGGCGCGATATCAGTAGCCAGTAGTGACCAACTGCGATAAGCAGTGAGCGGGAAGACTCTGCAGTCCAAACACAACTGCCATCTCCTAGCGCGATATCAGTAGCAAGTAGTGACCAACTGCGATACGCATTGAGCGGGAAGACCTCTGCAGTTAAAACCCAACTGCCATCTCCTGGCGCGATATCAGTAGCCAGTAGTGACCAACTGCGATACGCAGTGAGAGGGAAGACCTCTGCAGTCCAAACCCAACTGCCATCTCCTGGCGCGATATCAGTAGCAAGTAGTGACCAACTGCGATACGCAGTGAGCGGGAATACCTCTGCAGTTCAAACTCAACTGCCATCTCCTGACGCGATATCAGTAGCAAGTAGTGACCAACTGCGATACGCAGTGAGCGGGAAGACCTCTGCAGTTCAAACCCAACTGCCATCTACTGGCGCGATATCAGTAGCAAGTAGTGACCAACTGTGATACGCAGTGAGCGGGAAGACCTTTGCAGTCCAAACCCAACTGCCATCTCCTGACGCGATATCAGTAGCAAGTAGTGACCAACTGCGATACGCAGTGAGCGGGAAGACCTCTGCGTTTCAAACCCAACTGCCATCTCCTGGCGCGATATCAGTAGCAAGTAGTGACCAACTGCGATACGCAGTGAGCGGAAAGACCTTGGCAGTTCATCTCCTGGCGCGATATCAGTAGCAAGTAGTGACGAACTGCGATACGCAGTGAGCGGGAAGACCTCTGCAGTCCAAACCCAACTGCCATCTCCTGACGCGATATCAGTAGCAAGCAGTGACCAACTGCGATACGCAGTGAGCGGGAAGACATCTGCAGTCCAAACCCAACTGCCATCTCCTGGCGCGATATCAGTAGCAAGTAGTGACCAACTGCGATACGCAGTGAGCGGGAAGACCTCTGCAGTTCAAACCCAACTGCCATCTCCTGGCGCGATATCAGTAGCAAGTAGTGACCAACTGCGATACGCAGTGAGCGGGAAGACCTCTGCAGTTCAAACCCAACTGCCATCTCCTGGCGCGATATCAGTAGCAAGTAGTGACCAACTGCGATACGCAGTGAGCGGGAAGACCTCTGCAGTCCAAACCCAACTGCCATCTCCTGACGCGATATCAGTAGCAAGTAGTGAGCAACTGCGATACGCAGTGAGCGGGAAGACCTCTGCAGTTCAAACCCAACTGCCATCTCCTGGCGCGATATCAGTAGCAAGTAGTGAGCAACTGCGATACGCAGTGAGCGGGAAGACCTCTGCAGTCCAAACCCAACTGCCATCTCCTGACGCGATATCAGTAGCAAGTAGTGAGCAACTGCGATACGCAGTGAGCGGGAAGACCTCTGCAGTCCAAACCTAACTGCCATCTCCTGACGCGATATCAGTAGCAAGTAGTGAGCAACTGCGATACGCAGTGAGCGGGAAGACCTCTGCAGTTCAAACCCAACTGCCATCTCCTGGCGCGATATCAGTAGCAAGCAGTGACCAACTGCGATACGCAGTGAGCGGGAAGACCTCTGCAGTTCAAACCCAACTGCCATCTCCTGGCGCGATATCAGTAGCAAGTAGTGACCAACTGCGATACGCAGTGAGCGGGAAGACCTCTGCAGTTCAAACCCAACTGCCATCTCCTGGCGCGATATCAGTAGCAAGTAGTGACCAACTGCAATACGCAGTGAGCGGGAAGACCTCTGCAGTCCAAACCCAACTGCCTTCTCCTGGCGCGATATCAGTAGCAAGTAGTGACCAACTGCGATACGCAGTGAGCGGGAAGACCTCTGCAGTCTAAACCCAACTGCCATCTCCTGGCGCGATATCAGTAGCAAGTAGTGACCAACTGCGATACGCAGTGAGCGGGAAGACCTTTGCAGTCCAAACCCAACTGCCATCTCCTGGCGCGATATCAGTAGCAAGTAGTGACCAACTGCGATACGCAGTGAGCGGGAAGACCTCTGCAGTTCAAACCCAACTGCCATCTCCTGGCGCGATATCAGTAGCAAGTAGTGACCAACTGCGATACCCAGTGAGCGGGAAGACCTCTGCAGTTCAAACCCAACTGCCATCTCCTGGCGCGATATCAGTAGCAAGTAGTGACCAACTGCGATACGCAGTGAGCGGGAAGACCTCTGCAGTTCAAACCCAACTGCCATCTCCTGGCGCGATATCAGTAGCAAGTAGTGACCAACTGCGATACGCAGTGAGCGGGAAGACCTCTGCAGTCCAAACCCAACTGCCATCTCCTGGCGCTATATCAGTAGCAAGTAGTGACCGACTGCGATACGCAGTGAGCGGGAAGACCTCTGCACTCCAAACCCAACTGCCATCTCCTGGCGCGATATCAGTAGCAAGTAGTGAGCAACTGCGATATGCAGTGAGCGGGAAGACCTTTGCAGTCCAAACCCAACTGCCATCTCCTGACGCACTATCAGTAGCAAGTAGTGACCAACTGCGATACGCAGTGAGCGGGAAGAGCTCGCAGTCCAAACCAAACTGCAATCTCCTGGCGCGATATCAGTAGCAAGTAGTGACCAACTACGATACGCAGTGAGCGGGAAGACCTTTGCAGTCCAAACCCAACTGCCATCTCCTGGCGCGATATCAGTAGCAAGTAGTGACCAACTGCGATACCCAGTGAGCGGGAAGACCTCTGAAGTTCAAACCCAACTGCCATCTCCTGGCGCGATATCAGTAGCAAGTAGTGACCAACTGCGATACGCAGTGAGCGGGAAGACCTCTGCAGTTCAAACCCAACTGCCATCTCCTGGCGCGATATCAGTAGCAAGTAGTGACCAACTGCGATACGCAGTGAGCGGGAAGACCTCTGCAGTCCAAACCCAACTGCCATCTCCTGACGCGATATCAGTAGCAAGTAGTGAGCAACTGCGATACGCAGTGAGCGGGAAGACCTCTGCAGTTCAAACCCAACTGCCATCTCCTGGCGCGATATCAGTAGTAAGTAGTGACCAACTGCGATACGCAGTGAGCGGGAAGACCTCTGCAGTCCAAAGCCAACTGCCATCTCCTGACGCGATATCAGTAGCAAGTAGTGAGCAACTGCGATACGCAGTGAGCGGGAAGACCTCTGCAGTTCAAACCCAACTGCCATCTCCTGGCGCGATATCAGTAGTAAGTAGTGACCAACTGCGATACGCAGTGAGCGGGAAGACCTCTGCAGTCCAAAGCCAACTGCCATCTCCTGACGCGATATCAGTAGCAAGTAGTGAGCAACTGCGATACGCAGTGAGCGGGAAGACCTCTGCAGTTCCATCCCAACTGCCATCTCCTGGCGCGATATCAGTAGCAAGTAGTGACCAACTGCGATCCGTGTGAGCGGGAAGACCTTTGCAGTCGAGACCCAACTGCCATCTCCTGGCGCGATATCAGTAGCAAGTAGTGACCAACGGCGATACCCAGTGAGCGGGAAGACCTCTGAAGTTCAAACCCAACTGCCATCTCCTGGCGCGATATCAGTAGCAAGTAGTGACCAACTGCGATACGCAGTGAGCGGGAAGACCTCTGCAGTCCAAACCCAACTGCCATCTCCTGACGCTATATCAGTAGCAAGTTGTGACCAACTGCGATACGCAGTGAGCGGGAAGACCTCTGCAATTCAAACCCTACTGCCATCTCCTGACTCGATACCAGTAGCAAGTAGTGACCAACTGCGATACGCAGTGAGCGGGAAGACCTCTGCAGTTCAAACCCAACTGCCATCTCCTGGCGCGATATCAGTAGCAAGTAGTGACCAACTGCGATACGCAGTGAGCGGGAAGACCTCTGCAGTTCAAACCCAACTGCCATCTCCTGGCGAGATATCAGTAGCAAGTAGTGACCAACTGCGATACGCAGTGAGCGGGAAGACCTCTGCAGTCCAAACCCAACTGCCATCTCCTGGTGCGATGTCAGTAGCAAGTAGTGACCAACTGCGATACGCAGTGAGCGGGAAGACCTCTGCAGTTCAAACCCAACCGCCATCTCCTGGCGCGATATCAGTAGCAAGTAGTGACCAACTGCGATACCCAGTGAGCGGGAAGACCTTTGCAGTCCAAACCCAACTGCCATCTCCTGACGCGATATCAGTAGCAAGTAGTGACCAACTGCGATACGCAGTGAGCGGGAAGACCTTTGCAGTTCATCTCCTGGCGCGATATCAGTAGCAAGTAGTGACGAACTGCGATACGCAGTGAGCGGGAAGACCTCTGCAGTCCAAACCCAACTGCCATCTCCTGACGCGATATCAGTAGCAAGCAGTGACCAACTGCGATACGCAGTGAGCGGGAAGACATCTGCAGTCCAAACCCAACTGCCATCTCCTGGCGCGATATCAGTAGCAAGTAGTGACCAACTGCGATACGCAGTGAGCGGGAAGACCTCTGCAGTTCAAACCCAACTGCCATCTCCTGGCGCGATATCAGTAGCAAGTAGTGACCAACTGTGATACGCAGTGAGCGGGAAGACCTCTGCAGTTCAAACCCAACTGCCATCTCCTGGCGCGATATCAGTAGCAAGTAGTGACCAACTGCGATACGCAGTGAGCGGGAAGACCTCTGCAGTCCAAACCCAACTGCCATATCCTGACTCGATACCAGTAGCAAGTAGTGAGCAACTGCGATACGCAGTGAGCGGGAAGACCTCTGCAGTTCAAACCCAACTGCCATCTCCTGGCGCGATATCAGTAGCAAGTAGTGAGCAACTGCGATACGCAGTGAGTGGGAAGACCTCTGCAGTCCAAACCCAACTGCCATCTCCTGACGCGATATCAGTAGCAAGTAGTGAGCAACTGCGATACGCAGTGAGCGGGAAGACCTCTGCAGTCCAAACCCAACTGCCATCTCCTGACGCGATATCAGTAGCAAGTAGTGACCAACTGCGATACGCAGTGAGCGGGAAGACCTTTGCAGTCCAAACCCAACTGCCATCTCCTGACGCGATATCAGTAGCAAGTAGTGACCAACTGCGATACGCAGTGAGCGGGAGGACCTTTGCAGTCCAAACCCAACTGCCATCTCCTGGCGCGATATCAGTAGCAAGTAGTGAGCAACTGCGATACGCAGTGAGCGGGAAGACCTCTGCAGTCCAAACCCAACTGCCATCTCCTGACGCGATATCAGTAGCAAGTAGTGAGCAACTGCGATACGCAGTGAGCGGGAAGACCTCTGCAGTCCAAACCCAACTGCCATCTCCTGACGCGATATCAGTAGCAAGTAGTGAGCAACTGCGATACGCAGTGAGCGGGAAGACCTCTGCAGTCCAAACCCAACTGCCATCTCCTGACGCGATATCAGTAGCAAGTAGTGAGCAACTGCGATACGCAGTGAGCGGGAAGACCTCTGCGGTTCAAACCCAACTGCCATCTCCTGACGCGATATCAGTAGCAAGTAATGACCAACTGCGATACGCAGTGAGCGGGAAGACCTCTGCATTTCAAACCCAACTGCCATCTCCTGACGCGATATCAGTAGCAAGTAGTGACCAACTGCGATACGCAGTGAGCGGGATGACCTTTGCAGTCCAAACACAACTGCCATCTCCTGGCGCGATATCAGTAGCAAGTAGTGACCAAGTGCGATACGCAGTGAGCGGGAAGTCCTTTGCAGTCCAAACCCAACTGCCTTCTCCTGGCGCGATATCAGTAGCAAGTAGTGACCAACTGCGATACGCAGTGAGCGGGAAGACCTTTGCAGTCCAAACCCAACTGCCATCTCCTGACGCGATATCAGTAGCAAGTAGTGACCAACTGCGATACGCAGTGAGCGGGAAGACCTTTGCAGTTCATCTCCTGGCGCGATATCAGTAGCAAGTAGTGACCAACTGCGATACGCAGTGAGCGGGAAGACCTCTGCAGTCCAAACCCAACTGCCATCTCCTGACGCGATATCAGTAGCAAGCAGTGACCAACTGCGATACGCAGTGAGCGGGAAGACCTCTGCAGTTCAAACCCAACTGCCATCTCCTGGCGCGATATCAGTAGCAAGTAGTGACCAACTGCGATACGCAGTGAGTAGGAAGACCTCTGCAGTTCAATCCCAACTGCCATCTCCTGGCTCGATATAAGTAGCAAGTAGTGACCAACTGCGATACGCAGTGAGCGGGAAGACCTCTGCAGTTCAAACCCAGCTGCCATCTCCTGCCGCGATATCAGTAGCAAGTAGTGACCAACTGCGATACGCAGTGAGCGGGAAGACCTCTGCCGTCCAAACCCAACTGCCATCTCCTGACGCGATATCAGTAGCAAGTAGTGACCAACTGCGATACGCAGTGAGCGGGAAGACCTCTGCAGTCCAAACCCAACTGCCATCTCCTGACGCGATATCAGTAGCAAGTAGTGACCAACAGCAATACGCAGTGAGCGGGAAGACCTCTTCAGTTCAAACCCAACTGCCATCTCCTGGCGCGATATCAGTAGCAAGCAGTGACCAACTGCGATACGCAGTGAGCGGGAAGACCTCTGCAGTTCAAACCCAACTGCCATCTCCTGGCGCGATATCAGTAGCAAGTAGTGACCAACTGCGATACGTAGTGAGCGGGATGACCTCTGCAGTCCAAACCCAACTGCCATCTCCTGGCGCGATATCAGTAGCAAGTAGTGACCAACTGCGATACGCAGTGAGCGGGAAGACCTCTGCAGTTCAAACCCAACTGCCATCTCCTGGCGCGATATCAGTAGCAAGTAGTGACCAACTGCGATACGCAGTGAGCGGGAAGACCATTGCAGTCCAAACCCAACTGCCATCTCCTGGTGCGATATCAGTAGCAAGTAGTGACCAACTGCGATACGCAGTGAGCGGGAAGACCTCTGCAGTTCAAACCCAACTGCCATCTCCTGGCGCGATATCAGTAGCAAGTAGTGACCAACTGCGATACGCAGTGAGCGGGAAGACCTCTGCAGTTCAAACCCAACTGCCATCTCCTGGCGCGATATCAGTAGCAAGTAGTGACCAACTGCGATACGCAGTGAGTGGGAAGACCTCTGCAGTTCAAACCCAACTGCCATCTCCTGGCGCGATATCAGTAGCAAGTAGTGACCAACTGCGATACGCAGTGAATGGGAAGACCTCTGCAGTCCAAACCCAACTGCCATCTCCTGGCGCGATATCAGTAGCAAGTAGTGACCAACTGCGATACGCAGTGAGCGGGAAGACCTCTGCAGTTCATTTCCTGGCGCGATATCAGTAGCAAGTAGTGACCAACTGCGATACGCAGTGAGTGGGAAGACCTCTGCAGTTCAAACCCAACTGCCATCTCCTGGCGCGATATCAGTAGCAAGTAGTGACCAACTGCGATACGCAGTGAATGGGAAGACCTCTGCAGTCCAAACCCAAATGCCATCTCCTGGCGCGATATCAGTAGCAAGTAGTGACCAACTGCGATACGCAGTGAGCGGGAAGACCTCTGCAGTCCAAACCCAACTGCCATCTCCTGGCGCGATATCAGTAGCAAGTAGTGACCAACTGCGATACGCAGTGAGCGGGAAGACCTCTGCAGTTCAAACCCAACTGCCATCTCCTGGCGCGATATCAGTAGCAAGTAGTGACCAACTGCAATACCCATTGAGCGGGAAGACCTCTGCAGTTCAAACCCAACTGCCATCTCCTGGCGCGATATCAGTAGCAAGTAGTGACCAACTGCGATACGCAGTGAGCGGGAAGACCTCTGCAGTCCAAACCCAACTGCCATCTCCTGACGCGATATCAGTAGCAAGTAGTGACCAACTGCAATACGCAGTGAGCGGGAAGATCTCTGCAGTTCAAACCCAACTGCCATCTCCTGGCGCGATATCAGTAGCAAGTAGTGACCAACTGCGATACGCTGTGAGCGGGAAGACCTCTGCAGTCCAATCCCAACTGCCATCTCCTAGCGCGATATCAGTAGCAAGTAGTGACCAACTGCGATACGCAGTGAGCGGGAAGATCTCTGCAGTCCAAACCCAACTGCCATCTCCTGGCGCGATATCAGTAGCAAGTAGTGACCAACTGCGATACGCAGTGAGCGGGAAGACCTCTGCAGTCCAAACCCAACTGCCATCTCCTGGCGCGATATCAGTAGCAAGTAGTGACCAACTGCGATACGCAGTGAGCGGGAAGACCTCTGCAGTCCAAACCCAACTGCCATCTCCTGACGCGATATCAGTAGCAAGTAGTGACCAACTGCGATACGCAGTGAGCGGGAAGACCTCTAAAGTCCAAACCCAACTGCCATCTCCTGGCGCGATATCAGTAGCAAGTAGTGACCAACTGCGATACGCAGTGAGCGGGAAGACCTCTGCAGTCCAAACCCAACTGCCATCTCCTGGCGCGATATCAGTAGCAAGTAGTGACCAACAGCGATACGCAGTGAGCGGGAAGACCTCTGCAGTTCAAACCCAACTGCCATCTCCTGGTGCGATATCAGTAGCAAGTAGTGACCAACTGCGATACCCAGTGAGCGGGAAGACCTCTGCAGTCCAAACCCAACTGCCATCTCCTGGCGCGATATCAGTAGCAAGTAGTGACCAACTGCGATACGCAGTGAGCGGGAAGACCTCTGCAGTTCAAACCCAACTGCCATCTCCTGGCGCGATATCAGTAGCAAGTAGTGACCAACTGCGATACGCAGTGAGCGGGAAGACCTCTGCAGTCCAAACCCAACTGCCATCTCCTGGCGCGATATCAGTTGCAAGTAGTGACCAACTGCGATACGCAGTGAGCGGGAAGACCTCTGCAGTTCAAACCCAACTGCCATCTCCTGAAGCGATATCCGTAGCAAGCAGTGACCAACTGCGATACGCAGTGAGCGGGAAGACCTCTGCAGTCCAAACCCAATTGCCATCTCCTGGCGCGATATCAGTAGCAAATAGTGACCAACTGCGATACGCAGTGAGCGGGAAGACCTCTGCAGTCCAAACCCAACTGCCATCTCCTGGTGCGATATCAGTAGCAAGCAGTGACCAACTGCGATACCCAGTGAGCGGGAAGACCTCTGCAGTTCAAACCCAACTGCCATCTCCTGGCGCGATATCAGTAGCAAATAGTGACCAACTGCGATACGCAGTGAGCGGGAAGGCCTCTGCAGTTCAAACCCAACTGCCATCTCCTAACGCGATATCAGTAGCAAGTAGTGACCAACTGCGATACGCTGTGAGCGGGAAGACCTCTGCACTCCAAACCCAACTGCCATCTCCTGGCGCGATATCAGTAGCAAGTAGTGACCAACTGCGATACGCAGTGAGCGGGAAGACATCTGCAGTCCAAACCCAACTGCCATCTCCTGGCGCGATATCAGTAGCAAGTAGTGACCAACTGCGATACGCAGTGAGCGGGAAGACCTCTGCAGTCCAAACCCAACTGCCATCTCCTGGCGCGATATCAGTAGCAAGTAGTGACCAACTGCGATACGCAGTGGGCGGGAAGACCTCTGCAGTTCAAACCCAACTGCCATCTCCTGGCGCGATATCAGTAGCAAGTAGTGACCCACTGCGATACGCAGTGAGCGGGAAGACCTCTGCAGTCCAAACCCAACTGCCATCTCCTGGCGCGATATCAGTAGCAAGTAGTGACCAACTGCGATACGCAGTGAGCGGGAAGACCTCTGCAGTTCAAACCCAACTGCCATCTCCTGGCGCGATATCAGTAGCAAGTAGTGACCAACTGCGATACGCAGTGAGCGGGAAGACCTCTGCAGTTCAAACCCAACTGCCATCTCCTGGCGCGATATCAGTAGCAAGTAGTGACCAACTGCGAATAGCAGTGAGCGGGAAGACCTCTGCAGTCCAAACCCAACTGCCATCTCCTGGCGAGATATCAGTAGCAAGTAGTGACCAAATGCGATACCCAGTGAGCGGGAAGACCTTTGCAGTCCAAACCCAACTGCCATCTCCTGGCGCGATATCAGTAGCAAGTAGCGACCAACTGCGATACGCAGTGAGCGGGAAGACCTCTGCAGTTCAAACCCAACTGCCATCTCCTGGCGCGATATCAGTAGCAAGTAGTGACCAACTGCGATAAGCAGTGAGCGGGAAGACCTCTGCAGTCCAAACCCAACTGCCATCTCCTGGCGCGATATCAGTAGCAAGTAGTGACCAACTGCGATACGCAGTGAGCGGGAAGACCTCTGCACTCCAAACCCAACTGCCATCTCCTGGCGCGATATCAGTAGCAAGTAGTGACCAACTGCGATACGCAGTGAGCGGGAAGACCTCTGCAGTTCAAACCCAACTGCCATCTCCTGGCGCGATATCAGTAGCCAGTAGTGACCAACTGTGATACGCAGTGAGCGGGAAGACCTCTGCAGTCCAAACCCAACTGCCATCTCCTGGCGCGATATCAGTAGCAAGTAGTGACCAACTGCGATACGCAGTGAGCGGGAAGACCTCTGCACTCCAAACCCAACTGCCATCTCCTGGCGCGATATCAGTAGCAAGTAGTGACCAACTGCGATACGCAGTGAGCGGAAAGACCTCTGCAGTTCAAACCCAACTGCCATCTCCTGGCGCGATATCAGTAGCAAGTAGTGAGCAACTGCGATACCCAGTGAGCGGGAAGACCTCTGCAGTCCAAACCCAACTGCCATCTCCTGGCGCGATATCAGTAGCAAGTAGTGACCAACTGCGATACGCAGTGAGCGGGAAGACCTCTGCAGTTCAAACCCAACTGCCACCTCCTGGCGCGATATCAGTAGCAAGTAGTGACCAACTCCGATACGCAGTGAGCGGGAAGACCTCTGCAGTTCAAACCCAACTGCCATCTCCTGACGCGATATCAGTAGCAAGTAGTGACCAACTGCGGTACGCAGTGAGCGGGAAGACCTCTGCAGTTCAAACCCAACTGCCATCTCCGGCGCGATATCAGTAGCAAGTAGTGACCAAGTGCGATACGCAGTGAGCGGGAAGACCTCTGCAGTCCAAACCCAACTGCCATCTCCTGGCGCGATTATCAGTAGCAAGTAGTGACCAACGGCGATACGCAGTGAGCGGGAAGACCTTTGCAGTCCAAACCCAACTGCCATCTCCTGGCGCGATATCAGTAGCAAGTAGTGACCAAGTGCGATACGCAGTGAGCGGGAAGACCTTTGCAGTCCAAACCCAACTGCCATCTCCTGGCGCGATATCAGTAGCAAGTAGTGACCAACTGCGATACGCAGTGAGCGGGAAGACCTTTGCAGTCCAAACCCAACTGCCATCTCCTGACGCGATATCAGTAGCAAGTAGTGACCAACTGCGATACGCAGTGAGCGGGAAGACCTTTGCAGTTCATCTCCTGACGCGATATCAGTAGCATTTAGTGACCAACTGCGATACGCAGTGAGCGGGAAGACCTCTGCAGTCCAAACCCAACTGCCATCTCCTGGCGCGATATCAGTAGCAAGTAGTGACCAACTGCGATACGCTGTGAGCGGGAAGACCTCTGCTGTCCAAACCCAACTGCCATCTCCTGGCTTGATATCAGTAGCAAGTAGTGACCAACTGCGATACGCAGTGAGCGGGAAGACCTCTGCAGTTCAAACCCAACTGCCATCTCCTGGCGCGATATCAGTAGCAAGTAGTGACCAACTGCGATACGCAGTGAGCGGGAAGACCTCTGCAGTCCAAAACCAACTGCCATCTCCTGGCGCGATATCAGTAGCAAGTAGTGACCAACTGCGATACGCAGTGAGCGGGAAGACCTCTGCAGTCCAAACCCAACTGCCATCTCCTGACGCGATATCAGTAGCAAGTAGTGACCAACTGCGATACGCAGTGAGCGGGAAGACCTCTGCAGTCCAAACCCAACTGCCATCTCCTGACGCGATATCAGTAGCAAGTAGTGACCAACTGCAATACGCAGTGAGCGGGAAGACCTCTGCAGTTCAAACCCAACTGCCATCTCCTGGCGCGATATCAGTAGCAAGCAGTGACCAACTGCGATACGCAGTGAGCGGGAAGACCTCTGCAGTTCAAACCCAACTGCCATCTCCTGGCGCGATATCAGTAGCAAGTAGTGACCAACTGCGAAACGCAGTGAGCGGGAAGACCTCTGCAGTCCAAACCAAACTGCCATCTCCTGACGCGATATCAGTAGCAAGTAGTGACCAACTGCGATACGCAGTGAGCGGGAAGACCTCTGCAGTTCAAACCCAACTGCCATCTCCTGACGCGATATCAGTAGCAAGTAGTGACCAACTGCCATACGCAGTGAGCGGGAAGACCTCTGCAGTTCAAACCCAACAGCCATCTCCTGGCGCGACATCAGTAACAAGTAGTGACCAACTGCGATACCCAGTGAGCGGGAAGACCTCTGCAGTTCAAACCCAACTGCCATCTCCTGGCGCGATATCAGTAGCAAGTAGTGACCAACAGCGATACGCAGTGAGCAGGAAGACCTCTGCAGTCCAAACCCAACAGCCATCTCCTGACGCGATATCAGTAGCAAGTAGTGACCAACTGCGATACGCAGTGAGCGGGAAGATCTCTGCAGTTCAAACCCAACTGCCATCTCCTGGCGCGATATCAGTAGCAAGTAGTGACCAACTGCGATACGCAGTGAGCGGGAAGACCTCAGCTGTCCAAACCCAACTGCCATCTCCTAGCGCGATATCAGTAGCAAGTAGTGACCAACTGCGATACGCAGTGAGCGGGAAGATCTCTGCAGTCCAAACCCAACTGCCATCTCCTGGCGCGATATCAGTAGCAAGTAGTGACCAACTGCGATACGCAGTGAGCGGGAAGACCTCTGCAGTCCAAACCCAACTGCCATCTCCTGGCGCGATATCAGTAGCAAGTAGTGACGAACTGCGATACCCAGTGAGCGGGAAGACCTCTGCAGTCCAAACCCAACTGCCATCTCCTGACGCGATATCAGTAGCAAGTAGTGACCAACTGCGATACGCAGTGAGCGGGAAGACCTCTGCAGTCCAAACCCCACTGCCATCTCTTGGCGCGATATCAGTAGCAAGTAGTGACCAACTGCGATACGCAGTGAGCGGGAAGACCTCTGCAGTCCAAACCCAACTGCCATCTCCTGGCGCGATATCAGTAGCAAGTAGTGACCAACTGCGATACGCAGTGAGCGGGAAGACCTCTGCAGTTCAAACCCAACTGCCATCTCCTGGTGCGATATCAGTAGCAAGTAGTGACCAACTGCGATACCCAGTGAGCGTGAAGACCTCTGCAGTCCAAACCCAACTGCCATCTCCTGGCGCGATATCAGTAGCAAGTAGTGACCAACTGCGATACGCAGTGAGCGGGAAGACCTCTGCAGTTCAAACCCAACTGCCATCTCCTGGCGCGATATCAGTACTAAGTAGTGACCAACTGCGATACGCAGTGAGCAGGAAGACCTCTGCAGTTCAAACCCAACTGCCATCTCCTGACGCGATATCAGTAGCAAGTAGTGACCAACTGCGATACGCAGTGAGCGGGAAGACCTCTGCAGTCCAAACCCAACTGCCATCTCCTGGCGCGATATCAGTAGCAAGTAGTGACCAACTGCGATACGCAGTGAGCGGGAAGACCTCTGCAGTCCAAACCCAACTGCCATCTCCTGAAGCGATATCAGTAGCAAGTAATGACCAACTGCGATACGCAGTGAGCGGGAAGACCTCTGCAGTTCAAACCCAACTGCCATCTCCTGGCGCGATATTAGTAGCAAGTAGTGACCAACTGCGATACGCAGTGAGCAGGAAGACCTCTGCAGTTCAAACCCAACTGCCATCTCCTGACGCGATATCAGTAGCAAGTAGTGACCAACTGAGATACGCAGTGAGCGGGAAGACCTCTGCAGTCCAAACCCAACTGCCATCTCCTGGCGCGATATCAGTAGCAAGTAGTGACCAACTGCGATACGCAGTGAGCGGGAAGACCTCTGCAGTCCAAACCCAACTGCCATCTCCTGACGCGATATCAGTAGCAAGTAGTGACCAACTGCGATACGCAGTGAGCAGGTAGACCTCTGCAGTTCAAACCCAACTGCCATCTCCTGACGCGATATCAGTAGCAAGTAGTGACCAACTGCGATACGCAGTGAGCGGGAAGACCTCTGCAGTCCAAACCCAACTGCCATCTCCTGGCGCGATATCAGTAGCAAGTAGTGACCAACTGCGATACGCAGTGAGCGGGAAGACCTCTGCAGTCCAAACCCAACTGCCATCTCCTGACGCGATATCAGTAGCAAGTAGTGACCAACTGCGATACGCAGTGAGCGGGAAGACCTCTGCAGTCCAAACCCAACTGCCATCTCCTGACGCGATATCAGTAGCAAGTAGTGACCAACTGCAATACCCAGTGAGCGGGAAGACCTCTGCAGTCCAAACCCAACTGCCATCTCCTGGCGCGATATCAGTAGCCAGTAGTGACCAACTGCGATACTCAGTGAGCGGGAAGACCTCTGCAGTTCAAATTCAACTGCCATCTCCTGGCGCGATATCAGTAGCAAGTAGTGACCAACTGCGATACGCAGTGAGCGGGAAGACCTCTGCAGTCCAAACCCAACTGCCATCTCCTGGCGCGTTATCAGTAGCATTTAGTGACCAACTGCGATACGCAGCGAGCGGGAAGACCTCTGCAGTCCAAACCCAACTGCCATCTCCTGGCGCGATATCAGTAGCAAGTAGTGACCAACTGCGATACGCAGTGAGCGGGAAGACCTCTGCAGTTCAAACCCAACTGCCATCTCCTGGCGCGATATCAGTAGCAAGTAGTGACCAACTGCGATACGCAGTGAGCGGGAAGACCTCTGCAGTTCAAACCCAACTGCCATCTCCTGGCGCGATATCAGTAGCAAGTAGTGACCAACTGCGATACGCAGTGAGCGGGAAGACCTCTGCTGTCCAAACCCAACTGCCATCTCCTGGCGCGATATCAGTAGCAAGTAGTGACCAACTGCGATACGCAGTGAGCGGGAAGACCTCTGCAGTCCAAACCCAACTTCCATCTCCTGGCGCGATATCAGTAGCAAGTAGTGACCTACTGCGATACGCAGTGAGCGGGAAGACCTCTACAGTTCAAACCCAACTGCCATCTCCTGACGTGATATCAGTAGCAAGTAGTGACCAACTGCGATACGCAGTGAGCGGGAAGACCTCTGCAGTTCAAACCCAACTGCCATCTCCTGGCGCGATATCAGTAGCAAGTAGTGACCAACTCCGATACGCAGTGAGCGGGAAGACCTCTGCAGTTCAAACCCAACTGCCATCTCCTGACGCGATATCAGTAGCAAGTAGTGACCAACTGCGGTACGCAGTGAGCGGGAAGACCTCTGCAGTTCAAACCCAACTGCCATCTCCTGGCGCGATATCAGTAGCAAGTAGTGACCAAGTGCGATACGCAGTGAGCGGGAAGACCTCTGCAGTCCAAACCCAACTGCCATCTCCTGGCGCGATTATCAGTAGCAAGTAGTGACCAACGGCGATACGCAGTGAGCGGGAAGACCTTTGCAGTCCAAACCCAACTGCCATCTCCTGGCGCGATATCAGTAGCAAGTAGTGACCAAGTGCGATACGCAGTGAGCGGGAAGACCTTTGCAGTCCAAACCCAACTGCCATCTCCTGGCGCGATATCAGTAGCAAGTAGTGACCAACTGCGATACGCAGTGAGCGGGAAGACCTTTGCAGTCCAAACCCAACTGCCATCTCCTGACGCGATATCAGTAGCAAGTAGTGACCAACTGCGATACGCAGTGAGCGGGAAGACCTTTGCAGTTCATCTCCTGACGCGATATCAGTAGCATTTAGTGACCAACTGCGATACGCAGTGAGCGGGAAGACCTCTGCAGTCCAAACCCAACTGCCATCTCCTGGCGCGATATCAGTAGCAAGTAGTGACCAACTGCGATACGCTGTGAGCGGGAAGACCTCTGCTGTCCAAACCCAACTGCCATCTCCTGGCTTGATATCAGTAGCAAGTAGTGACCAACTGCGATACGCAGTGAGCGGGAAGACCTCTGCAGTTCAAACCCAACTGCCATCTCCTGGCGCGATATCAGTAGCAAGTAGTGACCAACTGCGATACGCAGTGAGCGGGAAGACCTCTGCAGTCCAAAACCAACTGCCATCTCCTGGCGCGATATCAGTAGCAAGTAGTGACCAACTGCGATACGCAGTGAGCGGGAAGACCTCTGCAGTCCAAACCCAACTGCCATCTCCTGACGCGATATCAGTAGCAAGTAGTGACCAACTGCGATACGCAGTGAGCGGGAAGACCTCTGCAGTCCAAACCCAACTGCCATCTCCTGACGCGATATCAGTAGCAAGTAGTGACCAACTGCAATACGCAGGGAAGCGGGAAGACCTCTGCAGTTCAAACCCAACTGCCATCTCCTGGCGCGATATCAGTAGCAAGCAGTGACCAACTGCGATACGCAGTGAGCGGGAAGACCTCTGCAGTTCAAACCCAACTGCCATCTCCTGGCGCGATATCAGTAGCAAGTAGTGACCAACTGCGAAACGCAGTGAGCGGGAAGACCTCTGCAGTCCAAACCCAACTGCCATCTCCTGACGCGATATCAGTAGCAAGTAGTGACCAACTGCGATACGCAGTGAGCGGGAAGACCTCTGCAGTTCAAACCCAACTGCCATCTCCTGACGCGATATCAGTAGCAAGTAGTGACCAACTGCCATACGCAGTGAGCGGGAAGACCTCTGCAGTTCAAACCCAACAGCCATCTCCTGGCGCGGCATCAGTAACAAGTAGTGACCAACTGCGATACCCAGTGAGCGGGAAGACCTCTGCAGTTCAAACCCAACTGCCATCTCCTGGCGCGATATCAGTAGCAAGTAGTGACCAACTGCGATACGCAGTGAGCAGGAAGACCTCTGCAGTCCAAACCCAACAGCCATCTCCTGACGCGATATCAGTAGCAAGTAGTGTCCAACTGCGATACGCAGTGAGCGGGAAGATCTCTGCAGTTCAAACCCAACTGCCATCTCCTGGCGCGATATCAGTAGCAAGTAGTGACCAACTGCGATACGCAGTGAGCGGGAAGACCTCAGCTGTCCAAACCCAACTGCCATCTCCTAGCGCGATATCAGTAGCAAGTAGTGACCAACTGCGATACGCAGTGAGCGGGAAGATCTCTGCAGTCCAAACCCAACTGCCATCTCCTGGCGCGATATCAGTAGCAAGTAGTGACCAACTGCGATACGCAGTGAGCGGGAAGACCTCTGCAGTCCAAACCCAACTGCCATCTCCTGGCGCGATATCAGTAGCAAGTAGTGACGAACTGCGATACCCAGTGAGCGGGAAGACCTCTGCAGTCCAAACCCAACTGCCATCTCCTGACGCGATATCAGTAGCAAGTAGTGACCAACTGCGATACGCAGTGAGCGGGAAGACCTCTGCAGTCCAAACCCCACTGCCATCTCTTGGCGCGATATCAGTAGCAAGTAGTGACCAACTGCGATACGCAGTGAGCGGGAAGACCTCTGCAGTCCAAACCCAACTGCCATCTCCTGGCGCGATATCAGTAGCAAGTAGTGACCAACTGCGATACGCAGTGAGCGGGAAGACCTCTGCAGTTCAAACCCAACTGCCATCTCCTGGTGCGATATCAGTAGCAAGTAGTGACCAACTGCGATACCCAGTGAGCGTGAAGACCTCTGCAGTCCAAACCCAACTGCCATCTCCTGGCGCGATATCAGTAGCAAGTAGTGACCAACTGCGATACGCAGTGAGCGGGAAGACCTCTGCAGTTCAAACCCAACTGCCATCTCCTGGCGCGATATCAGTAGCAAGTAGTGACCAACTGCGATACGCAGTGAGCAGGAAGACCTCTGCAGTTCAAACCCAACTGCCATCTCCTGACGCGATATCAGTAGCAAGTAGTGACCAACTGCGATACGCAGTGAGCGGGAAGACCTCTGCAGTCCAAACCCAACTGCCATCTCCTGGCGCGATATCAGTAGCAAGTAGTGACCAACTGCCATACGCAGTGAGCGGGAAGACCTCTGCAGTCCAAACCCAACTGCCATCTCCTGAAGCGATATCAGTAGCAAGTAATGACCAACTGCGATACGCAGTGAGCGGGAAGACCTCTGCAGTTCAAACCCAACTGCCATCTCCTGGCGCGATATTAGTAGCAAGTAGTGACCAACTGCGATACGCAGTGAGCAGGAAGACCTCTGCAGTTCAAACCCAACTGCCATCTCCTGACGCGATATCAGTAGCAAGTAGTGACCAACTGAGATACGCAGTGAGCGGGAAGACCTCTGCAGTCCAAACCCAACTGCCATCTCCTGGCGCGATATCAGTAGCAAGTAGTGACCAACTGCGATACGCAGTGAGCGGGAAGACCTCTGCAGTTCAAACCCAACTGCCATCTCCTGACGCGATATCAGTAGCAAGTAGTGACCAACTGCGATACGCAGTGAGCAGGAAGACCTCTGCAGTTCAAACCCAACTGCCATCTCCTGACGCGATATCAGTAGCAAGTAGTGACCAACTGCGATACGCAGTGAGCGGGAAGACCTCTGCAGTCGAAACCCAACTGCCATCTCCTGGCGCGATATCAGTAGCAAGTAGTGACCAACTGCGATACGCAGTGAGCGGGAAGACCTCTGCAGTCCAAACCCAACTGCCATCTCCTGACGCGATATCAGTAGCAAGTAGTGACCAACTGCGATACGCAGTGAGCGGGAAGACCTCTGCAGTCCAAACCCAACTGCCATCTCCTGACGCGATATCAGTAGCAAGTAGTGACCAACTGCAATACCCAGTGAGCGGGAAGACCTCTGCAGTCCAAACCCAACTGCCATCTCCTGGCGCGATATCAGTAGCCAGTAGTGACCAACTGCGATACGCAGTGAGCGGGAAGACCTCTGCAGTTCAAATTCAACTGCCATCTCCTGGCGCGATATCAGTAGCAAGTAGTGACCAACTGCGATACGCAGTGAGCGGGAAGACCTCTGCAGTCCAAACCCAACTGCCATCTCCTGGCGCGTTATCAGTAGCATTTAGTGACCAACTGCGATACGCAGTGAGCGGGAAGTCCTCTGCAGTCCAAACCCAACTGCCATCTCCTGGCGCGATATCAGTAGCAAGTAGTGACCAACTGCGATACGCAGTGAGCGGGAAGACCTCTGCAGTTCAAACCCAACTGCCATCTCCTGGCGCGATATCAGTAGCAAGTAGTGACCAACTGCGATACGCAGTGAGCGGGAAGACCTCTGCAGTTCAAACCCAACTGCCATCTCCTGGCGCGATATCAGTAGCAAGTAGTGACCAACTGCGATACGCAGTGAGCGGGAAGACCTCTGCTGTCCAAACCCAACTGCCATCTCCTGGCGCGATATCAGTAGCAAGTTGTGACCAACTGCGATACGCAGTGAGCGGGAAGACCTCTGCAGTCCAAACCGAACTGCCATCTCCTGGCGCGATATCAGTAGCAAGTAGTGACCAACTGCGATACGCAGTGAGCGGGAAGACCTCTGCAGTTCAAACCCAACTGCCATCTCCTGGCGCGATATCAGTAGCAAGTAGTGACCAACTGCGATACGCAGTGAGCGGGAAGACCTCTGCAGTCCAAACCCAACTGCCATCTCCTGACGCGATATCAGTAGCAAGTAGTGACCAACTGCGATACGCAGTGAGCGGGAAGACCTCTGCAGTCCAAACCCAACTGCTATCTCCTGACGCGATATCAGTAGCAAGTAGTGACCAACTGCAATACGCAGTGAGTGGGAAGACCTTTGCAGTTCAAACCCAACTGCCATCTCCTGGCGCGATATCAGTAGCAAGCGGTGACCAACTGCGATACGCAGTGAGCGGGAAGACCTCTGCAGTTCAAACCAAACTGCCATCTCCTGGCGCGATATCAGTAGCAAGTAGTGACCAACTGCGATACGCAGTGAGCGGGAAGACCTCTGCAGTCCAAACCCAACTGCCATCTCCTGGCGCGATATCAGTAGCAACTAGTGACCAACTGCGATACGCAGTGGACGGGAAGACCTCTGCAGTCCAAACCCAACTGCCATCTCCTGGCGCGATATCAGTAGCAAGTAGTGACCAACTGCGATACGCAGTGAGCGGGAAGACCTCTGCAGTTCAAACCCAACTGCCACCTCCTGACGCGATATCGGTAGCAAGTAGTGACCAACTGCGATACGCAGTGAGCGGGAAGACCTCTGCAGTTCAAACCCAACTGCCATCTCCTGACGCGATATCAGTAGCAAGTAGTGACCAACTGCGATACGCAGTGAGCGGGAAGACCTCTGCAGTTCAAACCCAACTGCCATCTCCTGGCGCGATATCAGTAGCAAGTAGTGACCAACTGCGATACCCAGTGAGCGGGAAGACCTCTGCAGTTCAAACCCAACTGCCATCTCCTGGCGCGATATCAGTAGCAAGTAGTGACCAACTGCGATACGCAGTAAGCGGGAAGACCTCTGCAGTCCAAACCCAACTGCCATCTCCTGACGCGATATCAGTAGCAAGTAGTGACCAACTGCGATACGCAGTGAGCGGGAAGATCTCTGCAGTTCAAACCCAACTGCCATCTCCTGGCGCGATATCAGTAGCAAGTAGTGACCAACTGCGATACGCAGTGAGCGGGAAGACCTCAGCAGTCCAAACCCAACTGCCATCTCCTAGCGCGATATCAGTAGCAAGTAGTGACCAACTGCGATACACAGTGAGCGGGAAGATCTCTGCAGTCAAAACCCAACTGCCATCTCCTGGCGCGATATCAGTAGCAAGTAGTGACCAACTGCGATACGCAGTGAGCGGGAAGACCTCTGCAGTCCAAACCCAACTGCCATCTCCTGGCGCGATATCAGTAGCAAGTAGTGACGAACTGCGATACCCAGTGAGCGGGAAGACCTCTGCAGTCCAAACCCAACTGCCATCTCCTGACGCGATATCAGTAGCAAGTAGTGAACAACTGCGATACGCAGTGAGCAGGAAGAACTCTGCAGTCCAAACCCAACTGCCATCTCTTGGCGCGATATCAGTAGAAAGTAGTGACCAACTGCGATACGCAGTGAGCGGGAAGACCTCTGCAGTCCAAACCCAACTGCCATCTCCTGGCGCGATATCAGTAGCAAGTAGTGACCAACTGCGATACGCAGTGAGCGGGAAGACCTCTGCAGTTCAAACCCAACTGCCATCTCCTGGCGCGATATCAGTAGCCAGTAGTGACCAACTGCGATACGCAGTGAGCGGGAAGACCTCTGCAGTCCAAACCCAACTGCCATCTCCTGGCGCGATATCAGTAGCAAGTAGTGACCAACTGCGATACGCAGTGAGCGGGAAGACCTCTGCACTCCAAACCCAACTGCCATCTCCTGGCGCGATATCAGTAGCAAGTAGTGACCAACTGCGATACGCAGTGAGCGGAAAGACCTCTGCAGTTCAAACCCAACTGCCATCTCCTGGCGCGATATCAGTAGCAAGTAGTGAGCAACTGCGATACCCAGTGAGCGGGAAGACCTCTGCAGTCCAAACCCAACTGCCATCTCCTGGCGCGATATCAGTAGCAAGTAGTGACCAACTGCGATACTCAGTGAGTGGTAAGACCTCTGCAGTTCAAACCCAACTGCCATCTCCTGGCGAGATATCAGTAGCAAGTAGCGACCAACTGCGATACGCAATGAGCGGGAAGACCTCTGCACTCCAAACCCAACTGCCATCTCCTGGCGCGATATCAGTAGCAAGTAGTGACCAACTGCGATACGAAGTGAGCGGGAAGACCTCTGCAGTTCAAACCCAACTGCCATCTCCTGGCGAGATATCAGTAGCAAGTAGCGACCAACTGCGATACGCAGTGAGCGGGAAGACCTCTGCACTCCAAACCCATCTGCCATCTCCTGGCGCGATATCAGTAGCAAGTAGTGACCAACTGCGATACGCAGTGAGCGGAAAGACCTCTGCAATCCAAACCCAACTGCCATCTCCTGGCGCGATATCAGTAGCAAGTAGTGACCAACTGCGATACGCAGTGAGCGGGAAGACCTCTGCAGTCCAAACCCAACTTCCATCTCCTGGCGCGATATCAGTAGCAAGTAGTGACGAACTGCGATACGCAGTGAGCGGGAAGACCTCTGCAGTTCAAACCCAACTGCCATCTCCTGGCGCGATATCAGTAGCAAGTAGTGACCTACTGCGATACGCAGTGAGCGGGAAGACCTCTGCAGTTCAAACCCAACTGCCATCTCCTGACGTGATATCAGTAGCAAGTAGTGACCAACTGCGATACGCAGTGAGCGGGAAGACCTCTGCAGTTCAAACCCAACTGCCATCTCCTGGCGCGATATCAGTAGCAAGTAGTTACCAACTCCGATACGCAGTGAGCGGGAAGACCTCTGCAGTTCAAACCCAACTGCCATCTCCTGACGCGATATCAGTAGCAAGTAGTGACCAACTGCGGTACGCAGTGAGCGGGAAGACCTCTGCAGTTCAAACCCAACTGCCATCTCCTGGCGCGATATCAGTAGCAAGTAGTGACCAAGTGCGATACGCAGTGAGCGGGAAGACCTCTGCAGTCCAAACCCAACCGCCATCTCCTGGCGCGATTATCAGTAGCAAGTAGTGACCAACGGCGATACGCAGTGAGCGGGAAGACCTTTGCAGTCCAAACCCAACTGCCATCTCCTGGCGCGATATCAGTAGCAAGTAGTGACCAAGTGCGATACGCAGTGAGCGGGAAGACCTTTGCAGTCCAAACCCAACTGCCATCTCCTGGCGCGATATCAGTAGCAAGTAGTGACCAACTGCGATACGCAGTGAGCGGGAAGACCTTTGCAGTCCAAACCCAACTGCCATCTCCTGACGCGATATCAGTAGCAAGTAGTGACCAACTGCGATACGCAGTGAGCGGGAAGACCTTTGCAGTTCATCTCCTGACGCGATATCAGTAGCATTTAGTGACCAACTGCGATACGCAGTGAGCGGGAAGACCTCTGCAGTCCAAACCCAACTGCCATCTCCTGGCGCGATATCAGTAGCAAGTTGTGACCAACTGCGATACGCTGTGAGCGGGAAGACCTCTGCTGTCCAAACCCAACTGCCATCTCCTGGCTTGATATCAGTAGCAAGTAGTGACCAACTGCGATACGCAGTGAGCGGGAAGACCTCTGCAGTCCAAACCCAACTGCCATCTCCTGGCGCGATATCAGTAGCAAGTAGTGACCAACTGCGATACGCAGTGAGCGGGAAGACCTCTGCAGTTCAAGCCCAACTGCCATCTCCTGGCGCGATATCAGTAGCAAGTAGTGACCAACTGCGATACGCAGTGAGCGGGAAGACCTCTGCAGTCCAAAACCAACTGCCATCTCCTGGCGCGATATCAGTAGCAAGTAGTGACCAACTGCGATACGCAGTGAGCGGGAAGACCTCTGCAGTCCAAACCCAACTGCCATCTCCTGACGCGATATCAGTAGCAAGTAGTGACCAACTGCGATACGCAGTGAGCGGGAAGACCTCTGCAGTCCAAACCCAACTGCCATCTCCTGACGCGATATCAGTAGCAAGTAGTGACCAACTGCAATACGCAGTGAGCGGGAAGACCTCTGCAGTTCAAACCCAACTGCCATCTCCTGGCGCGATATCAGTAGCAAGCAGTGACCAACTGCGATACGCAGTGAGCGGGAAGACCTCTGCAGTTCAAACCCAACTGCCATCTCCTGGCGCGATATCAGTAGCAAGTAGTGACCAACTGCGAAACGCAGTGAGCGGGAAGACCTCTGCAGTCCAAACCCAACTGCCATCTCCTGACGCGATATCAGTAGCAAGTAGTGACCAACTGCGATACGCAGTGAGCGGGAAGACCTCTGCAGTTCAAACCCAACTGCCATCTCCTGACGCGATATCAGTAGCAAGTAGTGACCAACTGCGATACGCAGTGAGCGGGAAGACCTCTGCAGTTCAAACCCAACAGCCATCTCCTGGCGCGACATCAGTAGCAAGTAGTGACCAACTGCGATACCCAGTGAGCGGGAAGACCTCTGCAGTTCAAACCCAACTGCCATCTCCTGACGCGATATCAGTAGCAAGTAGTGACCAACTGCGATACGCAGTGAGCAGGAAGACCTCTGCAGTCCAAACCCAACAGCCATCTCCTGACGCGATATCAGTAGCAAGTAGTGACCAACTGCGATACGCAGTGAGCGGGAAGATCTCTGCAGTTCAAACCCAACTGCCATCTCCTGGCGCGATATCAGTAGCAAGTAGTGACCAACTGCGATACGCAGTGAGCGGGAAGACCTCAGCTGTCCAAACCCAACTGCCATCTCCTAGCGCGATATCAGTAGCAAGTAGTGACCAACTGCGATACGCAGTGAGCGGGAAGATCTCTGCAGTCCAAACCCAACTGCCATCTCCTGGCGCGATATCAGTAGCAAGTAGTGACCAACTGCGATACGCAGTGAGCGGGAACACTCCTGCAGTCCAAACCCAACTGCCATCTCCTGGCGCGATATCAGTAGCAAGTAGTGACGAACTGCGATACCCAGTGAGCGGGAAGACCTCTGCAGTCCAAACCCAACTGCCATCTCCTGACGCGATATCAGTAGCAAGTAGTGACCAACTGCGATACGCAGTGAGCGGGAAGACCTCTGCAGTCCAAACCCCACTGCCATCTCTTGGCGCGATATCAGTAGCAAGTAGTGACCAACTGCGATACGCAGTGAGCGGGAAGACCTCTGCAGTCCAAACCCAACTGCCATCTCCTGGCGCGATATCAGTAGCAAGTAGTGACCAACTGCGATACGCAGTGAGCGGGAAGACCTCTGCAGTTCAAACCCAACTGCCATCTCCTGGTGCGATATCAGTAGCAAGTAGTGACCAACTGCGATACCCAGTGAGCGTGAAGACCTCTGCAGTCCAAACCCAACTGCCATCTCCTGGCGCGATATCAGTAGCAAGTAGTGACCAACTGCGATACGCAGTGAGCGGGAAGACCTCTGCAGTTCAAACCCAACTGCCATCTCCTGGCGCGATATCAGTAGCAAGTAGTGACCAACTGCGATACGCAGTGAGCAGGAAGACCTCTGCAGTTCAAACCCAACTGCCATCTCCTGACGCGATATCAGTAGCAAGTAGTGACCAACTGCGATACGCAGTGAGCGGGAAGACCTCTGCAGTCCAAACCCAACTGCCATCTCCTGGCGCGATATCAGTAGCAAGTAGTGACCAACTGCGATACGCAGTGAGCGGGAAGACCTCTGCAGTCCAAACCCAACTGCCATCTCCTGAAGCGATATCAGTAGCAAGTAATGACCAACTGCGATACGCAGTGAGCGGGAAGACCTCTGCAGTTCAAACCCAACTGCCATCTCCTGGCGCGATATCAGTAGCAAGTAGTGACCAACTGCGATACGCAGTGAGCAGGAATACCTCTGCAGTTCAAACCCAACTGCCATCTCCTGACGCGATATCAGTAGCAAGTAGTGACCAACTGAGATACGCAGTGAGCGGGAAGACCTCTGCAGTCCAAACCCAACTGCCATCTCCTGGCGCGATATCAGTATCAAGTAGTGACCAACTGCGATACGCAGTGAGCGGGAAGACCTCTGCAGTCCAAACCCAACTGCCATCTCCTGACGCGATATCAGTAGCAAGTAGTGACCAACTGCGATACGCAGTGAGCAGGAAGACCTCTGCAGTTCAAACCCAACTGCCATCTCCTGACGCGATATCAGTAGCAAGTAGTGACCAACTGCGATACGCAGTGAGCGGGAAGACCTCTGCAGTCCAAACCCAACTGCCATCTCCTGGCGCGATATCAGTAGCAAGTAGTGACCAACTGCGATACGAAGTGAGCGGGAAGACCTCTGCAGTTCAAACCCAACTGCCATCTCCTGGCGAGATATCAGTAGCAAGTAGCGACCAACTGCGATACGCAGTGAGCGGGAAGACCTCTGCACTCCAAACCCATCTGCCATCTCCTGGCGCGATATCAGTAGCAAGTAGTGACCAACTGCGATACGCAGTGAGCGGAAAGACCTCTGCAATCCAAACCCAACTGCCATCTCCTGGCGCGATATCAGTAGCAAGTAGTGACCAACTGCGATACGCAGTGAGCGGGAAGACCTCTGCAGTCCAAACCCAACTTCCATCTCCTGGCGCGATATCAGTAGCAAGTAGTGACGAACTGCGATACGCAGTGAGCGGGAAGACCTCTGCAGTTCAAACCCAACTGCCATCTCCTGGCGCGATATCAGTAGCAAGTAGTGACCTACTGCGATACGCAGTGAGCGGGAAGACCTCTGCAGTTCAAACCCAACTGCCATCTCCTGACGTGATATCAGTAGCAAGTAGTGACCAACTGCGATACGCAGTGAGCGGGAAGACCTCTGCAGTTCAAACCCAACTGCCATCTCCTGGCGCGATATCAGTAGCAAGTAGTGACCAACTCAGATACGCAGGTAGCGGGAAGACCTCTGCAGTCCAAACCCAACTGCCATCTCCTGGCGCGATTATCAGTAGCAAGTAGTGACCAACGGCGATACGCAGTGAGCGGGAAGACCTTTGCAGTCCAAACCCAACTGCCATCTCCTGGCGCGATATCAGTAGCAAGTAGTGACCAAGTGCGATACGCAGTGAGCGGGAAGACCTTTGCAGTCCAAACCCAACTGCCATCTCCTGGCGCGATATCAGTAGCAAGTAGTGACCAACTGCGATACGCAGTGAGCGGGAAGACCTTTGCAGTCCAAACCCAACTGCCATCTCCTGACGCGATATCAGTAGCAAGTAGTGACCAACTGCGATACGCAGTGAGCGGGAAGACCTTTGCAGTTCATCTCCTGACGCGATATCAGTAGCATTTAGTGACCAACTGCGATACGCAGTGAGCGGGAAGACCTCTGCAGTCCAAACCCAACTGCCATCTCCTGGCTTGATATCAGTAGCAAGTAGTGACCAACTGCGATACGCAGTGAGCGGGAAGACCTTCATTTCATCCCATATATGCTCCCACTTTTTGCTTCCCATTGGTCGGTAGTGCCTCAAGTGCTTACATTAAATAACAATACTGTAAACATATAAACATTTAATAAATCATAATTGTTTTCAGTAAATATATATATACCTAATAAATATTTTCACACCATAGGATGACCATTTCAAGATCATTTATTGTAGGAATTGTAGGGATCTCCAGACCTTGAAGTAAACCATATTTGATATACATTCCACATAGCTACATAACCGACAGTACGTCGTGGTATCAATCTCAGCCACCAGGCACGCTCATTGTTTGTATTGCATTTCAGTTCCATTTGCATTTCTTGAAAATCACCCCCAAGCCAAAAAATACATAGCAAGTTAGTGGAATCATGTTACACATCAATAATTTTAGAAGAGCTCTCAGGTATTGTATGATGATTTTTTTTAGAAGTGTATAACTGTTGACTAGCATTTACTGTTACACAACATTATTTTTGGTAAACTCTACATAAGTATTCTAATTGTCTCTGGTATAATGTCTTGTTTAACAAACATGGTCACACGGTTTATCTATACGTTTAACCCTCTGTTGTTTATGATTTAAAAAAATGATAAACAGCTAAACTCACTGGTCAATAGCCAACATAGTGGCCAAAATGTTTCCCTGATAGGTAACTCATGTTTGGTTAGTCAATTCTTAATGCAAAGCCAGTCAAAACCTAAAAATACTATTAACACCATATCATTAAACAAATCAAACCATCTTAAGGTATTTATTAAATTTAATTGCATTTTAGGAACCTTGCAAGCATCTTGCAACCTTCAAGAGGAATGTATAGACAGGAATTGTGAAAAGGAAACCGATAAATCAATCAACGTAGTGTTATGAACCTCAACGTAAGAAGTTATGAAAGTCTATGTGAGGGTGTGGTTTTTACAGCTGGATGCCTTTTCTGGCACCCACCTCAGAGACGAGTTTATGGGAGATGAAACTCCGCTATCATGTCGAATGTGGAACTCCTAGTCTAGGATTTCATAAGCAAAGGAACACACAAAAATTAGTATTATTACCAGCATAAAAGTGTGTGTGTGAAAGAAATAAAGTAAGTGAGATGAACTGCTTTAATCTCAATTTGTTTCTAATCATTTTTCAGAGAAAAATGACCAAACGGTAAAGTATCAATTCCGTTTTCAGTTATGTGTCTTTTATCTTCGTTTGATGAAATTGCCAACTTATTTTGCCGAACAGTAAATACAGAATGAGATTTTGAAATTATACAAACTTGAACTTTGTTGACTTTTTCTCTGTTATAAAGACACTTTCGATACTCATCAATATTCTTACTTTTACTCACACTCTTCTTAATGCCTTTAGCCTTACACAAGCTATTCATTTCATCACACAATTTTATTGCATACATTTTGGGTCGTAACCCCACAAATTCTTCAACAATCCTTCCAGCATTTTCATCTTTCATTAAACCAATTTCACCTTTATTTTGTCTCACAATGCCAAAAGGATTGTTTGTTTCATAGTTTCCAGTATCAAACAAATTTGAATGTTGTTTCATGAACTCATAAATATCATAATAGAATATATACATAAAACTATCGGTGTCTGTGTATAACAACCTCACATTTGATTCAGGATTTGCTAAAATAACATTGTAATGAAAGTCATTCATTTTACATTTAGACAAATCTAATATAGATGCACCAACATATACTGGTTGATTGTGAAAAATCTTTAGTCTACTCATCTCGATGACCATACATTGTTCATCGAATATAATTCTATGTTTAAAATTAGCCTTAGCTATTAAAGACCTACCACCACGAGCTCCATGCCATTTGGTGACCCATTTGATGTCCCTTAACTTCCTCACATTCATCAGTGAACGACCAAAAATTGCATTATTCATCAATTTATAAAAATTCTTTTCAAAATCATTTTTGGCTTGTTTTCGTTTCTCTGTGTTCACATCAATATATGGTTTTAGCCATTGGCTCTGATTGAATTCAATTATTCTGTGAATACGATCTAATTTCATTCCTAGTTGAATACATTGCTTTAACAATCTATAATGCAAAACATACCGTTCTTTATTATCTAGGGTAGCCATTAGCTTTGTCAACTTTTCTGGACATAGAGGGTAATCTGAATGTTTGTCATGTAACTCTTGAGGATAAGTCAAATCTACTTCCAAAATATATCCAATTTCTGAAGTATCATCAATAGTTAAAACATCAAAGCCTTCAACATTTGCAATCCATTTAAAGCCACCCGTTGGAAGATATTCCATCATCGCATATCCATACAAATTATTAACGTCAAAGTACATTATGTAGGACTCTTGCTTTTTCTCATCATAAGTTTTCATATACTTATTATTAGCAATCGCATGTCGTGTTATACACTGAACATTTCCTCCTCGAATAGATCGTTCAAAAAAGTGTAACATATCAATATCTTGAAGCAATTCAAGTTGAACGTTGGTTATCTTTTTCATAGCACACCAAGACATAGATGGAGCAGTGTAAAAATGAGCTGCATCAATGCCATAAGTTTCCATGCCATTCGATCTAAAATTTTCAAAGACATCCGCCAAAAGAAGTGTGTCAACTTTTAAATACAAATCTGCGTATTCTCCTAATGTTTGACAGGAAAACGTTTCCCACACCGATTGAGCAAACTCATACTCTTCATTCGATATTGTTTGATCATTAAGGCTGCTATAAAACTTGGATATTTCAGGTAATTTAGTTTCGTTAAGAACATCCATACTCGTGACGTATTCATAGGGAAACACACCTTTTCTCGCAGTAAGTCGAAACTGTGCATCATCATTAAAATAACGTTGTGTTATTTGCTTTGAATCTTCGCTTAACGAAGATGAACATTGATCTAGTGAACAGGACAAGAAATTATATGTATCGAAAAATCTTAACTGAATGAATCCATTCTTAGCCCGTACATACTTTGTAAACCCTTTGTAACGTTCCATATTCATCGCTAACAATTTTATATGACCAGGATTATGTAACACCTCTCCATCACGTTTCTCGCAAATTTCTTTAATTATAAAATGTCCATCATAGGCGGTTAGATTATGAAATGCTATAGGCAAAACCTTTGTTACTTTGTAATTTAAATTACAACTATTGTGTGCGCTTCCTCTATATTTTCCAGTTAAGTGACAATGATCGCGTACTTTGAGTTCATTAACTGCAATCGGTTTCTCGCAAATGTGACACATTTTACTTGACAAAAATAATCTTTCTTCATTTTCGGTCATCTTTAACATTGGCTTAACCGATAAGTAATATGTTTGAAGTTTATCCACAATACTATAAAGTTCCTTTACAAACAATTCAATGCAATTATTTCCCCTAAAGAGCTTGAAACTGCACAATTCACTATCGAAATTACAATGAAGGTATAAAGAAATGCTGTAAGGAATATGTTTATGTGTTAAAGTAGAGTTATGAATGTCACTATTTGGAAAACAGGAGGAAATTGGAGACAAAACGCATTCAGTGTCTGCATATATTATAAATGGAACTGTATCTTTAACTCGGAATTCTGTAAAATTAACAAATCTTTGTTCATCAGTCGGCATTATGCTTTTTGCAACAGGAAACTGTTTACAGTCTGCAAAGTGAACATTTAACTCATCCTCAAGAAGATAATATGACAAACAACGTCTACATATATAAATCCTTCTCTGAGTGCTAGTGATGCTTGAACGCACAAGGCGAGCAAGATTTCTAATTAAACAAAAGTGATAACTTTCACTGTTTCCAATCTGCAACATCAATAAGTCTACACTCCTTTCATATACGGGGTAGTTTTCACCCCCCTGCTATTTTTCATCAAAAACAAAAGATCTTAGGTTCAATTATCATTTTTACCCGTTTAAGACCTTTTTCCCCACTGTAAAATCACTATTTACTGTTTTAGGGGTGACATCATCTATCCGGGTAAAAGCCTATGTCACAACGAATTTTTTAAGCTATTACACATAATTTTACGGTTCTTAGTTTCCAAGGTATCGATTTTTCAATTTTGGGGTAGTTTTCACCCCCCTGCTATTTTTCATCAAAAACAAAAGATCTTAGGTTCAATTATCATTTTTACCCGTTTAAAACCTTTTTCCCCACTGTAAAATCACTATTTACTGTTTTAGGGGTGACATCATCTATCCGGGTAAAAGCCTATGTCACAACGAATTTTTTAAGCTATTACACATAATTTTACGGTTCTTAGTTTCCAAGGTATCGATTTTTCAATTTTGGGGTAGTTTTCACCCCCCTGCTATTTTTCATCAAAAACAAAAGATCTTAGGTTCAATTATCATTTTTACCCGTTTAAGACCTTTTTCCCCACTGTAAAATCACTATTTACTGTTTTAGGGGTGACATCATCTATCCGGGTAAAAGCCTATGTCACAACGAATTTTTTAAGCTATTACACATAATTTTACGGTTCTTAGTTTCCAAGGTATCGATTTTTCAATTTGGGGGTAGTTTTCACCCCCCCTGCTATTTTTCATCAAAAACAAAAGATCTTAGGTTCAATTATCATTTTTACCCGTTTAAGACCTTTTTCCCCACTGTAAAATCACTATTTACTGTTTTAGGGGTGACATCATCTATCCGGGTAAAAGCCTATGTCACAACGAATTTTTTAAGCTATTACACATAATTTTACGGTTCTTAGTTTCCAAGGTATCGATTTTTCAATTTGGGGGTAGTTTTCACCCCCCTGCTATTTTTCATCAAAAACAAAAGATCTTAGGTTCAATTATCATTTTTACCCGTTTAAGACCTTTTTCCCCACTGTAAAATCACTATTTACTGTTTTAGGGGTGACATCATCTATCCGGGTAAAAGCCTATGTCACAACGAATTTTTTAAGCTATTACACATAATTTTACGGTTCTTAGTTTCCAAGGTATCGATTTTTCAATTTGGGGGTAGTTTTCACCCCCCTGCTATTTTTCATCAAAAACAAAAGATCTTAGGTTCAATTATCATTTTTACCCGTTTAAGACCTTTTTCCCCACTGTAAAATCACTATTTACTGTTTTAGGGGTGACATCATCTATCCGGGTAAAAGCCTATGTCACAACGAATTTTTTAAGCTATTACACATAATTTTACGGTTCTTAGTTTCCAAGGTATCGATTTTTCAATTTGGGGGTAGTTTTCACCCCCCCTGCTATTTTTCATCAAAAACAAAAGATCTTAGTTTCATTTATCATTTTTAGGTGTTTAACACGTTTTTTCCCCATAACATGACTATTTACTGTTTTAGGGGTGAAATGACCAATCCAGGTAAAAGCCTATGTCATCACCTATTTTTAAAGCTATAACGCCTAATTTTAGGGTTCATAGTTTCCAAGATATTGAGTTTTCAATTTTGGGGGGGTAGTTTCACCCCATAAAGGGGGACGTCGCCCCAAGTGCTAGGACCCCTCATACAAGTCCCTAGCATGATTGGTTCACGAGATATTAACAAAAGTGTAGTTAGGCCCTTTTGACAAGAAAATAAATGAATGATACTTTCAAAAACGAGGTGTCACCCCAAGTGCTAGGATACTGCCTATGGGAAAATCCCATCCTGGGTTCAGAAAATATTAACAAATGTGTAGTTAGACCCTTTTGACAAAAGCCACCGGTGTGCATACATACAAAAATTGCTCTTTCACCCCAGGTAAGGGTAGTTTTTATTTTGGGGGTTGACATACCTCATTCATACAAAAGGAGAATTCACTACGAGTCCTATGACACCCCATATGTTTACATCGCATTATTGGTTAGCGAGATACTAAAAATCGAATGACCTATTAGTTTTTTGTTTTTTTAATAAATTTTTTAAAAAGCCTCATCTATAAAGAATCTTTTAAAAATTCCGCTCTCTTACAAAAGCCCTCAAGTGCGCATGCATACAAAAATAACCACTACTTAACCTCCGGGTAAGGGTAGATTTATTTTGGGGTGGATATACTCCCGTCCATAGCAAGGGGTGGTTCACCACAAGTCCTACGACACCCTATATGCATCGTTCTAGCCTTACAAGCTCATTAAATTCGCCAAATTGTCAAAAAAGCACGTTTACCTCAAATTGCGTTTCCAAATTCCACCCATTTTAAAAAATTACCTCACCATCAAATAGAGCGGGAAAAATAGCATTTAAACGAACCCTCACTCAACCCTAGTCCTCGACCGCCACCAAACATTTCCCAACATAGCCATACGTATTCAAGCACACACGCGACTTGCAAGAGAACATACACTACCCCACTACCCGCGAATAACCTTTTGTTTTGGTGCTCACACTCGCATGGGTGTCAGATGACAGTTAGCATCCTAATAAACATCCTCCATGACGTCAACACCCATTAACTTTTTATCACCATCGCACAAACAAGCCAAAGGGTCAACCTCTTCCCACGCTAACACGTGCACTGCACATGCTCGCTCCTGGACCACGTGCTCGCTCTAAGGACCCATGACGTCATCCCATGACGTCATCAGGATTACGCAATTTCTGGTCATGATGATGCAATATTTAGAGTCTAACAAACACTTACTACTACCTCTGCAGTCCAAACCCAACTGCCATCTCCTGGCGCGATATCAGTAGTAAGTAGTGACCAACTGCGATACGCAGTGAGCGGGAAGACCTCTGCAGTTCAAGCCCAACTGCCATCTCCTGGCGCGATATCAGTAGCAAGTAGTGACCAACTGCGATACGCAGTGAGCGGGAAGACCTCTGCAGTCCAAAACCAACTGCCATCTCCTGGCGCGATATCAGTAGCAAGTAGTGACCAACTGCGATACGCAGTGAGCGGGAAGACCTCTGCAGTCCAAACCCAACTGCCATCTCCTGACGCGATATCAGTAGCAAGTAGTGACCAACTGCGATACGCAGTGAGCGGGAAGACCTCTGCAGTCCAAACCCAACTGCCATCTCCTGACGCGATATCAGTAGCAAGTAGTGACCAACTGCAATACGCAGTGAGCGGGAAGACCTCTGCAGTTCAAACCCAACTGCCATCTCCTGGCGCGATATCAGTAGCAAGCAGTGACCAACTGCGATACGCAGTGAGCGGGAAGACCTCTGCAGTTCAAACCCAACTGCCATCTCCTGGCGCGATATCAGTAGCAAGTAGTGACCAACTGCGAAACGCAGTGAGCGGGAAGACCTCTGCAGTCCAAACCCAACTGCCATCTCCTGACGCGATATCAGTAGCAAGTAGTGACCAACTGCGATACGCAGTGAGCGGGAAGACCTCTGCAGTTCAAACCCAACTGCCATCTCCTGACGCGATATCAGTAGCAAGTAGTGACCAACTGCGATACGCAGTGAGCGGGAAGACCTCTGCAGTTCAAACCCAACAGCCATCTCCTGGCGCGACATCAGTAGCAAGTAGTGACCAACTGCGATACCCAGTGAGCGGGAAGACCTCTGCAGTTCAAACCCAACTGCCATCTCCTGGCGCGATATCAGTAGCAAGTAGTGACCAACTGCGATACGCAGTGAGCAGGAAGACCTCTGCAGTCCAAACCCAACAGCCATCTCCTGACGCGATATCAGTAGCAAGTAGTGACCAACTGCGATACGCAGTGAGCGGGAAGATCTCTGCAGTTCAAACCCAACTGCCATCTCCTGGCGCGATATCAGTAGCAAGTAGTGACCAACTGCGATACGCAGTGAGCGGGAAGACCTCAGCTGTCCAAACCCAACTGCCATCTCCTAGCGCGATATCAGTAGCAAGTAGTGACCAACTGCGATACGCAGTGAGCGGGAAGATCTCTGCAGTCCAAACCCAACTGCCATCTCCTGGCGCGATATCAGTAGCAAGTAGTGACCAACTGCGATACGCAGTGAGCGGGAACACCTCTGCAGTCCAAACCCAACTGCCATCTCCTGGCGCGATATCAGTAGCAAGTAGTGACGAACTGCGATACCCAGTGAGCGGGAAGACCTCTGCAGTCCAAAGCCAACTGCCATCTCCTGACGCGATATCAGTAGCAAGTAGTGACCAACTGCGATACGCAGTGAGCGGGAAGACCTCTGCAGTCCAAACCCCACTGCCATCTCTTGGCGCGATATCAGTAGCAAGTAAAGACCAACTGCGATACGCAGTGAGCGGGAAGACCTCTGCAGTCCAAACCCAACTGCCATCTCCTGGCGCGATATCAGTAGCAAGTAGTGACCAACTGCGATACGCAGTGAGCGGGAAGACCTCTGCAGTTCAAACCCAACTGCCATCTCCTGGTGCGATATCAGTAGCAAGTAGTGACCAACTGCGATACCCAGTGAGCGTGAAGACCTCTGCAGTCCAAACCCAACTGCCATCTCCTGGCGCGATATCAGTAGCAAGTAGTGACCAACTGCGATACGCAGTGAGCGGGAAGACCTCTGCAGTTCAAACCCAACTGCCATCTCCTGGCGCGATATCAGTAGCAAGTAGTGACCAACTGCGATACGCAGTGAGCAGGAACACCTCTGCAGTTCAAACCCAACTGCCATCTCCTGACGCGATATCAGTAGCAAGTAGTGACCAACTGCGATACGCAGTGAGCGGGAAGACCTCTGCAGTCCAAACCCAACTGCCATCTCCTGGCGCGATATCAGTAGCAAGTAGTGACCAACTGCGATACGCAGTGAGCGGGAAGACCTCTGCAGTCCAAACCCAACTGCCATCTCCTGAAGCGATATCAGTAGCAAGTAATGACCAACTGCGATACGCAGTGAGCGGGAAGACCTCTGCAGTTCAAACCCAACTGCCATCTCCTGGCGCGATATCAGTAGCAAGTAGTGACCAACTGCGATACGCAGTGAGCAGGAAGACCTCTGCAGTTCAAACCCAACTGCCATCTCCTGACGCGATATCAGTAGCAAGTAGTGACCAACTGAGATACGCAGTGAGCGGGAAGACCTCTGCAGTCCAAACCCAACTGCCATCTCCTGGCGCGATATCAGTAGCAAGTAGTGACCAACTGCGATACGCAGTGAGCGGGAAGACCTCTGCAGTCCAAACCCAACTGCCATCTCCTGACGCGATATCAGTAGCAAGTAGTGACCAACTGCGATACGCAGTGAGCAGGAAGACCTCTGCAGTTCAAACCCAACTGCCATCTCCTGACGCGATATCAGTAGCAAGTAGTGACCAACTGCGATACGCAGTGAGCGGGAAGACCTCTGCAGTCCAAACCCAACTGCCATCTCCTGGCGCGATATCAGTAGCAAGTATTGACCAACTGCGATACGCAGTGAGCGGGAAGACCTCTGCAGTCCAAACCCAACTGCCATCTCCTGACGCGATATCAGTAGCAAGTAGTGACCAACTGCGATACGCAGTGAGCGGGAAGACCTCTGCAGTCCAAACCCAACTGCCATCTCCTGACGCGATATCAGTAGCAAGTAGTGACCAACTGCAATACCCAGTGAGCGGGAAGACCTCTGCAGTCCAAACCCAACTGCCATCTCCTGGCGCGATATCAGTAGCCAGTAGTGACCAACTGCGATACGCAGTGAGCGGGAAGACCTCTGCAGTCCAAATCCAACTGCCATCTCCTGGCGCGATATCAGAAGCCAGTAGTGACCAACTGCGATACGCAGTGAGCGGGAAGACCTCTGCACTCCAAACCCAACTGCCATCTCCTGGCGCGATATCAGTAGCCAGTAGTGACCAACTGCGATACGCAGTGAGCGGGAAGACCTCTGCAGTTCAAACTCAACTGCCATCTCCTGGCGCGATATCAGTAGCAAGTAGTGACCAACTGCGATACGCAGTGAGCGGGAAGACCTCTGCAGTCCAAACCCAACTGCCATCTCCTGGCGCGTTATCAGTAGCATTTAGTGACCAACTGCGATACGCAGTGAGCGGGAAGACCTCTGCAGTCCAAACCCAACTGCCATCTCCTGGCGCGATATCAGTAGCAAGTAGTGACCAACTGCGATACGCAGTGAGCGGGAAGACCTCTGCAGTTCAAACCCAACTGCCATCTCCTGGCGCGATATCAGTAGCAAGTAGTGACCAACTGCGATACGCAGTGAGCGGGAAGACCTCTGCAGTTCAAACCCAACTGCCATCTCCTGGCGCGATATCAGTAGCAAGTAGTGACCAACTGCGATACGCAGTGAGCGGGAAGACCTCTGCTGTCCAAACCCAACTGCCATCTCCTGGCGCGATATCAGTAGCAAGTAGTGACCAACTGCGATACGCAGTGAGCGGGAAGACCTCTGCAGTCCAAACCGAACTGCCATCTCCTGGCGCGATATCAGTAGCAAGTAGTGACCAACTGCGATACGCAGTGAGCGGGAAGACCTCTGCAGTTCAAACCCAACTGCCATCTCCTGGCGCGATATCACTAGCAAGTAGTGACCAACTGCGATACGCAGTGAGCGGGAAGACCTCTGCAGTCCAAACCCAACTGCCATCTCCTGACGCGATATCAGTAGCAAGTAGTGACCAACTGCGATACGCAGTGAGCGGGAAGACCTCTGCAGTCCAAACCCAACTGCTATCTCCTGACGCGATATCAGTAGCAAGTAGTGACCAACTGCAATACGCAGTGTGTGGGAAGACCTTTGCAGTTCAAACCCAACTGCCATCTCCTGGCGCGATATCAGTAGCAAGCGGTGACCAACTGCGATACGCAGTGAGCGGGAAGACCTCTGCAGTTCAAACCAAACTGCCATCTCCTGGCGCGATATCAGTAGCAAGTAGTGACCAACTGCGATACGCAGTGAGCGGGAAGACCTCTGCAGTCCAAACCCAACTGCCATCTCCTGGCGCGATATCAGTAGCAACTAGTGACCAACTGCGATACGCAGTGGACGGGAAGACCTCTGCAGTCCAAACCCAAACTGCCATCTCCTGGCGCGATATCAGTAGCAAGTAGTGACCAACTGCGATACGCAGTGAGCGGGAAGACCTCTGCAGTTCAAACCCAACTGCCACCTCCTGACGCGATATCGGTAGCAAGTAGTGACCAACTGCGATACGCAGTGAGCGGGAAGACCTCTGCAGTTCAAACCCAACTGCCATCTCCTGACGCGATATCAGTAGCAAGTAGTGACCAACTGCGATACGCAGTGAGCGGGAAGACCTCTGCAGTTCAAACCCAACTGCCATCTCCTGGCGCGATATCAGTAGCAAGTAGTGACCAACTGCGATACCCAGTGAGCGGGAAGACCTCTGCAGTTCAAACCCAACTGCCATCTCCTGGCGCGATATCAGTAGCAAGTAGTGACCAACTGCGATACGCAGTAAGCGGGAAGACCTCTGCAGTCCAAACCCAACTGCCATCTCCTGACGCGATATCAGTAGCAAGTAGTGACCAACTGCGATACGCAGTGAGCGGGAAGATCTCTGCAGTTCAAACCCAACTGCCATCTCCTGGCGCGATATCAGTAGCAAGTAGTGACCAACTGCGATACGCAGTGAGCGGGAAGACCTCAGCAGTCCAAACCCAACTGCCATCTCCTAGCGCGATATCAGTAGCAAGTAGTGACCTACTGCGATACACAGTGAGCGGGAAGATCTCTGCAGTCAAAACCCAACTGCCATCTCCTGGCGCGATATCAGTAGCAAGTAGTGACCAACTGCGATACGCAGTGAGCGGGAAGACCTCTGCAGTCCAAACCCAACTGCCATCTCCTGGCGCGATATCAGTAGCAAGTAGTGACGAACTGCGATACCCAGTGAGCGGGAAGACCTCTGCAGTCCAAACCCAACTGCCATCTCCTGACGCGATATCAGTAGCAAGTAGTGAACAACTGCGATACGCAGTGAGCAGGAAGAACTCTGCAGTCCAAACCCAACTGCCATCTCCTGGCGCGATATCAGTAGAAAGTAGTGACCAACTGCGATACGCAGTGAGCGGGGAAGACCTCTGCAGTCCAAACCCAACTGCCATCTCCTGGCGCGATATCAGTAGCAAGTAGTGAGCAACTGCGATACGCAGTGAGCGGGAAGACCTCTGCAGTTCAAACCCAACTGCCATCTCCTGGCGCGATATCAGTAGCAAGTAGTGACCAACTGCGATACGCAGTGAGCGGGAATACCTCTCCAGTCCAAACCCAACTGCCATCTCCTGACGCGATATCAGTAGCAAGTAGTGACCAACTGCGATACGCAGTGAGCGGGAAGACCTCTGCAGTTCAAACCCAACTGCCATCTCCTGGCGCGATATCAGTAGCAAGTAGTGACCAACTGCGATACGCAGTGAGCGGGAAGACCTCTGCTGTTCAAACCCAACTGCCATCTCCTGGCGCGATATCAGTTGCAAGTAGTGACCAACTGCGATACCCAGTGAGCGGGAAGACCTCTGCAGTCCAAACCCAACTGCCATCTCCTGGCGCGATATCAGTAGCAAGTAGTGACCAACTGCGATACGCAGTGAGCGGGAAGACCTCTGCAGTTCAAACCCAACTGCCATCTCCTGGCGCGATATCAGTAGCAAGTAGTGACCAACTGCGATACGCAGTGAGCGGGAAGACCTCTGCAGTTCAAACCCAACTGCCATCTCCTGGCGCGATATTAGTTGCAAGTAGTGACCAACTGCGATACCCAGTGAGCGGGAAGACCTCTGCAGTCCAAACTCAACTGCCATCTCCTGGCGCGATATCAGTAGCAAGTAGTGAACAACTGCGATACGCAGTGAGCGGGAAGACCTCTGCAGTTCAAACCCAACTGCCATCTCCTGGCGCGATATCAGTAGCAAGTAGTGACCAACTGCGATACGCAGTGAGCGGGAAGACCTCTGCAGTCCAAACCCAACTGCCATCTCCTGACGCGATATCAGTAGCAAGTAGTGACCAACTGCAATACGCAGTGAGCGGGAAGACCTCTGCAGTTCAAACCCAACTGCCATCTCCTGGCGCGATATCAGTAGCAAGCAGTGACCAACTGCGATACGCAGTGAGCGGGAAGACCTCTGCAGTTCAAACCCAACTGCCATCTCCTGGCGCGATATCAGTAGCAAGTAGTGACCAACTGCGAAACGCAGTGAGCGGGAAGACCTCTGCAGTCCAAACCCAACTGCCATCTCCTGACGCGATATCAGTAGCAAGTAGTGACCAACTGCGATACGCAGTGAGCGGGAAGACCTCTGCAGTTCAAACCCAACTGCCATCTCCTGACGCGATATCAGTAGCAAGTAGTGACCAACTGCGATACGCAGTGAGCGGGAAGACCTCTGCAGTTCAAACCCAACAGCCATCTCCTGGCGCGACATCAGTAGCAAGTAGTGACCAACTGCGATACCCAGTGAGCGGGAAGACCTCTGCAGTTCAAACCCAACTGCCATCTCCTGGCGCGATATCAGTAGCAAGTAGTGACCAACTGCGATACGGAGTGAGCAGGAAGACCTCTGCAGTCCAAACCCAACAGCCATCTCCTGACGCGATATCAGTAGCAAGTAGTGACCAACTGCGATACGCAGTGAGCGGGAAGATCTCTGCAGTTCAAACCCAACTGCCATCTCCTGGCGCGATATCAGTAGCAAGTAGTGACCAACTGCGATACGCAGTGAGCGGGAAGACCTCAGCTGTCCAAACCCAACTGCCATCTCCTAGCGCGATATCAGTAGCAAGTAGTGACCAACTGCGATACGCAGTGAGCGGGAAGATCTCTGCAGTCCAAACCCAACTGCCATCTCCTGGCGCGATATCAGTAGCAAGTAGTGACCAACTGCGATACGCAGTGAGCGGGAACACCTCTGCAGTCCAAACCCAACTGCCATCTCCTGGCGCGATATCAGTAGCAAGTAGTGACGAACTGCGATACCCAGTGAGCGGGAAGACCTCTGCAGTCCAAACCCAACTGCCATCTCCTGACGCGATATCAGTAGCAAGTAGTGACCAACTGCGATACGCAGTGAGCGGGAAGACCTCTGCAGTCCAAACCCCACTGCCATCTCTTGGCGCGATATCAGTAGCAAGTAGTGACCAACTGCGATACGCAGTGAGCGGGAAGACCTCTGCAGTCCAAACCCAACTGCCATCTCCTGGCGCGATATCAGTAGCAAGTAGTGACCAACTGCGATACGCAGTGAGCGGGAAGACCTCTGCAGTTCAAACCCAACTGCCATCTCCTGGTGCGATATCAGTAGCAAGTAGTGACCAACTGCGATACCCAGTGAGCGTGAAGACCTCTGCAGTCCAAACCCAACTGCCATCTCCTGGCGCGATATCAGTAGCAAGTAGTGACCAACTGCGATACGCAGTGAGCGGGAAGACCTCTGCAGTTCAAACCCAACTGCCATCTCCTGGCGCGATATCAGTAGCAAGTAGTGACCAACTGCGATACGCAGTGAGCAGGAACACCTCTGCAGTTCAAACCCAACTGCCATCTCCTGACGCGATATCAGTAGCAAGTAGTGACCAACTGCGATACGCAGTGAGCGGGAAGACCTCTGCAGTCCAAACCCAACTGCCATCTCCTGGCGCGATATCAGTAGCAAGTAGTGACCAACTGCGATACGCAGTGAGCGGGAAGACCTCTGCAGTTCAAACCCAACTGCCATCTCCTGGCGCGATATCAGTAGCAAGTAGTGACCAACTGCGATACGCAGTGAGCGGGAAGACCTCTGCAGTTCAAACCCAACTGCCATCTCCTGGCGCGATATTAGTTGCAAGTAGTGACCAACTGCGATACCCAGTGAGCGGGAAGACCTCTGCAGTCCAAACTCAACTGCCATCTCCTGGCGCGATATCAGTAGCAAGTAGTGAACAACTGCGATACGCAGTGAGCGGGAAGACCTCTGCAGTTCAAACCCAACTGCCATCTCCTGGCGCGATATCAGTAGCAAGTAGTGACCAACTGCGATACGCAGTGAGCGGGAAGACCTCTGCAGTCCAAACCCAACTGCCATCTCCTGACGCGATATCAGTAGCAAGTAGTGACCAACTGCAATACGCAGTGAGCGGGAAGACCTCTGCAGTTCAAACCCAACTGCCATCTCCTGGCGCGATATCAGTAGCAAGCAGTGACCAACTGCGATACGCAGTGAGCGGGAAGACCTCTGCAGTTCAAACCCAACTGCCATCTCCTGGCGCGATATCAGTAGCAAGTAGTGACCAACTGCGAAACGCAGTGAGCGGGAAGACCTCTGCAGTCCAAACCCAACTGCCATCTCCTGACGCGATATCAGTAGCAAGTAGTGACCAACTGCGATACGCAGTGAGCGGGAAGACCTCTGCAGTTCAAACCCAACTGCCATCTCCTGACGCGATATCAGTAGCAAGTAGTGACCAACTGCGATACGCAGTGAGCGGGAAGACCTCTGCAGTTCAAACCCAACAGCCATCTCCTGGCGCGACATCAGTAGCAAGTAGTGACCAACTGCGATACCCAGTGAGCGGGAAGACCTCTGCAGTTCAAACCCAACTGCCATCTCCTGGCGCGATATCAGTAGCAAGTAGTGACCAACTGCGATACGGAGTGAGCAGGAAGACCTCTGCAGTCCAAACCCAACAGCCATCTCCTGACGCGATATCAGTAGCAAGTAGTGACCAACTGCGATACGCAGTGAGCGGGAAGATCTCTGCAGTTCAAACCCAACTGCCATCTCCTGGCGCGATATCAGTAGCAAGTAGTGACCAACTGCGATACGCAGTGAGCGGGAAGACCTCAGCTGTCCAAACCCAACTGCCATCTCCTAGCGCGATATCAGTAGCAAGTAGTGACCAACTGCGATACGCAGTGAGCGGGAAGATCTCTGCAGTCCAAACCCAACTGCCATCTCCTGGCGCGATATCAGTAGCAAGTAGTGACCAACTGCGATACGCAGTGAGCGGGAACACCTCTGCAGTCCAAACCCAACTGCCATCTCCTGGCGCGATATCAGTAGCAAGTAGTGACGAACTGCGATACCCAGTGAGCGGGAAGACCTCTGCAGTCCAAACCCAACTGCCATCTCCTGACGCGATATCAGTAGCAAGTAGTGACCAACTGCGATACGCAGTGAGCGGGAAGACCTCTGCAGTCCAAACCCCACTGCCATCTCTTGGCGCGATATCAGTAGCAAGTAGTGACCAACTGCGATACGCAGTGAGCGGGAAGACCTCTGCAGTCCAAACCCAACTGCCATCTCCTGGCGCGATATCAGTAGCAAGTAGTGACCAACTGCGATACGCAGTGAGCGGGAAGACCTCTGCAGTTCAAACCCAACTGCCATCTCCTGGTGCGATATCAGTAGCAAGTAGTGACCAACTGCGATACCCAGTGAGCGTGAAGACCTCTGCAGTCCAAACCCAACTGCCATCTCCTGGCGCGATATCAGTAGCAAGTAGTGACCAACTGCGATACGCAGTGAGCGGGAAGACCTCTGCAGTTCAAACCCAACTGCCATCTCCTGGCGCGATATCAGTAGCAAGTAGTGACCAACTGCGATACGCAGTGAGCAGGAACACCTCTGCAGTTCAAACCCAACTGCCATCTCCTGACGCGATATCAGTAGCAAGTAGTGACCAACTGCGATACGCAGTGAGCGGGAAGACCTCTGCAGTCCAAACCCAACTGCCATCTCCTGGCGCGATATCAGTAGCAAGTAGTGACCAACTGCGATACGCAGTGAGCGGGAAGACCTCTGCAGTCCAAACCCAACTGCCATCTCCTGAAGCGATATCAGTAGCAAGTAATGACCAACTGCGATACGCAGTGAGCGGGAAGACCTCTGCAGTTCAAACCCAACTGCCATCTCCTGACGCGATATCAGTAGCAAGTAGTGACCAACTGAGATACGCAGTGAGCGGGAAGACCTCTGCAGTCCAAACCCAACTGCCATCTCCTGGCGCGATATCAGTAGCAAGTAGTGACCAACTGCGATACGCAGTGAGCGGGAAGACCTCTGCAGTCCAAACCCAACTGCCATCTCCTGACGCGATATCAGTAGCAAGTAGTGACCAACTGCGATACGCAGTGAGCAGGAAGACCTCTGCAGTTCAAACCCAACTGCCATCTCCTGACGCGATATCAGTAGCAAGTAGTGACCAACTGCGATACGCAGTGAGCGGGAAGACCTCTGCAGTCCAAACCCAACTGCCATCTCCTGGCGCGAAATCAGTAGCAAGTAGTGACCAACTGCGATACGCAGTGAGCGGGAAGACCTCTGCAGTCCAAACCCAACTGCCATCTCCTGACGCGATATCAGTAGCAAGTAGTGACCAACTGCGATTCGCAGTGAGCGGGAAGACCTGTGCAGTCCAAACCCAACTGCCATCTCCTGACGCGATATCAGTAGCAAGTAGTGACCAACTGCAATACCCAGTGAGCGGGAAGACCTCTGCAGTCCAAACCCAACTGCCATCTCCTGGCGCGATATCAGTAGCCAGTAGTGACCAACTGCGATACGCAGTGAGCGGGAAGACCTCTGCAGTCCAAATCCAACTGCCATCTCCTGGCGCGATATCAGAAGCCAGTAGTGACCAACTGCGATACGCAGTGAGCGGGAAGACCTCTGCACTCCAAACCCAACTGCCATCTCCTGGCGCGATATCAGTAGCCAGTAGTGACCAACTGCGATACGCAGTGAGCGGGAAGACCTCTGCAGTTCAAACTCAACTGCCATCTCCTGGCGCGATATCAGTAGCAAGTAGTGACCAACTGCGATACGCAGTGAGCGGGAAGACCTCTGCAGTCCAAACCCAACTGCCATCTCCTGGCGCGTTATCAGTAGCATTTAGTGACCAACTGCGATACGCAGTGAGCGGGAAGACCTCTGCAGTCCAAACCCAACTGCCATCTCCTGGCGCGATATCAGTAGCAAGTAGTGACCAACTGCGATACCCAGTGAGCGGGAAGACCTCTGCAGTTCAAACCCAACTGCCATCTCCTGGCGCGATATCAGTAGCAAGTAGTGACCAACTGCGATACGCAGTGAGCGGGAAGACCTCTGCAGTTCAAACCCAACTGCCATCTCCTGGCGCGATATCAGTAGCAAGTAGTGACCAACTGCGATACGCAGTGAGCGGGAAGACCTCTGCTGTCCAAACCCAACTGCCATCTCCTGGCGCGATATCAGTAGCAAGTAGTGACCAACTGCGATACGCAGTGAGCGGGAAGACCTCTGCAGTCCAAACCGAACTGCCATCTCCTGGCGCTATATCAGTAGCAAGTAGTGACCAACTGCGATACGCAGTGAGCGGGAAGACCTCTGCAGTTCAAACCCAACTGCCATCTCCTGGCGTGATATCACTAGCAAGTAGTGACCAACTGCGATACGCAGTGAGCGGGAAGACCTCTGCAGTCCAAACCCAACTGCCATCTCCTGACGCGATATCAGTAGCAAGTAGTGACCAACTGCGATACGCAGTGAGCGGGAAGACCTCTGCAGTCCAAACCCAACTGCTATCTCCTGACGCGATATCAGTAGCAAGTAGTGACCAACTGCAATACGCAGTGAGTGGGAAGACCTTTGCAGTTCAAACCCAACTGCCATCTCCTGGCGCGATATCAGTAGCAAGCGGTGACCAACTGCGATACGCAGTGAGCGGGAAGACCTCTGCAGTTCAAACCAAACTGCCATCTCCTGGCGCGATATCAGTAGCAAGTAGTGACCAACTGCGATACGCAGTGAGCGGGAAGACCTCTGCAGTCCAAACCCAACTGCCATCTCCTGGCGCGATATCAGTAGCAACTAGTGACCAACTGCGATACGCAGTGGACGGGAAGACCTCTGCAGTCCAAACCCAACTGCCATCTCCTGGCGCGATATCAGTAGCAAGTAGTGACCAACTGCGATACGCAGTGAGCGGGAAGACCTCTGCAGTTCAAACCCAACTGCCACCTCCTGACGCGATATCGGTAGCAAGTAGTGACCAACTGCGATACGCAGTGAGCAGGAAGACCTCTGCAGTTCAAACCCAACTGCCATCTCCTGACGCGATATCAGTAGCAAGTAGTGACCAACTGCGATACGCAGTGAGCGGGAAGACCTCTGCAGTTCAAACCCAACTGCCATCTCCTGGCGCGATATCAGTAGCAAGTAGTGACCAACTGCGATACCCAGTGAGCGGGAAGACCTCTGCAGTTCAAACCCAACTGCCATCTCCTGGCGCGATATCAGTAGCAAGTAGTGACCAACTGCGATACGCAGTAAGCGGGAAGACCTCTGCAGTCCAAACCCAACTGCCATCTCCTGACGCGATATCAGTAGCAAGTAGTGACCAACTGCGATACGCAGTGAGCGGGAAGATCTCTGCAGTTCAAACCCAACTGCCATCTCCTGGCGCGATATCAGTAGCAAGTAGTAACCAACTGCGATACGCAGTGAGCGGGAAGACCTCAGCAGTCCAAACCCAACTGCCATCTCCTAGCGCGATATCAGTAGCAAGTAGTGACCAACTGCGATACACAGTGAGCGGGAAGATCTCTGCAGTCAAAACCCAACTGCCATCTCCTGGCGCGATATCAGTAGCAAGTAGTGACCAACTGCGATACGCAGTGAGCGGGAAGACCTCTGCAGTCCAAACCCAACTGCCATCTCCTGGCGCGATATCAGTAGCAAGTAGTGACGAACTGCGATACCCAGTGAGCGGGAAGACCTCTGCAGTCCAAACCCAACTGCCATCTCCTGACGCGATATCAGTAGCAAGTAGTGAACAACTGCGATACGCAGTGAGCAGGAAGAACTCTGCAGTCCAAACCCAACTGCCATCTCCTGGCGCGATATCAGTAGAAAGTAGTGACCAACTGCGATACGCAGTGAGCGGGGAAGACCTCTGCAGTCCAAACCCAACTGCCATCTCCTGGCGCGATATCAGTAGCAAGTAGTGAGCAACTGCGATACGCAGTGAGCGGGAAGACCTCTGCAGTTCAAACCCAACTGCCATCTCCTGGCGCGATATCAGTAGCAAGTAGTGACCAACTGCGATACGCAGTGAGCGGGAATACCTCTCCAGTCCAAACCCAACTGCCATCTCCTGACGCGATATCAGTAGCAAGTAGTGACCAACTGCGATACGCAGTGAGCGGGAAGACCTCTGCAGTTCAAACCGAACTGCCATCTCCTGGCGCGATATCAGTAGCAAGTAGTGACCAACTGCGATACGCAGTGAGCGGGAAGACCTCTGCAGTTCAAACCCAACTGCCATCTCCTGGCGCGATATCAGTTGCAAGTAGTGACCAACTGCGATACCCAGTGAGCGGGAAGACCTCTGCAGTCCAAACCCAACTGCCATCTCCTGGCGCGATATCAGTAGCAAGTAGTGACCAACTGCGATACGCAGTGAGCGGGAAGACCTCTGCAGTCCAAACCCAACTGCCATCTCCTGGCGCGATATCAGTAGCAAGTAGTGACCAACTGCGATACGCAGTGAGCGGGAAGACCTCTGCAGTTCAAACCCAACTGCCATCTCCTGGCGCGATATCAGTAGCAAGTAGTGACCAACTGCGATACGCAGTGAGCGGGAAGACCTCTGCAGTTCAAACCCAACTGCCATCTCCTGGCGCGATATTAGTTGCAAGTAGTGACCAACTGCGATACCCAGTGAGCGGGAAGACCTCTGCAGTCCAAACTCAACTGCCATCTCCTGGCGCGATATCAGTAGCAAGTAGTGAACAACTGCGATACGCAGTGAGCGGGAAGACCTCTGCAGTTCAAACCCAACTGCCATCTCCTGGCGCGATATCAGTAGCAAGTAGTGACCAACTGCGATACGCAGTGTGCGGGAAGACCTCTGCAGTCCAAACCCAACTGCCATCTCCTGACGCGATATCAGTAGCAAGTAGTGACCAACTGCAATACGCAGTGAGCGGGAAGACCTCTGCAGTTCAAACCCAACTGCCATCTCCTGGCGCGATATCAGTAGCAAGCAGTGACCAACTGCGATACGCAGTGAGCGGGAAGACCTCTGCAGTTCAAACCCAACTGCCATCTCCTGGCGCGATATCAGTAGCAAGTAGTGACCAACTGCGAAACGCAGTGAGCGGGAAGACCTCTGCAGTCCAAACCCAACTGCCATCTCCTGACGCGATATCAGTAGCAAGTAGTGACCAACTGCGATACGCAGTGAGCGGGAAGACCTCTGCAGTTCAAACCCAACTGCCATCTCCTGACGCGATATCAGTAGCAAGTAGTGACCAACTGCGATACGCAGTGAGCGGGAAGACCTCTGCAGTTCAAACCCAACAGCCATCTCCTGGCGCGACATCAGTAGCAAGTAGTGACCAACTGCGATACCCAGTGAGCGGGAAGACCTCTGCAGTTCAAACCCAACTGCCATCTCCTGGCGCGATATCAGTAGCAAGTAGTGACCAACTGCGATACGCAGTGAGCAGGAAGACCTCTGCAGTCCAAACCCAACAGCCATCTCCTGACGCGATATCAGTAGCAAGTAGTGACCAACTGCGATACGCAGTGAGCGGGAAGATCTCTGCAGTTCAAACCCAACTGCCATCTCCTGGCGCGATATCAGTAGCAAGTAGTGACCAACTGCGATACGCAGTGAGCGGGAAGACCTCAGCTGTCCAAACCCAACTGCCATCTCCTAGCGCGATATCAGTAGCAAGTAGTGACCAACTGCGATACGCAGTGAGCGGGAAGATCTCTGCAGTCCAAACCCAACTGCCATCTCCTGGCGCGATATCAGTAGCAAGTAGTGACCAACTGCGATACGCAGTGAGCGGGAACACCTCTGCAGTCCAAACCCAACTGCCATCTCCTGGCGCGATATCAGTAGCAAGTAGTGACGAACTGCGATACCCAGTGAGCGGGAAGACCTCTGCAGTCCAAACCCAACTGCCATCTCCTGACGCGATATCAGTAGCAAGTAGTGACCAACTGCGATACGCAGTGAGCGGGAAGACCTCTGCAGTCCAAACCCCACTGCCATCTCTTGGCGCGATATCAGTAGCAAGTAGTGACCAACTGCGATACGCAGTGAGCGGGAAGACCTCTGCAGTCCAAACCCAACTGCCATCTCCTGGCGCGATATCAGTAGCAAGTAGTGACCAACTGCGATACGCAGTGAGCGGGAAGACCTCTGCAGTTCAAACCCAACTGCCATCTCCTGGTGCGATATCAGTAGCAAGTAGTGACCAACTGCGATACCCAGTGAGCGTGAAGACCTCTGCAGTCCAAACCCAACTGCCATCTCCTGGCGCGATATCAGTAGCAAGTAGTGACCAACTGCGATACGCAGTGAGCGGGAAGACCTCTGCAGTTCAAACCCAACTGCCATCTCCTGGCGCGATATCAGTAGCAAGTAGTGACCAACTGCGATACGCAGTGAGCAGGAACACCTCTGCAGTTCAAACCCAACTGCCATCTCCTGACGCGATATCAGTAGCAAGTAGTGACCAACTGCGATACGCAGTGAGCGGGAAGACCTCTGCAGTCCAAACCCAACTGCCATCTCCTGGCGCGATATCAGTAGCAAGTAGTGACCAACTGCGATACGCAGTGAGCGGGAAGACCTCTGCAGTCCAAACCCAACTGCCATCTCCTGAAGCGATATCAGTAGCAAGTAATGACCAACTGCGATACGCAGTGAGCGGGAAGACCTCTGCAGTTCAAACCCAACTGCCATCTCCTGGCGCGATATCAGTAGCAAGTAGTGACCAACTGCGATACGCAGTGAGCAGGAAGACCTCTGCAGTTCAAACCCAACTGCCATCTCCTGACGCGATATCAGTAGCAAGTAGTGACCAACTGAGATACGCAGTGAGCGGGAAGACCTCTGCAGTCCAAACCCAACTGCCATCTCCTGGCGCGATATCAGTAGCAAGTAGTGACCAACTGCGATACGCAGTGAGCGGGAAGACCTCTGCAGTCCAAACCCAACTGCCATCTCCTGACGCGATATCAGTAGCAAGTAGTGACCAACTGCGATACGCAGTGAGCAGGAAGACCTCTGCAGTTCAAACCCAACTGCCATCTCCTGACGTGATATCAGTAGCAAGTAGTGACCAACTGCGATACGCAGTGAGCGGGAAGACCTCTGCAGTCCAAACCCAACTGCCATCTCCTGGCGCGATATCAGTAGCAAGTAGTGACCAACTGCGATACGCAGTGAGCGGGAAGACCTCTGCAGTCCAAACCCAACTGCCATCTCCTGACGCGATATCAGTAGCAAGTAGTGACCAACTGCGGTACGCAGTGAGCGGGAAGACCTCTGCAGTCCAAACCCAACTGCCATCTCCTGACGCGATATCAGTAGCAAGTAGTGACCAACTGCAATACCCAGTGAGCGGGAAGACCTCTGCAGTCCAAACCCAACTGCCATCTCCTGGCGCGATATCAGTAGCCAGTAGTGACCAACTGCGATACGCAGTGAGCGGGAAGACCTCTGCAGTCCAAATCCAACTGCCATCTCCTGGCGCGATATCAGAAGCCAGTAGTGACCAACTGCGATACGCAGTGAGCGGGAAGACCTCTGCACTCCAAACCCAACTGCCATCTCCTGGCGCGATATCAGTAGCCAGTAGTGACCAACTGCGATACGCAGTGAGCGGGAAGACCTCTGCAGTTCAAACTCAACTGCCATCTCCTGGCGCGATATCAGTAGCAAGTAGTGACCAACTGCGATACGCAGTGAGCGGGAAGACCTCTGCAGTCCAAACCCAACTGCCATCTCCTGGCGCGTTATCAGTAGCATTTAGTGACCAACTGCGATACGCAGTGAGCGGGAAGACCTCTGCAGTCCAAACCCAACTGCCATCTCCTGGCGCGATATCAGTAGCAAGTAGTGACCAACTGCGATACGCAGTGAGCGGGAAGACCTCTGCAGTTCAAACCCAACTGCCATCTCCTGGCGCGATATCAGTAGCAAGTAGTGACCAACTGCGATACGCAGTGAGCGGGAAGACCTCTGCAGTTCAAACCCAACTGCCATCTCCTGGCGCGATATCAGTAGCAAGTAGTGACCAACTGCGATACGCAGTGAGCGGGAAGACCTCTGCTGTCCAAACCCAACTGCCATCTCCTGGCGCGATATCAGTAGCAAGTAGTGACCAACTGCGATACGCAGTGAGCGGGAAGACCTCTGCAGTCCAAACCGAACTGCCATCTCCTGGCGCGATATCAGTAGCAAGTAGTGACCAACTGCGATACGCAGTGAGCGGGAAGACCTCTGCAGTTCAAACCCAACTGCCATCTCCTGGCGCGATATCACTAGCAAGTAGTGACCAACTGCGATACGCAGTGAGCGGGAAGACCTCTGCAGTCCAAACCCAACTGCCATCTCCTGACGCGATATCAGTAGCAAGTAGTGACCAACTGCGATACGCAGTGAGCGGGAAGACCTCTGCAGTCCAAACCCAACTGCTATCTCCTGACGCGATATCAGTAGCAAGTAGTGACCAACTGCAATACGCAGTGAGTGGGAAGACCTTTGCAGTTCAAACCCAACTGCCATCTCCTGGCGCGATATCAGTAGCAAGCGGTGACCAACTGCGATACGCAGTGAGCGGGAAGACCTCTGCAGTTCAAACCAAACTGCCATCTCCTGGCGCGATATCAGTAGCAAGTAGTGACCAACTGCGATACGCAGTGAGCGGGAAGACCTCTGCAGTCCAAACCCAACTGCCATCTCCTGGCGCGATATCAGTAGCAACTAGTGACCAACTGCGATACGCAGTGGACGGGAAGACCTCTGCAGTCCAAACCCAACTGCCATCTCCTGGCGCGATATCAGTAGCAAGTAGTGACCAACTGCGATACGCAGTGAGCGGGAAGACCTCTGCAGTTCAAACCCAACTGCCACCTCCTGACGCGATATCGGTAGCAAGTAGTGACCAACTGCGATACGCAGTGAGCGGGAAGACCTCTGCAGTTCAAACCCAACTGCCATCTCCTGACGCGATATCAGTAGCAAGTAGTGACCAACTGCGATACGCAGTGAGCGGGAAGACCTCTGCAGTTCAAACCCAACTGCCATCTCCTGGCGCGATATCAGTAGCAAGTAGTGACCAACTGCGATACCCAGTGAGCGGGAAGACCTCTGCAGTTCAAACCCAACTGCCATCTCCTGGCGCGATATCAGTAGCAAGTAGTGACCAACTGCGATACGCAGTAAGCGGGAAGACCTCTGCAGTCCAAACCCAACTGCCATCTCCTGACGCGATATCAGTAGCAAGTAGTGACCAACTGCGATACGCAGTGAGCGGGAAGATCTCTGCAGTTCAAACCCAACTGCCATCTCCTGGCGCGATATCAGTAGCAAGTAGTGACCAACTGCGATACGCAGTGAGCGGGAAGACCTCAGCAGTCCAAACCCAACTGCCATCTCCTAGCGCGATATCAGTAGCAAGTAGTGACCAACTGCGATACACAGTGAGCGGGAAGATCTCTGCAGTCAAAACCCAACTGCCATCTCCTGGCGCGATATCAGTAGCAAGTAGTGACCAACTGCGATACGCAGTGAGCGGGAAGACCTCTGCAGTCCAAACCCAACTGCCATCTCCTGGCGCGATATCAGTAGCAAGTAGTGACGAACTGCGATACCCAGTGAGCGGGAAGACCTCTGCAGTCCAAACCCAACTGCCATCTCCTGACGCGATATCAGTAGCAAGTAGTGAACAACTGCGATACGCAGTGAGCAGGAAGAACTCTGCAGTCCAAACCCAACTGCCATCTCCTGGCGCGATATCAGTAGAAAGTAGTGACCAACTGCGATACGCAGTGAGCGGGGAAGACCTCTGCAGTCCAAACCCAACTGCCATCTCCTGGCGCGATATCAGTAGCAAGTAGTGAGCAACTGCGATACGCAGTGAGCGGGAAGACCTCTGCAGTTCAAACCCAACTGCCATCTCCTGGCGCGATATCAGTAGCAAGTAGTGACCAACTGCGATACGCAGTGAGCGGGAATACCTCTCCAGTCCAAACCCAACTGCCATCTCCTGACGCGATATCAGTAGCAAGTAGTGACCAACTGCGATACGCAGTGAGCGGGAAGACCTCTGCAGTTCAAACCCAACTGCCATCTCCTGGCGCGATATCAGTAGCAAGTAGTGACCAACTGCGATACGCAGTGAGCGGGAAGACCTCTGCTGTTCAAACCCAACTGCCATCTCCTGGCGCGATATCAGTTGCAAGTAGTGACCAACTGCGATACCCAGTGAGCGGGAAGACCTCTGCAGTCCAAACCCAACTGCCATCTCCTGGCGCGATATCAGTAGCAAGTAGTGACCAACTGCGATACGCAGTGAGCGGGAAGACCTCTGCAGTTCAAACCCAACTGCCATCTCCTGGCGCGATATCAGTAGCAAGTAGTGACCAACTGCGATACGCAGTGAGCGGGAAGACCTCTGCAGTTCAAACCCAACTGCCATCTCCTGGCGCGATATTAGTTGCAAGTAGTGACCAACTGCGATACCCAATGAGCGGGAAGACCTCTGCAGTCCAAACTCAACTGCCATCTCCTGGCGCGATATCAGTAGCAAGTAGTGAACAACTGCGATACGCAGTGAGCGGGAAGACCTCTGCAGTTCAAACCCAACTGCCATCTCCTGGCGCGATATCAGTAGCAAGTAGTGACCAACTGCGATACGCAGTGAGCGGGAAGACCTCTGCAGTTCAAGCCCAACTCCCATCTCCTGACGCGATATCAGTAGCAAGTAGTGACCAACTGATACACGCAGTGAGCGGGAAGACCTCTGCAGTCCAAACCCAACTGCTATCTCCTGACGCGATATCAGTAGCAAGTAGTGACCAACTGCAATACGCAGTGAGTGGGAAGACCTTTGCAGTTCAAACCCAACTGCCATCTCCTGGCGCGATATCAGTAGCAAGCGGTGACCAACTGCGATACGCAGTGAGCGGGAAGACCTCTGCAGTTCAAACCAAACTGCCATCTCCTGGCGCGATATCAGTAGCAAGTAGTGACCAACTGCGATACGCAGTAAGCGGGAAGACCTCTGCAGTCCAAACCCAACTGCCATCTCCTGACGCGATATCAGTAGCAAGTAGTGACCAACTGCGATACGCAGTGAGCGGGAAGATCTCTGCAGTTCAAACCCAACTGCCATCTCCTGGCGCGATATCAGTAGCAAGTAGTGACCAACTGCGATACGCAGTGAGCGGGAAGACCTCAGCAGTCCAAACCCAACTGCCATCTCCTAGCGCGATATCAGTAGCAAGTAGTGACCAACTGCGATACACAGTGAGCGGGAAGATCTCTGCAGTCAAAACCCAACTGCCATCTCCTGGCGCGATATCAGTAGCAAGTAGTGACCAACTGCGATACGCAGTGAGCGGGAAGACCTCTGCAGTCCAAACCCAACTGCCATCTCCTGGCGCGATATCAGTAGCAAGTAGTGACGAACTGCGATACCCAGTGAGCGGGAAGACCTCTGCAGTCCAAACCCAACTGCCATCTCCTGACGCGATATCAGTAGCAAGTAGTGAACAACTGCGATACGCAGTGAGCAGGAAGAACTCTGCAGTCCAAACCCAACTGCCATCTCCTGGCGCGATATCAGTAGAAAGTAGTGACCAACTGCGATACGCAGTGAGCGGGGAAGACCTCTGCAGTCCAAACCCAACTGCCATCTCCTGGCGCGATATCAGTAGCAAGTAGTGAGCAACTGCGATACGCAGTGAGCGGGAAGACCTCTGCAGTTCAAACCCAACTGCCATCTCCTGGCGCGATATCAGTAGCAAGTAGTGACCAACTGCGATACGCAGTGAGCGGGAATACCTCTCCAGTCCAAACCCAACTGCCATCTCCTGACGCGATATCAGTAGCAAGTAGTGACCAACTGCGATACGCAGTGAGCGGGAAGACCTCTGCAGTTCAAACCCAACTGCCATCTCCTGGCGCGATATCAGTAGCAAGTAGTGACCAACTGCGATACGCAGTGAGCGGGAAGACCTCTGCTGTTCAAACCCAACTGCCATCTCCTGGCGCGATATCAGTTGCAAGTAGTGACCAACTGCGATACCCAGTGAGCGGGAAGACCTCTGCAGTCCAAACCCAACTGCCATCTCCTGGCGCGATATCAGTAGCAAGTAGTGACCAACTGCGATACGCAGTGAGCGGGAAGACCTCTGCAGTTCAAACCCAACTGCCATCTCCTGGCGCGATATCAGTAGCAAGTAGTGACCAACTGCGATACGCAGTGAGCGGGAAGACCTCTGCAGTTCAAACCCAACTGCCATCTCCTGGCGCGATATTAGTTGCAAGTAGTGACCAACTGCGATACCCAGTGAGCGGGAAGACCTCTGCAGTCCAAACTCAACTGCCATCTCCTGGCGCGATATCAGTAGCAAGTAGTGAACAACTGCGATACGCAGTGAGCGGGAAGACCTCTGCAGTTCAAACCCAACTGCCATCTCCTGGCGCGATATCAGTAGCAAGTAGTGACCAACTGCGATACGCAGTGAGCGGGAAGACCTCTGCAGTTCAAGCCCAACTCCCATCTCCTGACGCGATATCAGTAGCAAGTAGTGACCAACTGATACACGCAGTGAGCGGGAAGACCTCTGCAGTCCAAACCCAACTGCCATCTCCTGGCGCGATATCAGTAGCAAGTAGTGACCAACTGCGATACGCAGTGAGCGGGAAGACCTCTGCAGTTCAAACCCAACTGCCATCTCCTGGCGCGATATCAGTAGCAAGTAGTGACCAACTGCGATACGCAGTGAGCGGGAAGACCTCTGCACTCCAAACCCAACTGCCATCTCCTGGCGCGATATCAGTAGCAAGTAGTGACCAACTGCGATACGCAGTGAGCGGAAAGACCTCTGCAGTCCAAACCCAACTGCCATCTCCTGGCGCGATATCAGTAGCAAGTAGTGACCAACTGCGATACGCAGTGAGCGGGAAGACCTCTGCAGTTCAAACTCAACTGCCATCTCCTGGCGCGATATCAGTAGCAAGTAGTGACCAACTGCGATACGCAGTGAGCGGGAAGGCCTCTGCAGTCCAAACCCAACTGCCATCTCCTGGCGCGTTATCAGTAGCATTTAGTGACCAACTGCGATACGCAGTGAGCGGGAAGACCTCTGCAGTCCAAACCCAACTGCCATCTCCTGGCGCGATATCAGTAGCAAGTAGTGACCAACTGCGATACGCAGTGAGCGGGAAGACCTCTGCAGTTCAAACCCAACTGCCATCTCCTGGCGCGATATCAGTAGCAAGTAGTGACCAACTGCGATACGCAGTGAGCGGGAAGACCTCTGCAGTTCAAACCCAACTGCCATCTCCTGGCGCGATATCAGTAGCAAGTAGTGACCAACTGCGATACGCAGTGAGCGGGAAGACCTCTGCTGTCCAAACCCAACTGCCATCTCCTGGCGCGATATCAGTAGCAAGTAGTGACCAACTGCGATACGCAGTGAGCGGGAAGACCTCTGCAGTCCAAACTGAACTGCCATCTCCTGGCGCGATATCAGTAGCAAGTAGTGACCAACTGCGATACGCAGTGAGCGGGAAGACCATGCAGTTCAAACCCAACTGCCATCTCCTGGCGCTATATCAGTAGCAAGTAGTGACCAACTGCGATACGCAGTGAGCGGGATGACCTCTGCAGTCCAAACCCAACTGCCATCTCCTGACGCGATATCAGTAGCAAGTAGTGACCAACTGCGATACGCAGTGAGCGGGAAGACCTCTGCAGTCCAAACCCAACTGCTATCTCCTGACGCGATATCAGTAGCAAGTAGTGACCAACTGCAATACGCAGTGAGTGGGAAGACCTTTGCAGTTCAAACCCAACTGCCATCTCCTGGCGCGATATCAGTAGCAAGCGGTGACCAACTGCGATACGCAGTGAGCGGGAAGACCTCTGCAGTTCAAACCAAACTGCCATCTCCTGGCGCGATATCAGTAGCAAGTAGTGACCAACTGCGATACGCAGTGAGCGGGAAGACCTCTGCAGTCCAAACCCAACTGCCATCTCCTGGCGCGATATCAGTAGCAACTAGTGACCAACTGCGATACGCAGTGGACGGGAAGACCTCTGCAGTCCAAACCCAACTGCCATCTCCTGGCGCGATATCAGTAGCAAGTAGTGACCAACTGCGATACGCAGTGAGCGGGAAGACCTCTGCAGTTCAAACCCAACTGCCACCTCCTGACGCGATATCGGTAGCAAGTAGTGACCAACTGCGATACGCAGTGAGCGGGAAGACCTCTGCAGTTCAAACCCAACTGCCATCTCCTGACGCGATATCAGTAGCAAGTAGTGACCAACTGCGATACGCAGTGAGCGGGAAGACCTTTGCAGTTCAAACCCAACTGCCATCTCCTGGCGCGATATCAGTAGCAAGTAGTGACCAACTGCGATACCCAGTGAGCGGGAAGACCTCTGCAGTTCAAACCCAACTGCCATCTCCTGGCGCGATATCAGTAGCAAGTAGTGACCAACTGCGATACGCAGTAAGCGGGAAGACCTCTGCAGTCCAAACCCAACTGCCATCTCCTGACGCGATATCAGTAGCAAGTAGTGACCAACTGCGATACGCAGTGAGCGGGAAGATCTCTGCAGTTCAAACCCAACTGCCATCTCCTGGCGCGATATCAGTAGCAAGTAGTGACCAACTGCGATACGCAGTGAGCGGGAAGACCTCAGCAGTCCAAACCCAACTGCCATCTCCTAGCGCGATATCAGTAGCAAGTAGTGACCAACTGCGATACACAGTGAGCGGGAAGATCTCTGCAGTCAAAACCCAACTGCCATCTCCTGGCGCGATATCAGTAGCAAGTAGTGACCAACTGCGATACGCAGTGAGCGGGAAGACCTCTGCAGTCCAAACCCAACTGCCATCTCCTGGCGCGATATCAGTAGCAAGTAGTGACGAACTGCGATACCCAGTGAGCGGGAAGACCTCTGCAGTCCAAACCCAACTGCAATCTCCTGACGCGATATCAGTAGCTAGTAGTGAACAACTGCGATACGCAGTGAGCTGGAAGAACTCTGCAGTCCAAACCCAACTGCCATCTCCTGGCGCGATATCAGTAGAAAGTAGTGACCAACTGCGATACGCAGTGAGTGGGAAGACCTCTGCAGTCCAAACCCAACTGCCATCTCCTGGCGCGATATCAGTAGCAAGTAGTGAGCAACTGCGATACGCAGTGAGCGGGAAGACCTCTGCAGTTCAAACCCAACTGCCATCTCCTGGCGCGATATCAGTAGCAAGTAGTGACCAACTGCGATACGCAGTGAGCGGGAATACCTCTCCAGTCCAAACCCAACTGCCATCTCCTGACGCGATATCAGTAGCAAGTAGTGACCAACTGCGATACGCAGTGAGCGGGAAGACCTCTGCAGTTCAAACCCAACTGCCATCTCCTGGCGCGATATCAGTAGCAAGTAGTGACCAACTGCGATACGCAGTGAGCGGGAAGACCTCTGCTGTTCAAACCCAACTGCCATCTCCTGGCGCGATATCAGTTGCAAGTAGTGACCAACTGCGATACCCAGTGAGCGGGAAGACCTCTGCAGTCCAAACCCAACTGCCATCTCCTGGCGCGATATCAGTAGCAAGTAGTGACCAACTGCGATACGCAGTGAGCGGGAAGACCTCTGCAGTTCAAACCCAACTGCCATCTCCTGGCGCGATATCAGTAGCAAGTAGTGACCAACTGCGATACGCAGTGAGCGGGAAGACCTCTGCAGTTCAAACCCAACTGCCATCTCCTGGCGCGATATTAGTTGCAAGTAGTGACCAACTGCGATACCCAGTGAGCGGGAAGACCTCTGCAGTCCAAACTCAACTGCCATCTCCTGGCGCGATATCAGTAGCAAGTAGTGAACAACTGCGATACGCAGTGAGCGGGAAGACCTCTGCAGTTCAAACCCAACTGCCATCTCCTGGCGCGATATCAGTAGCAAGTAGTGACCAACTGCGATACGCAGTGAGCGGGAAGACCTCTGCAGTTCAAGCCCAACTGCCATCTCCTGACGCGATATCAGTAGCAAGTAGTGACCAACTGATATACGCAGTGAGCGGGAAGACCTCTGCAGTCCAAACCCAACTGCCATCTCCTGGCGCGATATCAGTAGCAAGTAGTGACCAACTGCGATACGCAGTGAGCGGGAAGACCTCTGCAGTCCAAACCCAACTGCCATCTCCTGACGCGATATCAGTAGCAAGTAGTGACCAACTGCGATACGCAGTGAGCGGGAAGAACTCTGCAGTCCAAACCCAACTGCCATCTCCTGACGCGATATCAGTAGCAAGTAGTGACCTACTGCGATACCCAGTGAGCGGGAAGACCTCTGCAGTCCAAACCCAACCGCCATCTCCTGGCGCGATATCAGTAGCAAGTAGTGACCAACTGCGATACGCAGTGAGCGGGAAGACCTCTGCAGTCCAAACCCAACTGCCATCTCCTGACGCGATATTAGTAGCAAGTAGTGACCAACTGCGATACGCAGTGAGCGGGAAGACCTCTGCAGTCCAAACCCAACTGCCATCTCCAGGCGCGATATCAGTAGCAAGTAGTGACCAACTGCGATACGCAGTGAGCGGGAGGACCTCTGCAGTTCAAACCCAACTGCCATCTCCTGGCGCGATATCAGTAGCAAGTAGTGACCCACTGCGATACGCAGTGAGCGGGAAGACCTCTGCAGTCCAAACCCAACTGCCATCTCTTGGCGCGATATCAGTAGCAAGTAGTGACCAACTGCGATACGCAGTGAGCGGGAAGACCTCTGCAGTTCAAACCCAACTGCCATCTCCTGGCGCGATATCAGTAGCAACTAGTGACCAACTGCGATACGCAGTGAGCGGGAAGACCTCTGCAGTTCAAACCCAACTGCCATCTCCTGGCGCGATATCAGTAGCAAGTAGTGACCAACTGCGATACGCAGTGAGCGGGAAGACCTCTGCAGACCAAACCCAACTGCCATCTCCTGGCGCGATATCAGTAGCAAGTAGTGACCAACTGCGATACCCAGTGAGCGGGAAGACCTTTGCAGTCCAAACCCAACTGCCATCTCCTGGCGCGATATCAGTAGCAAGTAGCGACCAACTGCGATACGCAGTGAGCGGGAAGACCTCTGCAGTTCAAACCCAACTGCCATCTCCTGGCGCGATATCAATAGCAAGTGGTGACCAACTGCGATACGCAGTGAGCGGGAAGACGTCTGCAGTTCAAACCCAACTGCCATCTCCTGACGCGATATCAGTGGCAAGTAGTGACCAACTGCGATAAGCAGTGAGCGGGAAGACCTCTGCAGTCCAAACCCAACTGCCATCTCCTGGCGCGATATCAGTAGCAAGTAGTGACCAACTGCGATACGCAGTGAGCGGGAAGACCTCTGCACTCCAAACCCAACTGCCATCTCCTGGCGCGATATCAGTAGCAAGTAGTGACCAACTTCGATACGCAGTGAGCGGAAAGACCTCTGCAGTCCAAACCCAACTGCCATCTCCTGGCGCGATATAAGTAGCAAGTAGTGACCAACTGCGATACGCAGTGAGCGGGAAGACCTCTGCAGTTCAAACCCAACTGCCATCTCCTGGCGAGATATCAGTAGCAAGTAGCGACCAACTGCGATACGCAGTGAGCGGGAAGACCTCTGCACTCCAAACCCAACTGCCATCTCCTGGCGCGATATCAGTAGCAAGTAGTGACCAACTGCGATACGCAGTGAGCGGGGAGACCTCTGCAGTTCAAACCCAACTGCCATCTCCTGGCGAGATATCAGTAGCAAGTAGCGACCAACTGCGATACGCAGTGAGCGGGAAGACCTCTGCACTCCAAACCCAACTGCCATCTCCTGGCGCGATATCAGTAGCAAGTAGTGACCAACTGCGATACGCAGTGAGCGGAAAGATCTCTGCAATCCAAACCCAACTGCCATCTCCTGGCGCGATATCAGTAGCAAGTAGTGACCAACTGCGATACGCAGTGAGCGGGAAGACCTCTGCAGTCCAAACCCAACTGCCATCTCCTGGCGCGATATCAGTAGCAAGTAGTGACCAACTGCGATACGCAGTGAGCGGTAAGACCTCTGCAGTTCAAACCCAACTGCCATCTCCTGGCGCGATATCAGTAGCAAGTAGTGACCTACTGCGATACGCAGTGAGCGGGAAGACCTCTGCAATTCAAACCCAACTGCCATCTCCTGACGTGATATCAGTAGCAAGTAGTGACCAACTACGATACGCAGTGAGCGGGAAGACCTCTGCAGTCCAAACCCAACTGCCATCTCCTGACGCGATATCAGTAGCAAGTAGTGACCAACTGCGATACGCAGTGAGCGGGAAGACCTCTGCAGTCCAAACCCAACTGCCATCTCCTGACGCGATATCAGTAGCAAGTAGTGACCAACTGCAATACGCAGTGAGCGGGAAGACCTCTGCAGTTCAAACCCAACTGCCATCTCCTGGCGCGATATCAGTAGCAAGCAGTGACCAACTGCGACACGCAGTGAGCGGGAAGACCTCTGCAGTTCAAACCCAACTGCCATCTCCTGGCGCGATATCAGTAGCAAGTAGTGACCAACTGCAATACCCAGTGAGCGGGAAGACCTCTGCAGTCCAAACCCAACCGCCATCTCCTGGCGCGATATCAGTAGCAAGTAGTGACCAACTGCGATACGCAGTGAGCGGGAAGACCTCTGCAGTCCAAACCCAACTGCCATCTCCTGGCGCGATATCAGTAGCAAGTAGTGACCAACTGCGATACGCAGTGAGCGGGAAGACCTCTGCAGTTCAAACCCAACTGCCATCTCCTGGCGCGATATCAGTAGGAAGTAGTGACCAACTGCTATACGCAGTGAGCGGGAAGACCTCTGCAGTCCAAACCCAACTGCCATCTCCTGACGCGCTATCAGTAGCAAGTAGTGACCAACTGCGATACGCAGTGAGCGGGAAGACCTCTGCAGTCCAAACCCAACTGCCATCTCCTGACGCGATATCAGTAGCAAGTAGTGACCAACTGCGATACGCAGTGAGCGGGAAGACCTTTGCAGTTCAAACCCAACTGCCATCTCCTGGCGCGATATCAGTAGCAAGTAGTGACCAACTGCGATACCCAGTGAGCGGGAAGACCTCTGCAGTTCAAACCCAACTGCCATCTCCTGGCGCGATATCAGTAGCAAGTAGTGACCAACTGCGATACGCAGTGAGCGGGATGATCTCTGCAGTTCAAACCCAACTGCCATCTCCTGGCGCGATATCAGTAGCAAGTAGTGACCAACTGCGATACGCAGTGAGCGGGAAGACCTCAGCAGTCCAAACCCAACTGCCATCTCCTAGCGCGATATCAGTAGCAAGTAGTGACCAACTGCGATACACAGTGAGCGGGAAGATCTCTGCAGTCAAAACCCAACTGCCATCTCCTGGCGCGATATCAGTAGCAAGTAGTGACCAACTGCGATACGCAGTGAGCGGGAAGACCTCTGCAGTCCATACCCAACTGCCATCTCCTGGCGCGATATCAGTAGCAAGTAGTGACCAACTGCGATACGCAGTGAGCGGGAAGACCTCTGCAGTCCAAACCCAACTGCCATCTCCTGACGCGATATCAGTAGCAAGTAGTGACCAACTGCGATACGCAGTGAGCGGGAAGAACTCTGCAGTCCAAACCCAACTGCCATCTCCTGACGCGATATCAGTAGCAAGTAGTGACCAACTGCAATACGCAGTGAGCGGGATGACCTCTGCAGTTCAAACCCAACTGCCATCTCCTGGCGCGATATCAGTAGCAAGCAGTGACCAACTGCGACACGCAGTGAGCGGGAAGACCTCTGCAGTTCAAACCCAACTGCCATCTCCTGGCGCGATATCAGTAGCAAGTAGTGACCAACTGCAATACCCAGTGAGCGGGAAGACCTCTGCAGTCCAAACCCAACCGCCATCTCCTGGCGCGATATCAGTAGCAAGTAGTGACCAACTGCGATACGCAGTGAGCGGGAAGACCTCTGCAGTCCAAACCCAACTGCCATCTCCTGGCGCGATATCAGTAGCAAGTAGTGACCAACTGCGATACGCAGTGAGCGGGAAGACCTCTGCAGTTCAAACCCAACTGCCATCTCCTGGCGCGATATCAGTAGGAAGTAGTGACCAACTGCTATACGCAGTGAGCGGGAAGACCTCTGCAGTCCAAACCCAACTGCCATCTCCTGACGCGCTATCAGTAGCAAGTAGTGACCAACTGCGATACGCAGTGAGCGGGAAGACCTCTGCAGTCCAAACCCAACTGCCATCTCCTGACGCGATATCAGTAGCAAGTAGTGACCAACTGCGATACGCAGTGAGCGGGAAGACCTTTGCAGTTCAAACCCAACTGCCATCTCCTGGCGCGATATCAGTAGCAAGTAGTGACCAACTGCGATACCCAGTGAGCGGGAAGACCTCTGCAGTTCAAACCCAACTGCCATCTCCTGGCGCGATATCAGTAGCAAGTAGTGACCAACTGCGATACGCAGTGAGCGGGATGATCTCTGCAGTTCAAACCCAACTGCCATCTCCTGGCGCGATATCAGTAGCATGTAGTGACCAACTGCGATACGCAGTGAGCGGGAAGACCTCAGCAGTCCAAACCCAACTGCCATCTCCTAGCGCGATATCAGTAGCAAGTAGTGACCAACTGCGATACACAGTGAGCGGGAAGATCTCTGCAGTCAAAACCCAACTGCCATCTCCTGGCGCGATATCAGTAGCAAGTAGTGACCAACTGCGATACGCAGTGAGCGGGAAGACCTCTGCAGTCCAAACCCAACTGCCATCTCCTGGCGCGATATCAGTAGCAAGTAGTGACCAACTGCGATACGCAGTGAGCGGGAAGACCTCTGCAGTCCAAACCCAACTGCCATCTCCTGACGCGATATCAGTAGCAAGTAGTGACCAACTGCGATACGCAGTGAGCGGGAAGAACTCTGCAGTCCAAACCCAACTGCCATCTCCTGACGCGATATCAGTAGCAAGTAGTGACCTACTGCGATACCCAGTGAGCGGGAAGACCTCTGCAGTCCAAACCCAACCGCCATCTCCTGGCGCGATATCAGTAGCAAGTAGTGACCAACTGCGATACGCAGTGAGCGGGAAGACCTCTGCAGTCCAAACCCAACTGCCATCTCCTGACGCGATATTAGTAGCAAGTAGTGACCAACTGCGATACGCAGTGAGCGGGAAGACCTCTGCAGTCCAAACCCAACTGCCATCTCCAGGCGCGATATCAGTAGCAAGTAGTGACCAACTGCGATACGCAGTGAGCGGGAGGACCTCTGCAGTTCAAACCCAACTGCCATCTCCTGGCGCGATATCAGTAGCAAGTAGTGACCCACTGCGATACGCAGTGAGCGGGAAGACCTCTGCAGTCCAAACCCAACTGCCATCTCTTGGCGCGATATCAGTAGCAAGTAGTGACCAACTGCGATACGCAGTGAGCGGGAAGACCTCTGCAGTTCAAACCCAACTGCCATCTCCTGGCGCGATATCAGTAGCAACTAGTGACCAACTGCGATACGCAGTGAGCGGGAAGACCTCTGCAGTTCAAACCCAACTGCCATCTCCTGGCGCGATATCAGTAGCAAGTAGTGACCAACTGCGATACGCAGTGAGCGGGAAGACCTCTGCAGACCAAACCCAACTGCCATCTCCTGGCGCGATATCAGTAGCAAGTAGTGACCAACTGCGATACCCAGTGAGCGGGAAGACCTTTGCAGTCCAAACCCAACTGCCATCTCCTGGCGCGATATCAGTAGCAAGTAGCGACCAACTGCGATACGCAGTGAGCGGGAAGACCTCTGCAGTTCAAACCCAACTGCCATCTCCTGGCGCGATATCAATAGCAAGTGGTGACCAACTGCGATACGCAGTGAGCGGGAAGACGTCTGCAGTTCAAACCCAACTGCCATCTCCTGACGCGATATCAGTGGCAAGTAGTGACCAACTGCGATAAGCAGTGAGCGGGAAGACCTCTGCAGTCCAAACCCAACTGCCATCTCCTGGCGCGATATCAGTAGCAAGTAGTGACCAACTGCGATACGCAGTGAGCGGGAAGACCTCTGCACTCCAAACCCAACTGCCATCTCCTGGCGCGATATCAGTAGCAAGTAGTGACCAACTTCGATACGCAGTGAGCGGAAAGACCTCTGCAGTCCAAACCCAACTGCCATCTCCTGGCGCGATATAAGTAGCAAGTAGTGACCAACTGCGATACGCAGTGAGCGGGAAGACCTCTGCAGTTCAAACCCAACTGCCATCTCCTGGCGAGATATCAGTAGCAAGTAGCGACCAACTGCGATACGCAGTGAGCGGGAAGACCTCTGCACTCCAAACCCAACTGCCATCTCCTGGCGCGATATCAGTAGCAAGTAGTGACCAACTGCGATACGCAGTGAGCGGGGAGACCTCTGCAGTTCAAACCCAACTGCCATCTCCTGGCGAGATATCAGTAGCAAGTAGCGACCAACTGCGATACGCAGTGAGCGGGAAGACCTCTGCACTCCAAACCCAACTGCCATCTCCTGGCGCGATATCAGTAGCAAGTAGTGACCAACTGCGATACGCAGTGAGCGGAAAGATCTCTGCAATCCAAACCCAACTGCCATCTCCTGGCGCGATATCAGTAGCAAGTAGTGACCAACTGCGATACGCAGTGAGCGGGAAGACCTCTGCAGTCCAAACCCAACTGCCATCTCCTGGCGCGATATCAGTAGCAAGTAGTGACCAACTGCGATACGCAGTGAGCGGTAAGACCTCTGCAGTTCAAACCCAACTGCCATCTCCTGGCGCGATATCAGTAGCAAGTAGTGACCTACTGCGATACGCAGTGAGCGGGAAGACTTCTGCAGTTCAAACCCAACTGCCATCTCCTGACGTGATATCAGTAGCAAGTAGTGACCAACTACGATACGCAGTGAGCGGGAAGACCTCTGCAGTCCAAACCCAACTGCCATCTCCTGACGCGATATCAGTAGCAAGTAGTGACCAACTGCGATACGCAGTGAGCGGGAAGACCTCTGCAGTCCAAACCCAACTGCCATCTCCTGACGCGATATCAGTAGCAAGTAGTGACCAACTGCAATACGCAGTGAGCGGGAAGACCTCTGCAGTTCAAACCCAACTGCCATCTCATGGCGCGATATCAGTAGCAAGCAGTGACCAACTGCGACACGCAGTGAGCGGGAAGACCTCTGCAGTTCAAACCCAACTGCCATCTCCTGGCGCGATATCAGTAGCAAGTAGTGACCAACTGCAATACCCAGTGAGCGGGAAGACCTCTGCAGTCCAAACCCAACCGCCATCTCCTGGCGCGATATCAGTAGCAAGTAGTGACCAACTGCGATACGCAGTGAGCGGGAAGACCTCTGCAGTCCAAACCCAACTGCCATCTCCTGGCGCGATATCAGTAGCAAGTAGTGACCAACTGCGATACGCAGTGAGCGGGAAGACCTCTGCAGTTCAAACCCAACTGCCATCTCCTGGCGCGATATCAGTAGGAAGTAGTGACCAACTGCTATACGCAGTGAGCGGGAAGACCTCTGCAGTCCAAACCCAACTGCCATCTCCTGACGCGCTATCAGTAGCAAGTAGTGACCAACTGCGATACGCAGTGAGCGGGAAGACCTCTGCAGTCCAAACCCAACTGCCATCTCCTGACGCGATATCAGTAGCAAGTAGTGACCAACTGCGATACGCAGTGAGCGGGAAGACCTTTGCAGTTCAAACCCAACTGCCATCTCCTGGCGCGATATCAGTAGCAAGTAGTGACCAACTGCGATACCCAGTGAGCGGGAAGACCTCTGCAGTTCAAACCCAACTGCCATCTCCTGGCGCGATATCAGTAGCAAGTAGTGACCAACTGCGATACGCAGTAAGCGGGAAGACCTCTGCAGTCCAAACCCAACTGCCATCTCCTGACGCGATATCAGTAGCAAGTAGTGACCAACTGCGATACGCAGTGAGCGGGAAGATCTCTGCAGTTCAAACCCAACTGCCATCTCCTGGCGCGATATCAGTAGCAAGTAGTGACCAACTGCGATACGCAGTGAGCGGGAAGACCTCAGCAGTCCAAACCCAACTGCCATCTCCTAGCGCGATATCAGTAGCAAGTAGTGACCAACTGCGATACACAGTGAGCGGGAAGATCTCTGCAGTCAAAACCCAACTGCCATCTCCTGGCGCGATATCAGTAGCAAGTAGTGACCAACTGCGATACGCAGTGAGCGGGAAGACCTCTGCAGTCCAAACCCAACTGCCATCTCCTGGCGCGATATCAGTAGCAAGTAGTGACGAACTGCGATACCCGGTGAGCGGGAAGACCTCTGCAGTCCAAACCCAACTGCCATCTCCTGACGCGATATCAGTAGCAAGTAGTGAACAACTGCGATACGCAGTGAGCTGGAAGAACTCTGCAGTCCAAACCCAACTGCCATCTCCTGGCGCGATATCAGTAGAAAGTAGTGACCAACTGCGATACGCAGTGAGCGGGAAGACCTCTGCAGTCCAAACCCAACTGCCATCTCCTGGCGCGATATCAGTAGCAAGTAGTGAGCAACTGCGATACGCAGTGAGCGGGAAGACCTCTGCAGTTCAAACCCAACTGCCATCTCCTGGCGCGATATCAGTAGCAAGTAGTGACCAACTGCGATACGCAGTGAGCGGGAATACCTCTCCAGTCCAAACCCAACTGCCATCTCCTGACGCGATATCAGTAGCAAGTAGTGACCAACTGCGATACGCAGTGAGCGGGAAGACCTCTGCAGTTCAAACCCAACTGCCATCTCCTGGCGCGATATCAGTAGCAAGTAGTGACCAACTGCGATACGCAGTGAGCGGGAAGACCTCTGCTGTTCAAACCCAACTGCCATCTCCTGGCGCGATATCAGTTGCAAGTAGTGACCAACTGCGATACCCAGTGAGCGGGAAGACCTCTGCAGTCCAAACCCAACTGCCATCTCCTGGCGCGATATCAGTAGCAAGTAGTGACCAACTGCGATACGCAGTGAGCGGGAAGACCTCTGCAGTTCAAACCCAACTGCCATCTCCTGGCGCGATATCAGTAGCAAGTAGTGACCAACTGCGATACGCAGTGAGCGGGAAGACCTCTGCAGTTCAAACCCAACTGCCATCTCCTGGCGCGATATTAGTTGCAAGTAGTGACCAACTGCGATACCCAGTGAGCGGGAAGACCTCTGCAGTCCAAACTCAACTGCCATCTCCTGGCGCGATATCAGTAGCAAGTAGTGAACAACTGCGATACGCAGTGAGCGGGAAGACCTCTGCAGTTCAAACCCAACTGCCATCTCCTGGCGCGATATCAGTAGCAAGTAGTGACCAACTGCGATACGCAGTGAGCGGGAAGACCTCTGCAGTTCAAGCCCAACTGCCATCTCCTGACGCGATATCAGTAGCAAGTAGTGACCAACTGATATACGCAGTGAGCGGGAAGACCTCTGCAGTCCAAACCCAACTGCCATCTCCTGGCGCGATATCAGTAGCAAGTAGTGACCAACTGCGATACGCAGTGAGCGGGAAGACCTCTGCAGTCCAAACCCAACTGCCATCTCCTGACGCGATATCAGTAGCAAGTAGTGACCAACTGCGATACGCAGTGAGCGGGAAGAACTCTGCAGTCCAAACCCAACTGCCATCTCCTGACGCGATATCAGTAGCAAGTAGTGACCTACTGCGATACCCAGTGAGCGGGAAGACCTCTGCAGTCCAAACCCAACCGCCATCTCCTGGCGCGATATCAGTAGCAAGTAGTGACCAACTGCGATACGCAGTGAGCGGGAAGACCTCTGCAGTCCAAACCCAACTGCCATCTCCTGACGCGATATTAGTAGCAAGTAGTGACCAACTGCGATACGCAGTGAGCGGGAAGACCTCTGCAGTCCAAACCCAACTGCCATCTCCAGGCGCGATATCAGTAGCAAGTAGTGACCAACTGCGATACGCAGTGAGCGGGAGGACCTCTGCAGTTCAAACCCAACTGCCATCTCCTGGCGCGATATCAGTAGCAAGTAGTGACCCACTGCGATACGCAGTGAGCGGGAAGACCTCTGCAGTCCAAACCCAACTGCCATCTCTTGGCGCGATATCAGTAGCAAGTAGTGACCAACTGCGATACGCAGTGAGCGGGAAGACCTCTGCAGTTCAAACCCAACTGCCATCTCCTGGCGCGATATCAGTAGCAACTAGTGACCAACTGCGATACGCAGTGAGCGGGAAGACCTCTGCAGTTCAAACCCAACTGCCATCTCCTGGCGCGATATCAGTAGCAAGTAGTGACCAACTGCGATACGCAGTGAGCGGGAAGACCTCTGCAGACCAAACCCAACTGCCATCTCCTGGCGCGATATCAGTAGCAAGTAGTGACCAACTGCGATACCCAGTGAGCGGGAAGACCTTTGCAGTCCAAACCCAACTGCCATCTCCTGGCGCGATATCAGTAGCAAGTAGCGACCAACTGCGATACGCAGTGAGCGGGAAGACCTCTGCAGTTCAAACCCAACTGCCATCTCCTGGCGCGATATCAATAGCAAGTGGTGACCAACTGCGATACGCAGTGAGCGGGAAGACCTCTGCAGTTCAAACCCAACTGCCATCTCCTGGCGCGATATCAGTAGCAAGTAGTGACCAACTGCGATACGAAGTGAGCGGGAAGACCTCTGCAGACCAAACCCAACTGCCATCTCCTGGCGCGATATCAGTAGCAAGTAGTGACCAACTGCGATACCCAGTGAGCGGGAAGACCTTTGCAGTCCAAACCCAACTGCCATCTCCTGGCGCGATATCAGTAGCAAGTAGCGACCAACTGCGATACGCAGTGAGCGGGAAGACCTCTGCAGTTCAAACCCAACTGCCATCTCCTGGCGCGATATCAATAGCAAGTGGTGACCAACTGCGATACGCAGTGAGCGGGAAGACGTCTGCAGTTCAAACCCAACTGCCATCTCCTGACGCGATATCAGTGGCAAGTAGTGACCAACTGCGATAAGCAGTGAGCGGGAAGACCTCTGCAGTCCAAACCCAACTGCCATCTCCTGGCGCGATATCAGTAGCAAGTAGTGACCAACTGCGATACGCAGTGAGCGGGAAGACCTCTGCACTCCAAACCCAACTGCCATCTCCTGGCGCGATATCAGTAGCAAGTAGTGACCAACTTCGATACGCAGTGAGCGGAAAGACCTCTGCAGTCCAAACCCAACTGCCATCTCCTGGCGCGATATAAGTAGCAAGTAGTGACCAACTGCGATACGCAGTGAGCGGGAAGACCTCTGCAGTTCAAACCCAACTGCCATCTCCTGGCGAGATATCAGTAGCAAGTAGCGACCAACTGCGATACGCAGTGAGCGGGAAGACCTCTGCACTCCAAACCCAACTGCCATCTCCTGGCGCGATATCAGTAGCAAGTAGTGACCAACTGCGATACGCAGTGAGCGGGGAGACCTCTGCAGTTCAAACCCAACTCCCATCTCCTGGCGAGATATCAGTAGCAAGTAGCGACCAACTGCGATACGCAGTGAGCGGGAAGACCTCTGCACTCCAAACCCAACTGCCATCTCCTGGCGCGATATCAGTAGCAAGTAGTGACCAACTGCGATACGCAGTGAGCGGAAAGATCTCTGCAATCCAAACCCAACTGCCATCTCCTGGCGCGATATCAGTAGCAAGTAGTGACCAACTGCGATACGCAGTGAGCGGGAAGACCTCTGCAGTCCAAACCCAACTGCCATCTCCTGGCGCGATATCAGTAGCAAGTAGTGACCAACTGCGATACGCAGTGAGCGGTAAGACCTCTGCAGTTCAAACCCAACTGCCATCTCCTGGCGCGATATCAGTAGCAAGTAGTGACCTACTGCGATACGCAGTGAGCGGGAAGACCTCTGCAGTTCAAACCCAACTGCCATCTCCTGACGTGATATCAGTAGCAAGTAGTGACCAACTACGATACGCAGTGAGCGGGAAGACCTCTGCAGTCCAAACCCAACTGCCATCTCCTGACGCGATATCAGTAGCAAGTAGTGACCAACTGCGATACGCAGTGAGCGGGAAGACCTCTGCAGTCCAAACCCAACTGCCATCTCCTGACGCGATATCAGTAGCAAGTAGTGACCAACTGCAATACGCAGTGAGCGGGAAGACCTCTGCAGTTCAAACCCAACTGCTATCTCATGGCGCGATATCAGTAGCAAGCAGTGACCAACTGCGACACGCAGTGAGCGGGAAGACCTCTGCAGTTCAAACCCAACTGCCATCTCCTGGCGCGATATCAGTAGCAAGTAGTGACCAACTGCAATACCCAGTGAGCGGGAAGACCTCTGCAGTCCAAACCCAACCGCCATCTCCTGGCGCGATATCAGTAGCAAGTAGTGACCAACTGCGATACGCAGTGAGCGGGAAGACCTCTGCAGTCCAAACCCAACTGCCATCTCCTGGCGCGATATCAGTAGCAAGTAGTGACCAACTGCGATACGCAGAGAGCGGGAAGACCTCTGCAGTTCAAACCCAACTGCCATCTCCTGGCGCGATATCAGTAGGAAGTAGTGACCAACTGCTATACGCAGTGAGCGGGAAGACCTCTGCAGTCCAAACCCAACTGCCATCTCCTGACGCGCTATCAGTAGCAAGTAGTGACCAACTGCGATACGCAGTGAGCGGGAAGACCTCTGCAGTCCAAACCCAACTGCCATCTCCTGACGCGATATCAGTAGCAAGTAGTGACCAACTGCGATACGCAGTGAGCGGGAAGACCTTTGCAGTTCAAACCCAACTGCCATCTCCTGGCGCGATATCAGTAGCAAGTAGTGACCAACTGCGATACCCAGTGAGCGGGAAGACCTCTGCAGTTCAAACCCAACTGCCATCTCCTGGCGCGATATCAGTAGCAAGTAGTGACCAACTGCGATACGCAGTAAGCGGGAAGACCTCTGCAGTCCAAACCCAACTGCCATCTCCTGACGCGATATCAGTAGCAAGTAGTGACCAACTGCGATACGCAGTGAGCGGGAAGATCTCTGCAGTTCAAACACAACTGCCATCTCCTGGCGCGATATCAGTAGCAAGTAGTGACCAACTGCGATACGCAGTGAGCGGGAAGACCTCAGCAGTCCAAACCCAACTGCCATCTCCTAGCGCGATATCAGTAGCAAGTAGTGACCAACTGCGATACACAGTGAGCGGGAAGATCTCTGCAGTCAAAACCCAACTGCCATCTCCTGGCGCGATATCAGTAGCAAGTAGTGACCAACTGCGATACGCAGTGAGCGGGAAGACCTCTGCAGTCCAAACCCAACTGCCATCTCCTGGCGCGATATCAGTAGCAAGTAGTGACGAACTGCGATACCCGGTGAGCGGGAAGACCTCTGCAGTCCAAACCCAACTGCCATCTCCTGACGCGATATCAGTAGCAAGTAGTGAACAACTGCGATACGCAGTGAGCTGGAAGAACTCTGCAGTCCAAACCCAACTGCCATCTCCTGGCGCGATATCAGTAGAAAGTAGTGACCAACTGCGATACGCAGTGAGCGGGAAGACCTCTGCAGTCCAAACCCAACTGCCATCTCCTGGCGCGATATCAGTAGCAAGTAGTGAGCAACTGCGATACGCAGTGAGCGGGAAGACCTCTGCAGTTCAAACCCAACTGCCATCTCCTGGCGCGATATCAGTAGCAAGTAGTGACCAACTGCGATACGCAGTGAGCGGGAATACCTCTCCAGTCCAAACCCAACTGCCATCTCCTGACGCGATATCAGTAGCAAGTAGTGACCAACTGCGATACGCAGTGAGCGGGAAGACCTCTGCAGTTCAAACCCAACTGCCATCTCCTGGCGCGATATCAGTAGCAAGTAGTGACCAACTGCGATACGCAGTGAGCGGGAAGACCTCTGCTGTTCAAACCCAACTGCCATCTCCTGGCGCGATATCAGTTGCAAGTAGTGACCAACTGCGATACCCAGTGAGCGGGAAGACCTCTGCAGTCCAAACCCAACTGCCATCTCCTGGCGCGATATCAGTAGCAAGTAGTGACCAACTGCGATACGCAGTGAGCGGGAAGACCTCTGCAGTTCAAACCCAACTGCCATCTCCTGGCGCGATATCAGTAGCAAGTAGTGACCAACTGCGATACGCAGTGAGCGGGAAGACCTCTGCAGTTCAAACCCAACTGCCATCTCCTGGCGCGATATTAGTTGCAAGTAGTGACCAACTGCGATACCCAGTGAGCGGGAAGACCTCTGCAGTCCAAACTCAACTGCCATCTCCTGGCGCGATATCAGTAGCAAGTAGTGAACAACTGCGATACGCAGTGAGCGGGAAGACCTCTGCAGTTCAAACCCAACTGCCATCTCCTGGCGCGATATCAGTAGCAAGTAGTGACCAACTGCGATACGCAGTGAGCGGGAAGACCTCTGCAGTTCAAGCCCAACTGCCATCTCCTGACGCGATATCAGTAGCAAGTAGTGACCAACTGATATACGCAGTGAGCGGGAAGACCTCTGCAGTCCAAACCCAACTGCCATCTCCTGGCGCGATATCAGTAGCAAGTAGTGACCAACTGCGATACGCAGTGAGCGGGAAGACCTCTGCAGTCCAAACCCAACTGCCATCTCCTGACGCGATATCAGTAGCAAGTAGTGACCAACTGCGATACGCAGTGAGCGGGAAGAACTCTGCAGTCCAAACCCAACTGCCATCTCCTGACGCGATATCAGTAGCAAGTAGTGACCTACTGCGATACCCAGTGAGCGGGAAGACCTCTGCAGTCCAAACCCAACCGCCATCTCCTGGCGCGATATCAGTAGCAAGTAGTGACCAACTGCGATACGCAGTGAGCGGGAAGACCTCTGCAGTCCAAACCCAACTGCCATCTCCTGACGCGATATTAGTAGCAAGTAGTGACCAACTGCGATACGCAGTGAGCGGGAAGACCTCTGCAGTCCAAACCCAACTGCCATCTCCAGGCGCGATATCAGTAGCAAGTAGTGACCAACTGCGATACGCAGTGAGCGGGAGGACCTCTGCAGTTCAAACCCAACTGCCATCTCCTGGCGCGATATCAGTAGCAAGTAGTGACCCACTGCGATACGCAGTGAGCGGGAAGACCTCTGCAGTCCAAACCCAACTGCCATCTCTTGGCGCGATATCAGTAGCAAGTAGTGACCAACTGCGATACGCAGTGAGCGGGAAGACCTCTGCAGTTCAAACCCAACTGCCATCTCCTGGCGCGATATCAGTAGCAACTAGTGACCAACTGCGATACGCAGTGAGCGGGAAGACCTCTGCAGTTCAAACCCAACAGCCATCTCCTGGCGCGATATCAGTAGCAAGTAGTGACCAACTGCGATACGCAGTGAGCGGGAAGACCTCTGCAGACCAAACCCAACTGCCATCTCCTGGCGCGATATCAGTAGCAAGTAGTGACCAACTGCGATACCCAGTGAGCGGGAAGACCTTTGCAGTCCAAACCCAACTGCCATCTCCTGGCGCGATATCAGTAGCAAGTAGCGACCAACTGCGATACGCAGTGAGCGGGAAGACCTCTGCAGTTCAAACCCAACTGCCATCTCCTGGCGCGATATCAATAGCAAGTGGTGACCAACTGCGATACGCAGTGAGCGGGAAGACGTCTGCAGTTCAAACCCAACTGCCATCTCCTGACGCGATATCAGTGGCAAGTAGTGACCAACTGCGATAAGCAGTGAGCGGGAAGACCTCTGCAGTCCAAACCCAACTGCCATCTCCTGGCGCGATATCAGTAGCAAGTAGTGACCAACTGCGATACGCAGTGAGCGGGAAGACCTCTGCACTCCAAACCCAACTGCCATCTCCTGGCGCGATATCAGTAGCAAGTAGTGACCAACTTCGATACGCAGTGAGCGGAAAGACCTCTGCAGTCCAAACCCAACTGCCATCTCCTGGCGCGATATAAGTAGCAAGTAGTGACCAACTGCGATACGCAGTGAGCGGGAAGACCTCTGCAGTTCAAACCCAACTGCCATCTCCTGGCGAGATATCAGTAGCAAGTAGCGACCAACTGCGATACGCAGTGAGCGGGAAGACCTCTGCACTCCAAACCCAACTGCCATCTCCTGGCGCGATATCAGTAGCAAGTAGTGACCAACTGCGATACGCAGTGAGCGGGGAGACCTCTGCAGTTCAAACCCAACTGCCATCTCCTGGCGAGATATCAGTAGCAAGTAGCGACCAACTGCGATACGCAGTGAGCGGGAAGACCTCTGCACTCCAAACCCAACTGCCATCTCCTGGCGCGATATCAGTAGCAAGTAGTGACCAACTGCGATACGCAGTGAGCGGAAAGATCTCTGCAATCCAAACCCAACTGCCATCTCCTGGCGCGATATCAGTAGCAAGTAGTGACCAACTGCGATACGCAGTGAGCGGGAAGACCTCTGCAGTCCAAACCCAACTGCCATCTCCTGGCGCGATATCAGTAGCAAGTAGTGACCAACTGCGATACGCAGTGAGCGGTAAGACCTCTGCAGTTCAAACCCAACTGCCATCTCCTGGCGCGATATCAGTAGCAAGTAGTGACCTACTGCGATACGCAGTGAGCGGGAAGACCTCTGCAGTTCAAACCCAACTGCCATCTCCTGACGTGATATCAGTAGCATGTAGTGACCAACTACGATACGCAGTGAGCGGGAAGACCTCTGCAGTCCAAACCCAACTGCCATCTCCTGACGCGATATCAGTAGCAAGTAGTGACCAACTGCGATACGCAGTGAGCGGGAAGACCTCTGCAGTCCAAACCCAACTGCCATCTCCTGACGCGATATCAGTAGCAAGTAGTGACCAACTGCAATACGCAGTGAGCGGGAAGACCTCTGCAGTTCAAACCCAACTGCCATCTCCTGGCGCGATATCAGTAGCAAGCAGTGACCAACTGCGACACGCAGTGAGCGGGAAGACCTCTGCAGTTCAAACCCAACTGCCATCTCCTGGCGCGATATCAGTAGCAAGTAGTGACCAACTGCAATACCCAGTGAGCGGGAAGACCTCTGCAGTCCAAACCCAACCGCCATCTCCTGGCGCGATATCAGTAGCAAGTAGTGACCAACTGCGATACGCAGTGAGCGGGAAGACCTCTGCAGTCCAAACCCAACTGCCATCTCCTGGCGCGATATCAGTAGCAAGTAGTGACCAACTGCGATACGCAGTGAGCGGGAAGACCTCTGCAGTTCAAACCCAACTGCCATCTCCTGGCGCGATATCAGTAGGAAGTAGTGACCAACTGCTATACGCAGTGAGCGGGAAGACCTCTGCAGTCCAAACCCAACTGCCATCTCCTGACGCGCTATCAGTAGCAAGTAGTGACCAACTGCGATACGCAGTGAGCGGGAAGACCTCTGCAGTCCAAACCCAACTGCCATCTCCTGGCGCGATATCAGTAGCAAGTAGTGACCAACTGCGATACGCAGTGAGGGGGAAGACCTCTGCAGTTCAAACTCAACTGCCATCTCCTGGCGCGATATCAGTAGCAAGTAGTGACCCACTGCGATACGCAGTGAGCGGGAAGACCTCTGCAGTCCAAACCCAACTGCCATCTCCTGGCGCGATATCAGTAGCAAGTAGTGACCAACTGCGATACGCAGTGAGCGGGAAGACCTCTGCAGTTCAAACCCAACTGCCATCTCCTGGCGCGATATCAGTAGCAAGTAGTGACCAACTGCGATACGCAGTGAGCGGGAAGACCTCTGCAGTTCAAACCCAACTGCCATCTCCTGGCGCGATATCAGTAGCAAGTAGTGACCAACTGCGATACGCAGTGAGCGGGAAGACCTCTGCACTCCAAACCCAACTGCCATCTCCTGACGCGATATCAGTAGCAAGTAGTGACCAACTGCGATACCCAGTGAGCGGGAAGACCTCTGCAGTTCAAACCCAACTGCCATCTCCTGGCGCGATATCAGTAGCAAGTAGTGACCAACTGCGATACGCAGTGAGCGGGAAGACCTCTGCAGTTCAAACCCAACTGCCATCTCCTGGCGCGATATCAGTAGCAAGTAGTGACCCACTGCGATACGCAGTGAGCGGGAAGACCTCTGCACTCCAAACCCAACTGCCATCTCCTGGCGCGATATCAGTAGCAAGTAGTGACCAACTGCGATACGCAGTGAGCGGGAAGACATCTGCAGTTCAAACCCAACTGCCATCTCCTGGCGCGATATCAGTAGCAAGTTGTGACCAACTGCGATACGCAGTGAGCGGGATGACCTCTGCAGTCCAAACCCAACTGCCATCTCCTGGCGCGATATCAGTAGCAAGTAGTGACCAACTGCGATACCCAGTGAGCGGGAAGACCTTTGCAGTCCAAACCCAACTGCCATCTCCTGGCGCGATATCAGTAGCAAGTAGCGACCAACTGCGATACGCAGTGAGCGGGAAGACCTCTGCAGTTCAAACCCAACTGCCATCTCCTGGCGCGATATAAGTAGCAAGTAGTGACCAACTGCGATACGTAGTGAGCGGGAAGACCTCTGCAGTTCAAACCCAACTGCCATCTCCTGACGCGATATCAGTAGCAAGTAGTGACCAACTGCGATAAGCAGTGAGCGGGAAGACCTCTGCAGTCCAAACCCAACTGCCATCTCCTGGCGTGATATCAGTAGCAAGTAGTGACCAACTGCGATACGCTGTGAGCGGGAAGACCTCTGCACTCCAAACCCAACTGCCATCTCCTGGCGCGATATCAGTAGCAAGTAGTGACCAACTGCGATACGCAGTGAGCGGAATGACCTCTGCAGTCCAAACCCAACTGCCATCTCCTGGCGCGATATCAGTAGCAAGTAGCGACCAACTGCGATACGCAGTGAGCGGGAAGACCTCTGCACTCCAAACCCAACTGCCATCTCCTGGCGCGATATCAGTAGCAAGTAGTGACCAACTGCGATACGCAGTGAGCGGGAAGACCTCTGCAGTCCAAACCCAACTGCCATCTCCTGACGCGCTATCAGTAGCAAGTAGTGACCAACTGCGATACGCAGTGAGCGGGAAGACCTCTGCACTCCAAACCCAACTGCCATCTCCTGGCGCGATATCAGTAGCAAGTAGTGACCAACTGCGATACGCAGTGAGGGGGAAGACCTCTGCAGTTCAAACTCAACTGCCATCTCCTGGCGCGATATCAGTAGCAAGTAGTGACCCACTGCGATACGCAGTGAGCGGGAAGACCTCTGCAGTCCAAACCCAACTGCCATCTCCTGGCGCGATATCAGTAGCAAGTAGTGACCAACTGCGATACGCAGTGAGCGGGAAGACCTCTGCAGTTCAAACCCAACTGCCATCTCCTGGCGCGATATCAGTAGCAAGTAGTGACCAACTGCGATACGCAGTGAGCGGGAAGACCTCTGCAGTTCAAACCCAACTGCCATCTCCTGGCGCGATATCAGTAGCAAGTAGTGACCAACTGCGATACGCAGTGAGCGGGAAGACCTCTGCACTCCAAACCCAACTGCCATCTCCTGACGCGATATCAGTAGCAAGTAGTGACCAACTGCGATACCCAGTGAGCGGGAAGACCTCTGCAGTTCAAACCCAACTGCCATCTCCTGGCGCGATATCAGTAGCAAGTAGTGACCAACTGCGATACGCAGTGAGCGGGAAGACCTCTGCAGTTCAAACCCAACTGCCATCTCCTGGCGCGATATCAGTAGCAAGTAGTGACCCACTGCGATACGCAGTGAGCGGGAAGACCTCTGCACTCCAAACCCAACTGCCATCTCCTGGCGCGATATCAGTAGCAAGTAGTGACCAACTGCGATACGCAGTGAGCGGGAAGACATCTGCAGTTCAAACCCAACTGCCATCTCCTGGCGCGATATCAGTAGCAAGTTGTGACCAACTGCGATACGCAGTGAGCGGGATGACGTCTGCAGTCAAAACCCAACTGCCATCTCCTGGCGCGATATCAGTAGCAAGTAGTGACCAACTGCGATACCCAGTGAGCGGGAAGACCTTTGCAGTCCAAACCCAACTGCCATCTCCTGGCGCGATATCAGTAGCAAGTAGCGACCAACTGCGATACGCAGTGAGCGGGAAGACCTCTGCAGTTCAAACCCAACTGCCATCTCCTGGCGCGATATCAGTAGCAAGTAGTGACCAACTGCGATACGTAGTGAGCGGGAAGACCTCTGCAGTTCAAACCCAACTGCCATCTCCTGACGCGATATCAGTAGCAAGTAGTGACCAACTGCGATAAGCAGTGAGCGGGAAGACCTCTGCAGTCCAAACCCAACTGCCATCTCCTGGCGTGATATCAGTAGCAAGTAGTGACCAACTGCGATACGCAGTGAGCGGGAAGACCTCTGCACTCCAAACCCAACTGCCATCTCCTGGCGCGATATCAGTAGCAAGTAGTGACCAACTGCGATACGCAGTGAGCGGAAAGACCTCTGCAGTCCAAACCCAACTGCCATCTCCTGGCGCGATATCAGTAGCAAGTAGCGACCAACTGCGATACGCAGTGAGCGGGAAGACCTCTGCACTCCAAACCCAACTGCCATCTCCTGGCGCGATATCAGTAGCAAGTAGTGACCAACTGCGATACGCAGTGAGCGGGAAGACCTCTGCAGTTCAAACCCAACTGCCATCTCCTGGCGAGATATCAGTAGCAAGTAGCGACCAACTGGGATACGCAGTGAGCGGGAAGACCTCTGCACTCCAAACCCAACTGCCATCTCCTGGCGCGATATCAGTAGCAAGTAGTGACCAACTGCGATACGCAGTGAGCGGAAAGATCTCTGCAGTCCAAACCCAACTGCCACCTCCTGGCGCGATATCAGTAGCAAGTAGTGACCAACTGCGATACGCAGTGAGCGGGAAGACCTCTGCAGTCCAAACCCAACTGCCATCTCCTGGCGCGATATCAGTAGCAAGTAGTGACCAACTGCGATACGCAGTGAGCGGGAAGACCTCTGCAGTTCAAACCCAACTGCCATCTCCTGGCGCGATATCAGTAGCAAGTAGTGACCTACTGCGATAAGCAGTGAGCGGGAAGACCTCTGCAGTTCAAACCAAACTGCCATCTCCTGACGTGATATCAGTAGCAAGTAGTGACCAACTGCGATACGCAGTGAGCGGGAAGACCTCTGCAGTTCAAACCCAACTGCCATCTCCTGGCGCGATATCAGTAGCAAGTAGTGACCAACTCCGATACGCAGTGAGCGGGAAGACCTCTGCAGTTCAAACCCAACTGCCATCTCCTGACGCGATATCGGTAGCAAGTAGTGACCAACTGCGGTACGCAGTGAGCGGGAAGACCTCTGCAGTTCAAACCCAACTGCCATCTCCTGGCGCGATATCAGTAGCAAGTAGTGACCAAGTGCGATACGCAGTGAGCGGGAAGACCTCTGCAGTCCAAACCCAACTGCCATCTCCTGGCGCGATATCAGTAGCAAGTAGTGACCAACTGCGATACGCAGTGAGCGGGAAGACCTTTGCAGTCCAAACCCAACTGCCATCTCCTGGCGCGATATCAGTAGCAAGTAGTGACCAAGTGCGATACGCAGTGAGCGGGAAGACCTTTGCAGTCCAAACCCAACTGCCTTCTCCTGGCGCGATATCAGTAGCAAGTAGTGACCAACTGCGATACGCAGTGAGCGGGAAGACCTTTGCAGTCCAAACCCAACTGCCATCTCCTGACGCGATATCACTAGCAAGTAGTGACCAACTGCGATACGCAGTGAGCGGGAAGACCTTTGCAGTTCATCTCCTGGCGCGATATCAGTAGCATTTAGTGACCAACTGCGATACGCAGTGAGCGGGAAGACCTCTGCAGTCCAAACCCAACTGCCATCTCCTGGCGCGATATCAGTAGCAAGTAGTGACCAACTGCGATACGCAGTGAGTGGGAAGACCTCTGCAGTTCAAACCCAACTGCCATCTCCTGGCGCGATATCAGTAGCAAGTAGTGACCAACTGCGATACGCAGTGAGCGGGAAGACCTCTGCAGTTCAAACCCAACTGCCATCTCCTGGCGCGATATCAGTAGCAAATAGTGACCAACTGCGATACGCAGTGAGCGGGAAGACCTCTGCTGTCCAAACCCAACTGCCATCTCCTGGCGCGATATCAGTAGCAAGTAGTGACCAACTGCGATACGCAGTGAGCGGGAAGACCTCTGCAGTCCAAACCCAACTGCCATCTCCTGGCGCGATATCAGTAGCAAGTAGTGACCAACTGCGATACGCAGTGAGCGGGAAGACCTCTGCAGTTCAAACCCAACTGCCATCTCCTGGCGCGATATCAGTAGCAAGTAGTGACCAACTGCGATACGCAGTGAGCGGGAAGACCTCTGCAGTCCAAACCCAACTGCCATCTCCTGGCACGATATCAGTAGCAAGTAGTGACCAACTGCGATACGCAGTGAGCGGGAAGACCTCTGTAGTCCAAACCCAACTGCCATCTCCTGACGCGATATCAGTATCAAGTAGTGACCAACTGCGATACGCAGTGAGCGGGAAGACCTCTGCAGTCCAAACCCAACTGCCATCTCCTGACGCGATATCAGTAGCAAGTAGTGACCAACTGCAATACGCAGTGAGCGGGAAGACCTCTGCAGTTCAAACCCAACTGCCATCTCCTGGCGCGATATCAGTAGCAAGTAGTGACCAACTGCGATACGCAGTGAGCGGGAAGACCTCTGCAGTTCAAACCCAACTGCCATCTCCTGACGCGATGTCAGTAGCAAGTAGTGACCAACTGCGATACACAGTGAGCGGGAAGACCTCTGCAGTCCAAACCCATCTGCCATCTCCTGGCGCGAAATCAGTAGCAAGTAGTGACCAACTGCGATACGCAGTGAGCGGGAAGACCTCTGCAGTCCAAACCCAACTGCCATCTCCTGGCGCGATATCAGTAGCAAGTAGTGACCAAATGCGATACGCAGTGAGCGGGAAGACCTCTGCAGTCCAAACCCAACTGCCATCTCCTGGCGCGATATCAGTAGCAAGTAGTGACCAACTGCGATACGCAGTGAGCGGGAAGACCTCTGCAGTTCAAACCCAACTGCCATCTCCTGGCGCGATATCAGTAGCATGTAATGACCAGCTGCGATACCCAGTGAGCGGGAAGACCTCTGCAGTCCAAACCCAACCGCCATCTCCTGGCGCGATATCAGTAGCAAGTAGTGACCAACTGCGATACGCAGTGAGCGGGAAGACCTCTGCAGTCCAAACCCAACTGCCATCTCCTGACGCGATATCAGTAGCAAGTAGTGACCAACTGCGATATGCAGTGAGCGGGAAGACCTCTGCAGTCCAAACCCAACTGCCATCTCCTGGCGCGATATCAGTAGCAAGTAGTGACCAACTGCGATACGCAGTGAGGGGGAAGACCTCTGCAGTTCAAACCAAACTGCCATCTCCTGGCGCGATATCAGTAGCAAGTAGTGACCCACTGCGATACGCAGTGAGCGGGAAGACCTCTGCAGTCCAAACCCAACTGCCATCTCCTGGCGCGATATCAGTAGCAAGTAGAGACCAACTGCGATACGCAGTGAGCGGGAAGACCTCTGCAGTTCAAACCCAACTGCCATCTCCTGGCGCGATATCAGTAGCAAGTAGTGACCAACTGCGATACGCAGTGAGCGGTAAGACCTCTGCAGTTCAAACCCAACTGCCATCTCCTGGCGCGATATCAGTAGCAAGTAGTGACCAAGTGCGATACGCAGTGAGCGGGAAGACCTCAGCACTCCAAACCCAACTGCCATCTCCTGACGCGATATCAGTAGCAAGTAGTGACCAACTGCGATACCCAGTGAGCGGGAAGACCTCTGCAGTCCAAACCCAACTGCCATCTCCTGGCGCGATATCAGTAGCAAGTAGTGACCAACTGCGATACCCAGTGAGCGGGAAGACCTTTGCAGTCCAAACCCAACTGCCATCTCCTGGCGCGATATCAGTAGCAAGTAGCGACCAACTGCGATACGCAGTGAGCGGGAAGACCTCTGCAGTTCAAACCCAACTGCCATCTCCTGGCGCGATATCAGTAACAAGTAGTGACCAACTGCGATACGCAGTGAGCGGGAAGACCTCTGCAGTTCAAACCCAACTGCCATCTCCTGACGCGATATCAGTAGCAAGTAGTGACCAACTGCGATAAGCAGTGAGCGGGAAGAACTCTGCAGTCCAAACCCAACTGCCATCTCCTGGCGCGATATCAGTAGCAAGTAGTGACCAACTGCGATACGCAGTGAGCGGGAAGACCTCTGCACTCCAAACCCAACTGCCATCTCCTGGCGCGATATCAGTAGCAAGTAGTGACCAACTGCGATACGCAGTGAGCGGAAAGACCTCTGCAGTCCAAACCCAACTGCCATCTCCTGGCGCGAAATCAGTAGCAAGTAGTGACCAACTGCGATACGCAGTGAGCGGGAAGACCTCTGCAGTTCAAACCCAACTGCCATCTCCTGGCGAGATATCAGTAGCAAGTAGCGACCAACTGCGATACGCAGTGAGCGGGAAGACCTCTGCAGTTGAAACCCAACTGCCATCTCCTGACGTGATATCAGTAGCAAGTAGTGACCAACTGCGATACGCAGTGAGCGGGAACACCTCTGCAGTTCAAACCCAACTGCCATCTCCTGGCGCGATATCAGTAGCAAGTAGTGACCAACTCCGATACGCAGTGAGCGGGAAGACCTCTGCAGTTCAAACCAAACTGCCATCTCCTGACGCGATATCAGTAGCAAGTAGTGACCAACTGCGGTACGCAGTGAGCGGGAAGACCTCTGCAGTTCAAACCCAACTGCCATCTCCTGGCGCGATATCAGTAGCAAGTAGTGACCAAGTGCGATACGCAGTGAGCGGGAAGACCTCTGCAGTCCAAACCCAACTGCCATCTCCTGGCGTGATATCAGTAGCAAGTAGTGACCAACTGCGATACGCAGTGAGCGGGAAGACCTTTGCAGTCCAAACCCAACTGCCATATCCTGGCGCGATATCAGTAGCAAGTAGTGACCAAGTGCGATCCGCAGTGAGCGGGAAGACCATTGCATTCCAAACCCAACTGCCATCTCCTGGCGCGATATCAGTAGCAAGTAGTGACCAACTGCGATACGCAGTGAGCGGGAAGACTTTTGCAGTCCAAACCCAACTGCCATCTCCTGACGCGATATCAGTAGCAAGTAGTGACCAACTGCGATACGCAGTGAGCGGGAAGACCTTTGCAGTTCATCTCCTGGCGCGATATCAGTAGCATTTATTGACCAACTGCGATACGCTGTGAGCGGGAAGACCTCTGCAGTCCAAACCCAACTGCCATCTCCTGGCGCGATATCAGTAGCAAGTAGTGACCAACTGCGATACGCAGTGAGCGGGAAGACCTCTGCAGTTCAAACCCAACTGCCATCTCCTGGCGCGATATCAGTAGCAAGCAGTGACCAACTGCGATACGCAGTGAGCGGGAAGACCTCTGCAGTTCAAACCCAACTGCCATCTCCTGGCGCGATATCAGTAGCAAGTAGTGACCAACTGCGATACGCAGTGAGCGGGAAGACCTCTGCTGTCCAAACCCAACTGCCATCTCCTGGCGCGATATCAGTAGCAAGTAGTGACCAACTGCGATACGCAGTGAGCGGGAAGACCTCTGCAGTCCAAACCCAACTGCCATCTCCTGGCGCGATATCAGTAGCAAGTAGTGACCAACTGCGATACGCAGTGAGCGGGAAGACCTCTGCAGTCCAAACCCAACTGCCATCTCCTGGCGCGATATCAGTAGCAAGTAGTGACCAACTGCGATACGCATTGAGCGGGAAGACCTCTGCAGTCCAAACCCAACTGCCATCTCCTGACGCGATATCAGTAGCAAGTAGTGACCAACTGCGATACGCAGTGAGCGGGAAGACCTCTGCAGTCCAAACCCAACTGCCATCTCCTGACGCGATATCAGTAGCAAGTAATGACCAACTGCAATACGCTGTGAGCGGGAAGACCTCTGCAGTTCAAACCCAACTGCCATCTCCTGGCGCGATATCAGTAGCAAGCAGTGACCAACTGCGATACGCAGTGAGCGGGAAGACCTCTGCAGTTCAAACCCAACTGCCATCTCCTGGCGCGATATCAGTAGCAAGTAGTGACCAACTGCGATACGCAGTGAGCGGGAAGACCTCTGCAGTCCAAACCCAACTGCCATCTCCTGGCGCGATATCAGTAGCAACTAGTGACCAACTGCGATACGCAGTGGACGGGAAGACCTCTGCAGTCCAAACCCAACTGCCATCTCCTGGCGCGATATCAGTAGCAAGTAGTGACCAACTGCGATACGCAGTGAGCGGGAAGACCTCTGCAGTCCAAACCCAACTGCCATCTCCTTACGCGATATCAGTAGCAAGTAGTGACCAACTGCGATACGCAGTGAGTGGGAAGACCTCTGCAGTTCAAACCCAACTGCCATCTCCTGACGCGATATCAGTAGCAACTAGTGACCAACTGCGATACGCAGTGAGCGGGAAGACCTCTGCAGTTCAAACCCAACTGCCATCTCCTGGCGCGATATCAGTAGCAAGTAGTGACCAACTGCGATACCCAGTGAGCGGGAAGACCTCTGCAGTCCAAACCCAACTGCCATCTCCTGACGCGATATCAGTAGCAAGTAGTGACCAACTGCGATACGCAGTGAGCGGGAAGACCTCTGCAGTCCAAACCCAACTGCCATCTCCTGACGCGATATCAGTAGCAAGTAGTGACCAACTGCGATACCCAGTGAGCGGGAAGACCTCTGCAGTCCAAACCCAACCGCCATCTCCTGGCGCGATATCAGTAGCGAGTAGTGACCAACTGCGATACGCAGTGAGCGGGAAGACCTCTGCAGTCCAAACCCAACTGCCATCTCCTGACGCGATATCAGTAGCAAGTAGTGACCAACTGCGATACGCAGTGAGCGGGAAGACCTCTGCAGTCCAAACCCAACTGCCATCTCCTGGCGCGATATCAGTAGCAAGTAGTGACCAACTGCGATACGCAGTGAGCGGGAAGACCTCTGCAGTCCAAACTCAACTGCCATCTCCTGGCGCGATATCAGTAGCCAGTAGTGACCAACTGCGATACGCAGTGAGCGGGAGTACCTCTGCAGTTCAAACCCAACTGCCATCTCCTGGCGCGATATCAGTAGCAAGTAGTGACCAACTGCGATACGCAGTGAGCAGGAAGACCTCTGCAGTCCAAACCCAACTGCCATCTCCTGGCGCGATATCAGTAGCAAGTAGTGACCAACTGCGATACCCAGTGAGCGGGAAGACCTCTGCAGTCCAAACCCAACTGCCATCTCCTGGCGCGATATCAGTAGCAAGTAGTGACCAACTGCGATACCCAGTGAGCGGGAAGACCTCTGCAGTCCAAACCCAACTGCCATCTCCTGGCGCGATATCAGTAGCAAGTAGTGAGCAACTGCGATACGCAGTGAGCGGGAAGACCTCTGCAGTCCAAACCCAACTGCCATCTCCTGGCGCGATATCAGTAGCAAGTAGTGACCAACTGCGATACGCAGTGAGCGGGAAGACCTCTGCTGTCCAAACCCAACTGCCATCTCCTTGCGGGATATCAGTAGCAAGTAGTGACCAACTGCGGTACGCAGTGAGCGGGAAGACCTCTGCAGTCCAAACCCAACTGCCATCTCCTGGCGCGATATCAGTAGCAAGTAGTGACCAACTGCGATACGCAGTGAGCGGGAAGACCTCTGCAGTCCAAACCCAACTGCCATCTCCTGCCCCACAAGACAGGCGCCCAATTTGCACATAAACGAATGCTTTTCAGTCGGTCAACACGAGTGTACCCGATTCTAAAGGGTGTTTACATAAGGTTAGCGGCTTCGGTGGCGTAGTTGGTAGCATGCTGAGCTTCTATGTCCAAGGTCGCGGGTTCAACCCCGGTCGAAGTCGTCGGATTTCTTAAGAGCCTTAAAAATTCCTCAGTATGCCTTCCTTGGAAGGGGAAGTGATGCTAGCGGGCCCATGTCATAGATTTATGGCATGTAAAAGAACCTTCCTCTAACTAAACTTATGTGAAGCAAAATTTGAAGGTTAGGTTTGATTAATGCTCTTACGTTCCAACGTTCGTCAACAACCGCTGATTGCGATGGCATCTGGTAGTAGCCAAGTTCACAGCTAGGTGTCGTGGACGGTAGCATTTGGTAGCCAAAGTAAGAACTACTTGAAATTATCGTATGTAGTCCTTACTTGAATTAAAACTGATAACACACACTAATACAGTCATCACAAATAACACCGGTTATCAAACAGATTCTGCACACACACAAAGAACACGGGGCTACATGAGCGCATTGTCGCAGCCCCTCAACTAAGGAACCAACCAACATAAGATTAATAAATACACTTGGATGACCAGTTTCGATCGTCAAGCGATCATCATCAGATCCATTAAACTTATTTAGTTACAGCAGTTATTATCAACCTGCGCAGCTTGTAGAGATTTTCTAGTTATGTGTGAGTGTTTGAGAAGATGGTGGCGTAGTTCGTAGCATGCTGAACTGCTGTGCCCAAGATCGCAGGTTCAAACCCGGCCGAAGTCGTCGGATTTTTTGAGCGTTAAAATATTTTTGGGTGCCTTCCTTCTGAGGGGAAGTAACGCCATCGGTTCCATGTCATAGATTTATGGCATGTAAAAGAACCTTCCAATAACTATACTTGTGTGAAGCTAAATTTCTAGGTTAGATTTCATTGAAATGCTCTATCAAAATGCCAAAGCTCACCTTTAGTATATCTGGTAGCGGCAGTTGGAAATATTTGATATTGAACGGAACTTGTAGCTCGCCCCATGTGTGGCCGCACTGAAGCAGCCTCTGGCGAGCCGAACATGTCCTGGGACACTCCCGGCCTAAAAGCCGTACGGTAAATAAATGAGAAGATATTGTTAGTGAATGGTCGGGGTGGAATTGAATAGGAAGTTAGCTTAGAGTTTGAGCGATGAGAGATCTGCTACCTCTGACACTGTCCACTCGGAACTGGAAAACTGCAGTTTTGAATTATTAGGGGATGTTTTAATTCATCTCAATGTTCTCATTGTTTAAGCGGGTCTTCTGATTGCATAACGTGAAAATCTGTTTATCGTAATAAAATAAAATCTGTGAAACTATAAAAACACCCCATATAAAAATAAATACTGAATTTTAGTGACGAAACACTTTCTACATAGGCCAGTATTTAGAACACCCTTGCTGTATGGAAGTATAATAATATCGTATGGCCTCGGATGTTGGGTGTAAGCTTTGTTATTTTACGCCCCGAGGGCAGCTTGCATGTCGAATTTTATCGTTCATAGGAGTGCTATGAAAGTCAAGGTGTAGTCAAGTCTAGTAGAGAAATGAGGAACTTTGTGTTGGTGGAAAATCCCGAGATTAATTTTGCCACTATGAACACGGCCTACTTAATTCAAACGGGTTGTTTAACATGCCAACAACGTATGACATGCATGCCTTGACTTTTGTCGCCTTAAAAAAACACTTACCATGGCCAGGAGCGAACCTGCAAGTTTGGGATTGGTAGTCCGACACGATAACCACTCACACACCGTGGCTAGCTGTGTGGAAGTGAGAGCTGGATAGGTTCAGGATATCTGATAGAGGTGACTGATATCAGGGTAGCACGAATGGGAGCAATGTACTCGTAATGAAGAGATGGGGTTAGTTGGTTGGTTCCTCAGTTTAGGGGCTGTGATAGCGCGGTCATGTAGCCCCGTGTACTTTGGGTGTGTGTAGAATCTGTCTGATAACCAGTGTTAATTGTGATGACTGTATTAGTGTGTGTTATCTGTATTTTACTTCAAGTAAGGACTGCAGACTTTTGAATTGTTCAAATAATTCCTACTTTTGCCGCCAAACACCACCGTTAACGACTACTAGTTCAGAACTTAGCTACCAGACGCCACCGTACTCGGCTCTAGGCAACGAACGTAGGAACCAATTAAGAGCGATATTTTCATTCTTAACCTATACAATTTACCTTCACACAGGTGTAATTAGTGGAAGGTTTTTTAACATGCCATAAATCTATGACATGGGACCTCCGGCTTTACTTCCCCTACGAAGGAAGGTATACTGAGGAATTTTAACGCTCTTAAAAAATCCGACGACTTCGGCCGGATCTGAACCCGCGATCTTGGGCATAGAAGCTCAGCTTGCTACCAACTACGCCACCGAAGGCGCTAATGAAGTGATATAGGCTAAGTTAGAAAGGAACATTCTAGATGAGCCGACTCAGACGGTGGTGTCTTGTGTAGAGAATGGGGGAGGAGGAGAGGGTAAGAGAAGCAGAGGAAGACTTAAGCGGCAATTGTGAGATTCAGTATTGAACGATTTCAAAGTGAGAGTAGCAGAAGCAATGCTAACTGCTAATAGGGGACCAATGAGGCACTGGACAGTCTCACATGAAAATGTACGTATGCTGCATATTTTAGCCGGTTTTGATTTATGGAAAAATAGAGTAGTGGTTTTGTGGGGGTTCTAGCCCCACCTCCATTTCCCCACCTCACAAGATGGCGGCGACGCAATATCTCTCGAACGCATGGTCGGATTTTGACGAATGAGGTGTCATTGAACTCGGGCTGACACCCCCTTTCCAATGGACAACATATTTCAACCCCAAAAATAAAACCTACCCCTACTAGGGGGTGAAATTTTAATTATTTAGAGAATCTCTCTTTCCAATTGCAACATGTGAGAGTTTGAATGCTAATATGGAATGAAATGTTGTTCTACACAAGAGACATGTGTGCGGTGGAAAGCCACTATGAATTAGCATACCCACTCATGGCTTTTGTAAGAGGGTGGGGGAGGGGATCCCTGTGGATGTGTTATTGTCGACGGGTAATTGTTGGCGGGGTCATTGTTGCCGGGTCCTTGTGGACGAGTCCTTGTGGACAGTTCCTTGTTGACAGGTCCTTGTGGACGAGTCCTTGTGGAAGAGTCCTAGTTGATGAGTCCCTTCGGACTTATCCCTTTAGACCGGTCCCTTTGGACTGGTCCCTATGGACTGGCCCATGGTCTCTAATGCTATGATGAAATTAAACGTTGTTCCACATGAAACGCATGTGAAGAGCCGATTGCTACTATGAATTAACATGTTTGTTTTTTTGTTTTTTACGCATGCGCACTTGGGGTTTTTGTATGCGGGCGGGGTTTTTGATTAATGATTTATAGATGAGTTATTTTTTAAAAAATTACCAAAAGATCCGAAACTAATAGGTCATTAGCTTTTTAATATCTCATGAATCAATAAGGCTAGGGACCTGTATGAGAGGTCGTTGGACTTGAGGTGACATTCTGTTTTTGAATATATCATTTATTTATGTCAAAAGGGACTAAGTGCAATTTTGTTTTATCTTGCTAACTAATAATCAGAGAGGGTCAAGTGAGGTGTCATAGGACTCAGGATGGTGAACCCTTTTCCATGACGAACGAATTCACCCAAAAGATCTAAGGACATTAGCTTTTTAATACCTCATGAATCCATAAGGCTAGGGACCTGTATGAGAGGTCGTTGGACTTGCGTTGACATTCTGTTTGTGAATATATTTTTTATTTATGTCAAAAGGGCCTAACTGCACTTTTGTTGATATCTCGCTAACTAATAATCATAGAGGGTTAAGTGAGGTGTCATAGGACTCAGGATGGTCAACCCTTTTCCATGACCAACGAATTTACCCAAAAGATCTAAAGTCATTACCTTTTTAATATCTCATGAATCAATAAGGCTAGGGACCTGTATGAGAGGTAGTTGGACTTGAGGTGACATTCTGTTTTTGAATATATTATTTATTTACGTCAAAAGGGCCTAACTGCACTTTTGTTAATATCTCGCTAACTAATAATCAGAGAGGGTCAAGTGAGGTGTCATAGGACTCAGGATGTTCAACCCTTTTTCATGACCAACAAATTTACCCAAAAGATCTAAAACAGCAAGGTCATTGACCTATGATTTTATAAACTAATAATCAGAGAGGCTCAAGTGAGGTGTCATGGGACTCAGGATGGTCAACCCTTTTCCATGACCAACGAATTTACCCAAAAGATTCAAAACAGCAAGGTCATTGACCTAATATTTTATAAACTAATAATCGAATATCAACATGTGAGGTGTCATAGGACTTAGAATGGTCAGCCCTTTCCCATGGCCAATGAATTTACCCAAAATACCCAATACATCAAGGTCATCAACCTGAGATTTTATGAACTAATAATCGCAACGAACATGTGTGATGTTTACCATGTGTGATGAAACATAGCTAGGTAGAGAAAGAATTAGTGTAGGCTACATGTATGGTGACTGACAAGTCTTTTACCATTGAAACTTGTTTTTCAGATCAAACTGCAGTATGGAGAGAGTATAGTTTGCAGGTATGGGTTAATAAATGACGAACGGTGTACACAAACTCTGATTTATCGATTCAAGAATTAAGAGTAGACTATCTTTAATTGATTGGTTAAAGAGGATAGCTAAAACACAAAAAAATGATCAGTGGTTACCGGGACAAGATGGTCGCTACACACAACAAGCTTTAAATAGTTGAGGCTAATAATCTATACACACACACTCGCTTGTTCTAAACTAAACTGTGTTGCTGTCAGTGCTCAGACAGTAGGCTGATGACAAAATGCATTGCTAACAGAAATATAATCATTTCCGGTTGTATAATGTTACCAGCTATCCATTTTGTGTTGTAGTGTTAAGCACTTTTATCTCTTGTACTGGTGGTCTTAACTCGATTTCCAGGTCTGAGGCCTAGAACGAGTCAAACTAAGAAACAAGGGCATGGTGGTGTAGTGGTTAAGCTGTTAGGCTTTTCACCAGGGTTCGATTTCAGGTTAATATGTATGTCATAAACATATTAAACAAAACAAAACAGAGATAACGTTTAAAACTGATTACATTTGTGTCTTTTCAAATTATTACTTGGATTACAAATACAAAGGTGAACTGGGTTTGACATACAGCTAATGCTGTCTATCACACACTAGACTGTAAGAAAGCCAAATAGCAAAAGGCGTAGGTAGAGCAGTGGTAAAATTGCTATATGTAGAGAACTACCTAGCGGTGTTATGAACTGTCAAAGCTATATCGCATAAACAGTGCAGTATACAATCCAGAAATCAAATTTGTATCTTGTGGAACAGAGAAAATGCACTTTTACCTTGATGGATAGCAAATGAGTGCAGATGAATGACCTATGCATTAGCCTACCATAGGGTTATAACCACGAGGTGGAGGTTTCACTTCTATATTTTATTGTTTAGAGACATGGCTCTTTTGTAACTAATAGATTTAGTATTTTGTAAATATTAATTTTTGTAATTGTAAATATTGTTTTTTTTTTGTAATAGTAAATGTTAAATGTATAACTAAAAGTTATTTGGGATAAGTGTGCATGTCAAGGATAAATAGCGTGGTTGTATTTGTTTTCAAAGACAGGTATGGTTGTGGGAATGTATGACTGTAGATAAAATGATAGAGAGAGAGAGAGAAAGCTTTTGTGTGTGTGTGGGTAGCATTGATTTTTCAACCAAAGCAAACACGGCAAGGTAGGATGGTGGGGTAAGTAATGTATATAGCAAATGGTAAATATTATACTCTATTTTTTTAACACTTGTGTTTTTTTAAATGCAGCAGTAGATAGGTGTTATTTTGTAAAACAGTCTTACCTACAGTAGTAGTAGTATTAGTAGTAGTAGGCCTATATGTTTTTGGAAACAAACAGAAAGAGAATGCACTATTGCCATGGCCAAGCACTTCCATTAAGATGATTTCAAGAAAATTTAAATCAGCAAATGTGTGTTTTACAAAACTAAACTTTCAGCATGGACTAAGTCATAAACGTGTCGTCTGTGATATGAAAAAATAGGAAATCCATTTTTCCATATCAACACAATTTAAAAACTTAAAACTGACATTTAAAAAATGTAAATGGGAAATTGACAAATGTGTAAACAACAAAATGGAAAATTCTTGTTTCCATATCATGAAATCCAAAAAACTTTAAAGTCACCTTTTCAAATCGTGTACATGGAAAATTGACAAATGGCAATGTGTGAAATGTGAAAATGAAAAAATGAACAAATGGCTATCATTATTTTAAAAAAACCGTCGTGTTCTATCGTTAAAGTGTGAATCAAACCACATCTACTTATTTGGATCACCCGAGACTGAGTAGACCTGTTTTAGTCCTAATATACATTTAAAATTTTATGTTAAAGCTCAAATTGAACTCAAGAGCTTAAGAGTGCCAGCTAACTTTTATAACCGTTACGTCACAAAGAAAACTTTACACTACTCTTAATGAACAATAATAAGAAAAAGAATAATAAATGTTGAATTTTTTTAAAGGATGAACATGTTGACACTGTTTCTGTTGCACAGTCTTCTAGCTACTAGCCAGCAGCTGGGGTCTTAGAAAACGATACAGTTGTCATTTTGTAATGAGATGTGACATGTCTCAAAGTACAGTATTATGGGTTGGTGTTGAGTAAAAACTAATCCTGTACAAGGAAGCAAGGGTTCGAACCCCTTACCTAACATTACTATTGCCTGAACATGGCTTGACGACACTGTATTATTATGATACTCGGTACACAAACCATAGATAGAGTATATTGTTTAAGATCACTTTCTTTCTGAACATAGGTGGAGACTGTTGATGGTTAACAATGGCATTAATATAGTAGGACGTGGGTATAGCAATTAAGATAAAACAGACAATACCCATACAATATTTTTATTTATTTAATATAAGTACTTGTACAATAGTTACATTCAAAATACATTTCTTTTTTCGCTATTACTATTTAGTCCTTTTTGATTCTCTTGCTTATGAAGGGTAGATAACCTTGTAGTTCAGCCCCTTAAAACAACAACAACACAACCTTTTGCATAGTCTGTGATGTTGACGACTCTTGAGATGTGGAAGATGGATTAAACATAACTTTTACAGCAGGGGTTAAATGTTGCTCAATAAACACTGCACTATTTTGAGTAGCAACATTTTTTTCTTGTACTAGCTTTTTAGCATTGTCATGATTATTTGTTGACACCAACAGTGTTTCATCTGGTACACCACATTGATGATCACTCACACTTAAAACCTTACCATTTCTACTTTTTAGATCGCCTCGACATCTTTTTGACCTCTCTTTTGAGCATCGCCAAAATATTATTCCTTTTACATTTTGACGATTATAGTTATAAGAGTAGCCTTTATAGAGTACACGTTGTTTACCTTTGTTAGATGTGGTAAGTTCCATAGTAGCAACTAACCTGTTAGTATGATTTGCTCACTACAAAGGTTATAATTGTTCTGATAATAAAATCATTTAGCGTTGGCTTTTATATTTAATATGTACAGTTTGAAGTGATAGCAAAAGTGAGAGCAAAATGGTAGCAGAGTGGTAGAAAATATAACATGTATTGTTAAGAAATAGTTTAAGCGGTTATGTGGATCCATTACATAATAATTTTAGTTCCACGAAGCTCATTTTCTATATCCAATAGTTCTTCCTCATATTCAGTATAACCAGCCTGTTTATAGACATGCAGTTGCTGAAGCCGCCGGATTAGTTTACTTGGATTGTTCCAGTAGACAAATTTACCAAATGATTTTTAGGTGTAAACAAAGCATTACCATTATCATTATTATCTTCATCGTCAACATCATCATCATCATAACCATTATCATTATCATCATCATCATCATCATTATCATCATCATGATGATCATTATAATCCTCATCACTATTACTATATAGTCCTTTTTGATCCTTTTGCAATACCACATTTTGCACAGTCTGTGTTGCCTTTGATAACGTTGGGAGTTTTTCAGACATTGACAACTGTCCTAACACGACTTTCTGAGGAGATGATACATGCTTCTTAACAAACAATGCACTATCTTGAGCTGCAATATCTTTTTCTGGGACAAGTGTTTTAGCATTTTGAAGAGTTTTTTTAAACAGCAACGATGTTTTATCTGGTACACTACATTGACGATCACTCACACTTAAGACATCACTATTTTTACTTTTCAGCTCACCTCGACACTGTTTTGAACGATGTTTTGAACAACTCCAAATAACAGTTCCATTTTTATTGTTTTATTTATTTTATCGTTTTACAATATATGTATATCCTTTTTAGAATGCGTATGGCATACCATTGCTATTTGTTGATACTTCCATGTCAATTGTGAAGCATGCACTAATCTCTAGCAAAGTTCACTCGATAATATAAATAATAGTTTAAAGTGAGAGGAAAAGTGGGTGCAAGAGTGGGTGCAAATGTGGGTGCAAAAGTGGGTGCAAGAGAGGGTGCAAGACTGGGTGCAAAAATGGGTGCAAAAGTGGGTGCAAAAGTGAGTGAAAAAGTGGGTGCAAAGGTGGGTGTAAAAGGGAGTGCAAAAGTGGGTGCAAAAGGGAATGCAAAAGCGGGTGCAAAAGTGGGTGCAAAAGTGAGTGCAAAAGGGACTGCAAAAGTGGGTGCAAAAGTGGTTGCAAAAGTGGGTGCAAAAGTTAGTGCAAAATTGGATGTAAATGTGGGTGCAAAAGTGGGTGCCACTTATAGTAGGCATGAATTTTACTTGAATGTGATTTGAATAAATGTAATTTCTAAACCCCAGTAGTGAATAGTCAGTTGGTTTTGATCTATGCAAGCGTAAACCTGTCACATACACTGGTGATGGATACTCAAGGCTTTAAGGTCAATGAAAACTAGTACAGTATATATTTAAATAGGTGGCTATCATTTATTGCACAACACGCGGGTTACCATATATTTTTTCGGACTAGTGTTTTAACATTTGAAGAGTTTTTTTAAACAGCAACGATGTCTTATCAGTCACACTACATTGATGATCACTCATACTTAAGACCTCACTATTTTTACTTTTTAACTCACTTTGACACTGTTTTGAACGATGTTTTGAACAACGTCAAATAACAGTTCCATTTTATTGGTTCGTTTTACAATATACGTATAACCTTTATAGTATGCATATGGCTTACCATAACTATTCGTTGATACTTCCATATCAATTTTCAAGCATGAAATAATCGCCATTAAATTTCGCTCGAAAATAGAAATAATAGTTTAAAGTTGGTGCGAAGGTGGGTGAAAAAGTGAGTGTAAAATTGGGTGCAAAAGAGGGTGCAAAAGTGAGTGCAAAAGTGAATGTAAAAGTGGGTGCAGTTTATAGTAGGCACCATTTTTACTAGAATGTGATTTGAGTAAATGTAATTTCTAAACCCAAGTAGTGAGTAGTCAGTTGGTTTTGATTTATGCAAGCGTATACATGTCTCATACACTGATGATGGATACTCAAGGCTTCTTGGTCAAAAAAACAATTATATAGTTAAAGAGGTAGCTATTATTGATTGCACAACACTGAATCTATTTTTGAAATTTTGACAAAGGGTCTAAGTGCACTTTTGTTAATATCTCGCGAACCAATAAGACTAGGGCATTGTATGAGAGTAGTAGGGCTAAGCCGGTCCTGGATAGATTTCAAGGTCATCCATGGTTTCTCGTGGTCACGTGCCCCCCCAGGCGTTCCCTGGGTGGCTTGGGAAGGGGGGGGGGAGGGGAGGGGAAAGGGTGGAAGGTCTGGCTTGGAAGGAGACCCAGTTGTTAGCCGACCTGTGTTGGCCAGCCAACTGACTGAGCTGGCTGGTGTGCATTGCCTATATAGCTTGTGGATGGAAGTGGGGGAGGGGACCGGTTCGGGCGACTGTCGAAGGTAGTCGAATGTGACCGAGTGTAACTTAGTAGTAGGGGGCTACTAGGAGTTCTGCCCCACCCCACCACCTCTCCCTCTGACGTCACATACTAACCCGCAATACATTCAGGGGCAAAGTCGATATCTCGCAAACCCATGGTCCGATTTTGACAAATGAGGTGTCGTTGGACTCGGGCTAACGCCCTCTTTCAAATGGACCACTCATTTCAAACCCTAAATAAAACCTACCCCTACTATAGGGTGAAATTTTAATTTTTTAGTGAAAGTCTCTTTTCAAATGCGACATGTATAAGGTGCGCTGCTAAAATGAACTTAAACGTGGTTGCTCATATCGCGCATGCGTTTGGCTGGCTGCCGATATGGATTAATATTTTTGTTTTTGTTTTTACGCATGCGCACTTGGGATTTTTGTAAGAGGGCGAGCTCTTTGAAAAAAAAATGATTGATAAGAAGGGGTTTTGGTGGTGAGGAGAACCAGATAGTCGCCTACTTTCCTACGAAGTTTGCCGATATCTCTCGAACGCAAAGTCGGATTTGGACGTGTGACGTGTCAAATCATTTGTCTCGAAGCCCTATACATGTTATTAATAGGTTAAAGTTTTGAGAATGAGGGAAACAGGCTTTTTGGGGGTAAAACCGTGATTTTAGACTTTTTCCGATATTTCACGAATGCCTGGTCGGATTTGGTCCTATGACGTGTCAAATGGCTTGTCTCGAAACCTTTTTTATTTTTGTAATAGGTTAAAGTTTTTGAGAATGAGGGAAACAGAATTTTTTGTTGTAGAACTGTGATTTTAGACTTTCTGTTATATCTCACAAACCAATAACGCCAGAGACGTATACGAGGGGTCGTAGGACTCGGGGTGACGCCCCTCCCCTCTCCCCCTTTCGAATATAGTATTTATGTTTTAAAATATGTGAAAGGGCCTAACGACACTTTTGTTGAAAACATTTCAGTTTTTAAAACTTTTCTTAAAATTGTCTAAAATGTTCATGACGAGTGGTTGTAGATAGAAAGAGACGATACCACTGGACACGTGTTTCAACGAAGCTATTACTGGCCACGGTGGTGATATACCAATACAGTATTCGCTGTTTCGATGAGACGGCGGGTCGAGGGTTCGTTTTCTGATTTTTCCTATGATGGAATTCCTAATTCCTAAACCCCCTGAAGGGGGTATTTAACGTGTAAACGATTATGAGTGACATGACAAATGATAATTCCTTGATCCCATGAAGTTGGCTTTAGATAGAACAAACAGAACTTGGTTATATGTTGCTTGAAGTGAGTATAGAAAACAAACTTGCTGGGGCAGACTGACAGGATGTGAATGTTATTTGAGCTTATTGGAATGCATTGACTTGACTTGACAACAGGGCAATGAAAAAAAGCACAGAGATGCTGAGGACACTTGAAGGTCAAACGATATGGCAACCATGGTGGGAGGGGGAAGCTAGGATGATGTCGCCGATCATGTTCAATGTTCAATGGATGAATTTATATTTTGCGAAGCATTGTTCGGAGAGGGTCATGTGACGACTTGTTTTAAGGGTATTTATTTTTTCGATGTTTCCTATGGTGGACTCACTGATTGAAATAATCCAAAACTGCTAGGGCATGGCCTTGAGATTTTATAAACCGATAATGGGATTTTGACATACAAGATCCACTCAGAACTTGACATGAGGTCATTCTTTTTATGGCTTATGAATTTCCCCAAAAAAGACCCAAAACAACAAGATCATGGACTTTTGCTTTTCTTAATATATTGCAAACCCATAATGTAAGATGTTTACTGTGAGTGACGAAATCTAGCTAGGTAAAGAAAGAATTATTGTAGGATATATGTATGGTGACTGACACGTCTTTGACCATTGGAACTTTTTTTTTCAGATCTGACTGTAGTACATAGGGAGTATAGGTTGTAGGCATGGATTGACAAACGGTGCACACAAAATTCAATTTATCGATTCAAGAATTAAGAGTAGACTATCATTAATTAATTGGTTAAAGAGTGTAGCTAAAAATAAAAAAATGGTGACTACATTAAACTAAACTGAACCAAGTCGAATCAAACCCAACTGAACCATACCAAGCCTAAAGCAAACCAAACCTAATCAAGAACAAGCCAAGAGCTTAAGTGTAAAACTTGTGGGGGAATGCAGTCATTGGCAATGTCCAAAGGAAGGGATAACGCTCTACCTCTAGAGGGCAATGTAAAGCTAGCGCATGGTACTAATGCATATTCCCAAGTACATGAACCACACACACACAACTATCCTATGCTGTTTTTATGAGTTAACTGTTAAAACTTACTCAGTGGTTACTGAGCAAGATGGTCGCTACACACAACAAGCTTTAAATACTTGAGGCTAATAATCTATACACACATACACACACACACACACACACACACACACACACCCTTGTTCTAAACTAAACTGTCTTGCTGGCAGTGCTCACACAGTAGGCAAATGACAGAAATGCTTGGCTAACAGAAATACAATCATTTTCGTTTGTCTAATATTACAAGCTAACCATTACATGCTATAGTGGTGAGCACATGTGCCTCTTGCACTGGAGATCGTAACTCGATTTCTAGCTCTAGGGCCTGGAATGAATCAAACTAAGAAAGAAGGGTATGGTAACGCAGTGGTTAAACTGTTAGCCTTTCACTAAGGTAGACTAGGGTTTGATTTTAGGTTAATATACATGTCATAAACAAACAAACAAACAAACAAACAAAAAAGCAGAGATAATGTTTAAAACTGATTACACTTGTCTCTTTTCAAATTATTACTTAGATTGCAAATACAAAGGTGGACTGGGTTTGATATACAGTTAATGCTGCCTATCGCATACTAGCCTGTAAGAAAGCCAAACAAGCAAAAGGCGTAGGTAGAGCAGTGGTAAAATCGCTATGTGTAGAGAACTACCTAACGGTTTTATGAACTGGCAATGGTATGTCGCATAAACAGTGCAGGATACAATCCAGCAACTATAATTTTTATCTTGTGGAGCAGAGAAAACATATATAGAGAGAGAGAGACATAGAAAGCTTGTGTATGTATGGGTAGCATTGATTGTTTGACCAGAGAAAATACGATGAGGTAGGGTGGGGAGAGGGAGAATTAACACATATATGAATGAATGGTAAATAGTATTTTTTTTTCAATAGTTTTGTTTTTCAAATGCAGTGGTAGATAGCCGTTATTTTGTAAAACATTCTTACTTGCAGTAGTAATAAGACTCTATGGTTCCGCTAACACATAGACTGTATTATTGCCATGGTCAAGCACTCACATTAAGATCATTTACAAAATCATAAAATGAAAAATAAAAAATCTTGTTTTGGAAATATCGTTTTTCAACATACACAAAATAATTATATAAAAAATTTGTAAACAGCAAAATGGAAAATCCATGGTCAAGCACTCACATTAAGATCATTTACAAAATCATAAAATGAAAAATAAAAAATCTTGTTTTGGAAATATCGATCTTTTTCAACATACACAAAATAAATATATACAAAATTTGTAAACAGCAAAATGGAAAATCCATGTTTCCATATAGACAAAATTTAAAAACCTTAAACGGACATTTAAGAAAATATATGCAAATGGGAAATTGATAAATGTGTAAATATGAAAATGGAAAAATCCATGTTTCCAAATCATGAAATTGAAAAACATCAAACTGTCATTTAAAAAAAATGCAAATGGAAAATTGACAAATTGCAATGTGTGAAATGTGAAATTGAACAAATGGCTATCATTATTAAAAAAAATAATAACATGGTGCTCTATGGTTGAGGTGTGAATCAAACCCTCTCTACTTATTTGGACCACCCGAGACTGAGTAGACTAGTTTTAGTTGTCATACCGCTTTTAAAAGTTTGTGTTAAATCTAGGAATTGAACCCAAGGGCTTGTAGGGGAGATCCAAGGTTATAATATGTTAAACAGATAGCCTTGAATGTAGGGTGTGGTAGCTATATAGAGATGAGACGTTTCGCTCGGGGGAGGGAGGCATGGAGATCTGCATCAAACCAGTCAAAAGACTGACGACTCAAACAACAACATGTAGAGCTCACCAAAATAATGTTGTGTAACGGTAAATGTTAGTCAACGAACAGTAATGCATTACTAAAACCCATGACACGATACCTAAGAGCTTTTCTAAAATTATTTTAAAATGCCTTTAACCCTATATTAAACACCCAGTTCACAAGACTCATAACTGCAATGTTATGGTAAAAAAAACAAAATCTATATTTCAAAACAAACAAGTGGTTTAGTCAATGTATACTGGAAAAAGTTTTATAAACACTCAAGTCCACAAAAATAATTAAATTAGTAACTGTCAGGTTGACCGAGTGGTTATGGTGTTTGACTTAAGTTCAAATTTTCTGTACAAGAAAGCAAGGGTTCGAATCCCTTACCTGATATAACTATTGCCTCAACATGGCTTGACCACACTGTATTATGGTTTGTGTACCGAGTACACAAACCATAGATAGAGTGTATTGTTTAAGGTCACTCTCTTTGCGAACATAGTCATAGACTGTTGATGGTTAACAATTGCATTAATAGTGGGACATAGGGATAGCAATTAAGAAAAACAGACAATACACATACACTATTTGTATTTATTTAATGTAAGTACTTGTACAATAGTTATATACAAATTACAACTCTCTTTTGTCTATAACTATCTAGTCCTTTTCGATCCACTTGCATATCAGGGGCAGATGACTTTGTAGTTCAGCCCCTTAAAACAACAACAACACTACTTCTTGCATAGTCTGTGATGTTGATGACTCTTGAGGCGTGGAAGATGGATACAACATAACTTTTACAACAGGGGTTAAACGTTGCTCAACAAACAATGCACTATTTTGAGTAGCAACATCTTTCTCTTGTACTAACTTTTTAGCATTCTGATGATTTTTTTGTCAACACCATCAGTGTTTTGTCTGGAGCACTACATTGATGATCACTCACACTTAAAACCACACCATTTCTACTTTTCATATTGCCTCGACATTTTGTTGACCTCTGTTTTGAGCATTGCCAGAATATTATTCCTTTTACATTTTGTCGTCTATAGTTATAAGAGTAGCCTTTATAGAGTACACGTTGTTTACCTCGGTTAGTTGTAGTAAGTTCCAAAGTAGTAACTAACCTGTTAGTATGATTTGCACACTACAAAGGTTATCTCTGTTCTGGTAATAGAATTATTTAGCGTTGGCTTTTATATTTAATATGTACAGTTAAAAGTGATAGAAAAGTGGTAGAAATGTGGTAGACAAGTGGTAGACAATTGGTAACATAGTGGTAGAAAAGTGGTAGCAAAGTGGTAGAAAAGTGGTAGAAAAGAGGCAGAAAAGTCGTAGAAATGTGGTAGCAAAGTTGTAGAAAAGTGGTAGAAAAGTGGCAGAAAAGTAGTAGAAAAGTGGCAGAAAAGTGGTAGAAAAGTGGTAGCAAACTAGAAAAGTGGTAGCAAACTAGAAAAGTGGTAGCAAAGTGGTAGCAAAGTGGTAGAAAATATTACATGTATTGTTAAGAAATAGTTTAAGCGGTTACATGGATTCATTACACTATAATTTTAGCATTACGAAGCTCATTTTCTATATCCAAAAGTTCTTCCTCATATTTAGTATGACCAGCCTGTTTACAGGTATGCAAGTACTGAAGCCGCTGGATTAGCTTACTGGGATTGTTCCAGTAAACAAATTTAACAAATGATTTTTTTGGGTGTAAACCATTATCATCATCATCATTATCATGATAATCATCATCATCATGGTTATCATAATCAATATAATTATCATCAATATAATCATCATCACTATTACTATCTAATCCTTTTTGTTCATCTTGCAATGCAACAACCTTTGGCATAGTTTGTGTTGTCTTTGATAGTGTTAGAGGTTTCTTAGACGTTAACGACTGTTCTAACATGTCTTTTTCAGGAAATAACAAATGCTCTTTAACAAACAAAGCACTATCTTGAGCCACACTAT